>CAMAPF010001104.1:0-1404741 GCA_945859915.1 Cuscuta epithymum
GGTCTGGTCCACGAACCGGCAGCCCCTGTCCAGTCCGGCCCACGACCCGGCGGTCCCTGTCCGGTCCGGTTGATGACTCGACGGTCCCTGTCCGGTTCGATTCACGACCAGACAGTACTTGTTCGGTCTGATCGATGGTAGGGCAGCTCCGGTCTGATCCGGTATAGTCAACAACTCGGCGGTTTCTGTTCAGTACGATCAATGACCCAACGGTCCCCGTCATGTCCGGTCAACCACCCGGCGGTCCCCGTTTTGTCCGGTCAACGACCCGGCGACCCCCATTCTGTCTGGAAAATGACCCGACGATCTGTGTTCGTTCCGATCGACAACCGAGCGGTCTCGGGCCAATCCCGTAAACAACCCAGCGGTCCCTGGTCCGGGCTAGTCAATGACCCGACGGTTTAGTCAAGGTTTTTTCGAAATCATTTTTTAAAGTCTAGAGTTTTAAAAGAGCCGTTGAGTTGTCAACCAATAGAGAAATGGGAAAAGAATTTATCAAACTAACGGTTGAGATTGACCGGGATTGGCGGTTTTGGTCCCGACTTTCCTATACATGGGACCCAGTACCCTACTTGGGTTGTACTCGGTTCGGTTCCGGACAGGACCATATTTTTGATCTTTTGGTCGGTCACATAACCGGGTGAAAAAATGTATGAACATGTTTTCAGATTTGAAAATGGAAAACAAAAAATTGGAAACAGAAAAATTGGAGAAAGGAAAACAGAAATAGAAAACTGGAAAATATATCGGTTAGTAAACAAGCCCTCAATTTGATAGAGTGATTAGATTTTACTGATCTCTTCAATATGCTAAGGGTGTTGGACAGAGTGTATATGCTCTTTCTAATGGTCATTTATTGGATCATTAATAGTGGTCTCCTTTTATACGCTGCAATTTGTGGTTAGTCATTGATAAATTCTGATAAAGAATTACTTCCAAGAGTTACCTAAACAATTGTCTTGTTGGCCAAGTAGCAGCTGGAGGACTTTAGGTGAACTTAGCCAAAATTTTCTGATTCCCCGTCCATTATCCCAATATAATGTTAATGAATTGTCTTTTCTTAGGATAATTTTGGTAGGTTGCATGATAGGAACAAAGAAACACCCAAGGCTTTTAAGCAGCTTGCACGTTTATTCCCAAACAAAGTGATGATACAAATTCCACAAGTAAGCTACTCTCATGGTTGACCTTGTGTGGGTTTCATTTGGATTTGTCATGGCCTCATTTGATATTGCTGCTCATTGTGACAGGATGAAACACTACTATCGGACTGGAAGCAGCACTTGGATCAGGACATTGAAACTTTGAAATATCAAGCAAATATTTCTAACATTCGCAATGTGAGTCGTCCTGCATAACTTCATAGATATGATCTCATAGTGACAAAGTTATATTGATAGCCATCCGAAAAGATGTTTGATCACTCACATCTTTTATAGCCTGAATATAGTTATCTCAAAACTGTTCTAATTTTGTATCGGGAAACAATTGATAACTCTAAAAAATGCATTTCAAAATTATACGGGTTAAAAGGCGTGTCCAAAGCGTTGTTTAGACTACATGAAAGTTTATTGCGTCCTTCTTGATTGAACTTATTGTTGTCTAAATCTTATGGATTCAAATTGAAGAGCTTCTGTTTACTTTTATTTGGAATTTTATCAGTTCATGAATCATGACCCAAGATAAGCTAAATATAATTTTGGATCCAACAAGATCTTTCTAATCAAAGATCTATATTACTTTTTAGGGCCTCAATTACTTGAAACTAGAAAAATGAGACCCCAAATCTAACTCTATTAGAATCTCCGTTAATAAAGGTTGCTCACTAGTGCTCCACATCTTTAATGGAAATAGTCAGCTCATTCTTCTCATATGTACCCCAAATATTTCTAATTTCCACTCCGACTCTTGTCTTGCTATTTTTCTTTGAGACCTAAAAAAATCAGCGTCATTTGCACTTCCAAGAGTCAAAAAAGTACATCTTAACCAATCAAAATCTTCCGGTTGATGATTTCACCCACTGCAAATATTTCTACCTGGTTATTCCTCGTATGAAATTATGGGTTAAATCCCTCTTCTTCAATTAGCATTAATAGTACCATTCTTGTGTGAGATTCTAGGGTTTTTTTCATCCATTGTTATTATTTACTGGAAAAGGGCTGCTCCAAATGTTTTTTGTTTTTTATTTCGTACTTCTCTATCTTTTATAAATATTACTACCTCCGTCCCACTAATATTGGGACGGAAGGGGGTGACACGGTTATTAAGAAGAGTGGATTTGTGTGGTTGATATTAATTGATAAAGTAAGAATAAAGTAAGAATGATTTAGAGTCACACAAACTTTACCAAATTTGGTATGAGACAATGTTAGTGGGATTTCCCGAAAAGGTAAAGTGGGACAATATTAGCGGGACGAAGGGAGTATTATATTAAATAAGAAGAGAACTACAGGCATGAGATTTGCTTTTTTATTTTTATTTTTTATTTCTTTCTTATTCTTTGTGCCAGAGCATTAAACCTCAAATCTCAATACTTCGATGCATATTTTCTTGCAAGAGTTGTTTTGGGGGAACATTTACAGTGACTTGTTGTAAGAATAAGGATAGCAAGCATGATAATTTTTTACTAAGTTGGTGGAGGCAAAATGTGTAAGAAGATATAGATGGTAAGGGCTGATATTGATGGTTTCAAGTTATTTAAGCCCTGAGTAAAAGAAAAGTCATTATGGTCATAAATTGATAGTTGACCCATCTGTAGGGTAATGAACCGATGAAATTCCCAATTTTTTTAAGATTTCATTAGAATCAGTGTTACTTTCAAAGCAAGAATATTTAAAACATCTCACTTGTGGTTATTGTTAGTGATCTTAAATGTTTAGAATATGGTTGAGAAAGAGGAAGTGTATCCTTGATAAAATGCTAAATTGACTTTCCAAACCTCTCTTTGTTTTACTCTTATAATAATTTTCAGGTTTTGAATCGCATTGAGCTTCATTGTCCTGATATCGAAACATTGTGCATAAAAGATCAAACATTGACAAATGAGAGTAAGTAACCTACATTAAGTGTGGAGCTCTGTGATTAGATATTCCTTTATTATGGCTTCCTTTGATGTTAACCGACACAAATCGGCTTAGCCCAAAATCTGTAGAAGGTAAGCACTAGTGTTAGTGAGTCTCTTTATGTAATAAGTTTAGACACCATTACTATTAGAAATCATCTTCTACTATCTTGTTACAGTATCATATCCCTGTCCCCGCCATTATCTTCTTTTTATCTTCCTCCCTCCTTTTGCAATTCCATGTCTTCTTTTCCATCGAACAAAGCTTTGTTGACAGTGTGACACACAGATATGCGTCGGGCATGTGTAGGTATGCTGTGTGGCGTTTTGTTGACCAGATACAAGGTCTAAGGCTTGAAACACACCTAATATAAATTCCTTGCCTTTTATACGTAGTATTTGCCACAACAAATTTATGGAAAAAGTTTTCTGATTTGTGTAATAGTGGTTGGCTTAGTCTGAATATTTGTAAAGATAATGTTTGGACATGTATTCTGATAAGAAGGCATTGGGAATAATGGCTTCTTCTTTAATATTTATAGCATGGTCACGTGCTCTCCTAGGAGGTAAACCTTGTTGCATCTGAAATCCTGGGAAATTCTCCCAGGATTTCTTCCCACTCGTTCTCATGTTCCTGCCTTATTTTGCTTGAGTCAGTCACTTCATAGTGAATATAATATCCTTCTCCTTCTTTCTGCATGATAAGGCTCCATAAGTTCGGTTAACCCACTGAACTGGTAAAGCTTCAGCTCCGTGCTAATCTCTTCCTTGAGGCCATTGAGAAACACTCCTTTTAACATTTCTTGGTCAGTAGCTCTGAGTGGAGCTACCACCATCTCAAATTGATCCCTGTATTCCATCACTGAGTCCGTTTGTTTAATACTAAGCTTGGACCAAATGGATTCTGTACCAAGTCTGGTTGGAACCTTTGGATCAGTGCATCCTTGAAGTTGTCCCCATCTGTATGTTGATCCCACCACTAATACCAATTTAGAGCCTTATCAGCCATGGCGATCATTACTATCTCCACCTTTTCAGCCTCTGACACCTGGTTCGGTTTGAAATATCGTTCTACCTTGATAATCCACCCATACCCGTCGTCACCACCAAACATTGGCAAATCCACCTTTCTAGTTTCTACCAGTATGTATACGTTCATGGACCCTCGCATTATCATGCGTAAAGGAAGCCGACCAGGATTCATGAGAAATACCTGTGGAATGGGAAAAATTCACGCTATCTGATGGTGGGCGACGGAGAGAAGTCCTTGATTGTCCCCTGGTTCTCTGGCGATCATTGTGAGCTTTGAGATTCTGCCTTTTCTCCATCATTATCTGCACCTGTCATCCATCATGGCTCACATTTTTGCCATTGATCGTTCCAGGGATCGCTCCAAGTTTTTTATTCGATTCTCCATGTTCAACCAGTTTAAGACCATCCACAGATACAACAATCGTCAGTGCTCTGATATCAAATGATAAGAACAAACACACTCCAGCATAATAGGGAAGTTATATTACTGGAATTCTCAATACAAAGTCTGTAAAATCTCAGAACAAGCAAGGGGAAGGATAGATGACGTGCAGAAAAAGAGATTACAATTTGGAAGCCATTCGAGAGGGCCCCACTCTCCCAACAAACTAACCGATTCCGGAATGATCTCTTCTCTCTCATCAGCAGGCCTTTTATTCTCTCCCTCCAGCTCATCCGTACCTAACTTCCCACCTTCTGATTAACCATTTACTCTTTTGCCCCTCCTAGTGTAAACTCTAGAAAAATCCCTATTGGGATTAATTCTTAGAGTGTCTGGATTCTCATCATATTCATTTGTCTGAAACTTCAGTCCCAGAGCCTATTCGATAGGTATCCTTTTACGCTATTTGCTTCGATGCTTTACTACTCTTGAATGTTGGAAATCGGATTCTATTTGATCTTATTTCTTGTGAGACTGCTGACAGCTTAGAAGGAAAGTGAGGCACTATTCGCTAATCAGGAAAGAGGCTTTACTCTTGCTTGTTGATCTCTATTCCTCCTCGTACATTAAGTAGAGCAGGGAAATCTAGCTAGTTCGATTTGAACTTATTCAAATTTGGGTTTACAATATGTTCAGATTTTGAACATTTTTATTATTTTTTAGCATACTGTGCCTCTGATATATCCATGTGCTTAAGAAGAATTGGAGGTCCGTGAATGATATACTGTGTCATTGTAGATCATATTCATACTTGTGCTCAGAAAGCTAAATTAACTTAAATTTACGTGATGGTTGTTTTTGGCAATAAGGCTTGGATGTTGTTGTTGTTACGCGATGATTGTTCTCTTCTGTTGCTGGTGTGTTAAGTCAATTCTTGGCAATTCCATGTAGTAGTCCTAGAAAGGTGCAATTTGGATTTTGAGATGCATCAAAAGCACACTAGGACAGTCTACATGTGAAATACACTCAGACTGTGAAGTAATGTTAATTACTCGGATCTTGATTGGCAAGTTAGGCAGGTTGTCATTACGATAGGCACTTCACATCAGGATGGTGTATCTGTATCTAATATCTTGAATGTGTGAGAAGCAAGTCATAGTGGCAAGGTCATATGGGCAAGGTCAGGTTAAAAGGTAGAATGGCGGCATGGCGCACTATGTGATTGAGCTAAACAGGCTGGGCATATGTCCTGTCTTTATGTGACCTTATATGATTGAGACATTTGCTTCTATGAGTTGCAATATGGCAAAATTTGTCATTAATATGTGATGACCTGACAAAACTACAAATCACTTTAAAGCCCGTTATCATTAAAAGTCCATATTTGTAGAGGTCGATTGGCATTTCATTAGAGGAAAGTACATGTACGACGGGCTGCGTAGTTATGAGCTTTGTCGGGCTCAACGGATCAATTGGTTGACATTTTGATTAAAAACCCGTGGTCAGTGGTCCTAGGACTGAATACATCTGAGACGACGTAATGTATACTTCACTTGAACTTTTCAAGTTTGAGGAGGAGATTTGACTAAGAGCCCATTTGGTAGTTTACTCATTAAAATTTTACACGTGAAATGATTGCATGTAAAATATAGGGCAGTAATCATTTTACATGTAGTATTAAATTACATCGTTTGGTTATATGTGTAATCTATTTTTAAAATACACGCGAACTCTTTACATTGTTTTTCTGAAAAGTAACTTTGCATGCAAAATTCTTAGAAAAAGACTACATCACCCTTTTAGCCTTTTGTAGTACAACGTAACATATTCTTCAATCATCAACACGCTGTCCTATTCATTCAATCCATTCCAGCACCGAAACTTCCCAATTTTTTATCTTTGTCCATGTATATATACGAAGTATATCTTATCCATGTCTATATATATGTGTGTTCATACACACACACACACATATATATGTATATATGTATATATATGTGTATGTATATTAAATAATAAACCGGGTCTTACATACCAATCCAGGTAAACAAACCCAATAACCCAATACTCGAACTTAACGGGTTATCCCATTTAAACCCACAATCTGGATTTCTACTCGCACAAAAACACTCAAAACAATACATGTCATCAGATTAAAGAAGAAAACTAAAAGCTTCTGGAAAGATGCAGCTGGTCTACGATTTTTTATTCTTGTACGTAGTATAAGAGAGTCGTAGGTTATATCAAAGGTTGCCGATCTGCTTTCAGTTCACGATTTATATAAAAGGTTGCTGCCTAGTTTTCTTTCTTCTTCGGTCACACTGAAGTCGTTAAAATTAGGGCTGGATGGTAAAAGTTTAAATCATGTATTTTATGTTTACAATGTAAAGACCATCCTCCACCATGTAAAATATTTCACACGGTACAATGTAAAATGTTTTAAAAAAGTACCCAACACTTTACATCAAGTAATCAAAACAAACGGTGTGAAGTGATTATGTCCCTACACTTTACATGCAAAGTGTTTACTTTACATCATACCAAACAGGCCCTAAGAAACTTGCTTTTTAATTCGTATAGGTGTGGAGAAAATGATTGGCTGGGCTCTGAGTCATCATTTAATGCATTCTTCGGAATCTTCCACCAAAGATGGCAAACTTGTGATCTCCAGTGAGAGGTTGTCTGATGTTCTGTCACTTTACTTGTATAGTGGTGAAGTCATGAATGAATGCAGAGCTTTCTCTTTTCATTGCAATGGAATAGCTGTTCTCCTGCTGTCCTGCCTCCTTCATACTTAAATTTGTTGACTCCTAACTCCTTAGGAGTAACTAGATTTTATAAAACGAAGCGACTTTTTTGTACTATTAAATGCTTCACTCTTTATCTAAAGTGTCCAAAAAATCCTTATTTTTATTTAAAAAATCCTACTACATTGGAGGGTGTATTGTGTAGAACTGTGGACTTTGAACTAAAATGGAAAATTTTCAAAGTCAAAGGTTAAAAGTAAGAAAAATATGAACTGATAAAATTTGGTGAGAAAAATTGTGAACCAACCAACATATAAGATGAGATTCGTACCCTACTCGTCTTTAATTCATTTTTGTTGATGATGCGATTCATAACTTCCCTGGCATTAACCATGTGTTGGATGATGTGCATGTGAACATGGTTTCATTTAAAAAATGCCATCAATTTCTTTTGACTTTTCAGCATTAGTTATGGGCTCAATATCTTGCAAGGCATTCAAAATGAAACCAAGAGCGTGAGAAATTCTCTTAAGGTGTGATGGCGAGACTTTTTTATTCAATGTTTCTCATTTCTTTTTATAAAGCTTAAAAATCATTCCAATTGGATGCTTACATGAGTTTGACTTGATTTTTGAGGTTTCAGGATGTGGTTACTGAGAATGAATTTGAGAAAAAACTACTTGCTGATGTTATTCCACCCAGTGATATTGGAGTTACTTTTGATGACATTGGGGCCTTGGAACATGTGAAGGATACTTTGAAGGAATTGGTTATGCTGCCTCTTCAAAGACCAGAGTTGTTTTGTAAAGGACAGCTTACCAAGGTAAACCTCTTTTTGCTGGTTTACACTTCTTTTAACCACTTTTTGGCTTATTTAGTTAATAATGAAATTTACACTTTCAGCCTTGCAAGGGGATATTGCTTTTTGGACCTCCAGGCACTGGTAAGACAATGCTCGCAAAAGCAGTTGCAACAGAAGCTGGTGCAAACTTTATTAACATATCAATGTCAAGCATTACATCAAAGGTATCTTTGGGCTATATACAAAGTTTATAATATTTCCATCTCTGTTTTTTCACTCGCCATTTCATTCATTCTCTTTAAGTATTGAAGTTAGAGATTTCATGGGGAAAATGAAATAAAATCATATATCAGTCTATCAACACTTAAAGTCGAAAAGTTTGATGAACAAACAGTACTCCTGTATTTTCCAATTTGAAAACAATACGCTTGAAAAATTAAATCTAGCTTCCTTAGAATGTTGAGGAATGGAGAATTCTACTCTGTCTTTCATTTGGTGTGTTTCAACGATTTTTTTTTTAATTTTCGCTTTCAACTATGCTATAGATATGGGAAAAATTCCACTTGCTGAACAGACACATTTAACTTTTTGGGGTGGCCTTTGTTAGTAAACTGAATGTTATTGAATCATTATGCTTAAATTTCTTACAGTGGTTCGGTGAAGGAGAAAAATATGTCAAAGCAGTATTCACTTTAGCCAGTAAAATTGCTCCTAGTGTTGTTTTTGTGGATGAGGTTGGTATTTCATTTTCTTTAGTTAATCAATTGCCAAATTATTTTCTCATGTGACCCTTTGCTTCCACTTCTTTCCAGTGTGTTTGTTTGTGCGTGTTCTATTTATCGCAATTAGTGGTCTATATCTCCACTTGACCCCCGTTGTCTTCCCCACCCAATCTCCTTTTCTTCAGGTGGACAGCATGCTAGGGAGACGGGAAAATCCTGGAGAGCATGAAGCTATGCGCAAAATGAAAAATGAATTTATGGTGAATTGGGATGGTTTGCGCACAAAGGACAAGGAACGAGTGCTTGTTCTTGCAGCAACCAATAGACCCTTTGACCTCGATGAGGCGGTTATTAGGAGGCTTCCTCGAAGGTATGTTATTGTTAGTTAATCTCTCAATTGGTTTTAAGTAAATGCTTGAAAGTAGTACTCATTTTGGCTTCAAATTGTGTAGGTTGATGGTTAACTTGCCTGATGCTTCTAATAGAGAAAAGATTTTAAGAATTATATTAACCAAGGAGGAGCTAGATCCTAATGTTGATTTTGAAGCAATTGCTACTATGACTGAAGGGTATTCAGGAAGTGATTTGAAGGTTTGGTCGTTTAAACTTTTTTCAAACTCTCGGACTTATCTTTTTAGTTCTCTTTAAGATTAAAACCTTGCTATGTTTAAAAATGAACGATCATATAAAATTTTGCTGAGATTACATTAATGACTTCTCTGTTGCAGAACTTGTGTGTTACGGCAGCACATTGTCCCATTAGGGAAATTTTGGGGATGGAAAAGAAGGTTCTTTCTTATAATCAAGTTCCAGACTTGTTTACCACTTCTCATCATTTGTTCCTGTGCTCGCATATTTAATAATATTTTCTTCTCTATGTTCAAAAAATGTCTTTAGGAGAAAGCTTTGGCAATATCAGAAAACAGACCATTGCCAGCTTTGCATGACAGTTCTGATATTCGTCCTCTTAACATGGATGATTTCAGATATGCACATGAACAGGTTAGTTTGAATGGAGCCGAAAAAGAAAGGAAAAACACAAGTCATACATTAATTAACCACTAAGAGCCAAGTAAATAGTTGTTTATTAGTTTTGATTACCGCTGGTTACATGCAGGTGTGCGCCAGTGTATCGTCAGAGTCAACAAATATGACTGAGCTTCTCCAGTGGAATGAATTGTACGGAGAAGGTGGATCAAGGAAGAAAACAGCTCTTAGCTACTTCATGTAGAGAGATATGGCAGATGTGTGAATTGTATATTGCTGCTGCTTGTTTAGTCACTTCATTGTCACTGCCAGTGTGGTGGTCTGGACACTGTCAACAGTGTGCATGAGAGAATAGCAACCTAGGCTGGTGGGACCCGGATGCATGAGGATTTCATCTAGCTTCATGAATTCTCTGTTCAGGTCCTTGTGTATCATATTTTCTGTCTATAGTATTTAACCTCCAAGCTTGCCAAGGTGTAAGCTTTAGAACATCTGTTCAGATTATTTGACTGTTACTCTATTTGCTAGGTTTCATTGTTGTAACTTTTGTAAAAGTATATGTAACTCAATAGGGATATATATGTTTTATTTCTCGCAATTGCTTGCACTATTTGCTTTATGAATTCACTGAATTATTAATGTCTTGCTTTGACCGGATTAATATGCTCCAAGTATGATTTGATCAGCCTGCTGGACCATTAAAATATCTGAAATCTATAATGTTCTTGGCTTCTTGCTATTAATCTTAACTAAAGGAAATGAAGATAGATTAAGGGTGTGAACTAGCCGACGTGAGTAGGGGTGAGCAGAACCCGAACCCACCCGAAAACCCGATCGGGTCTACCCTCAAATAACCGCCTGGGTCGGTCGACCCGAACCCGAGAACCCGAACCGAAAAGCCCAGCCCATGTTTTAAGGGTTATGGGTTACGGGTAGGGTTTTCTAAATGGCTACCCGACCCGCCCGAATACCCGAACTACCCTAAGTATATATACTAATTATTTTACCCTAAACCCAACCCTACCACTTCAGCGCCTCCACTCTTCACTCGCAACTCCCTCTAACCCTCTCCCCTACTCCGACTTCTCTCTAACCATCCAACTTCTACCATCTCCGATTCTCCGGTAGTCCGTTAGTCCTCACTCCCTGTAAATCTGTAATGGTCCGACCTCTGTAGTTTGTACGAATTAGCCTCTCTGCCTTGGTGGAAGCTGAATATAGCGTACCGGTCTTGTGGATTTGTGGAAGCTTGCAAGTTGCAACCCATTCGATTATCTGAATTCTTTGATCTTTGTGAGGTATAAACGTTAAATACTTAAACTGTATGTTTGGTCCGCTTGGATTAACCATTTCATGCATCTTCCGATCTGAAAAATTGGCTTTGAAATGTGCTTTGGTGGAAGCCCGATCCCTAAATGTGATGTGTTATCAGTTTTGTGAATGAATTAGTTGTGTTACTTAGATGCACTGTTATGTGTTTGGTGGAAGCTTGAAACCCTAGATTCAGCCTGTGAACCCCTTTGTATGAACTACCTAATAATCTGTGATGCCTGATGCCTCGATGATGCCTATGTGATTCTGAGATTATTATATAAATGGCCGATGAGTAAAGATGATGGTTGATTTATTTTGACAAGTGTTGAAGTTGCCATTTTCTACTCAAACACTCAAAGGAGTAGTTAGAGTGAACTGGTATCTTTTAAGTCTGTAGAGAAGTGAATAAGCCTACTGCTTATATCCTTCTGTAAATCAGCTTGCTGATTGTTCCAGACTTTAATGTGAATGTATGAATGTATGATGTTGTTTTCAATCTGTGATGCTTTGGTCATGTCTGAGAATATGTGATTATGAGATTAGAGTGGAAGCTGCCCATTTCTCTGAGTATGTGTAAACTGTAATGTGGAGTCATTACAAATTTTCAGAATTATGATGCTTTCATACAAATATTTTGTATATTCTGAATTTCTGATTATTGGTTAATACAATTTGTTGAGTAAAGAACTAAAGATGATGGATGATCTGTTCGGACAAGTGTTGAGGTTACCTTTCTCTACTCAAACACTCAAACGAGTAGTTAGAGTGAACTGGTATCTTCTAAGTCTGTAGAGAAGTGAATAAGCCAACTGCTTATATCCTTCTGTAGATCAGCATGCTGATTGTTCCAGACTTTATTGTGAATGTATGAATGTATGATGTTGTTTTCAATCTGTGATGCTTTGGTCATGTCTGAGAATATGTGATTATGAGATTAGAGTGGAAGCTGCCCATTTCTCTGAGTATGTGTAAATTGTAATGTGGAGTCATTACAAATTTTCAGAAATATGATGCTTTCATACAAATATTTTGTATATTCTGAATTTCTGATTATTGGTTAATATAATTTGTTGAGTAAAGAACTAAAGATGATGGATGATCTGTTCTGACAAGTGTTGAGGTTACCTTTCTCTACTCAAACACTCAAACGAGTAGTTAGAGTGAACTGGTATATTCTAAGTCTGTAGAGAAGTGAATAAGCCAACTGCTTATATCCTTCTGTAGATCAGCTTGCTGATTGTTCCAGACTTTATTGTGAATGTATGAATGTATGATGTTGTTTTCAATCTGGAAGCTTGCATTGAGTTTTTTGAACTATATATTCCTATGAATTATCAGAATGGAAGTTGAATGTATGAATACCATACCTGCATCTGGTTCTCAACCTCCTCTGACTCCTGTTTCCCAAGAACCTATGGTGGAAACTAATGATGCTGGGGCTAACACCAGCACACATCAGACAAATGTTCCTGGAAATAAGAGAAAGGAGGTAGAGTCCAGATCTAAAATATGGGATCAGTTTGTTAAGATCAAAGATGGTAATGGTGTTGTTATCAAAGGAAAATGCATACATTATGCTAAAACATATTGTTGTCAGTCTAAGAAGCATGGCACTTCCTCTCTTAGAAATCACATACTTAGTTGTCTGAAATTGCCTTGCTCCAAGGATGCAAGGCAAGCCCTTCTCACTTTCCAACCAGTTCTGTGTAATCCAACATCTGAAAAAACTGGGGTGTTAGGGACTTGGGTGTTTGATCAGGGTGCAATTAGGAGAGCACTTGCTGAAATGCTTATCATTGATGAGCTGTCATTTAGATTTGTGGACAGACAAGGATTTAGGAAGTTTATCTCTATAGCTTGTCCTAGGTTCCAAATTCCTTCCAGATGGACAATTGTTAGAGACATCTACCAAATATTTTTAGATGAGAAAGTAAGTCTGAAAAAGTTGTTTAGGGAACACACTCAGAGGGTCTCTATAACAACTGACACATGGACCTCTGTACAAAGGATCAATTACATGTGTATAACAGCACATTTCATTGATCATGAGTGGAAGCTGAATAAAAAAATAATTTCCTTTGTTCCTGTGACTTCCCACAAAGGAGAGTACTTAGCAAAAGCCCTAGAGTCTTGCCTGGTAGATTGGGGATTGAAATCTATCTTCACTGTGACTGTTGATAATGCTAGTAGTAATGACACTGCAATTGGTTTTTTTAAGAAGAAACTTTTATCTTGGGGTGCCTCTTCTGTAAAAGTTAAGTACCTTCATATGAGGTGTATTGCTCATATCCTTAATTTGGCTGTCCAAGATGGTTTAAAAGAAAGTGATACTTATGTTCAAAGAGTCAGAGATGCTGTTAAGTATGTTAGAAATTCTCCTGCTAGGCTACAAAAATTCAAGGACATTTCAGACTTGATTGGAATGGAAACTAAAGCTGGATTGCACCTAGATGTCCCAACTAGGTGGAATTCAACCTATTTGATGCTCAAATCTGCAATGTCCAATGAAAAAGTGTTTGAAGCTTATGAGGAGAATGAGAGTTCCTATCTTGTTGATCTGGGGAGTGAGAGTCCTGATGTTGAGGACTGGATTGCAATTGAAACTTTGGTGGTCATTCTTAAAAATTTCTATGATATGACACTTAGGATTTCAGGCTCTCTTTATGTCACTGCAAATACCTTCTTCTCTGAAATATCTGATCTGTTCCTTGTTCTCAAAGAAATGGTTGCTTCTGAAACTGAATCTGTGTCTAAAATGGGGACTACTATGAAATCCAAATTGGATAAGTATTGGGGTGATCCAGAAAAAATGAACATGCTCATTTTCTTTGCAAATGTGCTTGACACTAGAGACAAATATGAATACATGCCACATCAATTGAATACTTTGTATGGGGATAAGATAGGTGTGGCATTCTTTACAAAGATAAAGTTGGGTTTGAATGAGTTGTATGGTGATTATGTTACAAACTATGATGTTCCAGTCAGTGGAAGCTCTCAATTAACCCCAAATTCTGTTTCTTTACAATCTGAGTCAACTGGAAGTAGACCTGTCTCTAAATTCAAAGCCCAATTGAAAAAGCAAAAACAATATAGTGGCCTCTTAGGGTTGAAAAAAATGAACTTGAACTGTATTTGAGTGAGAACATTCTTGAGGAGGACAATGAATTTGATATATTAAGATGGTGGAAGCTTAATGGTGAGAGGTTTCCTATCCTATCTAGGATGGCAAGAGACATTCTTGCTGTTCCTATTTCCACAGTAGCTTCTGAGTCTACTTTTAGTACAAGTGGAAGGGTGTTGGATTGTTTTAGGAGTTCATTGAGTGCCAAAATTGTAGAAGCACTCATATGTGCTCAAGACTGGTTGAGGATGTCCAACCAGCCTGTGTCAGTTGAAGAAAATATTGAGGAGGTTGACAGGCTAGAAACAGGTACTAACTTGATTTTAGTATTCAGTATTTATATTTGAAGTTATTGCTAACTTGATTTTGTTTTCAATGCAGAATTGACTGAAGGAAATGTTGGTGGAGGAAATGTTGGTGGTGGCCCTTCTCTTGATCAGATAGCAGTAAAACTTATACTTTATCTTTTATATATGTAATTTGTTACTTCACTAATGAACATGCTATGATTCTGTCAATGTCCTGGCTGTAAATGCATAACCCTGCTGCTTTGATGGGAATTGGAAGTGTTGCTGATGCACTGGTAATGTGTGTGTGTGTGACAACAAGACATGGTTGTTGAGGTTTATTCCCGAAGATCCGAAAGCCCAACACAAGCCTTGGATATTGTAGGGATATTGTGTAGGGTTGAAATGTGTGTAAAATATAAAATAGTGAAATAATATCCAACTCAAGAACTTATTTATATTCTGTAATTAAGCAATTACACTGAAACTACCCGAACGGTAGATGAATATGAGATTACAAGGATGGGAGATGTAAATCTATTGCTAAGCTCTGAGTATTAAAATGCTAACCCTTTACAATGATCTAAACATGGATATTTATACTAAAATGGGGATGGGTAAGGTGGACACGTGGTCGAATCTGGTAGGCTATCACCTCTGCCATGTAAGCACCCATGCCCCCACTTGCAGCTGTCATGATCCAGCATTAAATGCGGCCTCCACTTGCTGACTGCCCGTTCGGGCAAGGTGTTCGGTGTGCGGGACCCTGCCATAGGAGATAATTTCTACCTGAAGTATCCCGAACGCCGATCGATATTTGGGCCTTGATACCTTGGCATAATCGTTACCCAGAATGTTCCAAGTATAAGTTTTATCCCGAATGCCGTTCGGGAGTTCTTTGGGCTTGCAGCTTCTTCCCGGATTTGGGCCTAGGGATATTGGGCCTGGACCCAATATCCCAACACTAGTCCCCCACTTCCTATGTCTCGAACGGTAGTGAGCGCATAAGGAAGTAGAAGATTATTGCCCGAATGCTGTTCGGGTGAGTATCGGATGGACTTCCGCCGGTTCCCGAGGCATGTTCTGACGGTTATTTGCAACTGCCGTTTCGCTTCTCCGATAAACGTCATGATTACTTGAGAAGGATTCTCTGTGCGACACGTGTCTCTGTCATCATTACAAAAAACGTGTCCTCTTCTGATTGGCAGCTGAATCGGCGTGACAGAGTATAAATGGGCTCTTTTGGTTTTGATTCTGGGTTTCGAAATTTGATATCTCCGGCTTAGTACTCTGCCTTCTCTCTAGAGCTTCTTCCGCTGCTTCTGTTCAGGTATCCTTCGAACTCCCTTCTACTGTTTAGTTCCCTCGTTCGGTGAGAATGGCACCCCTTCGTTCATCTGAACCCTCTACTTCCGGCACTGCAATCCCAGAGGAAAACCCCAACGATGTGCTGCAAGTTGTCCCTATTCCGGCGGAAGTTAACGGTGATGATTCCTCTTCCTCCTCCGATGTTTACCCTGATGGCACCAAATCGGGGGATGAATTGGAAGTTATGAAAGCCGGTCCTCCAAGCGGCGTTCCCTGTCATAAGCTTGACCTAGCCCTGATTAGGCTTAGGCGCCAAAAGCTCACTGCCCAGAACCGGGCCCAAATCCAGATGTTACTTCCTGATTCGGTGAACTTCCGCCTCCAATCGGGGCTCCACCCAATGCGCCACTTCCCAGGGATGGTCGTGGTCCATTTTGATTCCCTTAAGGCTGGCCTTAGGTTCCCCCTTCACCCCTTCTTCGTTTCCCTCTTAAATTATTACAATATAGTGCCAGCCCAAATAATGCCGAACTCCTACCGGGCAATGGCTGGTTTTATTTGTCGTTGCGTGGAAGCTAAGGTGAACCCTTCCTTAGATCTGTTTCATTACTTTTTCTCGGTCATCCCACAACAAGCCCAGGGTTATCTTGTCGCGAGTTCCCGATCAGGTCATATTTTGTTCTCCAAGGCTCCCTCCTCCATCAAGGAATGGAAAGATCGGTTCTTTTTTGTATCTGTCCCAAACGGCCTAATCCCGAGAAAGTGGAATGCCTTTCCGCCAAAGTCCCCCGAACCGTTCATCTCTGAAGACCTTAGCCAGGATATCATTGCTGTGGAGGCGGGTGGTTGCTTCCAGATTATGCCATATCTGACTCCCGAACGGTTTATTAAAGCCGGGATAGGTACTGCCCGTATTCCTGGGTTTCTTGACTGAAAACCAAGTACCATGGTCCGGGCGGTCCTTCCCGTGTGAGAAACAATTTTGTTTATCCATGTGCGAACCGCTCGGTACTAATTTTGCGCTTTGTTTGTTTTGCCAGCTCCTCAGCAAGGCGAATCTTCAGACTCCGAAGGAGCCAATCCCGAACAACCGGCCATGGATGACAGCAGGCTTTTCACTGTTGGATTTGATGACGAGCCACCAACCTCTCCTCCTAAGCAGCAGAGGAAGACAAAGAGAAAGAGGTTGAGGAAGGCCGATCAGGGGACATCCTCCCAACCCGCCCCCCTCCTCCCCGAGCAGCCTGAACCTGTTCGGGATTTAGAACCTGTGCAGCAGGTTGCTCCTGATCAGCAAACTCATGCTGACACGCTGATGGATCAGCTTTTTTCAGACCAGCAGTCCCACCATTTTTCTGCTGAGGAGGTGGCTGCCCATCAGACTGACTTGGCTAGTCAGTTCGAGCGGATCTCCCTCTACGATCCTGCTCATGAGATGTTGGAGCGGGGTGGCTGTCCGGCGAGCCAGATCTGGTCCACGTCAGGATTTCTCAATGGCCACAATCTTCCCCCGATACCGGTGGAGGAGGCCGAGGAGTGTATTGCTCTGACTGTCCTGAAGGTAGCTCATTATCTTATGCTCATAATTCACTCTTTCCTTTTCTTTGCTTGCTAACTTATCATGTGCTTATATTTTACTTTCTGATCATTAGGCGGGAATATACAGCCTGAAACTCAGAGAGGCCAGGCAGGCAAAGGAACAAAGCCTGCTGATGGCCAAGGAAATAGCTGAGCAGGCAGTGGAAACTGAACGGCGAGCATTTGCCGAGGAGCGGAAGAAGCTAGAAGCTGAGGCCGGGGAGCTTCGTGTCAGGGTGGGCTCTCTCCAAGCCAAAATCGCGGCAGCTGAGGCCGCTCAGGTCAAGTTTTCTGAAGCTCCTCCTCAGATCCCGGACGGACCGGCCGAAATGACAGTTGATCTTTCCGCCGTTCGGGATTCCTTCAAGACTTCGGAGGAGTTTCTGGCTCTGAAGGAGAAGTACGCCACCGAACAGCTCCCCGCTGTCTTCGGGAGGCATCTGGAAAAACTGGCCGGAGAAGAGCGCCAGAAGGAGGGGATCAGGGTGCTTGATCAGCACCCTATCACCAAGGAGTGGGCCGATAATCTTGCCCGGGGAGTCTACAGCTCAGGCTGTCAACACATGCTCCAGCCTCTCATCCCCCTCCTAGAAAAACAGATGGGCCGTTCGGTGCAGCCCTCTGACTTGCCCTCTGACCTCCATCCGGGTCATCTGAACGCCCTGATGGCACAAATGAAAAAATGCCGGCGAGCCCTGGGGATGAAGGTCGTGCAGGTTGTTGACGAAGAAGCTGACGAAGACGATGATGAAGAGGGTGAGGATCATCCCGAACAAATAGATTAGACCTCCATCTGTACCCCTTTTTCTTTAAATTAGTATTTTTTGTACTTTCCGGCCAGTAGAGCCGATGAATACACAACTTGTTTTGCAACTTCTGTCTTTGTAATTTCTTTTCCTGTTGCTTTCTTCCTGTTGACTCCATAGTTTATAGCGATCAGATTTGCCGGTTTGCGTCACCCCTTCGCTAAGTCCAGAATTTAGGATTTTAATATTGATCGACCTGTTTATTCGATATCATTCATAATGAACTCCATAGTTCATTATGGAGTATAAACTATGTTTCTTCCTGTTTTTTTTTTTTTTTTTTTTTTTTTTTTACCCTCCCCATCTGTTCGGGGTATAAACTCCTGTACTTTCCTCATCAATTATGTCCGCAGGTCTCTTTTTTTTTTTTTTTTTTTTTTTTTTTTTTTTTTTTTTTAACTAGTTGGTAATTGTCTTCAGCATTCGGGATGTAGTGTTACCTTCTTCGTTGCATCTGCCAGATTTTTCCATGTAAGCTAACCATACTGTTCGGGTACACCGATCATTCTTCATTACATTTTGGTGTATCCCGTTCGGGGAAGCGCTTGTAGCCTTTTTTTTTTTTTTTTTTTTTTTTTCAATCGTAGAGGTTCGTGAACTTTGTTGATTTCAACCCGTTCGGGTGTTCTCTTATCCCAAAGGATGCTTTAACTTCTCCCAACCGTCTTGACACTTGTCAGTTATTCATTTGGATTCTTGGCGGTAGCATTTCCTTATATAAGGATGTAGCTACTTTGTTTCAGTTTTTTCTGCTGCTTCTGAATTCCTTCAAGCTTTCTCTCTCTAGAATCTTCTCTGTTATTTTATGTCTGCCTTTTCTGGTTCGTCAGATTCCGAAGAGATGGTACCCACTTTGATTCGCCATTCGAGGGGAAAAGCTCACCCCAAGGATCAAGGTACATCTACCCGATCGTCGGGTTCTAACGGGTCTTCTTCCTCACTTCATCCCGAACAGCCCCTCCCTGATGATGGATGTCAGTCGGGGGATGACCTTGTCGTTTACGAAAGGGGTATGCCTGAACGCCCCCCTCGCTATAGTCTGAACTTCCACTGCATCAGGAAACAGCGTCAACGCCTTCCAGCAGATGCCGAACAGACGCTGCGCCAATTACTACCTCCACCCCGTCAGTTTAATGCGGGGTTCATCAAACATCCCATGCGACACCGTCCGGGATGTGTGTTGGTGCATATGGACGCCCTGATTGCTGGTCTGCGGTTCCCTTTGCACCCGTTCGTTGTGGAGTTCCTCCGCCGGGTGTCAGTACTGCCGGCACAGTTCGTGCCTAGCACCTACAGGATCCTGAATGGGTTCATTGTCTGGTGCCATGAGTTGGGGATTGCCCCTAGCGCCGATCTCTTTTTGCACTGCTATGGCGTTCAGCCCTATTGGACCACCGGGTACCTGCGGCTTGTAGCCCGTCCTGGCCGTTCGCTCTTCACCGATAACCCCACCCCTCCGGAAAAATGGGAGGAAAGATTTGTGTTCGTACACGTGGGGTCGCCGCTTCCTTTTCCTGATCGGTGGAACACTTACCCCGTTCAGGATGCCTCCCCCAGGGTGGATGCATCTATTCTCTGCCAGTACGAAAGGCTCCGTCTGGCCGGTTCCAAGAACCTACGGTCTTTCTTGACTCCCGCTAAGATGCTAGCTGCTGGCATCGGTATGATTCTTCCATTACTTTGCTCGTTCGGTATATTTTTCAATATCTTGTTCATTTTTCTTTGTTTTTTCCTGTAGGTGTGATTCCCCCCGTCTCCATAAAGCGTCCTGCTCCTACTCCTTCCTCCACCGCCATAGTTAGCAAGGGAAAGGAGAAGGCTATTCAGTCAGGTTCTTTGGCTGGCCGGGAATCTGGGCCAGTAAACAAGCGGCCGAGAATCGAAAGCAGCGGCGCCTTGGTCCCGATCGATCAGGTCATTGACCTGACGGATCCTTTTGTGGAAAGGATGCCCATGGTCCCCTCCCCTTCAAGGAAGCTGGGCAACAGGGGAGGCGTTGCTTCAGATAGTCTCCCGATCCCCGATCGGTTGACGGTGGAGTTTTCCGCCATGGGTCCCCGAGCCGAATGCCGGACGCTGTTCGGGCAGACTGCATCCTCCATGTGGTGCAGCACTTCTTTAAAAGCTGGCGAGGGCTTCACCAACTTGACCCATTGGTCTGATCTGGTCGAAGCAGGCCATGCTGAGTCCCTTAAGGTATGCCCTTAACTGTTCAGTTCTTTCTTCTTATAACTTTTTTTTTTTTTTTTTTTGGACCTGTTCTTACTGCTGTTTCTTTTTCCACAGGCCGGTACATACTATCACCGGGCCTTCCTAGCAGCTGAACGGGAGATGACCCTTCTTCATCAGGAGCTGGACGAGAGCCAAACCCTTTTGGCTGCTGCTAGGAAAATGGCTGCAGATCTCCAAGATCGAGCCAACAAGGGTGACAAGGCCAGGGCTGAATTGGCCGAACTGGAGCAGAGGCTCCAGCGTCGCGATCGGGAGATCCGGGCGCTGGAGGACAAGATTGCTGCTGCCGAAGCTGCTGGTGTCAAGTTCAAAAAGACCCAGCCTAAAGAGGGCGGACAGCCAGCAGCACCCGTTCAGGCCGATATTTCTAGAATCACTCAGCAGGCAGTGATTGATTTCCAACGGGGTAAAGGTTTGAACGTAGCTCTGGAGGAGACTGCCCGGGAGTTCCTTGGAAAGCATCTTGGGGAGTTCTTGAAGAAGAGTAAGGATCCTCTTCGTGATGGCCTCCAGCTCCTGGATGAGACCCCGTCCGGGACTGCATTCGCTAATGCTCTGGCGAGAGACACCCTTGTTAAGTGCCAGGATATGCTGGTCGACCGGAACCTGGAGGTGATCAAGGAGTCTTTTGACGAACCCTTCGACCCCAAGGAGGAAGGTTTTGATCCGTTATTCTGCCGTGCTTATCAACGTGTGATGGAGAAGAGGCAAAAGGCTAAAGATTCAGCCAATCCCCCAAACTCCAACTCGGATGCTGTGCTGAATAAGGATCCTCCCGTAGCTTAGTTATCTCTGTTGTAATCCCCCTTTCTTCTCCCTATGTATAATTCCCGGCCAGTAGTGCCGAAGAATAAAGATTGATCCGTTTCCGAATGACTTGCTTCCCGAACACTCACTTTTTTTTTTTTTTTTTTTTTTTATTCAACTCAGCATCATGATTGAGATGTAAGCTGTTCGGCCCTTCCCTAACACCAAAGTTGAGGTGCAAGCTGTTCGATTTATTTCCGTCTGTTGTTCTTTGTTTCCTGAACGCGCAAGACATAATGTTCAACGCCTGCTGCGTCCCCGAGCACCATGTTTCAGATGCATGCCGTCCGGTTTATTACCGTCGACTGGTTGTTCCTTGAACGCGCAAGTCATCAATGTTAAATGCTTGCTGCGCCTCCGAGCACCATGTTTCAGATGCATGCCGTCCGGTTTTATTACCGTCGACTGGTTGTTCCCTGAAGGCTAGAGTAACCTGTTCGGGTTATCATCCGCGGTATTCCTTATTCGCAAGGCAATCACCTCTTGCTGCAAGACAGTTTCACAATTCGTGTAGTGTCTGCCATCTTCCAAGCCCATAATTTCGATGCATACCGTCGGTTTTACCGTCCGGGGTCATCCATATCATGAGGTTGAGATGTCCATCCTGGACCGTTGAGAATAAGGCTCCCAATTCGGGTCTCCCCCTTATTTTCTGCCAAAATGGAGACTCGCCTCCAGGATACAGCTCGGGTTCCACCACCATAAAGTTCAGGCGAGCTGTATGCCCAAGGCAAGATTTTAAGACCAGAGTCCCGATCCCCCGCTCGGTCACCCTATGACTTCGGATGCCGCCCGGTTCGTCCTACTCAAGATCTTTTACACCATCTCCCAAGCCGAGTCCGGGCTTGGTATCCTGCACATTTTTTTTTTTTTTTTGGTGCTGAGATGATGGCTCCCCATGGATCGAGATAAATGATATCTATAGATCAAGGTGAGACTTTTGGCCGAGTTTGTGGTGATGCCGTTCGACATGTTGATACCGTTCGGCTCGCAATATTCCTCTTAACTCTGGCCTCTTTGGAAGCATTGTTCTCCCTCTTTTTTTTTTTTTTTTTTTTTTTTTTTTTTTTTTTTTTTCCAGAGGTGGCAACAGCCGTTTTTTTTATTGATAAAATTTCCGCAAGTGCGTAGCGTTCCATATCCCTGCCGGACGGCCTTCGGTATCCTGTAGTGAAAAGGTCCCCGTCCGGTATTTTTTCCAGACCCGGTATGGTCCTTCCCAATTCTTTGACATCTTCCCGCCCTCTAGCGGTTTGCTTTTTTCTCTATTCCTCAGGACAAGGTCTCCGACTTCGATCGAACGGATTTTAGCCTGCTTATCCACATACCTCTTAGTCGCCCGGTGATATTCCTCCATTCGTAAGGCTGAGAGATCCCTTCTTTCTTCTATGAAGTGGAGTTCAGCACGCAGATTGTCCTCATTCTGCTCAGGATCATAGTGGATGGTTCTGTGAGTGGGCACCAAGACCTCAGTTGGGACCTTAGCCTGAAATCCATAAGCGAGGGCGAACGGTGTCTCTCCGGTTGCTGTTCGGGGAGTTGTCCTGTATGTCCACAAGACGTAGTTTAACTATTCGGGCCACGTTGATGCGTAATCTTCGAGCTTCTTTTTTATACCATCCATGATGGTTCTGTTCATGTTCTCTACCTGCCCGTTCGCCTGCGGATATGCTACGGAAGCCCTTGAATGCTTGATTCCCCATCTAGTGAGGAATTCCTCGAAGTTCTTGCTCACAAACTGTCGTCCATTATCCGTGATGACCTGCTCGGGCAGCCCGAATCTGCATATAATATTTTGCCAAACAAAACGTTGACATTGAAAATCCGTGATACTGGCCAGGGGTTCGGCTTCCACCCATTTGGTGAAGTAATCAAGTCCTACTATGATGTACTTCCTTCCTCCGGTCGCATTAGGTAGGGGCCCTAGCAAGTCGATCCCCCATCTAGCGAATGGTAATGATATGGTCATTGGAGTGTAAAAGGTCGCAGGCCGCCCAGGTACTGGTGCGTAGAGCTGACATATTTTGCACTTCTTTGTGTGCCCAAAACAGTCCTGCTGAATAGTTGGCCAATAGTAACCCCGCAGGATAATTTTCCTAGCCAGGGTTTTTGGCCCCTGATGGCTGGAGCAGATACCTTCGTGAATTTCTTCCATCACAGCGGCTGCCTGATCGGGTGGAAGGCATTTCAGATATGGCCCCCCGAACGTCTTTTTGTACAGCTGTCCGTCCACTAGTTCGAACATTGGGGCCCTTCGCTGTATACAAGTGAGGTTGTACACGTCATTTTTATCGTTCGGCAAAGTCCCATCCTTCAGGTAATTTGTCAAGTCAGTGACCCAGCTTGGAACGGCATAGGACACGGCATCTACCCGCACAACCATTGTTGCCGGTGTGGTCAGTATTTCTTTCTGTGCGAACCTCTGGATGTGTGCAGGGATGCCCGGGGCATGATCATCCCGAACGGCGCATTCCAGTTTGGATAGGATGTCTGCCTCACTGTTTTCGATTCTGGGAATCTGGTCAATCACCACCTGTTCGAACCTGCCGATTTCTTCCTCAACCAGTTCCTTGTAGGCTTTTAGCCGTTCTTCCCTAACCTCGGCAGATCCATTAATCTGGCTTACCACCAGCTGACTATCCGAACGGACCTTTAATCTGCTGGCCCCCAGGGCCTTGGCATACTTTAAACCAGCAATAAGGGCCTCATACTCGGCCTCATTGTTGGTTACCTTGAAGTCAAACTGTACGGAGTAGTATGCCTTGAACCCCTCGGGGCATGTGATCACAGCACCCCCACCACAGCCTTTGCTACTGGATGCTCCATCCACATACATTTCCCACCAATGGTCCTGTACTCCTCCGTTCGCTCCTTCTTCAGTTGATCTGGCAGTGCATTCGGCAATGAAGTCAGCCAAAGCCTGTCCCTTGATCGTGGGGCGAGGCTTGAAGTCTATTTCATACTGCCCGATCAGGAGGGACCACTTGGTGATACGCCCACTTGCCATAGGATTTCTCAGTATGGTGGCCAGGGGCTGGGTGGTGTAGATGGTGACTGGGTGGGCCTGGAAATAGGGTGCCAGTCGCTTGATGGTAGCAATCAATGCTAAAATGGTTTTTTCCAGTAGGGTGTACCTGGTTTCTGGCCCGTTCAGGGCTTTGCTCACAAAGTATATAGGGCGCTGAACGCCCTCATCTTCCTTTAATAAAACAGAGCTGACCGCCAGATCAGCCACAGCCAGATACATATAGAGATGTTCCCCTGGGTCTGCTTTAGTTAAGACCAGGGGGAAGACAGGTACAATTTGAATTCTTCAAAAGCTGCCTGACATTCTGCTGTCCATTCGAACGGGTTGGCCTTTTTCATTATTTGGAAAAATGGAATGGCGCGATCGGCCAGTTTAGCCATAAATCGGCTCAAAGCCGCTAACCTTCCGGTCAACTTCTGAACTTCTTTCAAGTTCCGCGGTGCTTCCATGTCCATGATTGCCTTTACTTTCTCAGGATTAGGCTCAATCCCCCGCTCGCTCATCATATAACCCAAAAATTTGCCCCCCTTGACTGCGAAGGCGCACTTTTTTGGATTCAGTCTCATGTTGGCCTTCTGCATGATCCCGAAGACCCTTTCCATATCCCGGACATGATCCTCCTTCTTCCTGCTCTTGATTAGGATGTCATCTACATATGCCTCCATGGTTACCCCTAGTACCTCTTTGAAGAGTATGCCGATCATTCTTTGAAAAGTGGCCATTGCATTCTTCAACCCGAACGGCATGACGATATAGCAGAACACGCCGTCCGAGGTGACGAACGCAGTTTTTTCTGCATCATCTGGGTGCATGAAGACTTGGTGATAACCCCGGAAGGCATCCATAAAGCTCAGCAGTTCACATCCTGCCGTTTCGTCCACCAGCAGGTCTATTCGTGGGACAGGATAGGGGTCCATGGGGCAGGCTTTGTTCAAATCAGAGTAGTCCACACACATTCTCCAAGTAGCTCCTTTTGGAGCAAGGACCACATTAGCCAACCATTCGACATGGATGACTGGTCTAATGTGCCTGATTCTCAGTAAGGTGGCTACCTCCTGCTTTGTGAATTCCCGCCGTTCGGCCGCCTGATATCTCTTCTTCTGTTGGACTGGCCTGGCATCAGGCCGAACGGCCAACTTGTGGCAGATGAGGGCCGGATCAATTCCCGGCATGTCTTCGGGTCCTCGGGCAAATAGGACCTGGAATCTCTTCAGGACAGCGATCACCCCCTCCCTGATTCCCCCTTCAAGGTCCACCCCGATCGCAATCTTACGATCGGGAGGGGAATCAAGCTCGATGTATTCTAAGAGGGTGGCTGGCTCGGGGCGTCCCTCGAACTCCGTACGCCGGGTCTGTACCTCAATGCTGTTTACCCGCTGTCCCCGGGTGGTCATTTGTTTCAAAGCTTCCCGGTAGCACGTTCGGGCTATGGCAGGATCTGTTCGAGCCACTCCTACACCAGTGTCAGTTGGGAATTTGATGCATGAGTGTCGAACAGAGGCAATTGCCTCCAAATCTTCTAGCCCCGGACGGCCCAATATGGCGTTGTGGGCACATGCAATATCCACCACCACAAACGTCATCCGGACTGCCGCTCGGTGGATTTCATCGCCAATTTCTACCAGAAGCTGGATGGTGCCTTCTGCCTCTATTACATTGCCGGTGAAGCTAGCCAGCGGTGTCTTCAGCTTGGTCAGCTGGTCCTTCTTCAGCTTCATCTTCTCCAACGTGCGTAAATACAGCACGTTCACACTGCTTCCCGTGTCCACCAGAACTCGGTGGATCAAGGCGTTGTCTATACACATGCTCACCACTAACTCGTCCCTGTGCGGACTTGGTGAGTTGGGTAGATCAGCCACCCCGAACGTAATTGGCTCCAAGCGGCCCTTCTTTGTGGGAGGTGCAGCTACAGTGGCGACATAGAGGCTGCGCTCAAATTTCTTACGTTCGGCGGCCGTATCACCGGTCTCCCCTCCACCAAAGATGACTTTTACCTCCAACCGTGGCTTTTTTCCCGGATTCCCAGACCCCTCAGCCTCTTCTATAGGGGGAAGGTATGAATCATTACTGGGCTCTGCATCCCGCTGGGCATCCCGCTTCCAGCTATTGGATCGGGGAGGGCGCTGGTTGGGGGAAGGGCCGTTCAGGTTGGTGCTGACATACTTCCTCAGGTAGCCCTTTTGGATCAGGTCCTCAATTGCCACATGTAGGGCGTGGCAATCCTTCGTGAGGTGCCCATTGCGCTGGTGGTATCTGCAGTAGGAGCTTGGGGTAGGTCCCATCACGGGCCTTGTGTCAGTAGGGGGAGGAATGGCGTTGTGTTCCAAATGGAAAACACCGGCTATAGACATGACCAGGGGGGTGAAGCGCGTAGTCCTTCGATGAGGCGCTGCAGCCGCTGGTGTGGGTCCCAGACGTTCAGTCAGTCTTGAAGTGGGAGGTTGCGGGGCCGTTCGGTCCCTTATCCTGATCTCTTCTTCCAGGACCGCATAGTTCCTGGCCCTTTCCAGGATGTCTGGGTAGCTGGTCCCCGGATTTCTCTTCAGCTCCCTGTATAAATCTCCCGTCTGAAGGGCATCGGTGAAAAGAAGGATGGCAGTCTCATCTGTCATGCCGGTCACCTTCAGGGTTTCGGTCCTCCATCTAGTGAGGAATCCGGAGATTGATTCTTTAGGCCCTTGCCTCACACTGGTTAGATACCCGAAATGTAATTTCGGGGTTGTGCTGGAGGCGAACTGAGCCAAGAACAAGGTGGATAGCTCCGCAAAGCTCCCGATCGACCCGGGTTGTAATGTTCCGAACCATTCCTGGGCTGGTCCCCGAAGGGTACTGAAGAACAGCCTGCATATTGCCGCGTCGGTGGCCCCCAATAGCATGAGGCCACCCTGGTAACTCCTCAGGTGTACGTGGGGATCTCCCACCCCATCGTATGCTAAGCCGGTCGAGGGACGGCAGTCCTTCAGGATTTCGGCATTCATGATTTCCCTAGTAAAGGGAGAGGTGATCCCAACCCGTGCTGGCGGGGTTTGTTGGGGCGCCCGGTTGACCTGCTCTCTGAGCTCAGTCATCTGCCTCCTCATTTCGGCCATTTCGTCGTCTTGGGCCGTTCGGGGAGTATGTGGCATCCTAGCATCGACATATTCTGGTATTCTGTTTTGGGGGGGAGCAGCTGTGTTAGCCCTCCTCCGGATGAATCGTTCCCCATCCCTCTGGATATACTGGAAGTGTTGTCCAACGGGATCTACCATGGGGGTAGGTTCCCTATATCCGTTTCGAGGGGCGGACGGGGTTCGACTGGTTGGTGCTCCCCGTCTGGGGGTATGGGCCCTCCAGTGGTTCCTGCGGTGTTCCTCGGAATGAACTGAGGCCATCGTGGTCTCAATGTCCTCCTCTTCGTCGAAAGATGGCATGGGACGCAACGGGGATGGTGGCTCATGAGTTTCATCCGTGTAGCCCTGCTCCTGTTCGTCCGCCATGCGTTGCATGGCCTCCGCCATATCCCTCATCAACTGAGGGTTCATCCTTACATCCCGGGGGATGATTTGCTCGAACTCCCGGGTGGCACTGCCACTGGCGTGTCCTTGCCTGGACCACCCCTCAGAGGATCTATGGCCTCCTCGTCCTCTGGATGCAGAACTCGGTGTAGCGGTATGAAGCCTAGCCATTTCAAAAAATGGTGCTTAGATCAGCTGTTTTCCTTGAACTTTTAGTTTCGTTTCCCACAGACGGCGCCAATGTTGAGGTTTATTCCCGAAGATCCGAAAGCCCAACACAAGCCTTGGATATTGTAGGGATATTGGGTAGGGTTGAAATGTGTGTAAAATATAAAATAGTGAAATAATATCCAACTCAAGAACTTATTTATATTCTGTAATTAAGCAATTACACTGAAACTACCCGAACGGTAGATGAATATGAGATTACAAGGATGGGAGATGTAAATCTATTGCTAAGCTCTGAGTATTAAAATGCTAACCCTTTACAATGATCTAAACATGGATATTTATACTAAAATGGGGATGGGTAAGGTGGACACGTGGTCGAATCTGGTAGGCTATCACCTCTGCCATGTAAGCACCCATGCCCCCACTTGCAGCTGTCATGATCCAGCATTAAATGCGGCCTCCACTTGCTGACTGCCCGTTCGGGCAAGGTGTTCGGTGTGCGGGACCCTGCCATAGGAGATAATTTCTACCTGAAGTATCCCGAACGCCGATCGATATTTGGGCCTTGATACCTTGGCATAATCGTTACCCAGAATGTTCCAAGTATAAGTTTTATCCCGAATGCCGTTCGGGAGTTCTTTGGGCTTGCAGCTTCTTCCCGGATTTGGGCCTAGGGATATTGGGCCTGGACCCAATATCCCAACAATGGTAATGTTGTTTCACTCTATACTATTTGTTCCAGTGTTCCATATTTATTGCAATGATGATAGCTTCCACCAAACAATGAAATTAATGGTAGCTGGTGTTGATTATATTTCTATATAGTTTCAATGCCCCCATTAATAGTGAAGTGAATGCAAATCTGAGCCAAACTATGCCCCTACTACTTGCACTTTGCTGGAAATACTTTAATATGACATTGTATCTGTATACTATTTGTTCTAGTGTTCCATATTTATTGCAATGATGATTGCTTCCACCAAACAATGAAATTAATGGTAGCTGGTGTTGATTCTATTTCTATATAGTTTCAATGCCCCCATTAATAGTGAAGTGAATGCAAATCTGAGCCAAACTATGCCCCTGCTACTTGCACTTTGCTGGAAATACTTTAATATGACATTGTATCTGTATACTATTTGTTCCAGTGTTCCATGTTTATTGCAATGATGATTGCTTCCACCAAACAATGAAATTAATGGTAGCTGGTGTTGATTATATTTCTATATAGTTTCAATGCCCCCATTAATAGTGAAGTGAATGCAAATCTGAGCCAAACTATGCCCCTGCTAGTCTGCTACTACCACTTTGCTGGAAGAATTTGAATATGATATTGTATCTGTGTAGACTTTGTTCCAATGTTCCTTATTTCTGGAAATGATGATACCTTTCACCAAGTAATGAAATTGATGGTAGCTAAGTAGCTTGTGTTGGTTCTATTTCTATCATTCTATGTACTTTCTTATGCCCCCATTTCTACCAAGTAATGAAATTGATGGTAGATCAATAGTTTACTTATTTATGGCAATGATGAAAGCTGCTACTCTACTACCCTACTACACTTCTACCAGGTTGCAAAAACAAATGAGTTGGTGTTGATTCTATTTCTATATAGTTTTTAATGACCTCATTTTTTGTGAAGTGAAGCTAAACCTGAGCCAAACCTGATTGCATTTAGTATTCATCATGTCATACTCATACATTTTTTTTGAAGTGAATCTAAATCTCAAACCTAAACACTACATTTCTACTAATTTTTTAACTTGTGATGTACCTAGGAACATATTCAATGAGTATTTTGTTGCTGGTCTGCTACACACATGGAATGATGGAACTATGGAAGATTGGAAGAAGGAACTATATTCAAGATCTGCCCCCATTAAAATGTTGAATAATGTTAAATTTTTTGTTGCTACTTACTATTTTGGAACTTTAGATTACTCAAAGTATATTCTCAAACTGTATTATGTACAATTGTTTAGGTAACAACTGTATAACTAATTAACTGTGCTTGGAGTTGTACAAAGTAAAAGTACAAACTCTATTATTTTGCTACTTGTTAGTTGTTACTTGTATTGTAATGTAATGTTGTATTGTTTCACAAACTTATAATTTTAATGTGATAACTGATGTTAGTTAATGGTTTTTTATCAACCCGAATGGCCCCGAATATCCGATTCAAATCGACCGGGATCCGAAATTGGGCAACCCGAACAGCCCGACATTTTTATAGAACATGGTAGGGTTTTAAATTCCTAACCCGAAAACTGACCGGGTATGCCAAATCTTCACCCGTCCTATCCGAACCCGTCCGATGCTCTCCCCTAGACGTGAGCTCGAATATGGTGACCTGTGAGGCTGTGAGCTTTGCCTGGTTTTTGGCTCGTTGGATGTTCGGTGACCTGTGAGCTTTGCCTGGTTTTTGGCACGTTGGATGTTTGATGAGTTTGATGAATATTCAAATGAATGAGATAACACATGATAAATACTCAAATATGAGGTTAACATGTGATCTAATTATTGGATAATTAGAGCATAATTTTTGGTTCATGCTCTAATTATTCATTAATAATGAAATTTAAACTGTATTGTACTATCTGTATCTAATCGGTCCCCGTAACTTGGAGTTGGATTTGTTCTAGCTCACAATGACTACACAATTGAGCTCGAACTATTTGGAAAAAGCACAATTCGCTGATTTACTAGGTAGGAATAATATCGCCAAAGACGCCAATATAAGTACGAAGTATACAACATGTAGTCATGTACAATTGTAGTAATAAATCAATTAAATTTAACTATCGTCGAATTTTTATATATATTATTTGAAATTTTGAGAAATATCTTAAACTTATCGTGGTATATATACGAAACGTTGGATATCAAAATTGAATAAAGGCTACCAGTGAGTCAAAACGTCAAAAGAACTTGAGTCTAAAACATTGCAAAAAGCAGTGAATTGATTTGGCTCCTCTACCCAACCATAAAAAACAAATGCATCATACAATTTTCATGACGGAAATCAGAAAGAACTTTTGTAATACACACTTTTTGTACGTCCATATATCCACATATAATTCTCTATATTCACGTATAAATCTTTTATAAAGTATGACTCCCTTATGGAGTTATATGAGGTATTGTGTCACCAGTCACCACCATTATCACTCATTTTAAGCAGAGTCCATTTAAAACGATTGGTGATGGTGGGGATACAGTGGCTCATAACATCATAAATGAGTCATGAATATCTATAAGTCTACTTCATATATTCATGACTCTAAACTATTCTCCAAATTATGTCATACCAAAATATGTTCATGTGACCAAGTTTAACACATTTGTCAAATGCGAGTCATGTTTGTGAGATTAGATCACAAGTAAATAACATAGATATAGTGCGCAAACTTGTGTTAATGTTGATATATATCCGTGTTTGTAGATTGTATAATTTACTCAAAAAAAAATAAACTTATTGTTTACATCATTTGACAATATACTTTGTGAAGAAGTCATTATGAGATTAGAAAAATGTTTGTTGTACACATTTAGTGTACACCTTTCGTACACTCGTCTGTCTCACGCACACATAATTATCTGTCCACATATAACTATATAGAATTGTCTGATGACAGATAATTCTGTGTGCGTGAGAGAAACAAATATACGAAAGGTGTACATGTAGCCCAACTCATGAGATTATCGTGAAATTTTAAAATAAATGATATGGCAAGATTCGAGATCTTTGACTTATGCTATCCGGTTGAGATGCGGATTAGGTCTACCTTGCGAGCTGCGAGCTTTAATATTCCGACCGTTGTTGAAATCTAAAGCTGACCTTTCTTTGCTTTTTGACTCATTTCCTTTCCATGGGTAAGAAAAGTACCGTCCTCAACAGACCGTTCGGAGGATGTAATGCAATAACAACCGTAGGATCTGATTCGCTCGGACGGTTGATATTCATCGACCGTTGTATCCAAATAGTTGCCAGCGCGACCCGGGATTTCAAATTTAAAGAAGTCTCATCATCTCCATCTTCAAGACTTCAAAGTTCATTTTTTTCCAGATAAATTCATTGTTTTTCCGTTTGGGGATTATTATTATAATTAGTCATTTTTAATTTCAATTTCTTTGTCCGGGACTAATAATGGTGAAAATGGCGGTTGATTCGCCGTCTTCATCTCCGGTGACCATCACAATTTCTACTTCAGGCGGCGGATTCCACAGCTTGACAAGTCCCGTTCGTCGCCTATCTTTGTCGAATGCGAACCCTAATTCGCCGCTGAGTAGTCGAGGTGGGTTAGGGGGCTCTTCAAGCGGGGGCGGAAGATACGTCTCCATGTGTAAAGATAGCAGGGAGGAAATCCTAGCTTACACAGTTCAAATTCCTCATACCCCGGAACATATTAACAATGGGAACATGGCCGATTCAGTGACGACCAGCTCTTCTCTCGATGTGAGCAAAAGTTGCAGTGGAAACCCTACTGAGGGTAGTAGTTACATCATTGATACTATCTATACGGGTGGGTTAAATTGCGTGACCCGGGCACATGTAAAGAGAAGCTTGCAAAATTTGGAGTCGGTAGAGATGAAATCGAAGGTGGTGTGTGAAATGGAAGGATGTGATGAGAATGCCCCTGAAGCTCAATGTGAATGTGGGTTCAGAATTTGCAGGGACTGCTACATGGATTGTGTTGGAAAAGGACGAGTTGGCTCTTGTCCTGGCTGTAAAGAGCTCTACAAGGGTGTCAGCGATGATGATGATGAGGAGGAGGAACAGTCTGACGACCAAGATAGGGCGAACCCTCTTCCGCGTGCTCCTTCAAGGAGAAGAGGTGGTGAAAGCAGTAGCAGAAGAGAGAAAGCATTTTCTCTGGTGCAGTCTTTTAAAAATACAAACCCAGATTTTGATCACAACCGATGGTTGTTTGAGACTAAAGGGACTTATGGCTATGGAAATGCCTTGTGGCCAAGTGATGGGTATGAATTTGGAAGAGGAAATGACAGATCAACACACCGTCCAGATTTCAGTGACACTAGGAACAGACCGTTGACCAGAAAAGTTGGGATTTCTGCAGCAATTATCAGCCCTTACAGGTACTACTCTAGCTCAGTTCCATTTGTTCATTATCTTTTCTTTCTGAGTGAATCACCTAGAGTAATATTATTTTCCTGTATATATAAACTTTGATGAATGCAATTTTGTGTGTGTTTGTTTCTAATCAGCTAAGGAAGTAACTACTATGCTTAAGATGAAGTGTGTCTACTACCATTACATACTTAATTACCTCTGTTCTGTAATCTGAATTATGCCGGTAGTAGGGTTGAAAATAAAAAAGGATGATGATATATTTAGGGGGAGAGAGTTAGTGAGTGATAATGTAATACCAAAATTCTTCAAGTGAATGAGTTGAGTTGGTTTATATTGTGTTAGAAGTTTGAGAACAAGTAATACATGTATATTACAATTCCACAAGTGACCATCAAAGTGTGTAGGTGTTGCTCATTCCTTTAATCTCTTCTGAGCTTTACTGTTTACTTTAATATGCCAAAATCATAAGGCGAACTCCTGGAACAGATGGTGGTTTAATGCCTTTTTTTACATTTAGGCTGCTAATGGTGCTTCGTCTTGGTGCTCTCGGCTGTTTCCTGACATGGAGGATCTGTCATCCCAACCGTGACGCAATGTGGCTGTGGCTGATGTCTGTTATCTGTGAGATATGGTTTGCATTTTCTTGGCTCCTTGATCAGTTACCCAAGCTTTGCCCCGTTAAAAGAGTGACCGACCTTTCTGTACTGAAAGAACGGTTTGAAAGCTCGGGACCACCAACCCTTGGGAGAAACCCCAAAGGGTTATCTGACCTTCCAGGCATAGACATATTTGTTTCCACTGCTGATCCAGAGAAGGAACCACCTCTTGTCACTGCAAACACAATTCTGTCCATCCTTGCCGTTGATTATCCTGTGGAGAAGGTAGCATGTTATCTATCAGATGATGGAGCTTCTCTGGTGACCTTTGAAGCTCTTGCAGAAGCAGCAAGTTTTGCAAGAGTGTGGGTCCCATTTTGTCGAAAGCACAAAATAGAACCGAGAAACCCCGACGCATATTTTGGCCAGAAGCGGGATCCCCTTAAGAACAAGGTGAGGGTTGACTTTGTTAGGGACAGAAGAAGGGTAAAGCGGGAATATGATGAGTTCAAAGTAAGGATAAATGGGTTACCAGATTCAATTAGGAGGCGGTCGGATGCGTACAATGCCCAACAGGAGTTGAGGGCGAAGAAAAAACAGTTTGAATTGGGAGAAAGTTTGTCTGGACCTCCTCCTATCAGGGTTCCAAGGGCTACTTGGATGTCTGATGGCACCCATTGGCATGGGACTTGGTCATCAGGTGAAGAAGCCCACTCAAGAGGTGATCACGAGGGAATTATACAGGTAAATAATCTTCTTTTGGGAGTTTTCCAATAAATATTACTACAACTAAACATATTAAATTGTCACTACAGCCATGGTAAAGAAGTATATAATGATATAATACGAAAAACCAAATACCAGCATGGTCATTAATATAGTAAAGTTATTTCTGTTGTACCAAAAAAAATAATATAGTAAAGTTTCACTATTGTCTCGATGTAATCATGACAACAATTAGCTCTTTATTGGGGTTTTCCTATAATAATATTACTAAAATAAATCGCAAGTACAAAAAATAGTCATATTTATGTCCATTAGTTTTTAGTCATATGTTCTTTATTGTTTCATCTTGTTGTGTTTATTATTATTTATTCCTTTAATTTTTCACTTTTGGAGACTAAATTGTTAGCCTGTTGTTTGTTACTAATGAATGTCCTTGTGTTTGATGCACAGATTATGTTGGTTCCAGCAAACACGGAGCCACTTTTCGGGAGTGAAGTTGATGAAAAGAACATTATTGACACAACAGATGTTGATATAAGAATACCAATGCTTGTCTATGTATCCCGAGAAAAGAGGCCTGGTTATGACCACAACAAGAAAGCTGGAGCCATGAATGCTCTAGTCCGAGCGAGTGCAATCATGTCTAATGGTGCTTTCATTCTAAACCTCGACTGTGATCATTACATATACAATTCATTAGCTTTGAGGGAGGGAATGTGCTTCATGCTTGACAAAGGAGGAGACAGGATCTGCTACGTCCAATTCCCTCAGAGGTTCGAGGGCATTGATCCAAACGATAGATACGCAAACCATAACACGGTTTTCTTCGACGTGAGCATGAGAGCACTTGATGGACTACAAGGGCCAATGTATGTTGGCACAGGCTGTATCTTTAGAAGAATTGCTTTGTACGGATTCAGTCCGCCTCGAGCCACTGAACATCATGGATGGTGTGGTCGCAGAAAGTTGAGGAAGATTCTTAGGAAGTCCCGCCATCAAACAAACATGAATCAAGAAGACGATGAGGAAATGGTTTTACCAACCATTGGATCAGCTCAAGATGAAGACGATGAAGATTTAAGCACGAGGGCTTTGCTTCCAAAGCAGTTTGGTAACTCGGTTCCTCTTATCGACTCGATAGCTGTAGCTGAATTTGGAGGTAGGCTGCTGCATGGGTTGAGGGGGAAAGGTTGCCTCGGAAGGCCAGCTGGATCTCTGGCAGTACAACGTGAGCCTTTAGATGCATCAGCAGTTGCTGAGGCAGTCAGTGTCATAAGTTGCTATTATGAGGAGAAAACCGAGTGGGGGAAAAGAGTGGGTTGGATATACGGCTCTATCACAGAAGATGTGGTGACCGGTTATCGGATGCATAATCGGGGGTGGAGATCGGTTTATTGTGTTACAAAACGAGACGCATTCCGAGGGACAGCTCCAATCAATCTGACTGACAGGCTCGTCCAAGTCCTCCGATGGGCTACTGGGTCAGTTGAGATCTTCTTCTCTCGCAACAACGCACTTTTTGCTAGCCCACGGATGAAGTTTCTCCAGAGAATAGCTTACTTCAACGTCGGGATGTATCCCTTCACCTCAATCTTCCTCCTCGTCTATTGCGTCCTCCCGGCGCTCTCCCTCTTCTCGGGGAAGTTCATCGTCGAGTCACTCAGCGTGACATTTTTAGTCTTCTTATTAGCTATTACCCTCACCCTATGCCTTCTGGCAATACTCGAAATTAAGTGGTCTGGAATCACTCTGCATGACTGGTGGAGGAATGAACAGTTCTGGTTGATCGGCGGGACCAGTGCTCACCCGGCAGCTGTAGTACAAGGGCTCTTGAAGGTAATTGCAGGTGTGGATATTAATTTCACTCTGACTTCAAAATCAGCAGCTCCCGATGAGGGCGAGGACGAATTTGCGGAGCTCCATGAGTTCCGGTGGACTGTCCTGATGATCCCTCCGATCACAATCATCTTGCTCAACATGGTCGCTATAGCGGTTGCGGTTTTCAGGACTCTGTATAGTCCTTTCCCGCAGTGGAGTAGGCTGCTTGGAGGGGTGTTCTTCAGTTTATGGGTGCTCTCTCATCTCTATCCTTTTGCCAAAGGGTTAATGGGGAGAAAGGGGAAAATTCCTACCATAGTTTTTCTCTGGTCCGCACTCGTATGCATCATCATTTCATTGATGGCACTCTTCATCTACCCTCCCACTGGACACCGAGAATTTGTCTTCGAATTCCCTTAATGTCAGCTGGCTGAAGCAATATTGAAGTTTGTCAACTTCATATAAATAGATGGGGTTTCCATTTTGTAAAATGTGTATTTTTGTTAACTAGCTGCTGCTTGTCTGGATCTTTTCCTGACTGACCAACAAGAAAAACATTGTGTACTTCTCTCAGTATATGTGTATGTTATTGACAACTACCTCCTGCTTTTAGTGTATGAATCAGCTACCACATACCTTTTTCCCTCCCATTTTCTATTGCAATCTGAACCACTTTTCCCCGTATCTATTCTTAACCTACCTACAATGTTCTTTTGAATCTTAACTATTGCAATCCTAATTGTTATTTTCTTCCCATTTTCAATGAATGTGTTCTTTTTTGTAGCAAATTGAGTTCCATGACACGTTAAAGTATGAGTTTCTATCATTAAGTCATCGTTTTTATTATGACTACATTTTCACAGTTATTAAGGATAAGAACTCCAATATTAAGAAATTCATCTTATCACAGGCTAATCAAAAGCTATTTTGAAAATAATCTTATATGCTCACACGATCTCATGTAGGGTATTTTCCATATAAAATAGTAGGTTTGGGACATGAGTGAAGTATGTGTGGTACTTGATCTGATTGTCTCATACACATGGCGGGTATGAACAAGCTGCTGAGCAATCAACCCGTGCAAAATACGAGGGGTGTTTCTTTTTTCACTCCTAGTGTTAAACAACGATGTACGCATATTCATATGGAGAGTTTTTCTTTTAACTCCCAGGAGATAAACAACGTCTACCTTGCAAATTATGAGGGACTTTTAAATTTTCTCCTCACACCGAACAATGTTCAATGCAATGGCTTTCATCTTTCTCCTCACCGGTGCCATGGGGAGGCATATGTGCTCCTATTGGGGGGGGGGGGGGGGGGGGTCGGGTTAAGCATTCTGAGAGTGAGGATGCAGAAAGCTCAAGCGAGCGAGAAAACGAAAAACAACTACATATGCCTCCTCAATTGCGCTATTAATCCATCAAATATCCAAAGTAAAAAAAATACTCATACCAGCCCCAATAAGTACAAGACTAATTTAATAAGATCACGGGTAGAAGTCGTTACATTTAGTCTAACAGTGCATGCACAATCCTACCCTAAACCACTCATCGATCTCTCAATAGACAGATGATTCAACATCATCACGGGTAACTTTATCATTTATCACCTTCTCCTTCAAGATGAGTGATAATGACTAGAGATGTCCACAACCCCACACTACTGTACATTCATCGATCATGCCACGTGTAGTAAGTACGCTCCTAAATGTTTTTGTGTCAGTTATTGGTCTTTGTGACCATGCAAGAACTTCCACCATGCAAGAACTTCCATAGACTCATATAATATGGAATTGAAGTCCTAATATTGCAACATCAATATCACCAATGTGTCCAATTCGTCTTTAGAGTGATGTTAATAGAAAGTCATTTTGACCTCGTGGCTACAATTTTCTTTCGGAAATTGTCCTAAATAGGACTAATGAGTTCCTAAAAAGCACAAATAGGACTACTACTTTTAAAATTCCCTAAATAGGACTAAACATTGATATTCTACCCTAAATACCCCTAAGAGTATTAATTCATAATGAAATGCTTTAATTCATAATAAAATCATAAAAAACGTAAAAAATATTTTAAAAACGTAAAAAAATTATAAAACATTTATAAAATAAAAAAATTAATTTTTTATTTTTTAAATTTTTTTAAAAAAATAATAAAAAATAGTAAAAACCCATAAAAAATGAAAAATAAAATATGGATACCTTTCCCACCGCCTCCCGCCGCCTCCCAGCACCACCACCTCCGATTGGTGAAATTTCTTCCACTTTTGATAAAAAAAATGCCATATTTTTCTGAAAATGCCAAAAAGATGGCATAATTACTCTTCAATATGCCAACATTTTCATTGAATATGCCATCCTTATGGCATTATTTAAAATGTTGGCATATTTTTCTCCGGTGATGGGAGTTGGTGGTGCTGGGGGTGGCAGGGGTGGTAATGTTTTTTTTTTAATTTTATGATTTTTTTTTAATTTTTTATTTTTTTTAAAAAAATATTTTTTTTTATTTTTTTAAAAATATTTTTTATTAATTTTATTTTATTATTTTACGTTTTTTAGTATTTTTTCGATTTTTATAATTTTTTTTATGATTTTATTGTTAATTAAAACATTTTACAAGTTACAAGGGTATATTTGTCCAAACACACATAAATAGTCCTATTAAGGGAATTTAAAAAATGTAGTCCTATTTGTGCAATTTTGCCACTTTTTAGTCCTATTTAGGGAATTGACTCATTTTCTTTCGCTGATCGTTGTGATCATGCAATAATGATCGAAGTGACATATACTTTAGATGCTTTGTTAGGATTGGTCAAAATTTTTGCCAAGTCTTATTTAGGTCATTCATCATTATCTCAACAACAACAATGACATCCAAACCTTAGTCCTAAAAGATATTGGGGTCGACTAACATGAATCGATACATGATATCACCACCAAAAGGAAAAGAAAGAAAATAAAGAAAAAGATAAGCTATTATAAAAAAGATAATGTAGAAAGAGATGAATATAACTAAAAATGACAAAATAAAAAGGATAAAAATATTCTTTATATATAAGGATAAAAAAGATACAAAACAAGAAAAAAAAACAAGAAAAAAAAGATGAGGGGAAAAGATAATACGAGATCACTCCTCGACACGAATACCCACCCTCCACTTTGCTCTCTCCAAAGTCATACCCTCATCCAACCTAAGAAGAAGCATATCACTTCGGACTCCCCTAACCCATGTCTGTTTGGGCCTTCCTCTCCCTCTCTTCCCTGCCTCTTCTCCACACATCTCAACTCGTCTGACAGGTGCATCACTCGGTCTTCTATGCACATGACCAAACCACTGTAGGCGCGACTCCTGCATCTTGTCTTCAATAGGTGCTATTCCCACCCTTTGTCTGATTGTCTCATTCTTCACTTGGTCCTTCCTAGTATGCCCACACATCCAACGCAGCATGCACATCTCTGTCATACTCATTCATCTTTTGAATGTGACATTGTTTCACCGCCCAACACTCTACACCATACAGTAATGCAGGCCTAATTGCGGTCCTATAAAATTTATCCTTCAGTCTAATCGGTATACCTCTGTCACATACAAATCATGACGCACTCTTCCACTTCATCAACCCTGTTCTGATTCTATGAGATACATCTCCATCTAACTCTCCATCTTTTTGAATTATGGAGCCCAAGTAACGGAACATATCGCTGACCGGTATCTCCTTACCATCTAGAGTAATTCCGCTATTGCCACTGCTTCTACCTCCACCAAACTTGCACTCCATGTACTCTGTCTTGCTCCGACATAGTCTGAAACCCTTGTTCTCCAATGTTTGTCGCCATACTTCCAACTTTTCTTTAAGACCTGATTTGCATCTCATCAATCAATACAATATCGTCGACAAACATCATGCACCACGATATTTCATCTTGAATCGACTTCGTAAGTTCATCCATGACTATGGTAAATAAGAAAGGGCTCAGAGCCGATCCTTGGTGCACTCCGATAGTAATAGGGAACTGTGCATTTCTCCCTACACCAGTACGAACACTTGTGGTACAATCCTCATACTTATCCATGATGATGCTGATATACTAGCGTGATATGCCTTTTCTAGTTAAGGCCCACCAAAGAACTTCTCGAGATACCCTGTCATAAGCCTTCTCTAAGTCAATGGACACCAAATGCAGATCCTTGTGAACGTCTTTATACTTCTCCATAAGTTGTCGAAGAAGGTGAATGACCTCAGTTGTTGAGCGACCAGGCATAAAACCGAATTCATTCATCATTATCTGCAGGACACAAATCAGTGTTTTTCATTGATGTTGTGATAACGGCACAACACATGATGTTTGTGGCTTTTTGCCCATTTTTGCGTTTTAGTTTTTGCTATTAAGTATAATGAGCATGACGTCTCAATGAATCGGATCGTCATGAGGGGGAGAATGATCCAAGTGCTTCTAAACATTCAATATCATTTTCGATCGCATCTCTCATGAAAATTCTGGAATTGAAGCAAAACATCTTCTACATGTCTCTTAGAATTTTCACTCTAATACTCTCTGCCTTGGATGTCAAGGCAGATTCCATCCCCTCTCTGTTTAAGTACCACCTGCCTTATGGCAAGTAACAGTCCCCAAGTCTCTGGCCAGTCCCCTTCTCTTGGGAAGATCACCTTAGGAATATCAAAAGGAACTGCACAATTTAGTTGGAGTATAATGGAACTAATGAATAACAAGTTTACTGGAAAGGATGGAGCATGCAAAACATTGAACAACGTCATAAGATTGGTACTCTTCAATATACCCTTACCAACTGCAGGTTGTGTTGTACCATCTGCAGTATGAGTGCTCTATGGAACTGTTAGGTGACTATAGGAAGAGAACTCACTAACAGTACCTATTAGTTGAGATGCACCAAGTCTCTAGGCAACTTGTGAAGAAACTTGCACAATGAGGTCAGTCTCTTCTTGTCGAGATGCACAAGGTCTCTAGGCAACTTGGATATAGAAGAAATGGCATGTGTATTAGTGTATTACGATTACCTTTGGGTAGTGAATATATGTAGCAGTGTTACCCCATATAACAATGAGGTCAGTCTCTTCTTGTCCTCATCACCGGCTGCTCTTTGTTTCTTTTTCAGCATTGAGACTTCTCTGTGCTAGAGCTCCCTTTACATGATATGACTAGCTAAAGTATGTGGCTGCTCGCTCATTGAGTTTTAGATCCATACGCCACCTTCACAGTTTGTGAGCATGTCAGTGACTCCCCTTTTGGCATCTTCATGAGCTGAAGCAAGGCTTTTACTTCTGTGCCACCTAACTTCTTAATAATTTCCTCTATCAATCTCATTCGTAGTTGGTTCTCTTAGTGTCTCATACCAAGTGTTTCAAACTATATCCATGCTGGAACTCCCTTTACACAACATGACCAATTAAAGTATGTAGCTACTAATCTGCTTGTGAGGCAGCTAGGGTTAGCTCTCATACCAAGTAGAAATATGAGATTTAATAGTTTAGTAGTCTATTTATACAACTGGTTTGACTTGTTGCATACTATTACAAGTGACTTCCTCTACACACTATTAATGACTTACTCTATACACTTCTAACTACCTAAAAGGACTTCTATTTTCAACACATGCATCAACGTCGGTTGGCACAATACGCATCCTCTAAAGAATTGCATTGGAACACCACATTTAAATATTTACTCAATATATTGAATTTTTATACAACCAGCACCTTTGCTTCAATATATCAAGTCATAGTCTTGTCTAGTTCTATAAATATCTAGGCATTAAGCAGGACAAAACTGGTCGTAAGCAAAGCACAAATAAAAATACATTTTAAAAAATGTGATAACAAAGGTAGTGACATTCTATAGGTTGATGCAACTGTGCGGTAAAAGGATTTAGAGCAATCTCTGGGTTGTAACTATTAATAATTCAAATGTAAGTACTTTACATTTGATAATTCAACTCCACTAAATTAATAAAAAATGACATCTTCCAATGGTCAACCAGACCGTTTTCTTCTCTGCTATCTGGGGGGTGTCCCTGCAGCCCCATCCTTGGTCAACACTGAAGATAAAACCTGCCTTGAGATGTAAGTTTCCAGTTGATTTGAGACCTGTGTTAGTTTTTTCAGATCAAAGTTGCTTCGATACCTCTGTTTTGGTGTTAATACAGAGGCACCACCACCAGATGCTGTTGGAGAATATGAGAATCTCCTCCTCGGGCTTGAAAATTGTAAAGGTGATCCTGCACTGGTTATGCTAAGCCTCTGAGGTCCATTGGAGATGATGGACACACTACCACCATCTTTATCCTTTTTCATCAGGGGTCCTTTTTTGGTTTCTAGAGGCAGTGGCTTCAAATTCAATGCATTATCATCATTAGCCAATTCCTTTTGCTTCATCAGAAGCCTTTCCCTTGCCTTATCTGCAGCCCGTAGCGCTTTCTCTTTGCTCATTTTTATCAACTTCCACGGATCAATGCTTGCCCGGAAGCCTGGCTTTTTCATCAGCGAGGAGGATTCAGATTCTCTGCCTTCGATTCTTATGGACAATCTGTGTGGGCTCTGCGAAGCAAGTTATAAATACCCAAACAAATAAGGTGAATGTTGCTACAGTTAATCAGCAAGTAGGGAGGGGGTGTCATATAGGTGGACTATTGAGACAGGCACTACACCTGGGTTTTTATTCTTCCTCCTGCACATTTAAGTTGTGAGGCAAATGGCAGCTTCTCAGGCGAACCAAAATCAGTACTATCAACTGAAGAAGAGTCTGAGTCTTCCAGTGATTCCAGATCCAGATATTGGTTCTCCTCTTTCATTGCCAAAATGTAATCATAGGTTCTCATCCCCTTTACAAAAGAAATTGCGGCTTCTATCAGACATGGTAAATATTACTATGTAGCTACAAACTAGTTTCAAATGCATCTGAATTTCATTTTACTGAGAATTACAATCAAGTGATATGTGTTTTGCTCATTTGAAAGAGATCCTGGCTTAACCCTTCCTGATTGTGCAACAGCACAAAAATTAAATTATGCTAAATTTAAAATTTCCCAGAAGGCTTTTAGCAATTAAAGGCAAGTGACGCAACCATAAGTTATTTTTTTGAGTTAATCTGTCATGTCCCTTAAATGCTTGACTATGCTGTATTTGTATCATCGTATCTATTGTTAATCGAGTATATTCATTTTGAGTTGTCAGGTTTCACACACTCAAGCACCAATGTGTTTCTCATTTTCTCCTCAAGCTTTCAGATATAATCTAAATAGTTCAGGTGTAAACATAGTTAGACGCAAACAGTGGATTCTTGGCAAATTGATGATGAAGATAAGAGATATCTGGAAAAATATTATTAATTTCCATACACATGTTCTGATTTCCAAACCAGAGGCAACGTTAATGAAATGTAAGAACAGTTAGTACCTTTCGTATGAGAACCAAATGGAAGAAGAAAAGTTGTCCCAGTGCAGCTGCACCATATGTCGTTATAGAAAATAATAAAACCTGACATAGGCATCGATTACTGGACTGCTGAAATGGACATTCAAGCATTTATGTGGAAAATAATATAGTGATAAAATTAGGGCAATCAAAAGACTTACAGATGCTGTTGCGGGAACTCCCCTTGAAAACTTTATGTAAAATCTCCTCTCAAACTCTTCTTCTATCCCTTTCCTATTTACAAAGCATCTGACAAATATAGCAACAGCACTCCCTCCTTCAATTATAAGCTGCAATACATCAGACATTCTCCAATGAATACCATAGCCTAGAAATAAATGCAGGAATAGATATAGCTGCGCAAAGGAAATAGGTTTAACCATTGTCAAGACAAAAACCATCAGCAATATGAATGTTGTGTAGTTCTTTCTCCCGACACAGTTGTTTAACCACTGCAATTACGCCAATACATAAACTGCCCATAATTAGGCTCATCTTATAAGCAAAGAGGCACATTAACTGGGAAAGGAAACTTATTTTGTTACCCTGCAGTGATGATCGAACCCCTCAACACAACGATTGCAGGTTCTACAGTGCTTGCTGTGTTTCTTCACCTGCAATTAATCCTCTCTCAGTATAGGAATTTCATTTTTAAATGTGTCCAAAAGATGGTAATTTTGTAGTAATTAGTGAGCATGTGTCATCCAAACAAACCTCAAAATCACAGAGTATGCAAAAAGAAATGTCATCCTCCCTGATCTCTGGTGCAACTGAATCATCCATAACAAGGGGAAATGGGAACATAGGCTCCCTTAGAAGGCTACTTTCCCAAAGAGTGAGGTACTTTCTCCTTATAAAAGTCCTAAATATTTTGCGCTCTACCTTCAAAAAAAGTCTCTTGACAATTTGAGTCAATAGGAACCCATAGTTCAACTTCGGAAATGAAGTTGACTTCCCCTTGATTTTCTTTCTATATCTGGTCTTATCAGTAGGATCAAGAGCAGCACACCTCACGAACAGGAGTGCAACAGAAAATGCCTGTAATACCATAAGAAATTGACTTAAATTTCTCATTGCCCAATTTTCATTACCCACAGCTTCTTCAAAAGAGATGACTATTCATTACGCAGTGAAGGGGCTTATAGCCCAACGGTCACTCCCTACCCTTTCAAACAGGCCACCCACGAATTAAGAAAGGGAAATTTATCTATATGTGACTAAAACATTCATGGATTCCAAATATGCGACTAACAAACCTAAACATGCCTCTATATGAGTAATAATTCAGTTGAAGGGAGAATAAGTAACAACAAAACACGCATCTTAAGTGCAAAACACCATTACCGCAGGAATAAAAACTGTTAAATCATATTTTAGGAATCAGTACCTCTTTTAGTCATATTCCTAATAATTTTCTAATAAGGAAATGACAGCATGTACCCTGTGCCTTTTGTTTGACCCTTTTAAGCTTGGTTCTGTTGACCATTGTGAGAGTTTTGCGTCAGGTCGTAGTGTGTGACACTCAGGTCTAGGGTGCAATTTTTTTTTTTATAATTCATTTGCCAGTGGAGACTGGAGAGTCTAAAAATGTGTTAAGGATAACATTTTTATCTTTTTTTTTTTTTTGGTTCTTATAATCAGCTTACCACGAAGGAGAAAATACTAGTGATGGTGATTTCAGCAACCCTGTTGCCAAGGAAAAGCCCAATAAAGCAATAAAATGCCGCGACAAGGAAAATGAAGACGGACATGCCCACTATCTGCAGTCAGTTGCAAACAAAATCAGTTCAAAAAGTCACTAGGCTTTCAGCGGAAATTTTCAAGCAAGGACCAAAAGCTACTAGCTTTTGTTCTGTGCTTCTACTGCTTTCCACATGAAATTTCAAATACACTAAATAATTATATCCGAAGAAAAGAAAAATACAGCAACGCTACTTAAGTTGGTGACAAAAAATCAGAAGGAATTGACAGACTTACCTGTAAAGGGTGGAGAGGACGCTGCCACCCATGGCGTCTCATCATCTTGCTTACTGATTTCCAGGCAGCTGATTCAGTTCAGACAAAACAAAGAAAAGCAAAAAGCATTTGCTGCGGTGCTGAACGCGACTGCAGTTAGTGGCTTGTGACTCAATAAGGAAGCTCGCCCAAGAAGATCAGTAGAGACAAAGAAGATTGAGCTCAGTCATAACTAGTGGCTAGCTTACTACAGATTGCACCGGATAACTGCAAAATCTGAAACACCGATTGGGGATTTGGGCTCTACAGCGGGGAAACGGTCCGCTGCATCTCCTTTTGTCCCTTCGTTTGAATTTTGAATCAGCGCGCTTCGTAGAACGAGTGTATTGGTTAGTGCTTTAATAACCTGCCACCAAAATAATGGTTAAAAAAACTTGCCAGCAATTTCATTACCCACGGCTTCAGCACAGTCGCACAGATCATACCTAATAAGGGTGAAACAACTGGATTCACAGTTTGGTTTTCGTCAATTTAGTTTTAGTTCGATTTGTATTTGTTCGAGTTCAGAGATATTGTATCAAATTAAAACTATTTGTTTTTCGGTTTGGTTTCAATTTGATTTTGAGTTCGGTTTACCAAAGTGAATATTATTGGATTTAATTAGTTCCATTTGATTCAGTTTATATGTTTATTTTTTTAATTTGATCAAGTTTTATAGTCCTGAATTAGAAAAATTAAAATAGTAGTTCATCTCATCTTCTTGTATTTATTATTTAAATAAAATGTAAAGAGATACGTAGTATAAAAGATCGAAAAAGTATTAATTTTATAAATTAACGCCTAATTTATACTCCCCCGCCTTTTGAAATTTTGATAATTTTTCTTTTTTTGGTTGTCTCTTCAACTTTGTCACTTTCCCTTTTAAGTAAACAATTTGTGGTTCCATTTAATTCTCTCTCCTCTACACAAATTCCAATAACACAATTTTTTCTTTATTAATCTATGTGATGATCAAAGTATCAAACTTGACAAAGTTTTAAAGGACGGAGGGGGTATTAATTTCCTAAGACAATTACATGAAAACGTCTAACATCTTTTTAATCACTAGAAAAAAGATTCATCTTACATAAAAAATAAGTTTTACGAAGTAGTTGATTAGTATTTATTAAAAATCAAATAAAATATTCAAAAAAAAAGTTAAATGAGTCGGATGTAAAATGTTGTGAGATTTACAATTGTATTCAAATGAATCATGTAAAATGTATAGGCCTTGTTTGGGAAATGACTGATTAACCTTTTTTTAACTTCTTTGATCATAATTAATGAGTTTGACAATCAAGCAACTAAATTTATTGTTTGGTAAATGACTGATTGAATTGACTTATTGAATCCAAGCAGCCAAATTTCAAAACGCTGCATGGTGTAGCGTGTAGGATCGGCTGGTTGCTCTCTATCTTTTATACCCTTTTTGTCTCTCACTTCAATTTTATTCGATGTAGTAGTCCATTAGTAATCAAAATGTAAACTCTGTTGCACAATAATACTACCTTCGTTCTTAAATAGTTGGAAAATTAGAAATTTTATACTATTCACGTATTCTACTTTGACTATATTTTATTTACGAATGCATTAAAAAATTTAATTTTAAAACTACTAAACTAGCACAAACTACTAAACTAGCACAAACTCTATTTGTAGTCAATTATAAATTATATGGAGTATAAAGGAGTCATAATAACCACTGTACATGTTGGTCCAATGGTCCATTCGCTATGTTGTTGCTCGCATGGTACTGGGTTCAATTCCCATCATGCTCCCTTTTTGGGAAATAGTGTTGAACAATTAGCATTAGCAGGCTAGCAGCACACTTGGGTTGCCAGAGCTGTCGAAGTTCCGTAGATGGGCCAGATGTGCCAACAAGGCACAGTTGCAGGGGCACAACGGGTTCATGATATGGGAGTAATATATATACATATTATATTTATAATAAATAAATAAAAATCTGCAGGGGCACAAGCACCTCCAGGCACTAACGTAGTTCCGCCCCTGATATACTCGTATCTAAAAAGTATTCCAAGAGTAATCCACTGTAAAACTTTAAACAAATGATTTGAATGGGAGAGGATGATTTCCAATTTCTCATTGAATTGCTTATATAGTCATTAAAACATGGATATAAAAGGTAAACATGTCAGATTGTCAGGACCTAAAATATACCGATTTACATGATCAATTCTAACCATAAATATATGCAAAGTATAATAAAGAGATTTATACAATATTCTATCATTAACACCCCCTGCAAGCTTAGCGAGGCGATCTAACAAGAAGACGACGACGCAAAGCTTGAAATCGTGTAGTGCCCACTGCCTTTGTGAATATGTCAGCAACCTGATTGACGGACCGAACATGGCGAACTACGAGTGCACCAGACTGAACTTGCTCCCGAACAAAATGAAAATCAATTTTGATATGTTTGGATCTTTGATGAAAGACGGGGTTGGCAGTGAGGAAGGTTGCACTGAGATTATCACAAAGAATAATTGGTGGTGGAGTGAACAGAGTGCCCATTTCCTGGAGCAGTTGACGTATCCATATGAGTTCGGCCGCTGCAAAAGCAATAGCTCGGTATTCGGCTTCGGTACTAGAGCGAGAGACAACTTGTTTTTTGCGTGATGACCAACTGACGAGGTTTCCTCCGTAGTACACTGAGAAGCCATGCTGGGAACGGCAGTCATCTGGGTCAGACGCCCAGCCAGCGTCGGTGAATGTGACAAGGCTGGAATCACGCATTTTCCCAAATGCAAGGCCATTTGATATTGTACCTTTTAGGTACCATAAGATCCTCTTAACCGCCGACCAATGCGTAAGGGTTGGTTTATGCATAAACTGACATACACGATTAACCGAATAGGAGATCTCTGGGCGTGTAATAGTGACGTACTGAAGGGCGCCCACAATGCTGTGATATAAGTGAGGATCCGAAAATGGGTCACCAGTGGCTTGTAACCGTGAAGCAGGCTCTGCTAGAGCAGAGATAGGCTTGGCATCGGCCATATGACACCTGTTTAGTATGTCATGAATATATTTCTTTTGGTATAAGAGAATATCAGATGGAGTGCGGAGAACCTCAATCCCAAGGAAGTAATGAAGAGTGCCCAAGTCCTTTAAGGAGAATGTGGTATTCAGGTGCTGAACAAACTCATCTATGAATTTGACATTGGAACCAGTGATAATTAAGTCGTCAACGTAGACTAGGACATAAACAACATCCTGATCATACCGTTAGATAAATAAAGAGGAGTCTGAGATACAATTTTTGAAGCCATGGTGATGAAGAGACGATTGGAGCTTGTGAAACCAAGCACGCGGTGTTTGTTTAATCCGTAGAGAGCCTTGGAGAGGCGACAAACATGAGTGGATTTGTCACGTGAAATGAACCCTTGAGGTTGGTCCATATAGACGGTTTCACTGAGGTCACCATTGAGAAAAGCATTGTTCACATCAACTTGTCAGTTCTGAGTGACCGCAAGACTGAGAACAACCCGAATGGTGGTGGGTTTGATCACAGGACTGAATGTGTCGGAGAAGTCAATGCCTTCTTCTTGCAGAAATCCTTTTGCAACTAGGCGAGCTTTGTAGCGCTCGATTGTGCCATCAGCTTTCCTCTTAATCCTGTAAATCCACTTACACCCAACAATGTTAGTCCCATAGGGCCTAGGAACAAGTTCCCAGGTTTTATTACGCATAAGAGAGTCATATTCAAGTTGCATGGCGTGCTGCCAGTTGGGATCTTTGGAGGCCTGGGAGAAAATTTTGGGTTCAACGGGGGTAATGTGGTCAGTGAGTAAAGGATATTTAGTAGAGGTGAGAGCTTTGGGTTGAAGATTACCTGTTTGGGCACGAGTTACCATTGTATGATGGGAATCAGAAGAGGCTCGGAAGTAGGAGGGAGCACCTGAGTAGGTCGGAGCCGGTGGTGGTTCGGTTGAGGAAGTTGGCGGGGAGATGTCAGGGCTGCCATCAGGCAATGGGGTTGGAGACCATGGTGATGAGGCGACTGAGTTGGGAGGGTCTTGAGGGGAGGAGAGAGGTATAGATGGAGATGGTGTAACTAATGGTACAGGACAGAGAGATGAGGCATGTTGCAAAGGTAGAGAGGTAGACAAACTGTGGGATAAGTATGGGTAGACAGACTCATCAAAAACAATGCGTCTGGCAATAAAAGATTTGGAAGAAGATACATGGAAACAAATATAACCTTTGTGTTTGGAACTATACCCCAAAAAGATACATGGCAGTGAACGAAATTCCAATTTGTTGCTAGTGTAAGGTTTGAGGAAGGGGAAGCATAAGCACCCAAAAGATTTTAAAAAACCATAGTCCGGTTTACGAGAGTAAAGACTTTCATATGGGGATTTAAAATCAAGATTAGGTGTAATGGTGCGATTGGTAGCATAAACAGCCGTGTGAAAGGCATGTTCCCGGAATTTTGTGGGTAATTTTGAGTGAGCAAGTAAAGAGAGACCTTTTTCAATGACCGTTCGGTTTAGTCGTTCTGCCGAGCCATTTTGTTCTGGGGTGTATGGGCAGGAAACACGATGTATAATGCCATGTTTAGCCAAAAGTGGTGAAAGGGGTCGAAATTCGCCACCCCACTCAGTTTGCATAGCTTTGATTGTGGTGTGGAATTGATTTTCAACCATTTGTTTGAATGATGTAAAGACAGAGAATACTTGGGATTTATTAGTAAGAAAATAAATCCAAGTATACTTGGTACAATCATCAATAAACGAAACAAAATAGCGATTTCCATTAAGAGATAAGAAAGGGACAGGGCCCCAAACATCCGAATGAATCAAAGCAAAAGGGGTTTTAGACGATTCACCCCGTTTAGGTAAATGAAAACAGTGACTTTTTCCTAATTGACAAGAATCACAAACACTGGGTGGGGAGACATTAGTAATGGGTAAAGAAAAGGTAGACACTAGTCGACGTAAAATCGGTTCACTGGGATGCGCCAATCTTCGGTGCCATCATTCCAAAGAAGTACGTTCACCAAAGAAGACACTGGGAGAGGATAGTTGAGGCAATGATGGCAGTCGGTATAGACCATTCTCAAGCGTCCCTCTTAGCAACGTCTGCCCCTGCAAATTCTTCACAAGACAACAATGAGGGTGAAATTCAAGGTAAACATTATTGTCACGTGAAAGCTTAGAAATAGAAAGTAAATTCTTTTTTATATCAGGGACAAGTAAGATGTTGTGAAAGTGTATAGAAGAGTTTGGAGCACGCAAAGCAGAGAGAGTAGAATGCCCTAAATGCGTAATACGGAGGGACTGGCCATTGCCAACCATGAGACCTTCATTACCGTCATAAGGGTGAGACATGGAGAGCTTGCCAAGGTCACCGGTGACATGATATGTAGCACCTAAGTCTATGACCCAAGGATCATAAAGAGTTGAGGGACTAGATGTTGATGCCGAGAATGCAGTAGGAGGTGGCGGTGGAGCAGATTGCTGCTGCTGACGCTGTTGGCTGCCTCTTTGCTGATTTCGACGAGGAGGTGGACCGGTTGCTAGAAATGTGTTGGTGTTCAGGGTTTGATAGCAATTAATAGCCTCGTGTCCAAGGCGTTTGCATATTTGACACTTAGGGCGAGGTCGATCAGAAGGCTGTGAGGGTGAAGCATCCATAGAGTGATGATTCCGGGGCAGGCGAGAGGCAGAATGAGCCTCTGGTGTGACAATGTCGGTTTCACGAGCTTCCTCCTCTAGGCGTTGTTCTTCTCGAAGCAGAAGATTCAGAAGGGCATCAGAGGTCAAGTCTGCACCATGTAGTGACAGAGCAGAGCGGAAAGAACCATAAGCAGAGCCGAGACCATAGACAAGGTAGTCAACGAAGTCAGAATCAAGGATGACAACAAGACATTCAAGGAGACTATCTGCGATTGCGCGTTTCTGCTCGAAGTACTCAAGAATTGAAAGAGAACCTTTTGAGAGAGATTGGAGTTGTTGGCGGGGGTGCATATGTCGAGACCTAGTTTGGGCGTGAAACATCCGTTCAAGCATCGTCCAGGCTTCGTGAGAAGATGTGGCGCGGGCGACCAGCCCTAGAAGGGGAGTGGTGAGCGTGGAGCGAATCCAGAGAAGAATCAGACGGTCCTTCCTGATCCACGCAGCATAGGCGGGGTTAGCCTTGGTTGGTGGTTGCCTGAGTTGTCGATGTTGCTGGTTGATCGATGATGTTGGTCGGTGGTGTATTGACTGAATTAAGGCAAGAATCAAGGTCATATGCTTCAAGAGCGGAACGCACTGTGCCTCTCCAGAGAGAATAGTTTGTGCGATCAAGGCGAAGGTTGATGGATGGAAGTTGAAGCAGGGAAGTGGAGGAACCAGTGCTCACTGCCATGGCCAAAATTTGGGACGAAGGGGAATTGGCAGAAGAGAATTCTGGATCTGTAGACATAGGATCGATATATTAGGCTGATACCATGTAAAACTTTAAACAAATGATTTGAATGGGAAAGGATGATTTCCACTTTCTCATTGAATTGCTTATATAGTCATTACAACATGGATATAAAAGGTAAACATGTCAGATTGTCAGGACCTAAAATATACCGATTTACATGATCAATTCTAACCATAAATATATGCAAAGTATAATAAAGAGATTTATACAATATTCTATCATTAACATCCACTAATCGGAACACTACTTAATTTATTATTTTAATATTACTAATACTACTACTAAGGTTACTATTACTATTACTAATACTAATAATATTTTATCCTTCAAAAAAGAAATACTAATAATATTTTATTATTATTATTATTATTTGTATTATTATTATTATTATTTGTATTATTATTATTATTTATCCTAATGTCCTCATACGTCTCTTTACAGTGTAAGAGTTATTTTTAAACAACTAATTTGCCAAACAGTTTTAACAATAAGCTAAAGTAACCAGCCAATTAAAACAGCTAACTCAATCAGGTTTTATTAAACCGTTATCTGAATCAGTTAACAACTAACAGCCGATTGCCAAACATGGTCATAGTGTGCTCTACATTAACTGAAACTAATATAAATACAATTTGTTATTGTTATCGCCAAACATCTTTTTGTATATGTAGAGTACAAAATATAGTAAATACAAGTATGTTATATTAGCTAACTTTGTTATAATGAATGTATAAAATGTGTAGAATTTAAAATGGTATATGCTAAACATGTATTTTTCAGATCTAAAATATTTATTGATATCCTATAGATGAAGACTGAAGACAAGTATAAAGCATTTTTTTATAAATATTACAAATTGTTCGATGTTTGGTTTTACTAAATTGATACTAAACAACTTCTTTACATAAACCCATATTAAATCAATGTAGCAATTTTTGGTTTGGTTTGGTTCGGTTAGACCATACCATTTTGTCCATCCATAGATTTTAATACTCAATTACATGAATTTAATACTCATTAGAGAAAATGTGATGCTCAATAAAAATGTCTCGATGCACAACTAACTAAGCTTACCGATAGAGTATATGGACCCTGACCCCCGGTCTGTCGACTATTGGGCCTGGGCAGCGACCCACGTACACCCAACAAAGAACATTTATGTTGTTGTACAATTTACACATCTACTGTATATACTAGATTATCCGTGTATGTAGTTGGGCATATTGGGCCCATATTAGTGTTCCGACCCGCTATTTCTCTATATATACTCCGTATGGGAGATTTGTAAACCCTAATCAAACTATTCACTCATTATACACATTATCTCCTTCTCTATTCTTTGTTCATCTCTCCTAAATTATACAATATGGGTAACAATTATCCATCAAATGGTGCTCTAACCAATTCATTTAAATTGTATTATATTACAATTAAATTTGAACTTACAAATTAAATTAAATTACAATATATAAATTAAATTGTATTATATTACAATTAAATTTGAACTTACAAATTACAGTAATTTAATTGTATTATATGTAAGGAGTGGGTGACTGGGGGACTCCCCTCGGTAAAAAGTGAAAAACGCCAAAATATCTCAAAAATCGACAACAGCAAGACAGCCTTCGGCAAATTCAGAGAACTACTCCCCTTTCCCTCGAGAAGCTCTCGGCAACGGGAGTGGGGGGCTCCTGATGGAGTATATAGCCCGAGAACCCCCGGTCCACGTAATCTTGCTACTTCAAATGGCCCCAACGAGCACAGGCGGCCCAGATATAGCAGCCCAAGCACGATGCATCCCACATCCCACAGAGACCGCCTTCGGCACCAGGGCCGAAGACCTCAAACTCAGGAACACCACCCCGTTTTGCCCCAACAACACACGTGGAAATTTTGCCCATCAGAACAGCCTTCGGTCATACAGCCTCTGACCCTGGTACCGAAGAGTATCACTCTCGACAACAGATCCTCTCTGTCTAGCGTCCAACCATCACATTTAATGTTGTGCCACGTGCCAACACCCGCACAACCGAGGGACTCTCCGCCATAGACTAGCTTACACGTGTACGTGCATTTAATGCTCCTAGCAGAGTAGCACTTATGACTAGAATAAATAGCGCCCCTTGGGCAGTTGTAACGAACATTGGTTATTTATTGCTACCACACTTTCTCCCTCTTACTTATTTTTCTGACTTTTCTCTAAATCTCTAAATACCACTAGGCACTAGCGGTATCCCGGTATAGATTATCCATCACTTACAAATTTCATATTAATGTTCATTTTGTAAGTTATGTAAGCTCATTTAGTACTGATATTATGCTCATTTAAAAAATGTCATATCAATGCATATTTAAAAATACCAAATTACATTAGATTCACATATTGAAATTCATATGAGTTGATTATAAATAAAAGTTAATAAGTTTTTATAAAAGAAAAATAAGAAAAAGAAAGCGAATTACAAGAAATGAAGTAGAGATCAATATGCTCAATATTAGACTCATAATAATCAACTGAATATATCCAATGCTCACTAAAAGCACATCACTGTTCATTTAGCAGGAGTCACGATTTTTTAATTAAATTATGAAAATATAACTGGTTGTACGTTGTTCACCTTACCGTTGTACGGTATGCAAACTCGACATTTTGGGGCTCCAAACTAAAAGAAACATTAGTATGATATACGTAATTTAATTTAAATTATAATTAAATTTGAACTTACAAATAAAATCAATCGATTGAACGAGAGAAACTCTCCTTAATCCACCGATCCCTAAGGGTATTTTAGAAGTTGGGTTTTGGAAGGGAGATAAAGGTTGATGGGGATTTATGACCTTCCTTTTCATATTTGGGAGTTTAAGAAATTGAGGGAATGAGTTTGGAGAGCTTTTGCAAACCTCTAAAACCCTCTAAATGCTTCATTTTTCAGAAATTGTCCTAATTAGGAGTAAAAACGTTTTGAAATTCCAAAATAGAAGAATCGTGTTTTTATTCCCAGAATATGAGTAATCTGCCAAGTTTGGAAAAAAATGTCATGCTAAAAGTGATGGTCCCGGATAGAGGTAAAAGTCTAGGGGGGGGGGGGGGTGAATAGACTTTTAAAGCTTTTTCAATTTTGAAACACTTTTCCCTCTAGATAAGTTGATCTATAATCTTTTGGAAGATTAATAGATGCACAGCGGAAGTCTTTAACCTCTTTATACTTAGTGTGAGATAACTTTCTAGTTTAGATGATGTTTAAACTGGTTATGAGAGGAAGTAGGCTTGACAGTTGACTGGTGAGCAGGTAACTGCTTAGGCTACTGCTGCACAGGCAGTTTGCTGGCTGGCAGGCAACTGCTGAGTTGGCAGTTGGCTGGTAGGCAGGTTACTGCTGAGGCAACTGTTAAGAACAGGATGACTCTTGGATGGCTTTTTGTTCTGGCTTGTTATGGAGTTTGGAAAGACACGTATGGATGGGCAGTGGGCTCAGCAGGAGGGTGAAGACCAGGGTACTGCTGAGGCACCTTCTGAGTTTAAGACAACTTCTAGTGGAAAACAATCTCAAGGAGAGTGAGTTATTAAGCAGTAGGATAAGCAGTAGGGTCAGTTAAGACTACTGCTTAGGATGCTGCTTACAAACTACAATCCTTTTGTGAGAAGTGTTTGGTGTGTGCTTTGTATATGTGAAAGTAAATCAACACACGATGTATCCTGGTTCAGAGGTGGTGTAATCCTCCTACATCCAGTCCCATTCTATTTCAAATGGATTTCCACTAAAGTATTCAGCCCAATACATTTAGTGCCAATCTAGCCTTGACAACTCTGGCCTAGATTGAAGGCGTTTCACGAGGAGTATAACACCACTCCAAGTTACTCAAACCTTAAGACTTTTCTCAATTGATCCAGTGGGGATCAAAAGGTACTCTATCTATCTAACCACACTATAGGATCCGAACAACTGTTCTCCTAAGTGTTTACAACAGTACGTTTACAAGAAAACTCTAACCTCCAACTAGAAACTAAGCTCTAAAAGTGTAACTGTGTATAATCTAGTCTAAGAGCTTAGTGAAGCATGAGTCTAAGCAGAGAGCAAAGTTTAACACGCACTTTCTCTTTTGCTAGATATCTTCTTGAATGATTGAAGTGGATACTCTACTTAGATGACTCAAAAACTTGGTTTTAGAACTCATGCTTCTGCCTACTTTTATAGGCCTTTTGAGTAGATCAATCTCCTCCGTTGGTTGAGAGGAGTTGATCGTAGTCGCTGAAAGAGTTGTACTCTTTGTCTTCATGTGTTGGAGCAGGATAAGGAGATAATCTTTGCTGATCAGTTTTTCTCCGAGAGATCACTTCTTGCGTAGCATCATCATCTTCAGGGACCCATGTACAATTCTTGCATTAAATGCATTTTAGCCTTACGCCTTTGTTATACGGCTTATCCCTGCATGTCACCATGCACCAAGTAAATTATGTACTGGAAGGATCTTTTGTATATTCTTAAGGTAAAAACAATTACCCTGGTGAATTTCTAATTTTCCAGTAGAAATTCATTTGGAGCATTTGTTCAACACTTTCCACTCCTTAGTTTATTTGTGTATCAAATAAAGTCATACTGGTGAGATTTGAATATTCTCTTTAAGGTAACAAAAATTACCTTATTGCATTTTAATCTTCCAGTATGCTTTATTTGATACTTTTAATAGTTATGATTTATTAGGTGGTGGCGGTGTGTTTTATTAGTATAGTGGTATCATCAAAATCTATCAAAGTTGGGTGCTAACAAAAAGCCTTGTAATGCCAATTTTGGCAGAAATTTACTCCTATTCAATAAAAAACATGATACTTCTATTTTGGAATTTCAAAATGTTTTTACTCCTATTTAGGGAATTCTCTAAGTTTCTTCCAAATTTACTAATCCCAAATATGAAGATGAGTTTCCTCACCTTCCCTAGGGGTGAGCAAAACCCAAACCCACCCGAAAACCCGACCGAGTCTGCCCTCTATTAGCCGACTGGGTCGGTTGACCCGAACTCGCAAACCCGAACCGAAATAGCCCAGCCCATGTTTTAGGGGTTATGGGTTACGGGTAGAGTTTTATAAATTCCTACCCGACCCGCCCGAAAACCCGAACTACCCAACCTATATATACGAATTATTTAACCCTAAACCTAACCCTATCACTCCATCGCCTCCACTCTTCACTCGCAACTCCCTCTCTCAATCTCTCACTCTCTCCTACCGCGACTTCTCTCTAACCCATCCCTGTCAACTCTCCGTCGTAGGTCCGACCTCTGTAGTTTGTTTGTACTTCCGATGGAAGTCTGTACTCCGACTTCACTCGCAACTACCTTTGTAGTCTGAACGTCATTGCCTCTTTGCCTTGGTGGAAGCCGATTATAGTGAACCGGGCTAACGAAGTTACGAAGTTTGCAAGGCATTGTGGTCTTGTAGATTTGTGGAAGCTTGCAACCCATTCGGTAATTTTAATTCTTACTGAGGTATAAACGTCAAATACTTAAATTGTATGCTTGGTCCGCTGTGAATCTGCGATAAACCATTTAATGCATCTTCTGATATGTAATATTGGCTTTGAAATGTAATTTGGTGGAAGCATGATCCCTAAGTGTGATGTGTTATCAGTTTTGTATATGAATTAGTTTTGTTATTTTAATGCACTGTTATGTGTTTGGTGGAAGCTTGAAACCCTAGATTCGGCCCATGAAACCCTTTGTATGAACTATCTATTAATCTGTGATGGTTTGGTCATGCCTATGAATCTATGATTGTGAGATTTTGATATAAATGGCCTCTGAATATGTGATGCCTCGATGATGCCTGTGTGATTCTGAGTAAAGATGATGGTTGATTTATTATGAGTTCTGACAAGTGTTGATTGTTGAAGTTGCCTTTTTCTACTCTAACACTCAAACGAGTAATTAGAGTGAACTGGTATCTTCCAAGTCTGTAGAGAAGTGAATAATAATAAGCCTATTGCTTATATCCTTCTGTAGATCAGCTTGCCGATTGTTCCAGACTTTAATGTCAATGTATGATGTTGTGCTCAATCTGGAAGCTTGCATTGACTTTTTTGAACTATATATTCCAATCACTTATCAGAATGGAAGTTGAATGTATGGATACCATACCTGCATCTGGTTCTCAACCTCCTCTGACTCCTGTTTCCAGAAAACCTATGGTGGAAGCTCATGATGCTGGGGCTAACACCAGCACACATCAGACTAATATTCCTGGAAATAAGAGAAAAGAGGTAGAGTCCAGATCTAAAATATGGGACCAGTTTGTTAAGATCAAAGATAGTAATGGTGTTGTTGTCAAAGGAAAATGCATACATTGTGCTAAAGTATATTGTTGTCAGTCTAAGAAGCATGTCACTTCCTCTCTTAGAAATCACATACTCAGTTGTCTGAAATTGCCTGCCTCAAAGGATGCTAGGCAAGCCCTTCTCACTTTCCAATCAGTCCTGTGTAATCCAAAATCTGAAAAAACTGGGGTGTTAGGGACTTGGGTGTTTGATCAGGTTGCAATTAGGAGAGCACTTACTGAAATGCTTATCATTGATGAGCTGTCATTTAGATTTGTGGATAGACAATGATTTAAGAAGATTATTTATGTAGCTTATCCTAGGTTCCAAATTCCTTCTAGATGGACAATTGCTAGAAACATCTACCAAATCTTTTTAGATGAGAAAGTGAGTCTAAAAAAGTTGTTTAGGGAACACACTCAGAGAGTCAATATAACAACTGACACATGGACCTCTGTACAAATGATCAATTACATGTAACTGCACATTTCATTGATAATGAGTGGAAGATGAATAAAAAATAATTTCCTTTGTTCCTGTGACTTCCCACAAAGGAGAGTACTTAGCTAAAGCCTTAGGACATGTTTACTTCGTTGTTTACTAAATGGTGTTTAGTAAAACATGGGTTAGTAAGCAATTGTTTACTAAGAGATGCTTATTAAGGATGTGTTTACTTTATTTGGTTTAAAATATGTATTGTATACAAAATGTCAAGAATAGCCTTAAGTCCTACCTATGTCATCCATCGTTCTATCTCGCCCGAAGCAACCCAACCGTTTCTCATCTCCATTAACGAATAAATCTCGCAAGTCCACCATCTCAATTCGAACTTGTATATATAGATATATACATTGCTACTGTACAAATTCTTATTTCTTTGCACAAGGAATCACAGGGAGCAAAAACAGGGCCTTTTTGTTGCTCTTCCACCTCTTTGAAGAAGGTCGGCAGAAATTGGAGACATTGGAAAAGTCCGTTGGTCTTAGACGCCTTGTACCTAAGTAAGGAGAATTTTTCTGTGTCAAAGAAATTCTGGAGGACAACGAAGGTCGGCAGAAACGTAGAAATCAATAGGGCGTGGTGTTAATTATTAGGGTTAGATGTAATAAGAAATGCTACGAAATAAGGGCAAGACGGTCAAAATGAAACTGCTTAAGTCGCCGGCTAATAAAACATGGGGGGGGGGGGAGGCGTTTAACCAACGTCGATAAATGGCCTGATGGGTTAGTAAGCGCGCATTTACCCGGTCAGGAACGTTTACTTCAGGCTTCTTAATAGGGATAAAGACCAAAAATGGCACTAAGGTTTTTAGCGAATCTCGGATTAGACACTAACGTTTTAAGGAGACCAAATAAACACAAAATCATAGTTTTTGGGTCCATTTATACCACCCTTTAACGCCTCTATTACCCTTCTCCGTCGTTTACTCCCCATCGTTCAAAAAGCCATTGCCCCACCCCAATCCAAGACCCTGCCCCTCCCTAGCGCCAGGTCCAGATCCAGGTCCTGCCTTGGCCAGCTCCCCAGCTCTCGATCCGAGCACCAACCCCCGATCCGCACTCCCTAGCTCGAACTCCCACCAGCCATCCCCAGCCTCCCAAACCAGCCCCCACCCGAGCCCCAGCCCCCATCTGAGCCCCAGCCACGCCCCCCTCGCAACCCCCCTCTCAACCTCGTAGACCTCGTCACCATCCAAGCTGCCGGCGAGATGCTACAGATCGAACGGAGCACGGCCAGATCTAGATCGTTGCCAGCGACGTAGAGATGAAACGACGGTAAGGCAGAGCAGCGGCTTCGACGGCAAGGCGGAGCGGCGGCGAAGCGGAGCGTCTTCGAGGCAGGACAATCGACCTCCGTTGTTGTCTGCTCCAAGGTAGCTTTAATCGGATGGGGGAGTTAACGGGGAAGGGGTGTTAACGGGGAAGGAGTTAAAGGGTGGTCAAAATGGACCCAAAAACTATGATTTTGTATTTATTTGGTCTACTTAAAACGTTAATGTCTAATCCGAGATTCGCTAAAAACCTTAGTGTCATTTTTGGTCTTTATCCCTTCTTAATAACCTAACGGTGAATTAAACGTCAAAGTAAACATGTCCCTAGAGTCTTGCCTGGTATATTGGGGATTGAAATCTATCTTCACTGTGACTGTAGATAATGCAAGCAGTAATGACACCGCAATTGGTTTTTTTAAGAAGAAACTTTTATCTTGGGGTGCCTTTTCTGTAAAAGTTAAATACCTTCGTATGAGGTGTATTGCTCATATGCTTAATTTGGTTGTCCAAGATGGTTTAAAAGAAAGTGACTATTCTGTTCAAAGAGTCAAGGATGCTGTTAAGTATGTTAGAAATTCTCCTGCTAGGCTACAGAAATTCAAGGACATTTCAGACTTGATTGGAATGGAAACTAAAGTTGGATTGCACCTAGATGTCCCAACTAGGTGAAATTCAACCTGTTTGATGCTCAAATGTGCAATGTCCAATGAAAAAGTGTTTGAAGCTTATGAGGAGAATGAGAGTTCCTATCTTGTTGATCTGGGGAGTGAGAGTCCTGATGTTGGGGACTGGATTGCAATTGAAACTTTGGTGGTCATTCTTAAAAATTTCTATGATATGACAATTAGGATTTCAGGCTCTCTTTATGTCACTGCAAATACCTTCTTCTCTGAAATATCTGATCTGTTCCTTGTTCTCAAAGAAATGGTTGCTTCTGAAACTGAATCTGTATCTAAAATGGGGACTAGTATGGAATCCAAACTGGATAAGTATTGGGGTGATCCAGAAAAAATGAACATGCTCATTTTCTTTGCAAATGTCTTTGACCCTAGAGACAAATATGAATACATGCCACATCAATTGAATGCTTTGTATGGGGATAAAATAGGTGAGGCATTCTTTGCAAAGATAAAGCTGGGTTTGAATGAGTTGTATGGTGATTATGTTACAATCTATGATGTTTCGGCCAGTGGAAGCTCTCAATTAACCCCCAGTTCTGTTTCTTTACAATATGAGTCAACTGAAAGTAGGCATGTCTCTAAATTCAAAGCCCAATTGAAAAAGAAAAAACAAGATAGTGGCCTCTTAGGGTTGAAAAAAATGAACTTGAACTGTATTTGAGTGAGAACATTCTTGAGGAGGACAATGAATTTGATATATTGAGATGGTGGAAGCTTAATGGTGAGAGGTTTCATATCCCATCTAAGATGGCAAGAGACATTCTTGGTGTTCCTATTTCCACAGTAGCTTCTGAGTCCACTTTTAGTACAAGTGGAAGAGTGTTGGACTGTTTTAGGAGTTCCTTGAGTGCCAAAATTGTAGAAGCGCTTATATGTGCTCAAGACTGGTTGGGGATGTCAAACCAGCTTGTGTCAGTTGAAGAAAATATTGAGGAGGTAGACAGGCTGGAAACAGGTACTAACTTTTACTTATTTACTATTCAATCTTTATATTTATACTTATTGTTAACTTCATATTGTTTTCAATGCAGAATTAACTGATGGCAATGTTGGTGGAGGCCCTTCTCTTGATCAGATAGTAGTATACTCTTTACCTTTATCTTTTAATTATGTAATATATTATTTCACTAGTGATTTTCTATGATTCTGTCAATGATCTGGCTTTAAAAACATAACCATGTTGCTGTCATGGTATTGGAAGTGTTGAATGTTGATGATTCACTGGTACAATTTCACCTAATTATTGTGTTTGTACTTTGTACAACAAGACATGGTAATTGATTAAGTGTAACATGTATTTGGCAATGATGATAGCTTCCACAAAAAAATGAAATTGATGGGTTGTTGTTGATTCTATTTCTATATAGTTTCGTATGCTCCCATTAATAGTGAATTCAATATAAATATGAGCCAAATATAACAAGATACATGCTGCCTTGATGGAATTACTGGAATCTGGTAATGTGAATATTGAGTTAATTGATTAAGTGTAACATGTATCTGGCAATAATGATAGCTTCCACAAAAAATGAAATTGATGAGTTGGTGTTGATTCTATTTCTATATAGTTTCGTATGCCCCCATTAATAGTGAAGTCAATATAAATCTGAGCCAAATATAACAAGATACATGCTGCCTTGATGGAACTACTGGAATTTGGTAATGTGAATACTGAGTTAAATTGATTATCATATATATGGCAATGATGATAGCTTCCACCAAATATGAAATTGATGGGTTGGTGTTGATTCTATTTCTATATAGTTTCGTATGGCTCCATTAATAGTGAAGTCAATATAAATATGAGCCAAATATAACAAGATACATGCTGCCACTTAGACAGTAAAATGGAATTTGCTTATGTATATGTATTTATGACTTATGAGTTATTAGATTAATTGTTGCATTATTTAAGCAATGATGATAGCTTCCACCAAAAAAATTAAATTAAGGATACAAAACTGAGTCAAATTAAGGATATGCTGCTTGCTGCCTTGGTTTTACTTATGCAATTTTCCTATGTATTTATGAATTATGACTTCTTACATGAATTGTTTACTTACTTTGGCAATGATGATGGCTTCTAGCCTTCTACAGTTCTACCAGAAAATGAAATAAATGGGTTTGGTGATGATTCTAATTCTATATAGTGATTAATGCCCCCATTATTAGTGAACTGAAACTAAATCTGAGCCAAATCTTATTTACTGTTTTATGATACTAATGTATTTTCTTGTGACTTACATAGGAACAAAATCATTGAGTATTTGGTTGATGATCTGTGAAATTGCTCAAACTTGTACATCAATTGAATGTTGTTAAACTTTTTGTTGGTATTTGCTGTTTTGGAACATTTGATTACTCAATCTCTAAATTTTGAGTAATTTGTAAACACTCTGTTTTGGAACTTTTAAACTGCTTTATGTATAAGCAGTATAACAGTTATAACTGTATAAGTAAGTACTAAGTAGTAATGTGTATGAGTGTATAAGTGTATAACTTTTAGCTATGTGTTTGGAGTTGTACAAACTCTACGTATTTTGCAAGTGCTTTTGATATAATATTATTATGTATTTTACTTGTGTTTGTAAAGTTTAATTGTACAAAATTTTATTTTTGAATGTGATTTTATAAATGTATCATGTTATGTTTTTAATGGATTTTTTATCAGCCCGAATGGCCCCAAAAACCGATTAAAATCGATCCAAATCCGAAATTGTGCAACCCGATTAGCCCGAAATATTTTTTGGACAAGGTAGGTTTTTTTTTTAATTCTAAACCCATTAAACGAAAGGGTATGCAAAAACCCAACCCATCCTACCCGAACCCGTCCGACGCTCCCCCGAACCCGTCCGACGCTCCCCCTAACCTTCCCCTCCCTTCCCTTCCCTCCGAACTCCCAAACATACCGTAAGAGGTTGTCAAGCTTAGTTGACTAATTCCAACTGATCGCTTAATAGGCTTAGGAATTTTACATATTTGAGACAAAACAAGGTAAACATAAAATTATAAAGGTTAAAGTTGTGTTAACAGTAGGCTTAATTAAGGGTTATCAAGTTTGAATCAATATTATGTAGTAATTTATTTGATTATTTTGTTTTTCCTCATTGGTAAATTGACACTTTGACAAGTCAATGTAAAAATTGTTGAAATACTTGTAGAAATAATTTTTTTTGTAAGTTTTTTCAATCAAAATATTTTTATACCCACACTTTTAGGAGGAATTTGACTTTACATCTCATTTTTGGATAATATTGGATTTTACCCATCATTACACCCCTAATGATTTTTTTTGAAAGATTACACCCCCAATGAATGAAAATGCTTATGAGGTAAGCGGCAATTAACAAAAGCAAATTGCTCTTAACGGATACAGAGTGGGGCCGACAGAATAAAACAACAATCTTTAATCTTTAAACTAAGGTGCTGTTCTGTTCGTCTTATTCTTATTACTTATTGCTTATTCTTATTTTATTCAGATCAGATCAGATCAGATCAGAAAAATTCAGATCAGATCAGATCAGATCAGAAAGATTCAGATCAGATCAGATCAGATCAGAAAGATTCAGATCAGATCAGAAAGATTCAGATCAGATCAGACCAGATCAGAAACATTCAGATCAGATCAGAAACATTCAGATCAGATCAGATCAGAAAAGTTCAAACATGATTTATCACTTTTATTATTATATTAATTATTATTATTAATATTGTTATTACTATTATGATTATTATTATTATTATATAATTATTATTAATATATTAATAATAATATGATAAAGAAATAAGATATTAATAATAGTTATAATATTTTAATATAATAATAGTAATATAAATGCAATTATTAAGAAGACTATTATTATTATTATTATTATTATTATTATTACAATATAATAATAATAATATGATTATTATTATAATATTATATTATAATTATATGTAATTATAATTATAATTACAATTATAATTCTTATAATTATAAGTATAATCAATTGTAATTATTATAATTATATCTATAATTAATTATAATTATAATAATTATAATTATAATTACAATCATAATTATAATTATAATATAATATTATAATAATATAATACTAATAATAATAATAATCGTATTATTATTAATATATTGTAATAATAATATTAATATAATAATATCGTTATGATAATATTAATTGTATTTATAGTACTATTATTAAATTATAATATTATAATTAATGTTAATATAATTATAATTATTATTAATTATAATTATAATAATAATGATTATATTATTATATTATAATATTGTAATTAATTTTAATATAATTATAATTATTATTAATTAGAATTATAATAATTATAATTATACTTATAATTATATTATAATTATAAATTATTATTATTATTATTATTATTATTATTATTATTATTACTATTGTAATTATTTTACGGAGTAATTAAAATAATATTGATAACTATAGTTACAATTATAGAGATAAATATTGTAATTATAATTACAGTTATAATTATATCTATATTTATAATTAGTGTAATAGGTATAAATTTTTTCATTTTAAATTTAATTTTAATTATTATTATTATTATTATTATTATAGTTACGATTATAATTATAATTTTATTTAAATTATATTTGTAATTGCAATTATAATAATTATAATTATAATTATAATCATAATTATAATCATAGAAACATTCAAATCAGATCAGATCAGAAAGATTCAGATCAGATCAGAAGGATTCAGATCAGATCAGAAACATTCAGATCAGATCAGACCAGATCAGAAACATTCAGATCAGATCAGAAAGATTCAGATCAGATCAGATCAGATCAGAAAGATTCAGATCAGATCAGATCAGATCAGAAAGATTCAGATCAGATCAGATCAGATCAGAAAAATTCAGATCAGATCAGATCAGAACTTAAAAAATTCAGATCAGAAACATTCAGATCAGGCGAAGAGAACAGCTTCTAAACCCTAACACCAACCAGATAGGATTTGCCTTTCGCCATGGATGGTCCTCGTGATGATCGCAGAACCAACGGCGATGATCACAACCACCACGAAGATGGTAGCCATTTGTTCAAGAAACCAAAGCTATCTGCTCCCCGTACTTTCATTTCCGAATCTGAAATCCTTGAAGAATTCGCCCACCATCAACAAGGCATCGTTCGAATTAACAACGGCAGCTTTGGGAGCTGCCCTGCCTCCATCATTGCCGCCCAAAAACGGTGGCAGCTTCGCTTCCTCGAACAACCAGACGACTTCTTCTTCAACCACCTTCAGAAGCGTATCCTCCATTCGCGTAACCTGATCAAGACTCTCATAAATGCTGACCACGTTGACGAGGTGTCTCTTGTAGATAATGCCACAACCGGAGCTGCAATCGTCCTCCAACACGTCGGGTGGGCCTTTGCTGAGGGCCGCTTCCAGAAAGGGGACGCCGTTGTGATGCTTCACTGTGCGTTTCAAGCCGTTAAGAAATCAATTGAGGCATATGTGACTCGTGCCGGAGGTTCTGTTATCGTAGTTCATCTTCCATTTCCTGTTAGTTCCAATGAAGAAATAATTGCTAAGTTTCGTGATGCCTTGGCTAAGGGCAAAGTCAATGGTAGGAAAATCAGGCTGGCTATAATTGATCACATTACTTCAATGCCAGCTGTCATCATTCCAGTAAACAGCCTAGTTAGAATCTGCAGAGAAGAAGGCGTGGAACAGGTATTTGTTGATGCTGCTCATGCATTAGGCAGTGTTGATGTGAACGTTAAAGAAATTGGGGCAGATTTTTATGTCACTAATTTGCACAAATGGTTCTTTTGCCCACCTTCAGTAGCCGTTTTGTACTGTAAAAAGTCAGCCATGGTCTCTGAGTTACATCATCCAGTGGTCTCACATGAATATGGAAATGGACTGGCCATAGAGAGTGCATGGATTGGAACCCGAGACTATAGCTCACAGCTAGTTATACCCGAGGTGTTAGATTTTGTTAATAGGTTTGAGGGTGGAATTGAGGGAATTAGGATGAGGAATCATGATGCTGTTGTTGAAATGGGAGGAATGTTAGCCAAGAATTGGGGAACAAATCTTGGGTCACCTCCAGACATGTGTCCTAGCATGGCTATGGTTGGCTTGCCTGCATGCTTGGGAATTCTGACTGCAGACGATGCTTTAAATTTGAGAACACTTTTGAGAAATCGTTTTATGGTGGAAGTCCCGATTCATTATCAGGGATTAGAAGATGGGGAGTCAAATGGAAACACTGATGAGATTGGTTGTGTTACAGGATATGCCCGAATTTCTCATCAAATTTACAATACAGTTGATGATTACTTCAAGCTGAGGGATGCAATCAATCAACTTGTGCATGAAGGGTTTACTTGCAAGGCCCTTTCTACCTAATAAGAGGTACTGTTTACCTTCAGCATAGCATCGGCACTTGCCATTGAGGTTCTTTATCACATATTGTTTCAGATGGAGACTTGATTAGATTAATTTCCTACTGGAGTAGTCATGTTGTTCTTGCTACAATATTATGTACATTTTAAATCCGTTTGGTTGCAGTACATACTTTGCTGTTATCCTCTTTTCCTTTTGATTATTCAAATTAAACATTCACGTCACATTGTACTGATGAAGTTAATAAAGGAAAGCATCGGAGCTGATTCAGATGGAGATATTTTGATGGCATCTTCTTTGCCTTCTGGGGTCAGCTAACATGAATCAGTCCATGATATCGGAACCAAAAAGAAAAGAAAAGTTCTTTTCCTTTTGATTATTCAAATTAAAAATCCACGTCGTAATTTACTGAATAATAAAGGAAAACATCAGAGCTGATTCAGATGGATATTTTGATAGCATCTTCTTTGCCGTTTGAGTATTCAAATTAAAAATCCATGTCGTAATTTACTGGAATAATAAAGCAAACACCAGAGATCCCAATCTCGTATGGATCTCTTCAGTCTAGAATAAGCTCTTTTGCTCTCTCGGGTGGTACTTCTTAGTTGCTCTGCGGGTTGGTTTAGATATTGCATTTTTCTTTTTCCTTGTTTTCCCTTTCTAGCTTTAATTTTTGTATCTTTCTTGTACTTTTCTTTGCTCTTTCATCTAATAAAATTGCGTTCTTTTCTTTAAAAAAAGCAAACACCAGAGCTGATTCAGATGGCTTCTTATTTTTGTAATTTCACTATTTTTCATGGCCTCTTTGTCTTTTTGTTCTTGAGGCATCCTCTCTCCTAATGATTTACAAAAAATGTTTGTCTCATTTGTGGGTAACCAACCGGTTTCCTGGTTAAGTGCACATGTGGCGACCCACATGGCTATTGTGGGTCTTTTCTTTTTCTTTTTCCTTTCTTTCTTTCTTTCTCTCTCTCTCTCTCTGCGTTCATTTTCATACTCCTGCAGCGGGAGTCCAGATCCGTGCTGACCAGATGGATGCACCGCCGTGGCTGAGCAGAAGGATGTTGACCAACTGTAGTCCACTCCTCTCTTGCCCCATCGCCGATGCTATCTCTGCCCGAGTACCCTCACCATGCCCAATCTCTGTCATCCGCCGACTGCCATCGAGAGTCTCTGAAGTACTGTGAGCCAACGGCCGACCCATCCAACTGGCCCCGTCAGAAGTGTCTTGCCCTCCCCTCTAAGTTGTCAGGCAGGCCGTGCCCTCGCCGATGCAATTTAGAGCTGTAGAAAAACGTCGGACGCCATTGATGTTGGAATCGCGAATTCAATCCGGACTTCCAAGCTTCATTTGCCAGACGATCTCCGATTGGGAATTGCAGATCCATATACCCCTGTGCCATCCCAATTTATGCTAATATCATTTCTCTAAAGGTTCTCTAAGTTTAGGGGAAGAATTGGTAAGAAGAAATTGGGATGGAAATACGTATGGTGATCTAAGGAAAACCTGCTGATTCTGAAGCTGGATGAGAATGAAATGGTTGGAAAGCTGCAGGCGAGGAAGAAACCCAACAGATTGCCGGGATTGGAGTGACCAGATCCCTGTGAGGAAGAAAGTGAACAGAAAAAGAAAGAAAGAAAGGAGAAAAAGAAAAAGGAGACACTGAAGATAATAGCCACGCGAGCCGCTACACATCAAGTTATCAGGGAAACTGGTTGGTTACTTGCTAAATCGCTCAATTGGACGTTTTTTTTAAAGTCCGAAGGTTTAATTCGGTGTTTTGACATAGTACGGGGTCTAACTGTCTTTTTTGACAGAGTACGGGACCTATTTGACAATTTTCCGTATTAAATATTATTTTAAATATTCATAAATACAATAACAATTGTACCAAATGTTCTTAAGATGATGAAATTTCAAAGTTCATATTTCATTCAACAGTAATTATTATTTGGATATAAGAGACTTATTTCATTGATTGACTGAATATGTGAGTGCTGAATGCGGTCAATAATGTTGCTGTGGAAGGTTGACTTAAATATGTTATTGATGAATATGTGTATGAGCGTGTCAAAAGTTTTTCTTTTTTATAAACAGCTTTGTTACTTTTACAAAATCACATGTATAACACCAACACACAAAGTCAATAAATATACACATGGATGAGTATCAGTATCACATATGATCATAAACATGGATACAACACGCAATGAAGTATCAATGCATCGTAGGGCATAAAGCAGCGGTGGCATTTTAACTGTGGTGGCCAACTGCAGCCCGTGATGAGGATGTGCAACAATAGTGGCGGCGGCAACCAATGTGCAACTGCTGACCACTACTATTGCCAAATGGCCTGTAAAGATGTCAGTGGCAGCTGATATATTGATACGTGTTGCCAATGGCAGCAGCACCTCTGCAATGTTGGCAGCTTGTGGTGGATGCAGTCGGTGATGGTGATGGTCGGAAGCTAGCAGAGGTTGTATGAAGTGGAATCAATCAATCTAATATTTTTAATGTTAGAACTTAGGAGTAATAATATCATAAATATATAAAAACTTAAAACACCATTTAATACCCGGGAGGTCATGTAGCTACCATGGTTGTTACGGCGTCGCCTAGGCGCCGACTAGGTGTCCAGTCGCTGGGGAGAGGTCGCCAAGAGCCATCGCCTCGCCAGAAGAAGAATAGGCGAGCATGGCGTCCTCCTGTCGTCGTCCTGTCGTCGATTTGGCGACAAGGCGTTCGCCAAACAAGAAGTCGTAGAATAATACTCCGTAATTCTAAGTCCAAACCGAAGGCCCAGATTTAGTTTTTGGAAATAAAATTAGGAGTTACGAAATAAAGCCCAAATCTTACTTGACCCTTCGTAAACTCAATCGTCGTCCCATACAACTCCGGCTTCAACCTCGCGGAAAGAAGTCGAGCATCCAACGTTTTGAGGTACTTCTTAATACAGCATGTACTTCGCGGAAAGAAGTCGAGCTCGCGGAAAGAGCTCCCAGGTCGTTCTATGGGTTAATTCACAATTTTTTTTCTCTCTTTAGTTACTTCTTCTTTTCTTCTAATGTATCTTACTACCTTATCTAATACTGCAAGGGGACAGGTGTATGCTTTTTTAGGGGTGGAGAGTGGCCAAGTGGGACACAAAGTAAATCTTATACTACATATTTTTATATAAATTAATATATATATATATATATATATATAGAATATCTTTTCTTTTTATAAATACGTATGTTCTTCTTTGTTGTGTTTCATAAACATATTTTTTATTGCAGTTTATTAGTATTAGAATATTAATATATTTAGATTGAATTGAATAATACACTAAAATACTAAAATAAGAAGCACTTATGTTATATAATAAGTTACGGAGTACAAATTAAATATAGTTAAATACAATATTATATGTAGTTATATATATAATTATATATAATATACGTAGTATTATAAATTTATATAATGTGCGATTAGTCGCCTAATTGTCGCCTAGGCGGGCGCCTTGTCGCCTAGGCGATATGGCGGTCAGCTGGCGCCGCGACTCGCCTTACCGCCGTGACAAGTATGGTAGCTACTTACCAACACTTTAAGCAGCTCTTATGTTATTACCCATTTACTTTGTCTAGTTTAACTGCATTAATAACATAAACATGTGGTTAAGAACAAATTAAGTGTGTCCTTTGTGAGGTGACAAGAGGGTCTCCCAAGCTTTGCTGCTTTGGTGATTTTTTTGTATTCAATACCTGATGCTTCCCAGTTGAGTGCAGAGGTGGGCAGTGTTTGTGCTGTAGTGAACAATTGGGGTGGTGTTATTTTGTTGCTAATGGTGTAGTTTTAATGCCGAGCTGACATTTCTTCTCTCATACTGCTTTATATCAATTCTTCCATAATTCATTGGACAGTTGCAGTCTTGCAGATGCAGCATGACCCCCCTGCTCTCAGAATGATGATACTGCCACATATGGCAAACCTCTCTTAAGGTAGCTTGAGAATCAACCTTTAAACCAAAAGCCTTACTAAAATAATAATTTCAAACCTTAGATGTGCTTAAATGAAAGATTATATTACTTCATCAGTAGGGTAATATTAGGAATAATTGGTTGATTTTACCTAGTTTATATTCTTGTATTAGGCTATAAATAAGTACCCTCATTTGAGAGGACATAGAGAGGTTAGAGACGTCAGTTTGGAGTAAATTTTCACCTTTACTAAAGGGGAAAGGCATTTTGCTGGAGAGTTTTTTCGGGACTCGTGGAATTCTCTCTTGAGGCCCTTGTTCTATATTTTCTTTCAGTTTAGTAATTTAATACACAGATAGTTCTGTTAGCCAACCTCAAATTCTTTGGGGATTAAGACTTGGATGATGTTGTTGTTGTATAGTTCTGTTTTTTCATGCTTTTCTACTTCCTATTAGATTCAACATAGGCAATATGTTGAAATCCAAGTACTTAGAATAGCTAAATATGAGAAGCTGGCAGCACTTGTTATAAATGAATGTAGAATACATGCATTCATAAGGGTATATATATATGGAGTAGTACAAATGATCATATTGCCCTTTTGACATCTTTACAAGTCTCTGGTGCAGTTTCTCTTTGAAAAGTAAATCTGACTTTTGAGCAGGACAGCTGAACCTTGTGTTTTAACAAGTATTTTTAAATAAAAAAAGGTGACAACTCTGGTACCCTTTTAAAAATTGGGGTACCGTACCTACCATGCATTTGAGTTGTCGATGCCGAGAAATGGCGCGCCATGCGCCATGTGGCGATATTGGCGCCATCGCCATGGCGGTGCCATATTGGTGCCATCGCCATAGCCATGGCATGTGTGCCATAATATTAAAAGAGATTTAAACACATTTACTTGGTTATTTATGGGCTTTGGCCTGGATAAATATTTAAATAATCTGCCAGTCCATAATATTAATAAAACCCTGATAAGAAATTAATATGTCTACCACTCTACCCGTTATATTGACCAAAAGCCTAATAAAAAGTAAACAAAGGTACAATGAACATAAATTCAGAGAAAGCTGCTGAACTAATGTGAAAACTGGAGTCTAATAGCTGCGCATCAGGGAACAACTAAAGGGAACTCCTTCGAGACGATGAGGAGTGTGATAATTGATGATGATTATGGCATAATCATCAAACAATATCTAATTGAGATATTTTGAAGAAATGATCTTTTTAGAATATTACTCGTTTATTTTTTGGAACTACTTTAAACTATTTATCTTCACATGTTTTGCTTAGAATGTTGATATTCAACTTTTTTATATTTTTGGTAGTTGAGTGATAGAATTATAGTATCTATAGTTCATACTTTTAGTTATTTATTTGTCATGTGGTGATGTCATTAATGCGCCATAGCCATCGCCATGGAAAATGCCTTTGAGCCATGGATGTCACACAATACGCCATGACAACCATGAAACTGGTAAACCATTAAACATGCATCTGAATAGTTCTTGTTTGCTGTTGGTTACACAAGTAGGACATTCAAGGGAAAAAAAATTATGGACTCAAATAGGCGTATTTGGTTCCATCAAATCATTCATTTTTATAGTTGGGTCATAGTGGATGACCTCACTATGCAAATGAAGGATGGTGATAATGAGTCCAAATAAGTCTTTATGACTTCATTTTTTCTATCTCTACAAGAGAGTCATATGTGGTTTCCATACATTCTTTGTTCAATGTGACCATATTTGACCTTTGTTGTCTACATCAAGTGAAGGTTATTCCTATAATTGTCATGGTTCAATTCCCTCTCTGTCCCTCCATTTCTCTCTGGTTTAACCACGTGAATGACGTGATTCTGGGAAATTTGTTGATTCAGTTCTGTGACTTGTGTCTGCTTATTAGTCGTGTAATATACTCACTTGCAGGTTCTGTTGTATAACTAATAAATTTGCCATATTAAAAAAAACTGCCGAAAGTACAAAATCAACCAGATAAGTTATGGACTAAATCAACAAATTTCTTTATAATTCCATATAGAATGGTTCTATGAGTTTATATTTATCCACCTACTAGGCACCTGTTTCTCCTTGTTTTAATCTCCTTTATTATTCATCATGCAATTTTAAAAAGAACTGTGGAGTGTTTCCGCTGCAAAAACTGATCAGCCGTTTGTTATGGCTTAGCTTTAGGAATATGCTCTGCACCACAACTGTCCACAAGTAGCAGACAACGGGCACTTGGACAATGAGAAAAAGTCTGTTCAACTGTGGAATAATTGTCTTGCCTATTAATCACTGCAATGAGAAGAACACTAACTGGCATTTTAATACCTTTTATGGTCACTCTTGCTCTCTTGTAACAATAAGTTCTTCTGCCTGTAATTATTCTACTATTTATTTAGTTGATGGTGGAATTTTGATCATATCATTGCGTGTGTATGGAATCAGTCATGGTGCAGTGACAGGAAAGCAACAGAGACTCCCTGATGTTACTCTGTACGGCATAGGAGGTTCTTTGAATGAAATCTTACCTGAAGGCCATGACAGGAAAGTGTTTAGTGCTAACCTGCAACTCTTCACAATTGTAACAACTAACAAGTGAAGAGTTCCATGTTAACTTCTTCACCGACCCGAGAACCAGACCAAGTACAGTTCGGGTTTCTCTCTTTATATATAATAGCCAAAACAGAGCAGTGCAATGGTATATAAACTTCTAAAAAGTTGATATGGACTCAAACATGCATCAATGCAATGGTATATTTCCGATCATTTGGAATAGTGGAAATGTGGAATTGAATGCCTTTTATGTAAAATAAAATAAAATAAAAAGTGTTGTTTGAAATAGGCAAATCTAAATGATTTTTTTTTAAAACCTTACTTCGGATCGTTTGGATTTTGGAATATGACTTTCCGACCTTTATATTCCGAGAAACCTTGTAAAGTTTCACGTTCTTTTGCCTTACATGTTGGCTTTTCTCGTGTTTTAACTTTTAAGAAAACGCCCTATGTAAGGATGGACTCATGGACCCTTAGTCCCTTATTGCCACATTTTTAATGGCCCTAGCGAGCTAAGCTTGTATACCAAACACCACACTTTTTCATGAATCATAGGAAGTAGGAAGTAAAATAAACAATGAAATTATGGAAACAAGTATAGTAAGTATGCTAATAATTAGGTCGTTGTAGATATTGGACAATACATACATACATATCAGATCAGTGGTATAGTAGTAGCGCCATACATGCATGTTAGTCGCGGTTAATTGTGTATGTATGTGTATGTGTGTATATATACAACGTAGTACGTATAGTAAATTGGGACTGTGGTCAGCTAGCTAGCTAGTATGTATAAGCCAGCCGGCATGCATAGCATAGCTGGAGTACTGATCAATAAGCTAGCAGGCAGCTGGGTTTTGTTTCCCCTTCAAAACTGTTTTGGCGTTGAGGCAGGAGCTGGGCTTGAGATCGCCGCCAGCACCTTCCACCGGCGCAATGTCAATGTCCTCCAACTCCACACCTTCACAAGGAAACGCTTGGCTGCACGTCAGCGCGATTGCTGGGTTCTTTATCGCCGCCGTTCCTCTTATGTTCCGGAAATGGACGTCACTTAGCTTCACGTTCGATGGCTGCATGCATGTACATAATTCATCTCTACGTTACGTACCTCAAAATAGACTATTTTTTTTTTTGAAATCCTAAAATAGGATTTTCATGCTTCTCAAAATAGAAGTAATTTTTGCCAATTTTGAAAAAAAAATGCCGTGTTTACAGTCTGATAATGTCAAATTTGACAGAAATTACTTTTATTTAAGGAATTAAAAAATGGCAGTTGGATAAGTAGGATTGAATTATTACCTCAATTCGGTCTTTGGAGCTGTAGTCTTGATCGATAATGACGGGATTAGAAACATTCTGCATGATAATATCCTCGAAGGTGATACCGGTTGCCTCCAGCTTTGGGGATGCGCGGTAAGTCTTGATTCTCGCGCCATTTGTTGTCCCGATCAAAGTGCAGTTTCTCACCGTTACTCCATTCACGCTATCTTCATCTGGCCTCTTTCCCAGGCTTCCAACACTGCGGGCATCCATTTATACATATGCAATTTAATAATATTTTATTTAGTTAATTAATTAATTAAAGCTAACTTAGCTTGGAAATATTAAACATTGCATCCCTTCTTTAGCCATAACGTTTTAGGGTTTACATGAAATTTGACTTCCCACTCTATATACACTACGTGAATGACTGAAAATTAATAAGGGCCACAATAAGGGAAACTTCGTTATAACACACGTTGGTCATTCATCCCTTATTGCAAAGATAGTCTTACATTTGACTATGAAATCCTATAAGGGATTTATAAGCAATCCCTTTGTTATTAAATTATGCTGACATGGCCACAACCTTTATAAGGAATTAATGACCCCGGCTCCCTTATACAACCCGGAAGAAAATCTTATCCAAAAAATTTCAGTGGTTATGAGAGATTAATAAGGGACTATCCCTTGTTATTATTTTGTTTTTTAATAAGACCATCCCCTATTTTCTTCACATGATTTTCTATACTTTAAAAAATCACGTATCTCTTCAATAATATTCCCCCATAAAACAGATGTCAATTATTTTAGTCACAAGCATAGATAAACAAATTTCGGATTATCTTTTTTATATTGTAGACCTATTTAATTTGACTTATTTTAGGATTTTTTTTACTTGGACTAGTTTCAGTCCAAGACCAAACTTAAATAGACTAGACCAGACTTAAACAGATCAGACCAGACCACTTAACTTCCGTAGTTATAAAATATACAGAGATCAGACGTTTACCAGATCAGACTAGTTCAGACCAGACCAGACTTAAGCAGACAAGACCAGACTTAAACAGGCTAGATCAGACCAGACTTAAACAATGTTTTTTTTTTCTGAAAATGAGACTATGTAAAGTCTAATATATATAGCTCAAACAATGAAGCTGAAAGTCAAATTTCCCTTCATATTAATCACTTACTCAACTTTGATCATCCCATTATTTGTACAATGATAAACTTTGTTCATTCCTAAATTAAAGTATTTACAGAACTAAGTGGAGAGTTTTCTAAATTAAGGTATTTACCATAGCATAGAAGTGTCGTTTTCTTCCCAAAATATGGAATACTTCAATATTAGTTTGGTTAATTTTTATTATTTTTTCTTTTAATGGAAGAGGAGTTTCCCAAAATATAGGTAGAAGTATCAAGTATACTTCGTATAATGCAAAATTTTGAGAAAAGATCATTGTTCTCTAAATAAGAGTAAATTATTATTATTCTAAAATCATACGGCCATATGTTGAAAGCATATATCATATCAGGCATTAATGTGACTTCATGTTATGAATTCCACGACGTCATGACGTCATGTTATATAAAAATGAAATTTTCATGTTATTCAGTAATATTTACTGGGGAATAAAATTAAATTAATTTTATTAGAGCCAAAATGTGAAACTAAACAAGAAGGAAGCATGGACAACAAACAGACCTAGAGGCTAATCTAGGCCCGGCCCACCCCAAATTTTGAAAATGCTTTATTTATTAAGGTAAAAAAGTCATGTAAAATGTTATTCAAAATTTCTTTTTCTACCGGCTCAGTGCCCTGACTTTGTCCTGGAAGGAAGCAGGATTGAAGTATAATATGAATGAGAAGAGCTGGTAAGATGGAGAGATGTACCTGAGGCCATGTCCAGGACCACAAGTGACCTTGGTAACAAGAAGATTGGTGTTGCCATCGCCTATGGAAACGCAGTCATCGCCGGTTCCGATGGTGAGCTCGGTGACGTTGACATTGGTAGAGCCACTGATGTGGATGCCGTCGGTGTTAGGGCTGTATCCGGGCGCTGTAATCTGCAGATTCGAGACGCTAATCTCTGAGCAGTCCGACACCTTTATGTGGAACCCTTTGCTATTCACAAAGTTCAGATCGTGAAGCGCTGAATTGTTCACACTTTGGAAGATGAAAGACTGCATGCATGCATACCATGTAATAATAATTGATTAAAAGTAGATATGCGTAAATTAAATATAGAAACTCATAAGACCAAAAAATAGATAAAATTTTCAAAATATGACTAAATATGTTTTATACTCTAAAAAAAGGCTTATTTAGTCCTGTTAAAAGAATTAGTTACTAGTTAGCTTAAAACTTCTCAGTCCTCTTTAATTCCCAAAGGCATGAGTCAATAAGTCTTATTTTGGAAATAAAACAATAAGTCATGATGTATGTAAAAATTTTGTTTGAGTTGCCTAGCCTCACCTAAACAGAATTGTCAAGACTCGATGTTTCATCCTAAAAGGTCAACTAATAAGAAGATTAGTCAAAAGTCTTATATAGTGTTTTATTGTTTTATAACTTTTCGGTATGGGACAAATGCTCTAACACACTCCCTTAGTCCGAACCGAGATGCGCAATATCGGGGTGTACATATGGGCAAAAAAGATTCTTAACAAGATACCATTTATCATGAGTGCTAATATAAATAGGCAGTCAAATCACAACTGGACTTGACTCTGATACCATATTAAGACCCGATGTTCCATCGTAAAAGGTCAACCTCATAGGAAGAATATCTCAAAGTCTTATATAGTGTTTTATTGTTTTATAGTTTTTCAGTGTGAGATAAATACGTTCATAAGAATGGTCAAAATGATATTACTTACCACAGGAAGAAGAGGGGCATTCTTAATTTTTTCGCCGGAATCGGCAAATTTCCAGACCTCCTCACCACGGCCGTTGAGGGTTCCACCGCCGGTGACTTCAACTCCTTGAGCGTGTTCAACCTCGAACCAGTAGTTGGAAGAGAAGTCACTCAAGTCGGTGCTGGCCTCAACCGTGCCCTGGATTTCAATGACGATGGGGGGTGGGGCGGTGCACGGCCCTTGGAAAATTACCTCTCCGGCTTTGAATGTTCCCTTGGGAATCACTACCCTCGCCGCCTCCGTCGATTTGCATGCCGCGTTCCATGCTCGGATCATTGCCTGCAACATGCACCACACCCCACATCCAATCATGCATTATTAAGAATTACAAATTGCTTGACTGAAATTTAGACAAAATGTACAAATAAGACTACATGTATTCTTCAAATACGACTTATTTGATCATATTAAAAGTATGAACTTCCCCTATTAGGAGTGGATACGTCCTATTTTATGAAGAAAACAATGGCACTCCTATATATATGTGTGTACTTTATTTATTTTCTCTTATAAATATATACCTTTTTAATTTTAGAGAATTTTCTCTTTTTATTTACCCAAATATTTGTTTATTTAGTCATAGTAATTTATGCATCTACATGCTCATTACAATATTTTATTCAGACAAATTCTACAGTACCCATATAACCGTAGAGAGTCTATTGGACCGGGCCATCGAGAGAGTCTATTGGACTGAAGGAAGTATAATTATACTAGGCTTAAAAGTTAACGAGGTGAGCTTCCACCCATCATAACCCAAATGTGTGTAGGTCCTCCTCGATCTTCTAATATATTTTTCACGCATGTATGCATGCATGAATGCACATTATCATAGGATAGTAGATTACGTAAACCATACCATCGCGCTATCTGCTTGACCATTAGGTTTAGCCCCATAGTTAGTAATATCATAAACCGTCTCAGTAAGGCCACGTCGAGGGATACATTCCACTCTGGAGGAGAGCAAAGCAATGCCTATTATGACTAAAATTCTAGCAGCAGCTTTGATCTCCATTATTATTATATTTATTATATATATATGGCCGATTCACATATGTGTGTTTATTGAATCTATCGAGACAGTTTTTTATTCTTCTTTATTTATTAAGGTTAAGAAGAATGGGGCAGAAAAACTGTTGAAAACCTGATGGATTATGCATGCAAATACGACACCCGGAGACTTTTATACTGCTCCACTTTTCAACCTCACATTCACTATACGGTTGGTAGTGTTTTGAGGTTACAACTTTTAAGGAGACTCCCATTACGTAATCCCGGCTCCTTCATTGCCAGCCAGTAAAAACAGAATGTATGGGATAGACCACAAGATCACACATACATAAATGTATAAGAAAATATGATATAATTATCCCCCATATGACTAAAAAACTTTCACTTTCCCAATCTAAGACCAAACTAGTTTTTTTCTCAAAATATTACCTTAATTTGTATTATTTAATTAAAATTCGTAATTAATAAATAATTAAATTATTTCTATGGACAAATATACCCTTTATGTTATATCTATAAAACCCTAAGCTCCTACCCTTTTTCTCCAACCCTAGCAACTAGACGCAAAAGATCTCTGGCTTCCTGCGCTCCCCGCACGCCTCGCTGCCGCCGGCTCACTGTCCGCCGCCGTCCAATAGCATGGCCGCCGCCGCCACCAGTCCATCTACTCGCAGGTTTCACGGCCACCGTCCACCGACCACCAGTCCATCTCTAGTTCCACCCTTGTTCGCCGCCGTCGCCGCCAACCGATCACGCCAGTACACCACCGCCATCACTACACATGCGCGCCGCTGTCGTCCCGATCCATGGGCGCCGCCTCCATCCCAATTCATGGTCGTCAACATCGTTCCAAGCCCTGAGCGTCGCCGTCCTCGTCGCCGTCCTCGTCGCCGTCCAACCGCACGATTGCACTCGATCCAAATCACTGCCGCTCAGCTGCGCCCCTCTGCCGCTCCTACAACTAATTAAAGTTTGAATGCTAAATGCTATAACAGGACTATTTACTGTTACGTAAACTAATTTACTGATTAAAGTTCTGTAAGGTTTAGGATCAGATAAAAGAGTTACATCAGTTTTATGAAGTATAAGTTTAGTATCCATATATGTTAGATTAGGCTTAGAGTTAAGATAACCTAAATCGGATAAAATATCAAGACTATATTTTCTTTAGTTCTCCCAAATCCTTTATTGTAAATTTGTTATGGAGAAAAGTTTTAGAATAGAAATCTCATTCATGTGATTTGTCAATAACTTTAGTAAACATAGAAAAATCAGCTTGAGATTGACTATAACCAAAAGATTTGAGAGATTCTCAAAGTTTACAATGATCTATCTAGGATTTTTCTAGAACTAGAGTTTTAAGCGGCTCACAAGAATGAATGACGGAGGAGGAATAAATAGGTAGGCTAAGGGAAGCCCAAAAAAAGTTAGTAAGCAATGGCTGCAAGGGATTGGACAAAGGCAAATCAAAAGGAGGCTTTGGGCTAGGACTGCAAAACGAATGGACCCAAGTATCGAAAGGGGGAAATAGAAGGCCAAGGCCCACAGGTGCAAATATGGCAATCAGAGGCGCTTTTTAGGCCACGTGTGGTGCTTTATGGCGCCTCTAAAAAATGTGCCGCAGGGTATAATTGGAGGCGCTTCTAAAGAAGGAAACACCTCTGTAAAATTTTTAATTTTGTTTTTTGCGAAGCGTGTGGCACTTGTTGAACAAGAAGCGCCTCTAATCAAGTTTTTTATATATAACATTAATGGTCTCGTCATCCGATCTATTATTAGCATTTGAAACGGTGTCAAGGAGAGTTTAGGTATTAAGGCTTTTTATCAGCACTCATTCTAGCTAGTTAAAAATTGACCTCCTATAAAATTCTGACCAAGTCTTGCAAGTATGAGTCTTGTTTCATTCCATAAATATGTTTATTTTATCATTTCAATTCATACCTTCTTGATGTGGATCCCTCTATGATATTGATGTTTTGTGTGGTAAAACTTTCCAAGATTTACTTTGTTGTTATATATTACAATTCAAGATTAATACATCTAATTTCGACCCGAGTAATCATACTTTTGGTTCTTTAAATCGAAGATACGTACTCCCTCCGTCCCGCAATGAAGTTCCCGGTTTGACCTACACACATATTTATGTAAGGTAGTGTTTTATTTTGACTTTCCAAGTTTACCCTTATTTTATGTCAAATCAAGCAAAAAGTGGGTAAAAAGTAAGGGTAATTGTGACTTTTGGGCTAAAAGTGGTTTCCTTTTATAGAAATGATAACTTCTTTTTGGGACATCCATAAAAGGAAAGTGGGAACTTCTTTACGGGGCGGAGGTAGTATATGTCAAGTGTTACTCCCTCCGGTTCTTATTCAAGTTCGTAGTTGGACTTCACAATTATTTAGGTGGAAAAGTAATTGCCTTTGACTTTCCATTTATACCCTTAACAAACAATAAATAGGTGGGGTAAAAGTAAAGGGTGGGGCACGGTAAAACAAAGGAAAAAAGAAGAATAAAGTAAGATGAAAGAGAGTAAAGTGTCTGGTTCTGTTTACACAAGTACGGTCCAAAAATAACTTTTGAGGAAAGAGAATGACATTTCACTTCCCTCCAAAACCCAAAATAGAAAGTTTTAAGAGGACATTTCCCTCCTAAAAAATCTGACCACTACATAAAGCACCCCATGAGCTCGGTCCAACCACACACTGTCTTAACACTCTCTTCTTCACATGAAATGGAAAGTTCTTCATTTCTGCAGTCTTCTTCTGCCATCCCTCTTGGTTCCTTTTTTGAAACATCTTCTGAATCCTTTGATCTTAATGTCCCACCTCTACAAGGTGACACACGCCAGATTCTTCAACTAATACCTGCACCAGAAGACACAATAGAAGAAAATGAGCCACAGTACACAGTCAAGAAAACGTGGCTGAAGCAAACAACAGAACAAAGAAGGCGGATTATAGAGGTACTACTAAGCAAAGCAACAGATGGAAAACTTCAGAGAGACGTTATTACAAATGTGTCCAACGAGTTTAACATTTCTACAAGGACTGTACACAAACTGTGGGTGACAGCAAAGGCACATATGGAGTGTGGAGCTGCCATTAATGTACAGAGCAAATGGACAGGTAACGTGGGACCAAAACGAATTCAATTTGACATGGAAAAGATGTCACAGGTTCCTTTGAAGAATAGAAAAAGCATTAGGTCTTTGGCATATGCAATGGGGGTGTCAAAGACAACTGTGCAACGTTGGTCGAAGGCAAAGAAAATAAAAAGGCATTCTAATGCAATTAAGCCTTTGTTGAAAGAAGAGGGGAAGCAGAAAAGGTTAGAGTTTTGTCTCAGTCATATCCTGCCTCATTCACTACCATTTACCCCCACTTTTCACGACTTCTATGACCATGTACACATAGATGAGAAGTGGTTCTGTCTTTCTAAAGAAACAACATGTTTTTACACCTTACCAAATGAAGAAGACACATACAAAACTGCGTAGTCCAAAAAATTCATACAAAAAATAATGTTCATTGTTGCAGTAGGTAGGCCTAGGCAGGGAAGTACTGGGGAGGTACTATGGGATGGGAAAATTGGTATTTTCCCATTTGTGTATGAGGACACAGCAAATAGGAGAAGCAAAAACAGACCTGTCGGGACCTTAGAGAACAAGGCCACTACAAGTGTGACCAGACCAGTCATAAAGGACATGATTTTAAACAAAATCATACCAGCTATCAAACAAAGGTGGCCAGATGCAAACAAACAGGTTATCATACAACAGGACAATGCTAGACAACATTTAGATGTGAATGATGCTGAATTTGTCAAAAGTGGGACAGAAAATGGATGGAAAATCCAACTTCGTTGTCAGCCACCAAACAGCCCTGATCTCAATGTGCTTGACTTGGGTTTTTTAGGGCTATTGACTCTTTGAAAGATCAAAAAGCCCCAAAATCCATCAAGGATTTAATATAATCAGTACAAACAACATATGATGAGTTAACACCTCAGTGCCTAAATAAGGTGTTCTTAAGTTATCCACTTGTCATGGAAGAGATTCTGAAGCATAATGGTGGAAATAACTACAAACTCAAACATATTGGAAAAGACAAGTTGGAAAGAAAGGGATTATTACCCACTAATATCCAGATCAGTGAAGAGGTTTATTGGGTAGCAAAGACACATTTGGATGGACTACTAGCAACAAACACATCAGCTGAAAATGCAGGGACCGAGTTCACAGATGAAGATAATCTGGATCTTCAACTGTGAACTGTCTTACATGAGGATTAATGAAGCTAGAATATTGTTAGTACACATTTTTTCCTAATGTAAGTGTACTTTTTTTTTATGTACTTTCCTTGCTTGTAAGCACAATTACTTGGTGTACTTACATGTGCAAGTGTTAGCACAATTTCACAATGATCCGTGTGACAAAATCTTTTGCAATGTCTAATGAACTGTTTATCTTTTTTTTTGTATAACTTGGCCTCCTGCACTTACTCAGTGGGCTGCACAAGTACACAGAAGCACAAGAATGGCATACCACACATTATTTCACAACATCACCACACAGAAATTCACAAAGTGTTAAACTCAAAGCTCCTAACCATCATCAGTTTCCACATTACAATCTAGGGGACAGAAGGATGCACAGGTTCACACAGGGGAAGAAAATAACACATGCAACAAAATTACACAGGAAAATAGACAGATTACTGCCCTTAGAAGTGTGAACCTCATATGCGCTCCTTAGAGTTCAAATCGAACTCCTCATCTTCCCCAGCAGCATAGCTCGCTTCCGACCCTCCTCCATTCCTCTCAAAGAATGCCGATGTCACCTCTTCGCCATCTTCCTCCAAGCCATCCAGCTTTGAATACGTATCACTCACCAACAAGGAACCGTACTTCTTCCTCATCCGCCAATAAGGGTCTGTGTCCCCGCTTTCAGGACCAAACCGAACAAATGGTAAAGATTCTTGTAGGGGTTCTGTATGTTCAGCATCATCAAAGGGTAAAGGTTTACCCTCAGAAGAAAGAGGTGGATTCGAACATGGCTGACTGTGCAGATCCCAGGTTTCAACGGATTTCAAACCATTCAGATCTGACTCAGGTTCTGATTTGCGAACACGTTTCGTAAGCCCAACAATCTCTTTACCAGCGTTCGGACCGGCCACAGGACGGTTTTGTTTGGAGAGAGTTCCATCCATTTTTGGTGGTCGGATGAAGGTTAGGTTAACCGTGGAGAAGGGGGCAACAAAGGAGGCAAACAAGAGGAGATAGATCTGGAGGGGGCACGCCGGAGAAGAGAGAAGGGGACCGGCAGAAGAGAGAAGGTAGAAGGTCAGTAAATGGGGCGGTGCTACCAGAACGAAAGAAAATGAGTGGAGGGGTGGGTAGGAGAGAGTAAATGGGGCGGTGGCAGAGGCATTATATGGATGGGGTAGGTGAATGGAGTAAATGAGGTAAATGGGATGGGGATATTTGTGTCTTTTACCCTAAAAAACTTTCCTAAAATAGAAGTATGAAGTTAAATAAGGGACGACCCGAAAAGGAATGTGAGAACTTTAATAAGGACCGGAGGGAGTATAAAAATATGGAGAAATCGGGAAACACGATTAAAGAAGGTGATCCTGAACCATCCTAATCCTTTGCAGTAATAACGTATATATGTCCTTGAAGTAGCCACCCCGGGTCTACACTAAAGTGTAATTATCCTCCGATTTGAGATTATTTATTACTTATATTGTTTATTTTTCCTTGGTCAATAATCTATTGAGGAAAATCATAAGCTTCCGAATAATTCACGGAAATGGCTAAGCCCTAAATGTTGGCATCATGGTTGTATGCCGAACGACTGGAAAGAATAATTATGGATATCATCTCGAACAGGCATCCCGATTGCTATAAAAGGACAGATCGGATCGAGGAAACAGATATATGAAAATAGCAAAGACCAGGGATAAAGTAGCATTGAGTCAAGATGAACAGACAAAAGCTTCATATTCATCGGTTCTACTGACCGGAAATTACACAAGAGTTTTGTATTCAAAAAGTACTTGTGAAATAAGAAGGTACAAATCAATGACCTCTAATCTAGTGTGTAGAGGTTTCCTCTTCATCATCACCTTCTTCATCCTCAGCTTCCTCCTCAGCGGCCTCCAGAACCCGCCGACATGTGGCCACCTGAGCTTTCAGGGCTTTGAGATGGTTGGCCGGGAGATGGAGGAAATCCTCTGGCATCAGTTCCCGGCCCAGGGATTTCTCGAGCAAAGGAAGGATAGGCTGCAACATGTGCTGACAGCCGGACGTGTAGACCTCCCGGGCAAAGGTATTGGCCCACTCCTTGGCCAGAGGATCCCGATCAAGCATGTCGAGACCCGCTTTCTAACGAGCTTTACCCTCGAGCTTGGACAACTGCTCCCCAAAAATGGCAGGAAGCTGCTCAAGAGCATAATCCTTCTTCAGAGTGATGAACTCCTCAGAAGTCTTGAAATCCTCCTGAACAGCAGACAGGTCCAGGCTCACTTCAGAAGGGCCGTCCGGGGTCTGGGAGGGTGACTCCACAAGCTTGATCTGTGCGGCCTCAACTGCCAAGATTTTTGCCTGAAGAGAGGCCACCTGGGCGCGCAAGGGCCTCAGCTCATCCTCGAGTTTCTGCCTCTCCTTGGCAGAAGTAGAAAGTGCATGCTCAGCCTTTTGCTGTGCTTCAGCTAGCCCCCGCTCCTTGGCCCTCCTCGCCTGGTGAAGCTGGAGACTATAAACACCCATCTGCGAAGGAACAATCAATAAAGATGAGATGAAAGATTATGCGAAGAGAAAGTACAAAAAATAAAAACAATGGAACAAGAATACCTTCAGGGCGGTCAGGGCAATACACTCTTCGGTCTGTTCGACCGAGAGATCGGGGAGCGAGAAGTTGTTGAAAAAAGCAGAGGTATGCCATATCTGGCTGGCCGGGCAGCCCCCGTGTTCCAACATGTCATGAGCCGGATCAAGGATGGTGATCCGCTTGAATTGCCGGGCCAGATCCGCTTGATCAGCGGCTATCTCCTCAGCCGTAAACTGATGAGGCTGCTGATCGGAGAGGAGTTGATCCATCAGGAGATCGGCATGAGTAAACTGACTGTCAGGCTGCTGCACGGCCTGGATAGGCTGAGCCTCCTGAGCAGGCTGAAGTTGCTCGGGAAGAGAAGCGACTTGAGAAGAGGTCGCCTGATCAGCCTTCGGCCCCTTCTTCAGCTTCCTTTTCTTTTTTGGCGCGACAACCTCCTCCACGACAGGGTCCACGCCACAATCAGAAAGCCAACTATTGTCCATAACTGGAGCTGGATTCTCTTCGGCTCGAACTAAAATAAGATAAAGGGAAAAGTTAATACCGGGCGGTTCCTACGTGTGTGAACAATGAAAGAAAAAAATGTTCCCGCACAGGAAGGACCGCCCGGGCCATGGCACTTGGTTTTCCAAAAACAAGTAAATCCAGGGATTCGGGCAGTACCTATCCCGGCAGTGATGAGTTGATCGGGGGATAGATAATCCATAATATAAAAAAAAACACCCCCCCCCCCCCCCTCAAGCGCAATGACATCTTTAGATTGATCATCGGGGATGAATGGCTCGGGCGACTTCCTGGGGAATGGATTCCACTTCCTTGGAATGAGGCCATCCGGAATAGAAACAAAGAAGAATCGATCTTTCCATCCCTTGATCGATGAAGGAAACCCGAAGAACAGGAGACGCCCCGTCCGGGAACTGGCTACCAGGTATCCCTCCGCTTGCTGAGGAATGACACTGTAAAAGTAATGAAAGAGTTCCAGGGGGGGAGTCGCACCGGCATCTACGCAGCGACTGATGAAACCGGTTAATTTAAGGCCCGATATGAGTTTGGCATGACTTGGGCTGGGGCAATTTCATAAAAATTCAGAAAAGAAATAAAAAATGGGTGAAGTGGAAATCGAAGTCCAGCTTTCACAGAGTCAAAATGCACCACTACCATCCCGGGTAAGTGGCGCAGTGGGTGAAGCCCAGATTGAAGGCGGAAATTCACTGGGTCCGAAATCAACATTGGGATTAGGGCTTTGTTAGGCCCAGTAAGTTTTTGCCGCCTAAGTTTGATTAGGTTTAGGTCCACTTTATGGCGCAGAATGTCTGTTGGAGGACCGGCCTCCATGAGTTGGAGTTCATCATCGGAGGTAGTGCCATCAGGGTACACCCTGGGAATATCGCCGGAATCTTCGCCGGAGGAATCCACGGCAGCACCACTCCCTTCTGCCTCATCAGGGAGAACTTCTTGCAAAGGGGCGGCCTCAGTGATGGGTTTCACAGAACGAGAACGAGGAGCCATGATCACCGGACAAACAGAAAGAAGGGTAGAAACAAGAGAAGAACAAGTACCTGAATAGAGAGGAGTTTTTAGCTCTAGAGAGAAGGCAAAGCAAATGGCTGAAGACTCAGAAATTGAAAACCCGGAATTTGGGCTGAAAAAGACCAATTTATAGGCTCATCACACCGCTTACGGACCAACCAGTGATGGACACGTCCCTAGCATTTAATGCGGGTACACGTGTCACGCAGAGGGTTTTCCTCAAGTAATCATGACGGTTATGGGAAACTAAAACAAACAGCCACCTGAAACCGCCAGAGGAATGCATCGGGAACCAACGAGATCTAGAACGTCTATCCCGGACAGCATTCGGGGAGCAGTGTTTTCTACTTCCTTATGCACTCACTACTGTTCGAGACATAGGAAGTGGGGGACTTGTGATGGGATATTGGGTCCAGGCCCAGTATCCTTGATCCAAAATAGGAGAGGCCCAGCGGAAGTGTTCGGCCCAAAGTATTGCAAATATCCCGAACAGCATTCAACACATCTCCCTACTAGAGAAATGCCTCGCCCGAACAGTATTCGGGCCATGAAACCTACTTGAAGTGAATCCACAGAAGTCCTACTGAACGGGCGATGATCACTATTCAAGTAGGGCTATCCGACCGGCGTTCGGGATACTTCTCATAAGCAGATGACATCTATGGCGGGGTCCCACACATCGAACGCTATACCCGAACGGGCAATCAGCAAAAGGAAACCGCATTTAATACTGGAGCATGGCAGCTGCAAGTAGGGGCATGGGTGCTTGCATGGCAGGGGCAACAGCCTACCAGATTCGGCCACATGTCTACCTTACCCATCCCCATTTTAGTATAAATACCTGTGTTTAGAACATTGTAAAGGGTTAGCGTTTTAATACTCAGAGCATAGCAAATAGATTTATCTCTCTTATTCTTGTATTCTCGTACTTATCTACCGTTCGGGTAATTTTAGTGTAATCACCGAATTACTGAATACAAGTTAGCTTCTGAGTTGATCAATATTTCATCATTTTTATATTTTATACACCCTTTTAGCCAACTCAATATCCCTACAATTTCCAAAGCTTGTGTTGGACTTTTGGATCTTCGGGAATAAACTTGAACAATAACTTTAACGCACGTTATATAAAATTCATAATCGGTGAAATTTCAATGTGGAGGTTTTATAAAGTACTTGAGGTGTATGGGCTAACTAACATAGCAGGTAAGTGAAATCATTCCCTGTTTAACCAACCATCTAGTGCACTAAGGACATATGGTAAGGCTGACCGGACCATATTCCAAGTCAGTCAATAGGTGGTGAATCCTGAGGCGGGTGTGAAAGCTATACGTCCTTTTCTTCATCCTTTGGTAAACATGTTTGGCCGGATGTTTTTACTTGGACTGTAATTTGTCCCAGACCAGACCAGACCAGATCAGACTAGACCAGTCCAGACCAGACTAGTCCAGACCAGACCAGACCAATTCAGACCAGACCAGACTAAACTTGGATAGTTATAAAAATACAAAGAAACCAAACCTTATCAGACCAGTTCAGACCAGACTAGACCAGATCAGACCAGACCAGACCAGATCAGACCAGCCATTACAGTCCAAGTAAAAACATCCTAAGTGTTGTATTGACTTTCTACCATTTATGACTATCTTTCGTCAATTCTAATGCTCAGTGTTTATTTTTTGTTACATTAAAAAAATTACTCGATTCCTCTTATTTTCTTACACATAAATAATATTATTACTTGCAAAAAGCAATTAGTTATAGAAATTACTTCAAATAGAACTAAAACTATGACAAAAACTCAAAATAGGACTTGCTATATTTTTATTCCAAAATAGGACCATAGTGGTCCTATTGGAAACATATTCATTTTTTCCTTCCATTCTTGCCCCTCCTTTAAATATTAGTAAAAGATAGCTAAAAGTCATAATTAAATGTTTAATTCATAATAAATCCGAAAAAATTTCAATAATTCGTAGAAAAATAATAAACAAAATTAATAAAATTTTTATAAAATAAAAAATAAGATTGAAAAAATTTCAATAATTCGTAGAAAAATAACATTTTCATTTTGCCAACTTGAATCCTTTTGACTTTTGTCAAAAAATATGGCATTCATAATTTTTTTGGCATTTGTTTACCCCGGTGACAGGAGGTGGTGGTACCGCCTCCCTGCACCACCACCTCTGACCGTTAAAAAAAATGTCATATTTCCTACAAACTTTCATTTTTTTTCGGAAAATGCCAAAAACATTACATATTTCTCTTTGACAATGCCAACATTTTTTTCTGCCATCTTAAATCATTCTGAATTATGCCAAAAATATGGAATTGATAATAAATTTGGCATTTTTTCCCCCAAATGACTAGAGGTGGTGGTGCTGGGGCGGCAGAGGCGGCAGTGACAAGAAAAATTGATTTTTTTTTTAATTTTTTTTTAATTTTTATTTTTTTATAATTTTTTTTAATTTATTATTATTCAAAATATTTCTATTAATTTTTTTGGTATATTTTATGATTTTTTATTATTTTATTATGAATTAAAACATTCCAATAGGTATAAGAGTATATTTGTCCAAGACACACATAATTAGTCCTATGGAAACATGGTTTTTTTTGTCTATTTGTGCAAAGTGAATGACTTTTAGTCCTATTTTGATAATTAACTCAATTAGTTATTGAGTATAATTTTTTTCAAGTAGATTTAACTGGCTATTAGTCAAAACTACAAGAATGCTTTTTTCTTTAATTTTCATGAAGGAAAATATTAAATTATTTTATAATATGATATTCCTTATGAAATAATTATATAAATATGATCAAAATAAAAGTTGTTTACAAAAATATGATTAATTACTAGAGTAGTAATGAAATCATAGTAATTCATGTTCAAGTTTTGAACTTAAGTTACCACAACACTACATTGTAGTAATGAATAGTCATATTTATGTAAATAAGTTTTATTTTGGTAATATTCTAGTAAAAAACCCTAAATTTTACTCCGTAGTTAGTAATTAAGAAAAATAAATATCTAAATTGTATTAAAAACAGGCATCTACATTTATGTTCTGACCCATTAGGACGCCGCTTGTTAAGAATTCAATTTTTTTAATGATGTACTCCGTAATAAATATTGTATTGACATTTTTAATTCAACAATGTATATAAAGTATCACAAAGTTGAATCTAACAGGAAAAATAGAATTACTCACCTACATATATAAAAATAATTATTGACTGTTTTCAAAAGAAAAAAAAAAATTACTCCCTCCGTCCCTAAATAAACTTCCAACTTTCCTTTTTCATCCGTCCCAATTAAAACTTCCACTTTCCCTTTTTGGCAAAGAATTTGTGGTTCACAACAATTCTTACACATTTCTCTCTCCTCTGCACAACTCTCCACCACACAATACCCACTATCTTAAATTGTGTGCCAAACCTATTTGGAAGTTTTATTAGGGACGGAGGGAGTATTATATATTGACCTAAAAAATTTCATTCTAGGGGTCTACAATCCGGCATTACCACTAGTCCACTAGACCACTACTACGTCTTCCATTAGGTGGTACGAGTCTTTGGAGTGCCAATAATAGCAGTGGCATCAACCAATAATAAATGACTAGTTGGGTAATAACCAAATGGTTATAACTTATAACAATAAGCATATGAAAAACAATGCTTCTGCACATTTTTATGACATAGTTTGTGCACATGAGTCGTATTGGATTGTGCACACCCTGAGGCAGGGATGGATTTAAGGGGGGCGTGGGGGGCGACCGCCCCCCTTGGACTTTCAAAATTTTGTAGTATATATGTAATATTTTCAGAAAACTTTCATACGTTAATTAGATATATTTGTGTTCGCTCCCCTTAACTTTTAGTTTTCAAAATGAATATATAGCTTTATTTTACATAATGTAATACTTAATTAGAGATTTAAAAGAAGAAATGTCTAAAATAATTTACATAACTTAAACAAATGAACAAAGAACAACTCGTTATTTAAGGACCTAGGATATTCATTATATAAAAATTCTCAGTTTTGTAATGTTTAATTATCTTTATGAGATAACTAGTACTCGATTTTGTATAATATCAAACAATATTAAATACAAAACACAGTAGTTCAACAATTTCTGGATCACGTGAAGTGAATTCATAATATTGTTTGTTGACATTAAATTACACAATGCATTTAGTTCTTACTTCTTTCTAAAAACAATTTATTGAATAGATAATAAGATTTCACTTATTTTAGCATTAATACAAATGAAATATGTACGATATATATGAATTAGCAATATAATATTATTCTAAAAATAATAATCTCACACATACTATTGTAACATTAAGATATCGGAACTCACAAACACCCTCCTTGATAGACAAAAAATACAATTCCAAAACCAATTCTTTATTCCGATAAGATTCATGTGGTCAAACAAAGTAATAGTTATGTAAAAAGTATTTTTTGATGTGTAACTTTTAAACTCTTTACCTTAAAGTAATACTCCGTATGATAAAATTTTATTTATCCATTTTTAATTTCCAAATAATTTTCTTTTGATTTGTCATTTCTTACGCTTTAATGTATTCATACTTTTTTTAGAGCACTTCAGTTACAAAATCAAAGTTATTTTTTCATTGTCTAAACTTAAAATCTAATAAATTTAAATTTCATCGTGTATGCACTAATGATTTTTTTGAATAAAAATTAGTCGCAGAGACCTACTGTAGCGAAAAAAAATCGCCCCATTACACAAGCGAAAAAATATTCGTCGTCCAGCACTAGCGATTTTTTTTCACTCCATACACTAATGAAAAAAATGTCGCCCCCCTTGACTCGAAATCCTGGATCCGTCCCTGCCCTGAGGTATGAGCTTCTATTCTAAAATGTCAACTTGATTGAAGGAGTAATTCAAAATCTTAATATAATGTTGAATTGTTTTAGAGATATCAAATGTGGGACAACAACGCTTCTTCTCACGATCAATATAATAGAGTAATTAATACTTTAATTAGGTTTCCATATTTTGTATGTTTCCTTATGTACTCAGAACACCTTTTATTATATATATGACATCTAGGGCTACCACTTGGGTAAGCCTCCCAATTATTCTCACATGGTATCGAGAGCTCTAGGTTTTAGCCAGTCATAATATTTTTTTTTCGGACCGATGGCTTCCTCCCCTCACGCCACATCTGCCGCCGCCGTCCCTACCATCACTGCCGCCGGACAACCGCCGGTGATGGAAACCCTGACCATGAGCGCGGCCGACTCCGAACCGCCGTTCACCTCCGGCGTCATGGCGCCGTCCTTCACCGACGAGCAGCCCTTTTCGGCGATCACCTCTACTGGCTTTTCCTCCACGTGGGTGCCTCCAATTTTTACGTGGACTCCGACAGTCCCGACGCTTCATCCGCTGCAGCCCCACGACGCACATATTGCTGAATCCAGCGTTGCCGGAAATCATCGGTTTGCTGGCACGACTCTCTCGGGCCAACCGGGGCTGGTTTTACCACCTCCTACCGCCGGACCGGTTGGACATCGGCCTCCAACAGTGACTTTACCTACGTCATATGCTGCCCTGGCACAAGGTATGGGTTTTGGAGCTTCTTCTATCACTACCATCGTTACCATTAAATTGTTGAAGGTAGAAGATTATTTACCATGGCGTACTCAATTTGAGTCCTTTTTGGTCTCAAACGGACTCTTGGGTATACTTGATGGTTTTCTTCCGGCTCCGCCTCCTTATTCTTATGATTTATATCAAAACCAAAATATTAATCCGGAGTACTACCACTGGCTGAAATTAGACCAGACTGTTCGTTCATGGTTGTTTGCTACGTTGTCTAGGGAAATTCTAATGGAGGTTCACTCCTTGAAAAATTCGAATGCCATATGGCAGAAATTAGAATCCCGATTTATGGCAGCCAGTCTGGCTAGATCCATGGAATTAAAACAAATGTTAACCCATACCAAGAAAAAGCCAAATCAAACCATGGATCAATATTTAGGTCAACTTCGAACAATTGCTGAGAATTTAGCCTCCATTAATTCGCCAGTCCCCAATCATGATCTTTTGGAATATGCTCTTATGGGATTGGGTCCGGGTTATGAATCACTTGTGGGGCCACTCACCTTGTTTCCCGAAGGCCTCACGTTTGATTCTTTATGCACCAAACTTGTTCAACAAGAGGCCCGTCTTCAGTTACAACAACGGTTGGAATCCACCGTTGGATCTCCTGCCTTTGCCGCTTCTTCCTCATCCGGAGGTGCTGCAGCCGCGACATCCAGCAACGGACAGCAGCAGTTTCAGCGTGGTGGGCGCGGGGGTCGCGGAGGACGAGGTCAGCGCAGCCGTGGCCGAGGCCGCGGCAGAGGGCAGCATTACCAGGCTGCCGGACAGCAGCCGTATGCGGGTCAGCCGCAATTTGCTGGGCAGCCGCAGCATGGAGGCCAACAGCAGCAGTTTCAGGGAGCCGGGCAGCAATCTGGGGCGTACGGGCGCGGTCCTATGCAGCCACATACGATGGGTTCACCGGGTACAGTTTTATGTAATTCAGTCCGGTCATTGTCTTATACTCCTGCTCTATCTACTTTTTGTACTAACATTGGTTCTGCAGGATTTCCATCGGTTGAGAATAGTTTTGGTTCCGTTCCTCCTCCTGTTGTCTGTCAAATATGTCATTCCCCAGGTCATTCTGCTGTTGCTTGTCCGTCTCGTTTTGTTCAACCACAGGCTCCTGCTTTGGCTGTTTCCACAGGGGAATCCACTCCTGCTGTTTGGTACCCTGACTCGGGTGCCTCTGCTCATATGACTGCTAATGAAGGTATTTTAGAAAATAAATCCTTTTATTCTGGACCACTAAAAGTGACGGTTGCGGATGGTTCTAATTTACCTGTTATGACTATTGGTGATTTGCATTTATCTACTCTGCCTAGGCCACTTCATTTAAAATCTGTTTATCATGTGCCTCATCTTAAATATAATTTATTATCTATTCAACGATTATGTGCCGATAATAACTGTTTTGTTATTTTTGATAAAAATTCTGTTTATATCAAGGACACAATTTCGGGGAAGGTGCTTCTTCAAGCTTCTAATACTGGCGGTGTTTACCCTATTTCCTTACCCTCTTCACCAGTTGCTCTCAGCTCTCATGTTGCTCCTGGACCAATATGGCATCGTCGTTTGGGACATTGTGGCAGTCGTATTTTAGATAGACTTAAAAAGTCTGGCACTATTCTTAGTACGTCGAATTTTTCTCATGATTGTATTTCTTGTCGTTTAGGAAAATCACACCGGTTACCTTTTCAAGAAGTATGGCATAGATCTACTACTCCGTTATATTTAATCCATTCTGATGTTTGGCAATCTCCTGTTCTTTCACCAAATGGTTTTAAATATTATGTTCTTTTTATTGATGACTTCTCTCGTTTTACTTGGTTGTACCCAATGCGTAATAAAAGTGAGGTAGTTCGGCATTTTCAAATTTTTAAAACAATGGTTGAAAATTTACTTGACTCCAAAATTAAAATTTTTCAAAGTGATGGAGGGGGTGAGTTTGATAATTATGGTATGCGGGATATTTTTCTCCAAAATGGTATTTTGTTTCGCAAATCCTGTCCTGACACGCCTGAACAGAATGGGGTTGCTGAACGTAAACATCGACATCTACTTGAATTAGCTCGCACTATGCTGTTTGAAGCAAAGATGCCAGCTACATTCTGGGTAGATGCTGTGTTTACCGCTACCTATATTATTAATCGTCTCCCTACTCCCAACTTAAATGGTGCTACTCCTTTTGAAAAATTATTTCACCATTCGCCTGATTACTCTTTTATGCGCGTATTTGGGTGTGCTTGTTTTCCAAATTTCAATGCCACTTCATCAAACAAATTATCTCCTAGATCCACGTTATGTGTATTTCTAGGCTATGCTCCTGAATATAAGGGTTATCGGTGTCTTGATCCTCTTACTGGCAAGATTTACGTCAACCGGAATGTTCGTTTTCATGAAAATCATTTTCCATATTCTGATTTAATCTCTTCCTTGGAAAAATCGACAATGCCACTTTGTCCTTCGATTAATACTGTTCAGCTGCATGCGACCTGTCCACCATCTCCGTCTTCTACGTCGCTGCCTTCCCACGGACCAGCTGCCAACCTTCGGCCGATCACCTCACCACCCGACCAACACCATCAATCCGCCTCCACACCGCACCACTTATCCTCCCAGCAGCCTGCATCGACCACCACACCCGCTCCATCGACCCCCACCTCATCCTCGACGCCATCCAGCCCACCCTCGGTCTCGGCCGAGGATACCTCTGCCTCACCGCCATCATCCTCACCGTCGGTTCCTTCTCCGGTAAATTGTCACCCAATGCAAACACGGGCTAAATCTGGGATTTTTAAACCGAAAAATATTTTTAATCTCAAAACAGATATTTCGGCATGTGATCCTTCATGTTTTTCGGTTGCTAATAAAGATCCTAAATGGCGTGGTGCTATGGCAGAAGAGTTTAATGCACTTATTGATAATCATACTTGGGATTTGGTTCCATTTAATCCTCATAAAAATGTGGTTGGGTCTAAATGGATTTATAAAACTAAATTTAATTCTGATGGGTCTGTTGAGCGGTATAAGGCGCGACTTGTGGCTCAGGGGTTTACTCAACAAGCAGGTGTAGATTTTTCTGAGACGTTTAGTCCTGTGGTTAAGCCCACTACTGTTCGTATAGTCTTGTCACTAGCTGTTTCGTTTCATTGGGATATTCGACAGTTAGATGTTAAAAATGCATTTTTACATGGTAATCTGACTGAAGAAGTCTATATGCGTCAGCCTCCTGGATTTATTCATCCCCAATTTCCCCATCATGTTTGTCGTCTCAGGAAAGCTATTTATGGTCTTAAACAGGCTCCACGGGCCTGGTTTTATCGATTCAGTAGTTTTTTGCTCACTCATGGGTTTGTTTGCAGCAAGTCTGATAATTCCTTGTTTATTTATCGACATGGGTCCTCCATTATTTATCTTCTTTTGTATGTGGATGATATCATTGTCACTGGTAATGTCACGCCCCAGACCGCAATCCAAGCGCGTGTACAACCGCCGTGAAATCAAGTGATGTCACCCGCGAGTCAACCTCACTTGATTACACAAGGCGTTCGAGAAAAATAATCCATCCATACTCAGTAGTAAACATACATAACAACATCACATTTAAACCAATGAATAGCGGAAATATTCAACGGTAAGTCATAAGCCACAACCGGCCAATAACATGGGCATGCAAGCCCCAAAAGAATAGTTTATAACAAATAAAAATATCCATGAGCAATGTTTGGTAATTTGAAATAAAATGAGGAAGCACGAACCACGTCTTCCTTGATTTGATGTCACCCGTAGAAAGGTGCAGGTAGCAAGCCCTAGCTTCAACCTGAGAATGGTGGGGCCCCCCGAAGGGGTCAGTACAAGTACCGAGCGAGTAGCAGGCTAAATATAGAATAACTAGCGTTTCAAGTATAGGACCCAAACATAGGATGATACATATACGTATAGTCCTTCCCCCAAGTTTGAAATACATATTAGTATGCATACACTTGGAAATACCCGACCCGTAGGTCATTGTTTATTTGGGAAAATAATAGTAGCCAATATCCTTGACTTAAATCCCAACCCACCCATATACCTATGAGTGTATAGAACTCCTCCTTGTTCAAATAAATTATCATAAGGACACCGTCCGGTCCTAGATCATTAAATGTAGTCTATGAGTTTTGAGGATACACACCCGATCCTTGGGTACTCCACCCTATAACCGAGTTTTGAGGATAACCGCCCGATCCTTGGGTACTCCACCCTATATAACCGAGTTTTGAGGATAACCGCCCGATCCTTGGGTACTCCACCCTATATAACCGAGTTTTGAGGATAACCGCCCGATCCTTGGGTACTCCACCCTATATAACCGAGTTTTGAGGATAACCGCCCGATCCTTGGGTACTCCACCCTATATAACCGAGTTTTGAGGATAACCACCCGATCCTTGGGTACTCCACCCGACCTATGACTTACCACATATCACACTAGATAGGGTCTATATCATATTTAGCCATTCATAACTAATCCAATACATAAAACTTATGTATCACATTCCATGCAAAGCCATGCAATTATGTAAATGTACAATTAATTAATATCGACCGGTATTAATTAATCCATTATCCACCGGTCAACGTGGTCGTTGACCGCCATTTCAAACCTTGTACAAATCAACTTAATCATCGCATAATTAAGTTACAATATTCATTTGTGCTTCTAATACACTTCAAGCAAATATGCATTTTATATAATTCTTCATATCATATTCTATGCATAAACAATCTATTTCTTTCATACAAACTTAACCCTATTGGCTAATCACATGTTTAAATATCTTTTAAACATCATTATGAATTCATATAACATTTATTTAGGTAATCTTATAATTAACCCAAAAGTTATAAGATATTAAGCCGTCCACTCACCTTGAACTAGCGTTATGAAGTTCTACCCTTCTTGGTTGAACTCCGGTGAAACTCCAGCGACTTTTGGTCAACTCCGGCGACAACTCCGGCGACTTTTCCAACTTTGTGAAATCACTTGAAATACCTTTCACAAGTCCCTAACAAGGTTTTATAATTATAAAACCCATATTAATACAAATAACCTCAAAAAGGTTATTTTCCGGTGAACCGGTCGTTTTGGCTTCTAAGTCCGTTCTTGGACGTAGAACCACCTTTCAACCCCCAAATCCATACTTATAATATGTGTAACCATAATAAGGGTCCTTCATGTGATATATATCCCATATTGTAAAGGAAAAATAGAGGGAAAGTTATAATAAGATCATTACCTTAATTATTCACACTTTTCCCAACTTTTTCTCTCTTTAATCTTCCTCTTTTGGACCTTCCTTCCCTGAGCTCGTATCCAGCTATGGAAGATGAATATTTGCAGAGTTTTTCCTCTCAAATGGGGTGCTTGGGCGTGGTGGATGATTGGGGTGAGTGAGAATGGTTCATTTTGTCTTAATTGGCAAATAAATGAGGGTGGGGGGGGGGGGGGGTCCTCCTAGGTACTTTAGATGCCAAAACTATCTCCTCAACTCCCTCTCTTGTCTATCCAGCTCCCCTTGGTTAATTAGAGCACACAAAAACGTGGGGTGGCCCCCACTCATGTGGGAGGCCATCCCCCTTGTGTCCCGGTGTGTACAATCGGTCCCGAAAGTTGTATTTTTCGGACTGTTTTAATCATAATTTATTTTATCGGGTAAAATAAAATATATTAAGTGTTCCCAATCACAATGCCCCTTTGAAATAATATATGTTCCAAAACATTAATTTAGAAGTCTCCGAAATTCATTTCTGAGCTGTTATCTGTTAATTTGTCGGTACCGGTAATTGGGCTTCTTTTGACCAATCGGTCAACTCTGGGCCTTTCCATGACCCAAATAAAATATCCACCACCATATAAATATTATTTCAACCCATAAGAATAATTTATGTGACCTTGGGAATATCGGGCGGCCCCCGCTCCCGGTGTGGGTCCCACGTGCAATTTACTATTCACGCGAAAGAATTAATAAAAATTTACAACTTCGTAAATTCATTAATCCTTTAATAAGGTTCAATACATTATTTACATAAAAGTAAATATGTTTGGGGACGGTGTTACAGGTAATTCCCCCTCCTTTATTTCCACATTTATTTCTTGTCTTGGCCGCTGCTTTGCTATGAAGGATTTGGGGGATTTACATTTTTTCCTAGGTGTTCAGGCTGTTCGAGTACCATCTGGTCTATTTTTGTCCCAACAAAAATATGTATCTGATCTTCTCACTCGTTTCCATCTTCACACTCTCAAGCCTGTTCGTACTCCTCTACCGACGCGGACTAAACTCTCTCTCTCTGATGGCGATCTTCTGGCAGATCCTACTGAGTATAGAAGTATGGTAGGTGCTTTACAGTATTTAACCATGACTAGACCTGATATTACATTTGCTGTTCACTTGGTTTCCCAATTTATGCATGCGCCTCGTACATCACATATTTTGGCAGTTAAGCGTATTTTCAGGTATCTTCAAGGGACCATTAGTCATGGCTTATTCCTTCAGCCGAGCACGGCTACTCCTACTATACGGGCATATTCAGATGCTGATTGGGCGGGATGTCCTGATAGTAGCAGGTCTACCTCTGGCTTTGCTATTTTTCTAGGGCCGAATCTGATATCTTGGAAGTCCAAGAAGCAACCGACTGTCTCTCGATCTTCCACTGAGGCGGAATACAGGGCAATTGCATACACTGTTCAGGATACTTTACATATTCGTTCCATATTATTCGAGCTGGGATTTCCTATTCGAGAGTCAGTACAACTGTTATGTGATAATGTTTCTGCCTCTTATTTGTCCACAAATCCTATTCAGCATGCCCGCAGCAAGCATATCAGCATTGACTATCATTTTGTTCGAGAGAGAGTGTCTCATGGCGATCTGTCTGTTCGCTATGTTCCTACACAGTTTCAGCTTGCAGATATATTTACTAAGTGTTTATCTCCGCAGCGATTTATATTTCTTAGAGACAATCTGCGCATTGTTTCCCCTGCACAGCTTGAGGGGGTGTAATAGAGTAATTAATACTTTAATTAGGTTTCCATATTTTGTATGTTTCCTTATGTACTCAGAACACCTTTTATTATATATATGACATCTAGGGCTACCACTTGGGTAAGCCTCCCAATTATTCTCACACAATACACTTCGTCTGGACAGTGTCGTACTTTTTTTTCATCGGTTCATCAATGTCATTTTTTATAATTTTGTCATCATTTTTCATATGAGACCTACACCATGTTATTTATGAATCGATTTGACTATGATTCCATTTTAAGATTTGAGATTTCATCCTAAAAGATCAACCTCATATGAGGAGGAACTAAGGATCTTAGGCTCTGTTTGCAAGTGATTGTGCAAATAAAAGCACTTTTTGGGAAAAAGTGATTAGTAGTATAAGTTGGTAGTGTTAGGTAAAATAAGTGCTTTTAGTGTAATCGAAAAAGTAAAAAGTAGATTCTACACGAAAACCGAGAAAGTAAAAGTCGGTATTGTTTAGTAAAATAAGTGTTTTTTTCTTAAAAAAAAAAGCCAAAAGCACTTAAATTAATTGTTTGCAAACAAAGCCTTAATATAGTGTTGAATATTTTTATAGTAAGTCCTGTTGGATTCATCATTTGGATCGGAGCCAGTACCAACGAGGCTGACTGTGATCAGATCCAGATTTAACTGTTTAGAAGATTTGGAGGGTAGTTTATAGACTCTACTCCAGGATTATGAGAGTATAAGTCCTCACACCTGAATTATCAAAAAAAAAGTTGAATCGTTTGTGTGGGACAACAATAATACAACCATAAGTTGTGCGAATAAAACAATTAGTGTGGGTGCACATACTTTGATCTGTTTAATCTGTAACAACTAACAACATTTATGTCTATGATACATATACTTTATTGTTTGTAACTTGTAAGCGCACTTTTTTTTTTTTTGTCTATGCGAGATATATTTCATAACAATTTATTTTGTTAACAAATTTTCATTCTTCTTTTACCTAAGTAAATAAACAAACACTACAAAAAAAAAACAGGATTGGCACGGAATTTGGCACGGATTACGGACTTTACGTGCCAAATAGCTCGATCCAAAGTGTTTTGACACAGATTTTGCATAATCCCTCCCAAAATCTCTATCAAAATCCCTGCCAATCCCGTATTTTTTTAAGTTATCTCCGTGAATTTTTTTGGGAACATGTATCATGGGTGGTTACTATATAATGATTATGAGACCGTTTGGCAACACTATTTTTCGGTTTATCAGGCTTATCAGCCAACCTTTTCACCAAACACGTAATTTTTGCTTGAGCGCGCTGAATTGTGTAATAAGCAGAAAAAATAAGGTTGGAGTTACTTTTCCGGCTGTATTGGCTGAAGTTACTGTAGATAACTATTTTAGCTATTTTTACATATATTTTTTTCTTTATTTTATTAATAAAATATATTTTAAAAGTAATTTTTTCTTAAATCAGTAGAATCAGCTAATGCAGCTACTTCAGCTAGAACTTCATAAATTTCAGCAGAATCAGCCAAAACAGCCGATTTTGGTGCTGGCTCTATAAGTAGTTCATCGTTTACATGTAGTTCATTTTTATTTCACTAGTGATTATATATGCTTGGCAATTAGTCTTTGTAATTTAATCACTTTTGACTTTCTTGACTAATGATACTGAATTTCGTTAAATAATACTCCGTACATTTGTATAATAGAATATACTACCTATGCAATATTTTTTGAAGTATACTACTGTATAAATAAATTCAGGGCCCTCTAATTAATTTGGAGGCCCCGGTTCCAAATGAAAAATTGAGGCCCTCTAAAATAAGAAGAATACAAAATTTTGAACAATGAAATATAAATGGACTACACATTTCAATGAAATATAAGTTTTATGATATTTAAAGTACACAAATTAGAGAATCTAAAAGTTATATATTTTTTAGAATCTTGAATAATACATAACATTTATAAAAATAAACATATAACTAATACTACATTCTAAATTTTTGAAAGCCCCCTACAAGAGTGGGCCCCGATGTTAAGCACCTATTGCACCTCCTAACAGTCGGTCCAAACCAAATGAAAATATTTCGTAATTTCTTTTTGATGAAGTGCAATCCAATGGAAGTATAAAACTCATATTTCATTCATCACCTCACAATATCAGATACATTTTGATTTGACGACTTTATTAAAAAATGTAATATATACAGATATACTGCGTATTTGTTATTATCATTTTACAATTCCACACATCCGAAAGGTAAGAAAAATAATACTCCGTAAAAATACAAAACGTTTAAACTGTCAAATGATTTAATTAGAAACTGGGAAAACAAAAAATTTAGTCAATTCACATTAGAAAGCTTTTTAGAATAATTCAAAAGAATTTATCTTGAGGAATACTCCGTAGCTTTTACAAAATATTAGTGGAAACCATCAACCAAAAGTACACCATTATCACTTTATTAGTCGAGAAAGTTAAGAATAGTAAAATTATAAACAACATCGAGGTTATCATCTTCTAATGCTATTTCATATTCTATCCTAGGTCCCACTTGCCTTATCCTCTTCAAACAAGCTAAGGTCACCAGAGATGGGATTCCTAATTCTCTATGGTTTTTGCTGGCCACTTGAGGTGATCTATCTTCCACACCAAATTTTGTTGGTATGATCAGCTTGGTTTCCCACCTAATGAATGAACTATCAATTCTCCTTTAATTAAACTGATTATTAAGTGGCATCTATGAATAGTATTCTATTAAAGATCTATCAATCAATTTTATAGAAAAAGGTGAACTTTAACTAAACTTCTCTTCTGAATATTTACTAAACAAATGAGAAGTTATGATGGGATAAACTACTTTCCAATATCTTTTGTATTGCACATTTAACAAAGAGAAAAATGTGGGACTTAATTTTAGGGGTGTGGGCCCACACATGGCAGTATGGCACCAGCATGATGGGCCCACAAGTCATCATGTGGATAAGTATGCAAGACAACTAAAGAAGAAAGAAAGTCTACAGACACCGAATAAGAAAAAGAATGAGGTAAAAAGAGAAACACGAATCCGGTCAATCTGGCCATCAAAACCACCTTACCACCAACTAATCTTCCCCTCTTCCCAACCCTATCCACATACGTAACCTTCCTAAGTCGGCCCTCTTTCCAATCTCTCAATTCGTTCTTATCCTCAATCCTCATGTCTCACTTATTTGTTCATTATCATCCCTCTGTGCGGTATCTAATTTTTTTTAGGAAAAATTGATAAAAATAATCTCACCTTTCATTGATCTTCTTATAGTAATCTCACATTTATATAATCCCAGAATTATCCCACCTTTGCACACCATCTTCTTTCATTGGACTTTTTTTTTTGAAAATCTTATATAAATAATATCATCTTTGTAGATCATCAATAGGTCAGGGTCTAATGAAAGAAGAGGTGCAAAGGTGAGATTATTCTTGAATTATGTAAATGTGAGATTATTAGGAGAAGACCAGTGAAATGTGATATTATTCTTGTCAATTTTTCCTTTTTTTATACTAGTACTAATATTAATGTTAGACGATGTTCTAAGAATGTTTTCTTTTTGACTGGAATTTGTTGGTCTGGTCTGGTCTGATCTGATCTTGTCTGGTCTGGTAAATATTTGATCTCTATGTATTTTATAACTGATCTGGTCTGGTCTGAGACTTAAAACAGTCCAAAAGAAAACATTCTAAAAGGCGTGAAGCGTGACAAGACGTCGAGACCAAATCTCAAGCCTTTAAAGCTTAGGCGAAGCCTGGGCATGAAAAAGCGTTTTAGATTTCTATTGATGATTACAATTATATAGTGATATATGAAGAAGAAAATAAATGTCCAAAATATATTATACAAGGTTGAGTCTTCCAAAAAAAATACGTAGTATTATACAAGGTTGAGCCTAATTTTTGTTGGAAAATGTGTTAGTAAATTGCATTAAATGGTCATTTTGGGGTAATTTTTTGAGTGGGGTCCACTTCCGATTCGGGTCGGGTCAAAGTGGTTTCGGATTGTCCTTGTTAAGGGCTACAATTCGATACGTGGTACACTCAAAACGGATAACGGGTGAATGATATATCGATTTTCGAAGTTTGCCCGTTGAAATGGGGGTAGCAGCCGGCTGCTCTAGCAGCCCACTGCCGGCAGGATAGTCGGCAGCAGCCTGCTGCCGGCAGGACAGTCCGCAGCAGCCTGCTGCTGAGACGTCTGCTGCAGCCCACTGCTGGGACGTTACAACTCCATAAATGCCCAACGTTCCTTTGCAATAAATGGACGGTTTTTTGGACTAGAATCAATGCCAACGTGCTGGACATTGATTACCAACGTTCATATCCATTAAACCTCCATTAAACACACAACAAATCTTCCCTATAAATGGCTGCAGGTGATTTGCAACAATACACAACACACAATACGAACTTCACGTGTTTTTCTAGCTCAAATACACCTCCAGTCACTCTGAAAAATTCCTAAGTGTTCTTAATTTGTTCACGTTCGTTGGAACTTTAGTTTGAGTGCTAAACTATTGTTCGTTAGTCATCGTATCCTGGGAAACGATCGTTGCAACGCTCCTAGCACCCCGGGAGGCAACGAATACGTTTTAAGGAAATCGTGCTTGGCACGAGCTTTGGCTTATTCTGCTTCATCTCATTTCTCGTTTTTCCTTTAAGTCATTTTATTTAATTAATTTTATTAATTATTTTCTTAGTTTTTCGAAACACACCCAACAAACTTAAAACGTATTCGGTGATTGTTCTACTACGGTAAACAATCTTACACTTGTAGTTTGTCACCTTGGTGAACGAACTTGTTTTTTGTGTTTCCGAAGAACGTAAGAAACGGAAAAATGACTTCTCAAGAAAATGAAAATGTTGTTGGGCAGAATGCTTTGAACGGTTTGAACGATAATCACTCTGAAAGCGGAGCTCCGGTGAACAATAGTTCACAACGCGGTGCATCTGCTTTGGTTAACCAAAGGGCTATCCCTATGGTGACCGTGCCGAGCAACTCTGTGGAGAAACCCGAAAAATTTAACGGGTTGAACTTCAAGAGGTGGCAGCAAAAGATGCTCTTTTACCTCACTACTCTCGGTCTTGCGAGGTTCTTGACCGAGGACGCGCCGGTTGTAACCGGGAGTGAGGTAGATGCGCAATCTCTCAACGCGGTTGAGGCTTGGAAGCATTCTGACTTCCTTTGCCGAAACTATGTGTTGAACGGGCTGCACGATGCTTTGTACGACGTTTATAGCAAATTAGCTACGGCTAAGGAGCTATGGAATGCTTTGGACCACAAATATAAAAGTGAGGATGCCGGCGCAAAGAAATTTGTTGTTGGTCGATTCCTTGATTTTAAAATGGTGGATTCGAAGACGGTCTTGAGTCAAGTTGAGGAGATGCAAATGATCTTCAACGAAATTCGAGATGAAGGAATGACAGTTAGTGAGTCATTCCAAGTGGCGTCAATTATTCATTTATTGCCGCCGGCTTGGAAGGATTTCAAGAACTACCTTAAGCATAAGCGAAAGGAAATGAACTTGGAGCAATTGATCCTCCGTCTGCGGATTGAAGAGGATAACCGGAAGAACGATGGGAAACTCCCAATTGTTCACGGCGCCAAGGCCAACGTGGTGGAGCATGCAAAAAGCTCCAAAAATAAAAATAATGGGAAGAGCAAGCTCGGTCCCAAGGGAGGCGTTTCCAAGACTAAGTTCAACGGAAAATGCTTCAATTGCAATAAAAATGGACACAAGTCCTCGGATTGCAAGGCACCAAAGAGGGAGAAAGACTCCCAAGTCAACTTGGTGCAAGGTGGGCAAAAGGATGAAGACATCATCCTAGCGGCCGTGGTGACGGAAGTCAACCTCGTTGGATCCAATTCCAAGGAGTGGTTTGTGGACACCGGTGCTACCCGACATATTTGCTCAAATCGGGAGTTGTTCACAACTTTCGAGCCATCTAATGGTGAGAAGGTGTGGATGGGAAACTCGGCTCATTCCGCAGTTGAAGGCGTGGGCAAGGTGGTCCTGAAGATGACTTCGGGCAAAGAGCTGACTCTTAACCAAGTGCTGTTTGTTCCGGAGATACGCAAAAACCTGATTTCCGGTTCGTTGTTGAACAAGCATGGATTCCGCATGGTTTTTGAGTCAGACAAATTAGTTTTGTCCAAGTCGGGAATGTATGTGGGCAAGGGATATGCATGTGACGGGCTGTTTAAGCTCAATGTAACGACTATTATTATTAATAATAATAAAATCCCTTCTGCTTACTTGCTTGAGTCTTCCAATGTGTGGCATGGTAGACTAGGACATGTTAATTTTAATTCTATACGTAGATTAATTAACATGGAACACATTCCTAAATTCACAATTGATGTGAAGCACAAATGTGATATTTGTGTCGAGGCAAAACTAACGAAAACTTCTTTCAAATTGGTTGAAAGAAAAACGGAACCACTAGAATTAATTCATAGTGACGTTTGTGATTTTAAATCAATACAAACACGTGGCGGTAATAAATATTTTATTACTTTTATCGATGATAGCACTCGCTATAGCTATGTTTATTTGTTGAAAAATAAACACGAAGCAATCGATAAATTCATTCTTTATAAGAATGAAGTGGAAAACCAAATTAATCGACGGATTAAAACGGTTAGGAGTGATCGAGGTGGTGAGTATGAAGCACCAATTGGTGACTTTTGCGCTAGTGTGGGTATAGTACACGAACGTACCGCACCCTATTCACCTCAATCAAACGGTGTTGCCGAACGAAAGAATCGCACATTGAAAGATATGATGAATGCGATGCTAGTAAGTTCGGGCTTGCCACAAAATATGTGGGGCGAAGCAATCTTGACAAGCAATTACCTTTTAAATAAGGTTCCCCGGAAAAAATATGATAAAACTCCGTACGAGTTGTGGAAAGGCAGACGGCCTTCCTATCAATATTTAAAAGTGTGGGGGTGTCTTGCTAAGGTGCTTGTACCAACACCTAAGAAAATAAAAATAGGTCCAAAAACGGTGGATTGTATTTTTATTGGATATGCACAAAATAGTAGTGCTTATCGGTTTTTAGTGTACGATTCGAATAATCCGGATGTACATAAAAACACAATAATCGAGTCAAGGAATGCATCATTCTTTGAGGACGTATTTCCATGCAAGTCCAACGATGGACCTAGCACGTCAAAACGAAAGTTTGACGTAGCTATGGAAAATACTAGCGAGGGATCCGGTAAAGAAGCCGAACCCCGACGTAGCAAACGTGCTAGAGTTGAAAAATCCTTCGGACCGGATTTTCTCACATACTTGATAGAATTCGATTCGAATATTCTAACTTGTATGGTAGAAAATGAACCGGATTTTCTAACATGTTTGGTAGAAATTGAGCCACGGACTTATACGGAAGCCGTAACGTCTACCGAAGGACCAATGTGGAAAGAAGCCATCAAAAGTGAGGTGGATTCTATCCTAAAAAATCACACATGGGAATTGGTTGATCTCCCTCCGGGATGTAAACCTTTGGGATCCAAGTGGATTTTTAAACGTAAAATGAAACCTGACGGTTCCATTGATAAGTATAAGGCCAGACTTGTAATAAAGGGATACAAGCAACGTGAAGGCCATGATTACTTTAACACTTATTCTCCTGTGACGAGAATAAATTCCATTAGGATGATACTCGCAATTGCCGCTTTGCGGAATTTGGAAGTTCATCAAATGGACGTAAAAACCGCTTTTCTAAATGGCGATATAGACGAAGAAATCTATATGGAACAACCCGAGGGTTTTCGTGTTCCTGGCCAAGAGAAGAAGGTTTGTAAATTAATTAAATCATTGTACGGATTGAAACAAGCCCCTAAACAGTGGCACGAAAAGTTCGATCATGCAATGTTAATTAATGGGTTTAAAATAAACGAAAGTGACAAATGCGTCTATGTGAAAAGCACGGTAGACGGCTATGTCATTTTATGTTTATACGTGGATGATATACTCATCGTGGGTAGCAATAATCTAATGATTAATTCTACCAAAAACATGTTAAATTCTAAATTTGACATGAAGGATATGGGGCTGGCCGATTTAATCCTTGGGATTAAAATAATTAGAGGACTTGACGGTCTAACGCTAAGCCAATCTCATTACGTTGATAAAATCCTTACTAAATTTAATAAGGATGATTATCAAGAGGCAAGGACGCCGTTAGATAAAAACGTACACCTGACCAAAAATCGTGGAGAGTGTATTTCTCAAGTAGAATACGCTAGGATTATTGGCAGTTTAATGTATCTAATGAGTTGTACCAGGCCTGATATTGCCTTTGTGGTTAGTAAGCTTAGTAGATATATTAGCAACCCCGGTGATGAACACTGGAAGGCAATAGTAAGAGTTTTGAGGTATTTACGAAAAACCCAAAACCTTGGACTGCACTATGGAAGATATCCAGTTGTACTTGAAGGGTATAGCGACGCTAGTTGGATATCTGACATTAAGGACTCAAAGTCCACGAGTGGATATATTTTCACTTTGGCGGGTGCAGCCGTTTCATGGAAGTCCTCGAAACAAACGTTAATAGCTAGATCCACGATGGAATCTGAGCTAATAGCCTTGGATAAGTGCACTGAAGAGGCTGAATGGCTACGCCATTTTCTCGAGGATATTCCAAGCTGGGAGAAGCCTGTCCCTCCAATATGCATACATTGCGATTGTCAAGCGGCAATTGGAAGGGCACAAAGCAATCTCTATAATGGTAAGTCTAGACACGTCCGTCGTAGACATAACACCATTAAACAACTTCTCACAACGGGTGTTATCACTGTTGACTACGTGAAGTCAAAGGATAACATAGCGGATCCGCTAACCAAGGCATTGGATAGAGAATTGTTGGAGAAATTGTCACGAGGAATGGGATTAAAGCCTGTGAATTGAAATGTTCTATAGTGGATACCCAACCTAGTTGGTCCTAGGTTCAAATGGGACAACTAAATTATAGAGCGAAGGATAGTCACTGTGGGGGTCCCGGACTCCTACCCACTCCTCGTTGAAACAGTGACTCCCGCACGAGGTTAGCAAAAATGTTTGCTTTAATGATTCTAAAATGTTGATCTACTCGATAACATTGGAAGAGTATGCGGGATACTCGTGAAAGAATCACCTATGTGAGAGAGAAGAGGGCCGCTTCAAAGGAGAACTGTAAAGGCTCAGTTCTTTAGAAACTCTTGCAGAACCAGGACGGTGACCCATGGCCAAAACGGGCACACCCATGAGAACGGAACAAAGTTGGAAGGTTCTTGTGTAAAGATAAGTCAATGTTTACACGACGGCAGTATAGTTCAAGGACATCGAGTCTACTAAACAGCCAGTAAATAAACAAGTCTTTACAGCGGAAGGTTCAAAGGATTAAACCTACCTCTCCGTATGCAAGGATCATCCGGTGAACACAACGTGCCCTCCTATCTTCGTGTCATTTTAAGTCTCGAAAATCAATTTTCATTCATGTGGGGGATTGTTGGAAAATGTGTTAGTAAATTGCATTAAATGGTCATTTTGGGGCAATTTTTTGAGTGGGGTCCACTTCCGATTCGGGTCGGGTCAAAGTGGTTTCGGATTGTCCTTGTTAAGGGCTACAATTCGATACGTGGTACACTCAAAACGGATAACGGGTGAATGATATATCGATTTTCGAAGTTTGCCCGTTGAAATGGGGGTAGCAGCCGGCTGCTCTAGCAGCCCACTGCCGGCAGGATAGTCGGCAGCAGCCTGCTGCCGGCAGGACAGTCCGCAGCAGCCTGCTGCTGAGACGTCTGCTGCAGCCCACTGCTGGGACGTTACAACTCCATAAATGCCCAACGTTCCTTTGCAATAAATGGACGGTTTTTTGGACTAGAATCAATGCCAACGTGCTGGACATTGATTACCAACGTTCATATCCATTAAACCTCCATTAAACACACAACAAATCTTCCCTATAAATGGCTGCAGGTGATTTGCAACAATACACAACACACAATACGAACTTCACGTGTTTTTCTAGCTCAAATACACCTCCAGTCACTCTGAAAAATTCCTAAGTGTTCTTAATTTGTTCACGTTCGTTGGAACTTTAGTTTGAGTGCTAAACTATTGTTCGTTAGTCATCGTATCCTGGGAAACGATCGTTGCAACGCTCCTAGCACCCCGGGAGGCAACGAATACGTTTTAAGGAAATCGTGCTTGGCACGAGCTTTGGCTTATTCTGCTTCATCTCATTTCTCGTTTTTCCTTTAAGTCATTTTATTTAATTAATTTTATTAATTATTTTCTTAGTTTTTCGAAACACACCCAACAATTTTTACTTTGTTCAATATGTAATTTTTAAATGTATAAAAAGTGTTTTTTAAATATGTTTTTTGAATCATGATCGACCAGGGCACCGATCTAAGAAAGTGGAGTGACTCCTTTCGATCTCCCTAGCGGCTCTGCTGCGTAGGGGTTTTTTCCTCCCTAGCGGCTCTGCCGCGTAGGATTTTTCCTCCCTAGCGGTTCTGCCGTCGCGTAGGGTTCTAGAGTGTTTCCTGATTTTAGATTGTTGATTCAGCCTTGGGATTTTGACGGCTTTCAGATTATCTATAGGATCTGAAGCAATGACAAGATTTCATCTTTGTTTCCTGATCTCTTTTCTTGGCTTGTGCAAGTCAATCTTGAAGAAGGAGTGAGTGCATCATCAGCTTTTGGAAACGAATCCAAGATCTAACAAAGGATAATTATGACTCCTATGGATGATCTTGAGCAGCGTTGGCTCAGTCCTGAAATTGAGGAAGATGATAAGCACTATTTATGAGTGCATAAGTTTGTTATTTTATTATTGTTTGTTTGTTGTTTTTACATGTTTAGTTTAGTTTGTGATGTATTCTTTATATTTATTTTGTAGGATGTAATCTATATTTTTTGTGTGTAATTTGTACCTTTTTGTGTAAGTTCATAGTAAGGGGGGTGTAAGGGAGTATTTTAGGTACCAAAAGAAGGCAAGAGGAAACTTGAATATAAGTGCTGGTACGAAGCAACTAGGAGCCACTCGTTGAAACTCGGTCGGGTTGGTACTCAACCCGGTTGGGTTGGGTTGATATGGACAATAGAACATGGTGAAGATAAAAAAGACGTGGGAAATATACGATTTGATATGTAACTTGGTCGGGTTTGTACTCAACCCGAGCGCGTTTGAGTTGACATCGAGCAAAAAGACGTGCCGAAGATTAAAGAATTGTGGAAAATCAAACCTGGTTTGCAACCCGATCGGATTTGCCAACAACCTGGTCGGGTTGGATGCGACTTTAGCACTTTCCGAGCACCTTAAAGATACCCGGTCGAGTATGCTATATACCCAGTCGGGTATGCTATATATGATTTGATATGTAACCCGGTCGGGTTTCCAACAACCCGGATGGGTATTAGACCCAGCCAGCTTCAAACACCTATAAATACACCCCTTTTTCTCCCCATTTTGATATCCCTTCTTCCATATACTTAAGATCAACTTAGAATAGTATTTTCTTTATTTTTTTCTAGCATGTTTAGTCTCCAAATGAGGAGAAAAACTTCCATTTCTTGGTTTTGCTCTTGAAGCTTGTTGAATGTTAAAGTCGTGAGTTATTTTCTTACTTCTTCCCTTGAATATTAATTCTTCCCTTATTCTATCTCTATATTAATGTTGGGAAATGTTGCTAAGATGACAATCAGTTAACATCTTGACATTAATTACTACTAGAAACGATCAATGAACCAATGGTTAATCATTAATGGTTTCATAAGTAACTTCGGGTTATTAATGCACGGTCGTGGTTAATAATCTTAAGATGGAGTAATTGTGTTGGTTAAACCGAAAGCGTTGTGTTGAGGTTATCAATCTCAATTGATTTCATCAAGGAGTTAAGAGATTAAATGTTGCTATCAAGTCGGTATATGGTGGTGTTCTATACTTGGCTGATAGTAAGGGTTATTAATGAACGGTCGTTGTTAATAACTACCCTCGATGAATTGGAGATACTCATCGGTTGAGTATTCGAGAGGGATAAGTTATCTTATAAAAAATTAAACACCAATGATGGTAAGGGTACATAAGGGATGGAAAAAATGTTGGTGTAATAAGAAGCAATAAAAGGTTGTTTAGTATGCATAATAACTTGTATGTTTCAATTGTTTGGCTATTCTAACCCTTGTCTTCCGTTTGTATTAATTGATCTCCGTTAAGTTAAACACAACTCCCCAAATATGTTTCTTTGGTGACTCTTTAGTGAGTTCAATTCAAATTTAACATTTATTTTGGTTATTAATAAAAAATATTTTACCTCTTTCCAATAAATAGAAAATTCCTTTGGAATTAGGCTGCAGGTCTCATACTCTCATCTCCAAACATATACAGTGCTTATAAATTTTTAAGATACGTAAGATATATTTGACATGAAATGATATTTTTAAAACTTTTAATAATTGTTAGCTTTTAATGATTAAAAAGATTTTAAAAGAAAAAATTGTTAAGTATTTGATAAAAAGTTGATTGTTTGATTTAGTTATATTTGTTATACAAGTTGTTATGATTAATTAATGTTAAAAGTTACAGACTTTTCTCAAATGTTATTCAATGTAGCTTTTCAAAATAAAATTTTTGTTTAGATAAAAACTCTTAAAAATTATCCTGCCAAATATACAAGTACAAAATTTTTAGATCTTTTTAAATAGTAGAAAAGGCAAGAAGGTATAACTTATTTCGACTAAACATGCCTGTAGTATATATTAAGATTTTGATTGATAATGGCTTTTGCACTATTCCCGTAAAATAGAGATTATTTTTTAGGCTATTAGGGAGTTTTTACTTGAATTGTAATTTTCTCACCTGGTTAGGTTTGATCCGGTATGATCAACTATGTTTAAGTCTGGTCTGGTTTGATGAATTCTCATGCATGGCCTATGTGTATTTTATAACGATCGAAGCCCGGTCTGATCTGATCGGTTTAAGTCTGGACTGCTCTGATTAAATCTGATATGGTTTGTTTTGGTTTGGTTGGGGACTGCAATCGGTCCCAATAAAAACATCGTTATTTATCAAAATGTTCATCATACATCGTCTATACAATGTTTGGTAGATCTTTTTTACTTTTCTTGGGCCGCAAATGTTCAGTGTTTTCTCTCGAGCTAATTAGTAAATCAAATATTAAAAAAGTGGACCAGTTCATTTTTTTATATACGGAGTATGACTCCTACTCCAATATATAAGTTGGTTTTATAGTAATCACAAGAACAGCAATATAGAAATGATACATAGGAATGACAATTATATTTGTGGTCCTCAACACTTAAATGAACTTCTAACAACTACAAGAAATGTCTAACATAATAGTATGTTGGGTGAAGGTCGATTCAGTTCTGTACTTCAAGCAAACTAGACCTAAATCAGATTTGGTAGTTATTGTGGAGATGTTTATAAAAGAAGAATTTCAATTTCACGGCATTGCTGATCATAAGGGATTAATGTATACGTGAATATCCTTTCATCACCCTAAAAAGAGCGTCCAATTCTGCTTGTACCATGTGTTTAATAGAAGATAATAACTACCATTTTAAAAGAGCGCCCAATCCTTGCATCCACTCTCCTTATCACACAAGTTATAATCAAACTTCTTCGACGATAACATGTAAGTATATTAGAAAAACCGTCAATAGTTCGTCTGTACAGCAAATAATATGAGCAAAACTGTAGGCTATCCAAAGATTGGATAACCCATCACCTGCCAAAATAAGGGTGCCATGGCAGCCCCCCTATACTACCACACGGCCTATCACAAACAAAAATAGGTGATGGGCGGAAAGCTATCAAAGTACTACCAAATCATAGGGATAGATGCAATACAGAATTTTATAGACAACTTCTTAATCTCTTAACTTCTTAGAAACATAATCATTGTCGTTCTAATATGCATATCATATCGTTTGAAAGAGTGGATGTTCTTCTTAGATTCACACTTGTATTGTGAATGGTATTGGGCATTGTCCCTCACGCGCAACGCGCGTCAAAAAACTAGTAGATATAACAAGGATCAACAAACATATCAACAAGGATAATAAAAAAAACATATCAACAAGTGGAAAGTAGCAAAACCGAGTCTTTTATCTCATTAATTAATTAAAATCATATAAGTCGTTCTTCTTAATGTTTAATTAAATTAAATCGCTCAATCCCAAAACCCCCCTTGTTATTTACTAGTTTCAATAAAAAGAAAAGTATTCCTTTCCCTGTTTCTACGAACCTTACTACGCAATACTACGGTATTAGTGCGAGTATTGTATTTTAACTTGAGGCACACAACGACTTTAGCGCCGTCAGAGGAAGTTGGAAGGTTAGTTTTTGGAAAATCAGCATGGGTAGAGGGCGGTGTTGGTAGTGGAGGCGTCTCACGCAACGAGAAGATGTGAAAAGGTGAAGGAATGAGTTAAACTATTTTAAAATATACATAGTAATAATTTCTCATTCCATTATTAGAACAGAGTTAAACAGATTCTATTAGATCAAACCAAACCAGATTAGAATATTTGAATGTGACTAAAAAAATTGAATGGGTTGAAGATGATGACGTTTACATTGCATATTTTTTAGTAATTCGATGGTGACAAAATTTGAGGTCTTAGAAAGTTTTTACTTGGACTGTAATTTGTTGGTCTGGTCTGGCCTGGTCTGTTCTGGTAAACGTCTGGTCTCTGTGTATTTTATAACTACGGAAGTCAACTCTGATTTGGTCTGGTCTGTTTAAGTCCGATCTGGTCTGGTCGGCTTAAGTCTGATATGGTCTGGTCTGGTCTGGTCTGGTCTGTTTAAGTCTGGTCCGATCTGGGACTGAAAACAGTCCAACTAAAAATATCCTTAGACTAACAAGTAACAACTCTATCAGTTCACGATCCCTTCGCATATCTTACGTTCAAACATTAGTTTAGACGGTAAACTTATCTGTCAGACCTTAACACGGACTACAGACTACCTGCTATCTAGTTTCTACCCCAATTACCAACATGCTAATATGAGTCATATGACCAATACTAGCTTTGAATCTCTCGCATGTTCAGTGATTAATCTCACTCATTTTTGGGTGGCCTAGTCTTGTCTGATCAGGGAGTGAAGGGGTCTATTGGCTATATGGAGTCTAGAGGGTAGACTTGGTTTATTGATGATGTTGAGATGTTTGATTCTCTAAATTTAATATAAGCCATTTTAAAAAAATTAGTTCGGTTTATTCAGTTTGGTTCAGTTTTGAAGGGTATAAACCAAAATCAAACCAAACCAAACCAAACAACTATATATAGTTCGTATTTTTACATTCGGTTTCAGATTTTAGCGGTTCAACTTTATTTGGTTGCAGTTCGATTTATTTTGATTCGGTTTTTATTTTTAGGTTTTCGGACCTAGTCCTAGTCTATGTGACTTCTGTAGCCGAGTCACTCGCTCATCCAATGTAAGTGAATCGTCCTTCCAATGACTGATAGTTGTTAGTGAGGATGCTCAAACCCGCCAATCAGTGACGGAACCAGACAATAATTTGAAGGGGTGCTCTTATTTTTTTTACAAAACAATTTTTTATTAGGATAAAAGAAAAATGAAATAATTATATATATATATATATGGAGTGAGATTCTAATGAAAAAAGAGTTACTCCTGTGGAAAATGTGAACTTGCACAATTTTTACTCATTTTGGTGAAATAGTAGATATATGTTTTATACTTTTTTGCGAAGAGAGAAAATTTTGATTTATTTATCAAATTGTCACCGCATTTTTGATAAAATATTGTGCATTGTTGGCTGATTTTGAGTCATGAAATTTCAAGTTTAATGCACAAGATTTATTCTCAATTTTCATGATAAGCTCTTTTATTTGATCCAGAACTTATATATATGTATATGCAGTACAGTGTGTTTCAAATAAAAAATTATGTTAACTTAAAGGTAAATAGTTATGTTAACTTAAAGTATATTTAAAATTATTCTTGACATTAAATGCCATTATTAGAAGAAGGAAGAAATGATTAAAACTCATTTTTTCTTTTTGTATATCTCAATAATTAAAAGTTGTGTTATAAACACAAACTTGAGGCCATTAAACTCAACAAAGAAGAAAGAAAATCGCATATCGATACTTGAAGAAGAAAAAAGTGACAAATAATTTGAATTGAAAAAATGATAATGTAAAATAAAAGATATAGAAATTCATAAAGTGTGATTTAAACAACATCATATCCTAGGATGTTTTAATTGAACAAAATTAATAATTATCATATGAGCCAAAGTCTAAACAAGCAATAATGGAGTCACAAGTAAAAGAAAAGTGCAAGTCAAAATAATGAGGAAGCAAAAACACAAAATCCTTGGGAATTGAACTCGCGTCGTTTCCGAAAAGAGAGCTCACTCATCCGCCAAACTACTATGTGACCATCGGAACTCATTGCATCATAAAGCCACTGGGGCTTTAATATATCATACTTTCTCAACTTTGGCTAACACACACACACACACACACTATTGTCGCTGGAGAACGGGGGCACCGGCACCGGCTCGCCCCCTAGTTCCTCTACTGCCACCAATATCACATCTTGCCCTTCCAATAGTTGAGTTTGGAAGGGTTCATATTGTGGGGCGTTGTAGGACGGTGACAATTGCGGCTTTTCGGGGGGTTCTTAATTTTCTTCTGGGATAGGGTTCATGATTGCATAATGATCTGCAATTGCCCCAAGAAGAATTTTTTTCCTTCCACTAGCTAGTTAGGCATCGAAAATGTTTTGGGTAGGCCATCCGAAGGCACGGTAAAGTATTGTGCTGGGCTTGTGGTTGAATCACCACCCTAAAGACTCCCACGTCCTGACCCGACAACACATTTGAAAGGTCGTAAGTCACGGTAGACCGTGTATCTGTGTGCACCAGAAGTTCAGCCCAGTATACAGGAGTAGTAATCTCCACACGGCTGATGCGGGTGTCGATCGTTGGTCAACCTTCCAACTTCCCCACCACTCAACTGACTGAGCTACCTGTGCATGTATATTATTTACCATTAAAAAATTTGTGTGGGTGGAGCTCATATCTCTTGTGAATGTCATAAATTGTGTATTAATTACTACTAATAATACTGATGTATACAGCATAGGTAATACCACCTAATACTGCTCCACTTTTCTACTCAAACCAGTCAATGATCACATTTAAAACTATAATTGGCGTTGATAACGTTTGGCTTGGTTTGAAACATGATGAAAGTAATGATGGCACCTGACTTTGATCCTAATCGGATTTTCGTCAGTAATTAGACTAACCTAATCAGAAAATGAAATAGAGGAGACACATTTTGATATATGGGGGACGAATCCAAATGGGATCATAATTTTGATATGAGAGAATTTCCAAAAGTTTTTCTGGGTTATGGTAGATGAATCAAATTGGATCATCGTTTCGATGTGAGAATTAGTAAGAGTTTTTTGGTAGTTCTAGATTAGGGTGATTTTATTGAATTAGTCAAATTCTAGTTGAAGCGGCTGAAATGAAATGAAGAATAATTATATGAAAAACCAATTAAAAGAAACTTTTTAGTAAATTCAATCAATTTATACAGAAAAGTAGGTTTAACTTTATTTGTTTGGATTATTACTTGATATTTCAAAAGATACACATTTGATGTAAAAGTTGATTGATAAATCTGTCAATTCCCGTTGAAATCGAGGTTATCAAATTTAGATTACATGCTTTCTAGTTTCCACTTCAATTGAATCAAATGATAGCTCACCTGGTGGGAAGATAGTGTCACAAGGGAGAGATCTCAAGTCCAATTTCAAACGAGATTTGGGATGAAACTTCATTAGCACACCTTCCATCAGAGTGTGATCAAAGCTAAACTCAAATCTTCCCAATAACTGTCTCATTAATTTTGGGAGACCATCAAGGATGGAGTGTCATGCTTTTTTTCTATCTCAATTCAATGAATTGATTACTACAAAAGTCATACGCCACTAGCCTTGTAAAAACCTAATCAAAATTAACTTTCACATAAAATAAGAAAATAAATAAAATATGGAATCAAACAAGAATGTAAAAACTTGAAACCAAATACGATACCAAAGTAGAAAGTCCGGTTTGATTTTGGTTTGGTTTTACATATCAAAACTTGAAATCATTATTTAATTGATTCGATATGTTTCGGCTCGGTTTCGGTTTTTACTAAAAGTTGTGAATTGATTTAAAATGATACGATAGTTGTTGGGATCAAACATATTACATAAAAAGTGCAACCATACTAGAACAAATACAAATTAAAATAGAAGAAATAAACATGTCTTGAATTATATGAATACACATGAGAGATATAAGTGTGTTTATTTAATTTACATTGTTGGTGACTAGCTAGTTTCAAAAAATTAAAGTTCATGAATATATACATTCTATTGATATAGTTGACACGAATAATTATTTGTTCTATCAATATAAAAACTTTAATTTTTCATAAAAATAAAAGTTTATTGCTTTTAATAACCAATAAAAACATATCATCATGCAACAAATTATAACATACACACATAAAAGCATAATAGATCAATATAATTACATCATTATAGGTAATGAATGTATAAATGCATTTATAAACTAAACTAAACATAACACAAAATTAATTTTCTAGCACAAGAAAATCAAAGGCTATTGTTGATATTAGGATTAACACATAAAAATTAACAAATGAAATTTCATATTTTAATTAGTTCGGTTTACTCGGTTCGGTTGTGAGGGATAAACCAAAACCGAACCAAATAGCTACAATTCGATTTTTACATTTGGTTTCAATGTTATTGATTTGGATTTATTTGGTTGCAATACGGTTTATTTTGATTCGGTTTTCGATTTTCGAATTTTCGGACCCAGTTCTAGTCTATGTGCCTTCTCTAACCGAGTGACTCGCTCCAATATAGCGAGTCATCATTCCAATGATCGGTAGTTGATATTGAAGGTGTTCAAACCGTTTCAAGAGTTGAGTTTGGAAGAGATCATATTGTGGGGTGTTGTAGGAGGATGAAGTTTGTTGCTGGGGGGGGGGGTCTTCGTTTTCTTCCGGAATAGGGTTCGAGACTGCACAATGATTTGGGATTTGCTCAAGAAGGAAAAAGTTCCTTCCACTAGCTAGTTGGGCATCAAAGATGTTTTGGGTAGGCCATCTGAAGCACAGTAAAGTATAAGTATCGTGTTGGGCTTGGGTAATAGTGTCATTTATAATATTCTTTACCATCAAAATTTGTGTGGGAGGACCTAATATCTCTTCTGAATATCATGAATTGGCTATTAATTACTATCAATAATACTGACGTATACAACATATTGAATACCACCTAATACTGGTCAACTTCTGACTTAAACCAGTCAATGAAGACAATTAAAACTATAACTGATGTTGATAACATTTAGCTTGGTTTGAAACAAGTTGAAGTTAATGATAGCACCTGACTTTGATCCTAGCCAAATTTTTATCACTAAGTTTGACTATATTTATATGAATTATTACTTGATATGTCCTTCCACCTGCTAGTTGGGCATTAAAGATGTTTTGGGTAAGTTATCTGAAGGCACGATAAAGTATCGTACTGGAATTGGGTAAATGTGTGTCATTTATAATATTTTTACCATCAAAATTGGTGTGGGAGCATCTCCAATGCAAGAACCTGAATGGTGCATATGTGACATGCGAGATAGTCAATTAAAAACAATAAATATAATATCACTCTCTTTATTTGAATGATCTTATATGTTTTTGGTAAGTTTTTCTTCATAATGTCAATCACAATGTCTACACCTAGGGGTTATGTTTGACATTGTCGAGAAAAATTTACCAAAAACACATAAGACTGTGGAAAGAAAGAGAGAAAAATATCATAATTTTAATCTTTTGTGTCTGTCTCTCATGTCACATGTGCATGCACCGTGCACATCTCTCTCATGGAGATGCTCTAGTATCTCTTGTTAATGTCATGAATTGAGCATTAATTATGATTAATAATACTGACATATACAACATAGTTATTACCACTTAATATTGGTCTACTTTTGACTCGAACCAATAAATGATTTCAATTAAAACTATAATTGGTGCTGATAACATTTGACTTGGTTTGAAACATGTTGAAGCTAAAGAAGACTGGTCAGATTTTCATCGGTAATTAGAACATAGTTAATACCACCTAATACTGGTCTACTTTTAACTCGAACCAGTCAATGAAGACAATTGAAATTGAAATTATAACTGATGTTGATAACATTTAGCTTGGTTTGAAACATGTTGAAGCTAATGATAGAACCTGACTTTGATCATAGTCAGATTTTCATCACTAAGTTTGACTTTATTTATTTGAAATATTACTTGATATGTCCTTCCACCTGCTAGTTGGGCATTAAAGATGTTTTGGGTAGGTTTTCTGAAAGCACGATAAAGCATCGTGCTTGAATTGGGTAAATGTGTGTCATTTATAATATTTTTACCATCAAAATTTGTGTGGGAGCATCTCCCATGCAAGAACGTGAATGGTGCATACGGACATGCGAGATAGTCAATTTAAAACAATAAATATAACATCACTCTCCTTATTTGAATGATCTTATATGTCTAGTAAGTTTTTCTTCACAATGTCAATCACAATGTCTACATCTAGGCGTTATGTTTGACATTGTCGAGAAAATTTTTCCAAAAACACATAAGACCGTGGAAAGAAAGAGACAAAAGTATCATAATTTAATCTTTTGTATATATCTCTCTCATGTCACACGTGCATGCACCGTGCACATCTCTCTCATGGAGATACTCTAGTATCTCTTGTTAATGTCATGAATTGAGCATTAATTACGATTTATAATACTGACGTATACAACATAGTTAATACCGCTTAATATTGGTCTACTTTTAACTCGAATCAGTATATGATGACAATTAAAACTATAATTTGTGTTGATACCATTTGACTTGGTTTGAAACATGTTGAAGCCAATGATGACACCTAGCTTTGATCCTAGTCAGATTTTCATCAGTAATTTGAACATAGTTAATACCACCTAATACTTGTCTACTTTTGACTCGAACCAATCAATAGTTAAAACTATAATTGGTGCTGATAACATTTGGCTTGGTTTGAAACATGTTGAAGCTAGTGATAATGGCACCTGACTTTGATCCTAGTCAAATTTTTATCAGTAATTAGAACAACCTACAAAGAAAGTAAATAGATGAAACACATTTTGTTTTATGGTGGACGTATCCAAATGGGATCATAATTTTGATATGAGAATTAGAAAAAGTTTGTTTGATTAATGGTGGATGAATTAAAATTGGATCATCATTTCGATATGAGAATTAGTAAAAGTTTGTTTGGTAGTTCAAGAATTAGGCCGATTCTATTGAAAAAGTGAAATTCTAGTTGAAGCGGCTGCCTCTTCATAATCTGTCAAGTAATAAAAAATTATATATAAAATATACGTAGTACTTTATTCATAAAATGTTGAAAATTCATACTCCGTATGAAAAAGATATTAAAATAAATCTTTTCATTGAATTCAATAAATTTATACAACAAAAGTAAGTTTAACTTTATTCGTGTGGATTATTACTTGATATATCAAGAGATTATCATTTGATGTAAAAGTTAATTGATTAAACAATCAAAGCTGAAAATGGAGGTCATCAATTCGTCTACTTAACAAAAAGATGTACTACCCCCTAAATGATCTTGCAATTGCGGTTTACGATGTTTGACCATCAATAAAGATTTAATTACTACTAATAATACTGACGTATAAAACAATGTTAATACCACCTAATACTGGTATTTTTTTTACTCGAACTAGTTAATGATGACAGTTAAGCTATTGATGGCACCTTGTTTGATCCTAGTCAGATTTTCACCAGTAAATAGAACAATTTAATTATAAAATAAAATAGAGGAGACCGTTTTGATTTACAACGTAGTTAATACCACCTAACACTGGTATACTTTTGACTCGAACCGGTCAATGATGACTGTTAAAACTATAATTGATGCTGATAAAATTCTGCTTGGTTTGAAATATGTTGAAGTTATTGACGACACCTGATCTTGATCCTAGTCAGATTTTCATCAGTAATTAAAACAACATGATTAGAAAATGAAATAGAGGAGACGTGTTTTGATTTATGGTGGAAGAATCCACATAGGATCATAATTTAATATGAGAATTAGTAAGAGTTTGTTTGGAAGTTCATGAAATAGACTGATTACATTAAAAGAGTGAAATTCTTATTGAAGCGGTCGCCTTATCATAATCTATCGAGTAATAAAAAAATTATATAAAAAATATACATAGTATTTTATTAATAAAATGAAAATAATCATATGAAAAACCAATTAAATAAACCTTTACAGTGAGTGAATTCAATCAATTTATTCAAAAAAAAGTAAATTTAACTTTATTTATCTGGACTATTACTTGATATATCAAAAGATTACCATTTGATGTACAAGTTAATTAATAAATCATCAAAGCTGAAAATCGATTAGAACTTAGAAATTTAGAACGATTTGGAATATCCATTCGGATATTATGTGTCGAGAAAAACTTACCAAAAACACATAAGACTATGGAAAGAAAGAGACAAAATGTCATAATTTTAATCTTTTGTGTCTATCTCCCTCATGTCACACGTGCATGCACCGTGCAAATCTCTCTCATGGAGATGCTCTAGTGTCTTTTGTTAATGTCATGAATTGAGCATTAATTACGATTAATAATACTGACATATACAACCTAGTTAATACCACTTAATACTGGTCTACTTTTGACTCGAACCAGTCAATGATGACAATTAAAACTATAATTTGTACTGATAAAATTTGGCTTGGTTTGGAACATGTTGAAGTTGTTGACGACATCTGGCTTTGATCCTAGTCAGATTTTCATCACTAATCGGAACACAGTTAATACCACCTAATAGTTGTCTACTTTTGACTCGAACCAGTCAATGATGACCGTTAAAACTATAATTGGTGCTGATAACATTTGGCTTGGTTCTCTTAGAAAACATTTGGCTTGGTTTGAAACATGTTGAAGCTAGTGATGGCACCTGACTTTGATCCTAGTCAGATTTTCATAAGTAATTAGAACAACCTACATAGAAAGTAAATAGATGAGACACGTATTGATTTATGGTGGACGTATACAAATGGGATCATAATTTTGATATGAGAATTAGTTAAAGTTTGTTTGAATATTAATGGTGGATGAATCAAAATTGGATCATCATTTTGATATGAGAATTAGTAAAAGTTTGTTTGATAGTTCAAGAATTAGGCTGATTTTTTTGACAAAGTGAAATTCTAGTTGAAGCGGCTGCCTCTTCATAATCTGTCAAGTAATAAACAAAATTATATAAAAAATATACGTCGTAATTTATCAATAAAATGAAGGAAATTCATACTCCGTATGAAAAAGCAATTAAAATAAATCTTTTCTGTGAACTCAATAAATTTTTACAAAAAAGTAAGTTTAACTTTATTTACTTGGATTATTACTTGATACATCAAAATATTACCATTTGATGTAAAAGTTAATTGATTAAAACAATCAAAGCTGAAAACGGAGGTTACCAACTTGGTCTACTTAACAAAAGATGTACAACCTTCGTCCCTAAAAGATCTTCCAATTGCGGTTTAGGATGTTTGACCATCAATAAAATACTAATTACTACTAATAATACTGACCTATACAACATAGTTAATACCACCTAATACTGATATACTTTTGACTCAAACCAGTCAATGATGACAGTTAAAACTATAATTTGTACTGATAAAATTTGGCTTGGTTTGAAACATTGTTGAAGCGTTGATGACACTTGGCTTTGATCCTAGTCGGATTTTCATCAGTAAATAGAATGTATGTAATTATAAAATATAATAGAGGAGACGCGTTTTAATTTACAACATACTCCGTAGTTAATACCACTTAATACTGATATACTTTTGACTCGACCCGGTCAATGATGACCGTTAAAACTATAATTGATGCTGATAAAATTTGGTTTGGCTTGTTACATGTTAAAGTTGTTGATGGCACCTGGCTTTGATCCTAGTCATATTTTCATCAGCAAATAGAACAATCTAATTATAAAATTAAATAGAGGAGACCATTTTGATTGACAAGGTATTTAATACCACCTAATACTGCTATACTTTTGACTCGAACTGGTCAATGATAGCTTTATCAGTAATTACAACAACCTAATTAGAAAATAAAATAGAGGAGACGCGTTTTGATTTATGGTGGACAAATCCAAATGGGATCATAATCTTAATATGAAAATTAGTAAGAGTTTGTTTGGTAGTTCAAGAATTAGGCTGATTCTATTAAAAGAGCGAAACTCTAGTTGAAGCCCGCCTCTTCATAATTTGCCGAGTAATAAGAAAAGATTTTATAAAAACATACGTAGTTTTTATTAATAAAATGAAGAAAAATCATATGATAAACCAATTAATATAAACTTTTTCGGTGAATTCAATGCTGAAAATGGATTTACCTGGATTATTACTTGATGCATCAAAAGATTACCATTTGATGCAAAAGTTAATTTATAAAATCATCAAAGCTGAAAATGGAGGTTACTTACTTGATCTACTTAACAAAAATATGTACTATATTCGTCCCTGAAAGATCTTCCCATTGCGGTTTACGATATTTGATTATCGATAAAGTTAAATGATCCATGTTGAAAGACATTATTTTTAATAAATAAAATTTGCATTTCGGAAACTACATTAAAACCTTTACAAAGTCTGTAAAAATTAATTCAAAATTGACAACGAGTTCTTATAAAATATAAGAATAAGAGTAATTTAAGTTGATATACATTCCAATAAGAAATTTAGAACGATTTAGAATATCCATTCGGATATTATGTGTACGGGGAGAAGATATGTAAACAACTAGACACGTGGTAGTGAAAATGGATATGGCGATACATTGTTTCTCAAGCTCTATCGATTTTTTAAGCATTATTTCATCACAATCACTACAATAAAGTGTGGAATAGTAGAATACCTTAAAAAATTAAGTATCTATCGGCTGTCTTGAGAATATGAGACTAGCTACAATTTTAATGAATATCACTTTTCGTCAATTTTCTTTTATTTGATTGTCTCATTAGATTTGTCGTTTCGCATTTTAAGCAAAGAATTTATGTTTTTAATTAATTTATTTTCCTCTGTACAAAATTTAAATACACAATGTTCACTTTATTAATTCTCGTGCTAATCAAATTTGACCAAATTTAAAGAAACGAAAACTCAAAAAGAAGTATTCTCTCCGTCTCACGAAAAGTGATTTATGTGGTTGATATTGAATTAATAAATTAAGAATAAAGTAAGAATGATTTAGAGTCACACAAATTTTTAACAAATTCGATATGAGACAATATTAATGGAACAGATCGAAAAGGTTAAATGAGACAATCTTAACGGAACGGAGTAATAAATAAAACAAAAACAAAATATAAAAAGGAAGGGATATACATCTGCGATAGTTCTCCACTTTTCTAATTTTTTTTTATAATAATAATAGTAATGGTCTCCGTTATCCTTTTCTACTCGATATTTATAGCTCTATATAAATAGCATCATAGCCCCAGGCCCCCAAGCACTGCTTCGAAAGCGTATTTTCATGGCAGCTATTTCTCAGTATTATCCGCCTTTTTTTGCCTTTCATTTTCGTCTTTTCCATCCAAAACTGGCCTGAAACGCCCGCACATGCTTCACAGATAGATAGATAGAACACACAACCGAAGCAGATCAATCCATCAATCTGTACAATTTATATGTGTAAATCACACCCTTTCACATCTTCAATCTCAAGGCCAAGTGTTTTTCTGAATCACTTCGCTTCTATTTTCTGCTTTATTTGCTGTTGAAGTTTTTCTGGGCGAGAATGTTGTCGAGGTCGTGTTTCAATCTGTTGAATCTCGAAGACTACAGTGTTGTTGATCGAGCTAGAATACCGAGCGTCGTGAGTGTTCCGGGAATAATCTCGGACTTTTCCGGATCGTCAGATGGGCAGGAAGGAAGGAGGATTGAGAACAGCAATGGCGGTGAAGATCGGGTGAAGAAGGAGAAGAGGAGGGTGATTATTGTGGCGAACTATCTGCCTTTGAAGGGGCACCGAGATGGTAAAACTCAAAATTGGGTGTTTGAGTGGGATAAGTATGCTTTAGACGCTTTGATTTTGCAGATGAAAGACGGTCTGGATCCAGATGTGGAAGTCATCTACGTCGGGAGCCTCAGGACGGCGGAGGTGGAGGAGATGGAGCCACGTCAGCAAGAGGAAGTGGCCCAAATGCTTCTCGACACGTTCAACTGTATGCCCACTTTCTTGCCTGTGGATTTAAGGGATAAGTACTACCATGGCTTTTGCAAACACTATCTCTGGCCTTTATTTCATTACCTCTTACCTTTGACACCAAGTCATGGTATGAGGTTCAATAGGGACTTATGGCAGGCCTATGTATCAGCAAACAAGATTTTTGCTGAGAAGGTCGTGGAGGTCATCAACCCACGCGAGGATTATGTCTGGGTTCAAGATTATCACCTCATGGTCATGCCCACTATTTTGAGAAAAATGTATCCTAGGGTAAAACTAGGTTTCTTCTTGCATAACACCTTCCCTTCCTCTGAGATTTACAGAACATTGCCTGTGAGGGATGAGATCTTGAAAGGCCTTTTGAACTGCGATCTGGTCGGGTTCCAAACGTTTGACTATGCCCGGCATTTCTTGAGTTGTTGTAGTAGGATGCTAGGTTTGGATTACCAGTCAAAGCGGGGATACATCGGGATTGACTATTATGGTAGAACTGTGAATATTAAGATCCTCCCCGTGGGCATTCATACAGCTCAGCTTCAATATGTTATGTCTCTAGAGGAAACCGGAAGGAAGGCTAAGGAATTAAAGGATAAGTATGAGGGGAAAATCGTTATGCTGGGTATTGATGATATGGATGTATTTAAAGGCATCAGTTTGAAGTTTTTGGCAATGGGGGAACTTCTTGACATTAAGCCGGACATAAGAGGGAAAGTGGTCTTGATTCAGATCATGAACCCTCCAAGGAGCACTGGGAATGATATCCAAGAGGTCCAGAATGAGATAGAAAGAATCGCGATGGATGTTAATAGAAGGTATGGTACGCCAGGGTACCAGCCCATTGTTTGTATCAATGGTCCGGTTTCTACCCAAGAAAAGATTGCCCATTACGCAATATCAGAGTGTGTTGTAGTTAACGCAGTTAGGGACGGTCTGAACTTAGTGCCTTATGAATACACTGTTTCCAGGCAGGGCTGCCCGGATTTGGATAAGGCCTTGTTTGGGGATGATGGGCTTATGATTTCAAGAAAAAGTGTCATCATTGCTTCTGAGTTCATCGGATGCTCACCTTCTCTGAGTGGGGCAATCAGGATAAACCCATGGAACATCGAGAGTGTAGCTGAAGCAATGTATTCGGCTGTTCAGATGCCCGACGCAGAGAAAGAAGTGCGCCATGAGAAGCATTACAAGTACGTTTCGTCCCATGATGTCGCATATTGGGCTAAGAGTTTTGATCAGGACCTTCAGAGAGCTTGTGCGGATCATTTCCTGAAGAGGTGCTGGGGGATAGGGTTGGGTCTCGGATACCGGGTTGTTTCCTTGGCCCCAAATTTCCGGAGACTTACGGTGGAACATATTTGCTCTACTTACCACACTGCGACGCACAGGCTTATCCTTCTGGACTATGATGGTACTGTGATGCCTCAGGACAAAGTGGACAAAACTCCAGAAGAAGAAGTGATTTCATTATTGAATAATTTGTGTAGTGACCCCAAGAACATTGTGTTTATTGTGAGTGGCCGAGGAAGACATTCATTGGAGAAGTGGTTCTCCCCTTGCCCAAAACTTGGTCTCTCGGCAGAACACGGCTACTTTACTAGGTAACAACAACCAGTGACTCCGTTTTTTAAGCTTTGTATTGATTTGTTTGGCCTTTATTTGTTCGGTTTTGCTAAAATATTACTCCGTACGGACTATTAACTTAAAAAAGAAAACTAAAGTTTCTGGACAAAAATGTTAGATTTTATTTATATTACCTTCTGGTAACTGCGCTAGTTATTGCCTTGATTGTGGGTAACTGCATTGGTAACACCCTAACAATCATGTCCTAAAGTTTAAAAGCTAACAATTTTCTTCTTCTAAAAGTAGTGCTTATTTAAGGAATTTTTCCTCGTTTAATAACTGACATTTGTTCCTGATTATGTGTTTAATATAGATGGACTAAAGACTCCCAGTGGGAATCTCGGGCACCGGTAGCACCTGATCTGAGCTGGAAAAGTGTGGTGTTGCCCGTGATGGAACATTACACCGAGGCCACAGACGGTTCGTGTATAGAGCAGAAGGAAACTGCAATAGTGTGGCATCATCAGGAAGCTGACCCGGACTTCGGAACATGGCAATCACAAGAACTCCTGGACCATTTGGAAAATGTTCTTGCTAATGAGCCTGTGGTGGTTAAGAGAGGCCAGCAAATAGTTGAGGTTAAACCTCAGGTATGATCAATGTTGAACTAATATTCCCGTATCTTGAAGCCCTCAACACTGATTTGTGGGGTAATGGGATTTCTCAGCCTGAGAGAAATGAGAATATGCATAAAATTTCAAGAGATGTTGAAAAACAATGAAGCATTTCGAGAAATATTATTAATATGATGATGTTATTTAAAATAAACTTAACAAAATGTATTTTATTTTCCTAAAAAGTTCTTGTGGTGCCATCTAAAATATCCACAGCTATTTATAACTACATTCTTGGGTATGTATGATTGCCCATTAATTCCCATCATCACTCAATAGTCAATATATGTAATGTTTTCTTTTCCAATGGTGGATTTGTGGTGAATTGCAGGATATAAGCAAAGGGTTAGTTGTTAAGGATATCATGGCTACACTGAAAAGCAAGGGGAAGACACCCGATTTTGTGTTATGCATTGGTGATGACAGATCAGATGAAGATATGTTTGAGAGTATTGCATGTTCTGTAGCTGACCATTCATTGCCTGAGATGGCGAAGGTGTTTGCTTGCACCGTTGGCCAGAAGCCAAGCATGGCTAAATATTACCTTGACGACACCGTCGATGTCCTCAAAATGCTTCATGGACTCGCTGCAGTGGGAACACCTCACAAGTATCCCAATTGCGCAATAGCTCTATGCTTTCAAGGGCAATACTGAAACTGCATAGCTAAAAACTAATCAATAGCTAAAAAATACAACATTGTACATGAAGAAATGAATGCTGAGTTGACAAATCTATTATATTTAATCCGAGTTTAGACCAACCTCATCTTACAACTTAGTGGAGTTGCTAATTATCTTCTTTAGCCTATCCCCCTGTGAATCGTTAGAGGCTCTTGGTATAGGTTAAAGAGACTAGTGTTACAGTTCATTTTTGGTTAATTATACATGCGCCTTTCATTCTCATGTCCATTTGTACTGCCTTTTACGTGTTGTTCCATCAGTGTTCCTAAAATACAGTTTCAGGTTGATCATGAATTTTAGGGAATTGTAATAAGGTTTTGTTACCCTGGAAAGTTTTTAATCTTACCGCACTAGGACTACACAAACATTCTTGCTCGTTTTAACCATATTATAAGACTCACCCACTACAGAGACAAAAAAGACTGACGTAAACCCAAAGTTGATCACTACACTACACTTGCCTGACCACCCGGTACAACGAACACCAATGGGAATTGGGAAACTAAGGGGAGTGCTTGGAATGGCTTCAACTTTAAAAAAGTGACACTTTTTTAAAGTAATTTCGGGAAAAATGATTATTTGTAAAAGTTGATAGTGTTTGAGAAAAAAAGTGATTCTGAAAAAGTAAAAGTTGGTAGAGTTTGGTAAAATAAGTACTTTTTGTATAATAGAAAAAGTGAAAAGCAGTTTAAAGCACTCTTCTATCTGCTTCTCGCTTTAAACTTTTAAGTGATTAATTTAAGCAGAACTTGTCATTTGAAAACACTATTTTCAGCTTTTTTAAAGCCAAAAGCTGAAAACGTTTTTTTAAGCAACCGCAAATGTGTGTTGCTTCTAAATGGGTGGTTGTATATGTATATGTATGAGTGTGGATGAAGGTCGTGTTAGACACAATAGGAAGGGGGTTTGAAATTTCACGTTCTCAAACTTGCTACATTTTATGGTAGCTAGATATCCTCGAAGAGAAATGGCGAAAATGAGATGTCCATACAAATGTGTAATACCAATAGTGTAAAGATGCATCATATAAAATTTTGCACAATAAGGATGTTTTTACATGGACTGTAATTTGTTGGTCTGGTCTTACCTGGTAATGTCTGCTCTCTTTGTACTTTTATAACATCCAGGTCTGATCTGAACTGGTCTAGTTTGATCTGATCAGACGTGGTCTAGGACGAATTACAGTCCAAGTAAATATCCTAAGAGCGCACAGTTTGTACTAGATCCGCCTCTATGTATAGATAGATATAGATATTTATTTATGTACTAGTAGATGTGTCTGTGGCTCATTATCTATATTACATATTACATATTTATGACTCATTATGTTTAGATTTAAGTTATTACTCCGTAGTTCCTAACAATATTTTGTGCTTGAATATTAAGTTATGGTTGTAGTTTTTAATGATTTCCTGTGTAAACATTTTTTGTGTGTATGTAGTGAGAGGCTATGAACATCTAAACACTTTAACCGTTTTTAAAATGTTGTAATACTATTTTAAAAGTGTTCTAAGTTGTTTTGATATTTTTGAAAAAAATCAAGGTTTTCCCGGCTTAACGGACTATCCGGCCTGATCTGAGCTTGTTTTTGTACATGTCTAGTTTAAATATGCTAGTAAATGATTAATGATAGTCTATGCATGATCTTAAATCTGTATGAGGTGAATTTGAAGAGTCGTACTCTCCAAATATCTTCATTCGTACTCAAGAATATCTTGTTGGAATAATTGGGAGTATTTCAAATGAATAAATTATCTAATAATATTATTTTATTAATAAATTAGATATTTTTGTATATTCTATTAAAAAAAAATAATTTTAATGAATGATCATTGAGTTTTCCTAAAAATAACGGTAAGCACTTTAAATGTTCTTTTACTTAATTGAGACACGTTAGCTATTATTCAATTCATTGTTTAACAATGAATATTTTCAATGAGTGCTTTGGAGTAATAATAATGGCTCAACGTTAGCCTAATCACATTAATACTATTTAATTTAATTTAAAAACATTAGCCTTATACTTAATACACCTGAGAAGCTCGATCGGCATTAGTACGTTTATATATATCACATGTTTGTGTGGTGCTCGAGTGTGATAGCAGTATTTGTTCAAAAGAATAATATATATTACTCTTCATATTTAGTGGCTAGAAAGTATATAATTTTGGAGTTAAACATCCCCTAACATTTTCACTCTGCTGGATTAATATAAGTTTCCACTCTCGTTGTTCTGTTACCGGCTTATGCCGAAGAGCTCGTTTTATCTTGGGGAAAGGTTTTCGCTAGTCGGAAATACTTTCTTGAGGACAGCGTTTACGCGACTCGAGCTATATTATTTTCTAACGCTCTTTTGCAGGTTTATCCGGCCGACTTGCTACAACAATCTCAAGAAAGTATTTGGCGTCGGATATGTCTGCACGTGTGATCTCACAAAGCGTTGTCGCTGCACTCATCACGGCCATGTTATTCTTGCATGTGTGGTGTGACCTAGACTGGTATTTGGATATATCTCTACGTATAATGCTTACTCTCTTTACTTTCCTACTTACAATCAGCCATACTTTAACACCAATTTTTGAGAAAAATATTATTCCTTTATTTAGTGGTAAAATGACAACTATGAAAAACAACAATCCACTAAAATCGAGTTTAAACTTGGTTAGTAGTGATGATAATTTTATTGCGGTTGTTTCTCAAAGTTGTAAAACTAATGATGCGAATGAGTGGGTGGTAGACTCCGGGGCTACCAAGCATATTTGTAAAAACAAAAATGCTTTTACCTCGTATACCACTATGGGAGATGGCGAAGAGCTCGTGTACCTAGCGGACACTAAAACCGTTAAGTGCATGGAAAAAGGGAAAGTTCTTCTTAAACTCACATCGGGGAAAACTTTATCACTAAATGATGTGCTTCATGTGCCCGAGATTCGGACTAATTTAGTTTTCGTTTATCTCTTGGGAAAACTTGGGGTTAAAGTTTCTTTTGGTTGTGATAATTTTGTTATGACCAAAAATGATGTTCTTGTGGGAAATGGCTATTGTAAGAAAGGACTTTATATACTTGGTATTTCTGAAATATTGCATGATAATGCTTCTGAGTACTTTCGGTTGGTTGATTATTGTGTTATGTGATATAATAGATTTGGCGTTTTACATGGCAATATTTTTTATTTGATTTATGAAACTCCTAAATATCATAAGATTAATATTTAGTGATATGTGAGCACCTCTAGAAAATTGTGATATTTTGATGAATTATTTATATAATTTTTATTAGAGCATCTACGCTGTGTTTAGAAGTGGTAAAAGTGGTTGTCACATTTATTGGTGATTTTTCGAGATATACTAAATTTTATCTTATTTTATTTAAAAGGAGAGTTTTTATTTGATAAAATCATTGTGTACAAATAAAGGTTGAGATATAAATTATCTCTCTATGAATTCTAGAAGGGTTGTGCACCTGTTTTTAAAATATTTAAAATTGTGGGGGTGTTTAGCTATATTTTTTATTATCTATCTCGTTGAGTGAAATTGAGCTTTATAATATTTGGCTACTTTTACATAAATTGAAATTGTGTATAGTAGCATGTATATGATATTCTTAAATTAAAGAAATAATGTGCTAGTGTGCAATACTTTAACCTATATTATTGTTGATATTAATGTGATCCTTTTTGGAGAATGTGTACACACTAAAGGATGCATATATGATTATTTGTATATACATTGTTGAAACAAGATTTTTTTTTGTGTGTCCTTTGAAATTTGAGCACAAGACCGTTGCACCATATACTGAGTATAATCCATTACAAGGAAATAAAACCTTTAATGATGAACCCTCTAGTGGTAGTGATCCATTAAAAGAAAATTATTCTTTTAATGACGAATATTCTCTTTGAGAAGAAGTAAGAAGCCAAAGATAGAGAAATCTTCTGGAAATGTTTTTTAATTATTCTCTTTATTCAGAAACTATTTTAAAAAAAAATATTTTTTTTCTTGGGGCCATATAAGCTTGAAATCGACTCTATTCACAATTTGTTTTCATCAAGTGGATGTTAAAACTGTGTTTTTAAATGGAGAGCTAGAGGAAGAAATATATATGGTGCAACTGGGGGGTCATGTGGTCACTGATCAGGAACACAAAGTGTGTAAGTTGATCAAGTTTTTATATGAATTGAAACAAGCTCCAAAACAATGGAATGGAATATTTGACGTAGTGTTATTTATTCATGATTTTACCTCAGTAAAAGTAGATAAGTGTGTTTGCACTAAATGTGAAAAGGTGTGTGCATTATTATTTGTTTATATGTGGATAATATGTGATTTTGGGTATGAAAGCCATAAGGAAGGATATGATGATGGTATTATACTATATCTCAAAAGCATCATGCTGGAAAACTACTAAAGAGGGTTGGACATTTCAATGTCATTCCGTGATCGAGTATCCCTTATGACTCTCATATGTACTTAAAAAAAAATAGAGGTGATCTTGAGGCTCAAAATAGCTTTTGCTAATAAGGAGCATTGGACTGCGTTGAGGCGGTTATTGAGATATTTGAGAGGTACCATCAATGATGGTATATTTGATTGAAATTATCCGTTGTAAAATATTGATACAACGATGATATATGTTTTATTGAGAATTATCCATTGTACTAGAGTAGTACAATGATGTTATATGAGAATTATCCATTGTACTATAATGATACAATGATGATATTTATTTGATTGAGAATTATCCGTTGTGCTAGAGGGTCACATCGATGTTATATTTTATTGAGGGTTATCCGTTGTATTTCCGGAATACAACGACGCCATCTGAGTCGACTCGCATGAGACAAATTAAAAATGTGGATATCCATTCACCCTTAAAAGCGGTGCAATGATGTTTGAGAATGGAATTATTTCCATTAATTTTGTGAAGTCAGAAGGAATTAGCTACTCCTTTGACAGAATCCCTAGGACGAAAAAATGATAACCGAAACATCGAAGGAAATGGGACTAGTGTCATTTGAAACAAATGGGGATGGGAACCCAACTTGTGTGATTGGAGATCCCATGAAGCAAGTTCAAATGGGTAATAACAAGTCCTCCATTTAGTTCTGCTAGCCTTACTAAAATTGTCCATTTCCATGATGTGAGATATAGGCTAGAAACCGCATTCTTTGAGAGGATGAGCTAAAAGCTCTTAATGATTATCATAGCCCTTAACTTAAGGATGGTGTGCAAAAGCGGTACACACTTGATGATATCACCTATATGAGTGTGAGGTGGGGCCGCCTCCATGAAGCATGACAAAACTTCTAGAGCACTCATGAAAACCAAGCACGCGCATGGCCTTACGGCGCACAACGGCGTAATAACGAGAAATTGTGCGGGGTGAGACACGGCCGTTAAGACCCTGATTTACCAATAGTAGCTTGTTGGTTTCAAGAAACTATAGGTTTCACCACAAGCTCGGTTTATTAAGACTTAATCGTCTCAGTTTGGTTTCAAGTCTACGGACACCAAACTTAAAGTCTCATTCCTTTAATCCAGCAGAAATTTTATAAACTAATTTTAACATCTAAAAGTATTCATTTGAAATATGTGGGGGATTGTTGGAATAATTGGGAGTATTTCAAATGAATAAATTATCTAATAATATTATTTTATTAATAAATTAGATATTTTTGTATATTCTATTAAAAAAAATAATTTTAATGAATGATCATTGAGTTTTCCTAAAAATAACGGTAAGCACTTTAAATGTTCTTTTACTTAATTGAGACACGTTAGCTATTATTCAATTAATTGTTTAACAATGAATATTTTCAATGAGTGCTTTGGAGTAATAATAATGGCTCAACGTTAGCCTAATCACATTAATACTATTTAATTTAATTTAAAAACATTAGCCTTATACTTAATACACCTGAGAAGCTCGATCGGCATTAGTACGTTTATATATATCACATGTTTGTGTGGTGCTCGAGTGTGATAGCAGTATTTGTTCAAAAGAATAATATATATTACTCTTCATATTTAGTGGCTAGAAAGTATATAATTTTGGAGTTAAACATCCCCTAACATTTTCACTCTGCTGGATTAATATAAGTTTCCACTCTCGTTGTTCTGTTACCGGCTTATGCCGAAGAGCTCGTTTTATCTTGGGGAAAGGTTTTCGCTAGTCGGAAATACTTTCTTGAGGACAGCGTTTACGCGACTCGAGCTATATTATTTTCTAACGCTCTTTTGCAGGTTTATCCGGCCGACTTGCTACAACATATCTTACACGTCATGTAGTTTTTTTTGCAGGTGCGAATGGTTCCGGCGCTGATTTGTTGGGTCTGATTTCGGTTTGGAGTAGCTGTTGGAGGTATTGGTCCTGCCAAGGCCTCCCTTCCACTTATTCGTGTTAAGGCCTGCACCCTAAGTTTAGCCGTACTCCTATTATTTCCTCTTGGTTTGTTCACTACCTAATCACATGGCCTTGTTATTGTTCTGCCCGTTGCTATTCTATCTTCTGCCTTTGTTTGGGCTCCCCTTGTTTTGTCTTTCTTAGACATGTGACTCACTTGATTAGGAAAGCATCTTTTTTGAGCTCCATATAATTGTGGCCAGTGAGTATGAGAGAGTTGACTTCCTCCTTTGTGTGAGTGAGGCGTGAAACTAGTGGGCAGTAGCTATTGAGAGTGTATCTCCTCCTTTGTGTGAGTAACCAGAGAGTTAGAGTATAGTCCTTCTTCTTCCCTTGTCCTCTGTGTGAGCTTGAGAGGTGAAAAAGAGTGTGGCTAAACTTGGTGAGTGGTGGAGTGGCTAAACAATCCTGGGGTGGTGTGTGTGAGTTGTTCTGGTTGGAGAACTGAGCTGAAATACACACCCAACAGTGGTATCAGAGACAGGGTTGCCGTCCGCCGCCGCCCGCCGCCGCCCGCCATTGTTCGTTGCCGTTCGCAGATGATTTGAGGTCTGCGAGGACGCCCGTTGCCGGAAGTTTATCGCTTGAGGCTGAGAAGCCTTTGCTGGAGCTTTAGCCCGGAATCCTCTGTGGATCGTCAAATCCGGAGCTCGTTGGTTGAGGACGCCGCTGGAGCCTCCTTTCACCTTGGAACCGTCGCTCGTCGCAGGGAATCTCGCCGGAACTCGCCGCTGGATGCTGCCAAAACTCGCCGGGAGTTTGAAGACCCCCCATCACCGCCTGGGAGGTCCACCGTCGAAGTCGCAGGGACCCTCCGATGGTTTTTCCGCTCGACGCTGGGTTATTGCTCGTTGCTAGACTGAGGCTGGATTTCAGATCGATGCCTTTCGTGAGTTTGGAGCGGTCCGCCTGAACGCAGGAATCTCGCCGCCGCAGGGAACGAAGCTCGCCGCCCGGAGATAGCTCGCCGTCCGTCACCACCAGAGCTCGCCGCCGGTCTCCTGGGCTCCCGCCGGTGGTCGTTCCTCGCTGATCGGCAAGCCGCTGGAGCAGAGGGCTGGCCATCGCAGGTATCTTCTTTATCGCAGATCTCGCGTTGATGATCTGCAGGTAAGCTGAGACGCTGGACTCTGTTGGACTGGCTGGAGAAGTTTGACTGGGCTTCAACAATTGGGCTTCTGGACTGGAGCTGGATTGGAGCTTGGTTTTTCTGCTTTGTTGCTGGGCTGGAGTGAACTTGGACGGCTGGAGTGGACTGCTGGAGTTGCTGGAGCTGCTGGTCAACCGGTCAAAGCTGGTCAAACCCGGTCAATGGCAGTCAATAGTCAGTTAACAATCAGAAAAAATCCCAATTTTTGAATTGGGTGGGTAAGGTCGAAACGCCTCTCCTAGGGTTTCGCTCCGGTATATTGACTTTTATCCCTTTTATCGCTTTTGTAGTGATTTAATCTTTTATTGTGTAGAAATCTATTTTAGGTTTATTATTGCTGTTAAAATTGATTGAATTGTTGTATTGTGTTGTGCTGAAAATTTATTATTTATTTGTGCTTATACGGAAGAACAAGGGGTTTGAAGTTGAGTTTGGTGCTCATAAATACTCCCCGCGTGTTCGTGCTAGTTGCTCCGTATATTTGTAGCCTTATAAATATTTAAATTGTTTTCAGCTAAATTTACATTTTATTTTGTTGCTTGTTTTTCTATGTGAAAATGTCTGCTTATAATCAGTATGGTATGGCTCCATTTAATGGAAAATCTGATTTTAGCATTTGGAAGCAAAAAATTAAATGTATTTTAATACAACAAAAATGTTTTAAAGCAGTTGGCGAAACCTATTTAATTTCTGACACAGAAGAGAAAAGGGCTGAAATGAATGAAAATGCATGTTCTGTGATTTATCTGAACTTATCTGACTCTGTGATTAGAAAAGTTGGAATTTTAGAAAGTGCTAAAGTTCTTTGGAATAAATTAAATGAACTGTATACTGAGACCTCTTTGCCTAACCGGATATTTTTACTTGAAAAGTTCTTCAAATTTAGACTAGATATGTCTATAGATATTGAAGAAAATCTAGATGTTTTTACCAAACTTATTTCAGATATTAAGTTGTGTGGTGATAAGCATATAGATGATTATTCTCCCATTGCTCTTTTAAATGCTATTCCTGATTCCTTTAGTGATGTGAAATCTGCTATTAAGTATGGTAGAGATAATGTGACTCTTGACATTGTGGTAAATGGTCTTAAGAGTAAGGAATTAGATTTAAAACAGATGGGTGAGGGTAGAAAATCTGAGGAGGTTATGCATGTGAGGGGTAGAGAAAATAATAGTAGACGACATAGATCTAAGTCTAGGTCTAATTCGAGACGTTGCTATTATTGTCATGAACCTGGTCATTTCATAAAAGACTGTCCTAAATCTAGGAAAAATGAGCATAGTGAGCATGCTAATTTGACTACGTGTGAAGATGATTTAGGTGATGTGTTTATGACAAATCTATGTGATTATGACTACTTGAGTTCTGTGATATCTGATTCTTTGGGTAAATCAGATTGGGTGGTAGATTCTGGTTGTAGTTTTCACATGTCCCCTTTGAAAAATGTTTTTTCAAACTATAGAGAGATTGAGCATGGATTTGTGTCTTTAGCAAATGAGAAGAAATGCAATGTGCTAGGAATAGGAGATGTATGTCTTAGGTTTTCTTCTGGTTATGTGCTTACTTTGAAGAATGTTAGGCATGTTCCTGAGCTGTGCTGTAATTTGCTATCTTGTGCTTCTCTTGAAAATGTGGGTTTGAAGGGAAAATGGGGAAAGGGAATCATGAAAGTTGTGAAGGGTTGTTTAGTTGTTTTCAAAGCTGAGATGAAGAACAACTTGTATGTTTGTCATGCTGAACCCGTACTTGATTCTGTGATTTATGTGCAACCCTGTGTGCTAGGAAAACAGTCTAGAGTTGGTTTTCCTGATCTGCCTAAGTGTACTAATGTGCTTGATTGTATTCATGCTGACGTGTGGGGTCCTTACAGTGTTTCCACTCATGGTGGGAAAAATTATTTTCTGACGTTAATTGATGATTTTTCAAAGAAAGTGTGGGTTTTGTTGATTGAGAACAAATCTGAAGTTTTTGATAAGTTTAAAAACTGGAAAACCCTTGTTGAAAAACAAACCGGTAAGAAAATTAATTTTTTAAGGACCACTGTCAGTTTTGATTTCTGTGATAGTCAGCTTGGTGATTTATGTGATACTTGGGGTATTTCTATGCATAAATCTGTTCCCTCCACACCCCAACCGGATGGGGTTGCTGAGAGGATGGTTAGAACTTTATTAGAGAGGGTGAGGGCTATGTTAGCTTCATCTGGGCTCTCTAATAAGTTCTGGGGGGAAGCTATTTGTTATGCTGTTGATTTGGTTAATATGTCCCTGTCTGTTCCCTTAGGAGGAAAATGCCCTGAATCTGTGTTCATGGGCAAACCGCTTGACTTGCCAAATTTGAGAGTGTTTGGTTGTGCTGCTTATGTGAATCGTGTGAATGATAAATCAGAACCTAGGACTAAGGAATATGTTTTCTTAGGATTTCATGATTGCATGAAAGGTTATAGGCTTTGGTGTAGGAGTGAAACTTGCTTCAATGTGTTGATGAGTAGAAATGTCATTTTTGTTGAAAATGAATTTCCTTGCCTGCTTGTTTCTCCTGATGTTGCTCCAAATGAGGTGGAGCATTTGCCTGTTGAAGTTCATTCTGATTTACTTGTTGAAACCAAACCCAAACTTGTGGATGAAAATGTTTTTCATGGTGAAAATAGAGAAAATAATATTTCTATTAAGGTGGAGCATGATATGAATGTTGTGTGCAATATGCTTGAGTTGCGTGATTGCCATGTTATTAGAGATAGAGACATTAGGAAGCATGAGAGAAATAATATGTGCAATGTGTTTGACTATATTTCCTCTGAGTCTGCTTTAAATGTGCTTAATTCTCTTTTAATTAAAATCTTTGTGATATTTGGTATGCTATTTTCCTTGTGTTTTGAAAATGTGATACCAAGTGATTATGTGAGCTCTACCTGTGCTAGTTATAGAAATAATATTGTTTCTTTTATTTTCTTTGTGCTTGTTATGTGTGGTTGTTGGATTAGTTGGAATCCCCAACTTCTCCCGGATGCTTGCTTGCGTGGTCTATTAACATGTGTTGTGCTTGTTAATAGTTTTGTGATGGTTTTGGTTCTGAACTCGAGGACCGATTGGTAGAGTTCAGTCCATCGTGAAGTGGGTTTGCACGGTAAGCTTGGTCCGAAAGGGAACTTTGGTTCTCATCTATTACTTGTATGATCGCAATGATGTACTTGTAATGGTTCAGCGATGATGAGTCTCCTCACAACCGTGTATTTGTTACTCTACACCACCTAGGACCAATAAGGTGGAGAATGTTGGAGGTATTGGTCCTGCCAAGGCCTCCCTTCCACTTATTCGTGTTAAGGCCTGCACCCTAAGTTTAGCCGTACTCCTATTATTTCCTCTTGGTTTGTTCACTACCTAATCACATGGCCTTATTATTGTTCTGCCCGTTGCTATTCTATCTTCTGCCTTTGTTTGGGCTCCCCTTGTTTTGTCTTTCTTAGACATGTGACTCACTTGATTAGGAAAGCATCTTTTTTGAGCTCCATATAATTGTGGCCAGTGAGTATGAGAGAGTTGACTTCCTCCTTTGTGTGAGTGAGGCGTGAAACTAGTGGGCAGTAGCTATTGAGAGTGTATCTCCTCCTTTGTGTGAGTAACCAGAGAGTTAGAGTATAGTCCTTCTTCTTCCCTTGTCCTCTGTGTGAGCTTGAGAGGTGAAAAAGAGTGTGGCTAAACTTGGTGAGTGGTGGAGTGGCTAAACAATCCTGGGGTGGTGTGTGTGAGTTGTTCTGGTTGGAGAACTGAGCTGAAATACACACCCAACAGTAGCCATCTTCATATTTAGGCATATACAACTCCAATTAGATGGGTTCTGACGCAGGAGTGGTTGGAATGAGTTCTGCAAGTTTTAGAAGGCTAAATCTGGCGCCTCTTAGGCCCAACTCCGACATTGGTGCTTCCCAAATCATGAATACATAGTTTAAGTCCCTTTTGCTATGAAAGTTGAGCTAAAAGTATGGATGGACTGGGATGAGCCGGGACAAGGCTGGGTGGGCTTCGGGACTAAGGAATTCAGGCCCGGTACCGGCCCGGGTATACTCCAGGATCGAGACTGGTCCGGGCCCAAACAGCACCGGGCCGGGCTCGGGTCGGTACAACCCATGTAACTTTTTTCTAAAAGTAGTGCAATTTGGCCCGGTCTGGGCTCAAAAAATTGAGCCCGAAGCCCGCCCCTTATAACTACCGGGCCGGGCCTAAATGGTAATGGGGCCGGGCCGGGCCGTCCTAGTCCATCCCTACTAAAAGTGTCGGTTTTATCCCCTTTGATTTGTGACTTCATTTTCTCTACTTTTGATCATAATCTACGTTTCAAACATATCTTGGGGTTTTATGTGCTTTCCTCATGTTTTCCTATACAAATTGCTATAGTTACTTTTGCAAAACATAAGTAATTGTTATGTCCTTTAAATTCCCCCACACGTCCACACTTGAGCATTGTTTCTCCTCAAGCAAATCCTTTCTAACGATGTTGATGGAGTATATGGCCCAGGGACCCTCGGCACACAGACCCCTACTTCTCCTACACGGGCCCATCAAGCCCAATGTGCACACAAAGCCCTAATATGGTGGCCCAAGTATGAAGAAGCCCACGGTGCACATACCGGTGCCTTCGGCCCAATAGCCGAGGGCTCCAAATTCCAAAAGGCAACTTCATTTGAGCATACAACGCTACTGGGAGACAAGGGCATAAAATAGGAGCCTTCGGCTCTTAGACGCCTTCAGCACATGTGTAGCCTTCGGCCACAGGATAGGTCTTCGACTATAACACAATCAGCGAAGATTCCCTTTGGGGACATGCAACCACCGCATTTAATGCGGCATCACGTCCAACCACCGCATTTAATGTGGTGCACATGCATATGTCGGTGCCACCCCGAATGAGGTGACCCTCGCTCATTAGATTATTAACACGTGTATTCATATCGCATTTATGGCTGCTATAAATAGCAGCTCCTTTTCCCTTGTAAACGATCCCAACATCTCGAGTTCATTTAATATATCTGACTCTCTCTCCTACTTGCTTGCTTTGACTTCTCTCTAAGTTATTCCTCAAATAACCCCTCAGATAAGTTACCACGGGTACACTGTCCATCATATGTACAATTAAATGAGAAACTAAACCATGCAAACTAAATCATGTCTGTAGGAGGGAAAAATTGATATAACTCTTTTAATCATTCTCATATAAATCATTTTTTCATAAATCATTTTTACAAACATTTTCTTATAAATCGTGATGGATGCATAAAGATTACGAAAAACAATTCTACTTTTTGAGAGGTTTATTTTGTGATAATTTAGACAAATGTGCTAGAGCATTGGATATGTCGATGAATTTTTGTTGGATTTTCATCCACACGAGTACTAATAACAGAAATTGTGATTATCAAGGAGTGCTAAGCTGTGGTGAGGAAGGATATGCCAAAAAGCTAAAGAATCCAGGTAGTTTCACAATTCCTAGTCTTGTAGGCGATCCGAATTTTGATTCGGGTGCAAACATAAATTTGGTTCCATTTTCATTATATGAGAAGCTTGCATTTGGAGTACTTAAATCAAAACGTATGTGTATTCAGCTGCCTGATTGATTGTTCAGTCAAAAATCTCCAATGGATTGTTGAGTACATGTTGGTTAAGGTGGGCCTGTTTATTTTCCCTATAGATATCATTATTTTGGACATGGACAAGGATTTTGAGGTGCCCTTAATTTTGAGAAGACCTTTCTTAAATACTGCTCGAGTACTAATAGATGTTGGAAATGGTAAGCTTGCGGTGTGAGTTGGGGATGAGGCTGCCACCTTTAACATGTCCAAAGTAATGAAGCGGCCCAACAAGATGATGATGAGAGTGATTATGTAGAAGTTGTGGATCCTATGGTGGATGGGTGCATCCCGAGTATTCTCTCCAATGAATCTTTCTTTGATTTACTTTTAGATGATGATATCTCTGTATAGGATCTTGAGCTCCTCTCATGTTTTAATTGTCATAATTTGAGTAATGAGGAGGACTCAAGTGATGTTATTTCTGTTAAGACGGGGGATGAGACTTTAGATGAAGTGGGAAAAGGAGAACTTCATGTCGACACCTCTATTGTGACTCATTCTCCATTAAATATGAAACATCTTCCCTCTAATCTTGAATAATCTTTTCAAAATAAAAAATATGAACTCCCAATTATACTTACATCCGGGCTTGGGCAATCTGGAACTCCAATCTTAATTATGTGTTTAAGGATGTTTATAATTGGACTACTTTTAGTTGTTGATCATATTTATCATACCATGCTAGACTCCGACAGTTGTATAAAACACATAAAATAAATATTTATCAGATCAGATCATGCCAGATTCCGACAATTGTAAAACACGCATAAAATAAATATTTATCAGATCAGATCAGATCAGGTCAGACTTAAACAGAACAAACTAGATCAAACCAATCCAGACTAGATCAGAAAGTTCATGTCCAAATAAAAACATCATTATGTCACGACTAGTAATTTAGGTTCGCAACTTCTAATACTCCGTATTTTGATTTCCTCGCCAAATAAAGGATGGTTTGATTTGGACTACAATTTTATGGTCGATCTGCTCTGGAATGATCTGGTCTGTTTAGTTTTGGTGTGGTTTGGCTTGAATCAGTTTGGTCTAGTTCGATAGTTCTCTAATATATGTGTATCTTACAATTGTTCAAGTATGGTCTGTTCTGATCTTATATGATCTGGTCTGAAAGCAGTCCAAATTAAAACATCCAAAGTCCGATAAAGCTGGTTGCAAATATATACATAACTTCAAATTCAGAACAAGTGTTTTTCAAGTATAGTTCAAGGATTCCAAAATGTTTTAATTGGATTGATTTCAATTAAAAACACGTCCAAATCAAAGTTCAATAGACCAGTCAGACTGGACAGATTCAAATCAACCAGATCAAACATTACACATAAAGTAGACACTTACCAACCATATTAGATCAAATTAAAACAGATCATATCTGTGACACCGCACCCGGATGTACTTGAATTTGGAATTTGATATGTATTTGAATTCCTAGTGAATAAAATTCGTGTGTCAGAATTGGTATATTTAATTAATGCATGATTAATTAAATTATTTATCGGGTCCAGTATATGTGACTGGGCTACCAAATATTTAGTTGGGTCATCGTGATAATTATAGAAACCCAAATAAAGTGCCAACTAAAGTTGATAAAAATGTTTGGACAACCGAAGTGCATTTTGGCCCAGCCTGCCAAAAATAGCTGGAATAATTGGGAGGAACTTCCTACACCCATATGGGGTATCTCATAATCTAATTAGACCCAAAATAATTGGGAAGGGGACAAGGATGAGTGACATGGGGCGAATGGGAGCAAGGGGGGAAGTCTCCTAGAGACAAAACCACACCCATGTCTCATTCATGCATTATTTGGGAGAGTGATTGGTGTGAGGATAACCCTTCCTCTCATTAGAGCCATACGCACAAACCAAACCAAGAGAGGAGCTCTGGGAAAGGTTCTCCACAAACTCCAAGCTTGAAGGCAGCATCAACAAAAGAAATCCAAGGAGAAAAAGGGTTGTTCTTGAGGTAAGAACACAACCATTATTCTTTAGCTAGTATTACTTTGTATGATTTTTAAGAAATCATATGGTGGAGTAAACATGAAGTTCTACACGTTTAAAAGTGTAGAATAATGTTATAAAGTGGTGGTATTTAACTTAGAAGAGTCGTGGAATCGATAGGAGTTGAAATCGCCGGAAACCGTCACTTAAAGGGAGCTGTTCGTAGCTGCAGACCACGAAAGCCGCCCGGCTTTCGTCTGCTGTCCAGATTTTTCATCTCCAGTTTAGAACGGGGATTGGTCGGAGGGCTTAACAAAGGCAACTATTTCAGCACTTCATAAGGTGAGGATGGCTGACTATATTGCTTATAATTTTTGGGTTAATTTCATAAGATTACCCAAAGTATTTAAATGTGATTTTCATGGATTATTATTGATTAATAATGCCAAAATGAGAATACTATTGCTTACGAGTAAATGAAGTATTATATACAAATTATGAATGAATTGTGTATGATTGGGTGATTATGAATATGATGTCATGATAGTTGAGTGAACTATGAATATGGTGATAAAATATACTTTTGCTTCATGTAAAGAATTCATGAATGGGTAAAAGTGATATTTTGATATTGAGAATAAATTATATTTGAATTGGAAGATCAATTGGAATGCACTATGTGTCTATGGGTTAAGAACTCGGTTGTTCTAAGATTATTCAACTAGTATTGAAATACTAGCCGAGGTGTTAATATGAGAAACAATAGATTAATCCAAATGAATTGGGTTGTGAGAACTTATACCTTGAGTAGTCCAAGAGATACTTTAAGGTTGAGATGTGTGAGCTCTAAGTATATTAGGAGTAGGCCCTAAAGGCTACTCAAACTAAATCGATTCTAGGCATAGAAATTGCTTAGGGATTGAATAACGTGACTAAGAGCGGGGCTCTAGCATGTCAAAATGGTGACTAAGAGCGGGGCTCTAGCACAACGTAGATTGACTAAGAGCGGGGCTCTAGCTAGTGTAGATTGACTAAGAGCGGGGCTCTAGCTGGTGTAGATTGACTAAGAGCGGGGCTCTAGCTAATGTAGATTGACTAAGAGCGGGGCTCTAGCTAATGTAGATTGACTAAGAGCGGGGCTCTAGCTAATGTAGATTGACTAAGAGCGGGGATCTAGCTAATGTAGATGAACTAAGAGCGGGGCTCTAATATAATGTAGATGGACTAAGAGCGGGGCTCTAGCCAATGTAGACCAACTAAGAGCGGGGCTCTAGTATAATGAAGGGCGACTAAGAGTGAGGCTTTAGCACGATGTAGGGAGACTAGGAGCGAGGCTCTAGCTTGATATAGTAATATAATCGAGCGAGGCTCTACGATGTTTATTTTACGTAATAGGGTAATACCCTATGACTATGAATAAATTTACAGGAGGTTTATGACATCTGTGACCAATAGTCACGGGGGAAAGGGGGATGGACTTTCAAAAAGCATTTCTCAATACTTACCAGGAGGCGTCAGGGCAGACTGTCAATATATCCAAGAGCTCTATCATTTGTGGAAAGACATCTACAACTAGGCAGGGTAAAATAAAGGACATCTTGGGCATGAAGCTTGCCTCTCTACCTATTAAATACCTTGGTGTGAACCTGCACAGAGGGATTAATAGGTTTGATTACTGTGGTAATATCATCAAAATGTTTGAAAATAAATTATCCCCTTGGAAGCAAAAAAATCTATCACAAGCTGGGAGATTAGTGCTCATAAAATATGTTTTGAATTACATTCCACTTCGTCTTCTTGCAGTTGACACTTTACCTAAGAAGGTTGTTTCAGTTCTGAATGGTAAGATGAGTTCTTTCTTCTGGGGTTCAACTGGGGATAGGAAAAAACATCACTGGATTAGATGGGATAAACTCTGTTTTCCTACTATTGAACGAGGGCTTGGGGTTAGGTCTTTATGAGACATTGAAAAGGCTTTTTCACTTAAATTGTGGTGGAAACGGAAGACAGGGAATTCTCTTTGGACTCGGCTTATGAGATCTAAATATGATAGGAATGGAAACATGTTTCCTAAGATCACAGACTCTATGGTTTTGAGAAGAATTTGTTCAGTCAATGATCAAGCCTCTTATTTGTGCTCGGTGGACCAATCTGGTAAAGTCATCTGGAAAGAAGAAGAAGATGGTGAATTTACTTTTAAATCATCATTTGAGGAAATAAGAGAACTATCTTTTAGTTCTTACAACTACCAACATATTTGGGATACAAAGCGTGAACTTAAGATTAAACTACTTCAATGGAAAATCACTAAAGAGATATTGCCTACTTCAAATAAATTAAGCAGATTCAATTTGATTCTCAATCCATCAATGTGCCCTCTATGTAGAAGACACATTGACAATATGAAACATATTTTCTATCAATGCTCTTTGGCTAGAAATTTAAGGCAATACTTCTTTAGTATTTTTGGAATTCTTCAAACTCCGCGGATGGATTATGGGAATTTTCATTATTGGAGGACACAGAATGGAGAAAAAAGTATGTTTTCCATCGTTAAACAACACACTCCTGGTATAATTTGTTGGTTTCTTTGGAAAGTCTATTTTAACCAGATTTGGGGATCCGGGGGAAGGATTCCAACATCGGACACTATCATCCTTCAAATTAAGATGCACATTCAAAATTGGCTGGCTGGTTTACCCACATCTAAGCTTTGGTTTATTGGAGGTATGCTTTATGATGAAGGTCTAATACCTAGGAATTTTCGAATTAAGGGCTTCAAGCCTCAGATTATCCGATGGTATAAATCTAACAAGCATCTGAAACTAAACGTGGATGCAAGTTACTTACCTGAAATGGCCTATGGAGGAGCAATCTTACGTGATCGAAATGGTGAGTTTTTCTCAGCGATTATCTTCCCGGTGCAAGCTCAACCGCCAGTAGATGCAGAGCTACGGGCGATCTTCTGCACTGTGCGATGGGCGTTTGAGGAAGGCTATGTTGGCTTTCAAGTTGAATTTGACTCAGCTTCAGCCCTGGAGTATCTTGCGGGCAAAAGGAGGAAGAAGGTGGACGGATGACATTCAGGCAATTACACAGGAGGCTTTTAGGAAACAAGTAATTTTTGGACACACGAAGCGCGAAGGAAATTGGGTTGCACATCATTTGGCCCAGGTCCAGGTGGGTTGTTTTAAAACTTATTCTGCCAAGGTTCAGCTCCCGGTTATGGTTGAAAGCGCATTTTGGATGAATTTTTTGGGTATTCCTTCTCTTAGAATGTAATTCCTCTGTTATCATTTTCTCGAGTTAGGTTTGGTCCCCCCGGATTCTATTGTACTGCATTTGCTTGGTTTTCTAATAATATTTGGTAAATGTTCCCCGACATTTACCCCACTGATTTTGGTTGTTTGCCTACTGGGTAAAAAAAACTTGTCATTGATTATTGTTTTCTTGCTCATTGGAGCCTTCTGCTCCATCACTCTTAGAATTTTCACTTGTGTTTGACTTTGTCCCGTGGGTAGGTTCAGTTGGGATTTATTGAGCCATTGAGACTTGTTCTCTTGTTACTCTCCCTCAACGGGGGCACTCTCTAGGATATGCATTTGACATTGTTTCGACGTAGGGGAGGAAAATATTGTACTCTGCCCCTTAAAATGTGCATCCTAGAGAGTACTTGCATTGAACGTTTTTCGGTGCCAGGAAGAATAAACAAAGCTCCCCCTCAAAAGTTGCAAGTAATATTGTTCAGCTTCGCAGAGAAAGATTAAAAACTCCCCCTCAAAGTTTGTTTTCTTCGTTATTTAGCACTAGGAGTGAAAAAGAAACACCCCCCCCCCCCCCTAGAATATGCATGCACTTGGTGTTTGAAGTGTTTTGGCGTTGGGCAGGTAATTAAGACGCTCCCCCTATAGAGTGTGCTATGAAGAATTTTCTGTTCAAAGGGGTAGTATGCACGTCAATACTCCTCTTCATAATTTACATGGGTTGATCGCTCAGCAACTCGTCTTCCCTCCATGTGTGTGGAACAATCAGATCAGATACCACATAGGATGAATCTGCAAAAGGTTAAGAAACCTTTGGTACCCATTTCAGGGTGGGTCCGCCCCTTTAATTTTTGTGTAAAACGAATTATGATATTTTTGTTTTATTTTTGTTCCTAAATCAGACTCTTTTGAAGCATTTGGAGAGCTATATGAATGAGATTATGATTTAGGAATCCAGTTTTGAGCAACAAAACTTTCAGCATAGGTGAATGATGGGACATAATTTTGAGGAGATATTGCAGACAAACATCATCACAAATGACATAAGTAGAAGCTTGAAATCTCTTCTGTTGAGATTCCTCATCATTCACATCACAACGATTGTGAGAAACTGTAGACGAAGAATGAAGTTTCAAGCGTGCTTTAACCCTAGCACTAGAGTGAGATTTCACAGATCGAAACTCCTTGGAAGAAAATTGAGTAGCATAGTCTATGGCCGAACTAAATGACTGACTACTTGAACTTAAACATGACTCTTGAAAGGTAGTACAAGACTTACTTACTCGCATGACTAAAGATTGAATTATAGTAAGTAGACAAGGGAATTTCCCGTTTTTTTATAACTATTATTCATATCTGTGTAGTCATAAGACAGTTCAGCCTTGACTTTATCTCTTTTCTTCTGTTTTAGGGCATAAGTTTCTGACTCCCAAGTAAATCTAACAAGTTGGGTAAGTCCTAAACCCATGTATGAAATATTGTACCATTGACGTGATCTCACTTTCTTAAGGTGACACGGGTTTTGGAATCCCAAACCTTGTCTCGGGTCGTAGAATCTAGTGTCTTTAGGCTGATTCAAGAAAATTGTTTGATCTGTTTAACCTCTTTTGATAAGTAAATCCTCCAATTTTTAATTTTGGAATAAAGTTGCTTGCGTTCCTTGAAAATTTCCTCATAAGAGGTAGTGTTTTTTTATTCGTTCATGTTTAGTTGCAGCCAGTATCTTAGTTAAGTTACGAACTACGACTTCTAGATTTTCTACCTTAAAATTTATATTAATGACTTTCTCTTGTGCGTTGATTAATTGAGTATCGAGTCTACCTCTTTCATCTTAGATCTTCACTAAGCAATTATAATTATTTGCTAAGCGTGCTTCTAATTCCTTACCCATGATACGCTCATTAGCAATTGAGCCTTGAGAATGTATGGAATTAGAAGTACATGTCTCGAACTCATTGGAAGATTTAGCGCATTGATTTACATACAATGGTGATGAGTCCGAGTGGGCATCCATTTTGATTATCGGTTATGGATCGTTAACGTGTTGTTGATTGAGTTGTTTGCAAGTATTTGGACCTTAGTGTGAAGTGATGATCATCTTTGATTTGAAAATTTCCCTCCTAAGGTCTTGAGAAGTGTTTGTTGTTAACCTCGTAGTTTGTGATTTATATGTCAATTATTTATTAATTAATTAATACTTAATTAATTAATTTTTTTAAAGTAAAATGTTGACTTTTGGAAGCTTGGACTGTATTGTTGACCTTTGGATTTGAGTTTGGACCTCAAAGTTTGAAATGGGCCAAAAACTAGCTCTTAAAATGGGTTGTGGGAAAAGTTAACTTTGTCCAAGTGAAGAGAAAAGTAAGCTTGTTAACTTTTCCCACACCCAAATTCTTAAAATGAATCTTTCGAAAACATTAGTATTACCAACGCAAACACTTTTGAAGGAAAAAGTAATAGTCTTTAAATTCTTTCAAAAAGAAAAAAGAAAAACAGTCTTGAGAAAAAATTATTCTTTCGAAAACAAAGTCTTAGGAAAAAATATTCTTGCGGAAAAATATTTCGAAAGAAAGAGTAACACTGATTGAAAGACTAAATAATACTTTTCAAGAGAAAGAGTAACACTGTTCGATTGACTAATACTTTTCGAAAGAAAGAGTGCACATTTTTGAAATAGTTTATGTGTTCGAAAGATTAACTTTCGAAAATTCATAACTTTTAATTTGCTTAACCAAATCAGGCTATTCAAGATGCTATGTATTCTTCTTTTCAAGATCTAATATTCTTATCAAGGAATCAAGTCCAAAAAATGAACACACAAAAATATATGGATAAAAAACCAGACTGATTTGCACTCTTTTGAAAATTCAACAACTATGGAAACTTCATTTTTACGACCTCAAAGTCATGCCAATAGATTCAACACCTCAAAATAAGAGTTTACAAACACAAAACTTGCAAAATGATTAAGATTTAAGGGTTAGGTGAGTTTTACGGATATGATGTTCTTCATAAAATTGGAGATATTTAATCAATTCACGTTTATCTCCGATACCAATTGAAAGTCCCTATTTATCTAACAATCACATATATAGAACAAGAATAGTGAAGATTTAAGCTTGGATCCAATACCCACAAAGAGAAGGCCCGTGCGGACAAGCCCATCAGAGGGTGGTTCACATCAGGAGCTCCTGAAGAGAAGTCCCGTGCGGACAAGCCCATCAGAGGGTCTTCCCGGTACAATTTTTTGATGAAATATTTTGAGCATGTTCCTCATCAAGTCTAGTTTGTCCATACCAAATTTCAGTTCAAAATTCGATTGGGAAGGCAGTCAAATAAATCCTAGAAAAATATGGCGTATTCTGCGCACATATAATGTGCAGTATGTTTCCAGGATTTATTTGACTGTCTTCCCAATCGAATTTTGAGCTGAAATTTGGTATGGACAAACTAGACTTGATGAGAAACATGCTCAAAAAGTTTCATCAAAAAATTCCATCGGGAAGACTCTCTGATGGGCTTGTCCGCACGGTCGCACGGAGCTTCTCTTTAGGAGCTCCTGATAGGAACGAGACTCATTGTTATTGATATGAGACACCAATAACTGACGTATTAATTATGATGTGGATCCATAGTTGACTGGCCGGATGAGTGGTCGTCGTAAGTGACGGGAGGAAGACGAAGATGTACGACGCACGTACAGTTGATTAATGGAGGAGAAAGAATTGGATGAAGCCTCAAAGTACGTATTGGTTGTTAATACGGAGTACTTTTCAGTGAAAAGTTTTCACTATGGACTGGACATTTTGGCGGACCGAATTATTGCATTTGAGTTGTAGTGGGCCGAATTATTGCATTCCTGATTTAGTATCATTGTGGGCTGTCATTTTACGTCGGCCCAACATAAATAAAGAATAGCTACAGAAATCTCAAGGCTATTCAGTATGCTACGCTTAAAACGATTGAGCTGGTGGGTTATTTTGGGTCTCACGTGGATTCAGACTCTTCGCAGGATGTGTCTCCAGCTGAAGAAATGTATTGGGCTACTCATTATCTGGCCCAAATGGTGTTCAATAATTCGAATGAGGCCCTATTTTTAGATACCAGTAATTTACCTTCCAATATTAAAAATAAAAAATCATATATACAGATTCTTTAGGTTATCCTTTTTTAAAATGTTTGAACTTTGAATAGGTAGGGTTCAGTCCCCCATTTTTTCGTAATTCTATTTATTTCTATTTACTTCATGTACTTGGAAAGGGTATGCCCTTTCTCGATAGTTTTTGGTCTAGTATTTCTCTTTGTGTTTACTTTCTATTCAATAAAACCACTGATTGGTGGTTTACCTTTGAGGTTAAAAATGAAAAGCTACATAAATCTTGGGTTATAAATATTCATAGGACTTGATTATTGAGCTAAATTATAATTAGTATTATTTGGATGGGAAACTTCGTTGTTGGATTGGTTTGACTGGTTCATAACTGAGCATTTATCGAACATTTGACTATGCATTGACCGGATTGACCAGTTTGAGCACCTTTGACCAGATCGAGATTGAAACATAACCATGGCGATTTTCGGTCGTGAATTTCGAGTGTTGGAACACTATATGCTTATAATTTGTATGTGTACATATAATTACATGCCAAAAATATCATTTTTATTTGGATAATGTAATATATCATCTGGTATACGTACACATTATCTGATATATATAAGAGTACTTACTAGAGTTGTTTAGGTTAAGTGCTAGAAATTTAGTGGACATATGTGCGCGTATTAGGAGTTGTGGGTGTGATTAAATAGTTTGATACGAATAACGTTCACGATATGGATGTTGGTCGTGACATATGGGGTTACGAAGACAATTAATACTACGTACGTACTTAAAAGGAGCTTACGCGCTTGATGGTGTTATTTGTGACCATAAAGACCTTAGGGTGGGTTGAGGTTTACACAGAATTATAAAATAGATAATTAGCTATAGTGTGTTTGTGTATACACTACAAAAAAAATTACGGGATTGACACAGAATTTGGCACTGAATTACCTATTTTTCGTGCCAAATAGCTCGTGCCAAAGCATTTTTGGCACGGATTTGGCATATCCCTGCCAAAATTTCTGACAAATACCTGCCGAAATCCCTGTCAATCCTGTGTTTTTTTAGTGATAGGTAGGAGAACCGTGACTTGGCATGACTAGGATGACTTGGGTGACATGGACTCATTATATAATCACGTAAGAGTGTGCATTGAATTTGGGGAACCTTATGAGACTCCAACCGCGGTGGCACGTAGGTCCCCGAGTGGTACGCAGACTGGGGTGGGTGGTATGAAAATCCCGAGATTTGGGCGACAAAACCTTTAGAGGGTTAGACGGCCTATAGAGTCTGAATTAAATAAGAATTTGACCTTCAGATTGTTTAAATATATTTTGGACCTTTGGTCTGAATACATCATTCAGACCTTTCGTACTTATCGGATCGATACATCATTTTAGATCTATGGGTTAAGTAAATCAATTTGGGCCTATGGGTAGATCGAATTAGTCCATTTGAGCCTCTAAGAAATAAATTGTATTTAGATTTTGATAATGTTTTACAAATTACGAAATAAGAGCACAAATTAACCTACATGGATGAATAAATTAATTTGGACCAACATACTAAACAAATCATTTGGACCGCTATAAGCTAGTAATCGTGCTTATGGCATGGGTTTGATATATTAAACATGGCAAATAGGTTGATTTTGCTAAATTATACAAATGGCCTACAATCATACTATATTCCTATGTATAGAATATATAAAATATAAAATTTGTATGTATCAACATGTTAAAAAAGTCTTATTCATAGATGTGTGTTATATATATACTACGTATCTTATAGTGTCTCTTTCCTTACGAGTACTTGAAGATATAAGATGTTTTCTTTTGGACTGTTTTCAGTCCTAGACCAAACCAGACCAGACCAGATCAGACCAGACCAGGCTTAAACAGCTCAGATCAGACCAGATCAGACTTAAACAGACCAGACCAGACCAGACTTGGATAGTTATAAAATACACAGAGACCAGACGATTACCAGACCAGACCAGACCAGACCAGTTCAAACCAGACTTAAACAGACCAGACCATACCAGACCAGATCAGACCAGACTAGACCAGCAAATTTCAGTCCAAAAGAAAACATCCATAGTATTGACCTCTTCACGGGACGTGACTAATATTTTGAGATTGGTGATTGTGCTTGATGTCTACACACATGCAAAGAGTGTATTTAGGAGAAGACTTAATTTGTGCTTCTGTATTTTGTTTGAAAATGTATTTATAAATACTTATGAATAAATATTTTGTAAATTACGTTTAATTATATGTTTGTGTGCGTGTATTTTACCCTCTGTGGCTAATTATGTTTTTGAATGTCATCTTTATTGTATACTAAATCAGATAATTTTATTTGGCTAAAGGGTCAAACAGGTACATGAACTAACTTAAAGTGTTCAATTAGCCCCTTATTTAGGAGGTTCTGCCCGGCCGTTGCCAATTGGGGCGGTTCCCGGTGGAATTTTTTGATGAATGTTTTTGAGCATCTTCTTCATTAAGTCTAGTTTACACATATCAAATTTCAGCTAAGAATTAAATCGGGAAGGCAGTCAAATGATTTTCCGAAATGTACTGCGCTGTTTAACTGCGCAGTTATCTTCAAAAAATCATTTGACTGCCTTCCCTGTTGAATATTTAGCTAATATTTGGTATGAGTAAACTAGAATTAATGAAGAATATGCTAAAAAAAATTCATCAAAATATTCCACCGGGAACCGCCCCAATTGGCGACGACCGGACAGAACCTCCTATATAAGGGGCTAATTGAACATTTTAAGTTAGTTCATGTACCTATTTGACCCTTTAGCCATTTTATTTTGAATTAATTCCACTTTTGGTCCTACGAGTTTTGTGTCAATTCCACCTTTAGTCCAAGTCTTTCACTTTGTCCACTTTTGATACTTGACTAATGCTTTTTAACTGTTTGTGGTCCTTTAATTTCCGACGATTTTAACCATCGGAAACAATGCCAGAAGGACCATATATATGAGCGAAAACACAATAGTCATGTATCAAAAGTGGAAAAAGTGAAAGATCGATTTGGATTAAGTGTGTAATTGATCTAAAATTTATTCTTTTATTTTATTGTTATGGGATTACTTAGAGGGTGTTTGGATCTGATTTTAGAAGTTGATTCTGCTGCCCCAAGGAGCACTTTGAAGCAGAAGCAGTTTGGAAGGTGTTTGGATCTGATTAAAAAACTTCTGTTAAAATAGGTGTAGAATCAGTTTGGTAGAAGCTGGGTACTACCAGCTTCTGAAAATCAGCTTCCGATTCTACCAAATTCTATTCCTAAAATATCCTTCGTAACTCTCGCTAAGCCCAAATCAGCGACAAACCGTTTAGGCATTGTCTACCCTCCAGAGCTTCTCTTCTCCATCGTCTCTGTGGCTCTGTGCGACAAACCCGGCCGGCGCTTGGGGTTCTCCTGCGAGAGCTTCTCCGACAATTGTCTCCAGGAGACGCAACCCTTTGGGTCGGGGCTTGGCTTCTCCAGCGACGGTTTCTACAACCTTCATCTCTCGGCTTCAATTTCAAGGTATACTCTCAACTTGTGAGTTCGTTGATTTTCTCAAGTCCAATACAAAGACCTTAACTGATTTAGTAATAATTTCAAGGTATACTCTCAATTCGAATTATTGTGTTGGTCTTTCATCTTTTTTTTTTTTGCAAATATTTTTTTTGGTTTAGTAATAACTAATAAGCATATGATTTTCACTTAAGCCTAGCAAAACTGGGAACGACATTCAATTCCATAAGGGTATGGAATTTTCACAGCAGCAATAGTGTCCTTTTGGTAAATTTACACAAAAATCAGCTTGCAAAAGTAGCTTATCCAAACACTCAAAACTGATTCTCTATTACATAGAGCAGAATCAATACCAAACACTTCAGACAGAATCACTTTTTCATACAGCAGAAAATTCGGATTCTGATTCTCACTTAAAAATAGAAGCAGAAGCAGAATCAGTTCCAAACACCCCCTTAGTGTGTGATTCATCTTGCAATTTAATAAGGGTGGTGACTGGTGATTGCCTTTAACGTTTCATACCGCGATCGTCCACTTCACTTAATTTCAACATATATTCAAACAATATATTTTATGTGAAAAATAAACAGCCTTGATATTATGCATGGACGTCTCCCGCTGACCTGTAAACCATGCATGTGTTCTCATTTAATTTGTTGCATCTTCTTCTAGTTCATGTATAATTGGCAACTTGGCTTTGCCTTTCTTGTCCCTACAATGACCAAGTCTGCTGGGCTCTGCATTTATTGTATTCATCATTACAACAAGAGTTGAGGAGTGCATGAAGCCAATAAGTAATTTGTCAAATGAACTGCCGACCAAATGGCAAAAACTTTTTAAAAGATATTTGATTCATAAGTATTTGTTCATTCCCAAAAGTATTTTGTTCCCAATTCAGATATTATTCTCATAATTTACAAAATTATTAAATCAAAATATAGTAAAGCGGTGATGCATCCAATTTGAAGGACAACTGTACTCTCCAAAGTAAGGAAATGATTTTTAATCATTTAGGGCTAGGCCCAATAAGCGAATTGTGCTGTATAGAAATAAAATTATATCCTATCCACGTATTTTTACAACTTCTTAAGATTTATTCATTTTAAAAACATATACAATTCTAAAATAGGAGTAATATGTATTTTTCCCTGGATTTAAGCAACTACTAACTCCTATCCTGCATTCAAATGCCATATTTTATCATTATTAGACATTAATATGACAGTATTAGTGCCATAATTACCCGCAGTATTTTTCAAGTGTTATTGTAATTAATCATATTTAGAATATAAATTATAGTGCTTCTATTTTGAAATTTCTAACATTAAATAAATCTTACACCTATAAGGGAAGTTTCCTTGTTTTTAAATTAAAGAATGCTCATCCTAAAAAAATCCACTTACGGTTCCTTCAATACTCATGTCAATTCAAAACACACTTATTTTGCCAATTTTGGAGAAATGTCCATTTTATCATGTGACATGCATACATACGGAGTACATTACATTCTGATGCTGTGATGCATAACACGAGAAAATAATTTAATTAAATTACTCCGAACTTTTGAGAGAAAGCAAGGTAAGTACTCTAAACTTTTATAACTTATAAAACTACCCCACACTTTTTTATAAAAAAAAAACTTTATATACAAAGTTATTTTATCGTCATTATAAATGTTTTTTTCTTTTACAAATGTAAATTTATAATGCTAACTAAATAATATTAACATTCTAAGCATTTTTTAGTGTGCAATTAAAATTATTATATTTGTGAATGTTATTTATTTAAAATATTGAAGTTAGATAATAATTTCATCCTTATAAATGCCCAAAGTATTTTAAATTTTATATTTTAACACTATACATTCACATTTGTTAAAGAAAAAAACATATTCAGATGGTGCTATGATAATTTTATATAAACTTCAGGGTATTTTTATTACATGTGTCAAAACTCTTTTTTCCATTTAACATAATTGTGAGCCTGTTTGGTAGCACGAAAATCGGCTGTTTTGGCTGATTCTGCTGAAATTTATGAAGTTCTGACTAAAGTGACTGCATTAGCTGATTCTGTTGATTTAAGAAAAAAATATTATTAAAATATATTTTATCAATAAAATAAAGAAAAAATTATATGTACAAATAGCTAAAATAGTCATCTACATTAACTTCAGCCAATACAGCCAGAAAAGTAACTTCAACCTTACTTTTTCTGCTTATTACACAATTCAGCGCGCGAAAGTAAAAGTTACGTGTTTGGTGAAAAAGTTGGCTGATAAGTCTGATAAACTGAAAAACCGGGTTGTCAAACGGCCTCTATATTTAATTTAACAATTACTTTAGATAATCATACGACAAAAGATGACTTCTAATGAAACAACTTCTATATGTAATATTTCATTTTATTATTAATTATTTTTTCTAATACTACAATATAATTTTGATTTATCTAAGTTGTTTTTAAATAAATAAAAGAAATTGATCCAGCACGAAAATAATTGTGAAGCTTCCGTTTTCACATTTGTCAGTGCATCAATTCCATCATTATTATGTACAAGTACATTTTTTTTACCAAAATTTACAAATTCAGATTTTAAAATAAAAGATGAGAGAAACTTAAAACTATTGTTCACAAATTCAATTGTTAATGAATCAAAATATAACAATAGTATGACAATTAAGTTTTTCCAAAAACAAAAAAAACACCCAAGTTGCAATTATTAAACAATACTATTTGTCCTACAGTGTCATACAGTAGCATAAAGTAAGAGAAATATTAGTACGTCTTTGTTTGCAAGTGATTGTGCTTAAATAAAAGCACTTTTTGAGAAAAAGTGATTAGTAGTAAAAGTTGATAGTGTTTGGTAAAATAAGTGCTTTTTGTGTAATAGAAAAAGTAAAAAGTAGATTCTACACGAAAACCGAGAAAGTAAAAGTTGGTATTGTTTGGTAAAATAAGTGCTTTTTTCTTTAAAAAAAGCCAAAAACACTTAAATTAATTGTTTGCAAACAAAACCTACGTACTACGTATGTGTCATACAGTGTTTTCTAGGAAAATTGGAATAATTCCTAAAATTAAATAAAAAATAGTTTTGCTAGAGGTACACAAAATGTGTACACAAAATATGTACACATGTCTGTCCTTCACAGAAATTTTGTCTGTCACAGACAAATCATAATGGGTTGTCTGTGACAGACAAATCATAATGGGTTGTCTGTGACAGACAAAATTCCTATGAAAGATAGATATGCGTACACATTTTGTGTGCACATTTTGTGTACCTCAAACATTTTTGATAAAAAAATACTTTCTTTTCTCATACTCCGTATTAAACAATACTCCGTACTATTTGTCCTACAGTGTCATACAGTAGCATAAAGTAAGAGAAATACTACGTAATACGGAGTACTAGAAATAGTTTTTTTAAAAAAAATTGTCCGGATAAAATAATAAAGTACTCCCTCCGTTCCCAAAAATACTTCCCACTTTCCTTTTTGGGCCGTTCCCAAAAATTCTTCCCACTTTCCCTTTTTGGACAATTTGTGTGGCTCACATTCATTTCACATTTTTCTCACACAACCACAACCACACATTTCCACTTTATTCCACTTTCTTAATAGGCGTGCCAATTCAAACCGGGAAGAATTTTTGGGAACGGAGGAAGTAACAATTTTATGATTGGACTTTGTACACAAAAGAGAGAATTAATACAAAATCAAAAATTTATTATTTAGAAGGAGAAGAGGAAGTATTTATGTAAAGGAATATACTCTCTTTATAAACTTTCTTTTTTTGTTGTCTCACTAATTTTGTCACTTTTTAAATAAATAATTTATGATTTCAGTTAATTCTCTCTCATTTGCACAAACTTCAATCGCATCCATTTTAGTTTATTAATTTTCATGCTGTTTAAACTTGAGAAGTTTTAGATGTTGAGGAGTTATGATTTTTTTTTTTGAAAAAGAGGAGTTATGATTTATATACATGGAATATACGGAGTATGATTTGATAAATTTGGAATTTTGAAGAGATAAAATAGTGAATTTAGCCAAAAAGAAAATGATGTTGACTGAGTAACAACGAAAAGATAGCTTTTATGATTGCAGCTTTTCAGGTTTGAGGACGCGTAGGAAACACTAGCGCATGTGAGGGCAAGAATTCTTAAAGTAGGCTGGGGTCCACTTATTTAAAGCGGAAAGTTTACTTTTGACCGTCTGATCAGCTGAACCCGCAGCAGCTTTTCCCACCGGCCACCACCAAGCAAAACCAATACTCCCTCCCTCGGTCCCAATTTGATGATCTCATTTCTTTTGGACTCAAAGATTAAGGAAGTGATTGAAAAGGTAAAAGTTGTAGTTGAGATTTGAGTAGAAAAAGGTGAAATGATGTGGACCACATATTTCTTTCCAAAAAGGGAAATGGGACTATCAATTTGGGACGGCCGAGAAAGGAAATACGGGATCATCAAATTGGGACGGAGGGAGTAGCTTCAAATCAGCTCCTCTCCAACAGTACTCAAATTAAAATCTACGGTAGTTTCTTGTTTTCATTTTTTTTAGAATCATTTCACAGTTGTTTGTAAGCTTTGTAACTTTTGGCATGGTTAAAATTGTAATTTCATGCATAGTAAAAATATGAGTTTTTTTTATCTTAAAAGAGACTTAATTATTACTGAAATTCCTAAATAGGAGTGTGTATATTTTTTTTCCCTAAATAGGGCTTAATTACCCATTTAACCTTATTCTTTCTCTTTCTCTACCCTACGCGCGTCTCCTCTCCTGCGCATCTTCTTTCTCTTCCTCTCTCCCTGTGGCATTTCTTCTCCCCCTACACAACTTCTTTTCTCTTCCATACAGATCCCCTTCTCCTTCCTGCAAATCTTCTCCTCCTTCCCCTTCGCACAACAACAACCAAACTTAGAAGTCCGGTCCTAGCAATCGCAGTCGCTGAGCGAAGTCCGCCGCCGCTGAGCGAAGTCCGCCGTCGTCGCTCCGAAGGTCTTCTTCTCTTCTTCGAAGGTCAGGTTCTCTTCTCTAATGGTTATCCCCGTCCTTCCTCCCCTCTTCTCTTGTTCTCTCTTCCCCTGTAATATTTCGTTGCAAATCTCTTTTTCTTCTTTGATTGGTATAAAATGCCAAGTTGAACTCTGAAAATGCCACCAAAATGGCATTCATATTCTATAAAAAAAATTGTATTTTTCTTTGAAAATGCCATTAAAATGGCATTCTCGATTCATTTTGGCATTTTGATAAAAATGTAAGCATTTGTGCCGGCAAAGGCTAGATCTACAATGATAGAGACCTTATTTGCAGTTGTAGTTGCCGGATTGGATGTTAGGGTGGTCGGATCTACAAGGGCAGCAAGTGGATACCGACGGAGCATAGATCTGACCAGATCTCCGGCGTCGTCCGCAAAATCTGCAGCGGCAACAACCGTATCTACATTGGCAACAGTCAGATCTGCAACGGCGGCCGGTTTTGATGTGGCGGAGACTTCCGGCGATGGGCGGCGACGGGCGGCTGGAGGTGGTCTGGTGTTCTGGTCGGTGGCAGTGTGTTTTTCAAGCTTCAAGGGCGTTTTAGTCCAAATACAAATAATAACTCCTGTTTAGAGAATTTTCAAACTTTAGTCCTATTTTGGCAATTGAAGATCTATTTACTCCCATTTAGTTAAATACCTCTAAAAATATAACACTCCTTTATAAAATTCTTCGAATCTATAAATATAGAATTTTATATCTAAAGTTAGACCACAATAAAAAAGTTGTTTGAAAATATTTAATTGAAAGAATAACATGAATATTACATCTCAACTTTCATTAGACAAAAATATAGCCAAATTATCGTGTGGACAAAAAACTGTTAAATAATATTGAAGTGACTAGAATGCACCTGAGTAACTAAACCCTAAAGTCTACCCACCCCAACCTTGCATCTGCGATATCCATCAATTTCCGCCGATCCATCCTCGCAGCATCTGCGATTGATTGTCGTCGGCTCCATCCTCGCTGCATCTGCGATTGATTTCCGATGACTCCATCCTCATAGCATTTGCGGTTGATATCAATCCTCGCATATGCGAACCCCAACCTCGCATCTCCAGGATCTGCTGCCGCATCTGCAATCAAGAGAGGCTGTCGTCTCCTACTTCAGTGCACCAGGCGTCGTCTCCGCATCTCGTTATATCTGTCTGCCTCCACATCGCAACCTTCAGATCTTATTCTTACTCTTCTTCAGTTATGTCAGATCGACGGCGAATTTGATTGGAGCCGATGCATCCGGCAGAGGTGAGTCTACGGGTCTGGCTGGGCAAGGGTAGGACGGGGCCCATGGCCCGTGGGTAGTGACGGCGGAGCATGGCCGCATGGGTTTTGGGGCACTAGCTTCACAGTGGAAGGATCAGTCCGATTGGGGTAGGGCAGTGGCTTCAATTGGGCTGGGCTGATGGTGGGGCCGTAGGGCGGTGATGGCGTTGGGATGGTAGGCGGTGGTGTATATGGCAATTTTTTTTGAAAAACGTGTTTTGTAATTGTAATTAATTATTGTCATTGTAGTAGTGTCACTGGGTCAATGTCGCTTTGAAGGTGTCACCGTATCACTGTAGCCGGTGGTGGCAACCGGTCGGCGGGAACCTTGTCACTGTCGCAAATGTCACTGAAGGTATGTCACTGTGATAGTATGTCACTATGAGGGATGTCACTGCAGTCTGGGGGTATTTAGTAAATTTAACACTTGTTAGTCACATTTTTGGAAAATAAAAGATAAGGTCATTTTTTTCTATCGTCCACTTTTTAGTAATATTGGGGTCAAAACCCCTATCCTTACGTAATAAATATCTTGCGTTGAAAACAAATGATTTTGATAGGACCAACTATTTTTCAGTAAAAGAATGTCACATGTAAAAAACGTTGTTTGAAAAAAATAATAATTTCACCGATGTTAAAGTCCGACACAGATAAAATTGTACTCCATATAATTTGGTACTCGTTTTAAAATCCTTCAAACTAACAATTTTTTCGTGCATAATGTTAAACCACGAAAAAATGTTAGTCGAAAAACTATATTTTCATAGAAAATGAGTGTCCGCTCATACAAAAACAATTTTGGACTATGCCGAAAAATTATATTTTCCTTATCCCATTTTACAAGATACACTTTCCTTTTTCGGTTGTTCCACAACTATGGCATTTGTCCTGGTTTGGTCAGTTTGGACTTCCCTAACTTTTTACTTTCCCTTTTTATCCTTTTATTTATCATTTCATCATTTACTTTCCTTTTTTGATTGTTCACAAATTAAATAGGCCTTTGTACATGTCCGTAATGCTCAGTTCAGGCCCTTGTACATGTCCGTAATGCTCAGTTTGTCCTCTGAAATACAAAAAACTGCAATTGACACTTTGAACTGGATAAAAAGTTTTAAATTTGATAATTTGCAAGTAATCATCCAATCAGCACCATGACATCAGCTAATGTGCCAAGTGTGAATCTGATGTAGCAACTCAAGTGGTCAAATAAGCCAGTGAACCCAACGGAATTGTTCAATTCACCCCATCATTCTTTAAAAATTGTCAAAATTACGTACGAACACTATAAAAAAAGCAAAAAAACAAAATACAAATATAAAAAAAACACAAATCGGAAATATAAAATAGACTAAAGTGTCAAATAAGCCGTTCTAGTTGTCCATAATGTTCAATTCGCCCCGGAACAAAAAAACTCCATTTGGCACCCTAAAATGGATAAAAAGATTCAAATTTTAGAGAATTTATTGGTAACCATCTGGTCAACGCACGTCATCAGGTAATGTGTCACCTATGCATCTGAGGTGGCACCTCGAAGGGTCAAATAAGTCCCTGAGCCCGACCGAATTGTTCAAGTCACCCCCTCAACCGTTAAAAATTGTCAAAACTATGGGGGAAAAGTACAAATATAAAATAAAATACAACTCGAAAATAATAAATATAAAATGAAATAATTTTATTTTCTGTAAATTTAAAATAAAATTAAAATTCAATAAAAGGAATGCTTTAACTTTATTTCCAAATATTTTATAATATTTATATTAAAAATGTTAAATTTATGGGTATATACGTACATACACACACATATACGAAGTATATATGTATTACCTTACTTTATACAATATAGAGTACACGTAGTTACTATATTTGATATGTAAAAAACTACTATAATTTAAATATATGTTAAATAAATGATTCAAAATTTGTCATTGATATTTTTAAATTTTACTTCTTATAATAGTATTGTATGAAAATTTTATGGTCTAAATAATTAGTACAAAGTATAGAATTAAATATTCCATTTGTCCTTTTTTATTCTATAAATATAAGAAAAATCTAATTAGTATACTTAAAAAATATAATTACATCTAAATAATACTTTTAATTTCTAATCATTACCAAAAAAATTAATCTATTTTTTAAATAAATTAAAAACACAAAATCAAAACATACAAATGGAAAATATAAACATAATATAAATAACCTTACTAAAAACCTAAAAGTATGCTTATATTACAATGTATTATATATATTACATAAAATAAAATTTTAAATATAGTTCGTCAAAATATATTATTTATTTTCTTATATAAAATATAGATATAAAATATGCAAATAAAGTTATAGAAAATATTTGTGGTGAATTCATAATAGAAAATATTGAGAAATTCAAAAATAAGTTGGTGAAAAACCCACATGATTTTTATGCAATTACAGAAATGAGGGTATAATCTTTTCCATCGGTAGTTATTGTCAAAATATTTACTTAGCTTTTCTCTGATTTTGCTCCCACTTGTCTCTAGAATTACTATCTCTGGATTCCATAACCCATCAAACATAATGATATCATTGATGATAATTGTGATTTTATAGGAGTATTATTTGTGATATTTGATTATTAATTTATCATTATGATACAATGTATTTATTAAAACAGAAATAAGAAACTTTAGATCATCTTTGGTAACATTGAAAATGTTTGAATCGACTTATGTGTAAAAATGTGTGAAGTTCTGGATGAAGTGACTAGATTCGCTAATTTTGTTTATTCAGGAAAAAAATATACTTAAAATATACATAGTAATTTATTAACAAAATGAAGAAAACTATATAAACAAATAGCTAAACTTGTTCTCTACATAAACTTCAGCTAGAAAAGTAACTTTATGTCTTCAACCTTAAATAATTTTGATTATTACACAATTTAATGCGCGAAATTTAAAAATCATATTTATTGAAAAACTTGTTTGGCAAGACTAATAATCTAAAGAATAGGATCACCAACTGACCAAACTGACTTTTAGTGGAAAAATTGTTTTTAGATTCAAATCATCCTTCAGTACATTCATAAAGAACGTCGCAAAACACAGATTCAAGAACAATCAAACCTCAATTGTTTTAGATTCAAACTATCCTTTACTGCGTTCAAAGGAAAACTAAACCCCAATTTTTTAAGATTCGAATTATCTTTCAATGCATATATAAAGAACGTCGCAAAACATATATAGATTCATTTATGGGCTAGTTTGAGTTTGCATCTCATTTTATTGTTTAAATTAGACTTTACACCCCATTTTTAAAAATTTTTGTGTATGCACCCCCAATTCCTTATGAAAAGAGAAAAACGTCCCTCCATTAATAATTTTTTTGGCCTTCAAATATTCCTGACTGAGGGGCATTTTTGTCTTTTCATGTGGGATTGCGGTGCAAAAATAAAGATTTTTTAAATCGGGATGCAAAGTCGAATTTGAATAATAAAATGATGTGCAAACTCAAATGATCCTTTCATTTATTTAGATTTAAATCATCTTTCACTATATTCATAAAGAACGTCCCACAAGACAGATTCAGACAACCAATGAACCAAACCCCAATTTGAATTTAGTGGAAACGTTTAAAAAACATTTAAACTAACATAAGTTGGTATGGAGGAAATATTTTAAAATAGTCCGTATATTTGGAGTGTAATCCATCACTCCGTGTCACTTGTAAACAGTCCGGAATTGCCCATGCCGTTCCACCTCATGCCCTGTACGGTTGCACTCTTGGCTGATAATAATACTCTCATCTACCTAAGCTTTTGTATATTATTACTCCATAGTACACGGAGTATATTTCTTCCCTTCTTCAATAAATGCATCAATTTTTCACATTTATTGATACACAATTTTGATCATTAATATATAATCTTGTACGGAGTATTACTAAAAAAAATTAAAAATTAGATTTTGGAAATTTAGATTGAGAAAAATTTAATACTACCTCTGTTCCATTTTATGTGCCTTGTTTGCTTTTGGCATAATTTTTAATAAAGTGGTTGAAAAGATAAAAGTTGTGATTGAGATTTGAGTATAGTAAAGTGAAATGTTATGAACCACATATTTCTTTCCAAAAAGGAAAAGATGACACTTATTTTGGGACAACCCAAAAAGAAAAGTAAGACAGATAAAATGGGACGGAGGGAGTAATATTTTTCAAAAGAATTATTAATACATTAATAAATAAAATGTAATCAAAATAGAACATGTGAATAATGTAAAATTAAATACATGAAGATAGTATATTAGTGAACAACTTGTTTTATGTTAGTGAACAGTTTATTTACAGAAAAATCATATACACCAACATATTACGCGGAGTAATATTTACAAAAAGTGGGTATAAATATATTTTCCTAAAACAAGGCACTTTACTTGGTGATTTGTAGCGCACTCACATACTTTAGTACTCCGTAGGAGTTTGTCTCATACTATTCTGTATCACATTGTGACACATTCGCACGCATGTTACAAACATCATGCCTTTTATCTTCTTTTTTATTTGATACGGAGTATAACTATTACTCCGTAATAAAATGATCTTATCATATAAATTATGGTACATATTTAAATATAATAAAATAAAATACTAGTAATATTTTTTTGGAACATTCTTCTAAACCTATCATAGTATCTGCTCTTGTTAATGTCAACATTCTTGATTGGGATGCGTCTCGAACCTGTGACCCCCTCTTTGAAAGATCAGAGTGATACTATCAGACCTCAAGATACTTGTCATAAAATAAAATAATATGAATCACGCAATGGTAATTGATTTAACACATATCTTACAAGTTTGAGAGTTCTTATATATGATACTATGGTAGTTATAGATTCACCCTCGTGGCTATGGCCTTTTGACACATGTATACAAATTGAGCTATGTCTATTGTTCCATCATTTACATAATTTTATCGGTGTCCGCTCTTGTCCCTCTAGGGAACTTAGGTTATTGGGTAAGACATTCAATTCGGGTGGAGCTAGGGGTACACACAATTTGTACACACAATTTGTACACTTGTCTGTCCCCCACAGACAAGTGTACAAATTGTGTGTATCCCAATCTTTTTTCATTCAATTCACATGTTTCTAGTCATTCATATGCCATCATTAAATGATGCAAGTCTTGAATACGATTCTACAAAGCTTTAATTAATCCTTACCCTTCCATCTCTTAGCAAGACTACAAAATATTCTTGTAAATTATAGTCGTTATCAAGTATATAAGCAGTGATTTCAAAATATACAATACTGCCATACAAAATAGAGATTTTTTAAAAAATATTACTAAAATAAAATTTATATTTGTACAAATATGACTAAAAGTTACTACAATCTAATCTCATGATAACTTAAGTTTAAAACTTAAACATAAGTTACTATTATTCCACTACTACTCTAGTCACTAGTCATATTTTTGTCAACACTCTTTGTTCTAGTTATATATATATATATATATATATATGTGTGTGTGTGTATATGTATGTATATATATATATATATATATATATGTACATATATATAGAGTGAGAGAGAGATTTAGGATCACATAGAAACTAATCTTAATTTACAAAGTGCAAATTAATCCTAACCATTCCTATTAATTAGATAACGGTGAGGATGCTACAATTGTTCCACTAACTGCTTGTCCTCAAGTTGTGGTTAAAGGATAAATAATTATCCCACTAATACGGTTATGTGTTAGTGCCAAAAAAAAACCATACCCTTGATTATGTAAGATTGAACGGATGAGATGATTTTGCATTATGCATGGGCATGGGAAACATACTTTGTATCCAATCTTAACCCTATATATATATATATATATATATATAATTATAAAAATATACAATCCTCACATAGGACACATTTAGAATGAAATGATATGTTTTATTTTAAACGAGACTATGATGCCAATAATGTCAAAATAATACTACCTTCATCCCAATTTGTTGGTCCTAGTTCATATTCACCTTGTCAACACAAATCACTTGGTCCGAGACTTTTGTCGTTGTGCATTTTATAATTGTTCAAGTTCGATCTGGTCTGATATGTTTAAGCATGATTTGGTCTGACCTGATCTGTTTAAGTCTAATCTATTCTGATCTGAGAGTAAAAACCGTCCAAAAGTAAACATGTTAAATGCACACAAAGAAAACAAAATATGCAGAGTGCAGACAATTGTTTTTTAAAGTCATGGATAATTAGTACTCACTCTATCTCCTGAGTAACATTTTACTTTCCTTATTTAAGTTATACGGAGTACGTAGTAGTATTATACTTTGTAAAAGATAAAATCATGAACTATTGAACTAATAAAGATAATGAAATAATAATTGTACTAACTAAAATTATGGGCTCGACATCTGAAATGAAAAAATCATTATTTTTTTTTCCTTATTCTGGGTTAGATTCAATGCTACCTGGCCCTGTAGATTGCAGTGGGCAAATCAATCACAAGAAGTATCTTTATTCTTCGAAACTTTTTGGGAACCTGACAAACTAATTGCACATTTTGCGTGACCCAGACCTTTAATCTAAAATTATTCGACAGCCAGCCAGACAAACTAATTGCAGTGAGCGAAACCAATTCTATTGGATTTCCCCCCGAAGTGTTAAAACAAAATTTATTAAAAAAAATTATGAATAAAGATATTATTATATGCAATAGTATCACTCTTCCATAAAAATTAGGGAAAATAAAAACTAATAATCCAACCTTTTAGGGATGTTCTTATAATAGTCTCACCTTTTTGTTATTCAAGAATAATCCAACCTTTGCACCCCATCTTCATTCGTTGGTCTCTGATCGATTAATGACCTGCTATTCCAAGTTATTTTCTTATCTTTGCAAAATATTATCTTTGTAAAAGGTGAGATTTATGGTATAATGGTTTGCAAAGATAATAAAATAACTTGGAATAGGAGATCATCAACCGGTCAGGGACCAATGAATGAAGATGGGGTGCAAAGGTTGGATTATTCATGAATAACGAAAAGGTGAGACTATTTTAAGAAGACCGCTAAAAGGTTGAATTATTAGTTTCCATTTTAATGGGACTATGAATAACGGAGTAACAGATAGATTTCACAATTTTTGAATGGGGAAAATGGAAACTAATAATCCAACATTTTAGCGGTCTTCTTACAATAGTCTCACCTTTTCGTTATTCATGAATAATCCAACATTTGCACCTCATCTTCATTCACTAGTCTCTGACCGGTTGATGACCTGCTATTCCAAGTTATTTTCTTATCTTTGCAAACCATCATACCATAAATCTCACCTTTCACAAAGATAATATTTTGCAAAGATAAGAAAATAACTTGGAATAACAGGTCATTAACCGGTCAGAGACCAGCGAATGAAGATGGGGTGCAAAGGTTGGATTATTCTTGAATAATGAAAAGGCGTGTGACTATTGTAAGAAGACCGCTAAAATGTTAGATTATTAGTTTCCATTTTCCCTTTTGAATAAAAGAAGTTTATTTATTAATAATAAAAGTAGAAGAACGGTCGCTTCTCTCTATGCATGAACTGATCCAGGACTTTGAGTCAAAGTCGACATTTTTTTCGTGAGTGTAGGGGTGAAAATTTTTCGTTAGTGTAAAAGAAATTTTACACTAAAATGATCATGATATTATATTATACTACATTAACTACTAATTACATTTTTGTAAATAAATTTAATTACAACAGTTTTTTTTTGAAGAGATCACATAATTTAAATGGAAGATGCAAATTAAAATTTGATTACAATTTAGGGTATGTTTGGCACAACTAGCTGAAAAGATACTTTTACAGACTTTTTAGTAACGGTTAGCTTTTAGTGACTGAAAAGATCTTAAAAGTAAAAGGTCGTAGCTGTTTGGTAAAAAGCCGACTGTTTGGTTTAGTTCTGTTTAGTATAAAGCTGTTGGGACTAATTAATGCTAAAAGTCACAGACTTTTTTCAAATGCTACTCCCTATAGCATCTCAAAAAAGAGCTTTTTGTTTTTGGAAAAGCTCTTAAAATTGTCATACAAACATACAACTAGGAGCTTTTAGAGACTTTTTAAATAATACAAAAGCTAGAAGGCAGAGACTTTTGCCTGCCAAACATAGTCTAAGACTATGTTTAATTGTGGTAATGTGATCGGACTTTATACTTTAAAAAGTTCCTGATTAACATAATTGCCTTTGATGTAGATGAGAACGGAATTCAATAGACGCCTTATCTACCAACTATTGACTTTAGCATTTTCATCAAGTCAAAATCATCAACTTTATTACCAAGTAGGTCTAAATATGAATAAATGAAAAGTAAAGTTTATTTTTGGGACGAAACAACCCATAGTTACACTACACTATATTATTACTTCACATTTAATATCACACATTTAAAGAGAATGTCATTAGTCCAATGGGTCACAATTCAAACATAAGTTCCTCCTCTTGTCCTCGATCTTGAGTTTAAAGTTACTCAAAAGTTGAATTTAAGAGGTATTCTCAAATAATGATCCACTAGCTCTAGACGCCACCTTGTTCGTGTAATTAGTGTTTTGTTTTGCTCTAAATAAAATTATGAAGTTATGTTCTTGCTGGAAAACTTTTTGTATTGGCTCACCGGTGATGATTCTCCCTAGAGCTGCAGTGTGTTCCGGTAGTGAGTGTAATCACTTCATAGCGATTTCTTGTACACGAACAATACCAGTTCTAAACTGAGTGTGAAGGCAAAGATTGAGTAAAAACATAAAACATAGATTATAAAACATAGATTAGAGGGAGATTATATAAGAGGTTAAGAAAAGAGCTTCAAAACATGTGGCATGCATAAGCTTCTGTCTTCTAACTTTTAACTATTTAAAAAGTCTGTAAAACCTTCTAATTGTATGTTTGGCATGAAAGTTTTCAAAAAATGAAAGATCTTTTTTGAGATGCTACAATGAGTAACATCTGAGAAAAGTCTAGCATCTGAAAAAAGTTTGTCACTTTTAGCACTAATTACTTCTAACAGCTTGTATACCAAACAAAACTAAATCAAACAGTCAGCTCTTTACAAAACATCTACTCCGTACCATTTTTCCTTTTGAGATTTTTTCAGTCTCCAAAAACTAACAATTACTAAAAAGCTCAGAAAAATGTCTTTTCAGCTAGTTGCGCCAAAGATATCCTACTTAGCAAACGTCTTTCGTTAAAATGATATTTTAGGTGTATAAATGCATAGGCAAACACGACTCTAAGAAGGAAAAATGCCCCATCTTAGCTATCATTGTCCATATACTTATCATTATAAACTGTTTTCGTACAGCTGTAATAACTGGAAATGAAAAAGGAATTAAACAAATTTTTATAACGCACGAAAAATGAAAAAGAAGCGGGAGCCGTCCAAGATGTAGTTGATCTATCAACATCCACTTTTGCTCACACCTTTTTTCCTTTTACGTTTCTTTTATCCCCTAGCCTCTCCTTGCCACCCTCCAAAAGTTTACCAATATTTACATGGGGCGCTCTAATAAAGATGAAATGCGAATTCCATCCCATAATGAAGTAGTTTATACTTTATGGTCAACTCGTTATTACCGTCACTTTGCTAGGCAGCCAATCTCCACTGCTCCGGCTACTCAAATCTATTTCGGGTTCGAGCTGAAGTCGTACAACCACGTCGTCGTGGGAAACGGATCTCAGAGACTGGACTTTGTCGAAGCTTGGAGCCAAGATGTTCTGCACCCACTCCTCTAGGCTTGTCTGGCCGCGCCACATTCCTGCTAAGACCCTGTCTACTGCATCGTCTTCTACTTTAAAGACAACTTTTTCGTCGTCAACAACCATGGAGAATTTCTTGGAAATCGTCTTCCTAATCTCACGGCGAACAAAGCCGAAGTCAACAGGCCTGAAAGTGATCGCATCATCGGCGGCATTTAAAAGCTCGTGGGGTACGGATGTGATTGCGAATTGCATATTTTCAGGCTCAAGCTCTTCTTCTTCGTGCTCAATAGTGAGATCACTTGAATTGTTTGATCCATCTGTTCTGTCATCAGCATCATCTGCCGCTTCGTTCAGGTCAAAAGCAACCCCTGAACTCACCACTTCTCTTCTCGCTTTCGTTACCCTGTCTTCACCAAGCAACCAATTCCCCTTGCGCTTTGTGCTCTTCTCACTGATTGCTAGCCTCAATTGACAATTGCCACTAGAGAGTGATGTGAACTTCTTATTATCATCTCTATATCTTTCTGGACTCACTGAAGACCAATTTCCAGCAAGAATGAACACAATGTTGCCAAGACTGATTTCGCGGCCATGGGAATCAGCAAACCTACCTCTTTCCATTGCCCGTTTTATGTTCCCCCTAACCATCATATTCGCCTCATCGACATCCTCTAGCATAATAACAGAAAACGGGTTTTTCCTAACAGCCTCTGCAATGCGGTCAATCGCTGTTTTACCACGAAAATCTGTCTCCGTTTCTTCACCATCACGGCTTGAGCCAAGAGGTATTATAACCGCACTGGCCCCACACACTTGCTGGGCAAGGACTGACGCCATTTTCTTTTTCCCGATCCTATCAGGACCTGTGAATAACAACCAAATATCACCCTTCGGAGCATTTCCGCGCTGTCTTCCATTGCCTAACCTACATCTTGTGACAGCAGAAGCTACAGCAGAGGCTGCGTCCTGCTGCCACCATGCCTTTGCCATGAGACCCTTGAGGAGCTTTTTGAATGTGTCAGCATCTAATGCACTGGCGAATTTGTCCAGTATCTTCTTCTGTGGCTCAGGAGAGATGCAGCAACCGAGGAAATCCTTAGTGTTGTCTTCTTGAGATTTCTGGGAGTTGATTTCAGCCTGTTTTTGGCCAAGAAACAATTCTGTCCTCACTGGGCTTTCCAGAGGGCTAGCTGCAATTTGGTGCGTGTTGAGTTGTAAACTCTCTCCCAGGGGTTTAGTTGTTTGTATAAGTTTAGAGTTTTGCATATTCTCCCCGAGATTTTTCAACGTTTGCAGTTTAGGTTGCAAAGGTTGCCGCAGAAGTAAGTTGAGGTTCTGTAAGCCTGGGATACCCAGACCAGGAAGAGAGACTCTCTTCTCCGAACTTGCATTATTATTATTATGGTGGAAATTCGGGTGAAGTTGCAAACATTTTTCACTCCACTTTTTCTGTAAAGCTTGAGTCTTTAGCTTCTGAAGTTCTTGGCTCTTGCTCTGGTTATTACAAGTAAAAAACAAAGAATTAATCGTCCGACTAGATTTTTAAATGTAGAAATTAAAACAGGCAAGTAAAAGACATACGTGTGATGGAGATGTTCCCTTATTATCGCCAGAATCGTTACTGCTTTGCTTTGCATCTTGCAGCCACTGGGGCAATGCTTGCCGAGATGAATCAGAATTAGCATCAGAAGGCGAACTCTCAAACTCAGATACCAGTTTCTCCAGCTCTTGGTTGTATTTCTCCATACATTGAGGGCAGGTTGATGATGATGAGGATGGTGACGACGATGTCCTCCTATCAATAGCCTGATTCATGCACCTCAGTAGAGGAGCAGGCATCGCCGCAGTAACAGGGAAGGTCTTTAATGGATTTAGGCCTTCACCTGGGCTGCTGAACAATCTTTCCTTTCCAAGCCTATTAATCAAAGTTGAAGAACAATAAAGTTCAGTTCAGAATGCAGAATCAGACAAGCACGTAAGAAGAAACAAATGTGACAAAAACAGTAACTATTCCAAGCATCCACACAGTCCAAGAAATCAACTTTATGGGAGTTAATCCATCTCCATAAAACGGCTGCAATCACCACTAATAACTAGATTTTAAAATACTTATACTGTGTAAAACATGCAATTTTCTTTCCTAAAAAGTTGTCATTTCAGACATTCAAAAACATCTCCATAACTTTTACACTACAAAACCTGATATCGTTTCTATAAATAGCATTAATAAGATTTGGAGGGTGGGAGTATTCATACCAGGAAGAAATCCCTGGATTAGCAGCAGCCGGCTTAGAAGCCATAGGCACAGCCTGCAGATCCCAATCATTTTCCATGGTAGAATGATAAACCTGACACCTCAAATAAGTCTCACAAGTAGCAGTACCTATAACCCATATCGTACTACTGCCTTCGCCGGAACCCTCCCGGAAAGAAGAAAGCAGCTTCCCTATCTCCGTCACTGCTGTGCGGCTGGCATCAGATACCAGCGGTTGGTGTCCACCACCACCAGCTGAGCCTGCGGCAGCCTGTTCCACCATCCATTTCAAATCGCCCAAATCGAGAATTACCCCACCATTCCCTAACATATTCCGAATCAGGAATCCCATTTCATTGATCTTGGCTGGAATCTCATTCTTGTCTGAACATAAGTCCTTGTCGATTGGGATCACTTGAACATTCTTGAGAGGGCCTTCTCCGGCAACCCCAAGCTCCCTTTTCTCGATCTTCCTGAATAAATCCTTCACCACGGCCTCTGGCTCTCCCTCACCTACCAAAATAGGGTTCCTTTTCTTACCCCTCGTCAGAATTTCGAGGACCTTCCGGATTTCTTCATTCCTGGTATTCCCCAACTGCCCAGATCCCCCTCCCTGTTGTAGCCGCGGATTCAGATACAGATTCCGGTTTGATAGTGACGGGGGCGCCGCCGACGTAGACGCGGATGCCGACGGTATCGAGAGCAACCGAGGGCCGCCGAAATTTCCCAAATTCAAAGGAGCTGTGTGGTGGAGATGCGTTTGATTTGAGCTCGGATTCAGGGTCTGCTCGATCGTAGCCTTGACTGCCGGGCTCGAGAAGCTCGCCTCCCTCATCACCCTGCTCACGCCGGGGTCATCGAGAATCGATATTATCAACTGCTCCAGCTCGACTTTCACTGCCAGCAGCGGCTGCTGCTGCTGCTCCGGGCACCCCCCGCCGCTGATTCGCCTGAGCGCGCTTCAGAGCAGCATTAAGCGCGTTCGAGACCGGCGGCTCCATCCCCGGCGGCATGTTCTGCGCAGTGGGGAGCCGCTCGAGCGCCACGCTGAAGCATAGCTCGAGCGCCCGGCACTGCAGCGGATGGGAGGAATTGGGGTGGGAGCGGATGCAGGCCTGCCGGAGAAACCCAGTCGGAGAGGCGAGCAGCGTCGCCGCCACGTGCAGAGGAGTCGTCTGGCCGTGATTCCGGCGGCTGGCCTCGGTAATCGAATGGTTCAGCACGCTGGCGGCCTCAGGGGTTAAGGTCTGCAAAATCGTGCTCAACCCAGACCGCATCTCAGCCACAGTGTTCAAATCAATCCTAAATAAACACCAAATTCAACACCAACCGGAAGAAAAGAAGGGAAAAAGTGGGAGCAAATCTGGGCAAATGAAAAGAACCCAATTGGAGTAGCCTTTCTTTCAAAGGTTTGATCTTTTAGGCAGGGAGTTGGATAGAAAAGGAGGATCCGCGTTTCAACTTTTGGTATGTATCACTATCTATGTATCTGCTCTTTCTTTCCTTCCATCCTTGTGGTATGAAAAGCATATATGAATGAATCACAGTAAAGGCCAAGGGAGATTATTCAACGCGAAAAGGAGATATCCAAGCTCCTCCCTTCACAGAACCGCCCACCCACCCAGCTACTATTTATCTCTCTCTCTCTATCTCTGCTGAAAAAGAGATGATGATGACGGACATGAGATGATGTCCATGAGGATAAAAAGCTATGTAGACATACTCTACGGTGCACCGATACTTCACCCTGATGCCGTATCCGCGTATCCGATACGTATCCGATATCGATACTCACCGATACGCGTCCTGTACGTATTGGGTCCGTATCCGTAATTTAATAAAAGTATCGGGCTTATTTTCAAAAATACCGATACTTCCGATATCCGTATCCGTGAATCGATACGCGTATCCGCCCTTATAACCCTCATTTCATAAACGACATGACGAAAATTTAGTAGCCGCCCAAGCAACCACAAGATACGGAACATTGTTAAAGATGATTTCAGAAGTATGAAAAATAATGGAATACTATAGTTTTTCATTTTATCGCTTGATGAACTTTAATTGAAACAAAACTTAGATGTAAATGCAAATAGAGAACAAAGCATATTATTTCAATTTAATTCGAAATATTAGTACTTTAGATTTTTTAGCCCAATCTTTGAAATTTTATTATATTAGTTAATTTTTTGTACTATAGTTATTTTATTTATGAATCCCTGAATTATATATATTTGCAAATTAAAACCTATATTTTTATTATTTATAAATTTACCCCCGTACCCGTATCCTATAATTTTTGAAATCGCCGTATCGCCGTAACCGTATTCGCGTGTCCGCGTATTGGCGTATCCGTATCCGTGCAACATAGGACATACTCATACGATACATACACGGACAATCGGCTCTTTTCTCATTCAATAACTCCTCCAAAAGTGTCCCATTAATTTTCACTCTCTCTCTCTAGAGCAGAAGACTTTTCTGGAAAGAGAAACAGAAATTTGACGAGTTTACGGCTACAAAAATGAAGAAAAAATCTCTCCTCCTTTTTGAGTCTTGCTCCATTCATTCCCCTCTTTATTGTTTTAAGGGCAAAACCATATATTACAGTCCTTTTTATGAAAATAAATACAAAGAGAAAAATGCGACTTGCTTTGAATATTCTAAAGAGAGAGTAATTGAGCACTTATATCCTTTATTTAATACTTCATCCAATCCATTTTTAGTTGCAACGTTAACATTTTACATTTGTCAACGCACGTCTTTGACCGTAATTATATTTTAATCTCTATTAATAAAAAATATTTAAAAATCAGATTTTGAAATATGTAATGAGATGAATTGAACAATATTTTTTTTAAAAAAAAATAATTTTTGTAAAATCATACCGTAAAATGTAGTCAAAGTAGAACATGCGTAAAATTCAACATGTTGCGATTAAAAAAACGGAGGATAATATTATATCATCTGTTTTTTTAGTTGCAACATGAAAATTTTACACTATTAACATATTCTACTTTGATTACATTTTATTTTTTAATAGAGAGAATTTGACTTTGCACTTCACTTTTGGGGTGATATTGGGCTTTGCATCCCATTTTGAAAAAACTATGACTTCGCACCCTACTCACAAATTTTTCTTCACAAAATGTTATGTGATGGGGTGCTAAGTCAAAGTTTTTATAAAATGGGGTGTTGTGTCTAATATCACCCAAAAAGTGGGGTAGAAAGTCAAATCCCCCTTTTTAATATATTTTTAATATATGAGAATTACTTTAAAAATAGTTGAATTCGACTCTTTATAAATTGGAAAAATGGTCAAATAGGCCATCAAACTTACATAAAAATATCAAATAAGCCCTTATATAGGAGGCTCTGTCCCCCGTCGCCATTTGGGGCAGCTCCCTGTGGATTTTTTTAATGAATTTTTTTTTAGCATTTTATTCATTATGTCTAGTCTATTCATACCAAAGTTCAGCTAACAATTCCAATTAGGAAACACGCACGCGTGACCTTTTCCTCTTTACCCCCTGTGCATAGTGCATTTTTTAGAGCGATGCCAAAGCTTAAGTGTGGGGGGTGAATTGGCTTAAGGGCATTAGTTAGTACGTGAGATTAATTGTGTTAGCATGCACATGTGTTAGTTGTATAGTTGTGGGGAAGTCATGTCAAAATTTATGTAAATGATTTCTTTAAACTGTGTATTTGTGAGCTGGCTAGAGTCTAGACTTTACTAATATGATGTCTTTGAAGTTGTTAGGCATAAATTACTTGTACAGTTAATCTAGTTGTTGAGAGGACGAAGACATTAGTTACCCACATTTAATTCATGATATTTCATTCCACCTGAATAAGCCCTTTAGGGTAAGCCATGTTGAGCCTGACCTGTTTGTTCTTTACCCGAAATCCAAATGGCATATTTTTCTCACCCGTGAATAATTTTGACAGTTTTTTGGTGTCTAAGGTACTAGGGGATTAATTTGCTAACTTTAGAGAATTTCGGTAGGAGCCATTTTTGGCACTGTTCCTATTTCCCAAATGGGGTAAGAGCAGTCACTTTCTAGGAATATGATATTTTCGAGGATTGCATTGTAGACATGGATTCACTTGCTTTACATGAATTTTAATTAATAATGTTCCTTGGTGAGGTCGAGATTAGAATGAGGTGTTGTCTAGTGAAAATCTGAAAAAATGAAAAAATAATAATAATAATTAATAGCTAGACCTCTCTACCATGCGAAAAAGAGAATGGGAGACCTGGTAAAAAAGCGTAAGTGTTTTTCACAATAAGACGAGACTTGGGAATCTTTCGAAATAAATGGTGTTCTCGTGCCAACATGATGAGGAAAAATAAACTCTTAAAAATTGGACTTGAAGACTTGCAAAAATTTAGCATTAGTCCTTCGCGTACTTCAAGTGTACGTCAAAGCACCAATGTGCAGCGACGGTTTAGCTTATTTGTACACCATGTCTACTTCTTGCGTAATGATAGATGATTGTTCCAAGTTGGTTTCTTGTTGAGTTCCTTAATCTTAGGAATAGCCCCAAATCTCCCGAATACATCGAGTCGCTGTCAGGTTGTTCCAATCTCTCAAAGAAATGAGACTATTTCACCATTCACCGCCACCTTTACATGTCCTTCTGATCAGTAGTTGGTTTATTGTTTGTGTTACCATAACTTCAAGGATGTTATGATTAATTTTACCTAGAGTACAAAGAGGTAGTTTAAGGAAGAATTTTCTTGGTTTAGTCTGTCTTATCTGTGAGTATCTCTGTAAATACTTGTGCATGCTGATAATTTTAATGTCGTGTGGTGATTATCGTAAGTCATGTAGTTCAGTTTGCTTGACGACAAACAAAGGCTTAAGTGTGGGGAATTTGATAGGACCGTATTTCGACACGCATTTGATGCGTGTTGAGATCGGCTTTTGATGGTTTTCCTAGTTTAAAGGTGTCATAAGTCTCATTTTTAGCTCAAATCATATTTTACCGGACGTTGGTTCGTTTTGTTATTTTTGGAGTCAAAATTAGGGAATCAAGCCCGACACCGGCGTTTGAGAAGTAATCGAGAGAGTTGAGACACATTTGAGAGTTTATTAGGAGCATTGAAGGTCAATGAGGTGTTGAAGACGAATTTTGAAGACAAAAGAGCTCTAGAATTGGCTACGTGATCAAAAGAAGACGAATAGAGCTTGAAACGGCGATCAGGATGACGTTCTGTCAATCTTTCAAGAATATCTTTTTGTAGAAACATCCAAAGTACACGATTCAAGTTCCATATGAAAGCTAACTTCAAGGGCTAGAAATCATATAAAGACACTATGACAAGAATCGCAGAAGAGCAAAGTGAAAACAAATGAGGAAGTCAAATGCTCGCTGTTGAGATTTCAGGATGCAACCTTCCACCATTTTATTCATATCTTTTGATTGGATGATCCAAATTGAATTTTGCAAGTTGTGTTGGATAGAAGATTTCATTATCTACAACATTAGTGATGGAAGCATAGTCAAATTCAGTAAGGAAAGATGCATGTCGTGCGCCCGAAGTACGCACATCATGCGCGGAAAAAGAAAACCATGGAGGAGCTACTGGAGGCCACACATGCTGTGTGTGCGAGGGACCACACCGTGCATGGCCATTTTTGCGTGTTTTCTGCTCCGGACGCACTGGGACACGCACGCCGTGTGTAGGTGCCGTGTGTGGGCTCCTGGTGTCCTTTTTCCATCAGAATTGCTCCATTTTTTCTAGTTAAACAGTCTGTAAACCCCTGTTTTCAAGATGAAGTTTAAATAGAGGGGCCTAGGGACGAAATGTTACATATTTTTCAGCATTGTTCATTCTTTAAGAGCCTGAGATTATTTGTAAGTTCCTACTTTTTAATTACTTTGTAAGTTCTTATGAAGATTATTTGTAAGTTCCTACTTTATAAGTCCTAGGTCTCTTCGTCTTAATCTTATTACTTATTCCTTATTCTTATTTTATTCAGATCAGATCAGATCAGATCAGAAAGATTCAGATCATATCAGAAACATTCAGATCAGATCAGATCGAAAAAATTCAAACATGATTTATCACTTTTATTATTATATAGTATTAATTATAATTATTACTATTATAATTATTATATTATAATAATTGTTAATTATATTAATAATAATCTTTAAATATAATAATAATAATAATATAATATAATAATAATAATATTAATAATATAAATATTATTATAATATTATAATATATTAATAATATAATAATAATATAATAATATAAAAATATTGATAATTTTAATATCATTATTAAAATAATAATTAAGTTATTATTATATTATTATAGTTATGATAATAATAATAATAATAATAATAATAATAATAATAATAATAATAATAATAATAATAATAATAATAATAATAATAATAATAATAATAATAATAATAATAATAATAATAATAATAATAATAATAATAATAATAATAATAATAATAATAATAATAATAATAATAATAATAATAATAATAATAATAATAATAATAATAATAATAATAATAATAATAATAATAATAATAATAATAATAATAATAATAATAATAATAATAATAATAATAATAATAATAATAATAATAATAATAATAATAATAATAATAATAATAATAATAATAATAAAATATAATATTATTATTGTTATAATAAAATACTAATAATTATAATTATAATTATTAATATTATTGTTGTTGTTGTTATTTTTGTAATTATCATTGTTACACAAAGTAAATATATTTATATTTATAATTATAGTTATAATTATAATTATTGATATAAATATTATAATTATAATTATAATTACAATTATAATTATAATTATAATTACAATTATAATTATAATTACAATTATAATTATATAGGTAATTATAATTAAAAATATAATTACATTTATAATTATATATATTTATAATTAGTGTAATTGGTACAATTATTATAATTTTAAATTTATTTTTAATTACTATTATATTTTTATAATTATTATTATAATTATAATTATATTTAACTTATATTTGTATTTACAATTATAATTATAATAATTAAAATTATAATTAAAATTATAGAAATATTCAAATCAGATCAGGTCGGAAAGATTCAGATCAAATCAGATTAGATTAGAAGAATTCAGATCAGAAACATTGAGATCAAATCAGATCACATCAGAAAGATTCAGATCGGATCAGATCAGAAAAATTCAGATCAGATCAGAACTTAAAAAATTCAGATCAGAAACATTCAGATCAGGTAGAGAGAACAACTTCTTACTCCCCACATTTCCAACATAACTGAGCATCTAATTCGATATAAAAAACACACGAATTTATAAAGAAGATGAAAAAAGAACTTCGAATGGGGGGCATAAGCTTTATAACGTAAAATATGTGAAATAATGGTATATGTTAAAGCCATCGCTAAAATATGTGAATAACCCTATTAGGTATATTATTACACCCCTCAAATTGTGCAAGAGATACAATGCCTATGTTGTCTTTTAAAAAATGAAATTGCTGGCTAGAAAGATTTTTTGTGACGATAACAACTAGCTGAAGATGAGTAGGAACATATTTCACAACTAAGTCTCCATGCACAACCTGTTCACAGACAAAATAATAATCAACTTGGATATGCTTGCTCCAAGCATGCTGAACAAGATTGACAGTCAAGTAGGAAGCAGATACATTGTCACAAAAAACTAAACATGCAAGGAACCCAAGTTCGAACAAAACAGATTTAATATGCAAGGTATCCTGCACGATGTAAGCAATGGCACTATACTCAGCTTCTGTAGAGTACTTGGAGACAGTGAGCTACTTTTGGACTTCAACGAGACAAGATTGGGGCTTAAGAAAACTGCAAATCCTGTAGTTGAACGACAACTATCTAGGCAACCAGCACAATCTGCATTAGAATGTACCAGAATACAAGTAGATGAGTGGAGGACTGAAGCCACAACCCATCATCAATCGTGTCCTGTAAGTATATGAAAATGTGCTTGGCTGCAATTATGTGAGTCGTACGAGAGGGCATGCATAAATTGAGACACTAGATGTAATGCATAAGTAATATCAGGTCGTGTCAAAGTTAAATAATGCAACACATGCAACATCTATCATACTGCAATACTCAGTTACATTTGCAAGAAGGTCACCATCTGTGAGAGAAAGAGAAGTGCGAGTAGTAAGAGATGTGCAAACAAATTTAAGGGTGTGCAGATGAAAACAAACAAAAAGATCAGTGAAAAAATTTTGTTGAGAGAGAAATAAACCTGCAGAGTTACGAATAACACGGGCTCCTAAGAAATAATGAAGATCACCCTAATCTTCCATGAAAAACTGAGTAACAATAAGACGAATAAAAGAGTTGACGCTAGAAGGAGAGCTGTTAGTAATAATAATATCATCTGCATATAGTAATAAATAGATGACATAATTACCTGGACGATAAACAAAGAATAATTGGACTTATTACATAAAAAATTGAGAGTAAGCAGAAAAATACTAAATCTATGAAATCAAGCCCGTGGGGCCTGCATGAGACCATACGTGGCTCATAAATCCCTGAGAAACTAAACACACTTTATGGCACTCGATAGAACCATTAGAATGATATTTAGTCTTACAAATCCACTTAGAGCCAACCAAATTTTTAGAATTATCAAATGGCACCAAATCTCATGTAAGATTAGTAATAAGAGCATTAAATTCATCAACCAAATCCCACGTCATTTGCCTAAGAAAAGCACATGGAACCAGCCAAAGTAACAACTGTATTAAAATTAAAAACAGTTTTGGATTTAAAAATTCCAGATTTAGCTATAGTTTGCATGGGATGGACATTAAGAGAAAGGGAAATTGGATCGGCCTAGGTAGTTGGGGCTTGGACGGGTGGCAGTCGGGCTGAGTTGGGTGGTGTCAATGTTGATTGGGGAGATGTGGACGGATGGAAGATAACTGGAGGTGGTATACTCCGAGAATGTTGTGGGGAATCCGATTCCCCAACGGGAGGTATGGCTGGCCGAATGGTGTTAGTGAGAGTAAATAGGGTAAAGATTGGAGAGACAATGTGAGGACCTTGAGAAGAAGCTAGAGAATTAAAAGGAAAAGTGTTTTCATGAAACCTAACATGACGACCGATGAAGACCCTACCAAACTTAGACTCAAGACAACGATAACCTTTATACGAAGATGCATAGTCTAGGAAAACATATTGAACATATTGGGGATAAAGCTTGTTAGAGGAGGAAGCAGAAAATTTGGAAAAACAAGTACACCTAAGTGCAAAAAATAATAAACAGGAGCTTTGTGAAAAAGTTTTTCATAAGAAGATAAACCAAAGAGAAGAGAAGAAGGTAAACGATTAATAATATATGCAACAGTAAAAATCGCATCAACCCATAAATAACTAGAAATATAGGCTTCAATAAGCATAGTCCTATTCAGTTCAAGAAGATGACGATGTTTAAATTCAATGACCCCATTTTGTTGAGGGATGTCAAGACACAATTTTCAAAAATAGATACCCTGCTCAAAAAAACATTGCTACATATGAAAATTAACAAATTCACCCCTTATCACTTTGAAAAAAAATTAAATTTTACAATTAAATAAATTTTCAACCAAAGTTTTAAAATTTTAAAATGGTGAAGAAACCTCGTTCTTTCTGTGCGCGGGATATAGCCGCGTGAATCGAGAATAATCATCAATAAATAGACATCATATTTAAAACCTAAATTAGATAACACATGTGATTGCCAAACATCAAAATGAATTAACCGCAAAGGCATAGTACAAGAATGACTAGCATCCGAAAATGGTAATCGTTGTGATTTGCCTAGCCGGCAGAAGTACAAGCATGAAAAAAACTAGAGCTATTACAAATACTATCGTATGTTTTTGCCTACTTTTTTCTGTAAAGCTTTCTAACCTATTATAGTATATGTTATATGTTAAGACCAACATCCTTAAACTGGGATGAAATTTGAACATTGATCTCTTCTGTGAGAGTGTCACAGTGATGCCATCACACCACAATGTACTTGAGTATTTTTTTGCCTACTTAAAAGGCATAAAATAGTGTCTCCACAATGACCTAATTTACGATGCCAAACAGGTCATAAATAGTAAATAAGATATCAACAAGTTTGTGTATTTTATTTTGTTTAATTTAACTAAGAGAGATAATTTAATCATTTAACTGAGAGAGATTATTTAATCATTCTATTATTGGATCTTATAATAAATCCTTGATCTGTCAGATGAAGTGTTGATCTCTTTAAATGTGACACTTATATTTCTAACTTATTCACTGGTGGACGTAGCTCAGCTGGTAGATAGGGGGTGCCACAAGGGGAATGTCTCGAATTCAAATCCTGACCACTACGATGAAAGGTTATTATGTAAAAATGCATAAGACCTCTGCAAATACTTATGTCATTGCCTCACTCGCTATCTGCCAGTCTGTGATTAAAATTCAATTTACATTCTCCCAGTTATGAAGTGTGCTGGGGACCCCTTCAGGGATGAAGTGTCACCCTTTTTTATATTCTAACCTCTTCAAGAAAGAGGTTTTATAAGGGAAAGATATTTGTGTTGATTGGATGAAAATATATAATTGTTAGATTAGAAGAGTGGTAACACGAGTTAAGAAGGAAACAATAAAATTCTTTTCAGCACATGAGATTCGTGTGTTTGGACAAGAGAATAAAAGGGCCTTATACATAGTATTTGTTTTGTAATACAACATATTTAGAAATAGAGGATTACTATTACAAAAAACTCAATACTTAAAATAAAATTCTTACGTTATAACATAAAAAATCACAATTTTGATTAATTTTGGATTGAAAATTACATAATTTTTATCAGGATAATCTTAATAAAAAATAGTTCTAAATTCTCAAATATAAAATATCAATTGCAAGGCATGATCCTGCTTGACTAGTTTGTAAGACAAATAAGAATCAACTTGCTTTTAATTTTTAAATAGCATTTGTTTATGCAGATACTTCAAATCCCAGCCAATAATATAAGATTTAGTAAATAGTTATAGCAAATAGTTATAGAAAATAGAAGTTAATACGTTAGTTCATTTGGGTATTTACAAATCAACAATTCATCAAATTAGCAAATCATACTAAAAGCTAGATTTTTGGAAATAATAACATATCGACAAATTTGGGACTTCATGTTTGTACTTCACTACTTCATTGATAACTCCATTGTCACGCTTGTTTTTTAGTACATATAGGGGTTGTTTGGAACTGATTTTGATTCTGCTTCTTTTTTAAAGCAGAAGCAGAATAAGAATCAGTTTTCGGAAGCTGGTCCCCCCCAACTTCTAAAAAATTGATTCTATAAGTAAATTAGAGCACCAAAATCACTTTTGCATTTTTATCCAAACACTCCAATTTCTGTTTCTGCTACCTGAAGGAGCAGAAGCAATTTTAAAATGAGATCCAAACATCCCCATATAATATAAATGTTTTTAAAATTTTTGGGACCCTTATTTTTAAATTTTTTTGGGGCCCTGAGGCCCTAGCCTCACTGGCCTAAGGGAAGGACCGGCCATGAATTTCTGCTATTCATCACATAAGAGTCTTGACGGGTAACGAGGAAAGTCGAGCTTTGGATACATGATAGTCATTCAATATAAAGGATGATCGATCTTCTAAGTTTGAACGAAGGTGATGCAAAGCTATATAACACTGTTCAATGTTGTAAGTTTGAGCTCTTTGAGGGCTTTGGAGATGTATAACATTAACTAGCATTGGCACGCGCTTTGCGCGAGGGTCAATGCCCAATGAGGGGAAATAGGCAACGAAACAGCACAAAATTAATTAACTAATTATCCAAAGAAAAAAGAAAAATAAAAGACAAACAGTTGTGTAGTACATGATTTTCGCATAAAACAAGTTCTGTCATCAAGTATAGAAGCATTTTGTTATTTCTCTCATTTCTCCGTTCACAGAAAATAAGTGTGTTACTTAGCACAATGCAATAAAGAATCTTTTGACAATAAAAAATAGGTAACAATACGGAAAATACCGGGCATCACCATGGAGTGTATTAATCACTATGGAGTGATCGATCATGTGTTGGGCATCATCAGATTGTCAGTACTGAAATACACAATAAAATATTAAAATATTTCAGCGCATCAGCAAAATTGTGGCAAAATTATATTTAAAGCTTCAAGTGAGTACAAAATGGGTACAAAATCATTTTTGCTTGAGAGCTTCACCTTTGTGGTGAAGAAAGGCAACATCATGTTTTGTAAGAGGCTTGTCCTCTTGGGGTTGTCCTCTTGGGGTTGTAAGAGGCACATCATGTTGCCTAAAATGTTGTGTAATCTTAAGTAATGTATCAAGCACGGCTGTAAGGTCCATCATTGGCTCTTTGCACACACCTTCCTGAGAGGTGAGAGCATGTATGTAACCATAAGAGGGACAAGGGGTTTTTTTCAGACCAACATGTGGTGTAAACTAAAATATATATATATATATATATAAACACAAAGAAGACATAACTACCCCCTTTTTCTTTTAAAAGAGTTTCAGTGTCCCACGACACTAAGAATGAGGTTGAAATTTGGACGATCTCTGAATTCATACTGAAGGAACTTCATAACAAGTTCTGCCAACGCAGAAGTAACTATATTGTTGTATTGTCCTTCCAAGGATGAACATAGCAATAAGAATATTAATGCATCAGTTACTAAGTTCATTAGGCGCTAGTAAACTTCAAGTTAAGATGATTTAAATCAAAACCGGAAATTGATGCAAAGGTACTAAAATGAGCAAATAACATCTGAACATGATATAATGTAGTACGCTCTCATGTAATTGCCAAACTGACTCAAGTAATTCAATCAAAGTTCTAAGAAACAAGATTAAAGTAATTTAAGTTATTAAATATAAGTAGTGTGTGGTACATGGCTTGGCCGTATATTCTTCCCACTCAGGAGGTCTAGCAGAATTGGACCATAGCAATAGATCATACTTACTGGAATCACCCTTCCTGAATCATAACCATACGATAATTTTGATTTTTTTTTACAGAAAAGAGGACATAAAGGTAACAGAATAAAAACAGACATAAGGGTTCCCAAAACTAAAAGTAATGATATACATGGCAGAATAAAAATAGAGATAAGGGTTCCCAGAACTAAAAGTAATGCTATACATGGTTGGATATGCCTCTTGAGTAAAATTATATGATCCCTCCAAATGCGTGACTTTTTCAATTTATCAAGTGGGTGAACTGTTTTGGGGCTCATGGAGAGGTAAAAAGGCAAGAGAAGTGAAGTTCTTATATGAGCAACAAGATTCTAAACAAGAGGCTATCAAGAGATTTTCCTGACTGAGGCCAAACATTTGCTAACACCTCCAAGATATCTAAACAATGGATGTTTATGATCATTTCATAGCAATATCAGAAGCAGCAATTGTTTCTTGAGTACCAAGGAGATTTAGAAGCCCAGCCATCGACACAAGTCTAATAAAGTTTTCAAGTCTGGCGGTCAAACCATCAAGAGAAGAATCCATTTCATTTGCCCTAGGTCCATTGAATGACACATATTTCTTTTTAATATTGCCATAGTGCAGCAACAATTGCTCTTATTGGTCATACATTCGTGTACAAAATAAGATTAATATATGAACCACCCAGGGAGACTTGAACTTGCAACTGTAAGAAAAACACCTTAAAATACGATTTATATGTGTTGATTATTAATAGTGCTAAATCAACACACCCACATCTTCAAAAACAATTTACAATTAGCATATTATAGCATATAACGAATTAAATCCCAAATAAAAAAAAGTCATATAAACGGGTTTGAAACACTTTCTGTAGTATTATAAATAGACAATGGGTTGTTTTTTTTATTTAGATATCAATGGCATACAGAGGTTGGTAAGTACCCTCAGGAATCACCATAGATTTGTAAAGCCTCATTCATTTTAAACACTGAAGAAGCAAACCTAACATGCAACAAAAAATGATCTGTTCCGTGATCTGTTAAGTATATTTAAAAAGTTGGGAAAGAAAAAGGTTAATCATAAAATGTAGGAAACAAAAGAAGTGTGTTATACATGTATAAGGTGTCTTTCTCCCTAATTAATTCAAAAATGATAACATGATAGAATTCAAAAATAAATTAAGTCAAGTACTAACAGAAAGTAACACCAAAAAATGTCAAACATATCCTCATGTTAATTTAACAAACAAGTATGGAAATTAAACCAAATATAAAACTAAACATGAGTCAGGAAAGGGAAATTTTCACCTATGAATCCTCAAATTCTTAGCAGATGGCGAAATTTGTGCATACCATGAACATTACCTCTTCATTCCCATCCCCTTTTGAACTCTTCAATAAAAAATCTGTAAGGTTTGTTTAAATAAATATAAATCTCGGATCAAAATAGAAGTTTTGGTATGACTTACAACATTGACGATAAAGGTGATACTCTGCTCAGCATAAATTCGAGCCCCAACATTGTGAATGCATAATCCATCAATTTCTATAGGAAGCAGTACCCATGGTAGCTGAGAATATCAAAACCCAATACCAATTATAATAATGAAACTTAAATGAAATTAATAAGGAAAAGAGGTGATGGTTACCGGGGTGGAAAAGAGGTGATGGTTACCGGGGTTGCTCTGTTCATTTTTTATCTTCTGTCGGTATGCTTTCCAGCCACTCATGTGATTAACATCTTGTGAGTTTATATCTGAATTTTTGGGGCGACTCAGTAGGGGATGTTCCACTTCCAGATTCGGGTGGTTTTAGACTTTTAGTAAACCATGACTACCTTCACGGAGATAGAGTGCTTTGACAACAGGTTCCATGGCGACTCTTGATCCCATTTGTTGATGATATTTTTCAGGACACCAAAATATCAAAAAAAATCATCAGGAATTGATATTACACTAAAGTATCACAAAATCAGGATTAGTTCAACAAATTTGGTGTAGCAAGTAAGATAATATTGATTAACTCGAAATATACTTGTAGCAAACCTCAAGGCTTGTTCATTCATTTTTTTAGAATTATATTAGACTAAATTTGAAGCAAAAAAAAACTCGAAGAATTGAAGCAAAAGGCAAAGCAAATTGATTTACTTTCTTCAGAAAACCTTGAGTTTGTGCATCTTCTATTGTATCTATGAAGTATGCTCAATTTGTCAAGCTTTTGTCCACACAAAAACCTCCCAAATCAATTGAAGATCAGAATCTGATGGGCAAACCAAGAACAAAGTCAGACAAGAAAAGAGAAAAAAGCAAACATCTACCCATGAACAAGATCTGGTTCTTGTTGTTGGCTGGCAGGGAAAGTGACCGAGAAATTAGCTCTCTCAAGACTTCAGTAAGATGATAATTTGTATCCCAAACTCACAAGATATACCTTGTCAGCAATTGACTCTATCAACCTCCTTAATGTTTCTGATTCACTGCCTTTAAATGGTGTCCTCTCATCTTGCAGCTCCATAAGCACAAATTAATAATTCCCACCACTCTGCAAAAAAAAAGAGTGAACAGAAACCAGCAATGGTGGCCTTACTTCGAGCGTTGGTACAGCTGAAACTTCAAGATACCCCTAGTTCCCAATCGGAGGAAGCGGGGACACTGATAACGTTGACAGAGGGGTTGATTCCCATGATCCCGACAGTTTAAGAAAGAATTGGTAACTAAGAGGTGGCCTTCCCCCATTCTGTCCATAACATTCATAGACATTCTGCAGAGTTAAATAGTGTATGACTCACAGGAGTGTATGACCTCAGCTTGTTTAAGCATCACTGGTACATGGACCTTTTTCAAATCATTCCTGGGACATAATGATATGTTATGACCAAAACAAGAGCAAGAATTACATTAAAGCTGGCTGCTCTTCAAAGGTAGCAAATGCGACCAAATAGGAAGAATTATAAAATTACATTCAACTATCAGAAAGAAGTCAATATCCTTATCAGTTTAATGGTTATTCAAAGCCAACTGATTTAAAATCATTGGAATCCTGAGAAAGAATTTCATCATTGGACAAAAGCGGGGGTAAGTGTAGTATAAGCATCTAGGGGATCAGAAATGATTGCATTATCTCCCGTATTTGGAGTATCTTTTGAGAGAGCAACTTGTATTTCCTCATAGTTAGAATCAGATGCCAGCAGAAATAGGGGATGAATTTCTCCTCCGGTTACTGCCTTGTTACAAGTAGCCACCAGGGGTTTATCTAGCACATTGGAATCTGTAGGGACTGGGCAATAGTGTGAGCATAGGAGGGAACCAGTAAGTCAACAGGGGCAACCAAAATTGATGTAGCATCACAAGGGGCAACCAAAATTGATGAAGCATCAAAATGGGCAACCATAATTGATGCAGCATCACAAGGGTCTGAAAAAGTTGCAGCAAGGGCAATAACACCATCCGGACAACCAGATAAAATATTGGGGGAAGGGGGTTTACGAAGCATCGAAACATGTTGCATCAATGTTACCAAAACCCGTAAAACCAACGGGGGCAACACTGATTTTTGGAACTATAGAAGTCTGGACAACAAGAGTAGCAGAGTTAAAATCAACAGCAAAAAATACCAACAAATAAAATGTTAAACAACCAAAAATTAACTATAGATATGCATAACCATAAGCTCAAAAAAAGTTCAAAATGAGAAAGTACCATAATCATGAGAAAGTTCCAAATGTAGCACAATACCTAATATCATCGCTGGACAAACAAGGGGCAACATGTCATGTAGAAGCCTGATTAGTTTTAGATTTCAGATGAAAGTGATTTTTTGAACTTGTCATGTTCGCCGGCTTCATTAGTGAAGCTTCCTGTCATGAAGAAGCCTCAAAATTCCCCCTTACCGCCGCTGCGAACAAATTCGTCGGGACACCCATGGATCCGTGTCCCTCCGCCGGCGGCAAGGTTGCTGCACAAGCGTCGGGAGGTCCAGCGAAGGTCGCATACCCAGATAGAAGGCAAAGCGTTCAATCATCAGAGAAGGATACCTCTGAGCGAACCCTAGCTTATGAATCGAGAGAGGAGACAATTGGATGTATACCGAGGAGAATGCACGAGAGGTGGGAAGCAAACCACGATTATCAAACGGAGGCAACAGACGGAAGTTGAAAGTCGGGCACTGTAGTAACGTAAAAAAGACCAACTTAACTTTCTTCCACGCTTTATATATAAGGAGATATGAAAAAGGGAAAATTACAGTCCCTCAAATAGTCACCATATTGAAATGTTATCATTGTATTCCCAAGTTTGTAAATGCCACCTCTCAATTGTCCAAATTGTTGTAAATGTGGTCCTTTTAGGGGTGAAATGTACTCCTCACCCACATTTTACATTTGACCCTAAAGGACCACATTTACCATGATTTGGACAATTGAGGGGTGACATTTAGAAACTTGGGAATTCGGGTCTGACATTTTAATATGGTGACTATTACAAGGACTAAAAGTGCGATTTTCCCTATAAAAAACTATAAGACAATACACAATTTGACTTGATAAACAAGGGAGTCATATGTTAGTGCAATCAAAATTTCTAGTGATTAACTAACTGAAGAGTTTCTCTATAAGTAGGAAAGGTGTATATTTTGTATGGTAATGACTTATTCGGGTCCTTATGTTCTTAGGCTAACCACAACTTAGCTGCGTCAAAAAAAACTTAGTTGCGTCAATAAATCAAATTTACCGACATTTTATACATATTCACTCAATCAATCTATTTTTCTCTGCAATCCAGCACCGTCAATATATTCATCTAATACATTTTTTTAAATAAATGTATAAGTCCTTACTTTTATTATCACACATCAGTTATGTGATAGCTTGTTTTTTTACCAATAATTATGATTTAAAAAGTCAAACATTTCGATGTTTTTTAGCTGATATTTGGTGGGCATAAACTAGAATTCATGAAGAACACGTTCAACAAATTTCAGCAAAAGATTCCATTGGGAAGAGCCCCATATTTTCTATAATTGCCCTCAGATTAAGACAATTTGGGATTACTTCATGAGCCTATTTATGATTCCTATTCCTAATTGGAATGTCTCTTACGGGCAAGTGTTTTTTTTCTTGGTGGCTAGAGGCCGGTCTAAAACCATTCTTGATATATATAAACATGTGGTTCAAGCCAACAGAAAATAACGAACAAGGAAAGTAGAAACCCCCCTAAGTCTTTGGTCGTTCCAGGACTCTATCAAACCCGCAAAATCCATGAGCAAATAATCAAACACGCAATAGATCAAGCTGTAAAAACAAACACAAAGCAAAACATCCAAACATACAACAACAAAAACATCTGAGCCTTAATCCCAAAAGATATTGAGGTCGGCTAACATGAATTGATACATGATATCACCACCAAAAGGAAAAGAAAGAAAATAAAGATAAAAAACATAAGCTATTATGAAAAAGATAATATAAAAAGAGATAAATATACCTAAAAATGATAAAATAAAAAGGGATAAAAATAATGTTTATATATATAAGGAAAAAAGGATTAAAAAACAAGAAAAAAATGAGGGAAAAAGATAAGACGAGATCACTCCTCCACACAAATACTCGCCCTCCACTTTGCTCTCTCCAAACTCATACCCTCATCTAACCCAAGAAGAATCATATCACTTCGGACTCCCCTAACCCACGTCTGTTTGGGCCTTCCACTCCCTCTCTTCCTTGCCCTTCTCCACACATCTCAACTCGTCTGACAGGTGGATCACTTGGTCTTCTACGCACATGACCAAACCACCGTAGGCGCGACTCCCGCATCTTGTCTTCAATAGGTGTTACTCCCACCCTTTGTCTGATTGTCTCATTCCTAAAACATTCAAACATAAAAAGAAAAAAATGCAGAAAATGAAACTTGGGTTGCCTCCCAAGAAGCGTTATTTTTAACGTCGTGTTCCCGACGATACCTCCTAGGCTCTCAAATAGCAAAGAGTGTAATGTTGCACTAATTTTCAAAGCTTCTAACTTTCGCTCCACAAATGCCATTAATCGGCGCAGACCTCTAAATTATCGAGTCCACGTAGGCAGCATATGGTCTTCATAAACCTCATCAGCACAGAAGTGAAGGATGAACCTCACATCCTCTTTGAGTGGACATAAAACATGAGTCAAAACTTTGATTACTCTAGGCATCACCAGCAGCTTAAAGGATGTTTCAAAGAAAATATCTGGAGCAACACCGCACTTGAACTGCACCATAGAAAATTCTTTTCCTTCCTCATAAATATCACGGAAATTCAAAACACCTCCTCTGGACTCTGTATCACTCTCCATGTGAGCATCCCAAATCTCATTAACAATGTTCTTATCAATGTCTTTTGGATGATTTTGACATTATTTATAAAAGGAGTATCATCCTTAAGCGTTGAATCAAACAAATTCAGATTTGGGACAATGCATGAGTGAACATCAGAGTATGTACATGACGGTTTTTCTTTCACGGGGAGAGACACATCTTTATTGTGATCAACTTCCTCAAGGTGCTTCCCATATGTATGCGTGATAACCTCGACTTGTTCACTCAGATTGGTTTCAGTGTTGCTAGGATGGGATCTCTCGGACTGCTCAGATTGGGCTTATGCCGCCTGACTCGCCAGGTTACTTAGATTCTGCATTCTGGCTGAAGTTGTCTGCATGAACTGTATGAGCATCTCTTCCAAGTCAGATAATCTTCTTGAAGTTGTGTAATACTCGAGATTAATGTAAATGGATTAATAGTACTATCATACCAACAGAGGTGCATCTTCTTTTAAGGAAGCTCATCAGCTAAGAACTTCAAAGTTAAGCGTGCTTGCACGGGAGTAGTCGTGGGATGAGTGACCCCCTGGGAAGTTTCTTAGGATGTGCATGAGTGAGGACAAAGTGCACAGTAAAGGCTCGTGGTGGTTTGTGAGGACAGTACTAGAGGTCTGGAGTAACTACCTCGGATCCCGGGGGTCGGGGTGTTACAAGTTTTCTCCTCCAATTGATTCTGTGGCTCATCACTCGGCAAGGATGTTGGAATGACTGGAATATTTGTGCTCCTAAAGTGCGGAGGGGATGAAATGGGGTATGCAGTTGCCCAGTAGGATGGTCATATGGAGGTTTAATGGGGCAAAGACATAAATGGTGACATCCGCCACCGAAGGAACAAATGCTATTCTTAGGAAAGTAATGAGATAATTCCTCAAGAGTTTTAGTTTGGAGAAGATATTCAAGAATAAAGCCTGATCTTGCTCTAAAACAAGGATATTGTGATGAAGGGTAATAATGAGAAGAATCAGATTGGAAGTGTTGCGTAATTGGAGGGTAATAAATCTAAGAATAGGAAGACTGAATATTTTGTGGTGTATGGGAGTAATCTTGATGATGAAATAATATTGATGAGGAATGTAAGGAGGATAGGGCCTATATGATGAATATTCCGTGGAGGGTTGAGGGTAAAATGTTCCTCCAGGAATTGAGCTGAATTGCTCCATCTCATTCCTCTTACAAAAATGCCTGAAAGGTTAGCAAAGAAAAATCCCATGAAAAACTAAAAGAAAACTAAAAAAAAATCTCGCTGAAATTAATTAACCCTTACAACTGACACCGTTCCGGGCAACGGCGCCAAAAACTGATGTGAGTTTTCTCGCACTAACAATATGTAACAGTATAGGGTATAAGTATGAGTATCGTCTTCACAGGGACGGAAAAAAGGAATTAAGAATTAAATAAATTCAGCGAATGAAAAAAATGCAATTGTGCGAGATTGAGTGGTTTGGAAAATTAAAATCCTAGCACACGATTAAAAAGCTAGGTTCTTTCTAATTAACTACTAAGGGAATAGGGATTGACTCCGCGGTAATAAGATTTCTGGTTGATCAGGCTTAATCACATGAAAACTATTTAATTGAGCAACGGTGGTCAATACTAAGTTCTAACCGCCATCGCGGTGTAGAGTACAATAGTTTAGGGAACCCGGCTGACCTCTCATGTGACAGATATCTAAAGTTATTGCCAAAACGAGCGAGCGTACGTTCCCTTAACTGTTACTAATCTCTTAGCGAACGATTAAGTGTGTGTGAAGGAGTCCTAGAATAAATTAGATCTCTATTAATTTATTCTACATGCAATTATAATCCTAGCGGTCGTTCCAGGTCACAAAAGATATCAATTAAATTATTAAAACACAAATTAAATAACATGCATGTAATTAACCCATCATGAATTTAGCCATACATCATGACCAACCTCTTCATCAATCTCAAATCCCTAATTAAAACTACTCACAATTCATAATTCAATAATCAACAAAATTGGGAAGAAAAGAATTAATTGTCATTAATTAAAAAGTAGGAACTTACAAATAATCACAGGGTGTTGAAGAACAATGAGGAAAAATACGTAAAATTTCGTCCCCAGACCTCTCTCTAAACTCCGTCTTGAAAATAGGGATTTACAGGCTGTTTAAATAGAAAAAACAGAGAATTCTGGCCGAAAGAGGACACCGGGAGCGCACACATGACACCTACCTACGGGAGGTTGTCCATATATTAATTTGGTTGCTAGGTTACTAAATATGTATCAAACTCCCTCCGGTTTTTAATAAACTTCACAATTTCCTTTTTGGGACGGTCTAAAATAAACTTCACACTTCCTTATTTCTTTTTTTGGCAAAGAAATCTACATCAAAACAATGCCAAACTGTGTCTCTACAGTGCCAAACAGTGTCAAACAGTGCCTCAACAGTGTACTCTACAGTAAAGTCAAATTTCTTTCCTTATTTTGTGTGAAGTCAAACTGTGAAGATTAAAAAAAAAACGGAGGTAGTACTATATATGATACATATATATAGTATGAAAAGGAAATGGTATTTTAAATTTGGGGGTTTTCCTTAGTGGACAAAAATGCGACTTAGTAACTGTTAGTGACTATAATTGCGTTCAAAGTTGACATCATAATAACATACATTTAGTCACTACGATGAAAATTTTGAATACAATTGCAATTACTAATAATTACCAAGTACGCAATATTTTATTGGTATCTCAATCAACCACATAAACACACCTTTATTGTTATGCGTGCCACCCCTCATGTCTCATTGTTAGTGGGACGAAGAGAGTATTTCCTTAAAATGCCTACAATACTAAGCAAGATAATTAAACAGGGATGGAGGGAGTAATATTACACATTATTACGGGCTCTGATTACTATTTTTTTATACGATGTAAATTATACTCCCTCCATCTCGCAATTAAGTTTACAATTTGACTTCAAACTGTTTAAGAAAATAAATTTGACTTTACTATGTAGTACACTATTTTGCACTGTTTAAACACTGTTTGACACTGTTTGGCACTATTTTGATGTAGATAATTTGCCAAATAAGGAAAGTTTTGAAGTGTGAAGTTAATTTCGTGTTTGCCCAAAAAGGAAAGTGAGAAGTTGTTTACGAGACGGAGAGAGTATAATCATACAGTACCTCCATCCCATATTCCCATTTTATGTACTACCTCCGTCCCTAATAACACTTCCAAATAGGTTGGGCACACAATTTAAGAAAGTGGCTATTGTGTGGTAAAGAGTTGTGCAAAGGAGAGAAAAATGTGTCAGAAATGTTGTGAACCACAAATTCTTTACCAAAAAAGGAAAGTAGAAGTTTTAGTTGGGACGGACGAAAAAGAAAAATTGGAAGTTTATTTAGGGACGGAGCCACGGAGGGAGTATCTTGTTGTGGTTAAGATTTGAGTACAATAAAAAATGAAATGTTGTAACCCATTGTTTCTTTGCAAAAAAGGTAATATGCCATTTATTTTGAGACAATTCAAAAAAGAAAATAAGGCATTTCGGGAACTTCCCAGTCCAGCTGGCCTGACGGGAACCGCCGTCCAGCCGAGGGCATTTCGGGAACTTCCCAGTGGAATTTTTTGATGAAATTTTTTGAGCATGTTCTTCATGAAGTCTAGTTTATCCATACCAAATTTCAGCTAAAAATTCAATCGGGAAGACACTCAAATAATTTCTTGAAGTTAACTGGGCAGTTTATATGTATGAACTGTCCAGTTAACTTCAAGAAATTATTTGAATGTCTTCCCGATTGAATTTTTAGCTGAAATTTGGTATGGATAAACTTGACTTCATGAAGAACATGCTCAACAAATTTCATCAAAAAATTCCACCGGGAAATGCCCGAAATGCCCTCGTCCGGACGAAGCATCCCATTAGGCCGACCTGACATGAAGACTACTCTGATTTTATATATAATCAATTTTACTCCATATTATATATTTTAAGAAACAAAAATGGAAAAAAATGACCTGGATCCGTACCGGGAGCTGAAACGACCGGTGAAGCCATTCAGTTGGCACTGCCAGTAGGGGTGGGATCGGTCCGGTCTGGGTCAAGTTTTTGCTAAACCCGGAAATTACCCGGAAGGTCTCGGGTTATGAAAATTAGGGACCGGAACAAAGCCCATTGTATTCGGTCCGAGTCGGGTTTTTGGTAGCCCGGGTTCGGGTTGGACCGGTTAAAACCCGAACGTGAAATATGTCATCGTTCTTTTATATTTTAACACTTATTTTCAAATAAAATTAATCAAAAATACAAACCACGAATAATAACACAAATATTAGTCTCCAAAATCACCAACAATTCAAATTTAAAGAAGATAATTATCTTAATATATTATGTAAGATGTATATATATATATATAAATAATATAGGATTTTTTAAAATATTACGAAATAAATTTTATAAATCAAAAAGTTACTAGAGTTGCTAAATATATTCTCATGGTCATCATTACGCTAAACAAATTCAACATATTTGTAGTCACTAAAAGTTACTAAATCTTTTTTATCCACCGTGATTATAATGATATATTAGGAAATATTTTATTTTTATTCATATACTATATTAATTTTATATTACAATTAATTGTTTCGGGTTTTTTCGGTCCGGGCTTATAGATTTTAAGGCCCGTTAATGAACCCGGAATTTTCGGTTCGGTCCAGGTTTTTTTTAATTCGGGCCGGTTAAAAAGAAAAAACCCGAACCGGAATCATAATTCGGGTCGGTCCAGGGTCGATTTCCGGGTTTCGGTTCGGTTTTTCCACCCCTAACTGCCAGCACAATGTGTCACACAGTGAATATCAAGTTGACAATTTGCAAAAAGAACTTTTTTTTAGTTTAGAGAGACAAAGGAACTTTTCCTAAAGGAATGAAGACCTAGTACTAGATTATAAGATCATGATGCAAGATCTTTGACAAATCAAAATTGCTATTGGTACCCCCAAATCCTACCCCATTTTGTACCCCTCCCTAGTTTTGTGGTTAGAAAAAAGCAATGAATTAAGTGGGGCAATTATTTTGTGGGGTTGGGGTTTTGTGAGCCACTCATATAGTGAGGTACAAATGGGGTAAAAATACAAGCTAACAAATACACGTCATATCTTATGTACTTTCTCTGCATTCCACCAAATATTCTGACAGTTTTCAGGTAGGTAAATTTCTAAGCAGACGAAGTGCACGCATCCATTGAGGCCGCTGTGATAGCACAATCCTCCTTAAAACTGGAACTGCTCCAGCTGCAACAATGGCTGCGTGGTTTTCGGCGTCCATGCTTAGATTATACAATACAGCTAGCCCAGCTTCCACAGCTTTCTCAGTCCCACTCTCAATGATGCTCACCAAGGGGAATATCCCTCCTGCGGCAGAGAGAGCTTGAGTGGAACCCACCACTCCTTTGGATATAATCTTGTTTAGCTCCACAACAGCAGCCTCAGGAGAAAATGAGGTTTGCATCTGTTCTACCAGTCTTGGGATAGTCTCATAAACAGTTACCTCCATGTCGATTGGGTTCTCAGAGCTTGAAGAAGAATAGGGGCCGGGTCTGGATAGAGAGGTGAGTTTGACGAGGCAAGCAGCGACCCACTCTTTGTGATGAAGAGGAACATTGTTTGACTTGAGGACTCTTCGAAGCAATTCAGTGAAGTGGGATGCATCTATTACGCGCCTGAAATGCTCAAATTCCAGCAATCTGGTGAGTAGACGGGATGCTGCGGATATGGCACAACCAGCTTCTTCAATTTCCAGAGCATGCAGTTCGGGCCTCCATCCATCAAAATCTGACCGCGTCTCTGTGTGTAGTGCAGTTCAGTGAGCAGAACCCCAAGAGGAAAAACTTATGTGTTTTTATTCCGTACAAATACTAACTTTTGTTTTCCATCCATGTCTATGGGTGGACCCGGGTTGATCCGGTCCTGGTTCTAGGCTCAGACTGCCCCGGTCCTAAAAATTATCTGAAGAGGAGCGGGCCCGAACCACTATATTCCGGGTCTAGTCTGGTTCAGGGTACCCGGGCAGTCCAGTCCCGGACCCATTATATTTATGTAACCCATTTCAAGCTATAAAAAAATGGCTGGTCCTGGACCGGAAACACCCGGTTCATTCCTAAATATTGGAACCCAGGACCGGGATCGCCTGGTAGCCGGTCGGGTACCCGGTCCTGCATCGGGACCGGTTTTCCAGACCCAGTCTGGTCCCGGACAGTAGCGGGACCGTTTCCAAGACCGCCGACCGGGTCCACCCCTACCTCTGTCCCAATATTAACTCATCTTCTGACTTTTCCCATAGACTAAGAAAGTGAAAATTGTGTGGTTGAGAGTTATTTGAGGAGAAAAAAGCAACACGCACCACCAAATCTTTGTCATAAAAGGAATAGATGTTTATTTTGAGACGAATGGAAAGGAAAATAATGAAGACATTTTGGAACACAGCACTTTTTTCTCATTCCAGCAGTTTATATTGTTTTATTTTAGTCCTCAGTTCTTTATCAATCTCCACTTTGAAAGAATAATAATATGCTTAGCACAACTCTAATCTAAATTTTATATAAATTACAAATATTTGGAGACTATTAGTGGATTTAATGCTAAACAAAACTAATCTTTCACATCCTCAATATAGATTTGGCTCTGGAAAAAATAGGTGTTTTAAAAAAAATGAAAAAGCAAGAGTGATATCGTGTTAGTCATGTCAGTTTTGTTGTTAAATTGAAATTTCTAGAGACACAGAGAAGGACTAAAAACAACAACATTCAAACGTTAATCCCAAAAGATTTTGGCGTCGGGTAACATGAGTCAATCCATGACATCAGAGCGATAAAGATAACAAAAATAAAAAGATAAGGTAAGATAAAATGAATAAGAAAAAATGGATAAGATAAAAATAAATATAAGATAAAAAATAACATAAGAAAGATAAAAGATAAAAAGATAAAGCAACATAAGAAGGATAAAAGATAGAAATAACATAAGAACATAGAAAATAAAGAAAATAAAAGATAAAAGAAAAAGAGAGAGAAAATAGATCAATTGTTCACACGAAAAACAAAAACAAACAAAAAATAGTTTTACCGAGTTCTAAAACAAAAAACCTTACATTTGCAGGAACTAATACATATTTAAGCCTATAACACTCTAAAAGTTAAACAGACAATTTGCATTTTGCCTAAATACTGAATGCTGAGCAACAGAACTTTTTCAGCTATAAGTTTTAATTCTCCTTTTTCAGCCAAGATGCTACACGCAATTACTTACCCTTACCTGTTAAATTTGTATAGAACTTGGATATTTGACATCATCATAGATGATTACAACCAAATAACAAATTTAAAATCATCTAGATGATACCCACTCTTTCAAGTACTTCGGCGCTTTTGGCCATTCAAAGTACCTAAAATGAGCGACAGTTAAGACGCCACAGGCCCACAGCCCATATAAATCATGCAAGTAAAACTGGAAAAGCTTAGCTTAAACCCATTGAAAGAAGTTCACATCTAACCATGTCGAGTACTGTTCACTTGTTTGGGGAAACCTAGTAGCATTCGCTCAAAGGAATATAGGAAGGAAGTCGGTTGAACCAACTATTACGCGAAGTTACATGATATTCTTATACAGATGCATAGCTACATCAAACAGAATATGTATTGTGAAGTTAGTTGTCACTTAGTTGGTGCTAGAAGGTAAGAGTGGTATATGTGCTTTTATCACAACTCATTTCTCAATTCAGCACTACAGGTGCTCTGTTTAAAATAGCACAAATCTGCTGCTTTCTTAAGCAAAACATTAAAATGTTTTTTTGCTACTAAAAGCATATATACATTTTCCTGTCATATGCTTCTTTTTGAAGTAAATGTACTTTCCTTAGATGAAAGTAAATGTACATCATCATCATCATCACCCCAGTGCCGCAAAAGGCTCCCACCTACGGTGGGGTAAGGGGGGGTCGGATGTACGCAATCTTACCTCTGTACTAAAGCACAGAGAGACAGTTTCTGGATGACCCATAGTGAAAATAGCGTCCAAAATTGCATGGATTGGCTGCTACTTCATAGCAAAGAAGCGTAGACAGTTTCGTGAACCATTTTGCTTTATTCCATCATATTCTCAAGCCAAAAAATAGTGAGTCTTTGGCTCCATTGAAAATGATGAAAAACTAGGTGATAAAAATTTGTGATAGAGCTAGAGAATTTAGATAAAGAAGAATGAGTGTGAATCTGTGATGTACTGATAATTATGTATTTTTACATTTATTTTTCGAGAGTGAACCACCAAAAACTTAGAAATAGATATTTTGAACTTTCATTTTATTATTACAGTTTTTGGAGTAATAATTTTTTTTCACTTGTTTAATTGATTACATTGTATTTTGTGATGCATAAAGAATTTTTGCAATTTTCTTAGGGAAAACAGTCAAATAGGTCCTCGAACTTTCATAAAAAGGTCAATTAAGTCCTTCTATAGGAGGTTCTGTCCGGCCGTCGCGATTTGGGGCAGTTCCCGGTGGAATTTTTTGATGAAATTTTTTGAGCATCTTATTCAGCAAGTCTAGTTTACTCATACCAAATTTCAGCTAAAAATTCAATCATGAACACATTCAAATTGATTCTTGAAGATAACTGCGCATTTTTGCGTTCTCGAATTAATTTGAATGCTCTCCCGATTGAATTTTTAGCTGAAATTTGGTATGAGTAAACTAGACTTGATGAATAAGATGCTCAAAAAATTTCATCAAAAAATTCCACCGGGAACCGCCCCAAATCGCGACGACCAGACAAAGTCTCCTATAAAAGGACTTAATTGACTTTTTTATGAAAGTTCGAGGACCTATTTGACAGTTTTCCCTTTTTCTTATAAGCCCATCTAGGCACATCCCTATTGGTGACATGTGGGCCAGCTGGCCCATCCCCTTAAGCCAAAACTATACAGATGGGCTACATTTTACGCCCTCCGTACTTTTTTGTTTGCTACACTTCCCTTTTTTGGATGTATTAAAAAATTTGCTACATTTTCCCTTTTTGTTAAGTTTTTTCTTTAAAAATACTCAACTACCCTTACTTTTTCTACTTTTTATCTTCTCTTTCATACTTTTCCATCATCTCTCCTACTTTTTCTACACTATTCATTACCCCTACTATTTCACTCTTAAAAAATGTGCCAACACATATTGTAGTAAACAAAAAATACGGAGGGCGTAATTACAAAATATCGGCCCAACCCAAACCCATTAGTTTTGGGCTAGTGTGGACCAGACCGTTGATGATCACTAGAGCATATCAACAAAGAAGACACACACTAAGCACTTCAAAAATCATGCAATGGACTCGAAAACAAGAAAAAGAAATGATTATAATTGTTGTACTTGGTGCACCAGTTAATGGGAGGGGAGGGAAGGCTTGCCCCTTATACACCCTGTGGTGGGACCCTTCCCTGTCTTTTTTTAATATAGGCATTTCTTTTCATCTTTTTTTTTGTTCAAACACTTTATAGACATCTGCTTTGAATCAGATTTTCACGCACATCTGGAAACTTATAGTATGAGCAGCATTTTGTGTCATACTTTAAGCAGCATTACTTAAAAGCCCTCATACAAGTAAATGTCCCCATACCTTTCAAACATTCCTGTTGAAAAACGGCATCTAACCCAGATTCCATGTCAATTGAGAATATCTTTTCAGTGCACGCCTCAACAACTGAAACAAACTCAAGGATGGAAGCAACTTTTTTCTGCATGTCTGGAGATGATGTCTTCAAGATCTCAATGAGGCGAGCAATAACAGAAGAATCCAGAAGTTCAACCACATTGGGTGTTTTCAAGCTACAAGAAAGTGCAACTTGAGTTTGAACCCAGTCAAGAAACAAGTAGATTAGTGAGTAGCAACCCTAATCAGATTAGTAGTTAATGATTAACTTCATCATCATCATTACCCCCAGGGACGGATCCATTTGTAAATGAATGGGGGCACATGCCCCCAATGGCTTTGTAGCTTTATTCAAATTTTATTATTTAATTTTAAACAAATGAGGAGGTGCCCCCAATGAAAATAAAAGATGCCCCCATTAATTTAAACACAATTCATTGTTGAACGGCACTCTTCCTATTTGCTGGTCTCCAACTCCCACCTCATCATTTCAACCTATTATTTTAATAATTTAATTATGGATAAACAAGTCAAAATGAAAAATAACTTAGGGAGCAAAACAATTAGCTATCTTTGGCTGAGTACTCAAAATGTTAATTCATGAAAGGCTAAGGTCATTCGCTATAAATTTGCAATTAAAATTTTCTTCTATGTTTCAATAAAACACTTCTCCACTTCTTTATCTCTCAGATTCAGTTTTCCTATTTGTATTATCTTTTTTAGGGTTAATAAATTTCTACTACTTTTTTTTAAACTAATTTGCTTCTTATTTGCGATTTTAATTACATATGTACAAATTAGTTCATTTTAATATCGTTGTTAGATTAGAATTTATATTTTCGAAATGATTAATGCCACATTTTATAAGGGTGCTAAATTTTTAATCGTAATAGACTTTTGTGGTGTAGTACACTTATTTCTTTTTAGTCAATAAATAGTTTAACTTTACTTTCAAAAAAGAAAAATAGTTTAACTTTACTTTTAAGAAAATGCTTTTCACTTTGATATTCGTAAGTGTAATTTTGAACCGAAATATATTTGGACAGATTAAACAACAATAATGAGATACTTTGAAAGAAAAACACCACCTTCATCAGAAATGGAGGTGTTGAAAAAAAGGCGAGTGTTAAAGTGTTAATATATCAAATAGTATACCTTCACTAAAAAATGTTCATTTTGAATTAATCACTAAAAATGTTTATAATCAATTGATTTGTACTTGTCCGTTGTTTAAACAAAATTGATTTGATCAATGCGAGAGGTTGGTTGGAATCTAATGTAACAGATGACAAAGCAATTTGTTTGCTTCTTATTTGTTATGGATGTTACGTTGAAAAAGATGTGTTTGATGCGGTTAGCCACGAAGTTGTGGTCAATCGTTTTAAAAAAAAAAAAACTCGTAGAAAACTGTTATAATAAAATGCAATGCTTTGTAGTGTGATAATGTTGGATTATTTCATCATTTGAACTTAATTACTAAATTATTCAAAAAAATCTCTTAATAGGTGCCCCCAACCCTTGAACATTCTGGATCCGCCCCTGATTACCCCAGTGCCGCAAAGGCTCCCCCCTACGGTGGGATAAAGGGGGGTCGGATGTACGCAGTCTTACCTCTATACTAAAGCATAGAGAGACTGTTTCTAAATGACCCTTAGTGAAAATTGCGTCAAAATTTGCATGGACTAACTGCTACTTCATTACAAAAAAATGTGAGTCTTTGGCTCCGTTGCAAATGATGGAAAATAGTTAATGATTAACTTGAGTTAACAAAATATGTTCACGACAACAAATATTCAAAATCGGGTAGGGGCCTAGGGGGTGGGGGTGCTATTGCAAATCTTACCTACTTCCAAAAACACATTAAGAGGCCGTTTGGCAGCACTGTTTTTCGGCTTATCAGCCAACTTTTTTACCAAACACGTAATTTTTACTTTCGCGCGCTGAATTGTGTAATAAGCAGAAAATTTAAGGTTGGAGTTACTTTTCTGGCTGTATTGGCTGAAGTTACTGTAGATGATCATTTTAGCTATAAGTAGAAAGTGTAATTTTTCTTTATTTTATTAATAAGATATATTTTAAAAATAATTTTTTCTTAAATCAGCAGAATCAGCCAATGCAGCCACTTCAGCCAGAACTTCATAAATTTCAGCAGAAACAGCCAAAACAACTGATTTTCACGCTACCAAACAGGCTCTAAGATTATCATTTTGATGATGTTTGGATCTAAAAAACTACTGAAACCTATCTTTATTATTCTAAATAATTGCATCAAATATGATTGTTTTGCTAAATGTTTATGATGGGAAAAAAACACCGAGAAGCTCAACAATTCCATATAATCCAGTATTTGCATAACACTTCAAAATACATTACTGCTGGTCAAGGAATGAAATTAAGCCTTACATGATTTACCTACATAAGCTGAATATGTCTCTTAAAACTGAAAGAATGTATATAAGGAGCCATGAATTTTATTTTTTATCAAAAAAAATTGCAGATATCAGAGACATTAACATGTGTATAATATATAACACATATGGCAATGAAGCAATTCTGGATTATCATTTTGATGATGTTTGGATAAAAAAAACTACTGAAACCTAACTTTATGATTCCAAATATTTGCATCAAATATAATTGTTTTGCTAAATGTTTATGATGGAGAAAAACACTGAGAAGCTCAACAATTCCATACAATCCAGTATTTACATAACACTTCAAAATACATTACTGCTGGTCAAGGCATGAAATTAAGCCTTACATGATTTACCTACATAAGCTAAATATGTCTCTTAAAACTGAAAGAATGTATATAAGGAGCCATGAATTTTATTTTTTATCAAAAAATTGCACATATTTCCATCATTTGCAATGGAGCCAAAGTTTCATTATTTTTTGGCTTGAGAATATGATGGAATAAAGCAAAATGGCTCACTAAACTGTCTTCGCTTCTTTGTTATGAAGCGGAAGTCAGTCCATGCAATTTTGGACGCGATTTTCACTATGGGTCATCCGGAAACAGTCTCTCTGTGCTTTAGTATAGGGGTAAGACTGCATACATCCGACCCCCCCTTACGCCACTGTAGGTGGGAGCCTTTGCGGCACTGGGGTGAATGAAAATGAAAATGAAAATAATCAAAAAATTGCAGATATCAGAGACATTAACACACGTGGCAATGAAGCAACTCTGAAGATCAAAGACTATACACACATAAATGTGAAAGAACCTTTTGGTTGATACAGCTTTCTCATTCTCTTCTCCGCCAGATTCCATGTTCCTTATTTCCACCAATCCCTTTGTTGAAAGGTTGATAGGCCCCTCAAAAAACTAAACTTGGATAAAGAGAGTCATTCAGAAAGACTCTTGGAAACATTTGGATCTTGACTTGTGTGTCTAATTGATAAAGCTTAAGATTATACATTATGATTCTGATTTAGGGACATAATAATCCATTATTTAAAGCAGATTGCTTATAGTTTATTAGCTTACAAAAGACAAAAGCCTAAAAGGTGTTCAATTCATACTTCAAATTCTTTGCCAAACATGCAAAAGTGGATTATCTAACATGCAATCCCTATATTCTAATAATTCAATAAAGAAACTTCAATGAGAGGTAGGTTCAGACCTTGGATTTCATTTCTTTGCTCGGATCTAGAACCCGACTAAGAATATCAACAACCTGCAGGAGGGACATATCGTTTCTTAAATCAGCTGTTTAGCAATTAGCAATGCGAAATTTATTTTAAATTGAATCAAATTTGGGAAGAAAAGTATTGGAGCACACTACCATTTTTATAATGTTATTAGACACGTCTAAGTTATTCAGTAAATTTATCAAAGGGTGCAAAATGTTTTCTTCTCCTAGTCTTTGGCAAACTGCATTGCTGTACCAAAAGACATGAAAAGATTTATTACAAATTTTTTACATGTTCAGCAGTAAAAATCATCTTCCACAACATCTAATTACCAACAAAGCTCAAAGACTAGTTAACAATATCACACTTTAGGGGAGGGGCATAGTCCCAATGCAAATTCTGACACATGATTTTAGATGAGACACATAGTGTGATGTGTTAGCATACAAGTCAACACCAATTGTATTAATATAGCTATCAAGCTCCATAGATGGATTGTTTTGTATGTACAACAGTAAAAGATCTATGGGGGTGTTTGGAAAACGGCGTTTCAGCCAAAAAATAGTTGTTTGGTATATATAGCTGTCCGGCCCTAGCACTTTTAGACAGAACCGCTGAAATGGAAATGTGACTAATAGCAACGTTTTGAGTTAGCATTTCGAGATAGGACATTTCCTACTAATTGTTATGGCCAAACAGCTAAATTACCAAACATCTTTTTACCACCCGCCAACTTATTCCGTTAGTCAAACCCGATGACTGAATCCGCTATTAACAACCTGCTAACATAATCCGTTAATCGTTAACCGCTAAAGCCAAACACGCCCTATAGAAATTTAACTATAGATATGACTAATTGACCGAAGTCCAGTTGGTGCTCAAGGTACCCATTCCCTTTCCCCCACCACTGAGGCATTGGTTGTCCCTCACCACCACAACAAAAATAAAGCATTTGAGCAATACAAAAGAAATGGTGGAAAAAGTAGAGAAAATAGTACAAAAAGGCAAACAGAAAGAAGAACAAGTTCTACAGAACAGGATACAACAAAATACTTTGAGTTGATACTTGATAGAAACTGTTTTCATCATAAACTTCACATATTTGTTAAAAACTAGCATAAACTAAAATATGATGGCCTATGAAAACTATCAGTCTGTCACACTGAATAAGCTCAACATTAGTTATAACGCAGGTGTCCGGGACCTTTGGCTCAAATAACCCCTACGTCACGAAATATTACAAGAAATATATAAAACCTGGAAGAACTAAGAAATGGGATTGTTGGAAAAAACTGAGATGTCTTGCTCAGTGTATATTCACATTTATATAGGCAAGAAATAAATACTTGTACAAGGAAACAAGTCAAGAGATCCTTACAGTTAATGCAAGAAATCCTTGCATTTAATGCTTAATAAAAACTTCCTATAATTACAAATTTCAATCGAAGTAACAACGATACCTTTACTGATTCTCTAACTGACACCCCCCTCAAATTGATGGGGGTTGGTCAACGAGCATCAGTTTGCCCCCAAGGAACGGAAGACGAGGAAGAGTCTTTGTAAAGATATCAACCACTTGAAGATTAGTGAATACATGGGCCAGAGAAATCACTTCATATTCAAATGTTTCACGAATAAAGTGTCAGTCAACCTCAATCAATTTTGTGTGCTTGTGATGAACTGGATTAGCAATAATGTAAATAGCGCTAGTGTTATCGACATGCGATAGAGTAGGCTCAGTAGTAAACCCGGTAATCATGTGATCTTTGAGCAGGCAAGTGTTATAGGGAAAATCGCATAAATGGTCCCTCAGTTATCCACGAAATTAAAATCTCATACCTGTATTTCTGAGATTGTAAATGTCACCCCTCAATTGTCCAAAATGCTGTAAATGTGGTCCTTTTTAGGGGTGAAATATAAAATGTGGGCGAGAGTACATTTCACTACTTAAAGGACCACATTTACAACAATTTGGACAATTGAGGGGTGACATTTACAATCTCAGAAATACAGGTCTGAGATTTTAATTTCGTGGATAACTGAGGGACCATATATGCGATTTTCCCATATTATATATATATACACTCCCTCCGTCCCGTTTGAATGTTCCCGCTTTTCTTTTTTGGATGTCCCAAAAAGAAGTTCTCATTTCCCTAATTGGAAAGTTATCCTACATCAAAACAGTGTCAAACAGTGCAAAACAGTGTCCAAACAGTGTTTATTTCCTTAAGTTTATTTCCTTAATATGTGTGTAGGTCAAACCGGGAATATCCCAACAGGATGGAGGGAGTATATATATATATATATATATAGGGGTGCGATCACATACTAACCATTCCTCCCATGCTAACCTACAAACTATCAAAAACGGTGCATCTTTACATTATTTGTACTGCATATTGAAGTTCAAAGTGTTGCATATTATTTAGTACTGCATATTAAAGTTCAAAGTTTTGCATATTGTTTTTATTGCATATTGAAATTCACAGTGTGCATCTTTACATTATTTGTACTGCATATTGAAGTTCAATGTGTTGCATATTATTGAGTTAGTAAGTTAGTATTTTAAGCATGGTTAGTATGTGATCTCTTATCTATATATATATATATATATATATATATCAAATAATACGTCTAACTGCAACCATATGGAGATGACGAGGATTAAGATGAAATTGAGTAACTTGCCGAGAGATCTAGACAACTTATCGTGAGATACACTAAATTGCCCACAAGCCAATGAATCTGCGATATATTGTCGGGTACAGAAGAAGATGTCCCTCATCTTTTCGAAGTTTAACATTTAAATCCATTGGAATATCAATGGGAGAAGTACCACTAAAACCTACAAAATCAATGAGATCACAGGCACACTTGGCTTGATTTGAAAAAAAAAAACAATTGAACCCACTATAACCTCAAGTTTCAGAAAATATGAATGTCCGTTGAGATCCTTCATATGAAAGGAATGATGCAGATATTTCAACTGGGAAATAAGCGAGTGATCAGTTATAGTGCCTGATATACAATCTTTGAAAATGTGTCTGAACTTCGTGCAGTAGCTACAAACTCATATCTCTAGAGGAGACTTAACTTGAGTGGCATAAGCAACTGAAGTGTGACCCTACTCCAAGGTAGCCTGGGTAAGCCCATGCTGCTCTTCACGGAGGAGTTACCGAAAAATCTCCAAAGAGGGAACTGAATTTATGTTCAATAATGTGGAGCGAATGTTCTCAGACTCAGGACACAGTTTCATCGAGAATTGACTGCGTTTTCGGGCTTGTAACATGTCTCGGAGAGGCTTTATGGCAATATGAGGGATTTCAGCGAGGCATAAGTCGATGTATTCATAACAAAGTGCTAAGGAGTTGGAATAGTATTACTAAACAGTCATGGAAACTTGTTGGAAGATGGAAATATCCAACTTGTAAGTGCTAAACAGTGAGAAAGTGATCAAACAGAACACATATGCATATATATGCAAACTATATATAATTAATTGTATTATAATTGATGAGAAATTTGTAACGACATGCATGATGATATTATGTTTACTTATATTATTACTTTTCTTATTCAAATTAAAGAATTATTAAAAATTGGCAGAATTACTTTATCAAACACAATATTATCTAGCTTACCTCTTTTAGTGCTATATAGTATATTCTACTATATATTTATATTTAATATTTATCTATAAAATGGATTAAAGAATATGCAAATAAGATAAATAAAATCTATATGGGGGCACCCGTGGGGGACGATGGGGTGGGGTGGGGATGAGGCAGGTTTGGGAGTAGTGGGGGATGGGGTGGGGATAGGGGGAACTTTTTAGACACAGAGCGGGGGATGGGGGAGCGAACCCCCGCCCCCCAAACCCGCCCTGTTGCCATCCCTATGTGGGATTGACTATCAAGAGAACTTTGCTCTTGTAGCCAAGCTCAATACTATTCATACCCTACTATCTTTGACATTTAACTTTGATTGACCTTTACTGCAATTCGATGTCAAGAATGTTTTCCTCCACGATGATGTACATGACGAGATCTACATGCACATTCCCCGGGCTTCAAAAAAACATCAAAAGGTTACCTCTACACATGTATGTAGACTAAAAAAACCTCCATGGTCTCAAGCAATCCCCTCATTCTTGGCTTGATTGCTTCACCCAAGTTGTTCGAGCCGCTGGTCATAGTCAAAGTCAAGGTGATCATACTCTTTTTTACAAACACTCTCGCCCAAGTGGAGTCACTATTCTTTTAGTATATGTGGATGACATCATTGTGACCAGTAATGATCCATTTGAGAAACAACGTCTTGAGATGCAACTAAAATCCCAATTCGAGATGAGGTATCTTGGATCTTTAAAATACTTTCTTGGAATTAAAGTTACTCATCTGAAGGCATCTTTATCAACCAACAAAAGTACATTACAGATTTGTTAAGTGAGACTGGTACGAGTGCTTGTCCACTAGTTACTACACTTATGGATCCTAATCATTTGGACTTGCTACTGATGAACCCAGGGTTGATTTAACAAGATATCAGCGTTTGTGCGGAAAACTTATCTATCTATCTCACACCAGACCTGACACTGTCACACTGCCTATGCGGCCCGTGTCCTAATCCAGTTTGCATGACCCAAAAAAACTGCATCTAGAAGCAGCCTATAGGGTTCTACACTACTTAAACGGAAGCCTTCACTGATGCGTTATGGTGGCTCTCTCATTGGCTGCCAATCAACTACCGGTTTCTGCATTTTCCTGGCAGGAAAACTTGTGATATGGAGAAGCAAAAAATAGAATGTTGTGACACGGTCATCTGCTGAGTCTGAGCTAAGGGCCCTTGCCCATGGCCTGTGTGAACTTCTATGGATCAGAACTATTCTCTTTGATTTACGAATCAGATGGAAGGGACCAATGGAGTTGAGGTGTGATAAACATGAGCAATCATCATAGCTCATAATCCAGTCCAACATGATCGGACCAATCATATTGAGATTGACCAGCACTTCATCAAATAAAAGGTTGAAGGAGGTCTGATTGAACTAAGCTTCACTCCCTTAGAGGATCAAGTTGCAGATGTGTTTACCAAACCTCTGCACAGTCCTAGGTTTCAGAGTCTTAATGTCAAGCTAGGCATGAAGGATATCTACAAGACTAGCTTGAGGGGGAGTGTTTATAAAACGAAGAGACATCATTAGTCTAGGAATTACTTTCCTTAGTATTACTATGATTAATAGTCTTTAGTGCTTCAGGTTGTTATTAATACTTGTCTTTTCAGTTCGTATTCATTTATGTTTAGTACTCACTACTCAGGCAGTCACCTAGGGTACTGAATAGACACTTCCAGACTTCAGCCAATATATATAGGTCTATACTTCTTGTAAAAGATACTCCGTATATCAATTCCATCATATTCTCAAGTCAAAAAATAGTGAGTCTTTGGCTCCATTGAAAATGGGACACCGGGAATAATTTTTATCAAACAAAAATTGCGTAGAGCTTTAAACTATATCATTTATATTCAATATTTTCATTTAAAATCTAATAAAACTGAAATATACCACTTATATGATATATTGTACTCTGCTCAATCTAAGAGTCTTTTTCCAAATGGACAGTTTTTGTTTGACAAAGGCAGTATCAATTTATCAAATAACATTTTCAATTTAGCATTTTTTAGTGTTCTGTCGAGTTGATGTCTGACAGAGAGAGAGAAAATTGACACTTTTTCATAGTTCAACATAAAGGTTATGGCAGGCATCTTAGTTCACACAATATCACAATAGACACCAGAAGTCCAGAACCATGGAAATAGTACTACATTTACACTTTTCTTGATTGCAGAGTAGAAAACATTGTCGAAGCATTGACTAATCAAGAAAAATATGTTGAGCTGTTGAGAGTAGAGACCTCAAAAATGATTTATACACAGAAGATTATAAAACATCAACACGAAGCATAATATCTCAAGTAATGTGGGCCTAGACAATCTCATACATAAAAAACAATCATATATGTACAATTAGTTAGTTAAGGAACACCTGACAGATAATCTTTCCAGAGCCCGAACAGAAGCACATCTTATAGTGTCACTAGGATGATTGATCAGCTTAGTTAGTTGATTAATAGCACCAGCTGCTCTAAAGGATACACGCAAATGTTCGGTGATGGATGCATCAGCAATGGCCTCTGCAGCTCTTGCAACAGCTGATTCATCTTCAAGACCAAGAATCAGAACCAGTCGTGCTACACCATCAACCCAAGGCAAAAGAGTAGACCGACACGATAGCACTTCATCATTGGACTTGTTATCTTCAACCTCTATGGCCCCTATACGAGCAAGAAATTGTTGTCTAGCCTGTCCAACCATTGCATTTGTCATTGCTTCGTCAATGTTTGCATTGTCATCTAGGACATGCAGTCCAAGAAGCAGTTCTGAAGCACCATATTTTGAAGTGCTTTTTGGTCTCTTCTCAATTTGGGTACCATCAGGAAAAGACGGCCATGAATACAAAGTGGGTTTAAAAGACTTGTAAGCAGCAGCACCAACCAAAGGGACCATAAGTAGACCCTCCTCCATTACAAGAATTTTATTGTACTCATCTTTAGCAAGTTCCAACAATGCAATTCTTGCTTCTTTCCTAACCACCTTAGATCCCTTAACTTCTGTTTTCAAAAGTGTGGCCTGCATGTTGCATATGGTAAATGAAAGTATATAGTATCAGAGAAGAGCTCATGTTTCACAAAATCGAACTAGCTTTGTGAAGTTTCAACCAAACTATTTCCGATGAATAAAATTGACAAACAATACTAGGTAAATAATGCATGTGGTTTAAGGCTCATCAGCCACAGTACTAACCATGCAAAAGAGAAGCCTGTCGATGATGACATAGCGCAATGACAGAAACTTGTTAAAGCGGATAAGCAAACTCAACGACAGGATACTGCATTTCTTTGTAGCTCAAGTGAAGCATCAATTTTTTATAATGATTTCAAATGTAAATACTCATTACAAAACAGTATGACAGTCATCTTCACTTGAAATCAATAAAAACATGTTGTCTCAACACAGGTGTTTGCATCTGAAGTAACCATTACTATGAAAGTAGACATAACTTAAATTTTATAGGCAAAATGTTGAATCAATTATTCAAAAAATAGTACTCCGTAACAAATTATCTCTAACATTATACTCCCTACGAATTCTTGTGTTTGCTCAACTTTCCTTATTGGGAAATTTTTGTTTGCTGAATTAAACCTTTTTTGGTAAGTTTTCCCTTTAAAAATACTCAATTACTCTTACGTTTTCTACTTCTCATATTCTCTTGCAAACTTTTCTACTCACTCTTCTACTTTTTCTACACTATTCATTACCTCTACTATTTTTCCCTTGAATATTCTGTCAAACCCTATTGTAGCAAGCAATAGATTACAGAGGGAGTATACAATTACTTGTGGAGAGTTAAACATCATATGTGCAAGTGATCGCTTCCCGAACAGTACCATAGAGCAATCTATCGAGTTGTTTTGTTGCTGTAAGCAACGAGACTTTTAAAAACTTTACATACTTGATGCAATCTAAAGCATCACACAGAAACAGCGCAATTAGTCAGCAGTGTGCTCCGTTGGAAATCGCAATCACTCAAGTGCAGAATAGGGATGCATATGCTAGTGTGATATTGAGTAGAGAACAAGCCTAGTAACACATGTACATGGCCCCAACTCATGAAAGAGAAAATTTTTCTCTTTACCAAAATAGTTTTCCTCCTTTATTTACGTGGTATCCGAGGGGGAGGGAGAGGAGGGGGGGAGGAGGAGGAGGAGGGGGGGGAGGGGGGGGAGGAGGAGTTGCTGGCCATTGTGGTGGCAGTAAAAAAAAATGGAGGCCATATTTAATGGGCAGGAATTTGGAAATCCACACTGATCAAAGGAGTCTGAAATTCTTGACATAACAAAGGCTTATGGGGGAGGAACAACAAAAATGGGTGACTAAATTGATGGGCTATAATTTCGTTATCAAATACAAACCCGGGTTGGAAAACAAGGCGGCTGATGCCTTATCTAGAAAGGGAAATTACCAAACATTATAAGTGGTCAGTTGCCAGGAGTGGGAAGACCTAGAAGAGAAGTTACTACAAGATGAAAGGTGTAATCGGCTCATCCAAGACATGATAGCCCAGCCAGAATCCCACACAGGGTCTAAATTAAGAAAGGGGTAGATTTACTACAATGATAGACTTATGTTGCCTAAAGGATCTCCCGGGATCAATAAGGTGTTGGCAAAATTTCATGATTCGGCTAGTGGCGGTCATGCGGGGTCTGTCAGGACTTTAAAGAGGATAGCTAGTGTGATATATTGGGATGGGATGAGGTCTGAAATCCAGAAATATGTGAGCAGCTGTGAAGTATGTCAACGAAATAAATAACAGACTTTAAGCCTGCAGGGTTATTGCATCCTTTGCCTATTCCCACTCACATCTGGGTTGATTTAGCCTAGATTTCATAGGGCGACTGCCAAGAACTATGGGCAAAGACACTATCCTGGTGATGGTTGATAGGTTAACAAAATTGGCTCATTTTATAGCTCTAACACATCCATATATGGCTAAAGGAGTGGCTGAAACATTCATTCAGGAAGTGGTGAAGCTGCATGGGTTTCCTAAAAGGCTAAAACCATAGTTTCTGACAGGGACAGTGTGTTTTTAAGTTCATTTTGGTCAAAGCTTTTCAGGAAACGGGTGCCAAGCTCAAATACAGTACTGCCTACCATCCCCAGATGGATGGGCAAACAGAAGTGGTGAATAGATGTTTGGAAACATACTTGAGGTGCCTTACTGGGAAGAAACCAAAGCACTGGCCTAAATGGTTGCCTTGGGCTGAGTATTGGTACAATACCAAGTACCATGCCTCATTGAAGACTTCCCCATTTAAGGCTTTGTATGGGCAGGACCCGCCAGTTTTATTCAAAGGGGATGCTACCCTAACAGCTGTGGAGGAGGTGACAAAACTCACTGCTGAAAGAAATGAGATGCTCCAGGAACTCAAACATAATTTGGCTGAGGCACAAAACAGAATGAAGCAGCAAGCAGACAGACACCGGAGAGAGGTGGAACTTGAAGTGGGAGACATGGTTTTCCTAAAAATACAACCTTATCAGAAGCTCAGCCCTAGGTTTATGGGCCTTTTGAAGTGATAGATAAGATAAATTCAGTGGCATATAAGCTCAAACTGCCCAAAGGGTGTGCTGTGCACCCAGTTTTCCATGTTTCTTTGCTAAAGAAAACTGTAGCCCCTAATATTCCTAGGCAGCCTCTACCCAGTTGTTTGTCTGAGGAATGGGAGTTGCAAACCCAAACTGAAAAGGTGTTGAACACCAGAATGACTCCTACCGGAAGGAAGGAAATCTTAGTGCACTGGAAAAACTTACCTGACATTGAAGACTCTTGAGAGGAATTGCTGCAGTTCCAGTCCATGTTTCCAGATTTTCACCTTGAGGAAAAGGTGAGTTTTGAAGGGAGAGGTGATGATACGATCCCAGCTAAATTCAGAATTAATCCCAACCGGGATTTTTCTAAAGTCTATACCCGTAGGGACAAAAAGGAGATATTGACCGACAGTAAAGGAGAGTGGAGGTCTAACTGGCTATTGGAGGTATCCGTGTGGCTGAAGCAAAGGAATAAAGTGTAACAAAATGGAGAGAGAAAGACAGTCTGGAATTTGGCAGAACTCTGGTTTAGGAGAGAGAGACCCTCTCGAACCGGTCTCAATATTTTCTTTCTGCGTTTATTTCCTTCTGTTCTTATCACGTATACCATCGCTATTGTAATCCAATCTTTCCAGATCAATATATATATAATATTTGTGCGGGGTGTTGTTCGTACTTATCGTCCACCCTAGAACTTTACGTAGCCCTTTTGGATATGTTGATTACCTGGTCCAGAATTTTCTGGAAGCCAGAAAAGCTCCACACAGCACCAGCTGGTAGGCAGACTCCAATCACATGCCCCATGTAGAAATGGAAGGAATTGGGAGAATGAGATCATTTCACACCATTGTTTCAAGGAATTGAGACCATATACAAACAAGACAAAATTCTATTATGGAAAATAATCTTCCTAATAACATCATACCGAGCACATGTCATATTGATTGAACACACACACACATATATATTATTAAAATTAACTTTTACTGATATTAAATTTTGAAGAGGAGGGTATATGGCCTGGCCTCGGTACACGGGGGAGGTTACTTCTAAAAATTGATGTAAGAAAAATCAATAGCATTGAATTTGAGAATGTTTACAAAACGAGGGGGGTTAATGTTGTGACCTTAACTAATGTATTTGGCCGCGTGATGGGCTGAATATCTCTTGTGATCAAAATCATTTACTTATCTAGATCAACCCATCAAAGTGTGTGAGCAAGATCTAATCACACCATTTTACTCTTCTTTTACCACGTGTGCATCTCTTTTTGCATAGTGAGATCTAAAAAACACGTTCACTGGATTCCTCTGGAATTGGGGATACATTTTATGGCATTTAACATTTTCAATGTAAAACTAACTGAGATAGATTTTTTTACAGACCGTGAAAATTTAATTGAGACTCACCAGTTTTGGGATGACTCCAGCTTCGACCATAATTTTGTGATTAGAACTTGTTAGCGTCAAATTTGCCAAAACCCCTCCAGCCGCCTCTTTCACCCTCACATCGTCATCCTCCAGTAACGTTATTAATATATGAAGCAGATCAGAATTAGCAATTTTTATCCTGTATTTCTCATCCACAGTGAAATTCCACAACGCACAAATGCTTTGCTCCTTCACCTGTACATAGTAATGCAATGTTACACCAAGACATGTGTTTATGTCACAAAAGAAGTACAGAGAGCAAAAACACAAGGAAGACTTATATGTACATCTGGATATACTGAAGATCGCCCCAATAGGCCAGTTATCTCCTCTATTGCGCCACTTTCTGCCACAAAATCCCTGTATACATTAATTGAGGACACCATCCTCAATAAGCCAGCCGCTGCTTCACATGCACAATCAGATTCCGACCTGAGAAGATTCACTGTGAGATTCAAAGAACCTGGAAACTGCATTATGGCATCCACACACTTCTTTCCTCCAAGCGAATACTTCCATAAGGCAACTATAGCACTCTCTCTATCAAGAGGATCATTGTCTAAACCCAACATCCGGATGAACAATGAAACATAACCATCTCCGATGTTGGGCAGGCTATCTCCTGTGGCCTGGAAATGAATGAGGAATGCACTACATCACCTACTTATCCTTTTTACGATAAGACAAACAGAAATCCATAGGCTTGCGTTCTTTAAATAAGGGAATAAAAGTGCATGGACCTTGTAGAATGGAACTAATCCATTTTGAGGACCATTGCTTTGCCTAAGTGCAAAGACCCGTAATCAAAATTATAATTGCGGCAAAATAAGACACACTTGGGCACAACATAAAATAAAAATTCAAATTCCCAACACTACAGAAAGTAGTAATTCGAGACCATACATATTAGTTCGTAGTAAGAGGGACTTACAGGAGATGATGACTCCCGAGTAGTGGTTGTAGGGGTATCACTCTCTCCATCACTGCTGGCCCTTGAGAGCAATGAAAGCCGAGAGCTAAACCTCCGGTGTACAGAGAAGTGAACTTTGAGACGGGTATGAAGAGTGCGATTTCTCGATTTAACTCTAACAACGTTATTATGGGTTCCCAAGATATTGATTGGATGGATGGGTGGTCTCAATTTCAAATGCGTAGGGAGTGTTGAGGACATATCCGTTTCTGCGAAGCTTCTCTGAGCCACGAAGATATTGAAATGCACAGGGTGTTTGATACTTGGTTTTGCTGGTTGGGTCTGCTGATGGCTGAGCCGTCAGAGGGAGACAACGGAGAAGATTGTGAAGCAAGGAATTGTCCAGCACTTGCAACAACAGCGGGCGCTTGAGGTTCAACCAAAGTAGACGAACAGGAAACAGATGTTTTCCATGGCTGATTCCAAGAATCTGAGGACATAAATTGTTCAAATAAAATAGGCTGTTCCTTTGGTCTTATTTTGTTTATATTATATATAATAATTCTTATTTTATTCTATGTTACAAGAATAAAATTATATGTAAAGGGACCAATCGATTTGACCCGGAAACCGGAGAACCGGGCTCAACCACGGACTGCTAGGGAGTGAACCCGCTAATGTACTGATAACCGCAGGGCTTGAACCCTCATAGCCCGGGACAAATGAATGATTGAAGGACACCACACCCATGGACTACTTCAACTTCTTGTTAATAGGGTTGTATAAGAACCGAATCGAGTCGAATAGCAGGATTTTGTATTTGTATTTGATTAATTTTTTCGAATACGAATTCGAATTCAAATATGAAACGAATATTAATTTCGATTTGTATTTGTATTTGTTTAACAATACGAATAGTTAACGAATCTTATACGAATATCGAATAGATTTGAGCATAGGTTAAATATTAGTCAAATATCACTTTAAAATAAATTTTCTTATATTTTTTTACTACCTCCATCCCTTTTATATTGGGACGGAAGAAGGTGACACGATTTTTAAGAAAAATAAATTTGTGTGGTTGATATTAATTGATAAAGTAAGAATAAAGTAAAAACGATTTTGAGCCACACAAACTTTACCAAATATGGTATGGGACAATATTAGTGGGACTTCCCAAAAAGGTAAAATGAGACAATATAAAGGGAACAGAGGGAGTATGTTGTAAATGTACGCTATGTCTTAATATGTGTTTTTAGAATTTAAATTGTGCATGATATACTAAAGTGAATCAATTTTATGATTAACAAATATAAATCTATTTCAAACTTTTAGAAATAAACACAACACACGTATTAGAAATTATACTTACAATGTGTGAAATAAGTTGATAATTGTATATATCAAAGTCAGACGTCTTTAATTTTATTCTTCGAATCGAATACATAATTATTTGTATTGTATTTGAAAGACATTTGAACCAAAAATCTGATTTGTATTCATATTTATACTTTGATTTATTACAAATGGACTTAGGATTTGTATGCATAAATGTATATATGAACTACACTTTAGGGTATTGTTATCTTTTAAAAGTTATTATAGTGTTATTACTATTATTATTAATATTAATATTAACATTATCACTATTATTAATCGAATATACTTGATTAATATTCGAATCGAATACACTGATATTCTTATTTGAATTTGATAACAACTCGAATCAAATTTAATATTCATATTTGTATTTGTATTTGAATTTTCCGAATTCGGATCATCTTATACGAATTCGAATCGCGAATCGAGCACAAATTATTTGATTCGTTTACAACCCTACTTGTTAATATATGCGCTTTAGCTAATCTTATACTCTTTCGACGTATTATTTGACTTGGAAGGTGTTGTAATTGTTATTATGCAAATAATAATAATCATAATCTAGGGAAAACTGTCAAATAGGTCCTCGAACTTTCATAAAAAAGTCAATTAAGTCCTTCTATAGGAGACTCAGTCCGGTCGTCGCGATTTGGGCCGGTTCCCGGTGGAATTCTTTGATGAAATTTTTTGAGCATCTTATTCATCGAGTCTAGTTTACTCATACCAAATTTCAGCTAAAAATTTAATCGGGAGCGCATTCAAATTAATTCGAGAACGCAAAAATGCCAGGTTATCTTCAAGAATTAATTTGAATGTGTTCCCGATTGAATTTTTAGCCGAACTTTGGTATGCGTAAACTAGACTTGGTGAATAAGATGCTCAAAAAATTTCATCAAAAAATTCCACCGGGAACTGCCCCAAATCGCGACGGCCGGACAGAACCTCCTATAGAAGGACCTAATTGAACTTTTTATGAAAGTTCGAGGACCTATTTGACTGTTTTCCCTCATAATCTATTACGGAGTACTATATGATAGCAAAAGAAGTCTTTCACAAGAAGTTCCGGCCCAAACATAGTGCATTATAGAAGCTTATATATATAGTTATATATGGTGGCCTGTCTCATTTATTCCCTCCTATGTGATTATAGCCCAATCGATGGAGACCCATTAAGTCATTTGACTCTTCACTTAGTCAAAGGATGTATTCTGCAAAATAGAACCTGGGGATAAGGGTCAGATAGGGCCTCGAACTCGAAAACAAATGTCAAATAAGGTCATATTTAGGATGCTCTGTCCGGCCGACGCCATTTGGGGTGGTTCCCGATGGAATTTTTTGATGAAATTTTTTGAGCATCTTCCTCATTAAGTCTAGTTTACTCATACCAAATTTCACCTAAAAATGCAACCGGGAAGGTAGTCAAATGATTTTCCGAAATGTACGGGGTTGTTTAACTTCACAATTATCTTCAAAAAATTATTTGACTACCTTCCCGGTTGAATTTTTAGCTGAAATTTGGTATGGGTAAACTAGACTTAATGAGGAAGATGCTAAAAAAAATTCATCAAAAAATGGCATCTGGAACCGCCCCAAATGGGGTCGGCCGGACAGAGCATCCTAAATATGACCTTATTTGACATTTTTTTTCGAGTTCGAGGCCCTATCTGACCCTTATCCCTAGAACCTGTGGTCAAGGAAGACATTAGCCAACATAAAAAGATAACAGATAAAGGAGAGAAATATTTTCTGGGCAGAATTTTGCTGCTCGCCCAGCTTCAGAGAAATCGCGATTGGGAAGGCATCCGTGGTCAGATTATGCTGAAATTTTGACTGGAGGTTCCCAAGACACATACCTAAATTCTGAACGGTGGAGATTGGATTTTGACGGTTAGATCATCTGGAATCATCTCCGAACAGACCTGTAGTTTTTAGAGTGATTTCAATCCTTGTTCATCCTCTTTGTATCTTTGTTGAAGTTTTATACTTCTTGAGCTGTTGTATCATCATATTTGATGTTTGGAGACTCTCTTGTACTTATTCCTTGTTGATTAGTGAAGAGTTTGGGTGGACGGAGGTCCCGTGGTTTTTCCTCTTCGATTTGGAGGGGTTTTCCACGTAAAAAATCGTGGTGTTCTGTGTGCTTGGTTTCATTTCATTTTAGAGCTTTCTCCATATATGTTTTTTGATGTCATCCACTACTACCTGCTATTAAACTGGGATCCTGTGATTTTCTTGCAAGCTTGGGAGAATTCTTGTCAAGTATATTTGGACTGTTTTGGGTTTGTGGTTGAATTACTTTGACAAGCAGTGTTTTTCTTCCCTACAATATATAGCATCTCGGCCAATTAAGGATGTTTTCTTTTGAACTGTTTTCAGTCTCAGACCAGATCAGATCAGACCAGACTTAAACAGACCAGACCAGACTTAAACAGACCAGACCAGACTTGGATAGTTATAAAATACACAGAGACCAGACGTTTACCAGACCAGACCAGACCAGACCAGAAAGACTTAACCAGACCAGACCAGACCAGCAAATTTCAGTCCAAAGAAAACATCCTAAAACTCCAATATCCAGAACGGCTTGTTGAGCAGGGGAAAAGGCACATGGATATGGTAAATCTATTAAAACAACACATATGGGAAACATAAAAAGATAGATATGTAGTAATATTTCCAAAAAATATTTATGTCTTAATCCTTTCATTAGCACACTATATATACAACGTAGTTGTATCATCCGTGAGCGGTGAGTGAGCGAACATAGCTTAGGAATTTTCTTTTTTATATCGCTTCCTACTACCATGATCTTTAAGGTGGTGGTGAGTAAGGTAAATAGGTAATCTACTTTGAACAAAGCTCTTAAAGAAGAAAATCAGAGTGCACCCATTGAAAAGAAGCAAGGGGCAAGGAGGGTGAGAAGACAAAGGTTTCATCAAAGTCCCACAAAGCACTACGTATTAGATACTCCGTACATAGTATTTTGTTTGGGTTATTAATTTCTATATCAAGTTAACTTTGATTATATTTTTAGTTAGAGTTACTCTCCGTGTATATGTGTGTTTGTGTCATCTAAGAAAAATTCGAGTTTACGACATGTGATGAACACGTTATTTAAGCTATAATATTGTAACTCTTTTTCGTAACCACAAAATTGCTGTAATAAAATATGAACAAATGACATTCTATATTGAAATAAAATGTTTCAAGAAAATATAAGTTTAAACTCACTAAATAGTTATTATGATCCACTAAAAAAAGTTATTTTGGTGTAATAAAGGAAAAAATTTATACGGAATATTATTGAATTATTCACAGAATATAATCTTCAAACTATATTTCAAGAGTTGGAGTTAAATGTGAGAGCTTTATGAGTATATTTATAGAAACAATTATTTAATTACTTCAATCTAATTAAATAGAAACATAAAGGAATTTGTATTTATGCTCTCTCGGTTTTGGTTCTTTGTTTTTTAACTCTTTAAAAAAAATTGTTCGTTAAATATACCTGGATAAGAGTTTTTGTCTCAACATTACTGATTAGGAATAAAGATTTGAAAAGATTGCTCAAAATAGGACAAAAATGAATGGGCAAAATTTTTAAATAGGACTAAATCTGCTTTCTTCACTAAATTACAAGAATAACACAATAAAAATCCCAAAGAAAGTAATGGGGCTCCTTTTGTGAAGTTAGGTTTTAATTTGTTTTGCTCCTCATTTAGAGAATTTTCACAAAGACAAACCATATCATATACTCCATATGTTATAATTATCCTTTTTAAAATCCGCAAGAGTTAAACCTTTGCAAGAGTTATAGCATCATATGACACACATCAAATGTTGGTTTCTCCTATAAATGTTGAAACCCTTTGCAATCATATATTTGAGGATAGTGATTTAGGCGTACGGAATTGAGTAATATTTTAGGGGCATGGTGTACCAACATATATGTTCTAAAAAAGTCATCGAATATAAGATTTTATACCCAACGATTTCACCAAGATATACAAAGTGCATGTTTATAAAGTTGTGAAATTTAGTAAAAATATTTAGAGGTTTCAATATATAAACCAAAATCGATACAAATTTGACCTGAAATATGAAAAACAATGAATATACCGAATTTGTTGGTACTAATGATTATAATTATGTAGTCAAAGTTGAAAAACGGAAAGAGAAAATTCTCATTTGAAATATAAAAAACAGTGAATATCATGTGAACAACCGCTTTCAATACGCCTTCGAATTAGAAAATAAAAAATGATATGAGTTGAAAACTTATTACATTGGAAGTTGAAATTTGATTTCCAACGAGGCGCCGACTGAATATGAGAAGACGTCGAGTCAAAACGACAAAAAGTGTGTAAAACACCACGGGAGAACATTTATTAGAAGCTTAATTAAAATTGTGGAGAACAATATGGCAAACTATATAATGAGAAGTCTGGTCAGAAGCTTTAGGGTGGTCGAAAAGAATGGTTATGATATGAGAAATCGTAGTTATATTCATATTTTATATACAAGCCGGGCAACGGAAATGTATTTGAGTACATTGGGTTGTTTTTTAAATTTGTAAAATTTGAAATATGACATTTCTCTATGTCAAAACATACTCCATATACATTATGTTAAACATAGAAATTTGTTTACTTGCAATTGGTTCTGTGTGCGGCTTTGTTATTACAATCTCATCCGTATAATGATTCTATGATATATTGACATATTGCGTAATAAATTGATTTTTTGTCCCAATTTTTAAATATTTCTGTAATACCCAAAAACCGGTCTAGCCGGTAACGTAAATTCGAATAATATTCTTTCTCATTGATTCTAAAATTTGCTAAATTATTATTAAATAAACAATAAATATGAAGTATTAATAATTTAAATGAAGGTAAGATAATTATGATATCTTAAATCCAACCTTATAAAAAATGGTGTAACCGTGACATGCTAGGAGACTCATGATCAAATTTAATTTTGGGATTTAAAAGGCAACATATACGAAACTATTTGTAAGAGTTGTTACATAAGCTAGATTATACTTTAAATATATTAATTTAAAAAAAAAAAACTTAGCTTTTCATGACCAACCCACTTGGCTGCAAAAGAAAAGCCTACGCCTTCAATATGTATACAAATAACTTAGCAGCTGGTTGTCCTAACATGGTAAAGTACACTTGGAGGCCGGCCTAAACACTTCTATGACCGATCAGGCATATATTGTTGTGATATGCATGCCAATCTCCACATGGAAGTTTCCCTATACCCCATATATACGTGTCACTAGCATGTGAGAGCGGACAACGTAACACTGATTTGGCTTCACTCCCATGCTTTGATAGTATAAACTTCTACTATTATAGGCGGTGGTCATACATATTACATGTAGAACCAAATCAGATATTTTATCACTTACTTTACGAAAGTGGCTTAGCACAAATATACTAAAATAAACATAAAAGAGGAGACCAGTAGCTAACAATATGAAGAATCGGAGCTAGCGAGGATAAGGAGAAAGATAGCAGTATAGACTGGAGGTCTCCATACTATTATACTACCAAAATCTTCAGAAGGATTTCTCTACGAGGTCAGTACATTTCCGTCCCGGCCATTTAGATTATTGTGTTTATTTTCGTCCCCGTTGCCCCTTGTGTTATGGGGATGATGAACATTATATAACCTTAGAAATTTTGTGTGCCCTAAATATGTGTTCTTAATTTATAAGAATTTTGAGTTTATAGACACATAAATCTATCATAATTGATAGTAATTACGTTTTCTTTAATCTATCAATACGAAGGTCAGCTAGAAATAAAGCTTAGCTCCGTATTATTAAGAAGTAAAGTCGTTAAAATTAACACAGATTAATTATAACGATTCTGTGATATACGAGTATGTAGAATACCACGGCGATGTATTTTGCATGAAACCATATACTTTGATTAAGATAGATAGATATGTGCTATTATAATTAACATGCATGCATTAACATATTTATGTATATGTATGTTTGATATGCTTGCATTACTTCTTACCTAAATTTACATGTTAGGACAACCTAATATTTAGTTATAGATACACGAAGGGAGTAGCATATAATAATAAAAATCAGTATTTTAAACTGATGGTAATACTTCGTATAACATAAGAAAAACACAAGCGCACTCTAGATAAGAGCGGTACATATAAAGATTACAACTAGGTACAAGTATCATTTCTCATACGTATACTTATAATAATAATACATTCGGCCTCACCATTGATGTAAAATTATACGGAGCAATACTTGACATCCATGCACTAACTTCATAAATGACTAACGGGGCATGTAAAAGTATAAAATCTTTATATTTAAGTAATATAACATGCATGCATAATAAGTGTTAGCCGTTACTATTATTACTAATTATTTGTACAAATATTTTATTGTAACATTTTCTTTGTACGTACCTAGAGGTTAGATTAGAATAGGAATGTTTCTCTCATTTAATTTCTTTCCTTTCTTTTCTGATTGACCAACGCATGGGCATCCTTGTACGTGTAAAATACTCATGCGTACATCATGTATATATGGACGCATCGTCCAGATGATCAAAACAGAATAACACAAAATATTTTCTCAATTCCTGCTCTCGTTTAATATGGTATCAGAGCGCTGATCCTTGGCTAACCGATCACGCAATTCTGCGACGAAGATGGCCGGCGAGACAGGGAACACCGGTGATGGAAATCGTGAACATGGTGAGAGACGGAAAATAAACGACCCGTCCTCACCATACTACCTGTCGAGCTCGGATTTTCCTGGACTACAAATATGCGCCCTTGTTCTCAAGGGTGAGAGCAATTATCGAGAATGGGCTACGGCGATGAGGAATGCATTCCGCGCAAAGCGGAAATTGGGGTTTCTAGACGGAACCATCAAACAGCCCATGCACAGTGAAAGAGACCTCGAAGACTGGAACACCGTCAACTCCATGGCGGTGGGTTGGATTATGACTTCGGCGGATCCGGCACTCCGATCCAACTTGGCCTATATGGACAGTGTCTGTGATCTATGGAACGACTTGGAGGCGCGTTTTGCCGTCAGGGACGCGATGAGAACTTATGAATTAAAGGAATTAATTCGGGGTTGCCGTCAACAAGGGCAGACGATTACTGACTATTTTGGGAAGCTCAAGGTGCTTTGGGACGATTACGACGGACTCAGAAACATACCACAATGCACTTGTAATGGGTGTACTTGCGGGCTCAAAAAATTATTCCTCAAGCATATTGAAACCGAGAAAACACATGATTTTTTGATGGGACTTAATACCGAGGCCTATGGAACTTTACGTTCTAATATTCTTAGCGCGGATGATCTGCCGCCCTTGACTAAGGTATACAACATGATGGTGCAGGAAGAAAGACTGCGGAACATGACCCGTGGGCGAGAAGAAAACCATGATGCCATGGCGCTTGCTGCACGCACCGGCATTACTCCTAGGAAGGAGGAACGAATGAAGTGCTCATATTGTCAGAAACCTGGACATGATTATGATAACTTTTTCAGGAGAACCGGGAATTACCCGGACTGGTGGCATGAGAATCCGGGTCGTGCGCGAGGAGGAAAAGGACGTGGAGGCCCCAATCGCGAAGGGACTGGACGTGGAGGCTTAGGCAGAGGTTATGGACGAGGAATTGCTCATGCCATGCATATGGGCGAGGTCCAGGGAGATGCTGCACCTGCACAAGGAACGAAGGAAACAACCATGCATGCACCAGGATTCTCAAACGAACAGTGGCAGACTTTTCTCAAAATAATGGAAAGTTGTAAGAATTCCTCCTCCTCAGGGGAAAAACTTTCAGGTATGAATCTAGACAACGAGTGGCTTCTCGACTCGGGAGCGTCGTATCACATGACCGGGAATGATGAAGTTTTGACGGAGATGGTGCGGATTGCACCGGTAGATGTGGTACTGCCGAACGGCGAACGTACCAAAGCTACCCACGTTGGAAGTGTGGTCCTTAGTACAAGTTTAAATTTAATTAATGTTCTACTTGTACCTGGACTAAAATGCAATTTAATTTCCTTGGCGAAACTAATTGATAACCGAAAATGTGATGTAATTTTTACTAATGATTTGTGTGTGATACAGGACCTACCTACGAGGATGCCGATTGGAGTGGGTGAACGACGAGGGGGAGTTTATTTTTTCTGGGGACTGGACCAAGCACAGGCATATGCGGTGGGAAGTTCAGACTCTGGTGATTTGTGGCACTCAAGGTTGGGTCATCCGTCACTGAAAGTACTACGGTCACTTGGTTATTTAAATAGTGTTGTTGAATTCTGTTCTGTTCAAAATAAAGTTTGTGATGCATGTATGAGAGGCAAGCAAACACGTGATAGTTTTATTGTTAGTAGTGGTAGAGCCGTTGAACCTTTTGAGTTAATACACTGTGATATTTGGGGACCTTATCGTGTTAAGTCTACTTGTGGTGCTCGATATTTTTTGACTGTGGTGGATGATTTTTCTAGAGCTATTTGGGTACATTTGATGCGAGACAAGGGTGAAGTCAAAATTATTCTTAAACAATTCCTGGCCATGACTAATCGACAGTTTAATTAAAATGTGAAGGTAGTGAGAAGTGATAATGGAAAGGAATTTGTTAGTCTACAGGACTATTTCTTGACTAACGGCATCATTTTTCAGACCAGTTGTGTATACACCCCTCAACAGAATGGTAGGGTTGAAAGAAAACATAGACATATTTTGGAAATGGCTAGAACTCTCCGGTTTCATGCAAACTTGCCCATTGATTTTTGGGGTGAGTGTGTGTTGACGGCGGGATATTTAATAAATCGTTTGCCCTCCCCCGTAATAGATAAAAAAAGTCCTTATGAATTGTTGTATAACAAAATACCAATTTATAGCCAATTGCGGGTGTTTGGTTGTCTTTGCTACGCACATGAACCAAACAATGGAGGAGATAAATTTGGACCTCGTGGTGTGAGGTGTGTTTTTTTGGGATATACCTACTCACAAAAGGGCTGGAAGGTTTTTGATTTACAGAATCGGCGACACTTTGTCTCACGTGACGTAAAATTTGTTGAACATGAATTTCCCTTTAAGTCAAGGGAACCTCCTTTGGAGGGAATGACATACGTACATGGGAGCACTATGTACGTGCCACTGATGAGAAAACAACACTCCACACGTGTGAGGAGTCTGACATGTCTCATGAACATGCACGGACGGACAGAAGAGGAGTCTTTGACTCCACAAATATGGAGGATGAAACGACATGGACAGTACTATTCCCTCTCCTGATCATGATCAGCTTCGCCGAAGTGCACGTCCACGCAGGGTTCCGACGTGGCACCAAGATTATGATGTTCAGTTAAACACGGTTAAAATAAACTCTTCCCCCGTTTGCACATCAACTCTTACGGCAGATTCAGGTAATCCTTATTCACTATCTCATTGTATAAAATATGGTCACTTTTCGGTCCCGCACCGAGCTTTTCTTGCAGCTATTACATTGCACAAGGAGCCCAGTACCTTTGGAGAAGCTGTCCGCGATCCTCGTTGGAGAGAGGCAATGAGTCGTGAGATTCAGGCTCTTGAACGTACAGGTACATGGGAGATTCAGGATTTACCACCCGGGAAGAGAGCTATTTTTTGCAAGTGGGTGTACAAGATCAAGTATAAAAGTGATGGGACGGTGGAGCGATATAAAGCGCGACTGGTTGTTTGCGGGAACCGCCAGGTGGAAGGCATTGACTATGGAGAGACATTTGCACCTGTTGCTAAGATGGTTACGGTGCGCACGGTTTTGGCGGTGGCAGCCTCATGTCATTGGGAGCTACATCAGATGGATGTAGATAATGCCTTCCTTCATGGAGATCTTCGTGAAGAAGTATACATGCATCTGCCGCCGGGGTATTCTTCTTCATCTCCCGGCAAGGTTTGTCACTTGCTTCGCTCTCTTTATGGACTTCGGCAGGCGCCCAGATGTTGGTTTTCTAAGCTCACTTCCTCCTTATGTAACTATGGTTTTACGCAATCTCATGCCGACTATTCTTTGTTCACCAAACGCAAAGGTAGTCAAATCATATGTGTGCTCATATATGTCGATGATTTATTAATCACCGGCAATGACCGAACCATGATTGCAGAATTCAAAACATTTCTTGCTTCCACATTTCCTGTTAAGGATTTGGGAATCATGAAATATTTCCTCGGGATCGAGGTAGCCAGGAACCCCACGGGGATTTTTCTTTGCCAACGCAAATATGTCCTTGACATCTTGACTGAGACAGTGCTATCTGGGTGCAAGCCGGTTGCTTTTCCTATGGTGCAACATCATCGATTGTAGTCTGATTCTAGTCCATTTTTTTCTGATCCTGAGCGCTACCGGAGGCTTGTTGGAAAACTTATCTATTTGACTTTGACCAGACCTGACATTTGCTATTCTGTTCATATCCTTTCACAATTTATGCAAAAACCCAGGATGGCTCATTGGGAAGCGGTGCTCCGTGTCCTTAAATATCTTAAAGGGCGACCTGGGCAAGGGATTTTGTTACGGTCCGATTCCCCTCTTTCACTTACTAGTTATTGTGATGCTGATTGGGCGAGTTGTCCAGTCACTCGTCGGTCAGTTACAGGTTACTTTGTTTCTCTTGGTTTTTCTCCCGTATCATGGAAGACCAAGAAGCAAGCTACAGTCTCTCGGTCCTCTGCGGAAGCTGAATACAGGTCCATGGCGTCTCTAACGTTTGAACTAATTTGGTTACGGAACTTGCTTCATTCATTGGGAGTCACACACTCGGGTGCAGTTCGACTCTTCTGCGATAATCAGGCTGCTCTACATATCGCTTCCAATCCGGTGTATCACGAGCGAACAAAGCATATTGAGCTTGACTGCCATTTTATACGTGATCACATTCAGGCCGGTACTATTCTGCCCTCTTACACACCTACTACGGACCAACCGGCGGACTTACTTACTAAAGCACTTGGAGCACATCAATTTTCCTATCTACTTGGCAAGATGGGCATTTGCGACCCCCATGCTCCATCTTGAGGGGGGTGTTAGCCGTTACTATTATTACTAATTATTTGTACAAATATTTTATTGTAACATTTTCTTTGTACGTACCTAGAGGTTAGATTAGAATAGGAATGTTTCTCTCATTTAATTTCTTTCCTTTCTTTTCTGATTGACCAACGCATGGGCATCCTTGTACGTGTAAAATACTCATGCGTACATCATGTATATATGGACGCATCGTCCAGATGATCAAAACAGAATAACACAAAATATTTTCTCAATTCCTGCTCTCGTTTAATAATAAGTGTATTCACATACATGGATAACGTATTATATCATGCATGGATATGTAATATAACATACATACTCGTACATAATAAGTATATATCATGCATGGATGCTCTAGCTAAATATTTAAAGTATAATAATATGTATATATATACATGACAGTATGATGAGGTTATATTTGATGAGTTAAGATGTTTTCTTTTGGACTGTTTTCAGTCCCAGACCAGATCAGACAGGACCGGACCAGACCAGACTTTCGTAGTTATAAAATACATAGAGACCAGACATTTATCAGGCCAGATCAGTTCAGACCAGAACAGATCAGACCAGATCAAATTAGCAAATTTCTGTCCAAAAGAAAACATTTTAGGATCCCCCTTTAAATTGTACTTGCTACTAGATTTAAGATAAAGCTCACGGTTTATCCAAAAAGATAAAAAAGTTGATTGAGAGGCCGTTTGGAGCATAAGAAATGGGCTGTTAAGCCTGAGAGTGCAAAAAAAAATACCAAACACCTATCTAATTGGCTACTTTGGCTGATTTTTCTTATCAGCTCAAAAAGCAAGCTAAGTGTTACTTTTTCAGCTTATTTTTATTATTTGAACTTGCTGATTGCAAAGACCTTTCAACCCTTGTATTATACGTACTTTTCCTGGAGTACATCTTCGTGCTTACTGCTTAGGAACCCATCTTTGTACGTAGAAATTTGGTAAAAGGTGAAAATAGGTCATTTAAAGAACCAAGAATAATGTTGAGAATAGTTTTGCACTTTTGCTTAATTTGGAGTGACTTCAGTTCTAAAATGACTTCCGATTTTGGGAATATTGGAAAAATCTCATAAGTGGGCTATATAAAATTTGGCCATATTTCACTAATATAATAAAATAGATGTTGAGTTTTTCATGAAAAAGGATGTATAGCAGTTGTAAGAGCGGGCCGTAGCATATATAACAGCTTAATACCCTTTGTGGTCATTTTACGTTTAATCAGCCATTTCAGCCGACATATTACCAAACGCTTTTACTTCAGCAGATTCAGCCATTTCAGTCTTTTCAGTCTTTTCAGCCATTGTAGCCATTACCAAACAGGCCCTGAGTGTACCGATAAATCAAAATAAGAGTTTCAAAGCATAAAGTGATAAACCATGAATTACATTATTTCAAAGAAAAAACATAAAATATATTTTAAAAGTCCCAACTCCTAACATCAATTTAATAGTTGATTGGAGAAGTTCTATGGAGAAAATACATGAATTAGCATGAATCAAACCATGATCAAACATTTGAGACAATACATGAATGAGAGTAAAGCAAACTATCTATAATTGAAGTTTATTGGACACATGGCTTAAAAAGAAAGACCCCAAAAGTTCCTAGGAATCAGTCACATGTGAATGCTGGTTTTTCAGCCAAATCTCTGCCATTATAATTCGTACAATTCCCTAAAAAAAACACGTACTTGTTCAATACTTGAGACTATTTTCTGAGTCAAGCAACTCCAACAAGCACCAAATCCTACACCGAAATGGTGAATTTGGCAAAAAATTGCTCCAATAGTCACACCATCCCCCAGTGGCGGAACTTAAAGTAAATGTTTATATATATATATATATATATATATATAGAGAGAGAGAGAGAGAGAGAGAGAGAGAGAGAAATATTCAGGTCAGGTATACCTGACCACTGCCCCCGTCCGGCCTCCTCCATTTGGGGGTCTTCCCGATGGTATTTTTTGCTCAAATTTTTTGTGTAGGTTCCTCATTAAGTCTAGTTCATCCATACCAAATTTCAGCCAAAAATTCAATCGGGAAGGTCGTCAAATGATTTTTGCAAGTTAACTGGTCCGAAATATGTATTTTCCGGACCAGTTAACTTGCAAAAATCATTTGACGACCTTCCCGATTGAATTTTTGGCTGAAATTTGGTATGGATAAACTAGACTTGATGAGGAACATACACAAAAAATTTGAGCAAAAAATACCACCGGGAAGGCCCCCAAAAGGAGGAGGCCGGACGGCGGCTCCGGTCAGGTATACCTGACCGGAAGATTACTCATATATATATTAACATATACCTGCATTGAACGACTGAGATGCCAACTTATTTTACACGTTAATGGTGCATTAGACTAGGCAATATTAGATATAGCTAGATATATAGTGTGGTTAAAAATTGTTCTCAACAATAGTGCGAACAATTGCACTTTTAATTTATTTTCACCACTTTTTATCTAGTAACCATTAATTGAGTTAGTATATTTAGAGTCATCTAATCTCAAGTGTGAACATACATATACATATCAACTCACATATTTGTTATATTTATACAAATGTATTACATTAATTTAATTATATCCATATAACTCAATATCTAATGTTAACTCACTTTAAGATTATTCTTAATTAATAATCAAATGCACTTGAAATGATATAGGTCAGTATTAAAAGAAGAAAGAAATGGCTACAGTTCGTGCGTACTAAACAAAAAATGTAAGTAGCATATGTCAATATTCGAAATCATTAAAAAAATTGCATTGGAAAAAAGAAAATGTAAAATAAAGTTATACGGAGTAGGAATGGATTCTGGAGTGATAGAAAAAAAATGAAAACTAAAATAGCCATGAGAAGCTTAAGCAAAATTGAAGACTAAGGGTCTGTTTGCAACAGCTTCTACTTTTAAAAAAGTGCTTTTATTAATGAAATGAGGAGAAGTGATTAAATAAAAGTTGATAGTGTTTGAGAAAAAAGTGATTTTGAAAAGTAAAAGTGGATAGTGTTTGGTAAACTGTTTTTTGTGTAATAGAAAAAATAAAAGCACTTTTGACGCGGAAGCCGAGAAAAATAAAAGTTGTAGTGTTTGGGAAAATAAGTGATTTTTAAAAGCCAAAAGCTAAGAAGAGCTTTTTAAAAGGAGTTGCAAACCAAACCTAAAAGAGAAAGCTGAAAAAAAAAATTATTGAGTCTCAAGAGACTGGAACCCAAGTCTGCTTTTGACAGCTACCACGCCTTACCATCTACGCTAATGCGTACATATGTTTCTTTAGCGGGACAAATGGTACATATCAAGTTCTTCGAAGCAGGGGCTGTGATACACACACATATATATACATAATCAATTGGGCTTGGGGTACACAAAACTCATACACACACCTACACACTATAAATAGGCCCAAAAATTACTACGGAGTATTTTTTTACCCCCTCCCTCATGTGCGCATACATCCCCTCCCCTCTATTCCCGCAGCTCCCTCCGATCCCTCCCACGCCGCGTCGCCGTTTTTTTCTTTCCCGCAGCAGAGGTCAACGAGAACAAGGTTCAATTGCTGGCTTTGTGAATGAAACTATTTGATACTACGGTGGACGGTTTTTGGGCTGAATCGGCTGAAACAACCGGTGGTTCTCGAGGTGAAGGAGATATTCCGGTGGCGGCTGAAGTTGAGCGAGAACCGGCGGCGGCCAAGGCTGAACTTGACGGACAACCAGAGGCGGCGGCTGAACTTGACGGAGAACCGGCCATGGACGACGTCCCTGAGCTTGGTATGAGTTTGTGTTGTTGGTTTCATTGGATTTGAACTTAAACATATGTTTGTTCTTCACAGACAATTCTCTGTATTTGTGTAGTGTATAATATCGTCTCTATGTTTGTAAAGTGTATATAAAGTTGTCTGTGTTCAAAATGTTATAAATTTTATTATGTCTGTGTAAATTAACTTCTATTTTAAATGTCTGTGCGTAAATATTCTTTTGTGTGTGGGTAAATATACTTATGTCTGTGCGTAAATATACCACTGCCTCTGCGTAAATATACTTCTGTTTGTAATGTCTGTGTGTCAATATTCTTCCGTTTTCAATGTCTGTGTGTTAATATTCCTCTGTCTGTGTGTATATATACTTCTGTCTGTGCATAAATATACCTCTGCTTGTGTGCGTAATTATACTTCTGTCTGTGCATGATGACATGGACACATTGTTTATTCAGGAAAATGAGAGTGATGATGGTTCAATAAAAGCTCCAGATGTTGGTATGGAATTTGATAGTAAATAATGTTATTTCAGGTATTCCCTACAAGATCATGAATGGGTTGCAGTTGGAGACTCAATTGTCCACATATACTCCTCCCCAAGTTCATCGGTCTTCCATATGTGGCAACCTAACATCTATCCCACAACCGAGTAGTCGTGTGCGTGAGGTTATAAAAAATAATTGGAAATCCTAAGTGTGTAAAGCGCAAGAGTGCTCCGAGGAAAAACAGTCAAAAAGGACCGTTGGAGAGGGGAAAGAAGAAATCAAAGGCCAGGAATGAAAATGGAAGTGCACCACAAGGTACTGCTGACCATGGCAATGCACAAGGGGTTCCTCATACCATGATGAATTGTAGTGATTAGATTTAAATCTTAGTTTGATGTAAATGTGCATGCATGTATTTTCATAGACATTTATGTATTACGACACAAACAAAGTCTTTGGTCTTCACAGACATAAGACGTGTTTCTGGGCAGACTTTAGTGTGTTTCTGAAATGTGTTTGTTTTTTAAATGTATTACAGCACAGACAACTAAGACACAAATTACAGACAAATTCGTATTACAGCACAAACACATTTGTTCTCCTTCATCGACGCACAATAGACAATGAGTTACTTAAACAACTACTTGTTTAAATAAACAAGTGCAATTTTTAAAATAAAAGTTATTAAATTAGGATGGGTTTGGATTGCAAGTAATTAAACAATATCAAATTTATAAAGAAAAATATCATTTATAGACTAGTGGTAATCAATTTAATAAAAGTTATAGAATGTTGTAGTATAAATTTAAAAGTATTATTTATATAACTACACAAATCATATATCAATTATTTTTGTAATCAATTATTTTGTATACAGTGGTAAAATATCATTTATAGACTAGTGGTAATCAATTTAGTAAAAATTGTAGTTATGAAATTACATAAACTAGTTATTAAAAATTATTTAATAAGTACGACACAAATCACGGACAAAGTCATTTAACAACACATACAAGGTGTTTCTTCTTCACAGGCAAATGCATCCTCCGTATATATTGCTACAAAAACAAAATGTAAGTGGATGCTACCAATTCACGTAATATTTGGGAGTACATTCTAGGACATTGTACAACATTGATAGTGTAACACTGTACAACCTCCTACATTTAACAACCAAACTCATTCTATGATCAAAATATGAGCAAAATGAAATGTATATAGTAAGTTTACATAAATGTTTTACAACCAAACCCATCCTACACTAAACATGCAGACTCAAACTTGTCTAGGTCAATCCCTTCCTCAAAGCCCACAGCCTCATTGCAAATTCACATCTTTCTGCTGCCATGTTCTCATTTGCACACTCAGGCCATCATCATGACGCCGCAAACACCGATCTGGACATATATGAATTAATACCCGCATTACATTTACACGCACAGACAAATTATTCTTATTCTAAAATAGTTTAATTAACTAGTATAAACAATCTGGTATAAATGCGTACGAACTGACTGGTGTGATTTTAACATCTTATAAATAAGCAGGAACATGGTGTGATCTTAACATCTTATAATATTATGGTGTGAATAAAAACAATGTGCTTACCTCAATAGTATTAGTGTACTTTGCCTTGTAATATGAATAGAGCACATACATCCTGAAATCAATTTGCTATATTATGACATTATTATTAAACATCAATAAGACAATGTTATGGTCAAATATAACTAGTATGATGGTTTTGCATTAACTAGTATAGCAGTTTAGAACTACTATTTTTATAACTACTATGACTACTATTTTTATAACTACGTAATTCATAAGTGCAGATTTATACTTTGTAATCTAGTCGGTGTATTCAGTTAATTATCAAGACTTAAGGTATACTTTTTACTCTAGATGTATTTACTCTAGTCGGTGTATTTAAAATTTAACTACTATTTTTATACCACTATATTAACTAGTATTCTTTCAGTAGGCATCCTTCTTTCAGTAGTTTACTGGTATAGCACTATAGTATACGTAATATAGTAGTTTACATCTACAAGTATGTTATAAATATAGTAGTTATAACTTTATTTGTCATTACTTCATGAGTCATAACTTCATAAGTCATACTTTAAGAATTTGGAAAGCAGTTAGCCATAAGGTATTTTAAGGAATTTGGAAAATTATAAATCATGAAAAAGTTAACCATAAGACTTATAAATCAGTTTTAACCAAGTATTTTAAGGAATTTGGAAAATTAAGGTACCCAAAGTCCATGAAAAAGTTATTTCATTGAATTTTTTTCCCTTTATTTTATGAGGGTCTGTAAGAGATCATTACCGGGTTATTCTCTAAAATATATTCTATATCGAATCTTTACGAGACTCAAGTCTGCTAGTTCTAACATTCTCTAAAGTCTAAAGTAAACATATTGGTAATTTGCTTATGAATCTAAGATTCTATATATAATCATACGACAACCGAATCTGCTTACATTCTTTATGTATTCATAAATTACATACAATATAAAAATATGTTTCCTTGCTTCAAATTGAGCATTGTTCCAAATTTGATAATTTCATCAACTGTAATTTTTACTAGTCCTTGTTTAGAAATATTAGTTGAACTCAATTAAGTGAAAAAGAGTAAGAAACTTATGGAGGATTAATTGGCACATGAAAATTAAGAACAGAGAAAATTTTACACAAGAATTATACTTTAGAACTGTTTTATTGTCTTGCATTCAGACAAAATAAAGTCCTCACAGACATATACAGAGCCATACAGACAATCATATAAGTCTTCACAGACAAATGGAGGCACATCCTTTTACATATAAGTTCACACTGACAAATACTTAGACAAATCGATCTTCACACAGACAATACATATGTCCTTCAACAGGCATAAAATCAACCTTACACAGACAATACATATTGTTCAAAATCAAGCAATAGATGTGTTCCAAAACTTCATAAAAGAGATATTTTGCTTCACCCTCCAAATAAATATCATCAAATAGCCTAAAATTTTAAAAAGAAACAAAAATAAAAAATTGAGGATACATACCTTTCAGCCATGGCCGATAGAGGGGTTCACACCATTTTTTACTGAGACGGGGAGGAAGGTTCTCACCTTGGAGTGCCCAGCGACCACGCTCGCCTTCGACGGAGGTTGGCGGGAGGAGGGCTGCCTTTGACTAGGGTTGGCGGGGACGAGTTCGCGGCGACGAGGTTGGGTTCGCCGAGGGTTGGCGGAGACGAGGTTGGCTTTGTCGAGGGTTGGCACCGACGAGGTTACCTTCATCGAGGGTTGGCGACCAACGGCTGAGACGGTTCAAGGGAAGGGAGAAGGTGGGATGCGCGGACTAATTAGGAGCTGGGGTGTTTTTTGAAGTGTGGCACATGTGGAATGGGCTGAGGTGAGGGAAGGGGGTAAATTATTTTTAGGCTATTTATAATGTGTATGTGTGTGTATGGATTTTGTGTAACAATAGCAATTTTGATACATAATACACTACGACTGCCGGTGAACGGGGGGGCAGCACCGGCTCGCCCCCCTAGTTCCGCCACTGCCATCCCCTACACCATTACACCATTTTGTGGGGGGAGGCTTTTGCTTTACACCAAATATGGCTTACACCACATCTCACACCATCCACTTTTTTAATTTTTTTTTTATTTCAAATGTGACCCAAAGTTTTGATTGTTATAGTTTTGACCCATTTTTAAAACAACAAATTAGTACATAGTATGTTTTTACTTGGACTGAAATTTGTTGGTCTACGCTGGTTTGGTCTGATTTGGTCTGGTCTGGTCTGAACTGATGTGGTCTGGTCTGATTTCTTTGTATTTTTATAACTACCCAAGTCTAGAATAATATTATTGTAATATTTAATTTTATGTGGTTTTAGCTTGTATTTGTGAAACATTGATTATTGTATTTTAATTAGTGAAATGCGTGAAAATACATATTAAAATGGTGTATTTTAGTTTTTATGTGTGAAATGTCAAAATATTAAATGAGGGGCTAATGTATAAATATATGATAATTAGATACTTAAATAGAAGAATGGTAAAAAGTTAGTAAAAAGAATAAAAAGAGAATATTCCTTTTTTTGTGATGAAAATGGTGCAAACTGTTGGAGATAAAATACTGTTTGATGTGATGTTTACACCATTTTAGTGTAAAGATGGTGTAAACCGTTGGAGATGGCCTTAGTCATTTTACTCCTTTTTATTTAAGTTGACCTCATTGGCTCATTTGTTTCATGCTGCCTTGACAATACATATATACGTAAATACGTTATTGATGTTAAAATAAATCGAAAACTCAAAATTAAGTTAACTAATTTAATGCTCTATGATTTTTTCCAAATTCTTTTTTTCTACTATTCTAGAAACGGCTCTACAAATTAAAGTCACACGTGTCCATTAAATAAAATATCATCAATAAAAATCAAACTTTGATAATTGAAAAAGTAATTTTCCCACACTTAGAGCCCTAGCACGAGAATCGGCTGTTTTGGCTGATTCTGCTTAAATTTATGAAGTTCTGGCTGAAGTGGCTGCATTGGCTGATTCCGCTGATTCAAGAAAAAATTATTTTCAAAATATATTTTATTCATATAAAAAAAATCTTTATATGTAAAAATAGCTAAAATCGCCATCTACAGTAACTTCAGCCAATATAGGCAGTAAAGTGACTCCAATCTTACTTTTTCTGTTTATTGCACAATTCCGCGCGCGAAAAGAAAAGTTACGTGTTTGGTGAAAAAGTTGACTGATAAGCCAAAAAACAGAGGTGTCAAACGGCATGTTAAACACTTTTTCAAATTATGTCAAAATCAAACTAGGATGAGTAAATTGGAAACGTAGAAGAAGGGGCAGAGCCAGAGCACTAGATCGGACCGGGTCGATACAAATAATATTTTTGAAAAAAAATACACAAATATTTTTATAATAAAAACAAAGATTTTTTTTGGGAAAATTCCCGAAATAGGACTAGAAAAGTTTGAAAATTCAAAAATAGGATTGTCATGTTTTTATTCCCAAAATATGAGTAATTGCTGTCAAGTTTGGAAAATATTGCCATGTTTGAAGTCAGATACTGCCAAAATATGGCAGTAATTAATCATAACTTACGAATAAAAACATGACAATCCTATTTTTAAATTTTCAAACTCTATAGTCCAACTAGTGTTTTACCCGGGCGTTGCCCCGGGGTATGTTTTAGAATGTTTTGATAATGTAGGATATGTGCTTTCAAGTATAGTTATGCTATGGTTATATGCTTATATTATACCTTAAAAAATCGCTCATGATGCTCGGGTCTAAAAACCCATCATTTTCTACTCTAATATCATAATCTCACCTTAACATCTCACTTAGTAAAGTGTTCAATTGTTTGTATGTTGTAACCATTTCGATATGAAGTATGTCATTAGCATCATATTCTTTGTGAGAAGAACTGAGCAGTGATCTCAACGATGTGAAGCGTTAATCGTCACTATAATCGCATCAACTCTCTCTAACTCCCTTCAAGACGATGTACACTCTATGTCTAAAGTCTTCCCAAAACCAATAATCATCCTTTTAAACAATAGATACATGAACAGAAAATTTCCATAGTTTATTCAAAGAGAAGAATGAGATTACATGTGGGAGGGCTAGACCCACATGTATTAAGTAGAGTGTTGGTAAATTAAACGTAAAAAAAGGAAATGGTGTAACTAAAAATGAATATAGGAAGTATAAGAGACGGACTTTTCAGAAACATACAGACCCCGTTTGGTAACACCGAAATCGGCTGATTCTGCTGAAATTTATGAAGTTCCGGTTGTATTGGCTGATTCAGAAACATACAGACCCCGTCATGTTTGAAGTCAGATACTGCCAAAATATGGCAGTAATTAATCATAATTTAGGAATAAAAACATGACAATCCTATTTTTAAATTTTCGCACTTTATAGTCCAATTTCGAATAATATTTTCATACGATAGTATTTGGAGTATTAATTTGGACCACGTCGGATGAGGGTCGCCCCCTTAGCTACGCTGCTGCGTAGAAGTAACGTACAGTAAGAGAAATGAAACGTGGAATAAGGAGCATCCATCCATTTAATTTTTTTTCTTCTTTTGTCAACGGTGGCACTATGGATATTGAAGAATCATCAACGGCTGCTGAGTTGTAAAGGTGCAAATAAAATAGGTGAAAGCAAATCTTTAAAATCTTTATTGGTTTAAGGAAGTTTAATTAATAAGCGTCTTTATACTCCGTAATACGTAGTACTTTATAAATCGTCTTTGTTTCATACTACGTATTTAGTACTACTTGCCTACTTGAGGCATATACAAATAAATAAAAATTGCGTCAATGGCTTACTACTACTCCCTCCGTCCTATTTATATTGTCTCGTTTTACCTTTTCGGGAAGTCCCACTTAAATTGTCTCATATCATATTTGGCAAAGTTTGTGTGTCTCTAAATCATTCTTACTTTATTCTTACTTTATCAATTAATATCAACCACATAAACCCACTTTTCTAAGTTTCTTAATAACCGTGTCACCCTCTTTCGGGACAATATAAATGGGACGGAGGTAGTATTTAGGAAGTATTATCGTATTTACTAGTGAATTATTAGCACGTGAGTTACTTCCTTAGTAATTTATTTTAGATGACAACTCCGGTATCCATTTAAAAAAGGGGATATTGTACCTACCACTTATGTGATTGGTCCAAATCATTATATCATTTTTAATTTAGATTTTAAAAATCAACTGCAACATTCTGATTGATCCATGTAGACAAAGATATACTTCCTCCGTTCCATAATTCTTGCAACATTGTGATTTTTACACTATTCACAGATCTTACTTTGACCATGATTTTCTACTAATATACATAATCAAATTATTACGTATAAAATGTTATTGAACTCTTATCAATGTGAATTTCCAAAATATCAACTTTTTATAATGTTTACTAATACATAATGAAATATAATTACAGTCAAAATTGTGTATTGACAAACGTGAAAATCAAACTGTTGCAAGAATTATGGAACGGATGATTGTAGTACTTTTTGATTACCATAGAATCTACCTTTTTATACGGGTGCGTTAGAAACGGCATAGCAGCAAAAGTGATAACGTAAAGATGAAAATGATCTTTATTTTTTTATAAATTATAAATTTATCTCAAGGATAATAATGTTTTTTTACCATAATTAAATTTCATCAATTGCATTATATTGTGCACAATACGTAGTATAATAATAGTGCCAATTTGATAATTCGTTAAAAGTAAGGCTAATGTAATACCGCAAGGGTACTCTAGGGCTATTTATAAAATATGGCTAAAATACAATTGAACAAATTTAGCTAATAATCCAACATTTTAGCGATCTTCTTACAATAGTCTCATCTTATCGTAATTCAGTAATAATTCAACATTTGCAATTCATCTTCATTCACTGGTGTCTGACTGGTTGATGATCTGCTATTCCAGGGTTTTCATTTTATTTGCAAATCATTCAACCATAAATTTCACCTTCTACATGTCTTTTTGACACTTTCCGGCATATGTTTTTTATTTTTTCTTCCTAATTTTTTTGTTTCCTATTTATGTACTATGTATTATATTCCTATTTGTTGTAGTCTCTTTATATATATATTTAATTTTTTTAGAAAAGACAAAAATATAGGGGACATTCCTCAAATAGAATTTATTAAACCTCAATTGCAAGAATATCAATATAATTTCAAATTAAAATTCCTTAAATAGGAAAGCTTCCCAATTCTATATTTGCCTTGTTTGGTGCAATTTATATTTCATTAATAATTAAAACATAAAAGTAATAATGTAACCTTACTTATGATAAAAATATAGAAAAATAAAAAAATGAAAGTAAATAATAAATTAAACTAATAAAACTTAAACATAAGAAAAACGAAATTATAAAATTAAAAAATCAAAAAATTAAAATTAAAAAAAATTATGCAGGCCTCTGCTGCCGCTTCAACTACCTCCCAACACCATGAGCTTTGACCACCAGAATAAATGCCAACATGTGTTAGTAACATCATGTTGATGACATTTTTATAGAAAAATTTGGCATTTTCAGAGAAAAATTGCAGTGTTTACACAAAATGACATTTTTTTTGTTGATCGGAGTTGGCATTGCGGGGAGGTGGCGAAGCTGCGGGAAAGGCCTCCAATTTTTAATGTGTTTTATCTATTCTTATTTACTTTGAAAGTTTTCTTTAATTTTTTTAAAAATAGTTTATTTTAACTTTTTTTACTATATTTTATGAATTGAAACACTTTTCTTATTTTTATTTTTAATTATAATGTAAAATATGATTATCCTATTAAGTTATGGTAAGGGTAGAAATAAATAATACGAACACAAACTGCAGTACTGCGCTTTAGTCACGTTTTGGGAAATAAGTAACATGGTCTTATTTGTGCATTTAGGATTAGTTTAGTCCTTTTTGGGGCTATTTTTTTAAGAAATAATTAGTGGTGGAATAAAAGTAAGAAAACGAAAACGGAAATAAATTAGTGTAAGTAAAATGAAATTAAAGTAAAAAGTTAGTACGGTGAGAAAAAAATCTTTTATAAGGAAACTAATCCGAAAAAATATATAAAAATGAAAATGGATAATAAACGGGAAGAAGAAAAAGAAAGAAAAATTGAATACATACACATTGAAAAAATATAAGAATAAGAAGATCAAAAGGGGGATAAAAGAATCAAAACGATAGAAATAAAAAAAAATATATTAAAAGGAAAATGATACATGAGACCGCTTGGAGAATAATATTGTGAAATATGATATTTATGATTGAATGATTTGCAAAGAAAATGAATAATCTGGAATAGCAAGTCATGAACCGGTCAGGGACCAATGAATGAAGATGTGGTGAAAAGACTGGATTATTCATGAGTTATGATAAGGTGAGACCATGATAAGAAAAAAACTAAAATGTTGGATTATTAGTTTTAAAATAGTAGTGAACCAAAGGCCGCCGATCGATTATTTCTTTTGTATTCTTTCTTTCTCTCTCTTTTTAAATCTGTATTCTTTCTTTTAATAACTGAAAAGAAAAATGGAATCAGTTTTGATTCTCATTTATCTTATTGGTATTGTTATAACTTATACGGAGTGCATGCATTTAGTTTTAGTTAATATATCATTCCACGAGTTTCAATCAACTTCTTGGGGATGACAAGCTAACATTTCCATCTTAACAAAATTTATAGAAACAATTCAAAGAATGGAGTAGAGGGTGAAGACCACCAAATTGCTGGTCTGGTCTGGTAATGTTTGGTTTCTTTGTATTTTTATAACTATTTAAGTCCGGTTTAGTCTGATCTGGTCTGGGACGGATTACAGTCCAAGAAAAACATCCTAACTCACTATAGAAGGAAGTTCAAGGAACAATCATTTGCAATATACTCATTTGAGAATATCAAATACCCGAGCCAGATGGATTATATATCGACCCTCCTTTAGATTTACAGCCCGAGATGGATTTTGAATTATGTCATTTCTTATAAATAGTTGTTTGGCAGTAGCGTTTTGAACGGAAACACTGAGATGAAAACACTACAAATAGGAGAGTTTTGGATGAGTATTTTGAAATATGACATTTTCTACTAATTGTATGGCCAAACAACTAAATTACCTAACATCTTCTGACAACATGCCAACTTATTCCGCTAGTCAAACCCGTTGGCTGAATCCGCTATTGACAATTCGCTAACATAATCTGGTGTCTGCTAAATGCTAACAACTAAATGCCAAACACTCTCAAAATGTTTATGTGTACACAATATTAAAGATATTAAATGGTTAGACGCTAATCCCTCTCTTTTGAATTAAAGAGATGATGTTAATAGTAATGGGCGATAGTTGGACTCGGTGGTGTTTCGTTGTCCTATTCATCGAATTGTTCTCTCCCCAAATTTGACAGAGTCAGAGCATTAAATGATCTTCACGCAATATCTGGTATTCCACGAGGTATGTGGTTGAACCATTACGAGATAAAGCCTACAATTAATAGTCATGTTCTGGGTCCTACTCAGTATAGTCGAGCACGTTCACCCCAGTCTCTTTTAGCATGTGGCATGCCCCTCCACCCCGCTCTCTCCCTGACCCACTCGGTAAGATGGGGTGATGCTCATGTTGGTTCCATGTATGTTATGGAATAATACTGGATCAGATAAATGGTGTTGGGCACTTGGGCTGATCCGTTGCCGTCGGACCCAATACCCCAACTATTAACTTTTTATCATACTCCCTCCGCCCCCTAACATTGGTTATATTTGAGTGGTTAGAATTCATTCTTACTTTATTCACACTTTATCAATTCAACACCAACCATACAATTCAACTTTTTCTTAAAAACCACACCACACCCCTTTGTCCCGAACTTAGGGGGACGAAGGTAGTATGTGATAGTATCATGTGTAACACTTGAGATTTAATTTAAATGGATTAATAGTACTACTCACAACAACAGAGGTGCATCTCCATTTAAGAGAGCTCACCAGCTAAGAACTCCAAAGTTAAGCGTGCTTGCACGTGAGTAGTCTTGCACTGTAACTCCAAGTCTATAAATACTTACTATACATACCCCAAAAGGGATCCGCTCTTCAGAATAATAAAACTGCCTTACGCTGCCCAAACTTCATCTTCTCTCGTAGATTAGATCTCGTAGTTGAAATTAAACTACATCATTTGGTGCTCTCGTTGAGAGTCGATTCATGATGACGATGGTTACGTTGAATAACACAGTCATACTCGTGCTGACAGTTATCAAGGCGACGCTCGAATGAACCAAGTTGTGATCGAAGATGGACCTCGTTCACGATGAAGCGATTTTCGGAGGAGGAATGACGTTCCAAGCGACCGAGAATTTGTTAGTATATATGTCATAGCTATTGGGTGTGTTTCGGAAAATAAAGAAAATTAATTAAATAAATTAATCAAATAAAATGACTAGAGAAAAACAAGAAAGAAGATGAAGCAGAATTAGTCAAAGCTCGTGCTACGCACGATGTCCTTAAAACGTATTTGTTGCCTCCCACGGTGCTAGGAGCGTTGCAACAATCGTTTCCCAGGATACGATGACTACGAACTAATGTTTGAGCACACAAACAAAAGTTCCAGCGAACGAGAACACAGTATGAACACAGAGGAATCTTTCAGAATGCTAGCAGTGTGTTTTTAGAGCTAAAACGTGTATGGATTCGTGTAAGAACCTATAAGAACCTGTTTGTTGCAAACCACCTGCCAGCCCTTATATAGGAGGATTTGTTGTGTGTAAATGGTGAATTAATGGACCTGAACGTTGGACATCAATGACCAGTCCGTTGGGCATTGAATTGTCCATGAACTGTCCATTTAACGATGCATTAAAAGATAAGAACGTTGGGCATTAATTGTTGTAACGTTTCAGAAGTGCGAGAGAAGACCTCCATCAGAACTCCCCGGGAGGGGTTCTGATCGGAGGCCAATCAGAAGACCCCAACTCTGATCCGCGGCCATCAGAGGGCTGCCATCAGAACTCCAACGAGGTGTTCTGATCCGTAGGCTTCTGTCCGAGCACTTCTGCCGCTGGGAAAAAATTAAACGTTTCGGGAAGAAAACAAAAATTAATCGTATCTCTTGAGAGATACGATTTTTGGACGACATTCGTGTCCGCAGGTCGCCCGCGCACGCAAGTCGCGGTTTTTCTTCTCCGATTTCGGGATTTGATTTGCACCCCCCCCCCTGCGCGCGTGGAGAGAGCCTTTACCCTTAGGAATCTTAACTCCATAAGGGGGGAGTCCCTTTATAAAGGGTTGCAAATCCCTTGGGTTTTCCGGTGTGGGAAATTAACACTAGAAACCCATCCTTTTTCCCAGTTTTTCCCTTCTAACGGGTAAACTTCGAAAAGCGATTTCTCATTCACCCGTTATCCGTTTTGAGCGTACCATATATCGAATTGTAGCCCTGAACAAGGACAATCCGAAACCACTTTGACCCGACCCAAATCGGAAGTGGACCCCACTCAAAAATTGCCCCAAAATAGCCATTTAATGCAATTTTTCACACATTTTTCCAACAATCCCCCACATGAATGAAAATTGATTTTCGAGACTTAAAAAGACACGAAGATAGGAGGACACGTTGTGTTCACCGGATGATCCTTGTATACGGAGAGGTAGGTTTAATCCTTTGAACCTTCCGCTGTAAAGACTCGTTTATTTACTGGCTGTCTAGTAGACTCGATGTCTTTGAACTATACTGCCGTCGTGTAAACATTGACTTATCTTTACACAAGAACCTTCCAACTTTGTTCCGTTCTCATGGGTGTGCCCGTTTTGGCCATGGGTCACCGTCCTGGTTCTGCAAGAGTTTCTAAAGAACTGAGCCTTTACAGTTCTCCTTTGAAGCGGCCCTCTTCTCTCTCACATAGGTGATTCTTTCACGAGTATCCCGCATACTCTTCCAATGTTATCGAGTAGATCAACATTTTAGAATCATTAAAGCAAACGTTTTTGCTAACCTCGTGCGGGAGTCACTGTTTCAACGAGGAGTGGGTAGGAGTCCGGGACCCCCACAGTGACCATCCTTCGCTCTATAATTTAGTTATCCCATTTGAACCTAGGACCAACTAGGTTGGGTATCCACTATAGAACTTTTCAATTCACGGGCTTTAATCCCATTCCTCGTGTCAACTTCTCCAACAATTCTCTATCCAATGCCTTGGTTAGCGGATCCGCTATGTTATCCTTTGACTTCACGTAGTCAACAGTGATAACACCCGTTGTGAGAAGTTGTTTAATGGTATTATGTCTACGACGAACGTGTCTAGACTTACCATTATAGAGATTGCTCTGTGCCCTTCCAATTGCCGCTTGACAATCGCAATGTATGCATATTGGAGGGACAGGCTTCTCCCAACTTGGAATATCCTCGAGAAAATGGCGTAGCCATTCAGCCTCTTCAGTGCACTTATCCAAGGCTATTAGCTCAGATTCCATCGTGGATCTAGCTATTAACGTTTGTTTCGAGGATTTCCACGACACGGCTGCACCTCCCAAAGTGAAAATGTATCCACTTGTGGACTTTGAGTCCTTAATGTCAGATATCCAACTAGCGTCGCTATACCCTTCAAGTACAGCTGGATATCTTCCGTAGTGCAGTCCAAGGTTTTGGGTTTTTCGTAAATACCTTAAAACCCTTACTATTGCCTTCCAGTGTTCGTCACCGGGGTTGCTAGTATATCTACTTAGCTTACTAACCACAAAGGCAATATCAGGCCTGGTACAACTCATTAGATACATTAAACTGCCAATAATCCTAGCGTATTCTACTTGAGAAATACACTCTCCACGATTTTTGGTCAGGTGTACGTTTTTATCTAATGGCGTCCTTGCCTCTTGATAATCATCCTTATTAAATTTAGTAAGGATTTTATCAACGTAATGGGATTGGCTTAGCGTCAGACCGTCAGGTCCTCTAATTATTTTAATCCCAAGGATTAAATCGGCCAGCCCCATATCCTTCATGTCGAATTTAGAATTTAACATGCTTTTGGTAGAGTTAATCATAAGATTATTGCTACCCACGATGAGTATATCATCCACGTATAAACATAAAATGACATAGCCGTCTACCGTGCTTTTCACATAGACGCATTTGTCACTTTCGTTTATTTTAAACCCATTAATTAACATTGCATGATCGAACTTTTCGTGCCACTGTTTAGGGGCTTGTTTCAATCCGTACAATGATTTAATTAATTTACAAACCTTCTTTTCTTTGCCTGGAACACGAAAACCCTCAGGTTGTTCCATATAGATTTCTTCGTCTATATCGCCGTTTAGAAAAGCGGTTTTTACGTCCATTTGATGAACTTCCAAATTCCGCAGAGCGGCAATAGCTAGTATCATCCTAATGGAGTTTATTCTCGTCACAGGAGAATACGTGTCAAAGTAATCATGGCCCTCGCGTTGCTTGTATCCCTTGATTACAAGTCTGGCCTTATACTTATCAATGGAACCGTCCGGTTTCATTTTACGTTTAAAAATCCACTTGGATCCCAAAGGTTTACATCCCGGAGGGAGATCAACCAATTCCCATGTGTGATTTCTTAGGATAGAATCCACCTCACTTTTGATGGCTTCTTTCCACATTGGTCCTTCGGTAGACGTTACGGCTTCCGTATTAGTCCGTGGCTCATTTTCTACCAAACATGTTAGAAAATCCGGTTCATTTTCTACCATACAAGTTAGAATATTCGAATCGAATTCTATCAAGTATGTGAGAAAATCCGGTCCGAAGGATTTTTCAACTCTAGCACGTTTGCTACGTCGGGGTTCGGCTTCTTCACCGGATCCCTCGCTAGTATTTTCCATAGCTACGTCAAATGTTCGTTTTGACGTGCTAGGTCTATCGTTCGACTTGCATGGAAATACGTCTTCAAAGAATGATGCATTCCTTGACTCAATTATTGTGTTTTTATGTACATCCGGATTATTCGAATCGTACACTAAAAACCGATAAGCACTACTATTTTGTGCATATCCAATAAAAATACAATCCACCGTTTTTGGACCTATTTTTATTTTCTTAGGTGTTGGTACAAGCACCTTAGCAAGACACCCCCACACTTTTAAATATTGATAGGAAGGCCGTCTGCCTTTCCACAACTCGTACGGAGTTTTATCATATTTTTTCCGGGGAACCTTATTTAAAAGGTAATTGCTTGTTAAGATCGCTTCGCCCCACATATTTTGTGGCAGGCCCGAACTTACTAGCATCGCATTCATCATATCTTTCAATGTGCGATTCTTTCGTTCGGCAACACCGTTTGATTGAGGTGAATAGGGTGCGGTACGTTCATGTACTATACCCACACTAGCGCAAAAGTCACCAATTGGTGCTTCATACTCACCACCTCGATCACTTCTAACCGTTTTAATCCGTCGATTAAGTTGGTTTTCCACTTCATTCTTATAAAGAATGAATTTATCGATTGCTTCGTGTTTATTTTTCAACAAATAAACATAGCTATAGCGAGTGCTATCATCGATAAAAGTAATAAAATATTTATTACCGCCACGTGTTTGTATTGATTTAAAATCACAAACGTCACTATGAATTAATTCTAGTGGTTCCGTTTTTCTTTCAACCGATTTGAAAGACGTTTTCGTTAGTTTTGCCTCAACACAAACATCACATTTGTGCTTCACATCAATTGTGAATTTAGGAATGTGCTCCATGTTAATTAATCTACTTATAGAATTAAAATTAACATGTCCTAGTCTACCATGCCACACATTGGAAGACTCAAGCAAGTAAGCAGAAGGGATTTTATTATTATTAATAATAGTCATTACATTGAGCTTAAACAGCCCATCACATGCATACCCTTTGCCCACATACATTCCCGACTTGGACAAAACTAATTTGTCCGACTCAAAAACCATGCGGAATCCATGCTTGTTCAACAACGAACCGGAAATCAGGTTTTTGCGTATCTCCGGAACGAACAGCACTTGGTTTAGAGTCAGCTCCTTGCCCGAAGTCATCTTCAGGACCACCTTGCCCACGCCTTCCACCTCGGAATGGGCTGAGTTTCCCATCCACACTTTCTCACCATTTGATGGCTCAAAAGTAGTGAATAACTCCCGGTTTGAGCAAATATGCCGGGTTGCACCGGTGTCCACGAACCACTCCTTGGAATTGGATCCAACGAGGTTGACTTCCGTCACCACAGCCGCTAGGATGATGTCTTCATCCTTTTGCCCACCTTGCACCAAATTGACGTGAGAATCTTTCTTCCTCCTTGGTGCCTTGCAATCCGAGGACTTGTGTCCATTCTTATTGCAATTGAAGCATTTTCCGTTGAACTTTGTCTTGGAAATGCCTCCCTTGGGACCGAGCTTGCTCTTCCCATTATTTTTATTTTTGGAGCTTTTTGCATGCTCCACCACGTTGGCCTTGGCGCCATGAACAATTGGGAGTTTCCCATCGTTCTTCCGGTTATCCTCTTCAATCCGCAGACGGAGGATCAATTGTTCCAAGTTCATTTCCTTTCGCTTATGCTTAAGGTAGTTTTTGAAATCCTTCAAAGCCGGCGGCAACAAATGTATAATTGACGCCACTTGGAAAGACTCGCTAACCGTCATTCCTTCATCTCGAATTTCGTTGAAGATCATTTGCATCTCCTCAACTTGACTCAAGACCGTCTTCGAATCCACCATCTTAAAATCAAGGAATCGACCAACAACAAATTTCTTTGCGCCGGCATCCTCGCTTTTATATTTGTGGTCCAAAGCATTCCATAGCTCCTTAGCCGTAGCTAATTTGCTATAAACGTCGTACAAAGCATCGTGCAGCCCGTTCAACACATAGTTACGGCAAAGGAAGTCAGAATGCTTCCAAGCCTCAACTGCGTTGAGAGATTGCACATCTACCTCACTCCCGGTTACAACCGGCGCGTCCTCGGTCAAGAAACGTGCAAGACCGAGAGTAGTGAGATAAAATAGCATCTTTTGCTGCCACCTCTTGAAGTTTAACCCATTGAATTTCTCGGGTTTCTCCACAGAGTTGCTTGGCACGGTCACCATAGGGATAGCCCTTTGGTTGGCCAAAGCAGATGCACCGCGTTGTGAACTATTGTTCACCGGAGCTCCGCTTTCAGAGTGATTGTCGTTCAGAACATTCTGCCCAACACCAATCTCGTTTTCTTGAGAAGTCATTTTCGTTTTCTTAACGTTTTTCCGAAAACACAAAAAAAAGATTTAAGTTCGTTCACAGAAGTGACAAACTACAGTTGAAGGTTGTATCCGTATGATACAAACTTAGCAACAAAGTACGTTTTAAGATTGTATACCTCGGTATAACAATCTCCGAGTAGCAACCCAAATACGTTTTAAGATTGTACCCGTATGGTACAAGCTTAAGCAAACAAATACGTTTTAAGATTGTTGGGTGTGTTTCGGAAAATAAAGAAAATTAATTAAATAAATTAATCAAATAAAATGACTAGAGAAAAACAAGAAAGAAGATGAAGCAGAATTAGTCAAAGCTCGTGCTACGCACGATGTCCTTAAAACGTATTTGTTGCCTCCCACGGTGCTAGGAGCGTTGCAACAATCGTTTCCCAGGATACGATGACTACGAACTAATGTTTGAGCACACAAACAAAAGTTCCAGCGAACGAGAACACAGAGGAATCTTTCAGAATGCTAGCAGTGTGTTTTAGAGCTAAAACGTGTATGGATTCGTGTAAGAACCTATAAGAACCTGTTTGTTGCAAACCACCTGCCAGCCCTTATATAGGAGGATTTGTTGTGTGTAAATGGTGAATTAATGGACCTGAACGTTGGACATCAATGACCAGTCCGTTGGGCATTGAATTGTCCATGAACTGTCCATTTAACGATGCATTAAAAGATAAGAACGTTGGGCATTAATTGTTGTAACGTTTCAGAAGTGCGAGAGAAGACCTCCATCAGAACTCCCCGGGAGGGGTTCTGATCGGAGGCCAATCAGAAGACCCCAACTCTGATCCGCGGCCATCAGAGGGCTGCCATCAGAACTCCAACGAGGTGTTCTGATCCGTAGGCTTCTGTCTGAGCACTTCTGCCGCTGGGAAAAAATTAAACGTTTCGGGAAGAAAACAAAAATTAATCGTATCTCTTGAGAGATACGATTTTTGGACGACATTCGTGTCCGCAGGTCGCCCGCGCACGCAAGTCGCGGTTTTTCTTCTCCGATTTCGGGATTTGATTTGCACCCCCCCCTGCGCGCGTGGAGAGAGCCTTTACCCTTAGGAATCTTAACTCCATAAGGGGGGAGTCCCTTTATAAAGGGTTGCAAATCCCTTGGGTTTTCCGGTGTGGGAAATTAACACTAGAAACCCATCCTTTTTCCCAGTTTTTCCCTTCTAACGGGTAAACTTCGAAAAGCGATTTCTCATTCACCCGTTATCCGTTTTGAGCGTACCATATATCGAATTGTAGCCCTGAACAAGGACAATCCGAAACCACTTTGACCCGACCCAAATCGGAAGTGGACCCCACTCAAAAATTGCCCCAAAATAGCCATTTAATGCAATTTTTCACACATTTTTCCAACAATCCCCCACATGAATGAAAATTGATTTTCGAGACTTAAAAAGACACGAAGATAGGAGGACACGTTGTGTTCACCGGATGATCCTTGTATACGGAGAGGTAGGTTTAATCCTTTGAACCTTCCGCTGTAAAGACTCGTTTATTTACTGGCTGTCTAGTAGACTCGATGTCTTTGAACTATACTGCCGTCGTGTAAACATTGACTTATCTTTACACAAGAACCTTCCAACTTTGTTCCGTTCTCATGGGTGTGCCCGTTTTGGCCATGGGTCACCGTCCTGGTTCTGCAAGAGTTTCTAAAGAACTGAGCCTTTACAGTTCTCCTTTGAAGCGGCCCTCTTCTCTCTCACATAGGTGATTCTTTCACGAGTATCCCGCATACTCTTCCAATGTTATCGAGTAGATCAACATTTTAGAATCATTAAAGCAAACGTTTTTGCTAACCTCGTGCGGGAGTCACTGTTTCAACGAGGAGTGGGTAGGAGTCCGGGACCCCCACAGTGACCATCCTTCGCTCTATAATTTAGTTATCCCATTTGAACCTAGGACCAACTAGGTTGGGTATCCACTATAGAACTTTTCAATTCACGGGCTTTAATCCCATTCCTCGTGTCAACTTCTCCAACAATTCTCTATCCAATGCCTTGGTTAGCGGATCCGCTATGTTATCCTTTGACTTCACGTAGTCAACAGTGATAACACCCGTTGTGAGAAGTTGTTTAATGGTATTATGTCTACGACGAACGTGTCTAGACTTACCATTATAGAGATTGCTCTGTGCCCTTCCAATTGCCGCTTGACAATCGCAATGTATGCATATTGGAGGGACAGGCTTCTCCCAACTTGGAATATCCTCGAGAAAATGGCGTAGCCATTCAGCCTCTTCAGTGCACTTATCCAAGGCTATTAGCTCAGATTCCATCGTGGATCTAGCTATTAACGTTTGTTTCGAGGATTTCCACGACACGGCTGCACCTCCCAAAGTGAAAATGTATCCACTTGTGGACTTTGAGTCCTTAATGTCAGATATCCAACTAGCGTCGCTATACCCTTCAAGTACAGCTGGATATCTTCCGTAGTGCAGTCCAAGGTTTTGGGTTTTTCGTAAATACCTTAAAACCCTTACTATTGCCTTCCAGTGTTCGTCACCGGGGTTGCTAGTATATCTACTTAGCTTACTAACCACAAAGGCAATATCAGGCCTGGTACAACTCATTAGATACATTAAACTGCCAATAATCCTAGCGTATTCTACTTGAGAAATACACTCTCCACGATTTTTGGTCAGGTGTACGTTTTTATCTAATGGCGTCCTTGCCTCTTGATAATCATCCTTATTAAATTTAGTAAGGATTTTATCAACGTAATGGGATTGGCTTAGCGTCAGACCGTCAGGTCCTCTAATTATTTTAATCCCAAGGATTAAATCGGCCAGCCCCATATCCTTCATGTCGAATTTAGAATTTAACATGCTTTTGGTAGAGTTAATCATAAGATTATTGCTACCCACGATGAGTATATCATCCACGTATAAACATAAAATGACATAGCCGTCTACCGTGCTTTTCACATAGACGCATTTGTCACTTTCGTTTATTTTAAACCCATTAATTAACATTGCATGATCGAACTTTTCGTGCCACTGTTTAGGGGCTTGTTTCAATCCGTACAATGATTTAATTAATTTACAAACCTTCTTTTCTTTGCCTGGAACACGAAAACCCTCAGGTTGTTCCATATAGATTTCTTCGTCTATATCGCCGTTTAGAAAAGCGGTTTTTACGTCCATTTGATGAACTTCCAAATTCCGCAGAGCGGCAATAGCTAGTATCATCCTAATGGAGTTTATTCTCGTCACAGGAGAATACGTGTCAAAGTAATCATGGCCCTCGCGTTGCTTGTATCCCTTGATTACAAGTCTGGCCTTATACTTATCAATGGAACCGTCCGGTTTCATTTTACGTTTAAAAATCCACTTGGATCCCAAAGGTTTACATCCCGGAGGGAGATCAACCAATTCCCATGTGTGATTTCTTAGGATAGAATCCACCTCACTTTTGATGGCTTCTTTCCACATTGGTCCTTCGGTAGACGTTACGGCTTCCGTATTAGTCCGTGGCTCATTTTCTACCAAACATGTTAGAAAATCCGGTTCATTTTCTACCATACAAGTTAGAATATTCGAATCGAATTCTATCAAGTATGTGAGAAAATCCGGTCCGAAGGATTTTTCAACTCTAGCACGTTTGCTACGTCGGGGTTCGGCTTCTTCACCGGATCCCTCGCTAGTATTTTCCATAGCTACGTCAAATGTTCGTTTTGACGTGCTAGGTCTATCGTTCGACTTGCATGGAAATACGTCTTCAAAGAATGATGCATTCCTTGACTCAATTATTGTGTTTTTATGTACATCCGGATTATTCGAATCGTACACTAAAAACCGATAAGCACTACTATTTTGTGCATATCCAATAAAAATACAATCCACCGTTTTTGGACCTATTTTTATTTTCTTAGGTGTTGGTACAAGCACCTTAGCAAGACACCCCCACACTTTTAAATATTGATAGGAAGGCCGTCTGCCTTTCCACAACTCGTACGGAGTTTTATCATATTTTTTCCGGGGAACCTTATTTAAAAGGTAATTGCTTGTTAAGATCGCTTCGCCCCACATATTTTGTGGCAGGCCCGAACTTACTAGCATCGCATTCATCATATCTTTCAATGTGCGATTCTTTCGTTCGGCAACACCGTTTGATTGAGGTGAATAGGGTGCGGTACGTTCATGTACTATACCCACACTAGCGCAAAAGTCACCAATTGGTGCTTCATACTCACCACCTCGATCACTTCTAACCGTTTTAATCCGTCGATTAAGTTGGTTTTCCACTTCATTCTTATAAAGAATGAATTTATCGATTGCTTCGTGTTTATTTTTCAACAAATAAACATAGCTATAGCGAGTGCTATCATCGATAAAAGTAATAAAATATTTATTACCGCCACGTGTTTGTATTGATTTAAAATCACAAACGTCACTATGAATTAATTCTAGTGGTTCCGTTTTTCTTTCAACCGATTTGAAAGACGTTTTCGTTAGTTTTGCCTCAACACAAACATCACATTTGTGCTTCACATCAATTGTGAATTTAGGAATGTGCTCCATGTTAATTAATCTACTTATAGAATTAAAATTAACATGTCCTAGTCTACCATGCCACACATTGGAAGACTCAAGCAAGTAAGCAGAAGGGATTTTATTATTATTAATAATAGTCATTACATTGAGCTTAAACAGCCCATCACATGCATACCCTTTGCCCACATACATTCCCGACTTGGACAAAACTAATTTGTCCGACTCAAAAACCATGCGGAATCCATGCTTGTTCAACAACGAACCGGAAATCAGGTTTTTGCGTATCTCCGGAACGAACAGCACTTGGTTTAGAGTCAGCTCCTTGCCCGAAGTCATCTTCAGGACCACCTTGCCCACGCCTTCCACCTCGGAATGGGCTGAGTTTCCCATCCACACTTTCTCACCATTTGATGGCTCAAAAGTAGTGAATAACTCCCGGTTTGAGCAAATATGCCGGGTTGCACCGGTGTCCACGAACCACTCCTTGGAATTGGATCCAACGAGGTTGACTTCCGTCACCACAGCCGCTAGGATGATGTCTTCATCCTTTTGCCCACCTTGCACCAAATTGACGTGAGAATCTTTCTTCCTCCTTGGTGCCTTGCAATCCGAGGACTTGTGTCCATTCTTATTGCAATTGAAGCATTTTCCGTTGAACTTTGTCTTGGAAATGCCTCCCTTGGGACCGAGCTTGCTCTTCCCATTATTTTTATTTTTGGAGCTTTTTGCATGCTCCACCACGTTGGCCTTGGCGCCATGAACAATTGGGAGTTTCCCATCGTTCTTCCGGTTATCCTCTTCAATCCGCAGACGGAGGATCAATTGTTCCAAGTTCATTTCCTTTCGCTTATGCTTAAGGTAGTTTTTGAAATCCTTCAAAGCCGGCGGCAACAAATGTATAATTGACGCCACTTGGAAAGACTCGCTAACCGTCATTCCTTCATCTCGAATTTCGTTGAAGATCATTTGCATCTCCTCAACTTGACTCAAGACCGTCTTCGAATCCACCATCTTAAAATCAAGGAATCGACCAACAACAAATTTCTTTGCGCCGGCATCCTCGCTTTTATATTTGTGGTCCAAAGCATTCCATAGCTCCTTAGCCGTAGCTAATTTGCTATAAACGTCGTACAAAGCATCGTGCAGCCCGTTCAACACATAGTTACGGCAAAGGAAGTCAGAATGCTTCCAAGCCTCAACTGCGTTGAGAGATTGCACATCTACCTCACTCCCGGTTACAACCGGCGCGTCCTCGGTCAAGAAACGTGCAAGACCGAGAGTAGTGAGATAAAATAGCATCTTTTGCTGCCACCTCTTGAAGTTTAACCCATTGAATTTCTCGGGTTTCTCCACAGAGTTGCTTGGCACGGTCACCATAGGGATAGCCCTTTGGTTGGCCAAAGCAGATGCACCGCGTTGTGAACTATTGTTCACCGGAGCTCCGCTTTCAGAGTGATTGTCGTTCAGAACATTCTGCCCAACACCAATCTCGTTTTCTTGAGAAGTCATTTTCGTTTTCTTAACGTTTTTCCGAAAACACAAAAAAAAGATTTAAGTTCGTTCACAGAAGTGACAAACTACAGTTGAAGGTTGTATCCGTATGATACAAACTTAGCAACAAAGTACGTTTTAAGATTGTATACCTCGGTATAACAATCTCCGAGTAGCAACCCAAATACGTTTTAAGATTGTACCCGTATGGTACAAGCTTAAGCAAACAAATACGTTTTAAGATTGTTGGGTGTGTTTCGGAAAATAAAGAAAATTAATTAAATAAATTAATCAAATAAAATGACTAGAGAAAAACAAGAAAGAAGATGAAGCAGAATTAGTCAAAGCTCGTGCTACGCACGATGTCCTTAAAACGTATTTGTTGCCTCCCACGGTGCTAGGAGCGTTGCAACAATCGTTTCCCAGGATACGATGACTACGAACTAATGTTTGAGCACACAAACAAAAGTTCCAGCGAACGAGAACACAGAGGAATCTTTCAGAATGCTAGCAGTGTGTTTTAGAGCTAAAACGTGTATGGATTCGTGTAAGAACCTATAAGAACCTGTTTGTTGCAAACCACCTGCCAGCCCTTATATAGGAGGATTTGTTGTGTGTAAATGGTGAATTAATGGACCTGAACGTTGGACATCAATGACCAGTCCGTTGGGCATTGAATCGTCCATGAACTGTCCATTTAACGATGCATTAAAAGATAAGAACGTTGGGCATTAATTGTTGTAACGTTTCAGAAGTGCGAGAGAAGACCTCCATCAGAACTCCCCGGGAGGGGTTCTGATCGGAGGCCAATCAGAAGACCCCAACTCTGATCCGCGGCCATCAGAGGGCTGCCATCAGAACTCCAACGAGGTGTTCTGATCCGTAGGCTTCTGTCCGAGCACTTCTGCCGCTGGGAAAAAATTAAACGTTTCGGGAAGAAAACAAAAATTAATCGTATCTCTTGAGAGATACGATTTTTGGACGACATTCGTGTCCGCAGGTCGCCCGCGCACGCAAGTCGCGGTTTTTCTTCTCCGATTTCGGGATTTGATTTGCACCCCCCCCCCCCCCCTGCGCGCGTGGAGAGAGCCTTTACCCTTAGGAATCTTAACTCCATAAGGGGGGAGTCCCTTTATAAAGGATTGCAAATCCCTTGGGTTTTCCGGTGTGGGAAATTAACACTAGAAACCCATCCTTTTTCCCAGTTTTTCCCTTCTAACGGGTAAACTTCGAAAAGCGATTTCTCATTCACCCGTTATCCGTTTTGAGCGTACCATATATCGAATTGTAGCCCTGAACAAGGACAATCCGAAACCACTTTGACCCGACCCAAATCGGAAGTGGACCCCACTCAAAAATTGCCCCAAAATAGCCATTTAATGCAATTTTTCACACATTTTTCCAACAATAGCGACAATCACTTTTTAGAGATATATGTACTTGATCACATTCAGTTTTATATATTTGATATATATGGTATTACACACTGATGATTAAGCATTTCGATTGTCATGTCTTATTCATAATTTTGTTTCCTTGGACATATGTTGTCAATAAGTAAGTGGGAGCTTATATGGTATAACATAAGGCTCTAAAATAGCCCCAATCAATGATCATCAAGAAAGAGATATTGATTATATGCAATAAGATTGGTATGTGGACTGCATCATACTTTTAGAAAGTATAGTTGATCTCACAACTATGAGTTCCCATGATGGTCACATAGATATTTTAGAGAATATCGGCATACCCACCGAGAAACCATTTGATAAGTTCTATTCATGTGTCTATAGGATGATCAGCGTATAGAGCAGTGTAATAGTCCTACGAGTTGAGGTCAATACGTACTACATGTGCGGAGTGATGTACTTTGACCATGACCAACGCTTGCACTCCAATCGGGGTAGACACGACATGTGTTGGGTACATCACGAAGCACATGGAGTAGTAGTTGAGCCAAGAAATGATTCATTCCTCATAATAGATTAAGAGAGAGCATTCTACTTCTCATATTTAGATGGATCATAAAGTCATTGGCCAATGCAAAGATATATTCGTTTTGGTTATCGAATATGATTGTTATAGATCATCTAGAAAGATTGAGAGACATAGACTAAGTTATTAGAATAGACACAATATCAAGTTCTAGACTTAGTTGAATGTTCGTTGAATGAAAGGACTGTATCACTATGAGCTCTATATTACAGGGAGTTTGAGTAGTCCTCGCAAACGTCCTTATATATTAAGTTTGTCTGGTAAATCGTCTAGTGATTCTGCTAAGACCTTGATTTGATTAGTGATTAATATATAAGGCCCTATGGTTCACACAACAAGTGATTATACCTTCCGAATGAATTGTTAGAAGGAATTAAATATTAATTAGATTAAATTATATTTAATTCGTAATACTGGAAATGGATTAAATATTAATTAGATTAAATGAATAAATCTAATTTAATTCATGAAGTTGAAGGAGAGTTCTATTTGATAGAACTAATTAAGTGAAATAAATTAGATTTATTATACTTAATTAAGATGTATTTATAATTAAGTTGATATTTTCTTTTAATGTATTTTGAGATTAGATTAAAAGAAAATCTAAATAATAGAATAATAATAATAATAATAATAATAATAATAATAATAATAATAATAATAATAATAATAATATATAAAGAGTAAAGGTAGGGTGGCAGCTAAAACCACTCCCTGACCTTTCTCTTGATACTATTTTATTATTATTACCATTATTTATAATACTTAATTAATAAATGAAATAATATAAATAATATTGGGTATAAGGGAAGAATGTGGCGTGCAACCACTTCTCCCTTTTATAAGTTTATTTATTTTATTTATTTGTTTAATTAATGAGAGGTATTGATCCTAGTTGGACTAGAAACTCATTAATTAGGAATACTTTCATTGTGATTGAGTGACTAGTTTAGAACTAGTATAAATACATCTTCCTCCTTCATAATTTAGAGACTAGTTTTCTAGATTCAGTTTTACCAGTTTATTTCCTTGGGAAGAGATTTCTTAGTCTTTCTCTATGGGAGATCTAACTGTTCTTTCGGAAATGAGAAATCACGTGGATACCTAAGGTCAAATATTATCACCGCTAGGCTGGAAGATCTGTAAGTTGTAACTCAGATATGTTATCATTATTATATTCTTTGTTTTGTCATAATCATGAAAGATCTGTCTGGGAAAATTTTAAATTTCCGTTGTTGTACTTTTGAGGTATGTTACATCAATTTCCTAACAGGATTCCGTTCCAGGCGTGGATCCAGCGCAAGCCCTGGCTAGTCTGGCAACTTTCCAGAGGGTTGTGGAAACTCTAACGACCGCCTTCCAGGGGATTGTTCCGAATACGAATGAAAGACCATTGTCCCCTCACCGTGTTCCATTAGTACCATGCCGGGAGGAGGAGGCAGTATCTGCACATTGTCAGAGAAACTTACCACTGGCACGATCGTAGAGGTCTCATCATTCCAGATGGACCTCGAGGGCTTCAGTGAATCAGCGATGAATCACATTGGATGACGATGGGTCTCTATGCATGACAAGCTCTCCTCCAGGGTGGAAATGAGTGTTGAAGCATCCTCCGCAACCGTTTCTTCCCACCATCGCAGTGCGCGTGGGGGAGATCTCAGACACGAGATCCTCAGAGATCGTGTCTTCCCACATCATGTCCAGTTGGCCAGGATGATGATGATCTTAGGAGGCGTCTCAATGAACTCAGAAAGGCCGTGGGTGGAAGGGTCAACCTCAATCATGATGTGAGGATTCCCAAGTCGTTTATCCGGCGGGTCATGGACGCTCCATTACCTCAGGGGTACAAGCCTTGCAACATTGAGGCCTACCGAGGGGAAATTGATCCCCAACACCACGTTTCTAGTTACATGGCAGACATGGTAATGATGGGGTACAATGATGCAATCAAGTGCCGAGGGTTTTCTGTTACTCTCGACGGTCCTGCACGGTTTGCTAGTTCAAAGGATTCCAAGAAGAAATTCTCTCACCTCCTAGAATCAAGCAAGAACATCAGGAAACCCTAACCTTCTTTCTGACCCATTAGAGGGATGAATCGGTGAAGGTTGGCGGCCTGGATGATGAATCCGTCATGGCCATTCTCACCAATACTATGAGGTCGGGTGAGCTGCATAAAGAATTTGTACGAAAACCCCCGACTTCACACGAAGATGCTTTGCATTGAGCTGAGGGGCAGGCAGAGGTGGAGGAAGTAGAAAAGGGGAAAAAGAGGAGGATGAAAAACACCAACTTGATGAAGGTACAAAAAGGAATTCCGAGAAGGAGATCCGTGATCAAGATAAAGGGAGTGGGTCCAAAAAAAAGAAGGGATATGGTAAAAGCAAGACGGGGGCACCCGGTGGGCCTTTATCCAGTCAACCAGAATCCCCTCTCTCACGCATTCGGTAAGCACAATCTTGGATTATACGGTCAAACAGAGCTTGGTGACGTTGCTTGATCATTGCAACGTTATTAATGGTTAGGCTACTCGGGGAAAGTATTGTGAGCTCCACAAGATCGACATTCACGAGACAGACGATTGCTATGTCTTATAGACACATGTGGAAAGACTCATCTGAGAAGGATAGTTGGATCAATTTGTGAAAAAGATCCGGAAGGGACCACCCCCTCAAAGAAGAATACATGGACCAAGGGAAAAGACGAACAAGCCTCAACCTCTAAGAAGAGGGAGGTCAGAGCCCAATTCGGGGGTGATGAAGAAAGGGAGGATTTCGGTCGGCAGACGCGCCCACATGTCTGTAACACCGTCCCCAAATGTATTTACTTGTAAGTGGATAATGTATCGAACCTTATGGAATGGTTAGTGAATGTACGAGGTTGTGAATTTTTATTAATTCTTTCACGTGAATAGTAAATTTGCACGTGGGGCCCACACCGGGAGCGGGGACTGCCCGATATTCCTGAGACCACATATTTCATTCCTATTGGTCTAGTTAATATTTATATGGTGGTGGATAATTTATTTGGTCCAAAAGAAAGACATAATGTGGACTGATTTGTCAAAAGTGACTCAATTACCGGTATTGGTAAGTTAATAGATAATAGCCCGAAATGAATATTCGGAGACTTATTAATTAAAGTTGGGGAATGTATATTAATTATAAATGTCATAATGATTAAGAACACATAATATATTTTATTTGATCCGATAAAATAAAATATATTTAAAACAGTCCGAAAAATACAACTTTCGGGACCGAATGCACATTTTGGGTCACAATGGGATGACCTCCCACATGAGTGGGGGCCACCCCACGCTTTTTTGGGGCTGAACAAACAAAGGGAGAGCTGGGTTGACAAGAGAATGAGTGGAGGAGGTGCAAAGGGACCCTTTGACCTCACTCATTTGCCAAATGAGACAAAGAGAAACCCCTACCCCCTTTTCTTTGCATTATTCGGCCAACCCACCAAGAGAGGAGAAAGAAAGAGACCTCAACCCATTCTCTATTGTTGCAGCACGAGCTCAAGAAGAAGGAGTCCAAAGAAGGGGTGTTAAGAAGGAAAAAGTTGGGAGAAAGTGAGAAAAATTAAGGTAATGACCTTATACTAACTTTTCCTTTATTTTTCTCCTACCGTATGAGATATATATCATATGAAGAACCTTGAGGATCGTTCTACATGATTTAAGTGTAGAATGATGGGTTGGAAGGTGGTTCTATGTCAAAAAACGGACTTAAAAGCTAAAACGACCGGTTTGCCGGAAAATAACCTTTTAGAGGTTATTTGTATTGATCAAGGTTTTATGATGTCAAAACCTTGTTAGGAACTTGATTAAAGTATTTTTAGAGCTTCGCCGGAGTTTCGCCGGAATTGGTCAAAGTCCGCCGGAGTTGGTCAAAGTTCGCCGGAATTCGCCAAAGTTCAATCAGGGAGCGTAGAACGCGCCAAGGCTCACTTAAGATGAGGATGACCGACTTTTTTGCTTATAATTATTGGGTTAATTTCATAAGATTACCTACATGATAAAAAATGTGATTTGCATGAATTATTAATGTTCAATAATGCCTAAACAAAATTACTATTGATTATAAGTAGAGTATGCATAATATACAAATTTGTGAAGAAATTGTGTATGTTTATGGGTTGTGAATATAATGGTATGATGGTTGTATTAACCATGAATATATTGTGATAAATATACTTTTACTTCATGAGAAGAAGTCATGGAAAGATAAAAGTGATATTTTGATATTAAGGCCAAATTACACATGAATGAAGAACTATATTGAAATGAGTAAATAACTAGTATTGAAATATTAGTTAGAAATGTTAGTTGAATAATGGATGAATTAGATCCTCAGAAATTGAATTGTAAAGAATCGGTGATTATGAGTTGGGCTCTAGACCGATGTAGGAAATCAGTGATTATGAGCTGAGCTCTAGACCGATGTAGATAACGGTGATTATGAGCTGGGCTCTAGACCGTAGTAGATAACGGTGATTATGAGCTGGGCTCTAGACCGTAGTAGATAATGGTGATTATGAGTTTGACTCTAGACCGTAGTAGATAATGGTGATTATGAGCTGGACTCTAGACCGTAGTAGATAACAGTGATTGTTGGGCTCTAGACCGTAGTAGATAACGGTGATTATGAGTTGGGCTCTAGACCGTAGTAAAAAATGGTGAATTGACATTAAATGAATGGATTAACTATAATGTAATAATACCCTAGTTTGAGGGTCTTAGAGATTGAAACTTTGATTATACTTAGTATAGTTGTCATTGTACTTGTCAAATGCTTCCAAGTACTAACCTCCCCTTCACGGGGGAGGCCACCTCATAGTTTCAGGTAGAACTTGAAGGTTGCTACTACCGGCCGCTGTTTCGAGAAGATTCAAAGAAGAAGACTTGGTTCGTGCTTTTCTCCGTTTCTGTTTTAAAAACAATTACATTTAATGCTCATGGATATTATTTTTCTGAATAACTATTTGAGGGCTTGTACGCCCATGTTTGCCAAGTGTGGCTTGAACACTTGTAATATTGTTTTCGCTGCTTTAATGATTGGTTTTACATTATGTTGGTTTATGGATGTACTACGTGTGAATGATATTCCAGACGCCTTGTATATCATGAATGTGTTGAACTGCGGTTGACTATTCGTGTTGTACGGCGGGTTGTTGACGTGTCCGGTGGGTCCGGGGCGTGACAATGTCAACCAGATTTATGGGGGGCAGTGGGAGGAGACACCGCCAGGGAGAGGAAGACATGGAGTCGTGAGCCGTTCAACCGCTTCCCGGTGGACAAAAAGCAAAAACGGGATACAATTGTTCATAGATTCCTGATATACAATGGTAACTCAATGAACATCATGTACTTCGATACATAGCTAGAGATCGGCCTCCAGAAGGATGCCTTGAAGTCAGTAAAAACTCCCCTATCAGGTTCCACCGGAGATGTAATCAAGCATGAGTGACTCATTACCCGCACGGTTCAACTGGAATCAGAGCCCTGTGTACAGGCAATTGAAGCTAATTTTGTCACGCCCCGGACCTGTCCGGACACGTCAACAACCCGCCGTACAATACGAATAGTCAACCACAGTCAAGCACATCCATATTATACAAGGCGTCTCGAATATCATTCACATGTAAGCCATCCATAAACAGCATAATAAGCAATCGAATACGTAGCGGAAAACATAGTTTGAAAACAAATGCCACACGTGGCAAACATGAGCACGCAGGCTCTATAGTAAAATATTCATGAGCATGTTTATTAATGTTTAAAAAACAGAATGGAGGGAGCACGAACCAAGTCTTCCCTCCTATATGATCTCTAGAGCAACGAGCACAGAAAGCAAGCTCTAGCCTCAACCTGAAAAATGGTAGTGGGACGCCCCCGAAGGGGTCAGCACTCTATAGGGCTATAAAGTGCTGGTGTGGATGGCATCTAATAGATATACAACAAGTATTTCAAACACAAGACCCTCAAATAGGGTGATAATATAATCTAGGCCGTAACCCCTAGTTGCCCCTTTTCAAAATATACTTACTTATATATAAAGTCAAGTAGTCCGCCCGTAGGCCCAAAGTTTGTTACCAAACATAACCCAAACCCCGTGACCCCTAGTCACAACAATACATAGGGTTCAACCTTAACACATATGTTGCATTTCTCGAGTCCAACTCGACTACATCACAATGCACCTTATTTAACACAAGTTAATTACTCCACCGTGCATTTCTTGAGTCCAACTCAACTACATCACCATGCACATCAATCACCACATCATGTCTACCCAATGTAATTCTATGAGCACGGGCTCAAGTACATCTCCTTACATTGGCATAGACCCCAATTCCTAAGCACTCGCTATGCCTAGAATTTGTAATATCGATAATCTATTTTGGGACATCCTTACGGACTGCCCAACCATGATCTTAGCATCACATTACATCAATTTAGTCACTTGCATCACAATCAAGTACATCAATTACAATCAAATCCTTAGATTCAATTCCTTAACAATTACAACAATCATTAACTAGTATTTCAATGCTATTAAGATTTATCCTTATCCATCATATATCCCATTTGTAAAACCCTACATATTTAGAGATATGTAGCAACAACTTAATCATCCAATGTAATACATAAATAATCATTTATGTATCTACACAAATCACACATGAGTAAAATGCCTATTTCACACAATAATTCATTTAACTCCATTTTTATCAATACTTTACCAAATCATTTCCCATTTCATTCTTTGGAAAATAGATCAATATTCCCTCGATAATTTATCATCATAATCCATGGAAAACATGATTTAGACATTTAGGTAATCTCATGCTTAACCTACAAGTTGTAAGCAACTAGATGTCGATCCTCACCTCAAATGAGCTTTAAAACTTTCCTTCTCGATCCAATGACCAAAGCCTCGGCCAAGGAAGCTTGAGAACTGATTCCTTGCTTAGAAATGAGTGTCAAACAGCCTCCTCAAAGTGCTAGTTCAACCCTTAATCGTTGGTACGAAAACAGCCCCTAGAATGGGTGTTTTCCGGCTAACTCGTTTCCTAGTTTTCCAAGATTTGCTCTAGGTTAGTATCTAACCTTTACATAAATAATAATAACTTTATAAGGACACATTATGCACTTGGAGTAGTGTATAATAGTTCCACCAATCGTTCATATCATTTGGAAAATGAAAGGAAAGGTTTTGGGGTTAACAACTCACTTTAGAAGAGTAGATCCGTTTCTGCGAGGTTGTGTTTTGCTCGGACGATTTGGAAGCCTTACACTACTCCGATTGATGCAAACCAGACCCTCACGGATTACTCGTCTTGATAGCGTTATTTTGGTATCTTAAACGCCTTAAATGGATTGGTATAACTAGAGATATCAACCAAACAGCCTCAGCACTCTCACTGCTCGAGTTTACAGACAGCAGTTCACTCCAGCTCGATTTTTGTGTGATAGACTCTCCCCTCTCGCACATAGACCACTCAAATATGAAACTAAACTTCAAAGGCTATCCAAGGACACCTCATTCACGTTGTTTGGTCGAGTATAACTCCCATAATGAGTGGAGAAAAACAGCACACCAATTTGTGCGAAAACTGCTCATGGTGGCCCTAAGTTGATGCTAATCATGTCTTGTGCGGCTCCCCTCCAAGCTGGACGGCCAAGGTAAGTCCTCTCACCCATTTTTATTTTTCTTGCAGGTACTAATATCACGTGGAGTGGTTCCCAATTGATCCCAATCATTTTGGGGTCCAAAATATCTACCAATACCTCCAAAAATGGGAAGATGGGTCCTATTGTTTTATCCTTTGTCAAAGATGTCTTTTTGTACTCATCCTAATTTATTTAGAACAAGTCAACTCCCTTCATAACATTATTGATCTCCAATATGTGTAGGCTCATCTCAATAATTTACTTGATGGATATCATAGAAGGAAAATCACACTCCCATTATTTAGTTCAATAATGTCAAAGATGGGGCTATAGGTATTTGTATTCTTCTCTAATCATTCCATCACTTATTTTGACATTTGTCATACATATTATTGGGCTACTAGCCGTGTGGGTCACTCCCGAGTGGTTCTAGGACGTCATTCTCGAATACTTGCTATTTTTAGCAGGTGTGGCCCAAAATAATATTTGGGTCGCCCGACCTTCCTCAAATTGTCTTGAAAGGTTAAGTAACAATATTTAAGTAAGACCCAAATAAGTATTTGCAAAACTCGACACTAATATACGAGTTTGAACAGTACAATATTCAATCATGCACTACGTAAAACATAAATTGTTCTACAATTGTTTGGTAACCCGGAAATTCAATACATAACTTTGAATCTTAATTTGAATTTTCAAGGACGCTCGGGTGCGGTGTCACAAATTTTGTGGTGGTACATTTGCTAAGTGTTCATAAGGCTATACTGGGCTGACCTCTGTTGGAGGATCTGGGGGAAATAATCTCCTAGGCTCATCTCTGCATGAATTTTACACACCGGACGGAATAGGAACGATAAGAGGAGACCAGAAGAGTTGCAACATAACGGCTTGCAAAGCCCATGGAAGGAACACTGTCAGAATAAACGCTATACAGCCGGACCTGTCAAAGTATGAGGAAGGGCAGTTTAGAGCTCAGCCCATCTCAGAGTTTGAGGAGGTCGGCATCGATGCATCCACGCCAGAACGTCGAATTAAGACTGGAGCACGATTGCCGACTGACCTGAGACCCAAAAGTTGTGCAGATCCTAAGGGATTTCATGGTGATCTTTTCTTAGGGACCTGAACATATGCCCGGGCTCGACCAAAGCATAGTTGTGCACCAATTAAATGTTGATCCTAATTCCTAAAGCAACTCTCGTAAAGCAGAAAATGATCTCTCCTTAGATAGAAAGTAGTTCGTAAAAGGGGAAGTGAGCATGTTATTGAGTATCAAGCACATCAGGGGAATGCAATATTCAAAGTGGCAGGCCAACTGGGTTTTGGCACCTAAGTCACCGACCTGGAGGATATGCGTGGACTATACTGACCTGAACAAAGTTTGTCCTATGTATTCTTTCTAGGGGTGGGCATAACGGTTTGGTTTAACCGAACTGAACCGTACCAAACCAAACCGAAACCGGACCGTATGTAATTTGGTTTGAGTTTGGTACTATTTCTTTCAAACCGTATTAAACCGAACCGAACCAAACCGAAACCGATAAAAACCGAACAAAACCGAACCGAACTAAAGAAACTAAAAAAAATCATATATTATTAACATTGGTGGTTTGATTTGGTTTGGTTTGGGTTTACTTAAGTAAACCGTTTGGTAAACATTTGCTCAAACCGAATGGTTTGGTACTTTGGTTTGGTTTGGTTTAAAACGGAAAAACCGTAAACCGAACCGAACACCAAACAACATATACATATATATACTTTGAATTTATCTTTACTCTTCATTTTTAAGATATAAATAAATAATTTAGACATGAATATACATATTTAAGCATATACTCGTATCATTTTAATTTTTACACATTTCATACATTCATTATGAGAAAGTTAGCTAATACAACATATTTGTACGGAGTATTTATTATGTTTGGCGATAACAATAGCAAATTGCATTTATATTTTTACATGATTCATTTGAATAAAATTGTGAATATTACAACATTTGTATCACCGACTCTTTTAGGTTTTTTGAATATTTTATGTGATGTTACAAATGCTAATCAACTATCTTATTTTTTGTAAGAAGTGAATTTTTTGTAGTGTTAAAAAAGATATTAGAAGTTTTAATTTATAATATTTTATTATTTATTTTCTATCCTTTATTTCTTTTTACATTTTATTTAAATAATCAATAAAATAAAAAAAGATGAGATGGACTACTACTTTCATTTTCTAATTCTAAAATATAGAACTTGATCAAATAAAATATAAGCATAAGCAAACGAATCAAACCAAACTAAATTAAACATAATATTTTTTACTTTGGTAAACTGAACTTCAAACCAAACCGAACTGAAACCGAACCGAAACCAAACCGAAACACAAATGGTTTTAGTTTGGTACAAATTCTCCCAACCCGAATAAACCAAAACCGAAGAAAACCGAACCGTAAACCGAATTGCCCACCCCTAATTCTTTCCCTTTGCGAAACATAGATCAACTGGCGGATCAAACCGCTGGATGTGAACTGCTCTTGTTCATGGACGTGTTTCGAGGCTACCATCAGATCTCCATGCATGACGACGATGCGGAGAAAACATCCTTCATAACTCCAGAGGGCGTGTTCTGTTACTTGGTAATGGTCTTTGGTTTGAGAAACTCAGGGGCAACATATACCAGGATGATGGCTAAGGTCTTCCGAGTCGTTCTTTGGAAGGAACATGGAGGCCTATGTGGACGATATGATTGTCAAACGTCAGAGAGCAGGAGACTATGCAGAAGGCATCGGGGAAGTTTTTATAATCATGGAGAAATTCAACATGAGACTCAACCCCAAGAAATGTACTTTCGCCGTTCAAGGTGGCAAGTTCTTGGGATTCATGGTAACACACAGAGGGGTAGAACTCTACCCTGAGAAAGGTAAAGCAATTTTGGAGATGGAGCCTCCCCGAAATGTGAAGGAAATCCAATTTTAACTGGGAGACTAGCAACCCTGGGGAGATTCCTATCCATGTCGGTTGAGAAGTCACTACCATTTTCCTTAGTCTCGAAGAAAAGCAATATGTTTGAATGGTCCAAGGAGTGCCAAATTGCCCTCGAAGACCTCAAGAAGTACCTACAGGCAGAGCTCCTGCTTAGCAAACCCAAATTAGGTGAGACACTTGTTCGATACCTTGGAGTGTCACAAAATGCAGTCAGTTCCGTCCTAGTGCAGGAAGAGGGAACCACATAGTGACACAGAAACTGGTATACTATACCAGCAAGGTTCTCCACAGTGCCGAGCTCAGGTACCCCGCTTTAGAAAAAACAACCTTGGCATTTTATGTAGCTGCCATGACACTCGCCCATTACTTCCAGGTTCACCCCATCAAGGTCTTGTCAGACCTAGAGGCGGGAACTCTATTCAGGACGGCCAAGAAAGCACGAGTGGTGATATGGTCCTTTTTGCGCAGCCAGTATCAAGTGTGTTTTCAACCGAGTACATCAAAAAAGGGTCAAGCTTTGGTAGACTTCGTGGTAGAATGCACGACACACGACGTAGCCAAAAAAAGACGCCATGATGAAGAAGATTGGTGGACCCTCATGACTGATGAATCATCATCAGGGTCCAAAGGTTGCGAAGGAGGGGTGGTCATCATCACTCTATAGGTTTCAAAACATATCGCTCCCTCATGTATTTATTTCCCCTATCAAACAACGAGACAGAATACGAAGCCTTAACTTGCTTTCCAACCCCGGGATTGTAGTTATTTCAAAGTCCAAAAGTTGAGGATTAAAAGCAACTCCAAGCAGGTAATCAAACAACATAGAGGAGAATACGAAGCAAAGGAAGAATGAATGCAAAATACAGGAATGCAATCCTGGAGCTCATCAAGAACTTTGAACAATCTGATCTGGTGTGTGTTTCACTAGCCCAGAATGGAGATGCGAACATCTTGTCAAAATTAACACAGGATGCACCCGAGCATCTCACCCGTATCGCCAGGATGCGGGAGTTAGACAAACCCAACATTGAGTCTGTACCAGAATGCTAGATTATTGACCCAATGATATATAAAGTGGACGGAACAATGTCAAAAGATGAAGAGAAAGCAAGGGTGATAAGGAGATGAGCTCCAAGCTACGTGATCCAGGACATGAAGTTTTACAAATGAAGTTATAATGGTGCGTTATTGAAATTCTTAAGGATAGAGCAGGCCCGACGGGTGGAGAAAGAATGACACGCTGGGATTTGTTCATCACATCAAGGTGCGTTACATTAGGTGGGAAAGCTATATTACATGGATTTTTTTGGCCTATAATCATGAAGGACTGTGCCGACTTCGCACAAAAATGTGAGGTCTGCCAAAAATTCCAAATAAGTCCTGGGAGACCCGCCACCCCCTACACCCCAATAAGTACAACAATTTTCTTCTCTAAAAGGGGGATCGACCTCGAGGGGCGTCTTCTGCAGAGCTCAGGAGGTAATATAAGAAGTTCATGTGGAGAAATATATTTTGTCGATTTGGAGTTCCCATGCAAATTATCACAAACAACGAAAAATAGTTTGACTCCGAGCCCTTCAAGGAATTCTGTGGGCAATGGGGAGTTGAGGGCATCAGAGTGTACGTTGCCTATCCTCAGTGTAATGGACAAGTGGAGAATGCAAATAAAACAAGCGTGAGTGGTCTCAAGAAGAAGTTGGAGTCTATGTGAGCGACTTGGGTGGACGAGATAAACAACATACCATGGGCTTATTGAACGACCCCAATGAAATCTACTTGAGAGACTCCATTCGCACTAACTTATGGTTTTGACTTTTGAGGCTCGAGCCCCATTTGAGACAACAGTGCCGAGCAGGAGGGTGGAAGAGCACGACACCGAAAATAATGAGGAATTACTAAGATCTGAGCTCCACTTGATTGAGCAAAGAGGGGACCGAACATTCATTAGAGCTAAGAACTACAGACGCCATGTGAAAGAATATCATGATGTCAAGATTAGATCAAGGCAATTTGACATAGGGGACTTAGTCCTAAGGAGAAGATCCGCTAACAGACCTCTAGAAGGAGGGAAGTTTTCCAAGAATTGGGAAGGGACCTATAAAGTCAAGGGAATAGTTGGGCTCGGGAGCTACAAGTTATGTATTCTTAATGGGAAGCTGGTAGACAGAGTCTAGAACTCTGAACATTTCTTGAAGTTCTACTAGTGAGTGTGTATTTGTTTTCAAAGAAAGACTTTAATAAAATTTCGTTTTTAGTTCACAAATATCTTTTACGCTTGACAAAGCTTGCAAAGGTTCATTAACCAACCAGTGTCATAAAAAAGAAAAGTTCATGCCAAACTGGTACTCGCAAAAAGACGAAGTACAATTCCCGACGTATCTAAATTCTAAAAGCTCAACGTAATAATCTTTCTTAAAGATAAGAGCGAGAATTAACAATCTTTCTCAAGGTTAAACAACCTTAAATGAAATCAAATTTCCCCAAAATGAGAAAAGACAACCTTTTACAAGGTTGAAATTGATTTTAGAAGGCTAAAAGATGAAATAAAGGAATAAAACTTCGCACTAAATGGTTTTTTTTTTAAACAAAACCCCACCAATAAAAGAGGCTTATCATGAGGTCAAAATGACCTATATAATAGCCCACCTGATATGGCTTAAGGAATGAGAGCCTGAGGGTTGCGCATTGGTAAAAGTCCCCCCACAAACAGGGAGACACAATGTTGACCGGAAATTCAAGGCAGAAGTCAAGTAGGGGGATATTGTGACAAGAGCTATTTTGAATCCTAAGGCATCAGGGAAGGTTAAGAAGACAAAAAAACATTCCTAAACTTAGTATGCACAGTCTACAACTACACGAATTTGGGAGAGAACTCCCCAAACAGTCAAAATGATTAGAGGGATGCAAACCAGCCAAGAGTAAGACTGGAAAGCCTCAAACTCCAGAAGTGAAAGCAAAACAAATAAAGCACAAAGTAGATAAAAAAGAGCATGAATATGTCCACAGAAGTAAAGGTGTTTAGTTACATGCCACCACGAGGGTGGAAAACACTACAGATACACATGTCCGAAAAAGATGTTTGTTGAAGTGTTTGGAATGTGTAGGGGAGGGAATCAATTACCAACAAGAGCAGGGGTTTATGAAGTTAGGCCAACCCTAAGGCTTTTAGATTGTCCATTTCTGTTAACAAACCCCAGGCTCAAGGGGAGAAGGAAGGGTTTCGTTCTCTCATGATTTGGTAAACAGATCGTTGCATACCAAACCTGCCACACTGGAATCATAAGCGCCTACCTCATTGAGCTTGGCCTCACTGGCGGGAGTAAGCAGATACTCGTGTGCAATCTCAACTTGGTGGGACGCTATGAATTTCTCCACCTCAGCTTGAAAGGCCTCTCCTCCCAAGTATGCTTGAACATCACTGGCTTCAGCCTCCTCCATTTTCTTTGTAAGGTCCTCCTCCTTAGCTCTAGCTCCACCCATCCTCGATGGCCTTATGAGCAACAACAACATCATTCAGCTTCTTCCATGGCTCTCTAGTCTCCCTCATCGCAGCATCCCTAGCAGCCTTCGGGTCTATGACCGCCTTCTTACAGTTGGCATTCTGGCCCTGGGCCTTCTGTTGCTCCTCATCAGGGTGACAGGAGCCAGAGGCAGCAAAAACAAAGTCTTGGGATAGAAACTAGTGAATCCTGAATGAAAAGTTGATAAACGATAAATTAAAAGTCGCAATAAGAAGGGGAATGATTGTTACCTCATAAATAGCATGAATTGCATGTCGAAGAGCTAACATGGTGGTCAGACTCTTGAGCTCTTCTGCGTCAACAAGAAGAGTGATTGCCAAAGCTAGAGATATTGGGTTGGCCATGCCATGGAGCAAATAGGCTGAACCTAAATGCATTGTCAGGCGGATGGTGTAAAGAGGTGCAGGGGCGTCCCCCCGACTGCCACCTTCCAAGCACTGGGTCTCAGAATCAGGCTCAACACATACAACCACATCATAAAGACTTTTACCAGCTTTGGATTTCTTCCCTTTAAGCACGGAGATGGGCTGGGATGCCAACCTCTTCCCAGTCCCCTCGTCAGGAGACGTCGGAGGTGTGCAGCCAGTGTTGCAAGAGTTGCAGCGCCATCTCAGTGTGTGGATCCACTAGAGTTCTTCGGAGCAACTTCTATTTCACCCCAGGTCTGAACCCTTCTGCTTGGAGTAAGGGAATCCAGAGTACATCTAGCCTTTGCAGCGAGCTACTCGAGTCTAGATTACATCTTCTCACCCACTAGACCAGAATAAAAATACAATTAGGTTCAATTGACAAAATGAAAAAGCAATTAGCTGAAAAATTAGGCATAACTAACATGATGTAAACTCAAACATAACCACTCCATCCTTACGTACCTAATGACCCATCAAGAAGGGAGAACCCTCAGCGATGAGTTTTGAGCGTGCTTGTTTTCCTCGGATAAAATAGGCATCATCCACCGTCGGATCAACTCCCCCCCACTTATTGACAAATGGGAGCTTGCCATCCGCCAGAGTAACCCACACCCATTTGTACATCCAATTCATAAATGAATAAGGGTAAGACTTCGCAACGAACAGGCAATGGACTGCCCTCTAAGAAATGGAGAAGAAATCCTGGATCTCGGAGGCATTATACCGAATTGAATGAAAGAATGTTAGAAACAGATCTAGGGTTGGCCTAATCTGGAGGAAAATACATCGGGCTATTAACCCGGCTATGAACAAGTGGGTGGTAAGGGTGAGTTGACCGGGGATGACCCCGTAATGGACCATAATGTTCAGAAGAGCGGGGTGGAGGGGAAAACGAAGGCCCATTTCAACGCTAGAAAGGTGAATCCCAAAATGAAGGGGAGAGGGGGGTTCGACAATGTTCTGCCCCGGAGTAGGGCGGGAACAGATGACACTAGGCCCAACGAGGACCACCGCTTCATTAAACTAAAGGTTTGACACTAGCTGAAAATGGAGGTTTGACCACATTTAGCGTTTTTAATAAGGGGAAAAGTTGTTTGTAAATAGTTGTTCGGCACTAGCGTTTAAACGCTGAAATGAAACACCACAAATAAGAGAGTTTTGGGTCAAATTTTGGAAATATGACATTTTCTATTAATTGTATGGCCAAACAGCTAAATTATCTAACATCTTTTGACAACCCGCCAATTTAATCCGCTAGCCAAACTCGCCAACTGAATCCGCTATTGACCATTCACAAACATAATCTGCTATCTGCTAAATGCTAACAACTAAATGTCAAACACGCTCAAAATGTTTATGTGTAAATAATATTAATGATATTAAATGGTTAGACGTGAGTCCCTCTTTTGAATTAAGAGATGATATTAATAGTAATGGGCGATAGCTGGACTCGGTGATGTGTCATCCTCCTATTCATCGAATTATTATCTCCCCAAATTTGACAAAGTCAGAGCATTAACTGCTCTTCACGCAATATCCGGTATCCCACGAGATATGTAGTTGAACCACCACGAGATAAAGCCTAACTTGGTCATGTTCTGGGTCCTGCTCAGTACAGTCGAGCACGTGCACCTCAAATAGTGTCAAACAGTGCCAAAACAGTGCCAAAACAGTGCACTTTGCAGTAAAACTTAGTTTCTTAATATTTGCTCTTCTCTTTTTGTGCTCTTCTTTTCTTTTTCTTTTTCTTCATTTGTGTACTTTTCATCTTTAACTTACTCCGTACAATGCAACAAGATACAAAATATTACAAGCCAAGTTTTCTTAGGCTAGTCTAGTATGGTATCATCAAAACCTAATTATCAAAATATAGGGGACCTAACAAATTGAGTAATTTTGTTTATTGGAACCTCTTTATAAAACTACCTAACATATTCTGACAATCCGCAAACTTATTCCGCTAGTCAAACCTACTGACTGAATCCACTATTGACAATTCGTTAACATAATCCGTTATCTGCTAAATGTCAAACACGTTCAAAATGTTTATGTGTACACAATATTAATGATATTAAATGGTTAGACGCCATTCCCTCTTTTGAATTTTCTCTCCCTAAATTTGACAGAGTCAGAGCAATAAATACTCTTCACGCAATATCCTGTATCCCACGAGGTATGCAGTTGAACCATCACGAGATAAAGTCTAACTTGGTCATGTTCTGGGCTCTACTTAGTATAGTCGAGAACGTTCACCCCAGTCTCTTTTAGGTCGTGTCACCCCCTCCACCCCGCTGTCTCCATGTCACACTCGGTAAGATAGAGTGATGCTCATGTTGGTTCCCTGTATGTGTTATTGACTTATACTAGATCAGATAGATGGTGTTGGGCTGATTCGTTGTTGTTGGGCTCAATACTCCAACAATCAACTTTTCTATCATACTCGTAATTTTTTATTTCGCGTATTAAATTGTGAGATAAATACAACAAGTAAAGTTGAAATTATTTTACTAACCGGATTGACTGGATTTGATATGTAACACTATTTTAGTTAGTTCACATATATTTTTCTTTTCCTTTCATTAATAAAGTATGTTTAAAAAAGTAATTTCATAAATCAAAGGTTGCAATTATGCCCTTTCCCTTGGAGTTTTGCCAAGAACTCGTTTGGACTCTTCTTTTTAGCTTATGCTCGTACGTTTTATCACTTGCCTTTTAACTAAACATGTAACTTATGATTTTGCTTATTCATATAATATCTATTGAATATGACTTTTTTAATTCAGATTTTGTTAGTATTTTGATAACTTCACCAGATTCAGTAGATTTAAGAAATTAATCTTTCAATCTCTTATAACTTTATCAATTTTTTTCGCTGTGTATCCTTTTTCTTTTACTTAAAGAATTTATGATTTTTATTAATTCGATCACTTCTTTACAAATCTTGATTATTAAAATTTTAATCAACTGTCAAAAGCGAGGGGAGATAGCCATTAATTTTAATCAATAGTCATTACCAAAATGACCATCATAAATGCAGTTGGTACACATATTTTTAAAAATTTTCTGTAAATCATTTTAATTGTATGTTTATACGGATAATTGGTGTACATATACATACACGTGTTGTGTACAAAAGGGAGCATACAATGTACTCCGAATTAAAAAAGCGTAAAATCAATCGGTGCACAGACAGCGCAGAGAGTGCATAAAAATTTGCATCTTATTCTGATCAGGTTGAGCTGTTCTCTCTGTAACAGCAGCTGCTCCACAACATCGTTCTCTGCGCCCCCACCTTCACAAGCATCTCTCCTTCCCTCCGTACTGCTCTTTCCGCTGCCCCACCCCCACCCCCCAATCGCGATTGCCCAGTACTAGATCATAACCACTCCTGCCATTTCATAGCTGTGGAGATATGAAATCTTGTTAACCTCACTTCCCATATCTGAAATCTGCAGATTCAACCTGAGAGATGATGAACAGGGGCCCGTTCAGTCAGAACTATTTCCAGGACCCTTTTTCCGTCGGTGGCGCCAGCCCCGCCGCCATGGGTGGCTGCGGGAAGCGCTCCATGGTGGAGAGCGAGCCGGACGCCGGGATGGACGAGCTCTTGGCGGTTTTGGGGTACAAGGTCCGGTCGTCTAACATGGTGGAGGTTGCGCAGAAGCTCGAGCAGCTTGAGGAGGTGATGTGTGGTGTTCAGCAGGACGAGTTGTCGAATTTTGCATCGGAAACCGTCCACTACAACCCTTCAGATCTCCCGTCGTGGGTCGATTCTATGATTTCTGAGCTCAATCCGTTCACTATGCCCCAATCCGAATTCTCCACCGTCGTCAACGGGTTTCCCAGCCCTGCCGCCGCCTCATCTCAGATCTTCCACGACTCGCCTTTTGATTCCGCAGATCTAGCCGCAATTCCGGGTAGAGCGGCCTATCCTCGAGTCGAGACACCTCCTGCGGCGGTTGTGCAGCCTCCCAGCAAGAGGTTCAAGTCCGCCTCCAATTCTCCATCTTCAACCACTACATCTTCTTCGAACGTGAGACTCGGCGGCGGCGGCGGCATCTGGCTCAATCACTCCAACGAGTCAATGAATACTCCGTCTTCGCGACCAGTCGAGTCAAGTCGCCCTGTGGTCCTCGTTGACTCGCAGGAAAACGGCGTGAGACTCGTCCACACCTTGATGGCCTGCGCTGAGGCGATCCAGAAAGAGAACATGAAATTGGCGGAAGCTCTGGTGAAACAAATCGGCTTCCTCGCCGTCTCGCAAGCCGGAGCGATGCGGAAGGTCGCCACCTACTTCGCCGAAGCTTTAGCTCGGAGAATCTATCGACTCTACCCTTCCAACCACAACGACTCCTCCCTCTCAGATCTCTTACAGAGTCACTTCTACGAGGCCTGTCCCTACCTGAAATTCGCCCATTTCACCGCCAATCAAGCCATCCTCGAAGCTTTCGCGGACAAAAAACGAGTACACGTAATCGATTTCTCCCTCAAACAAGGTATGCAATGGCCTGCTTTGCTGCAGGCACTTGCAGTGAGGCCCGGCGGTGCTCCCACTTTCCGGCTAACCGGAATTGGACCACCGTCGATTGACAATTCAGATCATTTGCATGAAGTTGGATGGAAGTTGGCCCAATTGGCTGAAACAATCAATGTGAAATTCGAGTTCAGAGGGATTGTGGTTAACTCGTTAGCGGATCTGGATGCGTCGATGCTCAAAATCCATGACGGCGAAGCTGTGGCTGTGAACTCTATCTTCGAGCTTCATCCGTTGCTCGCCCGGCCGGGAGGTCTCGATGGGGTGTTATCGGTCATGAAGAAAATAAAGCCTGAGATTATCACCGTGGTTGAGCAGGAGGCCAATCATAATGGCCCGGTTTTTATGGACCGGTTCACCGAGTCACTGCATTACTACTCCACGTTCTTCGACTCGCTGGAGGGTTGCTTCGCCACCGCCGGGGAAGGCGGCTCCGTCACCGAACAAGATAAGGTGTGGTCGGAGGTGTATTTGGGGAGGCAGATCTGCAATGTGGTGGCTTGTGAGGGCGTGGACCGGGTCGAGAGGCATGAGACGTTAGCACAGTGGAGGGCCCGGTTTGCTTCGGCCGGGTTGAGCCCGGTTCACTTGGGCTCCAATGCTTACAAACAGGCCAGCTTGCTTTTGGCCATGTTCGCGGGCGGAGATGGGCATAGAGTGGAAGAGAACGACGGCGGTTTGACGCTGGGTTGGCACACGAGGCCGCTCATCGCCACCTCTGCCTGGAAACTCAGCACTTAACTCGCCGGTTTTCCAAATCCATCGGGCTGCTCAGTGACCTGCCGGTTCATTTGTGGCCCCTGTTTTTCTTGTTAATCCAAATAATTTATTAATTATGGAACTTTACTGTGTTTAATGTTTAAATTTTGTGAATGGGTTAAGGATGATGCAATGCTTAGAATTTCAATGGTGAATTTGACAATGTGTGTTAATATATGCTTCTCTGTTCACAATTTTCTTTGTTTTGTTTCGTTTCAACTTTTTCTCCCTAATATAACATGTGGTGTGTAATTTTAGATACTAGTGTATCTTTCACACAAGTAATGTCTACTTTTAGATATTAAATTTGACTATGTTGACCACTAAATTTTAAGGGGTATGGACTATGGAAAGTAAAGGCAAGAATAGGTATATATCGCCCTAAGGCCATCTCCTCCATGCTTGATTTTTATGCGTTGGAAGCTCAAGTTAAGGGAAATTTGATTTTTCAATTATTCTTAATGTAAACTTCTTCATTTTTCGTATTTAGGTGCTAATTTAGAAGCTCGAGTTAAGGGAAATTTAAAAATTTCAATTATTCTTAATGTAAACTTGAAAAAATGGCATAGATATTACTCTCCAACTTTAATTGGACAAAAGTATGACATTTTTAAAAAATTTAAAAGTTACCCATCCGCTTCTCTCTTCCGTCCAAAAGTATGACATTTTTAAAAATTTTAAAAGTTACCCATCCGCTTCTCTCTTCCGTCCAGCTACTCTCCTCTCTGCGTGCTTATCTGTGTCCGTCGTCACATTAGAAACAATTTGTCGGAGCCTCCCAGGTGCGTCGACCGAGAGAGCTTCCAGTTGTGTCGACCGCCGTCTCTGATGCCTTGCGCCTTGGGCCATCGCCGACATCTCAAATATCTCTCTGCACTCAATCGAACATATCGTACAAAGCTCATCTCCTTTGTAGAAAATTGGACGATCGTCATTTTCCTCTCTTCTTCTCGCAGTTCCTCTCCCAGATATGACTAAGTTTCTCCTCTGCGCTCCACCAATTCCAGATATGACGAATGTCTTTCTCACAGAACATCGTTTTCCATCTTCGTTGCGGTCCACCTCTTCTCCTTTCTTATAGGGTTCGGTCTGGGGTATGGGGGCATAGTGTTGGGCGACGGTGGGTAACTAGGTACAGTTCGGTTTGAGGTATTAGTGGGCGGTGTTTGATGAGGCCTGGTTGGGGTCGGATGCGCTGGGGGCTTAGAAGGTTGGGGAGGGGGCTTGGATTGTTGGGGAGGAAGCTGGGCAGGTCGAGGATGGGTTGGGGGTGGTGCAGCGACGATGGTGTGGGATGAGCACTGGCGATGGCGGTGGTGTGAGCAGTGGTGGTGGTGTGGGGCTGGGGAGTGGGGGGGACAGTGACGGTGGCGTGGGGAGGTGATTGGGGGCGGGGCGGTTGTTGCCGGTGGCACTAGGACGAGGTTAGGCTAGCGACGGGGCTGAGAGAGCAGGGGAGGGATGGGGCAGGGGACACCGGAGACGACATGTCGCGGTAACCTGTGGGTAGTGATTGTGGCCGTCGGATTAGTCACTGTGGCCGGTGGGGCAGTCACTATGGCCAGTGTGGCAGTCACTGTGATCGGTGGACAATCATTGTGGCGGCGGAGTCACTTTGGCCGGAGTTACTTTGATCGGAGTCATTTTGGTCGGAGTCACTTTGACCGGAGTCACTTTGCACTATAGGGGTAATTGTGATGTTGGTCACATTTTTGGAATTTTTAAAAACGTGCGTAGTACCACTTTTTTGTCTTTTATCCTGTTTTTAGTTATATCCGAGACAGGCCTGTAAACTTTTCCATTTTTCGTATTTAGGTGCTAATTTATAAGTCTAGTGTAATGACTCTTGAGTCACTACTATTGAGTCTAATGCAATTCATATTCTTGGATTCGTCCATGTAATTCTACGTTGTCGTTGTATTATTCTACTTTCATAGGGTTTGACGCACCCAACTATCATGATAAATTCTTTGTGATTTAAAATGCGGAGAGGTACGGATGGAGAATCAATTTAAAACCAATGAAAAAATGTTTATCACTAACTTCGTTTGATACTCGGTATCACTTTTAATATTATCTTGTGTTATTATACTCATAAACATGAGTTTTGGTCGGGATAAAATACTCATTATCGTAGATATGAGACATAACACATGTATCTAACTATCTAAGTGTCTCTTCAAAAATCTACCTCCATTCTCATTTTTATAATCGGTATCTCCTTAATCAAATCATATTATTTTAATTGATATATCATATCGATAAGTTGATTAAAACTTTTAATATATTATAGCAAATCTTTTAATTTAAAGCCAATATCTCGGTTTTTAATACGTAGTATTTTATAGATCATTAATACCCGGCCCAACGTTAACTATTCCAAAAAATACGTTGATAGAAACTGTACCGTTGCATGTACAAATAAAAGTCAAATTAATCACATTATAGACCATTAATTTAGAACTATGTAGCATCGATATGGGTACGCGAAAATGCGGGAACACGGGAACACAGGAACATATACGAGGATATGACAAACCCAAAAGACTGGGATACAGATACGAGGGTATATTTATAAATATTAATGGTTATAGGGGTTTAATGTACCAAATCCCCATGTGATTTGGAAATTCGGCGCATTAGCCCCATGTGATTTAAAAAATGCGTCAAACTCCCTTGTGTGTTAATTAATCATGTGCCAAATCCCTTATGTGAACAAATTCAATTGTCAAATAAAACAAAAATGATTAACATTTTTGTATGATTCAGAGATTTTGACATATTTATTTGCATATTCAATCAAAATATTATGAAAAGTGATTTTCAAATCATTAAATTTATTCATAAAGGGGGTTATGTGCATGAATAATTAAAACACATGCATGATTAATTAAAACACAAGAGGGTTTAACGCATTTTTTAAATCACAGGGGGCTAATGCGCTGAATTTCCAAATCACAGGGGGGTTTGGTGAATTAAACCCTGGTTATAGAGGTGTATTTATAAATATTAAAAATTATGGGGTGTATTGATATATATTAATAATTAATATATTTTTTTAGAAATATATACATATATTATCATCTAGTGTCCATTCATGGCATTCAAACATTTCAAATTATCAAAACAGTTACAAATAAATTCATATTTTATCTCATATACACTAGTGCATCTCAAAATATAAATATAGTCAATCATAATTTTGAAATTAAAAATGCAAATACTCAAAGTTCTTTAATAAAGGAGATAGAAAAAGATACTCTAATATGAAAACTAAAAGTTATAATACAAATTTTGTGGTGAAGCAACTTAGACAATGTAAAATGTATTCTTAACTATTCATTTTTTAAAGAATTTTATTAAGTAAGAAAGAGTAAATTCGGAAGGGGACGATTACGGAGGTGAGAGTTTATCTTTCTAAAGCTTCGGAGCTCTCTAGGGCGGTTGCCGCTAGGGTTTCGTTTTCCGATTTCGAATCTTTCGAAGATCGGCGGTACTGGTGCGGTAAAGATGATTGAACGAGGTTAACTGCAAACGGAGATGACTGGAGTCGGTAAGCAGGGGATTGGAGGACACTTTCAAGCAGATAAGGAGAGCCGAGAAGTGCAAGATACATACAAATTGGCGATTGTTGATGTTGACGAAGGGGCAGTCGAGTTGGAGGTGAGCCGCTTTGGTGCAACATCTGCCGACGCAAGAGTCCGGCCTCCTCCAGAACCACCGCCAAGGGTTGATCGACGCGGTTTGGAGTTTGATTATTTATTTTTTCTGCATTTTAATTTACAGGTTAAGACGTTTGTGTGTTGTTTTATTTTATGATGTAAGACTCTTGCATTAGGTTTGGGGGATGAGAGGTCTACGGTAATCGTCATTGGCTTTAAGTTGCCCAATTCAGGTCTAGCGAGTTATACTGCTTTTTTACAGGTGGTTAACTCTCAGTCTCGGCCAAGGGCGGATGGTTACATGTGGTTCTCTTATTATCCCGTACCCTTGTTGAATACTATTTTTATGAATTAAGCCCTCTTCGATAAAAAAAAAGGAATTTTATTAAGTAAAATTTGGGTGTTTTTTTATAAAAAAAATTGATACATGTATCCGTCAAGATACGAGTATCCAAAATTTTAAAATAATTTTCAAAAAAGATGAAAACTTTTAGAAATTGCAGATACGATCCGCGAGCATATGGTATGAGTATCAAAATATCCTAGTGAAGTATTAGTACTACATAGATTTACAATATAAGATTTATGCTTAAAATGTGAAAAAAAAGATTAAAATATATTGAAAATATATTGTATTACGTAGTATGGAGTTTTAGAAAGAGTGATGAATTACCTAAATAGAACTAAAAGAGGGCAAAAAATCACAAATAAGACTACATTGTTTTAAATTCCCTAGTAGGACTAGTTATGTGTGTTTGAACAAATAAACCTTGTAGCTTTTGAAATGTTTTAATTCACAATAAAATCAAAAAAATAAAAAAAAAACGTAAAAAAGTTGAACAAATTATTAATATATTTAAAAAATAAAAAAATGAATTTTTTAAATTTTAAAATATTAAAAAATACATTGTTGATTAACGTATGGTGGACTTTAATTCAACTACGAGAGCTAAATATATGTAGAGTATAGAAATAATAATATGGCAGCGTAAGGCAGTATTACTGATCTTATTCCGGAAATCGGATTACCGATCAGCCAAATCCTCCCCCGTAGGGTATTTACATGAAGTATTTATAGAGATTAGAGCATCTCCAATGCTACAATGTGCACGGTGCACATGTGGCATGAGAAAGATAGACACAAAAGATTAATTTTTTGACATTTCTCTCTCCGTCTTTCCACGGTCTTATGTGTTTTTGGTAAGTTTTTCCCTGCAATGTCAACCGCAATGTCTACATCTAGACATTGTGTTTGACACTATGAAGAAAAAGTTACCAAAATGATATAAGATCCTTCAAATAAGGAGAGAGATATCTTACTTATTGTTTTTTGATTGGCTATCTCTTATGTCACGTATGCACCGTTAATGTATTAGCATTGGAGATGCTCTTAGGAGTTAGAATTATGGGAGGAATCTAATACAATAAATGCTCAATTAATGAACTATATTCTTGCTCGAAATAGAACTCTTCTTCGTGCTTCATCCTCACGCAATAATTATCTCCTAAATCTGGTCGAGTCATGCCTGTTGACAAATATCTATCATCAAATGATAGCTTGCCACGAAGGCCTTAGGAATATCCCGGCCTCACTAGAACTCCGCTCAGGCCGAGGTCTGCTGTCCAGCCCGGCCTGGCTGTGGGTTCCTATCCTGGGCCTGATTCCTAATGGGCCAAACAGCTTATTCAATATAAATCCCGTTTATGGGCTGATCTCGTTAATTAGGCTAATCCCGTTAAGGGCTGATCCTGTTTATGGGCTAATCCTGTTTATGGGCTAATCTCGTTAAGGGCTGATCCCGTTTATGGGCTGGGTTACGTAATTGGGTCATGGCTAGTGATAGCCGTTATATTTACTTGTGTTTAACATAAGTATTTATAAGTATTTGTTGAAGAAAGCAAGAGAAATCGGGCAAATACCTCCAGAATGAGAGCTAGAGCATAAAACATTGCGATGAACGACTTTTTAGACCAAGAGAATGACGTTCTGCCCATAATTTGAGTATAACGTATTCTATAGAACTCAAAATCACTCGATTCGAGTTTCATGTGAATGCTAACTCAATAAGGTACAAATGTTATGAAGACGTCATGGACAAAATATGAAAGGAACAAGACTCAATCAACCAACAAAGTCAGATGTTGCTGGTGGGATTTCAGGATGCATACCTCTCAGTGTTTTAGCCATAACGTTTGATTGGATGAATAAAATCACGTCATTCAAGTTTTGGTGGATAGAAGACTTCATTTTCTACAACTTTCGTGAAGGAATTATGTCCAAATTCGTAGCGGAACATCCCCAAAATCCTGGGACAAAAACCGTCACTTTTTGATCAATTTCGGAAGAAGAGAAAGGAAGCGCATTTTTGGGCGCTGCAACCGGCGCCGGTCAGCCTAGAACCGGCGCCGGTTGGAAGGCTTTTTCGCACTAAACGAGCCTGTTTGCGACCGGGGCCGGTTCTAGACTGACCGGGCCGGTTGGGACGATTTCAGCTCAAACAAAAGGTCGTGCAAGAGGATTTTTGATGGGAAAACTTCACCTTCCTCATCTCTTGATCAAATATTGCTCCATACCTGATTGTTGGGCTTGAATAGACTAAAAGATGCCATTCTTTAGCCTATATAAAGCCTTCAATTCATCAAGCAAACACATTCCATTCAATAGATTAAATCATAGCTTTTATATTTTTGTTCTTGGTATTTTCTTCAAGTTCTTGAGGAGGAAACTTCAACCTCCAAAACCATTGGTGTTTAGGTATTATTTCCTTTGTAATTTCATGTTCCATTACATTTCAATATTGTATTGTGATTAATATGAGCATTAGAGGCTAATTTCTTAGCTAAGGCTAGGGATGATCCTCTATGCACACTAGGTGTTTGATAAAAGTTCTAAACCAATAAATTGTGATTTATCCTTTATATTTTGATTGTTTATGACTATGGTGTACAACATAGAAGTATGTTAAATTTAGTTTATGCTTGCAATTAACGTTGAAGTCTAAACTATGAACATTAAAGGATAAACATATATATAGTACCGAGAATAGAAATATATCCGGTCTTATATGATACGGGTGTGATGTCTTGATATTCAACGGGGTTTTCGGTAGATGAATGTAAGCCGTAACGGGACTTACACGTAACGAAAACCACGCTCTCGCTGCCTTAACCGGAGTTGAGAATATATTAGCGACATTGTATTCATGATTATTGGGAAAGAACTATTATTAAATAACTATTAATGCATTTAGGTGAATCCCGTTTGCCTTAGTAATTCTTATTCTTGTTTAAATCAACCTCAAAGAACAAAGTTCCTGAAAAATTATACCATTTATATTCTTTTGCATTCAATATTCAACTTTATAATATCAACCATTTCCCTGTGGATCGACCCGGTATTTACCGGTATTTTATTACTATATCGGCACTTGTATACTTGCAAGTTCAGCCCGATCAGCTAGAATCCATGGTACCATCACGAGCCCCCCTACTCCTCAAAATTTGCAAGGCTGAATTTTGGAGGAGTAAAATTGGAGTGGTTTTTGGATTTTGAATTTCGAATCTTCATAGGTGGTTGTAGCTCTGCTTAGTAATTATTGCGCCGAAGTAGGCTTGCAGCCCGGGCTCAATTTCCAATATGACTTTTCCCTTTTTCAAGGTACTCAAGTGCTTTTCTTCGGCTTCCCAAGCAGTTTTCCGCTTTAAAACCCTAACACTTTGGGCCTTTTAAATACTAGCTTCCATTGCCAATTAAACCTTTCACACAATTCTTCTCGCATCAGCGCCTTCATCCGCCCTCCGAGGAACCCTAGGTCTTTGGAAAGTCCTCCTTATCTCCTCCCTTTTCCCAGGTCAGTTCTCATGTCTTCCTCAAGCTCTATTCCCGTTCATCAGGTTTTCCCGGATAGCGGAACTGTTTCTCTCTATTCCAAAATCCCTGTTGATGCCGACGGGGCGGAAACCCACTTTTTCCTTTCTTGCGAACATGCCCGGAAGATTCCGGCTGTGGCGCTTTCTTATGCGGATTTTAATGAAGCTGTGGCCCTCGCGGGTCCAAGCGTAATCTGTTATCGCCCACTACCAGGTCAAAACATTGTTGAACCCCCTTCTCCCCTACATTTCGGCATCCATACCGCTAGCCTTCAAGTAGGTCTCAGGTTTCCCCTGCATGGTGCTTATCTTGGCGTTCTGGCTAACTATGGGGTAATTCCGGGCCAATTCTCCCCCACTACTCATATGTTCATCGCTGGGTTTATCGCTCGGTGCATAAGTTTGAAAATTCATGCCAACATTGACCTCTTCCTTCATTTCTTCCACTCTGTGAGGCCTGATGGTTCTGAATCTCCGGCCTATCTGTCCATTTCTCAGCGGGCTGGCCACCGCCTATTTGAGGCCAAATCCTACCCCGATTCTTTCAAGGGATGGAGGCACAGATGGGGTTGGGTCATCCCTGCGGATGGCAAACTTCAATTCTCGAACAAATGGGGTGAATTAATTCGGAAGTGGTCGATGCCATTTTTGGGGGAAGGTAATGCCAGGACCACTGAAATGATTGCGGATGGAGCACCATTTTTATGGGGCATTATGTAGGTGAGGAAAAGATCGTGATTCTTACCTATCAATCAGGTTGAATCGCACCTGATTCGGTTTTGTTGATTTTTTTTCTTTGTTTGTAAATCTTGGTTTCTGATATCATTGTCTGAACTCAATGGAGCGGGTGACAAGATGGCTTCTCGGTTGGAACGTCTTGCTGCTAAGGCCAAGACCACACCTGGAACCCGGGTGCCAACTAGGAAGATTCCTACTCAAGGGGCTGTCAATGCTGATGCGGAGAAGTTGGGGGAGTCTTCCCCCGGAGATGGTACTGCGTCAATGCCCATGCCAGCTGTTGACCCTCAGTCCTTAAAGAAAAAGGTTGGGAAGAGGCAGGCACAACGGTCCGTCTCCGAGCCCCAAAAGAAGATGAGAGCTATTCTGAAGTCTTTTGGGGAGGTGATTGACATAGATTTCGATTCAGATGCTCAGTCTCACGATGGTGGCAATCAGGGGGAAGCCCCGACACCAATTCACCATGTCCGGTTCTCCATGAAAGCAAACTCTGCCTCTATCTTTAATCACACTGTGAATCCTGTTTCCTTGGGTATGGAGATTACGCCTCCCATTGATGCTGAGGAGATGAACAGGATGTCTCCTTTGGCCGCAATGCGCCAGTGCATTCGCGTCGTCACCGAGGCACCTTCCTAATTCTTACCTTTGCCCCCTGTATTGCGGTTATTTGACTCATGAGGATCGCTATTCTTTTAGGCCCTTATCCTGACCTCTTCGGGCTTTCATCGCCTTGAAGAGGGTCATGACAACTCCCAAGCCCTGTTATCGGGTTTGAAAGAGAAGGTGGCCGAACTGCAGCGGAAGCTAGGTGCGTCAATGCAGAGGGGCCGGGGGATGCTTTGCGGAAGAGGATGGACAGTGGAGGCTGCACATCGATTCGTAGAGGAGGAACTGAGGCAGAAAGCCCTGGAGGCAGTGCAGGTTTACAAAGACAGCGTCGCCTTCCAATCTGAGGTGGAACGGCTGATCCAGGGGCGCATGGCTCAGATTGCTGATGAATGGCTTCGGTCACCTGATGGTGAGGCCAGGTTGGACGAAGAAGGGGCTCTGTGTTTTAACATTGGTCAGTACGGGATGCAGAAATCCTTGTACGAACTTTTGCAGAAAAGGGATCCTGCATTCTCTGCCCAAGCCTGGGGGTTACCTGAATTGATGAGGGACCCCGAAGCCCCCCGGAGACCCCTGATGCTGCAGTTGAGAACCCCGCCTTGACCGTTCCTGCTCCTGAGATCCTTGTTTCTGAAGTTCCTCCATCTGAATCCGGTAATTAATCTCCCTTGGAAACATTTCAACAAACATCCTTTTTCAAGCCTGCGTGCTTGCGGTGTTTTCCACAATTCCACCCTTGGGGTGGCTTGTAAACAAACATCTTACTTTTCTGCACTTTATCTTCTGCGTATATATGATGCAACTATTTTCTGCTTTACTCTGCCTGTTTTGGGGCCAGTTATTTGTTCTGCCTGACCCTCTTTAGGCACAATCTAAGTTCCCCAGCCCTGATTTTGAGGTTGGCTCTGTCTCTGCTTGATCCTTCTGGGAGTTGGCCTTTATCCTTGTAAGTACACGATCTGGGAGCCTTGGGACGACCTCGAGATCTGACTTGAGTCCCATGTTTTCAAGTTTATTTCTCATCACTTTTGTCCTTATAGTTTGGGCCTTGATTTTCCAGTCAAGGTTGCTTTCCTTAGGTTCTTAATTTCAGAACTAGTTCGGAGAGTTTTACCAATTCTAACCCCTAGGTTCTCATTGACCTTGAAAAAGGTCGTTTATTCCCGCTTTCGTCTTATGATAAGACTAAGTTGAGCTTCTAGAATTTGGATGAGTCTGGAATATTGACTTTGACTTTTTGCGAGTACCAAAATTAGGCATAGCCTTAGTTTTTTTTGGGTGGTTAAAGAACCTTCGCAATTTTTATAAGGACATTTGTGAAAGAAAACAAACTTCATTGAATAAACTTTAAATCGGGATTACAAACCTACTGGTAGAATTTCATCAAGTGTTCCGAATTCCACACTCTTTCTATCAGCTTTCCTTTGGGAGGACACAACTTGTAAGGGTTTTATAAGGCCCTTCCCAATTTTTGGCAAACTTTCCACCTTCCAAGGGTTTGCTTGCAGACCTCCTTCTTAGAACTAGGTCTCCGACCTGAAATAACCTCGGCCTGACCCTCGCATCATGGTATTCTTTGATTTGCCTTCTGTAGTTTTCAGCCCTAATGAACGCATTGTCCCTCCTTTCCTCAATCAGGTGTAGTTCTGCCCTAAGCATATCTTCGTTATTCTTAGGGTCATAATCCTCCACCCTTTTGCTTGGGACCAGTGTTTCTATTGGTGCTCGAGCTTTGAATCCATAAGTCAAGGCGAAAGGAGTTTCACCAGTAGCCTTTCTTGGGGTAGTCCGGTATGCCCAAAGTATGTTATTGAGTTCATTCACCCAAGTTGTTTCCACTGAATAACCCTTTCTTTTGAGGCCGTTAATGATAGTCCTGTTGGCATTTTTCACTTGTCCATTGCACTGGGGGTAAGTGACAGATGCCATGTTGGCCTCAACTCCCCATTGTTCGCAAAAGTCTTTGAATGGCTCAGAGTGAAACTGGTTCCCATTGTCAGTGATAATTTGCATGGGAACACCAAATCGGCAAAATATATTTCTCCAGACGAACCTCTTACATTGTTCCGCAGTGATCGTGGTCATTGGTTCGACCTCAATCCACTTTGTGAAATAATCAACCGCCACTATTACGAACTTCAGACATCCTGAGCCCAGTGGAAAGGGCCCAACAAGGTCTATTCCCCACTTGGAGAAGGGTATCGCAGTGCTGATGGGATGATACAGTGTGGCAGGTCTGCAGGGTTCGTTTGAAACTTCTGACAGACCTCACATCTTCGTACAAAGTCCACGCAATCCCTTATCATTGTAGGCCAGAAATATCCTTGTAAAAGAGCTTTCCTACTCATGGTAAACGCACCTTGATGGGATGAGCAGGTCCCCTCATGTAATTCTTTGACCACTTGCCGAGTCTGTTCTGGCCTTAGACATTTGAGTAACACGCCATTGTAGCTTCTTTTGTAAAGCTTGTCGTTCTCAATGACGTAGTTCGGAGCCCATCTTTTGATCAACTTTGCCTTCTCCTCGTTGGAAGGCAGTGTTCCAGCCTCCTTATATTCCATCAGTTCTTCAACCCAGGATTTCTGCCTTTGTTCGACAGGAAAGACCTCCAGGTCTTTTGTGACCTCGATGCTGGGTTTATCCAACTCTTGTATCTGGGCTATGCGCATAAGGTGTTCGGGCGCATCTTTGGTCAGCTTTGACAGAATGTGTGCCTCCTTGTTTTGGGCTCGGGGGACTAGGGGTGAGCAAAACCGACCCTACCCGAACAACCCGATCGAGTATAACCGATTTCGGGTGAATGGGTCGGTTGACCCGACCCGCCAACGAAACCCGACCCGCCATCTAACACCGCCCCCAAGTATTTGTACTTTATCAAATTGTGTATTAAACCCTGAGGAATGAATAAACGCATTTTACGTGATTGTAAACTTTTATCATTTCTTTTACGTGAATAGTAAAATTCACGTGGGACCCACACCGGAAGTGGGGGCCGCCCGATATTATCGGGACCACATATTATATTCATTTGGGTCAAGATAATATGTGTATAATGGTGGACATCCTTGTTGGGTCATAGAAGTTATGTGAGTAACCTTTTGGGCATATAAAGCCCATTTATCGGTACCGAGGTAATATCAGATAAAAAGCCATAATAAATTATGGAGACCATCAAATTAAAAGTTGGGGAAAAAGCATTCATTCTTATAGCCAATAATAATTGGAAGAATGATAGATATTTCATTTTACCCAATAAAATGAAATATAGTTGAAACAGTCCGGAAAATACAACTTTCGGGGCTGATTGTACATCTCGGGTCACAAAGGGATGACCTCCCACATATGTGGGGGCCACCCCACGTCCTTGGTCTGCAAAATATCAAGGGGGAGCCGCACAAAGTCATGTGGAAAGAGGGAGGGTGTGACTTGATACCAAGTTGAAAGGAAAAGGGGTCCCCCTCCCCCATATTATTGGCAAATAAGCCAAAAAGGGCATTCACACTCACCCCAGCTCTTGTACCTCGTCCAATCCAGCTTCATTGAGGAGAGAAGGTCTGGAAAAACTCCATTTTCATCCACCATACACGCACAAAGCAAGGGGAGGAAGAAGGGAAGGAAAAGAGAAGAGAAAAGAGGAGTTTAGGTGGGGGAAACTTGTGGTTATCAAGGTAATGACTCCATTAACCCCATTCCTTCTCCTTAATCATGTTTCATACTCCTAGGATAGTTCTACACATTTAAAGGTGTAGAATAGGAGTTGGAAAGTTGGTCTAAACCCAAAACGAGCTTTGAGAGCAAAGTTGACGGGTTTGCCGGAAAATAACCTTTTAGAGGTTATTGGTGTTGATATAGGTTTTATGATGATAAAACCTTGTTATTAACTTGTATAAGGTATTCCAAGAACTTTCACGGAGTTGAAAGGGGCGCCGGAATTGTCGCCGGAGTTGGTCGAAGTTCGCCGGAGTTTCACCGGGTCAAATCGGGGAGGCTAGAACTTCATAAGCTTCATTAAGGTGAGAAGACGGCTATATGCTTTATAACTTTTGCGTGAGGCATGAGATTACCTAAATTAATCAATAATATGTTTTATGAATTGATTAATGGTATTAAAGCATGTGTTATGTTATGTTAAGAACTATAACAAGGTTGGAAAGCATGAAATGTAGGTTTGATTAGTGAAATGATTATAAATTGAGATGTGTGATGTTCCAAGGACCAAAACAGGTATTTTTGGATCAAGGACTTCAAGGAGTACATGCATGTAAAATTTCACGTTAAATCGGACTCCGTTTGGGCGGTCAAACGGGCGTTGACCGCCAAGTCAACTACAATACCCGACCGGGTATTGGCAAATACCCGACCGGGTATTTGCTGAAAAACTGCCTAGAGGGCTGCTGTCTCCTATACTCGATCGAGTATGGATAGGTACTCGATCGAGTATGCATGGAAAATTAGCCTTACGGGCTGCTGCCTCCTGTACTCGACCGAGTATAGGTGGGTACTCGATCGAGTATTGGGTTATACTCAAAACGGGTAGTTTTTGAGTAGGTTAACGTGGACCGATCAGGTGGGACCCGTCCACGTTAGTTACTAAGGATTGTTACATGACTATAGGACTAGGTATTGTCCATAGTTAAGTGAATGAAAGGTTAGTCATATCCAAGTTAGGGTTGGTAAGGAATAAGGTTGAGGTTGAGTATCCTCGGGACGGATAACGATCCCAGAAACTCGGTGAGGTTGAGTATCCTCGTGACGGTAAACAATCCCAGAAACTCGGTGAGGTTGAGTATCCTCGGGACGGTAAACAATCCCAGAAACTCGGTGAGGTTGAGTATCCTCGGGACGGTAAACAATCCCAGAAACTCGGTGAGGTTGAGTATACTCGGGACGGTAAACAATCCCAAGAACTCGGTGAGGTTGAGTATCCTCGGGACGGTAAACAATCCCAAGAACTCGGTGAGGTTGAGTATCCTCAGGACGGTAAACAATCCTAAAACTCGATGGGGTTGAGTATCCCCGGGACGGTAAACACTCCCGAAACTCGGTAGGATATTATGAAGGTAGAATGTAGCCCTTGAGCTAGGCATTCAGGAAAGAAAGGGGAAAGGTTGGGTAAACACTTTATCTCTAAAAGACTTTTGTGAGGAAACGACCTACGGGTCAAGTATTTTACAAGTATATACAGTATGTATTATCTTGAGAATGGGGTAACAATGGTTACACCTATATATTTATGTATCATCCTATTTTTGGGTCTCGTGTCTGAAACATTAGTTATTCCTCATATAGCCTGCTTGTCACTAGTACTTCTTTCTGTGAAGTACTGACCCTTCCGGGGGCCCTCACTATTTTTCAGGTTAGGGCTAGAGTCTTGCTACCTGCACCTTTGCATAGGGTGGACTTCGAATAAGGAAGACTTGGTTCGTGCTTCCATTCTTATTTGACTTATGAAAATGCTCATGGATATTTGAACAATGTTTTCTATTAAACTATTGAAGGGCCTGCGTGCTCATGTTTGCCACGTGTGGCTAATTACTAAACATATTTTACTTCCGCATTTGTTTGAGTAATATATTGATGTTGATTGTATGAGTTTACTAATCGGTTTGGCAATAGAATCTATCGGACGCCTTGTACGAACTGATAAGGATGAACTATGTTGTTCTTATTGGGTTGTACGGCGGTTGTCTACGTGGCACGGATGTGGTCCGGGGCGTGACACGCCAGCCCGTTAAATTTGGGCCGACTAATAACGGGTAGGGTACTCCTAAAGCCTACCCGACCCGCCCGAAAACCCGATATAGCCTAAGCCCACTACCCACAAGCCCATACCCATTAACATATTACCCAATACCCATTAACCCCAGCCTTATTTCCCTTATCCCCTATTTCCCTTCTCCGCCACTCCGGTTAACCCTAACTTACACTCTCTATCTCTCGATTCTCTCTGACTCTCTCTAAGTGGCTAACCCTAACTTACACTCTGACTTGTCTCTTCGTCGGCCGCCAAGGACCGTCGCTGTGGGGCTGTAATCTTCAACCTAGTGGAAGCATTCATCTAATCATCTCCTTCTAGCCGAGTGTGTTGGTTGTGTCACTTATGTGACTCAGTGATTCTGTGAGTAGTTGACACTTGAGACCGATTCCCGATCTTTGTTCTTTGAGCCGTTGAGGTATAAAATACTTAAACATGTTCTCATGTTCGAATATATTTCTCAAAGTTGCATGTTGAGATCTTCACACTTGATTTCTGAGTTCAGTCATGTACAGATCTGATTTCTGAGTCGCATGTCCCTGTTTATTTGATAATTGAAATATGAATGTCGAACTGTGGAAGCTATATTATATTATTATATGTAGCCTGATATTCATGTGTTGCCTACTGTGGAGATGTGGTTCGGACTTGTATACTTGAGTTTAGACCTGTATGGCTGTATACTTGATTTCTGAGTTTAGACCTGTATACTTTGAAATGTGGAAGCTTGGTGTGGAGATGTGGTTCACTGGTTCTGACTGTGGAATGTATATATTCATGTGTTGGCAGATATTCATGTCATCAATCATCATGTGTTGCCTATTCATATGTTTCATGTGTTTCCAGTCTGATATTCATGTGTTGCCTATTCATATGTTTCTTCTGTGGAGATGTGGTTCTGACTTCTGATTTGTTATACATGAGTGATGAGTTAAGACCTGTATATACATGAGTTCTGACATTCACTTGCTGATTGTTCCATACACATGTTATGATTATTATCTGTGAGATATGATCATATGAACTATGTGGAATAGTGGAAGCTCAGTATGACTGTGGTCTGTGGAACTGTGGAAGCTTAATATACACCTATCAAGTATGAATATATCATGTGTGGCTTACTTGTAATGTTATCTGTTGTACATAACTGATTAACTGCATTCTTACTTTTGCGAAGAAGCCTTTTTGTACTCTACTACTCAAACGAGTACAAAGAGTGAACTGGTTTCTTCAGAGTCTGTAGAGAAGTGAAAAAGCAAAGTGCTTTTATCCTTCTGTAAATCAGCTTGCTGATTGTTCCAGACTTACATATTATCTATGATATAATAACTATGTGTCTATGTGGAAGCTAAGTATTAAATTATCATGTGTTACTGTGTGGTCATGCTCATTAGATATTTAGATGGACCCTGAACAAACTGTGACCTTTTCTACATCTGGATCTCAACCTCCTCTGAGTCAAGAAACACTGGTGGAAGGTCAAACTCTTGAGCCTAACATTATCAATGGCAATGATCAGACTGCACCACCTGCTGTTTCTGGACAAAAGAGAAAAGTTGTAGAACCAAGATCTAAGATATGGGAGCACTTTGTCCAAATTAAAGATGAAAAGGGTGTGGTTATTAAAGGCAGGTGCATATACTGTGCAAAAATATACTGGTGCCACTCTAAGAAACATGGAACTTCCTCCATCAGAAATCACATGCTTAGTTGCCTGAAAAACCCTCATCCTAAAGACACTAGACAGGCCCTATTAACCTTTCAGCCTGTCCCTGCATAGATAGGTGAACCCTCTGCAAATATTGGGGTCCTAGGAACTTGGGTGTTTGATCAAGAAGCTATTAGGAGAGCTCTAGGTGTAATGTTAATCATTGATGAGCTTCCTTTTAGCTTTGTAGACAGACAGGGTTTCAGGAATTTTGTGGCTGCAGCCTGTCCTAGGTTTCAAATTCCTTCTAGATGGACAATTGCTAGAGACATTTATCAAATATACCTTGATGAAAAAATGACTCTAAAAAGGAATTTTAGGGAACACACTCAGCGAGTTAGTATAACTACTTATACATGGACCTCTATTCAGAGGATAAATTACATGTGCATTACTGCTCACTTCATAGATGATCAGTGGAAGCTCCATAAAAAAATTATTTCATTTGTCCCTGTCACCTCTCACAAGGGGGAGTACCTTGCTAAAGCCCTAGAGAATTGCTTACTTGATTGGGGTCTGAAAAGTATTTTTACTGTGACTGTTGATAATGCTAGTAGTAATGATACATCTGTTGGTTTTTTTAAGAAAAAATTAATATCCTGGGGTGCTTCTTCTGTCAAAGTAAAGTATGTTCATATGCGTTGCATTGCACACATCTTGAACTTAGCAGTACAAGATGGTCTTAAAGATGCAGACACTTCTATAATGAGAGTAAGGGAAGCTGTTAAGTATGTTAGGAACTCACCTGCTAGGCTTCAAAAGTTCAAAGATTTATCTGATTTGATAGGAGTGGAAGCCAAGTGTGGTCTGCACCTGGATGTTCCAACTAGGTGGAATTCCACTTACCTGATGCTGAAATCTGCTATTTCTAATGAGAAAGTATTTGAAGCCTATGAGGAGAATGAAACTGCATTTAGTACTGATTTGGGTAATGACACTCCTGATGTTTTAGACTGGATTGCTGTTGAATCTTTTGTGACCATTCTCCAAAGTTTTTATGAAATGACACTTAGAATTTCAGGCTCACTCTATGTAACTTCCAATACCTTTTTTCTGAAATCTCTGACTTGTTCCTTGTCCTAAAAGATATGGTTGCCTCTCCAACTGCTTCTGTCAGTGCAATGGGGACTACTATGAAATCAAAATTAGATAAGTACTGGTGTGATCCTGAGAAGATGAACTTTCTCATCTTTTATGCAAATGTCTTAGATCCTAGGGACAAGTTTGAGTATATGCCATTTCAGCTGAATGCTTTATATGGTGAAAAAAAATGTGTTAATTCTTTCTGAAAGTGAAGTCTGGTCTAACTGAGTTATTTGTTGATTATGTGTCAAGTTATTCTGAATGTGTTGGTGGAAGTCAAAATTCAACTTTTATTTCTGGAGCATCTATGGATTCTGGTAATTCTGAAAGTAGGCCTGTGTCCAGGTTTAAGGCTGATCTTAAAAAGAAGAAGCTTGAGAGTGGTCAGTTAGGAGTTAAGAAATCTGAACTTGAAATTTATCTAGCTGAGTCCATTATTGAGGAAGATCAGGACTTTGATATTCTTAGATGGTGGAAGTTAAATAGTGAAAGGTTTCCTATACTTTCTAAAATGGCTAGGGATGTACTTGGTGTTCCCATTTCAACAGTTACTTCTGAGTCCACTTTCAGTACAAGTGGGAGGGTTTTGGACTGTTTTAGAGTTCATTAAGTTGTAAAATTGTGGAAGCCCTTATTTGTGCACAAGATTGGTTGAGAAAGGCTCACCAGCCTGTCTCAGTTGAAGAAAACATTGATGATGTTGAAAGGCTGGAAAAAGGTATTAGATTTATGTATTTTTATTTACTTATTCTGATTTCTGAAGCATCTAAATTCTAACAATGTGTTTCTTTCTTACAGAAATCATGGATGGAAATGTTGGTGGTGGAGCTTCTGCTCCTACTGGAGCCTCTATTGTGCCAACAAGTGTACATATTTCTTTTATTTATTGTACATTTTTGTAATTATGTGCTTCTTTTCCCATGTCAATGTGTTTGAACATGAGTACTTGGCTCTATTATTTAGCATTGGCTATGATGAAGCTTCCACTCATTACTGCATATACGGTTTAGGGTTGGTATTGCTCTTTCAGTACATAAAATTGTAAGTTGTATATGAAATTGTAGCAGATGCCCCCTATTTCCCTTGTGAATGATAATAAGCATTCTGAGCTTTATGAAATGTCAGCCTTAGCAGATGCCCCCTATTTCCCTTGCTCTTTCAGAGTTTCAGTTCATAAAATGGTAAGTGTAAGTTGTCCACTGAATTGCAAATGTTGGTGACTTTGGAAGATGTTAAGTATATTTGTTATCTGTATATGTTATATCCAGTATGCATGTGTAATACTTAAATTGTTAAATATATTGCATGAACTGTGTACTAATGCAGCTGACATGTCTTTTTTTGTTGTACTTGTGAACCCCTATATGCATGTATAATGTATTGTGTGCTTGTTACATTTGAATGAGTATGATTCTGTCATTATGGAAACTTGCACATGCTGCCAACTGTGAACTGTCCCTGGACCCTTGGGCCTTGTCACTTGATCTGATTTCCAGGTTTTGAGTAAGTGTCTCTTTATCCTATTAATCCTTGACTCTATCATTTATATTAATTTTCATTGGCTATGATGAAGCTTCCACACATTACTGAATGTATGGTTTAGGGTTGGTAATGCTCTTTCAGTTCATAACATGTAAGTTGTAACTGAAATTGAAGCAGTTGCCCATGTATTCCTTGTGAAGGATAACAAGCATTCTGAGCCACTGATCCTCCTTATTTATTTCATTAACTTATCCTTGAGTCCTCCTTGTGTATTGCTTTTAAGTTTCAATCAATTCAATGTGTTCATTAATTTATATTTGTATGCAGGTGGAAACTTAAGTGTGGAAAATAGCTATGGAGGTGTGGAACTTCAAGAGTTCAAGCAAGTAAAGCAACTGAGTGGGTTGGTTGAGAGTCTGAGAAATGGAAATTGGACATTTGGATAATTGGATGCATTATTTTTGCATACTTGGAACTTTGGAAGTTGGAACTTTGTATAATTATGTAATTTGTGCACACTTCTATCATATTCTGTGGCAACTGAATCTGCATTTTAAAATGTTCTGTCAAAAAAAAATTGGTATGTTAATCTGATTTTTTTGTATGTATTCTGATTTTGTATGTTAATCAAATAATGTGCTGCAATTTCATTTTTATTTATTTATTACTGTTATAAATATTAAACCGATTAAACCTGAAACCCGATCCGAACCCGCCCAACCCGAATTTCAAGATAACCCGAAATTATAAAAGAAAAAAAAGATAGGGTAGGATATCCAATTTACCCATCCGAAACCCGACAGGGTCTTGGGTTTACCAACCCGCCCGACCCGAACCCGACCGATGCTCACCCCTACGGGGGACACATACTAGATCTGACTCCTCAAACTATTTGATAAGTTCCAGGGTTGCGTCCCTGTACTTCTGCATTCGCTCTTCTTTGGCTTCGTATTCCCCTATAACTATTGGAAAGTCTTATCTAATTTGTTTAAGTCTGATCTAATCTGGTCTGAGGCTGAAAATAATTTAAGTAAAAACATCCTAAATACTACCTCCGTCCCCTTTTAAATGTCCCGGAGGAGGGTGGCACGGATTTTAAGAAAAATGGGTTTGATAAGGTAAGAATAAAGTAAGAATGATTTTGAGCCACACAAACTTTACCAAATAATGTATGACATTTAAATATGGATATCCCAATATGGTAAAACGGGACATTTAAAAGGAGACGGAAGGAGTATTAATTAACAGATTCTAGTAATATTTTTATCTTTTGATTAAAAAGAGTAATATTCGTGTCAATTGTGTTTTTATTACAAGGTTAACAATATCATCATTCAAAAAACTCTAAGTTGTGCTTTTTTACATCTATATATAACAACAACAAATATTTAGTCAATCAAAATAATGACAAAAATGAAGCAAAAGGTGCAAATAAGACACAATTGCAAGTATTCTATTTTGAGTCGTGAATAAGAAATGTTTTATCTAGTTGTATTACTGTGTAGACTTCAGATAACGTATCTTTGGGGACCACAAAGAAAAAACTTTTCTTACATCTGATTAATTTTAAGGTGATTAAAGTCTTGGGAAAACACAGTAATTGGGCAGAACAATTTGGTGGAGCTCGAATTAAAATGTAGGGATTTTTATTTCTTTATATTACATGCATTTTTCTTTTGTATTTCAATTTCCAACCGTCCAAACACTTACGTAGTATTAGTTATTACCTCATGTAGAAACAAGCCTCTTATTAAAATTATATCAACAAGAGTCCATTTGTGATTACAAAAATGCTTAAAATGTCAAAGAGATGATAACCAATACCTGATTCAAATTATTTGAAAATGTAAGGATCAAAATGGACTTTTGTTTAAAGATGAGAGAGAAACTAAAATATTTTTACTTTTAGTTAAAAAGCAGCGTTACTCAGAAACTGTAAAAAAAATCAGCACTTAAAAATTACTTTTAATGCTTGAAACATAGAACACACTAATATATGCATATAGTTGGCCAAAGAAAATCTCCATAAAAACAAATAATGGCTCATTTGATAAGTTCTGGGCTAGAACTGTTAAAGTTTATTGAAATCACTATAAATTTAGAAATTCAGTTTTCAGCTACAGTATATCAGAATTTGTGTGTGCTTGATCCTGATCTGGCCTAGTTCTGAGGTAGGCATGGAGCCGGGCCGGGCCTAGGCCCGGTCAGGCCTTTTGTGGATGGGGAAGGCCCGGGACCGGCCCGGTTGCCACCAGGTCCAGTTCAGGCCGGGCCTCAGGCCAGCTTGTAATTTTTCTTTTCTTTCCTAACTACCCCCACCCCCCACCCCCAAAACATCAAGCCCAACCCGGGGAAACCCAAAAAAGCTGGAAAAAACAGTTTTGGGCCCGACCAGGCCAGGTCCCCATTTGTGCAGCCCGAGCCCGCCCCGCTTATTACATACAACTGGGTCATAGACCGGTTTGGGGCCCAAAGCACCAGGCCCACACAGTAGCGGGCCGAGCCGGTTCCCGGGCCGGGTGGCCCGAACCAAGTCCAAGGCTATTATGAAGGCTTAATGTACCAAATCCTCTCGTGAAATATAAATTGGGCGCATTAGCTAGGGTTGGACTCGGGCCGGGCGGGCCGAACCGGAACCGGCCCAGTCACTGTTTGAACTGGCCCAGCCCAACGGCCCGGCCCATGGGCGGTTCAGGTCGACCCGGCCCAGTGGCTACCGGTTCCGGGCTCGGGCCTTCATTTTGGTGAACCGGCCCGGGCCGGATTTATTTATTTTTTTTTTTGAATTTTTTTGAATTTTTTGGGTTGGATTGAGTATTTTGGGCAATTTGAGGTGGTTTGGGGTGGTTTGGGGTGGAGGGGGAGGGTAGGGGGTTGATTAGGAAAACCGAAAAAAAAAAATTAAATAGAACCGAACCGGGCCCAGCCCGACCCAGCCCGAACCGGACCCGGGGTTACCCGGGCCGGTTCCAAGCCTCCCCTACCTTGAACTGAGGCCCGGCCGGTTCAAGGCCCGAACCGGGCCCAGCCCGGAACCGGTCCACCCCTAGCATTAGCCCTCAGTGATTTAAAAACAACAGATCATGTGCATGTTTGGTAAGTCAACCTTCTACCTTTTAACATTAATGAGTCACCATATCAAACATAATTAAATCAAACAATCAACTTTTTATCAAATAGTTATAACTTGCTCCAGATTTCTTTTAAGATCTTTTCAGTTACTAAAAGTTAACCATTACCAAAAACTCACAAATGTGAGGCCTTATGTATTTATGTTGCATTCTCAGTCTGGATGCAAATTAGGCCAAATATTATGGTTACCAGTGGCGAACCTGGAAATGTCATGTTAAGGGAGCCATACTTAAAAAAAACACACACGAGAGACATAAGCTTTTTAAATTTCTAACTTCAAAAAGAATAATCAGTACACATCTATGCACTCGAAAATAAATAGGAGAGATGCCCTCTACAACAACTCACTTTCTTCATCACGGCTACCAAACGCATCTTACACAGACAACTTCAGCATCATATGCATATTAGTATATGTTATTAGGAGGTAGATAGTGTTTGGTCGAGATGATATTAGACTAACAGAGTCAATTAGAGAAGTACAGGAAAGGCAGAGTAGTAAAGCAAAAAACTAAGTAGCCTCATTCAAAGTGACAGTACATTGAAATAACAAGCCATTCCACAATATCCTACCCCAAGAAGTCTAAGTTGGGATAACTAAACCACAGCAAGAGTAGAAATCTTGAGTGCAGACAGGAGTTGCATAAGATGAACCATCTAGCAGTAACATGCATGGATAGAATAATACATTAAGCAAAAAAATAACACAATGTTAAATATGCAATGCTCATCCTAAGCAACAACTTACAAAAAGGGAAAAAGAGTACCCTCTATTTGGGATTCCGGAGAACAATGATCACGGAATCTCCACGAAGAAACATCTTGCTGATGAACCTATCCTTATTAACAGGTTGGGCTTTCTTTTTCCCTTTGCCCGTCTTGGGAACCTGCAGAGAAAATGAAGACATAAAAAAAAAGCAAGACAACCCAAAGGAAAAACATTTAAAATCAGTATAGAATAAGATACCACCTCAGTCCACATCTCTCTAACATTTTCGAGCACCATGTTGCAGTGGCGATCAAAAGCCCTTACACGGCCTAGAAGCTTTCTGTTATTACGACAGTTGATGAGCACCTAAATTCCAAAATAGTCAAAATCATTTCACAATTCTGGAAAGAAATATTTGGGTTAAACTTGTTTGGATGGCTTGGTTTTATTTGGAAATAGGCTTGAAAAACATTATATATATCATTTAAGTTGTGTAATACCTGTGTATTGTTTCTGACACTCATCATGAGAACAGACAGTGGCCCTGTGTTGAATTCCTCTTCCTCATTCTTCCCCTGTCAAACACATTTGAATAAAGAAAGATGTACAAATTTTTAAAAAAGGGAAAAAATGATTTTTCATCTTGATATGAAACAAACAAGGAACATAGACATGTAACACTAAAATAAATCATGTAGACAGACGAATGGTTTATTTGGTGGTTATACACCAATGGCGCCATAACCAGGAACATTAGACAGTATTACATTAAAAAAATAAAAAAGTAATTGTATTGTGACATGACTTCAAGACATAAATTTAAAGGAGGATATGCAGGTTTTCGCATGCATCAAATTTGATTTACATGAATATATGGAGCTCACCAATGGAAATGCAATCTTTTATTTGTTTGATTAAACATTCTATTTATCTAGATTGACTAATCGCTCCAAAGCCTTACACTTCAAACACACCATAAAATAGACACTTAGTGATGCTTGGGAGCATGTTTACAACTCATTTTTATTTTTCGTAACAAAATGAAAATTTTCACAGACGGATCTAATAAATGCAGAGCAACACATGTTTTCCACCATAAACACATGAGATAGCAAGGTCATGAGTAAAAAGAATATTAAAGGAAACAGTTATAGATTATGCACAACTGACAGAAAGGAAAAGATGTTGCTAAACATAAAAGACCAAGCTGGTGAGCAATTAGGATAACTTACAGGGGCATCTTCTTCCATTGGTCGACTGTGTCATTGCAAAACAAGTAAATGAATTAGCAACACTCTTTATATCTTGTAAAAAATAAAAAATAATTTACTAATGGATAATGATGCTGTCTTTTATAGAGTTGCTGATGAGAGTTACACATTTTGTGTTAAATGATCCATAGCATAGAGTGAGAAATTTAAAAATCAAATTACCCTAGAGGCTGTCAATCTATATCTAACCTCAGCAATGTCTCGATCCCCAGGGGATAATTACGAGATAATTAGGATGTTTTACTTGGACTAGTTCAAACCCAGACCATAACATACCATACCAGACTTAAAGAGATCAGACCAGACTTAAACAAACCAAAACATACCAGACCAAACTTAAAGAGATCAGACCATACTTAAACAAACCAGACCAAATCAGAATTGGACAATATAGGTGTGGCAGCAGATTGAATTGAAAGATGAAAATTATGGGATGCTTCTGAGGTGCAGCAGTGGTAAAATTAGTAAGAATCCGGTATTAGCTTCAGTCCAAATATTACATGTTATGTTGGGCCCTATACAGTTATTGGCCCGATATTATTCAAAGAAGCTTAGCATACACTGGTATACATACAGTGGCATAGGTGAGCTTTAAAGTCTAGAAGGGTCTCTTGTTTCTGTTACGCCTCAACTCTAAAAAACTTCGACAAAAATGATCTATTTGGTCTCCAATTTCTAAACTTTGAACAAAGCAATAAGTAGTGGAGTAATCTACCCACAAAACCTAACTAATATTGTTCGAAGAGAAAAGAAATGGTTTTGGTTGTAAAGGAAACGATAGTGAATACAGTATCGATATAGAAACTCATAAATAATGCGATATGAAGTTATGAACATACCTCATATTTGGTTGAAAAGGGCTTCGAAACCAATCACTGCTGGAAGAAGAAGCTAGATTACTGGTTCAAAAATGAAGAAACTCGGATTTACAAAAGATACAAAACTACTACAATCGAAATTCTAAAGAAGACCAATTTATCAAATTTACCGGATGGAGTATTTACAGGCTCGGATTTAGACAGCCGACTGCTCCCGCGCTTGAATTCCTCAGGAATACGCTATGGGAGTTTGGGAGGTAAAGGGCTCCAGATGATATGCGGTAGAGAAGGTGTAAATGGGCCTATGGGCTGTTTAAATGACTTGGCAGACTAGTAGCACTCATTGCCGTCATTGGCCTTAAACACCAAAGTTAATAAGTGTCTTATTTAGGGGTGGGCATAAAAACCGCACCTAACCGGTACCGAACCAGCCCGTAATGGTACCGAACTGAATATCGGGTATATAAATGGTTCTATATAATTTTATCCCGAAGCAAAATCGTACCGTTTCAAACGGGTACGAGACCGGTCCTAGATTTCGAGAACCGAAAAATACCGGACCGAACCGTTCAAAAATAATGTCTTTGAGATTTTTTTTATATTTTTCCATACACATAAATATCTTTTATAGACCAACACCTTTATAGCCCAAGTATGTATCGATCATAGGTGTGTGTTATATAAATATTACGGAGTATTATTTTTTCCTTTTAGATAATTAATTTATGTTATATTTGGTATATAATGAAAGAATGTCAAAGTTTTAAAAAACTTTCATGATTATTAATTTCTAGTAATGTAGTGTAGATGACTTTTGTTGTATCATACTCCGTATTTGTGTAGTTTTATAACTTAATTAATATGGTTTGAATCACAACTCTTAAGGTTCAACTATGAACTATATTAGAATTAATATTCAACTTAGAACAAAGAAGAAGAATATTAAATGTTTGTATTCTGTTCAATAACTTAACGATATTCTTTTTATATGTTCTAGTGAATTTCATAAAGATGATATTATACGATAGTACATTGTCATTTTGCAATATTTTTACTAAATGTTTGAGTGTTTTTGAATTTAAATACAAAAATGTCAACCTCTTGAATCTTTTCTAGTATTTAGTATGCACTTTCTAGTATTTTTTATCATAATTTCACGTCAATTGGCTCGCGTGATGATATCTACTAATTGCAAAATTTGTTCAAATGTTTCGGCATGTGTTTAGCATTATACCGAACCGTTTTGTACCGTTCCGAAACGACATGGTACCGAATGGTTCTATCCTTAGAACCGGACCGTACCGAACCGTTAGAAACCTCATAGATACATTACGGGTTTTGCTAATTTACCGGACCGTTCCGGACCGCTCCCACCCCTAGTCTTATTGAAATTTTGTAATGTATTCATTCGGGAAATTTGTAAAATTAGTCCCGTAACTTTTGGTGGTGCCCGATATTGGTCCTCTAACTTCATTAACTTGCATAATACGTCCTCTAATTAACATATTTGTCCAATTTCAGGACATTTATGTCGGAAAGTAATAATTCCGTCGGAAATTAACACATCAGCGTCAATTGTTCATATTTTCTTCATATGGCCTAGTTGACCTAGACTTGAGACCCTGTTTTTGGTTCCCTCCCAAACACTCCTTATTTTAAAACATCCCGCACATAAAGAAAACACTCTCTGATTCATAAAACATTAAAAAATAACTAGATTAAACTGAATACAGAGTAGTAAATAATACATCTTCAATTTATTTCTTATAAATTCCAAATACGAAATTGTAAAAATGAACATAAAGAAAAAACTGTACTTCAGGATATTTTTTTTAAAAAAAATCATGACACTTATCAATTTTAAAAGCCTCCATTTGTAACCATAGAAACGGTCCAGGTAAAAGACAACTCGTTAGTTTTGCTAATCAACTGTTATTCTTGTTCCAATGTCTTGTTAGAACCTTTAACATTAGAATTTTTTTCTCTAATATCAAAGTAATACTACATATAAAATATTTAATTTTTTCAAACAAAATTCGAAACCTACAAAATTAAAAAGTTTAGAGTTCTTACTCTGTTTCTAGAGCACACATGGAACCTCCTTCTCTCGTCATATGTCAGTCTATGAAGTTGAAACACCGGCCTTCTTACCACAATGATATTCCATAGATCCTTGTCTGAGCCATTATTTGCACTTTAGAGGAACACACACTCACCTTCCTTTCATATGTGGAGAAGCGAGACCAAGAATTACGAAGCCTGCGTTCTTCTCTTAGGTTTTGTGCTTTTATTGTTCTAATGGGGGATTTGGGAGATCAGAGCACAGTGAAGTGTTTGGGAATAAGTCATAAAAGGGGCCCACATCCAAGTCAGCTGCAAACGTTAGGAAAAGATTACAACAACGGGAGATTGACATGTTACTTTCCGGCCAAAATTTAACTTCCAATGGCAATGTCTTCAAATTGAACAAATATATTAGTTGAAGGATGTATTTTGCAAGTATGTAAAGTTATAGGATCAATATCGGCTATTGGCCAAAGTTACAGGACTCTTTTAACAAATTTCCCGTATTCATTCCATAAAAAAAGAATTGTATAAGAGTGATATATATTGTAATGTATTCCTTTAAGAGTAAAAAAAATTGTAATGCATTCTTTTAAGAGTCTAAAAAAATTAGATGTATTCAAATTTTCATTCATTCTTATGGATTTTAAAAATCATGAATCATAGTGGAGTTTTAAATCAAACTACCTCGGTCTCATAAAATTTGGCCAAAATTTATTTTCACGTAGAATAATAAAGTAAAAATTGTGTGGTTGATATATGTGTAGACGAGAGAGAAATAATTTTAGCAACATATTTGTTACTTTAAATAGAAATTACAAAGTTTTTTTGAGCAACTAAAGAGAACTTGGCTAAATTTTATGGGACGGGTGTACTGCGTATTTTATAGTATTTCATTCTTCCCTTATCACTCTCTCATCTTACCTTTTTTGTTTTTCCAAAAAACTTTTCACTTTCCCTTTTAACTAATTATTTACTCGAGATCATGAACTAGCCAATCTTTCATGGACTAGTGTTGAGTTGAAGGGTGGATACGAGAATGGTCTCGATATGCAATGTTTGTGAATTAAAAGGAACTTTGATGGGATTAATACTAAAATAAAATTAGTTAATGGACAAAAAAATCGAAAATGTGACTATTAAACCAATGGTATCATATTGGTTCAATGTGTGTATGTTATCAATTATCCGTTAACAAATAAAAACATATGTAATTGTTATCCTGTTCATCATAAGTTGCTAACTCATAAAAATGTAATATCAAACTAATAAACAATTTAATCGTAAATAAATATATAAATTTTAATAAGCTAAAAAATGAAAAGAAAACAATTATTAAGAGAAAAATATATATTACACTTATGCTCGTACGGTCGTACCACACCTAACAATGAGTTCAACAGTTGTGTAATAATGACCATTCTTACTAATTGACTAGTGTAATATAACTGATGGAGCACATGGTCGTGAATCGCTTACCCACATAATCATACTACACAAAAATAGGCCCAATGGGTCGTAGAAAGCCCAACAAACAAGCAACCACCCTTTGGACAGGCCACCGGTAACTGTGGGCCACGATAACATACATAATGGGCTATTAACAAAATTGACCCAAAAAGATATTGTCACTCATACGACCCCTCGGCATGAGCCCCTGGCCTTGTCTCTAGAACCTTTGGTGGTTTGGTCCGGTTCTCTATGCCGAGCAACTTTCAATAACAACGCACCATCATGAGACCGAGTTTGCTAGTCACCCCCCCCCCCCCCCCCCCAATTTTGAATTCTCTGATAAAAATAAACTCAGATGTTTACACATGATCTATTCTATTAGAACCCCGCATAACCGCATTACTAGATGAATATACAAGACAACATCGGGATAACTGCTATAGATGTGATCGTAAGCCTTAGAAATAAACATAGAGTCAATCACCTTGTACAAAGTAATCTGGCTCGCTAGATACAAAACGAGCAATTTTTTGCCTAAAACGATCAGAATTGAAACAAATCATTATCTAGAAAAAATTCTCAAAATATCCAAATTTCCAATCATACCCACTTGAACTAAAGAAAAATAATACTGAAACAGAGTATTTCCGCAAATTTATTTCTGGTTGGAATTGGTTCCGGAGGAGCTAGGGCGAGTGTCTACAATATCTTTATCTTTTCTTTATATATATATATATATATATATATATATATATATATATATATATATATATATATATATATATATATACTAGCGTGGGCGCGCGCGTTGCGCGACGGGTGGGGCCCAATGATGGGCAGAGTGAGAGTATTAAAGCATAGCAAAAAAAGGGCGCAAATCCTTTTACAAGAGCATAAAAAAAGAGTTTGACGTTGTTTATTACAACATCCTGGGCATTCAAAGTTTGAGTTAAGAGTGTTTGGGGCAGCAAGTTTTAACAAAACATAACAACAAACAGGGGAACAACAGGGCGTTCAAGGATCAGGCAGGGTCAGCAACATCATCGCGGGCAGCAGTACGTATCTCTTATGTATTAGTTTCACGTGACAGCTCCTCTATGCTGCATGATGAAATTGTTAGCAACAGTGCCCTACCCCGACCATGTTTCAGAAGGAAAAGAGTGGAACGTTGCTTGAGGCCAAAAGTCTGTTAGATCTGCCGCAGAATGGGTTGTGCCCCAGTTCCAAAATAAGCATCGTTCTTGCCCAATAAAAAAGACAATATACCAGAAGGGAAAAAAGATATAGTGCAAAAACTGCAGTGAATAAAAATACTTAGGATGTTTTTACTTCGACTGTAATTTGTCCCAGACCAGTTCAGACCAGACTTGGACATTTATAAAAATACAAAGAAACCAGACCTTATCAGACCAGACCAGACCAGCAAATTACAGTCCAAGTAAAAACATCCTAACTTAGTATTATAACACAATCCAGATTTGTATTGACACTGCAAAACTCAAGAAATGACCTCATCTTGTTCCACTACACTAATCTTCCCTAGAATATAAAGATCGTCATTCCCCAGTATGCTCTATTTAACCTAAGATCCTCGAGCACCACAAACTCAAAGTCATCCTTACTCGGGATGTAAGAAAAACAGGCTCACATAATGACCCACTTTGCATTCCAACAATCCCATTCATGTTTCATTATTTTATATTGGTAAAGTTAATCTTTAGAGTGATAAAGTGAAACCATTTCTACGCTCTGTGAATTAATAAAAAGGAAAAGGCAGAAAAGAAAATCACAAGATAACAAAAACAACTCAAACCTTTTCAACTGATAAGATGTACTTCACATGCTGTCATTTAGATAATTTACTTTCGCAAGATGCACTTCACATGTTGATAAGATAACTCAAACCTTTCCGCCAGAAGCCCTTCCATTCTATGATTTAGGACGTATCAGTACAATTTTTCAGGTTCTCAAAAACCAAAATAGAAAAAAAAAATACAATTTCTTGATTTTAGCATAACCTCTTAGCAGATTTAATTTCACATAACCAGTGCCATATAATAATGAAACTGAAATGAAGTTAATCAGGAAGAGAGGTGATAATTATCGAGGCTGCTCTGTTCATTTTTTATGGATTTTGATGGAGATCTTGTTAAATTTTCTTCTTGCCTTGACCTGCATGAAGCCTGCATGGCATTTCTCCTCTTTGGATAGTTCGTCTGTTGGACCTGAAGAAAATTGAAAAACAATTGAATAGTGTATAGAAAGAGTTTCCTCATTGGACCCGTTTGGGACAATGTTAGCATTCGTTACCAGAACCCGATTATGGATGGCAACTGAGCTAGTTGGGACAATTTTTGGTACATATAAATGGTAGACAGGTTAATAATTAGACTTCAGCATAAATTATTCGAAAATTAAAATTCAAAATTACCTAGTGACGTACAATGTTTTGAAAGATCAACTATCAATGCTTAGTTTAGTTAGAAAAACAAAAGATAAATAATCCTGAAATCCAATCCAAAAGCCTACTAAATTGAATCCCAAAAGTTTGGTTTAAAGAGCATAAAGTTTGACTTTTTTAGGATAATTCATGAATTTGATTTGGTGTTGGTCTATTGGAAATGATTGAATTGTAACAAAAAGGAATAAGATATCTTGTCTTTTGTGAAGATTATCATGTGACTTAAGCATGTAGTAATTAATGACTGTAATTTCCAGGAGCTGCCACTTTGCAAATACAATTAAGAAGATATAAAATGGGATACCTATATGAACTCATTGATATAGAGGTTCTAAAAATGGTTGAATTTTAATTAAAAGGAAAAGGAGATCTTCATTTTTAAGATGATTATCATGTGACTTAGGCATGAATTTTAAGATATAAAATGAGATACCTATATGAACTCCTTGATATAGAGCTTCTGTAAAAGTATAGTAATGTTGTTTAGTGGCTATAAGAGTTCCATTTACTCCCCAAATATGCAAATAAATATTTAAGGAGTTTAGAAGTGCCTTGTGGGGTAGAATGTGAGAAAATTTAAATACAAATTGGAACAAAATGACTGCAATGAATGCAAATAAAATTTAAACACTGCTAGATAGTTTTTTTTTGAATATATTGCACATTTGGAATGTCCTAATATTTTACCTCACAGATTAAACTGTCCTTTGTGAGGACAGCAATGCATCCTTTTCCACTTTCAACAAGAAAATTGAAAAGCCCCACTGCCCCACTTCTAGGATAGCTTTCCACCCTTAACCAACATGTGAAGAAAGTCCTTTACTCACAGGATACTGAATTGGAGTTTTGATTGATAATCCTTGTAACACATATAGAGATGATAAAGACACACAGGGAAGATAACATGATATATAGCTGAACTGCAGTCCAATAAAATGTGCAAAGTGAAACTTATAAAAACAAAACTAAACACATAAATAAGATATAAAATAAAAAATATATAGTTAGTTGCTCTCAATTACTCTGTACCGGGGAGAAAATAGAAAAACTACCAAACCATATAATATATGTTTGCCATGATGGGGCAATTTGAACTTACAGAGTCCATAAAGCAACCCGAGAGGTTAGTAAAAAGCAATTTTTTTGGTGAAGTTTTTCAAAATTTAGGTTTGTAACAAAACATTGGTTCCAGAGCATTTAATGTTAAAATGCGTAAAACATAGCTCGTAGCAAAATACAGGCATACAAACACCCTAAACATCCAAATGTGAGCCTCTCGGTTTAGCTCCTTGACGCCGCCTATCTCAAATATAAAAACAGCCATACAAACACCCTAAAACAGACATACAAACTCCCTAGACGGTGTCGAGGAGCTAAACTGAGAGTCTCACATTTCAGCACGTCCAGCAAACGGAGGTCGTAAATTGGGCTTGATATCGAACATTGTTGTAACGGGCGTCGGAAAAATTAAATCCTTTAAATATGCATGTCAAAATCTTTGTTGAATATCTCACACTTACATCACATGAATAGAAGATGGGGAGCTCTACAGGCCGGGAATCCCTTCCCCCTGCAACAAAGGAAGGTAACAATTAACCAGTTATACTGGAGACAAAAAAATTAAAAAGAATAAGTAGGTAGATATCACAAACCATTTGTTTTATACATTAGAAAGGGAAAAGGTAAGGAAATGCATTACTACATACTTGATGTCATTCATAGCCTCTATCAAATTCGTAGTTGTGATAGCCTCTAAGAGCCCCTAACAAGGTGAGACCCCTATCTCTATTGAAACACGATCACAGCTGAATGTACAATTGACCATTGACAACCTTCTAAAAAGTTTGAAATTCAAATTCAGTTAGGAGCATAAAAGCCAACAAGTATAGCAAAAGAGAATGATAAAATGCATGAACCAATCATATCTTTTAGGTAGCACTAACCATTTTTACATTCATTCATATTAACTAAAGAATTAAATATGAAAAGTAACTCATTTGATGTTTTCCCTTCAGAACAGAGCAAACCACGAAAAGAACACCACATGAAGCAGAAATGTTGCTAGATTTTCAAGTGCTAGAGTTTCAGAAGAAACATGGCAAGGCCTCCTAGATTCTTTACACCTTCAACATATATATGTATGCTATCACTTCTTCGAATAAGTTGACTGTGATAATCACTACAACACAAATTATAAAAATATCATGTCACACAATTAATTAAGAAATTTCAGAAAAGATGTCTCAAGTGTTGCACGAATGAAATTTCCGGTGTGTGTAAAAGTTCCAACTGGTTCAAATTGAAAACACGCTACATATAACTATTGGCAATTTTGGAAAACCAACACAGAGAAACAAAGTACCTTAACATTGTGACAATCATCAAATAAAAGCTGAAGCGAGGGGGCTGTTGCAGTTTTCTTAAAAACTCAACCTGCACACAGGTTTTGCATTATAATATGTCAGCATAGTGCAACCAAGAATTAACATATCTTACATACTAAGAATCAACACATCTTACATACTACAAACCTTGACCGAACGAGAAAGGTTTTTCACACATATGCAAGCCGCAATACGAACTTCTGGGCTCTTGCAACTAAAGGCCTCCATGACAAGCTTGAAAGCCTAGAAAAGGAAAGAAGAGATGAATGTTTCTCATGACATTTTATCTTAGAAACAAAGTCGAACTATTGAAGGTAAGTTTTAGAATACCAAAACCTCGATCTAACCTCACTTCTCATCACCGTATAAAGTTATATAAAAATAGCTTTCTGATTAAGAGGAGGAAAAGACAAGTGACTGGTTTCAAATAAGCAAGTAATTGCATATTCCATCCCCTTTGTCGATGGAAGGCAAGGCTGACTCAATTAATATTACAGAAGGCCTTCAATTGAATGAAAGACCAAACAATGAGACTGAGGCTCACCTTCAATTGAATGAAAGACCTAGGCTAAAAATGAAACGATAAAGAAAGAAGAGAAGCAAAACAGGAAAAGTGGAAAACAAATCTTAGCTCATCTTCTGGTTTGTGGGGGCGGCTTCGGTTGACCATGGGGTGTGAGGTCCATCCTATTTCGAAGAATTGTTGTGTGTCTTCCGTTTCAGCATTTGGGATTGTGACCAAGTCTTTATTTTTGCTTCTTCTATTTTTGACCTGTGTAAATCCTTCTAGGTGATCCTCTCCCTCAGAACGATTAGCTGTTGAATCTGAAAAAGAATAAAAATCACTTTAATTTGATTGTCCTCTGATTTTTTTATCATCATTGGACAGTAAGGGGGCCATCTTTGATTTAATATCCTCAATGCCTGCTGGAACCTCTAATTTATCATAGGAAGAAAGGACGCAGGAGTGCAATTGAGCCGGAGTAATGAGAATATGATGAACAACGCCTACGGTTACCGCCTTGTTACAGGCGGCCACCAGGGGTTCATCCTTATCAGAGGAAGCAGGGATAACATTATGGCAGCATGGTTGGCATCCGTGGTGTCAGTGGTATGAGCTGGTAGCCACACCAATAATACCAGAAAGGGCTAGAATTGTATCAGCAACGGTAGTAAGGGGTACATCACTAACAAAGGCAACTTCAGTAAATAGGGAGGGGGGAAGATTGGTAGCCACGCCAATAATACCATTGGTATTAGTGGCTGCTACCTCAGCAGTAACAAAGGGGCCATCATTTGAATCATCAACAACAGGGGTTTCATAGACAGGTTAGGCATCCATATCAGCAAATTCAATCATAGAAGATTCAACAAGAGGAACATATATTTCAATCTCAACTGGGGCAACAGAGATAGAACCAAGAGCTATCACTAAAGCATCATTTGCAATAACATCACTAAGATGAGTACTAACAGGGATTAAAGGGACAGTATCATTGTTCTTAGAACAAACTGCGCCTAAGTTAACCTCAGCTTCCAAATAATCGGAAGACATCATAGGTGCTGATTCGAAGTTAATCAAGAAATATTTGATTAAAGCAGTCCGAAGTCCGACAGAGTAGGGGTTGGAAAACCCCATCGCCTCAAAGGCCTTAGGAATGGAAGGGGGAGGGGGGCATTAAAGAAAGTACCGACAAGGGCATACCGGAAATTGATTGAGAAAACCTGTAAATCTTCCTCAGAGAAAGATACCGCAGGGTATCCATTAACAGACCCGAAAGGTTTGGGTGGGAATCCCAGCGGAGCAGCATCAGAGAAGGAGCTTGTTTGAGTGTGCAAGCGTTGGCCGGGGAGTGGTTCCCTTACCGCCACAACACCAATTTCGAACAAAAAAGGCAATCGCACACAGCAAAATAGGATAAGAAATCTTACCGGGGAAGCAATGATACTCAGGGCGTCTTCGGCGGAAGGACTGTTGTGAACTCGGGGCGGCTTCAGCGGAAGGATTTTGCGAACCCTAGACTATCAATTCGAAGAGCTCAGAAAGGAAAGAAGTTATACGGAGTATCTGGGCATCGCAAGAGAAAGAACCGGATATTATCTCGCTGTCTCAAACGGAAGACAACAGTGTGAACCGCGAAAACGAGCTTCCTTCCGCACTGCTTTAACGGAATAGGACCATAGTAACCATCATTGGCTCTTTATATATATAGTAAGATATATATATATATATGTGTATATATATATATATATATAGATTTTGGTTCAAATGAGAACGAGTCTTAATGTGAGAACGTGAGAACAAATCACAACCATCGATTTCGAAGACTTGATCTGCGCTCAACTTAAATTACGTGAAGGCTATTTACGTATTTTAGTCCTAAGCAGTTTTGGTAATCGACTAAAGGTAGTTAATGCATTCCATATATGATCCACGTTCCACATTTCTAGGAATGTAATATTATATTAATTTTTAATTTCATTCCTTACGTGAATTTAGTTGTTCATGCTTAGAAACAAAATATTCTTTTTTTTATATTAAATTTCTCCATTAAATTATAATTTATTTTCTATTCATTTAATTTGCATCAAATACCAATTGTAGTGTGCTTTATCATAGCTGATAGTAAGATGGTCGGTTCATGTGCTGTAAATATAGGTTGTTGTTTGTGAAATACTGATTCTTGTGCGGCTATGTAGCACCGATACGGGTACGCGGAAACGCGGAAACGGGTACGGGGATACGACAAAACCCAAAAAAGTAGGATACGGATACGGGGCCATATTTATAAATATTAAAAGTTATGGGGGTGTATTTATAAATATTAAAAGTTACAAGGGTGTATTTATGAATATTAAAAATACAATTTTTTTAATAGACATATATTTTCCTCTGACGTCTACTCATTCATGGAATTGAAGCATTTTATATTTTCAAGATACTTAGAAATAAGTTCATATTTTATCTCATTTACACTAGTGCACCTCGAAATATAATCATATTAATAAGTCATTAACTTAAAATGAGAAATAAGTCAAACAACTAAAATTAAAAGTGCAAGTACTCAAATTTCTAGAATAATGAAGATAGAAAACAATATTTTAAAAGTTCTAATACATATTGTCGTTGGAGCTATTAATTTCCATGGATAATTAAAATTAGGGATGGGAGGATGGGTGAATTAGGAATAGACCCATTAGTTGTGTACCACATAAAAGCAAGGGAAAATTACTTTTAGTTTTTCTTTTTTTTTAAGAATTCTATTATGTAAATTTTGAGTGTTTTTTAAAAAAAAAAAGTTTTTTTTTTAAAAAAAGTTGATACGGGTATCCGTTAGGATACGAGTATCCGAAAATTTAAAATAATTACCAAAAAAATGGAAACTTTTAAAAATTACAGATACGGCCTGGGAACGTATGGTACGGGTATCCTAGAGTATCGGATACGGGAACGTTTCCGATACGCTGATACGGCACCCTAGAGGAGTATCCGTGCTTCATAGTTGTGCGGTAAATACTTGCTGTGATTGTATATATACTATACATTAGGTACTAGTTCTCGAGTGTATATTTGTATTGTGCATAAGATATTGATTATTGTGTGTTATATACTATTTTAATTAGTGTGAATTCTTTATACATTAGATACTAATTAGTTTTTAATTGTTGTGCATTAGATATTGCTCTTTGTACATATACTAATATGTGTGTATACTAATATGTGTCAGATAATGTTCTTTGTGCATTAGATATTGAATTTTGTGCTTAAGATACTTGTTTTAGTTTTTCTTATACATATTGTGTGTTATATATTGGTTGTTGTGCGTTAGATATTAGTTGTTGTGTGTTAGACACATATTGGTGTGCATGCGATAGCTAAAAATGTTGTGATTTATTGTATAGATATTATACTTATTTTTTTGAAACAAAATTATATATGACATATTGGTGTCATATGAAAGATAAAAAAAAATTATAAAATTTGATATGATTTTTGTTAAAATCATATTATTATTTACAAAGTTAAATCAGTTTTTAAATTAAACCATTTTAAAGGAATAGACCTTTAATCCTTCCTAATGTTACGTAAGTGATAACCTCCATATTTTGACTTTTTTACCCTTTAATCATGCCACGTATCTTAAATTAGTATGCCTGATGTATATGTGTGTGACACGGTGCATGATTTTTGATATGCACCTTCAGATTAATGAACCGTCCGTTTCTCCAGATCAAAAGCCAGGATTTGTTCTCACGCTCTCACAATAAGGGATGTTCTCACTAGAACCCATCCCTATATATATATATATATATATATATATATATATATATATATATATATATATATATATATATATATATATATACTTGTATACATAAAGAGAACATGGTGGAGATCTAAACAGAAATCTATTTGGAGCCAAAAGAAGTGAAAAATTGTTGTCACTATTAATGAAGCATTACTTAATGAAGCCACATTAAGTGCCAACCTAATTATTAATTGGTGTAAGTTATAAATAAAACTTTAGAAAATTATTGTCACTATTAATGAAGCATTACTTAGTGAAATCATATTAAGTGCCAACCTAATTAATTTTAGTAAGTTAAAAAATACATTAATAATTATTTTGAGCATAAATACATTACATATAAAAAATATTAGAAAAATATTAAAAAATACATATACATAATTAATTAAGAGACATAATATAATAAAGTTAAAAATGAAATGTTCTAATTTCATAATATAAAATAGAGTATTACAATATATTTGGATACAAATATTATGCAAAGGACAATGATAATACTTAGTACCCCCATTAAATGTGTCCAGAATTGACTTGCATGTGGAATATAAATAAAGTAAAAATTACTTTGTATGTGATTGAGATTTTTACAAATCAGTTCAGAAAAATAATTTACCTACACATTTATTAGTTTAAATGGAAATGACAATTTTTGTTGGGGCGGTTGCAAAAATAAAGTTAGCACAATTTAACAAGATGAGGGAGTTGCTGAGGCCGGCTTCAGTGATGTTAAGGTTGAGACCGATGCTGTGCTAGCTTTGAGGTACCTGGAATGTAATGCAGGAATAAGGTGGATGGTTGAGCTTCAGGAAATCTTACAGATCCGAATTAGGCAACGCCTTCAGTTCGGGCATATCAATCGCGAAGGTAATTGGGCTGCGCATCATTTGGCTCAGATCCAGGCTGATACACCAATTATTTACATCTACCAATTCATGCTAAAAGAGCTTTTTGGATGGATTATTTTGGTATTCCCTCATTTAGAATATTATTTCAGTTTTGCTCTTTCAGGTTTGGTTTGGTTTGATCCCCCTGATAGTTGTAAGTTTGATATTATTAATAAAACACGGAAAATGTCCCCTGGCATTTGCCACACTGATTTTGGTGGTTGACATTCCGGGGTAAAAAAACAAGATGAGGGAGTAGTTGTTTTTTATAATTAGTTGCAACGAACATAACATACAAAATTCATTCATTTAATTCTACTATAACTATTCATTAGTAAACAAGTAACTAATTTAAAAATTCGTTGAAATCGTACTTTTAAATAATGTTCCCCAATTTTGAAATGAATATTAGCATTTCCAATTTTGTTTATGAGTCAAATTGGTTCAATGATATTGAATTATATAATTTTACGATTCAACTCGCGATTTTAACAACATGGATATGTAGTTCTTATAAAACATATAGTGATTTTAACAATCTTGATCAGTAGCTTTTATTAAACATATATTGATCTGAGATGAATGAAGAGATATTATGGAGTATTAAATAAATATTTTCTACGGCAGGTCCCGCCCAGCTGGTCGCCGATTCATCCTTCCTTATGGGAGGTCCCGAGTTTAATTCTCAATGGAGTGAGATTGATCCCAGTTTACCCCAGACCCCCAAACCCCCTCCCCCCACGCCCTATGGGGTAAAAAAATAAAATAAAAAATAAAATAAAATAAAATAAATATTTTCACTTTTTAGATGGAATATATTTAGAAACTTTAAAACACAACAAGATAGTAAAAAGTAGTGTCATGTGTTGAATAATCATCATAATTATAACTAAATAATACTACATATGTGATTGTGACATGATAACAATTGTTATCATCTTCATTAGACAAAATACATTTGGAATGAAAGAATACTTATTTGGTAGTTTTATACTAATTGGTGTATCTCTAACAGACTAACATTTATCATACATGTATTCTAAGAGCATCTTCAATGGTTCCTCCCAAGGACTTGCTTGCAATTTTTTAAAATACTCAAGCTAGTAGCCTACCATTGGAGTGTATATTACCTTCTAGTTTGGACAAGCTAATTAGCCAAAACAAGCTAAATGCTAGAAAGGAGAGAAAATTGAACTAAAATGGTAACTCCCAAATATATTTAATTTATTTATTATAATTAATATACAAATCTAATTAAAGAGCAAGTCAGCAACGGTAATGTTTAAAAGGGTTTTAATATTACCGTTAATTACAGAAGTGCAACCCAATGATTTTTACATGAAATACTTAAGTTACAGTTGATATTTTTCATATAGAATATTTTTGAGCAAATTTTGTATTCCTTATTTTGTTACCTAACAAAATACATATTTTTGTACTAATTTTAATAATATGCATTTTCACCCTCGTCTGCTTAATGTTGGGCGTTGGATTAATGTTTGGTCAAAGTCATAGTTGATGACCAACTTGATCAATCTGCCAGAAGTTTGGTTATGTTTGCTTGTCAACTTGATCGATTTGAAAATATTTAAAAATAAATATTATTTTTATTATATTAACAATAAAATTCATTCAAAATGTATATTTCAATATTGATTGATTTGTGGGGCCTATTCAAGAGGCAAGGGTTGTAGCTAACCATTGGACCATCACATTGCTGGGAAATGGATTAGCTAGAAAAAACTGAGGTGGCAAGCAAAGCTACAAGGTGTCTAGTTGACCGCTGGAGATGCTCTAATGTAATTCTTTATCATGTTTTTATTTTTATACAATAAGTATGTATTGTATATACACATTCTTCATGAAATAAATTTTTTGTAAAAAAATTATTTCATTTGTTCTCCGTGCAACGCACGGGTGGATTGACTAACATTGATGAACAAGAACTTGCTCTTCATGCTTCGCTCCAGAGGTGTTCATTCTATTTCTAATATTGATCTTATGTTATCATTACACGTTCTGTACGATTTACTTGTAGTTTCTCAATATGTTTGATCATTGATGAAAAGAAAGATGTTATTACTTGAACTTATTTCAATTCCAGAGTAAACTAGATCAGATCAAATAAGACCGGACTTAAACCGATCAGACATAACAAATCAATCTTTAACAGACCAGACCAAACTTTGACAGTTAATAAAACACAAAGAGATCAGATATCTTCTAGATCAATTCGAATAAGATGTCCATGCTTAGACCATGCTTAAACAAACCAAATCAGACCTTATTTTGATAAGACATCCTAAAGCTAATGCTCGCATGATTTTACTAAAAAATTGAGTGTAGTCAATTTTGATATTGATTTTTTATAGAAATGTACTAGGAAGCACGGAAACTCTCCATGGCTCACGTTTCCACGTTTCGGAAACTCGGAAGCGTTTCGGAAACTCGGAAACTTCAAATTCCCGTTTCGGGGCCGTTTCCGTAATTAAGAAAAATTTGGAAACCCGTTTCACTACGTTTTGGAAACCTCGGATTCCAATTTTTTTCTTTTTCAAAAGATTATGTGGTGGAAAATAATTTTTTATAGTGAATTTTTGTGGTATTTCTCAGCGGCAACACTTGTTACATTTCGTAACTCAATGTATTGCTAGAAATGTTTTACTCCGTACATTTTATGTTTAATTATGTGCTAATATGAAATAATATCTAAATTCGAACATGTAGAGTGATTTTATTATTTGGTTACTAAACAAATTATATTAAAAAAACATGTGCATATGGAAAAACTTGTGTACATAAAAGTTTTATTATTTGTGAAAATAACTGCGCAGTTAGAAGCGCGGTTATCTTCAAGAATTCATTTGAATGCCTTCCCGATTGAAGTTTTAGCTGAAATTTGGTATGAGTAAACTAGACTTGATAAATAAGATGCTCAAAAAATTTCATCAAAAAATACCACCGGGAACCACCCCAAATGACGACGGCCGGACAGAGCCTCTTAAATAAGGGCTTATTTGACCTTTTTTGGTAAGTACATGGGCTTATTTGCACCTTTTCCCTTACATTTTTTATTAAAACAATTTACATTTCGATTTAATATAAGTTACATTTCAATTAAGACAATTTACATTTTTTATTTACCATAAATTACATTTCAATTAAAGTGATTTACATTTTTTATTTTCCTCAAGTTACATTTCTTATACCCTCGAATTACATTTCAATTTACGTAAAGTTACATATCATAACAAGCGGTTTACATTTGCCGCTCACTGAAGTCACATGTTTAATTATGTGAGTTACATTTCATTACAAATGATTTACATCATGAAAATAATTGGGGAGAATTCACAGTCACTGTTCACCCACGTTTTTATGTTTATTTGACAAGTTACATTTCGACTGGACTTGAGTTACATAAATCAATAACGTGAGTTACATTTCTTTACACGTGAGTTACATCATTCATACTACTCGGACAAAAAAATAGTTACTGTACAAGCGTGTACTGTTCACGTGTTACTGTTCACACAATTTTATTTTAAAATTGTACAAAAGTATGTCGTTTTGGGTGTGAGAGCACGGTGCTCACCTTTGGGTTGATACCACTGTATACGAACTGGATTTCCACAACATAGCACTACCTCACCTGAATTATTAAAGGCAGTGCTTAATTGGAGGGTACACGTGAATGAAATATAAAACCAAAGTTATAAGCATTTAATTCCTAAAGTATATTCAGGATTTCAACATCTCCAGATATTCATACTGCTTTTGAATAAAAATGGAATTTTTGGGTCTTCTGAAAATCCGGGTTCGCAGAGGCATCAATCTTGCCGTCAGAGATACGCACAGCAGTGATCCGTATGTTGTAATTACAATGGGAAATCAGGTCTCTATCTTTTACCTCAGTTTCTTCGACATACATTTACATTTTTTTTTATGTAAATTTCATATTTTAATGGATTTCGCTCACAATTATGCTTCTATAGATTTTTTTTCTTCCAATTTTTCCAAAAGAGAGATGAGTCATTAACTCGCTAGGAATTGATTAATGGAGTACTATTTGTTCAAGACCTTTGCTAAAAAGTACTAATTTATTGAACAAGGAGTAACTGCTGAACTGCCAGGAGTCCCAGGACCTACCTCTAAAGCATGCTAACCATTTAGACTTTCTTTTTGAAAGCTTTTGAAAATGAAGTTTGAGCTTTTAGTCATGTAATAGCTTTCTATTCCATCAAGGACTTTCTATATCTCATTAATTCACTGAAATTGAAAAGAAATGTGTTAGCTAATGCCAAGTGACTAGTTCTATATACTCTGCTTGTTGTTACTAGTGGACTATAAAATGATTTGAGTTGTAAGGTTGTATGTACTTAGCTTTATCTAGTTAATAACTCTTCTTAAATTATTATTGATTATCAGGTTATATATAGATATAAATAAATTCTAAAACAATTTAACTTTAGAAATAATGATTATAAAATTTGAATTGCAAACCGTTCATTTACTTTACATGATATAGAATAATAAATAGCAATAGCTTCGAACTTTAGTCTTCCCTGTATTCTTTGCTTGTTCATATATAACTAGTTATGTACATCGTAAGCGATATGTTATTATAATTATATATAGAAATATAGAATATAAAGTTAAAAGAGATGAAAATAAGGGAAAAGAGGGATAAATGAGTCATATAATAAGATATAAATTCAATAAGGCTATGAAAATACGGAGTATGAAATAAGTCCTCATTGTAGCTTTTTGAGAATTAGCATATGGAGCCATTAAGCCAGGACAAAAAATATTTATCAAAACCTGTTTGAGCAATTTGACTAAGCCAACACAATAAAAAGTTTTCGTTCAACTAACAACCCCCGTAAGGCCATAATCGCCATAGAGATTACACATCCATGAGGTTTCCATTCAATGGGTCTTATAGCAACACTGGTCACTAACAAGTTATTCCCAATAGTGAACAATGTTATATGTTCATTGAAGTAGATATTTGACAGAGTGCAAACGTGCAATGAAGTCTAGGGCTACATGTGAATTGCTAATTATATATGGAATTAAAGAGCGAAGTAAATAGATTTGATGTTGTGTATTACTCTGTATTATTTTAAAAAATATGCTATCATCTTAGAAGACATTGACTTGGTTGAGAAATGTATGATATCACACGCGCATTGTTGATATTGGAGAAGATTGTATTCCCCAGTTGTGCTTTGCTGTCACCTTAAGGAAATATATTTTGGTAGTTGCATTTTTACTCCCTTGTGTAGTTGTCATTGAGTTCTTTGTTTTCTTCTGCTTTTTTCCCAGCATTGGCTGCTGTCTTCTATAGCCTCTAATTAACATCCCTATCACTATGGGTTGTCACTTTTTTTTCTAGCTTGCATTAAGTTCTCAAGAAATATCTGTCAAACATAGCTCAAGAACTATCCATCAAACATAGTCAAATTAGCGCTCATAAGGCTTTGGGATGCTCCTAGGTTCACCTTTAAAAAGCTAATCTTAATTCTTAATATCATCAAGGTGGTTGAGTTGGTGAGTGATTATTATCACAAGCCTCTGGTAGAGAGTAAGGAGCACAAAATGTGCAGAATTTTAGAGCTAACAATGTTTGCTTTCTTGCTGATAAAAAAGATATGGTGATAAGCAAGCTTATTCTGATTGTGTAAAGTCTATATTTTGCAGAAAGTGAAGTCTCCTGTTGTCAAGGATAGTTGCAACCCAGTCTGGGAAGTGGACATGAGTCTTGCTATACATGATCCAAATGCCCCAATCACACTTGTAAGTGATATATCTCATAATTTTCAAAAAAAAGTGATATATCTCATAGCGTACATAGTACTAATAAATATCTTTAGGACTTGTCTTTGATTTTGTTTATTGTTGGGAAAAATACCTCAATAATACTGAAACCTATGACTTTTCCTAAAGTATGACTGTAACTGTTTTTGTATCTACCGTATAACCAAACAGGGAATGTCATACATGGGCGCATGAAGTAATTGCAGTTAAATGTCATACATGCGGCATGTCATTTACGCATGATTTAAGGAAAGAAACTACCCTAGTCATACATTGGGAAACTATCCCTCTTTTACTCATACATGTGTTAATTTTCTCTTTATTATTTTAGTCCGGTGTGGCACTCTAGTCTGTAGTCATTGTCTTTGAGGTCTTGAACAATAGTTGGAGGACCAATAGTGTCACTCACAATATTTAGATGATCAGAAGTGTCATTGTCATTATTTGAGTGAAAAAATTCAAAGATCTGTAACGAATGTATTTCAGCCACAACAACTAAAAGTAAAAAAAATCAAAAGACGGGTACTAAACTCATTTCATGAAAAAATCCAAATGCCAAAAAAGTTATAGTTCTCATGGCTCTTCCACAACATGCATTTAGAAGCATAAAAAATGCAATGTTATATAATAAATAGTCCAACAACAGTGAGCATAATTTTTTGTCATTTAGTTGATGTGTTTGTCCACATTTGATCATTGAATTCAAATCAACATGATTTGTCCAACTATTGAAATTGTGACACTTTTTAGTCCTAAAATGTGCAAATTTATGTGATTTGTTGTGTGCGGGCATGTTTCGATGGAATCATAGCTTCATTCATACTTCGTATATGGTACACAACATTTCTTGCCTAACTGATAAGTTTATATTGTCCAGACTCTTTATGACAAAGATACATTCACCGTAGACGACAAAATGGGAGACGCAGGGATAGACATAAAACCATACCTCGAAGCAATGAAAATGGGGTTGAAAGGCTTGCCAGATGGTTCCAAGGTTCATAGTGTGGAGCCAAGCGAGGAAAACTGCTTGGCAGTTGGGAGCAACATTGTCTGGGAGCACGGTAAAATGACGCAAGAGATGATACTTCGACTGAGAAATGTAGAATGTGGTGAAGTTGAGATCCAGATTGAGGTGATTGATGCACCCTCCCCTAAAGCCAACCTCTTCTAATTAAGGAACGTGGTTGCTGCTGCTGTTGTTGTTGTTGCATTTGCTGTTGCTCGTTGTAAATTAGTTTAGTGAAGCTTATAATGTGGGGATGAGACTCATGCAAGTTTACCAGTTTAGCCTCATGAGGTAACAAGGTGTCAGAGTCATTTGCTTCAATAAGTTGTTAAACCCCCTGATCAACAGCTGTTTCCAATGGATTCTGCTAAACATTTCAGCCTTTGTACTGAAATGTTTGCTATTAATAGTAAATAATATTGCAGTTCAAGATGGTTGGGGTGCCATAGGGGAACTATGTCAGCATTTTAGTTATTTGTTTTTATATTTGCTCATTTTGAATTAGAAGAGTGTTCATTTCATCTTGCTCATATTATGCTCTACACATTTTTTTTGCGAGAATGTTCTACCCATTTTTGTTCTATGCGGAGTACAATATTCATTTTCATCCAAGTAATACTGGTGCATATGAAAATGCTCATTTTGTCAATTGGATATATTGTGCACATACTTGTTGTACAATGTACATATACATTCTTGTGCAACAGTTTTGCAAACTTAAATGTGGAAAATGTATTGGAGGTTTTTGGGCTCCAGCTTCGTGAAGAAATTAGGTGTTTCATCTGTATTAGGCTCAAGCTTAAATTTGTTTAATGTATCGTACGCTGCATATTCGTGATATCTAACTTAATGCATTGTGTTTCTTCCTTTGGGTTTTTATGGTTTCAAAGACCAAACATGAAAATCTTGTTGAGCTACTTGGTCACTCTGGTAGAAAACAAGGTTGGGTTTTAAATTTGAAACGGCGGGGTCTTTGCATTATTATACAAACAATTATATGGAAAATATTGATAGTCATACTTGCTGTAAGAAATTTAATAAAGTGTTCTTATGAAAAAGACATGGAGTATCCAAATTTCATAAATTCAATTTTAAAATACATGAAGAGAGGGAGTACTAGCGTTCTTCTCCTTATGTAAAGAAGTTGTCACACTTATGAAGAAATGATTTTAAAGCATAAGGGGTGTCATTAGACAAAATTAGATTGGACACCATAAACTATACCAATAAACTATGTACTTGTGGACTTGACATGATTGGGAAGATGCCGGATTATTTGGATTATTATTTTATACAACTATGCAATCTCAAGACATGGAGAAATAGTCCCAGAATTACTCACATAGTCACATCACTAGATCTTCCATTGGCAAGGATAAGCGTTTATCACATGAATATAAACTTACATATGAAGTAGTTTTGGAGTAATGCTTTTACACAGAAAAGATCAGGTCCCTCCGGAGGGACAGGAGGGACCGTCCGGCCAAGGCCATCAGAGGCCCTTCCCGGTGGAATTTTTTGATGATGAAATTTTTTGAGCATGTTCCTTATCAAGTCTAGTTTATCCATACCAAATTTCAGATAAAAATTCAACCGAGAAGGCACTCAAATGATTTTTGGAAGATAACTGCGTTTTATATGTATATAAACTGCGCAAGTAACTTCCAAAAATCATTTGACTGTCTTCCCGATTGAATTTTTAGCTGAAATTTGGTATGGATAAACTAGACTTCATGAAGAACATGCTCAAAAAGATTCAGCAAAAAAATCCACCGGGAAGGGCCCTAAATGGCGACGGCCGGATGAATCCCAATCTAGTCATCACTACACTTTGCTATCCCAATCTATATGAATCCATCGTGAACATTATTTCCAAGATGATATATGTTGGGCCGCAAGATGCACATTTTACACTATCGATTCGATCCTACAATACCTAAGCTTCTCTAATTCAATGTATATGTGCTATTATCATACTCGATCTTTAGAGAACAAGTGAACAACACAAACAATTAGTGATTAGAGAGGTATAGAGAGATTTTGTAAGATAATTGATTGGCTTGCATGAGGTTCAATATAGGGGTGTTTGGAACTGATTTTGCTTCTGCTTCCTTTTTAAAGCAGAAGCAGAAGCAGAATCAGTTTTCAGAAACTGGTCTCCCCCAACTTCTAAAAAAATGATTCTAAAAGTAAATGGCTAAAGGGTCAAATAGGTACATGAACTAACTTAAAGTGTTCAATTAGCCCCTTATATAGGAGGTTCTGCCCGACTGTCGCCAATTGAGGCGGTTCCCGGTAGAATTTTTTGATGAAATTTTTTGAGTATCTTCTTCATTAAGTCTAGTTTACCCATACCAAACTTCAGCTAAAAATTCAACCGGGAAGGCAGTCAAATGATTTTTTGAACATAACTGCGTGGTTAAACAGCGCAGTACATTTCGGAAAATCAATTGACCGCCTTCCCGATTTAATTTTTAGCTGAAATTTGATATGGGTAAACTAGACTTAATGAAGTAGGTGTTCAAAAAATTCAACTGGGAACCGCCCCAATTGGCGACGACCGGGCAGAACCTCTTATATAAGGGGCTAATTGAACACTTTAAATTAGTTCATGTACCTATTTGACCCTTTAGCCAAAGTAAATTACAGCACCATAATCACTTTTGCACTTTCACACAAATACTCCAGCTTCTGCTTCTGCTCTCTAAAGGAGCACCATAATCACTTTTGCACTTTCACACAAATACTCCAGCTTCTGCTTCTGCTCTCTAAATGAGCAGAATCAGTTTTAAGAATCAGATCAAAACACAAATATAGGAATCGATCATAAGGTGAACTGAGCGGACGAGAATGACCCCAACACAGCTAAATCATAAGAGTAGATATAGCCTAAGAGTACATATAAGACCGGCGTCCCATTTTGGACACAATGATTCACTTCAGGGGACCATATGTCCATTTGAGCCACGAGGTGGAGACTTTCAATTTCCAATAGTTGTACTTTTAAAGTTGATTTTATGACATTTTAATAACCTTAGTATGGTACTCCGTATAACACTACAAGTACATTCGCAAGTTATCTAAAAAGTGAATATTGGTATCTTACTATATGATGTATATTGATCAAATATGATGTGTGGAGTAACATGGACTCCTAATAGGGTTGTTCGCATGGAGCGTTGGATGTATTTTTTGGGCTTCACTCACACCACACAAATTAAATTCACTAGCATGGAGACAACCTTCTCATATTATCTTAGTCTAAAAACTGTTGGATTACATAAACTAAATTCTATCCTCGTAGATTCTGTGTCTGACAATCTCGCCGAAGGGCTCGTTATATCTTGGGGAAAGACTTCCGACCATCGGAAATACTTTCTTTAGGACTCTGGCGCGTCACGAGCGGTTTTATTTTCTAACGTTGTTTTGCAGGTTCCGACGACGAATATCTCGAACATTTATAGTACGGACTACGGAGTATAATTTATTGAAATGATAGGATGATTGAATTCACTTCGTGTTGCTGATTTGCTGATAAATAAATTAAATGAATTAGTGTATAATAATCACCTAAAAGGGATTTTATATTCTATCACCCGATTATATCTGTTTTATACGAAGTATTAATAATTACTCTACTTTATAAGTATACCCTATAAAGATTAGGGCCGTAGAGAATTGGTTTGGTCTAAAATGTGAAGTGGAGGGTACGGAGTATAGCATTGTCTCATGTAAGTATTTACTTTGCACTAACTTATTACATGCCAAACAAACAACACAATGCGATTTTAAATGTGAACTGGTTGCAGATCTACACTTATGCACATAAAGTTTCAATGTATAATTACCAAATGCATTAGTTAAACTACACATTCTTTTTAGCTCATTTTTTATAATAATCATACACAGTCATCTTACAGAGTTACAGCTTGCTTTATAAAATTTTGATGAAGTTAATAATTTTTTTAGCATCAAAATGGTTTTTCATTAATATAGAGCAAACATGCAAGACACAAAATTCAGACGATTATTACAGATTCGATCATAAGCCCTAGCAATAGACTTAGAGTCAACCACCCATACAAAGCAACCTGACTCGGTAGACACAAAACAGGCAAGAAGTCTGAAACGACAGAAAATGAAGCACTATCTATCAAAAGTTCTTCAAAAAATCAAAATACTCCAACCATACATGCTCGAATTAAAATAAAAATAAGTACTCTATCATCATCATCAATCATCATCATCATCATCATCACAGAGAGACTGTTTCCGGATGACCCATAGTGAAAATCACGTCCAAAATTGCATGGACTGGCTGTTGCTTCATAACAAAAATAATAAGAAAATAAAAACTTTTCCCAAATTGCTTTCTCGCACGAAGGTGGTTCCGGAGGAGGGCGAGCTGCTATAGTAGTATAGTATGGTAGAAGAGAATTTCAACCCCCGGAAAATTCGTTTGAAATCATATCCTTGCACTCTCCTAATTGCTCTCGCCAATTCGCTCCTTGAGATTTGCCATTGAAATCCATGTCCGAGGTACAGAAGAAAATTCTATCATTTTGTCACATTCCAAAATTCCCAAAAGGAAAGCCGCTGAAACTCTCGTTCCACGAAAATCCAAATCACATGAACGAAGCTCAGCAAAACATAAAACCCTAACTAGTGTAGGAAGACGACCACTTTTTGTCACTCTTTTGATGAAGTTAATAATTTAAAGATGTTAATTACTTAATTGTTTCTATTGCTTATAACACATTAAATACAACAAAAATATAACAGGAAATATCTTCAGCCATGACTCATTGAATGAGCAAGACATATAATGGAATGGAGGGGATTGATAAATAAAAAGGAAAAACATCGAGGAAAATGTTAGTTTGTAGGCCTGGACTCGGGCCGGGCGGCCCGACCCGGAACCGGCCCGGCCACTGTAGCAACCGGCCCGGCCCGGTGGCCCGGTCCACCGGCGGTTCGGGTCGAACCGGCCCGGTGGTTCCCGGTTCCGGGCCCGGGCCTTCCATATGGTGAACCGGCCCGGCCGGTTCGGGCCCGGTCCGGGCCGGAAATAATTTTTTTTTTATTTTTTTTTGAAAATTTTTTATGTTTTGGGTTAGATTAGGTATTTTGGTCCATTTGAGGTGGTTTGGGGTGGTTTGGGGTTGAGAAAGAGGGGTAGGGGATTAAATAAAGAAGCCAAAAAAAAAATAGGGCGGATGGCCCGGCCTGGAACCGGCCCGGAACCGGCCACCCCCGGTTCGGGCTCGGGCCTCAATATTCTGAACCGAGGCCCGGCCGGGCCCAGGCTCGAGGCCCGAACCGGCCCGGTTCAGTCCACCCCTATTAGTTTGATGCTTCAACTTGTCTCCTGCCAAGTAAATAGTCCCTAGCCTATATCGGAACTTGGAGAGTACTCCATTTTTTGTGTCATTATGGTAGTTGGTTAAACCTTAAAGGCTACAATGTTTTCTACGATGCTACTTTGTTGTTAAAAATCATGTAGAATGATCACTCCAACTTCATTTCAACAAAGAGAATGACCGCAATCGATTAAACTAACAGAGTAAAAATATGGAACTGCCAAATAAGGCAAAAGGACAGTTTTTCATACGCCTCCCTAAAAATTAGAAAGGAAAAAACATCAACTCATTCAGTCTGAGCGAAAAAAGTGGAGTCTTACCGTATATGTCATACAGGATGGATTTGATTTACAATTCATGTGAAAATGAGTAACTAACTGCACAATATATGTCATGGGAAGGGCGGAATACTAAGGCAGCACTGCTCTGTCTGAGTTCATCATGGAGGTTCATGGTGCTCTAGTTCAGCTGGCAGCAAGTAAATTTGGATCATATATTCATACCTAGTCTATAAATTCATATGCAGGATAACATGCAGTCTATGCAGACACTGAGACACAGAAGCAGGAAACTTCTTTTTCATCGACAAAAAAATCCTCAGATCCTGAAAATTTAACATGACAGGATTACTTTTGGTCAACTTTTATTTTTACACTTCTGGCCCCATGGTTATAGATTTTTGTCACTTACGATCCTTCTGACCACTTACCTGATCAATTTTTTAATATCCATATAATATCCATCGACTTTTCCATCATTTCCAATGGAGACAAAGATTCATTATTTTTTGGCTTGGGAATATGATGGAATAAAGCAAAATGACTTACTAACCTGTCTGCCCTTCTTCGTTATGAAGTAAAAGTCGGTCCATGCCATTTTCGGCACGATTTTCATCACGGGTCATCCAGAAAGATTCTCTCTGCTTTAGTACAAGGGTAAGTTTGCGTACATCCGACCCCCCCCCCCTACCCCACCGCTGCTGGGAGCCTTTGCAGCACTGGGGTAATGTTGATGTGGGTCCAAAAGTGGAAAAATGAATGGTAAGGACTACCACTAGGAATGTTCTAATTATAGTGGTAGGACCAAAAATAGAATTAATTCAACGAGTGATAACTTTAGATGATGAACATGTTTAATTTCCCCTGTATTTTGGGTAAAAGTAACACCAGAGGGTATATTAAGTATTTAACATTACTAAAAAATGTAATGAAAAACTAACACACCTATCCTCTTGCAGAGATGTCATTGGTCAACCCGCACATCGAGACCATTATGACTGATAATCACATTACTCTCAATCTGTTTATCAACTTTCTTTTTCCTCCGAGCTTCAAATTCTTGAAAACCTTCAATCTGCAGATGAAAGTAATATTAATATTTACTTAGGATGTTACGATGACATCAGTAAGAATCATCGAATAGAACAATGCATCAAATAATAGAAGAATCTACCTGTTGAAATTGATCCATAGAAATAGGGTTTCCATGAAGGGATATGTTCTGTAAATTTTTGCACTCCCGTAAAAAATTTGGAGGTATCTGCCAAACCAAAGACATCACACTGGTTATTAAACTACTATAACTTCTTACATCTAGACATGTTGAAAATACTAGGGGTTTACGCCTTGCATCTAATTTTAAAAATAAGATGGAGAGTTACTTTAAAATGAACTTTTATTATATAATTTAGAACATGGCATTTGGAGTAAGTAAAATAAATCAATTGTATAGTGAAGTTCTGCGCGTCAGAACTCAAAATGTGATATTTTAGGTCCTATTTCAAAATAATCATGACCATGTATTATTGCGGGGGGGAAATAATTTACATGTAAAATAGAGGATACTTATTAATTTGTGGTGTTCAGAAGCATTTTTTGCTTAATGATGGAGATATTTGACAAGCACCTGTCCAAGATTGTTATTGTTCATGCAAAGTGACTTCAAATGTACAAGGCTGCAAGCAGAAGCAGGGAGTTCTTCAATGGAGTTATCTGTGACAATAGTTTACAATCATGATAATGAAAAAGTTTAATAAAAAGGTATTGAAAGAGAAAATGCTAGAGAGATCCATCACTCATCCTAAGGAAGTCTTCGAGCTCATAATACTACATGCCTCATTAGTCATAATGAATTAATTAGAATTTGCAAATAAATTCTAAGAGAACAAAGTGGAAAAGTTTATAGACACAATAAACCTGAGATCAGTGACTCGGTGTTGTTGCTAAAACTTCTTCCGTTGAATACTAGGTTATGATGAAGCATTAGGAGAGGGAGAGGCTGTTTTTTGCACAAACCTTTTTTTGGGGGAAGGTGAAAGTTGATATACATCTAACAATCAGATCTATATGATGAAAGGCCGAAAGGGCTCTCTGGCCATGCCCTAAGAAAAACTAGAAGACAAGACTGGGAATGTCAAATAAAAAAATGAGTAATTACAAACAGCACCGGTCCTCAAAAGCTGCTTCATCATTCCATGGCAATTGAACAACAACGTCAGATCACTAAAGGTTATTAAGCACGGAAACAGGTATTGTGCCAGGCTGCCAGGTACAGGGGCCATGAATGGCGTTCATTAACAATATGACACACTGGTACGGCGGGGGAGGGTCAACAAGTTTTATAAATATTTCATAACTTCATGATATATAACGTCCACATTAATTTTATATAGGATAAATATTACTCCATACTAATAATGTGGAAAGTTCACAAAAGTCTTAAAGTTAAACATTAAATTTGAAGCATTCAAATATTAAATGCAAAATAAACAATACCAATGATGTCCAATGTTACATCATCTGAAGAAGAAGAATACACAGAGCAAAAGTTTATAATTATTGTAGGGACTGCAGCAACAATAAAAAAAGGGGAGATGGTGTAACATCTAGTGCTTTTTCTTCGATGACAGGCATCAACAAGAGTCACTGAGTGATGAATAGTTGAATACAAATAGATTCATAGATAGAGGCTAGGAGTGATAAGAGAGATGTGGTTTATGTTTTAGCAGTTTAGCCCAATACCTGAGTTATAGCGAAAAGATACATCTCCATTTCTTTTTCAAAAAGGTTCAGCTGTGTCCGTCATGCGTCCAAGAATTTAAAAAAGAAAGTTTGGCCACGTTTTAGGGATGCCCCCATGTCTCAGGAGTACCCGTGCTTCCAAGAATAAAACTACTTGAAATCTAGTAGTTGTTTTTACATATTACTAGTACACTTGCAATTTATTTAGAGAAGATTATTTTCACTAATCATTAGAGAAGATTATGGACCAACTTCCATTACCGTCAATGTGGCTAGAGAAAATTATATATCTATATATGTATATACACATATATACGTGTTGAAAAATAAATTTGTTTTATAGTCATTTCCACTTTTAGCCTCCCAGTTTTCCCAATCTTCAATTATTTTCAACAATACATACACACATATAAAATTAAATATATATAGGGAGAGAGGGATATCTAAAAAGAGTGATCATAGACTACCGTTTGCCTGCAATTCTTCAAGAGAGGAACACTTTCCGATGGATTCTGGCAAATTTTTCAGCTTGTTACTTGACACATTTAATAGGACTAACTGCATAGTCCAAGAAAGTGGGTGTTAGTTTTGCAGCATAATAAAACTAGTGATGCATTGTGGATTTTAATTTCCTTTTTTCAAGTCTAGGATACTAGCAACTGCATGCATTACATGTCTAGGATTTTAAACTCTACAACTCTCCCTCACCTTAAGCAACTGCATCAAGGGCTACTAGCATACTACATATTTCCATCAAAATGGACTGGAAGATTTTAAGCCAATGAAGAAAATTTTGTCATATGGCACAAAGTTCTCAGTGCCATTCCGCCACAGCCCCCACTTAGCAAAATTGAGAAATGTTCCCATGCAGCATCTAGAATCATAATTGTAGTTGGTGATGAGATTTGAAACTAAAGGGAGAACCAGCAATTTGCAATAGCTAGTAGGGCATGATCACATGATGGAGGGCTTATGTCTTTTACAAGAACAAGAAAGGGGGCACTCTACATATTTTGACACCTAAAAATTTTCTTTGAGATATACCATATATCCTAAAGAGGTGTCAATTCATTCCTCATAGCCCACACTCCAATCATGCCATATAGAGGTAAAGCATGGAGAAACACATAAAGGAAAACGATTGAACTTAATATTACGAAACAAGTCCATAAGAAGAGCAGATTTTAAAGCCTTCACTAGATGTAAAAATCCCAGCTAGAGGGAACTCACATTGTGTAAGCCCCCAATCGTATCAGGCAAGTTTACTAAGCAATTCTCTGAGACAGATAAGCATTCCAGCTTCACTAGCTGGCCCACTGAACAAATGAATACTGTAGCAGTTAGTAAAATCAGGAAAGTAGAGCCTTAAACTCTACCACTGGCAAAAGAACAAGAAAAGCCTCGTACTTGTATATTCAGAAAATCAAATATGAAGAACAAGAGGACCATAAAATGCCCTTGCTTGAGAGCGAAGAGTATTACATTCCTCAGGCAAGGTTTTCATTCGATTCTTATCAAGTTTCAGAACCTTTATGGACTGAAGCAACCCCAGATTCACTGGAAGGCTCTCTATATGGTTATCAGCCAAAATCTGAAAGGCAGTGCTATGTTAAAGTCTGAATGAATGTATAAGTCAATACAGAAATGCATACCCAAGAGAAGGCAATAAATATAGACAATGCAGTTTTATGCAAGTCCTCTTACCAGCCTCTGCAAGTTCATTAACTTGTTAATCTCCACAGGAATATCAACTGTTGAAGTAAAGGGATACAATTTATAAGATTGAAAAGGGTATACAATAAAACTCCATGATATGAACTTTAAAGATATGTCTTGTGAATAAGAAAACCGTATGCGTGTATGACTCCGATAGTAAAATCCTATACATAATTAGTGAATAAACAACTAGAGTACCTTGAATCCATGAAGCCCAAAAATGGAAAAAATGATTGAAGAAAACAAATGACAATTGCAGTCATTAGAAACTAAAGTACTAAACAAATACCTATTTTGTTGCATGTCAAATCAAGAGTACGCACAGATCTCTCTAGGTCAAGAACTTCATCTGGAAATGACTGAAGAGAAATATAGAAGTCAGTCTCTTGTAATTGATATAAAATACTTCTACAAGGAAAGCCTTCAGCAGCTGCTAACCAGTCTTTCCAGTGCCAACGTGTCAACAATCATCATTATTCATGAAATAACCATAGATATATTATTTCATAGCTAAAGACCAGTTTGTGTTGTTGTTGTTGTTTGTAAAGACCAGTTTATCTCTTTAAAATCAGATTACAATTATATAGTTCAGTTAAGGTGATTACTGATTAGTGATTAGCCATTATATTGAGAGGTACTGAACATTAGCATCCAATTGAAAATTAGCTTCAAGCAATGTACAACACAGTATAGTTGCAGAACACACGACATGTGTGCATGTTGATTCATCAAGAGCAGTTAATCAATACTTAAATTTCAAACTTTCTCCAATAACTTATTTTCCAAATAAAGAAATACTCCCTCAACATAAAAAAAAAAAAAAAAAAAACTCCCTATGTCCCTGTATCTTTATCCCATCTTTCTATTTTAGCCGTCCAGATTAACATGTCTCATGGAATATATGGTTGTATCTGTGTGTTTCTGATTCATGTGCACTTCAAATATTTGATAGCATCTACATAATTACATTTTTGTTAATAATCGTCCCACATCTCAATCTTAGTGGGACAGATAGTAAAAAAAAAAAAACTTTGATTTCTACAACTAGAACAACCAGCAAATTCATTCGTTAATAGCTACTAATAATAGATATGAAGCTTGCTTGCACTTTTCAAAACCAATATACAGGGAAATGAAAAGGGAAGGAATTGTAAGAATGCCTTCAATTTGGAGTCGCATAAAGCTACGATTCCGGTGGCGCGCCACCGAGCCATGCGGCTGGCCTTCGTATCCGCGTTCTTGCTGTTGCAACAACCCATGATCCCTAGCTTCAAGCTGCCTCTCACTCTGTTCTCAATTCGAAATAATAATTAATAATGATGCAGAAGCTATGCGTGGGGGAGTCAAGATGGAGACGATGTTGATACGAAGACTTTTCTGGAAAATTGAAAATTGGATGAAGCTTGTTTTGATGATGAAGAGGAAAGCGCGTGCGTAGCCTCCTCTGGTTGGTTGCATGTGGCCGAGATTGCAAAGCTTTTCTAGTCGATCGTATAATAATAATGTAGATAGAAAACACTCAGTATAAGCGTTTTTTGTGAACTCTCTATTTTCTGTCTACAGTACATATACACAACTACACAAGCAGCTCCCCTGTGCACAAAAAAGATGTACACCAATAATTACTCACTAATGTATGTTTGATTCCACTGATTGAAAAGATATTTTTAAATGTTTTGGTAGTTGTTAATTTTAGAAGTTTTTTTTTAGGGATTTTAGAAGGTGTTTCATTAGTTGGATTTTAGTGTTAATTTGAAAATATGTTTTTGATATTTTTAGTAGTTGTTAACTTCATAAGTGTTTCATTAGTAGTTAATTTTTAAGGCCCGGTCTAATCTTGAATGTTTTTACTTTGGACGGTAATTTGTTGGTCTGGTCTGGTCTGATCTGATCTGGTCTGGTCTGATCATCTGATCTGATCTGGTCTGGGACAAATTACAGTTCAAGTTAATGCATGAAAGAATGACTAAAATGAGACCATGGAGTAAAGAGACTCAAATAACCCTACTCACATCCCTAATTTCATCTGAACTTTCCATTTCATTTCATCGTAGAAGTAGCGCAGCTCTTTCCCTTGAAATGGCGGATTTCATCCGATGAAGATGGCGACCAGATTTTGTGACGAAGATGGCGACCAAACCTCTTTCCGGCCATCCCTCATCTTCGCCCGCATAGATTCTTTGAGCGACGGCTGCCGCTACGAATAACGACGGAGACGACGGCTACGCAGAGCAATGGCGATGGCTAAACCTGCCACTGGAACGCCTCTCCTCCTCTCATCTCTTCTTCTCCTTTCTTTTTGTCCGGAAACCGCTATTGCTCGCTCCTGCGGTGATGAGCTTCGTAGATCCAGCGAGGAACTTCTAATCCGGCGGCGAGATCTATTGATCCGGCGACATGCTTCGTCGGATTTGGGAGCCACCGGCGACTTTGCTGGTGGCTACGGCAGATTCTCAAGTTGACCCTCAACAGATCTGAAACTCTTGTTCTGTGAGGCTCGTTAGGCTAGTGTGGGGCAGGGGTAGTGGCGGAATGTAGGGAGTTGGTGTATGCGGTGGTGATGGCTGGGTCAGGCAGTGGCAGTAGGTGGCCAGGGTGAGTACGGGTCTGGAGAAAGACACTGATGTTGCCCCGTGATGGTCACTGTCACCGACGACAGGCACTATTGCCGGCGGTGGTCACTCGCCGACGAGGTCATTGGCCAGCCGGCAGGTCACTATGGTGGGGTAGGGGGCTGGTTGGGCAGGGGGGCGGGACTGGACTGCTAGGGTAGCAGCGGGGTTGGTTGGGAAATTCAGGGCATTGACGAGGCGACTGGATGTCACTATTGGTTGGTCACTAGGGTCGGGTTGGTCACCGGGGTCGGGTTGGTCACTGAGATTGGCGTGGTCTGGGGGCGGATGTCACCGTAGTCGAGATGTCACTAGAGCTGAGTAGTGTTGGTAATTGTGGCATTGGTCGGGTGTAACTGTAACTGGTAGACGATGGTCATTGTGGCGGTGGTCACTGCACGGGAGTCACTATAAAAATTGATCACCGGGCGGATGTCACTTTGTCAATTGGTCACTGGACAAAAGTCACTGCACATTTGGTCATTGTGATGCGGGTCATTGGTGGGACGTATTAATTTTTGGTCACTGGATGAATTTTGTAACTATGTCATTGGTAACTGTAACATTGGTCATTGCACATTTGGTCACTATGACGAATTACTGTAGCAGGCCAGTGGGTTTGGGCTTAGTAAGGGTGTAACAGTCCCTTAAGTATTATTTAGTCTTATTTTTGGAACTTAAAAGAAAAGTCTCTTTTTTTGTCCAAATGTTTTTAATTAGTATTATTTGAGGACAAACCCCTAAAAGCATCCTAAATGTTTCTGACTCGAATCTTTACAATATCAAATAATCAAATCTGAATTTTTTTTATCGCATTTGATCCAAAGGTAGTTCTAAAGGGCAACAAGGGCCTAGACCCACCAAAAATGAAAAAAATAAACTCGTTTATCGGGGGTGAATATGCCGGTTCATTTGGCCTGCGAGTAATTAGGATTTAGGGATGTGTTTGTGAAATTAGTAAAGGACAAGACTCTCCCCGTTGAAGTATGGATGAGTTGATTTATTCGGCCTTAATTAATTCAGTAAATGAGTGTTTACATGGACTAGTCTCAGTCTCAAACCAGACCAAGTCAGACTTGAATAGATCAAATCGGATAAAACCAAATTAGACTTTGACAATTGTAAAGTACACATAAAACAGACATTTATCATATCGGTTCAGCCCAGACCAAAATAGATCAAATTAAACAAGAAAAAGTTGATCCAATTAAAAATATTTTGTGTAAAATATGTTTTTTTTTCTTTTACAATTTTGCTTATTGATTATTACATGATTAAATATTTGCTTGATTAATCAGTTGTTCATCTTTATCGCTATTTTTTGTAATGCACTAATGTATTTTTAATTTTTTTTAATATAATACGTGTAATTGTCAACTACTAAATTGTGAATGTATTGAATTATTGATAGTGTTGTTTGGTTATGCACTGGTGCATTTTAAATTCTTGTTTGTTGTACTTTGTATTTTAAATTTGTATTAATCATTCTTATGTGAAAATGTGTTTTAGCTTTTTTAGTTAACATTTGTTATGTCTTACGTAGTATTTCCGTCCTTTAAAATTTTGTCATTTTTACCTTTTTTGTTTTCCCAAACATTTTAATCAATTTCCTTTTTAATCACTTTATTATTCTACGTTTCAATTAAACTTGTCAAAGTTTTAGGACTTTTTTCATGAATACTACTTAATTAAATTCAAAAGACAAAAGTATAACCTATTTTAAAATTTTCCAAACAAGTGACACATTCAGTGATTAATTTCCAGTGGCTCATCATCTACAAGTGACCTGTTACTCTGAAATATACCATCGTGACTCTTGTCCAGTTACTCGTATACAGTGGCTAGTCATTTTTTTGTCTAAAAATACACTAATCTCAGCCTCACCAAGGAAAAATAGCAATTAAAGTTCAATTGATCAAGTGAATTCATGCCTACAATGCAATCCTCGAGAATATTAAATTCCTAAAAAGTGATTGCTTTTACTCATTTAGGGCATAAGAACAGTGCCACAAATGACTCCTACAAAAAATTTCTAAGCTTAGCAAATTAATCTCCTAGTTCCCTAAACACCAAGACTATGTCAGAATTATCCACGGGTAAGGAAACGGGTCATTTGGCTATGAAGCTCATTTAATTGGGTAAACAATACACGGTCATGCTCAAAGTGACTTCTCCTAAAGGACTTTTTTAGGTGAGGTGAATGATTTATGAATTGATTCAATGAGTGACTAATGCCTTCATTCTTTCAACAACTAGATTATTGTGCAAGTAATTTAAGCCTAATAAACACTTCAATAATGTTTTAAAAGCATAGTCAAAATGCTAGCCAGCTCACAAAGACGCAGTTTAAAGAAAAAAAATTCAAAAATTTTGACAAAGCTTTCCTATGAAAATAGGACTAACACATGTGCATGCTAACTCTAATAATCCCATATAACAACTACTGCATGAATGCCCAATTCACTCCCCCACACTTAAACTTTGTCATTGCCCTCGATGACCAAAAATGCATTATGCACAAGGGGGTAAAGAGAAAAGGGTCACATGTGTTCAACTCAACTCAAGTCAACATTACAAACATGCGATTAAAAGAGTCGCAGAAACTTCCCTAAGGCTCTGGTTAGTCCAGAACTAAATTGAGTCAAGTGAACCCCGGCACATCATCCCCAAAGCAAGACCTTGAGCTGCAAAAACAAAACACACAAAACGAAAAACGAAAACAGAAAAACACCCCGTTTTTTTCGGGGGTTTTATGAAAGCAAACAATAAAAAAAAAGTGCAGAAATAAAAAAAAACTTGGGTTGCCTCCCAAGAAGCGCTATTTTTAACGTCGTTTGCCCAACACAACTACCTCATTTAGACTCTCCAATAGAAAAGACTGCAACGGGGCCCTAATCATCAAAGTATCCAACTTTCCCTCAACAAATGTCATTAAGTGGCGCAGACCTTTAAATTCTCGAGTACACGTAGGCAGCACATGGTCTTCATAACCCTCATCAGCACAGGAGTGAAGGATGAAACTCACATCCTCTTCGGGTGGATAGAGAACATGACTCAATACTTTGATCATTCTAGACATCACCGGAAGCTCAAAACATGTCTCAATGCAAAGATTAGAAGCAACACCGTAATCAAACTGCACCATGGAAAAAACTTCTTCTTCCTCAAAAACTTTATGAACAATCAAAAAACCTCTTTTTGACTCTGTATCACTCTCTATGTGAGCATCCCAACTCTCGTTAACACTGTTCTTATCAGTGTCTTCTCGGTTTCTCTACATAAAAAGGAATATCATCATTAAGGAGTGAATCATAGAAATCCAAATCTGAAACCACGTAAGAGCGGATTGGTGCATGTTACAAGAGGGGTAATCTTGCTCGTGGAGAGGGACTTCTTCATTATGGACATCATCTACCTTGCCCCCACTCTCTTGGAGCGTGTAATCATCTTTTCCCAACTCATCTTCAATACCCAAACCTACCTTATTAGCACCATCATCATGACTGATCTGCTTCATGCCTCATCAGGTGTTGAGACTAATGATAAATCAAATGACTGGGGGGTTTCTGTATGAAAGTCCTAGTGATTAATGACTTCATTAGTTACAGTTTGTACCGTTATAAACTTTTGCCTGTATTCTTGGAAAAACAACTCGAGACTAGCTACTATCTTCTTGTTCAAATTCAGACATAGGTGGGTCTTCAAAAGCATCAGAGAGTGTATCATCCATCATACTCCCACCATCGCAGTCTGACTCAATCCCATGATCATCCTTATTGGTCTCCTCAGGTTGGGCTTGTTGGATTATTTCCAATTAATATGGCCTAAGGACCAATATTAATATGTGTTCTATATTTATGTACTCCCTCCGTCTTCGAAAGAAGTTCTCACTTCCCTTATTTAGATGTCCCTAATTTAAGTTCCTGTTTCCTTAAATGGAAAGTTATCTACATCAAAACAGTGTCGAAACAGTGTCAAAACAGTAAAATTTACCCCCTGGTAAGTTTACTTGCATAAAAGTGTGTGAAAGTCAAATGGGGAACTTCTTTTGGGGACGGAGGGAGTATAATATATATAATTATGTATTATATATATATGTGTATTATTTGATGGAAATAATACTTAAGGGGTACCATTGTGGTAACACCCTTTAGGACAAAATTTGAGGAGTTGTGACTATTAGGATTTCTCCCTTATTAATACTCCTCCCTTGCCAAACCAAAAACGTACGTATGAACACCAAGGCTAGGAGAGATCAAAAAATCACAACTCTCTAAGTTATATACTCCATCTATCATTTGTCCTACAAGGGATTACACATCCATTCTCTTGAAGCAATGGCATCATCTTCTTCCAAAATCTCTCAAATGAACATTGGATACTCTCCAAGTAAGTCTCCATAAATTTACAATTATGATAAATTTACAATTGGTTATTATGATGATTAGTTTTTCCATCATTTGGTATCAGAGCCATTTTGTAACATCACCGTGATTATTATTATGCGATTAACAATCACGTTAGTGCGTAGTTTTTCCTTGCATCTGCGTAACTGCTTTTAAAACAAAACAAAAAAAACGTTACGCCGTACGTCGGTACCACACCAGGCCAGAACGTGAAATTAAAACTAATGGTGTTAATGGGGAATTATGATTTAATTTATGTATATATTATGATGCTTGTTGATCGACATCTGTGATAATGCATGTTATTACATCTGTAAAATTTTGATCTATTGCATGCTTAATACGAAGTATATTATTAAATGGGTGTTTTCCCCATTACAACTCCCGTGTTTTTGCTTCTTGTGTTAGAAACTACCCTGGTTTCGGAATTCTCTCTTATTAAATCACGAGTGTTGCCACTGCACAAAGAATTTTCAAGTTTTCTAATCCAAGTATGGCTAAAACTATCGGAATATATTTTTGTGGAGTGTCGTGTGGAAATTTTATACTACGTACATAAGTTGGTTTATACTTTTGTGGTGTATAATGATGTAATTCATACTACGTACATCATCACCTAAATGGAGTATAATTATTTGAAGTACATCACGTAAACAAAAAAAACAATAAACAAAAAAACGATGAAGTGTATAATTACGTATGCATGTTATATTTATAAACATATACTGTGCTTTACAATTAACTTATGAGAGAGAATTCTTAGTATAGGAGTAAAACATATTAAATATTCCAAAGTAGGACTCCTATCTCATTTGAAGTTCGTTGCACGGAAATTAATAGTAAGGGACTAGAATGCCCTTAATGAATACTCCAATCTATTTAGTAAAAATATAAAGTAGAATAATAAATTAAATGCATTTCACAGTATCATTTTCCCTCATTCTCTCTCGGCCACTCCATCCTGTAGAAGTTGCCGCCGCCCGCCGGAACCACCCAGGGGGCAGGACTTGCACCAGTCACTGCTGCCCATCACCCATTGCCGCCGCCGGACGCCACCACTAGATGCCGCCGCCGCCGGACGCCGCCACTAGATGCCGCCGCAATTTCCCCATTCCTCATCCTTCTACTCTTCTGCACCACCAATCGGACACACAAAGAATCGATCTTCTACTCCAGCGGCAGCGACTTCACTCCGACGTTTGCTACGACTCCGGCGACGTCGTTGGTCCTCTCCGGTAAGTATCTATCTTCTTCTCTTCATCCTCCTCATCCACCTTCTCATCCTCCTCCTTTTCTTCTTCAGTTGGGTTATGTAATTTTTCGTTTTACTTTTCAGATTCAAAATGAAAAGCCTTAGATTTAGATTTGAAATTTTGGGAGTCAAATATCTGAAACTCCAAAACTTGATTATCTAAAAATTTAGATTCGACTTTTTAGTATTAAGATACGTACTCCAGGGAATGAAAAAAATTGGATCTAATTTGTATTTGTTTATTTTGATTTTTTTATTTCAAAAATTTCAATTTAGTGAATTTGGATTTGAAAATTCTATAACTAATGTTTATTTTTGAAAAATTATTTGAAAGCAATCTCATAATATGATATTACATGTATTAAGATGACAAAACTATTCTGAAAAAAAAATAACAATTTTTTTTACAAATATCATTTTTTTAAATATGTTTAGCAAATATGTTGCAAAAAAATACGTTTGGCAAATAATGTCATTTTGCATTTATGAAGTTGGCACTAAATAGATATGTTAGGCAAATAATGCCATGTCTTATATCTGTTATTGCCATTTATTTTGTTACAAAATGACATAACAATTTTAATATGACATTAAATTATATTTCAATATTTTTTATATATAAATATGGTCATCTATCATTGCAGATTTGGCACCAGAGAACATGGCTGTGGCAAGATTGAGACTTGTTTGAGAGCGGCTACGGATCGGACAACGGAACATAAAAATGACACTAATTGTCAACGGAACATTTTATACGGAAAACCATGGAAATTTATGCCAATTTGGAATTTAAATCATAAAATTAGTTTGAACAACTAAAAAAATTGATTGACATGAATGTAAAATTATTATCTTATTGTAAAAGAGAAAATAAAAGGTTGTAACACAACGATAGCAGAGCGCTTAAAAAATGACAGAGCCTAACCTAGAAAAATGGCATTATGTGCCGAAATTACAAAAGAACTCAAGAAGAGGAATCTGAAATGTTTATAAAATGTCAAAAATTATAATATATATTGTACAAGATAAAATTTCAAAAGAATAAAATCTTGATGAAAAATTTAAAGTAGAACAGAGAAGGGAGAAAGAAAACAATTTGGTTGAAACAAATCTTGAAAGAGAGAAAAAAAATTGAAGTAAAAATCAGTCAAAAAGGGGTAAAGAGGCAGCAACTTCACGCTGCAAAAAGGGGAGGAAAAAAGACAGAAGAATAGAAGGGAGAAGAAGATGAAACAAACTAACCTCCGATGCTCGACGCTCTTGATCCGAGTTGGTGAGCGAGAAAGATTAATTCGTAGCAGTAGAAGAACAAAAATGAAAGAGAAGAAGGATTAATTCGTAGTTAGAAGAAAGAGAAGGCTAGGTGGTGCTCTTACAATGAATTCAAAGAGAACATGCGTGTGACAGGAGGAAAAAAAAAAAGGAATGAGTGAAGACAGAGGAGAGAGAGTGTGTGGAGGATAAGGCTGACGCCTGACGCGGAAAGAATTTAAAAGAGGGTAAAATTGGAAAAGAAATCGTACGGGCAAGCAGTTAACTCCTATTGGGAGAATAAATCAATATGAACTCCTAATTTGGAACTTCTTAATTGTTTTACTCCTGTTTACGGTAAATACTTTTAACTTATCCGGCTACATATCATGGAGTATATTATTTATTGTTAAGGACTTCTGTTAACGTAAAGTGCCATGTTATAATTAAATTAAATTATGATAATATGATCTTGTGTTTTAATTTAATAATAATTTGATTCGAATCCATTAAATAATTAACTTAAACTGTCGGCCCAACGGAAGACATTTAAGTTGATTTGGATAAATTTTAATTTGCACCCCATTTATGATCTCGAATCAATTTTATGAAAAATAAGTATGTCTACTTTATTTGGGATTTTATGCAAATTATATGGAGCATTATACAGTGAACCCAACGGCTAGTTGTTTAATGGTACATATGATTCTAGTATTGACTTTATGAACATAGACATCGCATTTATGCCCAAAGGTGATTTGGGATGTCTATGTAGTAAATTATAATGATTATAATGTCATTACGTTTAATTATTGGAATTAGCCAAAGTGAAACCAATGGTTAAACAAGACATTTTAGTATCTATTTTTTCGGTGTTGATAATAGATAATTTTACTGACATATTATTTCGGTGTTGTCAATTATATTTTTCTCGTTCAAATCGTTTTTGCATACACTTAAATTTTATAATTTCCAACAGCCACTTTAACATCAAATTGTGGGATTGAACCCTTAACTGGCACTAATTTTGAGTCATGGAGAGACAATGTCAGACTAACCCTTGGAGTCATGGATCTTGATTATGCCCTAAGACACGATCCTCCCGCTGCACTCACCGCTGAAAGTACTCAAGAGCATAAACGAGTGCATGAACAATGGGAGAGATCAAATCGCATGTCTCTTACGATCATAAAGAATTCCATCTCGGTTGCCATTCGTGGAGCCATACCGGATTCGGACAATGCGAAAACTTACTTGGACTCCATAGAGGAGCAATTCAAGGGCACCTCCAAGGCTCATGCGAGTACATTAATCTTGCAAATGTTGACAAAGAAATATGATGGTGTGAGTGGTGTGCGTGAGCACATTATGATTATGAGTGACATGGCTAACAAACTTAAGAGCATGGATATGGAGATTAGTGAGGGCTTCTTTGTCCACTTCATTATGACCTCCTTGCCCGCACAATTTGGTCCTTTTAAAATTAACTATAACACTCAAAAGGAAAAATGGAAAATGAGTGACTTAATTGCAATGTGTGTACAAGAGGAGGAGCGCCTCAAAGTGGAAAGGCCTGATGTCGCTCATCTCACAACCACAAACACTAGCAAGAGAAAGGGCAAGTTCAAGACTGGTGAAAGCTCAAAGGTCCACAAAACTGGTACAAGTGTGCTCGCAGGCTCAACCAATGCCAAGGGTCCTCCTCATTGTAAATTTTGCCATAAGAAAGGGCATTTTCAACGAGAGTGCTCTAAGTTCAAGGAATGATTAGCCAAAATAGGTACACATCTATTTATGATTTATGAGTCCTTTAACATAAGTGTTCTGATAAACACATGGTGGATTGATTCTGGTTCTATGGTTCATGTGACAAACTCCTTACAGGGATTCCATACAATCCGGAGGTTGGAAAGAAACCAAAGGACCATTAAAATCGGGAATGGTGAAGACCTTAATGTTGAAGCTGTTGGTACCTTACCTTTAGTATTGGAAGGTGACTTCTGCATGTGTTTATATGACACATTATATGTACCAAGCATTACTCGGAATTTAGTATCTGTACCTAAGTTAAACAATAATGGCTATGTATTAACTTTTAATAATTGTAAAGTTACTATATGTAAAGATTCCGATGTTGTTGGTTATGGTTGCTTAGAAGACAACCTTTATAAATTATGCTTGGATGATACATTTTCGAAATCCTTGTTGTCATATAATATCAATGAAAATCCAATCAAAAGAAAACGAGACTTGGAAGCTTCATCCATGTTGTGGCATCAACGTTTAGGCCACATTTCACGGGATCGAATGCTAAGGCTCGTGAAGGATGAAATATTACCATCTCTCGATTTTAGTGATTTTGAAACATGTGTAAAATGCCTTAAAGGGAAAATGGCAAAGGGAAATAAAAGAGGCGCCACAAGGAGTTCCGGTTTGCTGGAATTAATTCATACTGACATTAGTGGTCCTTTTCCCGCTAGGATAACTGGACATAAGTCATTTATCACTTTCATAGATGATTATTCGCGATATATGTACATGTACTTGATCAATGAAAAATCTGATGCACTTGACACGTTCAAAACCTTTAAGGCCGAAGTTGAGAATCAACTCGACCGTAAGATAAAGATAGTGAGATCAGATAGAGGAGGCGAGTATTATGGTAGACACACTGATATAGGTCAAGCTCCCGGACCCTTCTATGAATTTTGTAAGGAACATGGGATCCTGAATCAATTTACCATGCCGCGTACTCCTCAGCAAAACGGTGTCGCTGAGAGAAGAAATAGGACCCTTATGGACATGGTACGAAGCATGTTAGCCAATACAAGCCTACCTAAGTTTTTATGGACCGGGGCCTTAAAAACGGCAGTTCATATACTCAATAGGGTTCCTTCTAAATTTGTTCCTAAAACCCCTTATGAAATCTGGACGGGAAGGAAACCGAGCCTTAGGTATATGAAAGTATGGGGCTGCCCGGCTGAAGCTAAGCTCTATAATCCTCAACAAAGGAAGCTTGACATGAAAACTGTTAGTTGCTCCTTCATAGGATACCCTGAACGCTCAAAGGGTTATCGATTTTATTGCCCATCTCACACCACTCGCATTGTTGAGACTCGACATGCTGAGTTCCTAGAAAACTCAACCATTAGTGGGAGCAAGTGTATTGATGATGTTGAATTACAAGAAGTGCAAGAGGAGGGGGGAATGTTTTCTATACCTTTTCTACCTCTTGTACCTCTTGTAGACAATACTACCCTGTCAAGTTCATCTGTCGAAGGTAATGTTGCTCCCTATGTGCCACAAAATGAAGAAACGACAGTTTTTGAGGAAAATAATGGAATACCTCAAGCTGAGCAAATCCCCGAAGTTATCACTGAGCTTCTAGAGCCCGAACCACCATTGAGAAGATCGCAAAGATCTAGACGGCCCACTAATTTTGATGATTATGTAATCTATCTTAATGAGGCCGATCTAGGAAAATGTGATGACCCGACTTCTTATAGTGAGGCCATTTGTAGTGACCAATCTACTCAATGGAATGAAGCAATGATTGACGAGCTTGATTCCATGAGTAAGAATGATGTATGGGGATTTGTTGAATTGCCTAAGGGTGTAAAACCAGTAGGATGTAAGTGGGTTTTCAAAACAAAATTAGACGTAAATGGAAACGTCGAGCGCTTCAAAGCGTGATTGGTCGCCAAAGGCTACACCCAAAAGGAGGGAATTGATTACAAGGAGACTTTCTCTCCCGTTTCAAGAAAAGATTCCCTAAGGATTGTTATGGCCTTAGTAGCTCATTTCGACTTAGAGCTACATCAAATGGACGTTAAAACCACTTTTCTTAATGGTGATTTACATGAAGATGTGTATATGACTCAACCGGAAGGTTTTACGATTAAGGGTCAAGAACATCTAGTATGTAAACTTAAGAAGTCAATATATGGGCTAAAACAAGCATCACGCCAGTGGTATCTAAAATTTGATGAAGTCATGAAAAAGAACGACTTCTATAAAAATCAAGTGGATCAGTGTATTTACCTCAAAATGAGTGGGAGCAATTTTGCGATACTTGTTCTTTACGTTGATGATATCCTCTTGGCAAGTAACAGTGTCGATTTGTTGCATGAGTCAAAACGATTACTTTCACGACACTTTGACATGAAAGATCTCGGAGAGGCCTCTTATGTTATAGGCATCGAAATTCACTGAGATCGAGCGAATAGGACATTAGGACTGTCTCAAAAGGCATACGTGGAACGTATACTCGCACGCTTTAACATGCAACATTGTTCTCCCTTAGGAGTATAATATATATAATTATGTATTATATATAACACGCTTTAACAGGGAGTATAATATATATAATTATGTATTATATATATGTGTGTATTATTTGATGGAAATAATACTTAAGGGGTACCATTGTGGTAACACCCTTTAGGACAAAATTTGAGGAGTTGTGACTATTAGGATTTCTCCCTTATTAATACTCCTCCCTTGCCAAACCAAAAACGTACGTATGAACACCAAGGCTAGGAGAGATAAAAAAAATCACAACTCTCTAAGTTATATACTCCATCTATCATTTGTCCTACAAGGGATTACACATCCATTCTCTTGAAGCAATGACATCATCTTCTTCCAAAATCTCTCAAATGAACATTGGATACTCTCCAAGTAAGTCTCCATAAATTTACAATTATGATTAATTGTGTGATGTTATTTGATCTTGGTTATTATGATGATTAGTTTTTCCATCAGGGCTTCCGCCAGCTGACCCGTCATGTCGATTAGATTCTACATGGTCTTTTGGTATGCCGCAGACATTTCCAAATATTCCTTGAGCGTTTCTTCCAGGCTGAGGTGGGTTTGCTTCATATTAGGCAACATATGTTTCGTCTCCTACAATTGATTATGTGGCTCATTACTCGGCAGTCGGCAAGGATGTAGGAATGACTGAAAAAAATTGTGTTTGTGAGTTGTGGGGAGGGCGAAGTGGGGTAAGCAGTTGCCCAGTAAGGATGGTCATATGGAGGAATGGGGCAAAGAAATAAATGGTGACCTCCTCCACAAAAGGAACAAATGCTATTCTTCGGAAAGTAATCAACCAATTTTTCGGGACTTTTAGTTCGAACGAGAAATTCTAGCATGAAGCCTGGTTTTGCCCGAGGATACTGTGGATAAGGATAATGATGCGGAGAATGAGATTGGGAGTATTGCGATACTCAGGATACTTCTCCCACACACTTTCATCTTGCTTATTGCACAAATTATATCAAGTATACTATTGACCAAGATATTATCGTTGCATAATCTAAAAATTTAGATATTTTCCCTTTGTATATAAAGTACCCCTAAATGACTCGTTTTACCAGTTTACTTGAGATCAACATGCATGGAAGCTCTTTCGGGTAAAGGCTTAACCCACAGTTGAGTGGCCAACCCACCTGGTGAATGATAAACAATGAGTTATGAACTCCACCTCATATTTAGGTTAGAGATTTCAATGTTATGCGATATCTGTAATACTTAAGCTCAAATTTTATATATAACTTGTTTTTTAATGATCAATCAGATGAATAACTTAACCCTTCTTTTATTAGAAATACTCACCATTGAGTGGTATGTAAATCTATCAGTAATATTTCTTTTGTGAGGTGTGACTATAGAATCAAGAGAAATTCAAGTAATTTGTTCTAAGAGCAATTACACATTTTTAGTTTAGATTATCCATTTTCATGAGTCAAAGAAATAAAAATTTAATTCATATTTTTATATTGAGACTCCTCAAATCTGAAAAATATAGAAGGGGATGAAAAGTTCCGCATGTCAAAAAAAGTTTGGAAAATAAAGATAAGCTTTTGATATTCTGATATCAATTCAAAAATGAGTCTACAAAGAAAAGCGTAATATATATAAATAACATGTGTAAACACATCATTTTAACTTCAAAAGTTGTTCAAGACTTCAAGAGACATTGGACTATTGGAGACCATTTATCCTCAAACTGCCTTTGTTTTAGCACTCTGAGATAACTTATATTCTCTCTTAAACTTGGCTGTATCACTTGAATCACTTCCAAACCTTCAGCTGCCTGGTTCATCCCTTATATGTGTATAATACAGAGCAACATTGATCCTGTCCCGTATATGTTTATTCGCAAAAACTTCTGGAGGTCAGATTTCCTTCCAGCCTAAAAACCATTTGGTAACTTCTTCAAATTAAAGTTTGGGTTTGAACACAACCAATGGTACAGAACTTCTAGCCACTTGTTGAAGAAGATGCCAAAACGTTGAACCATGTGATGGATTGAAACATCAATAACCCAAGTTTGTAACTAGTAAAACTGAACCAAAAAAGAACACTTTTAAGGTACTTTCAAAACATTGGAACACAGATTTATAGGAATTAAGGAATTATATTGAAATGATTATAAACTTCCACGGAGTTTTCTAGACATTCTCATTTCTAGATTGACACTTCTCAGCTTGAAGAGTAACAGTTGAAATGAAATCAAGAAACAAATGAAAGAGTCAAAATATTTTTTGTCATAGACTACTTAGATCAGAAGCGACCCAGCAGCAATGAAAAATTTAAGATTAATAAAACAAAGTCACCAAGAAGCACATTATGATAGGAAAATATTTAATTAAATATCAAACAATCAGTAAAATATCTAGTGTTCAATCAAATGTTGTGGCGTTTCTATAAAAAAAATGATGTGGTGAAGAAAAGATCAAAAACCTCTAAATCTGACTTCCAATTTAGAGAAATCTTCTTAAAAAGTTAAAAGTGTTATTTCGTTGGAACAATTTACTAGCTTATTACAGTTTTGATGTTTATCTAAAATCAGTTTCATCAAAATGAGATATATTTGAATACAAAATCGTACCAAAAACTCAATTACATCACAACTTAGTTTCATAAAAATAAAAAACAGCTCTTTTTTTAGTAAAATTTATCAGGTACTAAAAAGGGGGCGGGGAGGGAGTAATTGATTTTATTAATGTCTTTGTTATTTTATTTTAATCAAAATACATTATTAAATTTCATACAGGTAGCTCAGCTATATTTTCTATACGTGAGGATAGATTTTTTATCTTAATGTGATCCTTTTATACTTCAAAAATTTAAATTTTACATTGATTCTCTGAATTGTTGAAACTATTATGAGGTGGATTACTACTTTTGTTTTAATTTCTTTCCTCTTAATTGTTGATCATTTAGAAAAAAATGTTTTTAATGTGATAATAAAGTAGGAACCGGATCTCCAGATTATGCCTGAATAATAAAGTCCTACTTTTCGATTTGTCAAGCTAAACCTAAAAGTGAAGGTGTTTGTGATCTTACAAGGAATATAAATACTTCATCTAGATTGTTCAATGGTCAATAAACTTTATGTACGGTAGTCTTTTAACTCTGAATGTATGTGTTAGAACATGTAGTCATGGACAATAAACTTTATGTACGGTTCAGCAAAAAAAAAATCATCTATTGATCAGGGCAAAAATAGCCTTGGTATAGAAATACATAATTGGGTTACTCTCTGAGTTCTGAAGTCGAGAGGAACATTGTGAGTGGCATGATTTTATTTCTTCTTGATTAAGTGATGCTAAAAAACAGAGAAAAACAATTTTGTATTCACAAACAAGCTCCAGTAATCATCTCCAATCGACATAAATTGATCTTAATGAGTCCAGTAGCGCCATCAAATCTTCCAAAAAAACATGCTCTCAAGTTGAGTTGCAGCATGAAAATGCAATAAATCGACAACCACCTAAACGTTAGACAACCCAACTGCAGGAAATCAGCCCAAACTTGCTCTAAATCGCCAAAACTCAACCTGAAATCAGCCCAAAATCTACATAAAAACCTGCTCTGAAATCGTATGATGTTCAACAGACCATGGACTTTTTCTAACAAATGCTCCCAGTTGAATATTCCAAATATATCAGTTGCAACCACTGAACCACCCAAGTAAAAGACAATCCTAATTTTCAACATAACAAATGCCACAACCTAGTCAAACATCACTTAAAAAAGCTCCTTATTCAAGAATCGCAATAGTCACAACATTATCCCTAATATATTGAGCCACTGACCATAACTTGCTGAGAACAACTCCTCTCCCTTCCCTGCTGTTTTTTCCAACACTAAAATATGCAAAGTGTGCAAATGCATCAAACTTAAGGAAAAAAGAAAGAGTAAATATTAAGAAAAACAAAATAAGTAAAGCATTCTCTCTGATAGTGCTAATGTGAACCAGCATTTGCAAATTGCATACAACCTAAAAGCAATTCAAAGATAGATCAGTTCAAAGAACTGAAATGATTTGAAAAAGAAAAAAAAATATGCAATCATACTTGGATTAACAGAAAAAGATTGCATGGAACTTGTTGTGTATTAAATTTAGAGGCCGTTTGGTAACACTGATCTTCGGCTTATCAGCCAACTTTTTCACCAAACACGTGATTTTTATTTTCGCGCGCTGAATTGTGAAATAATAAGAAAAAATAAAGTTGAAGTTACTTTTCTGACTTTATTGGCTAAAGTTACTGTAGATGATCATTTTAGCTATTTCATTTTCTACATAAAGTTTTTTTATTTTATTAATAAAATACTCCCTCTGTCCCGTTGGGATGTTCCCGCTTTCCTTTTTTAGATGTCTCAAAAAGAAGTTCTCATTTCCCTAAATGGAAAGTTATCCTACATCAAAAGAGTGCCAAACAGTGTCAAACAGTGTCGAAACAGTGTCAAAACAGTAAAATTTACCCCCTGGTAAATTTATTTCCTTAATATGTGTGTAGGTCAAACCGGGAACATCCCAACGGGATGGAGGGAGTATGTTTTAATTTTTTTTCTTGAATCAGCAAAATCAGCCACTTCAACCAAAGCTTCATAAATTTCAGCAAAATCAGCCGATTTTTGAGTTACCAAACGGGCTCTTAGTACCTGATTTTTTAATACCAGATAAAGGTATTATCAAACCTGTTCTTAAAAGGTAGTAAAACATCAGAATTTAAAAAGCACAGCCCAAAAACACACCTTTGCACTTATCAATTGAGACCATTTGCTTGCTTATACTTTGCACCCATCTAGGTCATAGCTACAGGTTTTGTGGATGTTTGTGCTGAAAATCAATTGATATTATAGGTCTCCTCTAACCAGAAATATCATAAAGAAGCACCTACAATCATAATGAGTATGAGTAAAATGACAACAAAGGGGTCCAATAGATACACAAGTATATATGAATAAAAAAGTAAAATGCAAAATAGAGTGAAAATGGAGATAAGCTCTGTATACAATAACTAACCAAGTAAACCAAATAAATCCAAAACAAAAGTAACAACTTTACTGAGCGGTCTGAGCCTAACGGACACTTTGATTGCTCATGTATATGTACGACGTTGGATTGAAAAAGTAAGCGAACTAAGCAACCGAACTAATGTATGTTATTTACTGGGAATTTGTGCTCACAATTTTTACTGGGAATTTATTAAAGACTGATTTATAAAAAACTAACACCACTGGTTTATTTAGAGTTGGAGATTTAATAAAATTAAGACTAACATTAATAATTGAGATCAGAATTGGAGAGCTTAGTAGTTTACCATACAAAATGCTCTACCCTGCCTTCTTCATTAGGAAAATATAAGACGATCAAATTCGAGAACAAATTTATCAACTAAACTAAGTAGATGTACTTGATAGATCCAAATACAATTTAGACATATTCATCTCTATTCACAGAATCACAGTAGAAGATAGAAAAACTGAAACCAAATTAGGAAAGTGGAACAACCTAATATGAGTAATTCAGTGCAAATAGAATTTGTAATGCAAGATTGTGGTTTAAACTGAATGATAATCAGATTTCAAGCTTTGAAACAAAGTTACAAACAAAAAGCCATTGACATATGCATATAGGTGTCAACAATGGTTCACATGGAAATTACACAAAGAGTGACTAAAAAACTAATAAAGAAATAAAAGTCATCTTATTAAGTGAGAGTGTAAGACTAAGCAAATCATACATTCACCTTTGGTACAGCATTTGGAAGAAAACATTGCAGAAGGTGCAACTTGTTTGCGGGTTTGCTTGGATTGTTTACTGCGAGTATTTGCTTCTTCTCCAGCAGAGAAGAAGCAAATGTGTACCGTCTAGGTGGATCATGATCATCCCTCCCCTCCTTTATGATACCTTTACTTTATAGTTTATTAACATTCCTCCCCGGGCCCCCTCATTCCAAACACACGGTCATAGATTACCTCCATCAACAGTGAGTAGTCTTTGAATAGTCGGATGCGAAAGAGAGATGACACATATACCAGATCAATGAAGTGTCTAAATCCTGCAATTCATATTAATTGCAATACGTGCTACTTGTTATGTTAAAAAACTATAAAGACTAAAGTATTTCAGATAACATAAGCCAAGAAAAATAACAAACTAACAAAGTAATTTTAAAAACCTAATAAAAACCCGAGTCCGACAGAAATCGAATTACCTTTGGTATGCCATTTTTTAAGCATGGGAAATAAAGATGTCTAACAGGAATCGAATTACCTTTGGTATGCCATTTTTGAAGGGTTGCTATTTAAAATAGATGACCATATAGAATCTGAATTTTCTTTGATATTATTATATTCTTTTGGTTATTCCTTTTTAGTTCACTTGCAGGCTGCTTAGAGTGACCCTTGGTATCGATTTGGTGAAAACTGTCTCATTCCTAGAATAGTTTTTGAATTTAAAGGATTAGAAAATGTTAGTAAACGATACTAACAGTCAAGACTGAACTTAAAGGAATGAGAGAATTTGTTTGGCTTGGTTATTCCTTACCAAAATCTGGTCAGAGTTAAAATATAGCCCATTTTCCTCTAAACTAAAGAAAACTATCATGAAATTGAAAGTATTTGAGTTCAGAAGAACACGTTGAAGAGTACTGTATGAAAATAGAACATGGAATTCGTTTGGTGATTTTGAGTTCAGAAACATTACCAATGGAGCCAAAGATTCATTATTTTTTTGGCTTAAGAATATGATGAAATAAAGCAAAATGGCTCACTAAACTGTCTGCGCTTCTTTTTTATGAAGCAGCAGTCAGTCCATGCAATTTTGGACGCGATTTTCACTATGGGTCATCCGGAAACAGTCTCTCTGTGCTTTAGTACAGGGGTAAGACTGCGTACATCCGACCCCCCCTTACCCCACTATAGGCGGGAGCCTTTGCGGCACTAGGGTAAATGAAAATGAAAATGAAAACATTACCAATGGAATAGAGTTTGGGGGCAAAGTGAATCGTTGTCATTTGTTCATATCAGCCAATTTGGATGCCCTAACTTGTCGGGATGCAACATCATACTGTATATCGAGAAACGATCGAGTGCTAGGGAGTTCAAATTAGGAAAGCTCAAGAATAAACAAATCAGGATGCAATCAAAGGCTTCATAAGTCAATAGAATCATACAAAAATAGCTACTTGAAGAGCATACCTCAATGAATTCAAGCGGCGGAGTGAGAGAATTCATCTTCCAGTGCGGCTCGGAGAATCAGAGGATCTCCTGGAGCTCTTCAAATGCTTAAAACGTTGAAGAGAAGGTGGTAAGGGTTTAGATACAGTATGGGTAAGGGTGAAGCGATCCACGGAAATCGGTGAAGAAAAATCCGGTGAAGGAAAGAGAGGATAAGGCAAAGTCGAGGAGGTGGGCGAGAAATGGTGAGCGTAGAATTGCTGAGCTGCAAAATTACATTTTAGGCCATGCTCTTAGGCGGGAGAATTCTCTCTCTCCAGTGTAATGCTTTTAGGTATAGGATGAATCTTTGGCTCCATTGCAAATGATGGAAAATGGTAAACAAGTGACTGAAGTCTAAGAATCAAGCTGAACATGTCTGACACTTGTGAAGACTCTTTTGGATCTTTATCAGTAATGCATCACATGGAACACATATTTCTTTTGATTGTTGCTCAGCAAACTTTGGAAGAAGCTCTGCCAAATTGAGATCTTCAGATGTGTCACAAATACATCTTAAAATAGTTGCAGTGATTTTAGAGTCTAAAACAATTCCTTTAGCAGCCATTTGGTGAAGCATATGAATAATTTCATCTGGTTCGCCTTTAAGACTAAATCCCTTGAGTAAAGAATCATATACATGGATGCCGGGTGTGAGGCCAGATGCAACCATTTTGTCAAACAATTTCTTAGCCACCTCAATCTGTCCTAGGTTTGAAAACCTACTTATTAGTATAGAAAAGGTGAAAGCATCGGGGTTCAAACCCCTTTGAAGCATTTGGGTTAGTAGTTCTTCAGCAAGCTGCAAATTTCCTGATTCCAAAGCCGCATCAATTATGATATTGTACGAGACAGAATCAGGTTTACACTTCCCATCACTTATCATCTCCTGAATCAACCTCCTTGCTTGTTCAAAGCTGCTTTCCTTGCACAAAGCTGCCATGACTGAGTTATAATCAAACACTGTGCGGTTCTTCAGGGTTAGAAAAATCCCCTTTGCAATGTTTAGCATTTTTAACTTACAAAATCCATCAATTAAGGAACTGAAGGAAAATGAGTCTGGAATAAAACCAAGTTCAGTCATCTGCTTCCATTTACACAGAGCTTGCTCAACACTATGTTCCTCCTTTAGATAAGCTCCAATGAGCACAGTGAAAGTTCGCACATCAACAAGTTTTTTGTTATCAGCTGCCATCTTACTATGAACCTTTGTAGCCTCATCAATGCGTTTTCCTTGACACAGTGCTTGAACCAAAACAGTCACTGTTCTAACATCTGGTTCAGTATAAATCTTCTTGTCTGTCAACATTGAGTTAAACAGTGACATGGCATGATCTACCTTCCCATTGTAACAAAACCCCTGCACGATGGTATTGTAGGTCACCACGTCTGGTTTCTCACCCTTCTCTATCATTAGTTGTAAGATATTATAAGCATCGGTTAATAATCCCTTATCAAAAAGTCCACGAAGCAGAACATTGTAAGTTATACTTCCAGGCACTACACCCTTTGCAAGCATCGATTTAAACACCTTCAATGCTTTGTCTGCCCTTCCGCCTGTGCAAAGCCCATTTATTATGCTGGTGAATGTGACAATATCAGGCTTGACTCCACGCTCCAACATAGAATTGAACATCATCATGGTTTCTTTCAGCTGGCCCTTCTTACAAAAGCCATTTATCAAAGACGTATATGTTACTACATTCGGAGATACCCCATGCACTAGCATTTCATTAAACACCTCCTTGCCTTTGTTCACATTACCTTTACTGCAAAGCCCATTTATAAGTATGGTATAGGTAAACACATCAGGTTCCAAACCCTTGATCTTCATCTCATCCAGCAATCCCATTGCTTCATCCACCTCCCTGTCTTCCCTGAAAAGCCCATCCATCAATATAGTATATGTGAGCACATTGGGAGTAAGGTTTGCATTTTCCATACCAACCCTCAAGTTCAAAGCCTCCTGCAATTTGTTCGCCTTGCAAAGCCCTTTAATGAGGGTGTTATAGCTAACTGTGTCAGGGGATACCATTTTCCCACAGAAAAGTTCCACCCCCTTGTGAACCATCCCATTTTCACAGAAGCCTTTCAACAACATATTGAAGGGGTACACATTGATAACAAAACCTCGCTTAAAAATCAACCCAAACACAGAAAAGGCCAAATCAGGCATGTGAGTGTGCACGAAAATCTCAACCAAGGCGGCTAGAGTTAAAAAACTATGCTTAAAATGAGCAGAACCAAGGGTGTGGGTAATTTTGCCATACGTATCAAATGCAAGTCCGTATGCCTTGTTCTTTACCAGAGTTTCAACAAGAAAATTGCATGTAGACGCATGGGGACATTGTCTCAAATCAAAAACTGCATGCTCAAAGAGGCGCACAGCCTCAACTAAAGCGGATGAACTAGGGCAATGCTTTGCGCATAGATGTGATCTCAACTGGGAATCCAATGTCTGGGAGCACAGATCACTGGTGTCTGAAGATGAATCAGAGGAGCAAGAAATGTGTTTGCTCGCAACCCATGAGGTTGTCAGGCGAGACAAAAAATGGCGGCCGGGTAGCGGTTTCTGAATTATATTCATAGCTCTCAAGTCTCAAAGAAGTGAAAAACTCAGAAGTTATTCGCTCCACAAACCTTACTAGGCGCGCCCAGCTTTTTTTCGCAGAGTGAGACTTATTTGTACAAGACTATATCTCCGTGCTTGCTCAGAATGAGACTTCAAGAGCAAAGAGGAAGGGAAGTGGGGTTTCTTGGCAGACTCAGGATGTTTTCTCTGATCTGAATTGGTCTGGTAAACGTTTGGTCTCTGTGTATTTTATAATTACGGAATTCAAGTCTGATCTGGTCTGGTATGATTTGGTCTGGTCTGATATGGGACCGAAAAAAGTCCAAAAGAAAACATCCCCATAGTGTTTGGAACTAACTAGATTTTCACGCGCGATGCACGGGACATATTTAAGCAATACTCATATAAAATGGATTTGAAAAAAGTACTCTGTATTAGTTAATGTGTAAATGAATATAAATACTAAATAGTATATAGATGTAATACAAAAACAAATTTTTATTGAATAAAAGGTAGTTACGACTTCTAAGTGGTACAAAGTATGTTTTGGAATAAAAAGAAATAAATAAATACGTATCATTATAAGATTTCTGCAGTTTACACATTTCTTAACAATTCCTTGTAACCCACATTTATAGAATAATTGATTTATTCGTCACATACACCGCAAATCAATATTTTTAAGTTGTCTGAGAAATGAGACGATCAGAAAAATGTGGTTATTTGAGAAGATTGGATAGCCTTCATTGTTTGTCAACTAGTCTGTACTTTTTTTTATTCAAATAGAAGAAAGAAAAAGGAGCTAAAAATATGACTTTTAGTGGATTAGATGACCTTATTTTTTATGGATCATTCATATTGGTAACATTTTATCAAAAATTAAAATCGACACTTTCCTAACAAAATACATATCTCTCCATTCAATTTGTAGAAATTGAATGTAGAAAAGAAATTTGACTTTACTATGGAGTGCACTGTTTGACATTGTTTGACACTGTTTGAAACTGTTTTGATTTAGATAATTTGCCAAATAAGGAAAAGATTGAAAGTGGAACTTAATTTTGGAACTGCCCGGAAAGGAAATGTAACACCCCCACCCCCGTGGGACCCGAGGTAGTTACTCCAGACCTCTAATACTGTCCTCACAAACCGCCACTAGCCTTTTTCACGCACTTTGTCCTCACTCATGCCCGCCCTGAGAAACTTCCCAGGGGGTCACCCATCCCAGGACTACTCCCGTGCAAGCACGCTTAACTTTGGAGTTCTGATGGGATGAGCTCCCTTAAAAGGAGATGCATTTTGTTGGTATGAGTAGGACTATTAATCCATTTATATTAAATCTCAAGTGTTACAGGAAAGGTGGAACTTGTTTTTGAATCGGAGGGAGTATTATTCAATAGGTATTAATTCTTTTTAAGTGATTAATTCCAAATATATACGAAGTACTTCATTTAAAACAAATCCAAATACATAACCCAAAATAAAAGTAGTGGACTGTGGACAAAGGTGTGACTCTAAAACCTGGGTGATTATAATTGTATTCTAATGTTATATCGCAGTAAATACAAAACTTGCACATACTAATATATAGTCACGTTTTTTTCTATAAACTTTTTATTAATAATATTTTAGGAAAACTCTCTTTTAAATATGTAAACTTTCTCTATAAAATATAAAGTACTGTATACTTGCTTAAGAATGCATTTACATTGCCATTAATCTATCAGGATAAACTACAGAAATAAACATGATATGCGGCGGAATGTGTTTTTGGGCATACCATTTTTTCTGATTTTAACTAAAATGTAATAAATAAATTTATGTGTCACATTTTCCTTGATTTAATAATTCAACTAATTCACTTTCGAAATGAGACTTGTACAATTTAATTTTATTGATTCATATTAAGAATCTTATTTCACTATTATGAACATGTCAATTTTACCAATTATATTTTTCCATGGAACTTTTATTATTTTGCTCATGTTATTGATGTGAGTTTTCTCGCACTTAAAAAGATTGTAATATAGTGGTGTAAGTACGAGTATCGTCTCCACAGTGACGTACAAAAGGGAAATAAGTATTAATTAAATTCAGCGATGAAAGGAAATAAAATAAATGCGTTGTGAGATATTTGATTGATTGGAAACTAAACTAATGCGAATGAACAATTAAACTACGTGGGTTCTCTCTAATTAATGACGAAGGGAATAGGGATTGATTCCGGGGTAACCAGATTTCTGGCAGATCAGGCCTAATCACATGAAATTAATTCAATTGAGCCTAGCTAATCATTACTAAGTTCTTACCGCTCTCGCGGCGTAGAGTACAATAATTTAGGGGACCAGGCATCATGATTAACCCATTCATCAATCCCAAATCCCTAATTAAAACTACTCACAATTCATAATTGAAGAATCAATAGAATTGGGATAAATAGAAATAATTGTCACTAATTAAAAAAATAGAACTTACAAAGAATACCAAAAGATTGATGAACAAGGCTTGAAAAGCCCTCTAAAATTCGTACTAGGCACTCTCTCTAAGCCCCCCCTTCAAAACGGGGGTTTACAGGCTGTTTAAATAGAAAAATCGGGTGAAATTTGACTTGAATTGGGATTTCCGGAGGTAGGCACGATGCCAGACACGATCGTGCCTTCGACCGCGCCTCCGGAGCAAAAACGCGCATTTTGGGCAGGCACGATCGTGCCTCCAGCCAGGCACGATCGTGCCTGGCTGGCAGAAACTCTACGGCGCTTTTCTCTTCACGCACAATCGTGTCTAACTTTGAGGGCACGATCGTGTCTACTTAACTTCCGAATTTGACAACACTTTCTTCACGAACGTTGTAGATAATTAAGTCGTCTATCTACCAAAACTTGCAGAATGAGATTTGAATCATCCAATCAAGAGATATGATCAAAACGGTGGAAGGTCGCATTCTGAAATCGCAACAGGGATTATCTGACTTCATCATGTGTTTTCACCTTCGTCCTCTCAGATTCTCGCAAAGGTGTCTTCTTATGATTTGTAGCACTTGAAGTTGGCTTTCACATGCAACTTGAATCGTGTTCATTGGATGTTTCTACCAAGAGATATGATTGAACGATCGACAGAAGGTCATCCTGATTGTCGTTTTCCAGCTTCATTCATCCCATAACCAATCCTAGAGCTCTTTTGTCATCAAATCTTCATCGTGAACCTCCCGGTGACCTTCAAAGCTCTCAAATCAATCTCAAATGCTTCTCAAATCGTCCCGATTGCTTCTCAAGTGCCGATTGCCGGTCTCTAACTTCTCCGATTTGACTCCAAATGCAACAAAACTCGATCCAACGCCTGGTTAACACAACTTGATCTAAAATTGAGACTTGCAACACATTAAAGCTTAGGAAAACCATCAAAATCCGGTCCCAACACGCATAAAATACGTGTCTAAATACGGACTTATCAGTTATGTAATAATAAGTAAGTAAATTTGTATAGTACTTTTTAACATGGGACTTTAAGCATTATTCAAATTAATATTTATAGGGTTTACTGATAAAAAGTATTCTAAAAATAGTTAGTTCACAACTCAACACATTCACTCATAAATTCATCAATTTTAACCGGCATTGATATATTCATACGCGTATAATTCGCGTATAATACACTCAAACGTATAATTCACGTATAATACTCCCGTTAATGAATTTTTCAAAAAGTTCGGAAAAATTCACGTACTTTAAGGATAAAATGTATAATACACGTACCGTAAGTATCGATACGTATTTTGTTCCCGTATAATACTCTCGTTTGTGATTTTTTCAAAAAATTCTTAAAAACTCTCGTACTTTAAGCATAAAATGTACTTCGTATAATACACGTACTGTATGTATTGATACATATTTTATTCAAAACACACACATTAAACAGAAGCCTAATGTAGTGATACAACTGAAACGAAATGTTTAGCTGCTCAATATTATTTATATTGCTTAAAAAGTTTATGCCTTATATATTCGTTAATTGTTTAATAGTCATTACATTTGATAAATTAGCTTCTTAAATTCGTAATCCGTTTCAATATTACTATTGTACTAGTACTTTATTAGTTTTGTTCTCCACCCATACCAAGACTCCAAAGAGATCGAAAAATGTTGTGGCGGCTCACCAAACTCACGGTCACAGTATTATCAACTATTATCTAATAACATCTTTATACTTCTACTCAAATAGGCAATGTCATTTTTATTACTTATATTGTACTTGTGCGTTCAAATCCGTATATATGAAAAAAATATTTCGTACATTTTAAATTGTTGAAGAATGTGGTACAAATGTTAAATAACTCTTTAGTTTTGTATTAAATTAGTATATAAGGCACATATTATATATCATATTTTTAAATTGTGAAACGTTTAAAACACGTCCGTATCTTTATATATTTCACGAATGTACGTATTATTGTATTATTCGCGAACCGATATTACTAACAAAGCGGAGTACAAGTTAAAGTTTACGAACAACCCTTAAGCGTATATACCAATGCCATTAGAAACAAATTTCTCTTAAATAGCTGAAATATTAGGAGTATCAGTCAAGCTATAAGCTCTTTATTTTATGTACTTGCAAAATCAATGTTATTTTCTTTATTTAGAAGTAAATGTGTAGAATGAGTGTTGTTTTTACTTTTTCACAGTCAAATTTTTGTAGGCATATACATATTTCAATTGAATCACATTCAGGGGCGTAGATGTTTACCCTGGGCCGACTATACACTAAAAACATTATATGAGAAATTTAAAAGCGACATTCGATAAATTCATTGAACCAAGTAGCTTGAAAACGACATATCTTATCTTTGTAAACTCGGCCTTTGTAAGAGTTCAATTTCGGTTGATAAGGTCCAAGCACCAAATAAGATCGTCTAATTTCATCTATTTTCTCTAACAGCCAATCACTTATCCTTTAGCGTTTTTCCGGATCCCACACAATTTTAAGTGCATCAGAAAATACTTCTTGAGTGGATGAGATATTAGGAGTTTCAATTGAGACATTTAACGCTTGTGTACTTTGTGTGTTTGCACTATGCTTATAAAACGATGCAATGTGATTTTTGCCTTTTTGAAAATAGATTGAGTAGCCATACCCGGTAGTCAAAAACGCTCGCCCCAGCGCTTAAGCGCACCAGGCGCAGTGAGCAGAGCCTTTAGTGCTTGGGAGAAGGGGAGGCGCACGTACCTGGGTCAGGCGCAGAATAAGCGCATGAACCACTGAAGCGCATGAGGCGCACGCCTGGGTCGCCTAGTTTGGAAAAGGCCGACAAGCCTTTTTTTGGGATTTAAAACTTTAAAAAATTATTAGCCCATATCTTCAATAACACTCAACCCATCTAAATAATAAGGTAAAACCATTTAAACATGCGTAAAACCTTAAAAGTAAAGTACGTAAAAACTTAAAACTTGCGTTTATTGGGGGGCATATTATCATGTGTACTTGGGGTTGGGTGGTTTTGTTTTTTCTTCTGTTTGTCTCTTTGTTTCTTTTGTGTTTTTGTCTTTTTCTTCTCATTTGTATTTGCTTTTTCATCAATAAATTTTTTTTTAAAAAAAACTTAAAACTTGTGTAAAACACTAAGTTATATCGCTAGCCATCATCTGCTCTTCTGCCTACTCACTCTTCTCACTCAAGTTGCTCTACACCAGCCAGTTCTTTCAGTTTTCTTCCATAAATCACCTCTAGTCATCTTTTTTATTCGGTCAAACTCTGTTTAGTAATATACATGTCATTTTTGTAAGAAACTTATGAAATATTATTTTGTATTTCTGAGGTAATGTTAAAATTTCTTCGATAACGATTTAGAACTTTTTGATTGAATGTGGATGACAAAAGAAGCAAAAGGAGAATGATAGAGAAAATACCATATGTTAAAATTTGTTCAATAGAAAAAAGCTTTAGAAAATTGCTTGTGATCAACAATGTCTCCATAAAAGACTCAATGAGTTAGCAATTTTAAACACTTTAATGTATTAGAATAACTTGAATATGAAGCTATAGTTGATATTTTTCTTTACAACTGTTCAAAAAAATGATTTTTCTTTACAATGCTCGATTTAAATTTACAATGCTCAAAAAAATAATTAAGTAATATATTGTTTTTATATAATTTTTATTTTTTTAACTGTAATTCAACTTTGTTTCGTTCAACGAGTTGCGAACATCTTTTCTTTAATACTACATACAAAGTATAAAATATTTCAATTATTATTATTATGCGTTTAGTTTGGACAATTTTCAAAAATTCAGTCATTAAAGAGTATTCTCCCCGAGCCCTAAAATTGACAAGATCGATCCTTATTTCATCTATATCTTTCCGATCTGGTCTACTATTAATCTTCCTTGCTTGTTCTGATATGATATGAATATTTCTATTCTCATCTGATTTTTTCAGATATTATTATTAGATATGTTATAAATCCGAGACCTAAAAAAATATGTCCATTGATTCCTTCCCTAACTTTTCAAATATTTTTTTGTGCGTAAGAGCTTATTAGTTTAGTAAGATTAAATAATACTCAGTATTTAATTTTAAAGTGGTGGTATTTTAGGTTAATTATTCAAAACTTATATCTACACATTTTATTTTTGAGGTCCCTTATTTACGGTAAACATAACTTTCTGGTTCTGGATTGATAAAATTCTATTAAAATCGGAATAAGAACTCATTTCGTAACTATCATGTTCAGCTTTTTAATCTCATCGACCATTTTTTCACCAAACACGTATTTTTCTATTTCATCTGCCGAATTGTGAAATAGTCAAAATAAGTGATGTATTATGATGAAATTGACTAAAGATATTGCAGATAATTATTTTAACTATTTTTTATATAATTGTTTTTGTTTTATAGTATTTTTTATCTATTAATAAGATATATTCTAAATACCATTTTTATACTTTGGCAGGTTAGGCAATTCAACCGCATAAATATTATTAATACTCCCTGCGTCCTGAAAAACTTTCAACTTTCATTTTTCGACCGTTCCAATAAAACTTTAACTTTTCTTTTTTGACAAAAAATATGTGTTTTATAACTTTTTTACACATTTCTATTTTCTCTGCATAACTCTCCATTACATATTTACATAACACACACCTTTTTAATAAGGAAAAGGGGCAAATAAGCCCACGTACTGATAAAAAAAGTCAAATAAGCCTTATATAGGAGGTTCTGTCCAGCCATTATTTGGGGCGGTTCCCGGTGGAACTTTTTGAGGAATTTTTTTGAGCATCTTATTCATTACGTCTAGTTTACTCAAACCAAATTTCAGCTAAATTAAAACTTCAATTGGGAAGACATTCAAAATGAATTTTTGAAGATAACTTCGCAGTTATCTTCAAGAATTCATTTGAATGCCTTCCCGATTGAATTGTTAGCTGAAATTTGGTATGAGTAAACTAGACTTGATGAAAAAAATGCTCAAAACAATTAATCAAAAAATGCTACCGGGAACCTCCCCAAATTGTGACGGCCAGACATAGCCTCCAATATAAATGCTTATTTAAACTTTTTTGATTAGTACGTGAGCTTATTTACTCCTTTCCTCTTTTTAATATGTATGCTATTTGTACCATGGAAGAACATTTATTTAAGAAGAGATAAGGGAGTACTCCGTGTTACCAAACAAAAAAGCTGTCTATACACCTTTTTTGTACATATTTGTGTACATTCTAGTTGTTTGTCCAATACATTTCATTTAAGAAGCTGCATTGGATAAACAACTGGGGTGTACACAAAATGTGTACAAAAAAAAAGTATACACCAGCTCTCCTCTCGTTACGAATAGACTAAGGGTCTGTTTGCAGTTTGCAACAGTTTTTGCTTAAAAAAAACTTTTTTTAATGAAATGGAAAGAAATGATTAAATAAAAATTGATAGTGTTTGAAAAAAAGTGATTTTGAAAAGTAAAAGTTGATAGTGTTTGGTAAAGTAAGTGCTTTTTGTGTAATAGAAAAAGTAAAAGCATTTTTGACACGAAAGCCGAGAAAAATAAAAGTTATAATGTTTGGTAAAAGAAGTGTTTTTTAAAGTCAAAAGCCGAGAAAAAGTGATTTGTTAAAGTGGTTGGAAAACAACCCTATAAATTTTCAAACACCAAACATCCGTAGACTAAATAGTATTTGGTTAAACGGCAGTTCACAATTGACAGATAACTTGTTAAATTACTTTTAAGGACATCAATTAACCTTTTTTGTTATTAATATTATTATTACAACTACTTAAAAATTAATTTATGATCTAAAAAGTACATACTAAGAATTAATGAAAACAAGTAAATTAGCGGTTCCCTTGGCTTTGATTGTCTTTTTGATTTAGGCTCAGGGGACAACCTTGGTGTGTAATCACCCAGCATTCAATGCTCTGCTTTTTTTTTTAAAGTGGAAGACTGGCTGACTGGAAGAGGTGAATGTAACGCACGAAGAAGAGAACACGGCTTGGGCAAAATAGGAATATAGGCGTAATATTCAAACAGCCGGTAGCTAAACGCCAGATTTATCAGCCTTTTGGATTTTGGGGGTGTTTGGATCTGATTCTCAAAACTGATTCTGCTCCTTCAGGGAGCAGAATCAGAAGCTGGAGTGTTTGGGTGAAATTCCAGAAGCGCTTCTGGGGCTCTAATTTACTCTCAGAATAAGTTTTTTAGAAGCTGGGAGGTACAAGCGTCTGAAAACTGATTCTGATTCTGCTTCTGCTTTTAAAAAAGAAGCAGAAGCAGAATGAGTTCCAAACACCCCTTTGTCTGTTTTGGGTAACAAGCCAAGAGAAAGAGACAACTAACCAAACATTTTAATTAGCTGTTTATCTAGTCAAAAAACCAAATATTGGTCAAATCAGTCAAAATATGGCTGATAGGCCGCTAACCAAACACCCCTAAAAGGAACGGTAAGTATCTGATCAGGCAAAACCCTACCTTCTGGAAAATAGAGGGGTTTAATACGGTTGCCACCCCTGGATGTACATGTCCAGAAATCAATGGAGGAAGACAACGACAGATTGACTCTGGTGGCCAGAAGAGCATGTTTCGGACTACCCACTGCGTGTCCAAACTGCTTGCCCGTTTATGTTTACCTCAGGTTATGCAAACGCCCCTTTGATTTGGCCTTCAACCTTGTTCATCCTGATTCTGGTACTGTCTCCCTCCATTCTCTACTGTCGTTATTGATCTTTTGCTCATTTAGGTTTCAATTCCCAAAGACTTATACGATAGTAATTGTTTTGTATAGTGGAAGTTCTTCTAGTTGATACTTGAACTGATCGGTCCCTTTTAGCACATCTAATTTTCACAGGGGATCATAATAGAAATTAATATTTTTAATTAGAGAAACTAGATGTAGGAAATGGAAAGTTAGAATGGTAAATTCTACAGGACTGTTGTCTTTCTCATGTACATAAAATTGCTGTGCGGATGGCTTTTATTGCACTTCCCATGAAGTGTATTCTGAGTTTTTTGGAGTAAAACAAAGAGAATAATTTGATGTTATATAATAATAGCAGGGAATTTTACTTTTCATCCTAGCAGTTCTCGATTTTACATTTGTACCTTCTAAAAATGGGCACTCCGGCACCTTCAGGGAAGGGCAAGGCCTGTAAGGCCTTATGTGTGCATCTTTACCTTATATTTCCATAAAATGTAATGCACAGTTGTGTACAGCTTTAAATTGTGAGTTGTGACCTCACTATCACTTGGCACCAGCTTTTTAGTCTGAGCCTGGTCTAAAACTTGTATGAAGTTTTGCATAACAATTGTAAATGAGGATAGGTTACTCTTAGGCTCAAGCTCCAAAGTAGAAAATAGGTACTTAGCAGATGGAGGTCTGGCTGTTTTGAATTTATATATGGTGGTTTGTTTCTGAACATCTTGTTCACTGTTGTAAGAATCACTCATATTAAGGTCTTAAAACCCAAAGGAAGTCCCAAAGTTCATTTTTTTTATATATCAATGTCTTAATGTGTAGCGGTTATTTTTAGTTTTATGTGATGTTAATTATCATTTTTTTATTTATTAAACTCAATTACATACAATTCGCGATCATAGTATTTCGTCATAAATAAAAGTTTATGTATTTCTTATTTTTTTTATCTCTTTTCTTTTCTGCTTTTCTTCTTTTCTATCTTTCCTCTCTCTTTTTCTCTTATCGTTTATCTTCTTTGTCTTTTATGTTCTTATGTTATTTTTATCTTCTAGCTTTTTTACGCTCTTTTATCTTTTAACCTTTAATCTTTCTTATATTCTTATGTTATTGTTATCTTATATTTATTTATCTTTATCTTATTCGTTTTATCCTTCTTTTTTCTTCTTGTCTGTCCATTGTTTTAAATTGCGCAATGCAATTACGCAATGAGGCGTGCCTCGCCCAAATTCAGGAGAATTGCGCAGAATTGTGGGCTGATAGGGCCCATTTTTTTGGTTCGTTAGTAGTATTTTTAAGGCCTGTCGCTTGTTGCCGACTCATAAATCCCAGTCCCCGCTTCTGCTCAACCCTTCTTCTTCCAGAAGATCAACCTGCGTTTCTGCCTTTTTGGCTTGCTGCTACTTCGTCTGCGCATCACAGGGCTCTCAAGCAGAAGACCTGTGTTATTTGCGTTACTGCTTCTTCATCGATGCAATAGGTGGTACATGTTTAAGGCTTTTACGCTTCTCAATTAACTCCATCGTTTTAGTTAAATATATGATTTTCATCCCAAGTATTTTATTATCATCACTTTCATCTTCATTTTAGTTAATGAATTATTTTTCATCGTTTTGATACAGGAAGTTAATACTACGGAGTATTTATTATCTTAATTTTAATATTAATATTAATATTATTTAATTTTCTGTTAATATGATAGGATGAAATTTGTTGTTATAATTCTGTAAGGTTAATATTCTGGAAGCTTAATATTACACGTAGTATATAATACACACCTACACATATATAAATTTTAAGGCCTACGCCTCATTGCGCAATGAGGCTTACGCAATATGCAATAACAAAAAAATGCCATGACTAAGCAATATGCAATTTCGAACCTTGTGTCTGTCTTCTCTTTTTGGCATCGATATCATGGATCGATTTATGTTAGCCGACCCAAAACCTTATGGGATTAAGGCTTGGATGTTGCTGTTGTTGTATTTAATTAATATAAACAAATGAAAAAAGATTCTTTATAAGGAGTATAAAGATTAAGCTTAATTTATTTCATGTATAATCATTGAATAATGATAAAAATTTAAATGAAATAATAAATAATACGGAGTAAATAACAAATAATAAATAAAAATTTATTTCAAACGAAAGAAATTTAATCGTAATGCTAAATGAACATGCTCATGAGCAAAACCAGGGAAAATTGTTTAGTAATGCTTTGATTAAAGAAATGAACAAATACCTAGTGTTATTATGAGCTCTTCACTAGGTAGTGCTCTCTATTACTACATTTACAACCTTCTGCATGTCTGAATTTTCAATTGTTGCATGCTTTAATTAAGAATCACTTATGGAACTTGAAGCAGTGTATAAAGTGAACATTTAAATAAATGCATGATAATGCTTTCGACTTCTAGCTTTCCAAAGGCTTACAATAAATGCATGATAATTCTTATGTCTCATTAGAAAGAAAAGAACATTTTATTGACGGGATCAATGAGGTGAATAACTGAAAATTGGTTTCAAGGGAAGACACGTGAGTCTATTTGTCAGCAGCTCGACAGTTGCTTGAATGGCATTTATGATTTATGTCAATATGTGTTTCAAGCAATATCCAGAAGGAGTTGTTCGTCGTTTTTTGCTTCACACTATGAACATTATTTTGCTTTTATAGTATGGGACAGCCAACCTGTTCAATCACATATGAATTTTGGATATCATGGTTTTGGTGAAAAGTAATCAATTGGATTGGAAGATCAATCAATCAATTGGACTTAACCATTTTGGTAGTATATTGGTCACAACAGTTCATTTTTTGATGTATATGTGTGAAGTTGGAGTGATTTTAGGAACCCCATATAAAGATGAGTTGGAAGGTAATGTCTTCAATTTTTTCACTTAATGTGGGGCTAAAAGTAGCATTAGTAGTTCTGTATTACTAGAAAATGGGGAACTTTTGTACTTGACGTCTATTTTATGTGAAGATGAGAAGATACACATCGTGTTTTTGGTAGTTTTCTCCATCTCTTCCTATATATAGGAGAGATTTTCTTTCAACGTGCATGGTAAGTTAAACAAACTAAGATGTGCATTTTCTGAAGATGTTCCTGAAATTGGGACTACATAATCAAAATATTTTTTTTAAGTTGAAAGGTAATGGTGTTTAAATGATTAAAGTAGACATTTTTTATGAAATAAAACGGACATATAAATGAAACAGATGGAGTATGCGGTTTTAGGTGAAGTGAATAAAGTAGACATTATGTTTTGTCTTCACTATTAGTTCCACATTGTGCTGAAACACTATTCTACAAAATTGCCAGATCAAATACCTTACGTTGAGTCTGGATCTTATGTGGCATACAACAATGAAAAGGGTGGTGTGGTCCAGAGTTTAAAGGATGATGGTATGGTCGATGATTTAGACTCTGCAGTTCGCCACATTCCAGAATGGGCATCAACAATGGCTATGGCAGATTCATGGCTTGCTGATGCTCTGTTGTTTGAACTCTGGCTAGGGTCTGATGCAAGTTCTGTGCAGATCTATTATTCTGATCTTCCTTGGCCAGTAGGAAAACTTCTATACTTGAAGCAAGTTTATGATACAAAACAAAGACTTGGGATAACAACTGCGAATGTTGATAAAAGAGAAGAAGAAGTAAGCCCCAATTTCTTCTAAAGGATTTTCCTAAAATATTACGATATTGAAGCCTTGATTCACCGGATAAGGTGTTGCTGTATGACGAGAGGTCATGAGTTCAAGTCTTGGGAGCGGTCTCTTGTTAAAAATTTGACAGGGGGAGGCTCATACCTTGCACACCCTTGTGGTGGGACCCTTCTCCGGACTTTCGCCTTGCAGGGTTACCTTTGTGCACTGGCCTGCCCCCTTTTTATAATGATATTGAAGCCCAATTCCAAAATAGTGATTACTTTACATATTGACAGAAATGTGACTAACAAGGTAATGAAGTTGGAAAACTATGAATGTCACTTGCAGTTTTTGTTATGTCACTTTCAATTTACTACATCACTATTAGTTACTGTCGTTGACACTGTCTCCGGCCTCCTCCACAAGTGCAATTGCCACCCTGAGACATGGTCACAATGACCACCAGCAATTTTTTCCCAGTGAATTTTTCTGGCAAGTTTTTCAAAAAAAATCAGGAGAAAGTATCATTCCGACAGCGGCAGTCTCCAGTGGTGGTCAGCTGCAGAGGTGATTAGGAGAAAAAAAATTGAATTTGGTCACACCCTTGGGGAAAAAAGAGAATTATTCATATTTCTGTCTTCCAAAATTGTATATGCAAAAGTGTATATGTGACATTTTATGTCATTCTTTCTTTTAATTACTCTTGGTCAGTATTGCATGCTACGAAGCATACATTGGGGCAAACTAGGTGCAAGGGTTTATGTCATTATTTGTAGTTATTGATTTCGTGGCCTGATGGTTCTCCCTGAATAGAGACACACACAGGTATAGATCTATTTATGACTCATTTCTCACACTCATTAAAGGATTTTTTTTTTAACTTTTGACAGATTTATAGGAAAGCTTACACTGCTTATGGTGCTTTGTCAACAATGTTAGGAGACCAGTCCTTTTTATTTGAAAACAGGTTTCTGTTACTCACTAAACAATTCTCTCCGTATTCATTTTTTTGTACAGGGTGTAGGGTTTGGTGTGTCTTTAAATTTAATTCTCCTAAAAGGCTTCTTCAATTCAGCTCTATTAGTAGGAAATAATTTTTAGCCACGGTTTTCACTAACAACTGATGTTAATCCAGGCCAACAAGCTTAGATGCTGTTTTTCTTGGGCATGCACTTATTACACTATTTGCCTTACCCGTAAGTATCAACCATTACATCACTTTTGCTAGGCCAATTTTTTTGTTTTATTGCTATATCTATTGTTCTGCTCAGTTTATTCAAGATGCTTCACTGGGTGCAGAGTACTGAAATTTTATAATCTTAGGAAACTATTAGTCTAATAGTGATGTGATAGTCATTGCCTGAAATCATATTATACAAGAACAGGGAAGGTGGATCATGTCCAACTAAATGTGGATTTCAACATGTAAACTTTTATTGCTTATTATTTCGTGATGCAGTAACTTATATAGATCGGACTAATACGTTCAATAGTTCAAGATCCTGTGTAATTTAAATTGCTCTTTCTTATCCACAGTAGATCTATAGATAATTTAATGATTTACTTTATTGAATCTGTTTCTGGTTTTTTATTTTATGTATTTATTTTAGGCAGCAATGCATTTTTAGTTCTGATATTTTTAAGAATGATAATGATCACCCCCTTGTGTTTTTTACCACATGCCTGCTTTACTATGATGCAGGATACTTCAGTGCTAAGAAGCAAGCTCTCGGAGTATGCCAATCTGGTAAAATATACAAAGAATTTTAAATTGCAGTTCATAGACACGACTGAGTTGCCTTCTATCTCTCAATTGCATAATGAGCCCTCTTCATCAACATCAAGACGTAATTCAACTTGGAGTAAATTTCTACTCTGTCTCTCTCAATATACCCATGTTTCTACATATTTTGCACTAGTTTCTGTTTTCTACTCCTGAAAGGAATATCTGATTCATTCTTAACGACTCCTGATTTCTCCCTTTTAAAACCTGGTGGTGGTGGTATATGGTTTGGACTTTTTTTAAAGTGAGAACATATTGATACACCTAAATACCTAATGGTTTATTAGTAACATGTGAACATGTTCAATGAATACATGAGTGACTAGCAATGACTGACTGACTGTTGATCAGTCTGCACGTACTTATTTGGAATAAAAGCTTTGTGCATACTTTATGTCGATAGTCAAGACTCAATGGTGTCATCAAAACTTTTATATATATTTGTAGTAACCGTTTTCTACATAATATACCGCTCCTGAAAGGAATATCTGACTCATTCAACAACTCCTGATTTCTCCCTTTTAATACCTGGTAGTGGTGCTGGTGTTTATGGTATGGAACATGTTTTAAGCGAGAACATATTGATGCAATAGAAAATTAAATTGCACTTAACTGGTTATTAGTCCCATGTGAACATGTTCAATGAACACGTGGCTGACTAGCATTGAAGTGTTGATCTGTCTGCGTGTACTTACTTGGGATAAAAGCTTTATGCATACTTGCATACTTTATGTCTATAGTTAGGCACAATGGTGTCATTGAAACTTTGTCTCCCCTGCTCAGGCTCAAAACCAAAAACCAAACCTCAAAAGAAAAAAATGACTGAAGAAGAGAAGAAGTTTCGACGGAGGTCAAAGTATTTTCTGGTTACTCAGCTGGTTGCAGTTTTGGTATACCTTTCCGTCCTTGGAGGATCTGATGATGTTGAGGCTGATCTAGATGATGGTGATGGTGGCCCTTATTATGGTGACTAAAGTTTCGGTATTTTCTCAGTTTGTGTCCGTTTGCCAGCTTTTAGCTCCTTATGAATATTTTGGAGAACTGATGTGCATAATATTTGTTCAATTTACACCAGATAAACAAGAGTAGTTCTTCAGGAAAATTGGAGTTTGTGTTTTTTACTCAATCTGCAAAATAAGGAACCATCATTTTATGTTGTTACTGGCTACCAAATGCATTTCATTTTCCATAGAAGATGTTATTTGTGGCCAATTTTCATTCGTAGTATTAGTTTTTGTTCAACCAAAGGTCCAAAACTCATCACGTTTTGTACATTCAAGTCTTACCCCAACAATCATAGAAAATGAAACTTCTGTGTGGGACTACCATATTTAGTTCGTCAACATTAGTGTCAGCACTTTGAGTCCTCAATTTTGGCTACTCAGTCCTGATAGTTCATTAGCAGTATCTCTTAAAAAGCTTCCGTTTAAGTAGTGTTCACTTCCGTTTAAGATCTTTCGGCTTCCTGAAAATTCCTCTTTACCGAGCGGAAATGTTATTGTAGAGTGCAGTTGCTATTTAACCCTGTTTGACATTATACACAATATTATTTGAGGCTCATAGAAAAATTCGTAAGTATTTCTTTATCGAGTAAGGAAAAAAGTACTTATTTAGGGACACCCCAAAGAGGATTAGAGGAATAAAAGAAGATATTCAAAGGATAGAGGAAATATGTCATCTTTCCCTTTATAGATTTGAGTTCATGTTCTTATTAGTAATTTTTTCCGACCTAAAAGATAGACGAGCTATTAATCTTAGATCTGAAAGATAAAATGTGTCGGTATAAGTTTTGAGTGATTGCAAACTATCAATTTAGAGTCTAAGTTGTCACACATTTTTTTTTAAATTTAAGATATTATTTAACTTTATTAAACTAATAAACTTTTGTGAAGAAATATTCATAAAAAATTAGCAATGAACTTTATAAAATAAATAAATCAATCAAAGCCTATGAAATTTTAGGTCCTAGATTGATAGTTTTCAATCTTTCAAACCTTATATCGACATAATTCATCTTTTTGGTCCCGAATTGATAATTCATGTATCTTTCAGGTATTAAAAGATAAATGAGCTATCAATCCAGAACCTAAAAGGTGAAATGTGCCGGTATAGAGAGTATAAAAGTTTGCAATTCACTAATGATAATTAGAAAGTTCTTATGAATTTAGACCCTGAAAAACAGAGTTTTGTTTTTCTTCAAATACAAGTAGTGTCTTAGTTTCTAGTTTAAAAAACAAGGCGTAACAATGAAATTTGTAGAATAGGCAGAATAATTTGAAATTAATAAAATTCCGGATGAAGCAACTGAATCGGCTAAATCTATTGAGTTACATAAAAATTATATATTAATATAATTCATTGAAAAAATGGACAATTATATTGGGATGGATGGAGTAGAATTTGTGAGTAGAAGAGAATAATTCGTTGGAAAAAATGGACAATTATATTGGGATGGCTAATTAATACCAGCTTTATCGGGCGGGACAAGGTTCTAACTAACCTCAAAGAGTTGCTATATTTATAGCAAAATGTTTTGGGAAGCCTACTAAACAAATATAGTGCTTATGGGAGAATGTGCCGCCTCTTTGTTTCTCTATACTCCAGCTGTAGTCTTCTTCTTCAATGAATAATACATCAATTTTATAGCCTTCCATTTCTGAGAATCTTTCATGGTATTAGAAAATACTGCTCATCTTGTTGGGGTGTAGATCACGTAGGGGGTGATAATCAAGTACTTGGATTGCTTAAGGATCATGTAAGTTCACTTTCCGAATTGATATTTCTCCCCTATGCCTGGGTTACAAGAAATTCAATCTAGGATAATCGTTAAGGACACTCTAGAACTCAGGCACAAGAACTAGAGCCAAACTAGTCGAATATATGGATTGTTATCTTTAATTTGAGTGCCAAAGTGATGAAGATAGGTTGGATATAATCCTCCACTCTCCTCTGTACGAAATATGGTGATATTTTCTTTTGTGTTGTGATAATCATGAGTACCGTGGAGGAGATGACGTCCAAGTTCAACAAATTGGACAAGTTTCAAGGGAACGATTTCCATAGATGGCAGAAGAAGATGCACTTTCTTCTCACCACGTTGAAGGTTGTGTACGTGTTGAGCACTCCGATGCCGAAAGTGATGGAAGATGAAACTCTGGAACAAGCTAGGAGGCGTAACAAGTGGGAGAACGATGACTACATATGTAGAGGCCACATCCTTAACGGTATCTCCGATGCGTTATTTGATATTTACCAAAACGTTGAGAGCGCGAAGGAATTGTGGAATTCTCTTGAGTCAAAATACATCGCCGAGGACGCTTCTAGTAAGAAGTTCTTGGTGAGTGATTTTAATAATTATAAAATGGTTGACTCAAGGTCGGTTATGGAACAATACAATGAACTCTTTCGTGTTCTTGGTCAATTTAAACTCCACAAGATAGACGTTGATGAATCCTCTGCCGTGTCGAGTATAATTGACAAACTTCCACCCTCTTGGAAGGAATTTAAACGTTCTTTAAAACATCAAGATGAGGAATTGTCATTGGTTCAACTTGGGAGTCACTTGCGCATTGAGAAATCCCTTCGTGTGCAAGAGAATGACCAAATTATGAGTGAAGTTGAATCTAGACTGGCTCATGTTCACTTGGTTGAAGATAATAAATCTAACCCGAAAGATAAGGGGAAAGGCAAAAAGCGCAAGTATGAAGACCATGACAAACCCAACAAGAAACCGAAAGGTTTGGTTTGTTGGAGGTGTCAAAAGGTTGGACATGTGAAGCGTGATTGCCGTGTGAAACTGAACAAGAATGGCGTTGGAACGAGTGGCAGTGGACAGGAACGGTCTAAGGACCTGGTTCCACGGAAAGAAAGTCAGTTCCTGACTAACTTTGATAATTCTGTCCAGAATTATGTATCACTCATTCCAGAATCTTTTTATGTACATGATGATGACTGTGCATGGTGGATTGACTCGGGGGCTACAAGCCATGTGTGTAAGGATAAAGGATGGTTTGAAGACCTAGAACCAGTCGAGGTAGGTTCCTTCTTACGCATGGGAGACGAGTCAATGGCGCCTATCTTGGGAAAGGGTGTAGTTGTTTTAGAATTTACTTCTGGAAAGACAATTACGTTGTTTGATGTTTTGTATGTACCGAAGGTTCGAAAGAATCTTGTTTCGGGTAGTATGTTGAACAATTTAGGGTTCAAACAAGTGATTGAATCCGATAAATATATTCTGTCCAAGTGTGGTGTGTTTGTTGGTTTTGGATATTTATCAAATCGCATGTTTCGTTTAAATGTTGTGAATAAATTAATTTCTAGTGATAATTCTGTTTTTGTGGCATCTTCCATGAATGATTGTATGATTTGGCATGCTAGACTAGGTCACGTTAATTTTAGAAAAATGTATGAAATGTCTAAAGATGGTTTAATTCCTTCTTTTGATATTAATGATGATAAGTGTAGGACTTGCATGCTTACTAAGATCACAAAACAACCGTTTCCTAGTGTTGAAAGGAACTCGGCTGTTTTGGATCTTGTACATAGTGATCTATGTGACTTTCACTCAATTCCTTCCCTTGGCAATAAAAAGTATGTTGTTACTTTTATTGATGATTCAACTCGGTTTTGTTATGTGTATTTATTGCACACTAAGGATGAAGCTTTAGAGAAATTTAAAGTGTATAAAACCGAGGTTGAATTGCAATTGGGTAATCCAATTAAATGTCTTCGGACTGATCGGGGAGGAGAATATATGGATCCCCATTATTTTCAATCTGCTGGTATCATTCATGAGACCACGGCTCCGTATACACCACAACAAAATGGTGTGGCTGAACGGAAAAATCGAGTGTTAAAGGAAATGGTTAATTCCATGCTTTCCTTCTCGGGTTTGAGTGAAGGGTTTTGGGGAGAGGCCATGCTCACAGCCTGCTATGTTCTAAATAGGGTTCCAAACAAACGGAACAAGACAACCCCATATGAGCTTTGGTACAAAAACGCGCCGAATTTGAAATGTTTTCGGGTTTGGGGTTGTAGGGCGGTTGTAAAATTGCCTGAGGGCAAAAGGAAAACTTTGATTGCATATTCATAGGGTATGCGGAAAATTCCAAGGCTTATAGGTTTTATGTAATAGAACCGAACGATGCGGTAGCGGTTAACACTGTGATTGAGTCTCGGGATGTGATCTTTGATGAGATGAGATTTTCATCAATTCAAAGACCAAAGGACCTAGTTCCAAGAACTAGTGATGTCCGAGTTCCAGAATGTTTGGATGGTGTTTTGAATCCCGAAGCACCACAAATTAGGAAAAGCAAAAGAGGCCGTATCGTGGAAGACTTTGGTCCCGATTTTCACTTGTATTTAGTGGAAGGTTCAAGGGATGAAGCGGGGGTACAATATTCATATTGTTACCAAGTTGAGGATGATCCAAAGACCTTTAAAGAGGCAATGGAATCCCGAGATGTTGCCTTTTGGAAGGAGGCAATTGATGACGAAATGTCATCAATTATGGAGAACAACACTTGGGTGTTGTCGGATTTGCCACCGAGTTCTAAACCCTTAGGTTGCAAATGGATCTTCAAAAAGAAGATGAAAGTTGATGGAACTGTTGACAGGTTCAAGGCTAGGTTGGTCATTCAAGGTTTTAGACAAAAATCCGGAATTGACTATTTTGACACGTATGCGCCGGTTGCTCGAATTACAACCATTAGGTTGTTAATTGCTTTGGCGGCTATACACAATCTGATTATACATCAGATGGATGTCAAGACGGCATTTTTAAATGGTGATCTTGATGAGGAAGTTTACATGAAACAACCGGAAGGTTTTGTTATGCCGGGAAATGAGCATAAGGTTTGTAAACTTGTTAAATCATTGTATGGACTGAAACAAGCACCCAAACAATGGCATCAAAAATTTGATGAAGTTATTTTGTCCAATGGTTTTAGTTTAAACCAATCGGACAAGTGTATTTATAGCCGGTTTGATGCCTTCGGGGCGGGTGTGATCATATGTCTCTATGTTGATGACATGCTGATTTTTGAGACGGACCAAAATCAGGTTGATGAAACCAAAAGGTTGTTATCATCAAGGTTTTCCATGAAGGACATGGGGGAGGCGGGTGTGATCCTTGGTATAAGGACTAAACGGGTAAACAAAGGGATTGCTTTGACACAAGCTCACTATGTTGAGAATATTCTCAAAAGATTTAATTATAGTGATTGTTCACCCGTTAATACTCCCATGGATCCTAGTGTGAAATTGATGCCTAATGAAGGAAAGGCGGTATCACAACTTGAGTACTCTCAAGCCATTGGTAGTTTTGATGTATGTCATGACAAGTACTCGGCCGGATATTGCTTATGCCGTGGGTAGGTTGAGCCGGTTTACTAGTAATCATAGTACTCAACATTGGCAAGCAATGAAGAGAGTGTTCAAGTACTTGAAGGGAACCATGGATTATGGTTTGTGTTATTTTGAGTATCCATCGGTGTTAGAAGGATATTCGGATGCAAGTTGGATATCCAATGTAGAGGATCACTCTTCTACGAGTGGTTGAGTATTTTTGCTTGGGGGGGGGGGGGGGGGGGGTGCCATATCTTGGGCATCCAAGAAGCAAACTTGTATCACAAGTTCAACAATGGAATCTGAGTTTGTTGCGTTGGCTACCGCCGGTAAAGAGGCGGAGTGGTTAAGAAATTTAATTTTTGAGATTCCATTGTGGAGGAAACTGGTTGCACCAATTTCTATCCATTGTGATAGTGCTGCCACTTTGGCTAAGGCATATAATCATGTTTATAATGGCAAGTCTAGACACTTGGGTGTTAGACATAGTATGAGTAGGGAACTAATCATGAATGGTGTAATTTCGGTGGAGTTTGTAAGATCGCAACATAACTTGGCGGACCACTTGACCAAAAGTTTGGCCCGGGACTTAATGCACAAGTCTGTTATAGGGATGGGTTTAAAGTCCATTTAATCCTTAATGGTGAGACACCCAATTCCCCTCTAATACAACGTTAGAGGCTGAATTCAATGCGGAAAGCTCACACTTAATGGATTGGAACACACAATGAAAATCATCCCAAGGTGAGTGTTCGGACCTGTAGTAGGGAGACTGAATTTATTTCTTAATAATTTCTTTGATAAAGTGTAAGCAGGTACACGAGTAAAGGAATTACCTATATGATCGTGAAGTGTAGCCGCACTTCAAAAAGCTTGGGACTTGGCTTTTATACGGTCATGAATGGGATTAGAACACACGGCTTTATAATTGTGTCAAGTTGTATTCTAGTTGAGTATAGAAGCTTGTATGTATTTTATCTTGAGGTATTCAAATGGGTTGAAGGGTTCAATCCGTAGGACACCCTGATTCTCGAATATTTTGAATGTGTAAAATACTAAGGTGGAAATTCAATCGTTTCGACATTTCCATTTATGTACAAGTTTTGGTTTGTAAACTTTGTGATGTCATTTCATGGGTTACACTAAAATGGGGGAGGATTGTTGGTGATTTTAGTGTCACCGGCTGTTTTGTGTAATTGGAAATGACATGAGTGCCAATGAGAATTAGAATTATGATCTAATACAAGTTAGTAGGTGTGGAGTGCACGTTTGTATAAGAACTAGTATAATTCCAAAGTGTCTACGTTAGTGAAACTCGAGGTAGAACTTGAGGTATAACTTTCTGTAGACCAGCTCTGTGGTTCTAGACCGAGTTCTAGAACGGTGAGCAGTTTCCAGCAGTTTTCCAAAAACTGTTGCAGTTACTTAAACGTGTTGCAACTGCCTAGGACGGTTAATATGGATATATATCACCATATTTCGTACAAAGGAGAGTGGAGGATTATATCCAACCTATCTTCATCACTTTGGCACTCAAATTAAAGATAACAATCCATATATTCGACTAGTTTGGCTCTAGTTCTTGTGCCTGAGTTCTAGAGTGACCTTAAGGATTATCCTAGATTGAATTTCTTGTAACCCAGGCATAGGGGAGAAATATCAATTCGGAAAGTGAACTTACACGATCCTTAAGCAATCCAAGTACTTGATTATCACCCCCTACGTGATCTACACCCCAACACATCTCATCTCTTTCGCATTCTTCAAAACATAGAAAATAATGTCTCAGCCTCCAGATCATTATCATTTCCATCAAATCCCTATTTTCTTCATACTGGAGAAATCCAGCTATCATACTTGTTTCTCCACCTCTGAGTAAGAACAATTACCATCAATGGATCGCGGAAACAAGACATGGTTGTTGCGCTGGAATTCAAGAACAAGGAACATTTCACCTTTGGAACTCTTCCTGTCCACCAAACTCTTCCTTGCGCTGGATCCATTATCTGATCTTTGGAAGCATGCAACCGGATGGTCATGTCATGACTGGTTCGCTCAATGAGTCCCTCTATCAAACAGTGTGATGTGGATGGACACAACTTCAGAAATATGGAAAGATGTTCAAGAGCGTTTCTCACAATCAGACAAGTTTCGTATTGCAGATCTTCAAGATCATATTCAAACCGTTGTGCTCTTCTGTGTAATTGTACAAAACCCTGCTCTTCTGACCTAATTAAAAAACTCAACACTCTTTAGCTAAACTTTATTGGGTGCCGCCTCTTTCGCCGAATTAATTTCAATAAACACACGAGCTATAAAGGGTTGATATAACTTAGAAGTAGCTAACATCAATCTCTTAATGGTTATCTTATCATCCCCACAATGGAAAACAATGCCTTGAATCCTCTGAGATTGTCTCAGCTAGCACCGATCGTTAGGAGTCTTCTTCAAGCTCAAACTCAATCAAAAAATGCTTCAAGTTAAAGAGTTCAAATAGATTTTTTTCCACAAAACCCCTATATTCATGAAGCTTTCCTAAATGCCACCAACGATGGCCTCCTAGAGGCGTAAGATCCACGAGCGCATGAGTATGTTTTTTTTACAAGAATTTCCACTTATTAGTGTAAACTCCACCACAAGCATGTCCCTTTGTCAAGATCCATTCTTGATTGAGATATCATGATCATGCCGGCATGCCCTACTAACACATTTGCAAAGGAATGGAAGGGGGCAGGCGGGCAGCAACCCCACCGTTATCTTTTCCTAGTTCTTGAGTAATGTATTAGCAATCTTTAATACTATTGTCTGCTCTAGCTTCTCACGTTAGTCACCATTATAATACTACCTCGCCACCTCTTTTCTTGTAATACTACTCCCAAAATGCTATAGTTTTCCCGCCCAAAATCTTTCCTTACTATTTTGTTATTAAAGATATAATATAGATATAATATAGATTTGGTAATATTTATGTGGCTATACCTATAAGAATAAAATAATTATAGAGAATAGATAAAGTGAGAATAAAGTAAGAAAAAATCAGAGACACAAAATATTATCAAATATAATATGATACAAATTAGGGGAAAAGGTGCAAATAGGCCCATGTACTAGCCAAAAAAGGTCAAATAAGCCCTTATTTAGGAGGCTCTGTCCGGCCGTCGCCATTTGGGGTGGTTCCCTGTGGAATTTCTTGATGAAAGTTTTTGAGCATCTTATTCATCAAGTCTAGTTTACTCATACCAAATTCCAGCTAAAACTTGAATCGGGAAGGCATTCAAATGAATTCTTGAAGATAACTGCGCTTCTAACTGCACAGTTATTTTCAAGAATTCATTTGAATGCTTTCCCGATTGAAGTTTTAGCTAAAATTTGGTATGAGTAAACTACACTTAATGAATAAGATGCTCACAAAATTTCATCAAAAAACTCCACCGGGAACCACCCCAAATGGCGACGGCCGGACAGAGCCTCCTAAATAAGGGCTTATTTGACCTTTTTTTGTTAGTACATGGGCCTATTTGCACCTTTTCCCTACAAATTAGTGATACAGACGGAAAAGGAAAAATGGAACAATTATAGTGAGACAGAGGGAGTCAGTGAGTACATTTTAACGTTAGACTCAATGTCATCTTATTTACATTTTAATATTAACCACATTATAACATTAGTTACACATTTTAATATAAGCCACATCACCATATTAGTTACTACATACATTTCAAATCAGGCACATTTTCTTATTACTCAAATCCTAATATTTATTAAATTTTAATATTAGTCACATCTAATATATGTTACATTTTAATATTAGTCACATTATCATATATTAACCACATTATCACATTAATTAATCCAGGATCAGAACCGGGACAAGACGAGAACTAAATCCATGCCTAGTTGTCTGCACATGCTGTCCTCCCCTAAGCATAAATAATAGCTACATATATTTCTCGTTTATTTACGTAAGTAGTAGCAGTGCAGCACAAGTTGATCTTCTACTATAATTTTGTTCCCGATTCTTCTAAGAAAAGATGTATTCCATTGCCAAAAGGGTTGTCAACTTGTCAACTTTACGTCAATGCTTTTGGCTGTGATCCCTACTTTAAACAATATACTTTAATGAGATTTACCTATAATTCCTTCAACTTTGTGAGAAATTTTTTCGATAGTGCTGGACTCGGGCCGGGCGGCCCGACCCGGAACCAGCCCGGCTCAGTCACTGTTTGAACCAGACCAAACCGGCGGCCCGGCCCAGGGGCGGTTCGGGTCGACCCGGCCCACTGGGGTTCGGTTCCGGGCTCGGGCCCTCCATTTGGTGAACCGGTCCGGGCCGAATTTAATTTTTTTTAAAAGTTTTTGGGTTGGACTGGGTATTTTGGGCCATTTGAGGTGGTTTGGGGTGGTTTGGGGGTGAGGGGGGAGGGTTGGGGGTTAAATAGGAGAAGCAAAAAAAAAAATTACAAACCGGGTGGCCCGGCCTGGCTCGGAACCGGTGGCTACCGGTTCGGGCTCGGGCCCAACAAAACAGAACCACGAACCGGCCGGACCCAGTCCCGAACCAGCCCGAGGTCACCTCTAGATTTTGACAAATACTAATTTTGATGTTACATATTCTAAATTATTGAGTAAAGATATACTTCCGTTCGGTAATAAGTGCAACATGCACTTGGGCACAAGGATTAAGAGACCGCGTAAAGGTATTGGACTTCACGGTTTTACCCTTCCAAATAGGAAAGTAATACCTGCCAGTCTGCCACACAAAGAAAGTGCTACAGTGACTGAAGTGGGATAAAATTATTACAACCAAGAAATAAAACAACAGGCCCGAGTGTATTGCTCACTTACGGAAGACGCCCTTTCTTGCCTACTCCGGTAAGCAACTCCGTCCTCCACCTTGGGGCCTCAGCGTGAAGCCAGCTTTGCACCCCCTTGTCCGCTTCCACCAGCAAGCCCGGACGCCGCAGCAGTTGGCCGGCACCTAGAGGCCACCATTACCGCCGTGCCTCTCAGCTTGTGGAGGAATAACCGGAGCAAAATCGGTTTCATGTCTGTCCACGCCTTCCGTTTTGGCCATAATTAAAATAGAAATCAGAAAAAGGAAAAATAAATGAAGAGATGATACAAAGGAAAGAGCAAAGATCTGTAAAGAAGAATGGAGTAATGAGTGAGTGGAGAAATTAAAAAAAAAAAAAGTAAAAAAACGGAACAATAAGGGCAGTTTAATATGGAAGGGTATAGAAGTCAATTGACTTAGAATTTCCTTCCCAAAATAGAAACGTTGCATTTAATTTGAAACTGCCGAAAATAAAAAGTGTTGCATTTATTAAAGAACGGAGGAAGTACTACGTATTACGTAGTACTCCATAGTAGTCAGATTCATGTGTGATGTCATGATGTGTCACAAAAAAATTGCTCACCATTACCGAGCATTAAGTTCCAAATTGATAGTTCTAAACTCAAATACTTGATTCTTAAAAGTAGAAACTTGTAAGATTTTTTTTAATACAACAGCGATATTCTGAATTGGTAGAAGCAAATATCTATCAACGTTTTTCCACGATCCATTCCTAAATAAACTTAACAATATAATGCATGGTTCTGTAAGTTTGTAACTCCTGTTTATTCCAAGTATTCTACGACTGGGATGGAACTTGAACCCATACAAACTCTTCCTTGTAAGCCCCAGATCCTCCACAGGAGGCTTCACAAGTGTATACAACCATAGTTGCCCAATCAAGAGAATTTGCATCATTTCCCACATTGAAGTAGTACAGTAGTTGGGGCAAAATCTGCAATATGCAAAGACTTCAAACACAATGAACAAAAAGAACTATAAATAAACTCATAAAGCAATTCAATAAAATAGCAATCTACAGAGTAATATTTTCGATATCTATTTAGGACATGTCATTTAGACATTCCGCACATCAGTAAAAACCTAAAACTGTTGGAAAATTTGTATTACAAATTAATACTTTAGTCACTTTGGAGCTAAAATATGTAAGGAACAACTTCTCATAATTAAAGGAACCAAGTCCAAACATATTGTACTCCGTGAGGTGAACATTTCAATATATGATTTGTAGAAAATCATTTTGAAATGAATGTAAATTGTCCCCAAAGTTCTCTCCGAAACAAGGTGTGTGAAACTTGTCCCACACTGGAAATCCTACGCAATATTGAAGGCTTTTTATAAGCCAAATCAGTGATGTCAATAGCGGCGCAATAGCGCGCTATAGCAAAATAGCGATGCGGCAGGGAGGGTAGGCGCTACATGGAGGGCTCTAGCGTGGCGTTTGGGTGTTGCGTCCATAGCGCCCGCTATAGCGCAGGTGCGGAGAAGAAAATAGTGGCCGCTAACATTGAGCCTTCTGGGAAAGATTTTTGCGTTAAATTTTTTAGCACAGACATAGAAGGGGTTAATTAGACTTTTAAAACAAAATATTAACCTAGTTAAAACCCTTACACGAACGTTAAAGGCTATTAAAAGCTCAAAACGAAGCCAGCTTTTGAAAATAGTCAGTTGCACCTCTGCGATGGCTTCTTCTCACAGAACAACCATCATCTATTTCTGCTGCTCTGCTATTGCTTCTCCAAGAACGACAGATGCTGCAACATCTTCTTCTCCAACCTTTGCTGCAGACCTGCAGTCTTCTTTTCTTCTTCTTCACGTATGGAGTCTAGTCAGTCTTCTTTTGACTCAATGTTTTGACTTAAGATGTTTAAATTATTAATAGCATCTTATATTTTGCTTATGAAACTAAATACTCCGTAGTATTTCTAAGTAATTTAGGTGGGTGAACCATCTAGTTTCAGTAGTCTCTTTGCAGACCTTAGATGTACCTTACAGTAGTTAAAACATAAGCTTCCAGCAAGGCAAAGAGTGTTCTTTTTTCATATGTATGTATTACATATGCTTCTAGCAGTCACTTATCTATTATATTTGAAAGTACTCCGTGTTAAGGATTATCACACTGAACACACACACTCTGCAGTAATTAAAGACACAAAGATTTAAGGTGGTTCAGTCGTAATGACCTACATCCACACTGTTGCAACTAGAAGATGTATTATTTCTGTTTTTGCTTCTCTATTTACAGGTACATCAAGAGGATATTTATAGAGTGGGAATAGGGTTTCAATATGGGCTTTAAATATGGGCTTAACCCTAATGGGCCGGCTGCCCCCTTAAGCCCTTAAGCCTCCATACATTACAATCTCCCACTTGGAGGCTTTGGCAAACTCCAAACTGTCTCCGTATCTTCACTTGACACTTCTTGTACCTCTGTAAATTCTTTTCTTCTAGCTGCAGCGCCTTCTCATCATTATTCCTGAAGGCCAGTTGAAGCTATGCATAGCTTCAACTTCTCTAAGGTTACTACCTTAGTTAGCATGTCTGCGGGATTTTCTGTTCCTTTAATCTTTTCAAGCTTCAATGTTCCATCACTGATAAGACCTCTGATGAAGTGATATCTAAGCTGAATGTGTTTCGTTTTTCCATGAAACACGGGATTCTTCCCCAGATGAATTGCGCTTTGATTATCACAAAACAATGGACTGTCGGACTGTTTCTTCCCAAGTTCTTCCATAAAATTTTTCAACCAAATCAATTCTTTACTGGCTTCAGCACAAGCCATGTATTCAGCTTCAGTTGTTGAAAGAGCAACGCTCTTTTGCAATCTGGACATCCAACTAACAGCGGTTCCTCCTACTGAAAAAACAAACCCGGTTGTGCTTTTATACGTTTCCTTGCATCCCCCAAGGTCAGCATCCGTATAACCCCTAAGAACAATGTCTTTGCCTGAGAACCGTAACCCCATCTTCGAAGTGCCTTTCAAATACCTTAACAGCCATTTTACTGCCTCCCAATGTTCTTTCCCCGGATTGGACATAAATCGACTAACCACCCCCACTGCTTGTGCTATATCCGGCCTTGTGCACACCATTGCATACATAAGACTACCTACAGCTGATGCATAGGGAACCTTGGCCATTTCGGCAATTTCTTCATCCGTCTTTGGTGAATGGTCTTTTGAAAGCTTAAAGTGACTTCCTAGTGGATTGTTTCTGGTCTTGGCATCTTCCATTTTGAATTTCTCTAATACTTTTCTGATGTACTTTTCTTGAGAGAGTGTTAGAGATCCGTCTTTGTTCCTAGAGATACTCATTCCGAGTATCTGTTTTGCAGCACCCAGATCTTTCATTTCAAATTCTTCTGACATTTGCTTCTTCAGTTTCTTTATCTCTTTCATGTCAGAACCAGTGATTAACATATCATCCACATATAGGAGGAGAATGATATAGGACTGCTTGAACTTCTTGATGTAGCAGCAGTGATCCATTTCACATCTCTTGTATCCAGATCTACCCATGAAATTGTCAAATTTCAGGTACCACTGCCTCGGAGCTTGTTTTAACCCGTACAAACTCTTCTTCAACCTGCAAACCATGCTTTCTTTTCCCGGAACCTGAAAACCTTCAGGTTGTACCATGTAGATATCTTCATTCAAATCTCCATGTAGAAAGGCTGTCTTTACATCTAGCTGCTCTAGATGAAGATTCTCTGCAGCAACAATACTCAGGACCAGTCTTATAGTTGTCATCTTCACAACCGGAGAGAAGATTTCATTGTAATCAACTCCCGGTTTCTGTTGAAAACCCTTGACCACTAGTCGGGCTTTGTACCGTTTGGTACCATCGTGTTCCTCTTTGACCCTGTAAATCCATTTGTTTTGCAATGCCTTCTTGCCGGGGGGAAGGTTTGTCTCCTCCCACGTTCTGTTCTTTTTCAATGACTTCATCTCATCCTTCATTGCAATCTCCCACTGCAATGAATCTTTCATTCTAACTGCCTCTGTATAACTTTGAGGCTCTCCATTCTCTGTTAACAACAGAAAATTAGCAGATGGAGAATACTTCTCTGGTGGTACCGATACTCTAGTAGATCTCCTGACCCACTGAGTCTGAGGGGGCGGTGAGGCATGAGCTGTAGTTTCTTCTTCGTCTTCAGAAGTACTGTCTTCAGAAATACTGGTTGGATCCTCTTGAGAACCACTTGTTGAGCCATTTAGAGGTTCAACTTCTGAGCTCTCACTGTCTGAGACACCTGCTGGAGCTTTAGTTTTCACTTCTTTAACCTCTGTATATTCTTTTTGAACTTCTGGTTTGGTTCTGCTTCGGTCTTTGTATAACTCGGCTTCATTGAAAGTAACATTCTTGCTTCTGATTACCTTATGTTTATCGAAATCATAGAGTCTATAACCCATCTCGTCTGACCCATAGCCGATAAATGTGTACTTCTTGGCCTTGGCATCTAACTTATCCCTGTTTTTCAATAAACTATAAGCAGCACATCCAAAAATTCTTAGATGTGTAAGTTCTACCTCCTTTCCTCTCCATTCTTCCTCTGGTATTTTGAAATCCAAAGGGACAGATGGCCCACGGTTGATCAGATGGGCTGCAGTGTTAACTGCATCGGCCCAGAACATCTTGGGCAGACCGGCATTCAACCTCATGCTTCTAGCTCTTTCGTTCAAGGTTCGGTTCATCCTCTCAGCAACTCCGTTTTGTTGTGGTGTTCCCGGAACCGTCTTGATCATTCTAATTCCTCTTTCAGCACAATAGTCAATGAACTCTTTGCTAATGTACTCCCCTCCATTATCAGACTTGATGCTTTTTACCTTCAAATTGGTTTCCAATTCAACAGCAGATTTCCATTTCTTAAAGGTATCAAAAACATCAAATTTATTTTTCAAGAAATAGACCCATACCTTTCGTGTTGAATCATCAATGAACGTAACATAGTAGTTTGAGCCTCCCAGAGATGAGACTGTTGTTGGTCCATATACATCTGTATGCACGAGCTCCAGCTTCTGTGCTTTTGGCTTCTTTCCTGTCTTCAAGAATGTAACTCTCTTCTGTTTGCCAAGGACACACGATTCACAGAATTCAGTTTTCACTTTCTTCAAGTCTGGAAACTTTCCCTTATCTGCCAACATCTTTAGTCCTTTGTCACTCATATGTCCAAGACGTTGATGCCACAAACTGGATGGAGTCATACCTGAAGACATAGCATGAACACCCTCTTCGGGTATCTCCGTCATGTAAAGAGTTCCCCGTTTCTTTCCACGAGCGATTACCATGTTACCTTTGATCACTTTCCATTTTCCACCCCCAAAGTGAACATCCAACCCTTGATCATCCAACTGACCAACTGAGATCAACTTCCTCCTCAAATTTGGAATAACCCTGACATTTTCCAATGTCCACGTAGTTCCCAAAGAGGTTTTCAAGTCCACATTACCAATCCCTGTAATGTTAAGTACCTGGTCATCAGCTAAACGAACCTTACCATGATTACCTGTTCGTAGGTTTCTAACCATATCCGCGCATGAAACAGCGTGAAATGATGCTCCTGAATCCATGATCCAGGATTCCATAGAACTCTCAACACAACAGATGAGAGCATCATCAGAATCTGATTCTGCCACATTATTTACCTGTTTGTTTGCGGATTTTGTCTTTGGGCATTGACTTCTAAAGTGACCTTTTTCTTTACAGTTCCAGCATTCAATATCAGCCCTTGATTTTGACTGACTCCTCCTTCTTGACTTTGACCTGCCTCTGTTCTTCCCTTTTTCAGCCTTCCTACCCCTTGATTCAGTGTTTAACAAGGAGTTAGAAGATTCACTGGATGTTCTTCGTCCTAAATCCTCTCCTAGGATAAAGTCACGTACTCCCTCAAAGGTAAGTTTAGAATTACCAATTGAGCTACTGACGGCTGTGACCGAACTTGACCAACTATCCGGTAATGAGGATAATAACAGCAGTGCTTGAACCTCATCCTCAAATTTGATTTCTACAGATTGCAAACGAGAGACTATGACATTAAACTCATTTACGTGAGCTGCAACAGAATCTCCTTCCTTCAATCTGGTGTTAACCAACTGTCTGATCAGAAACACCTTGTTGGAAGCAGATGGCTTTTCGTACATGTTGGATAATGCTTTCATTAACCCAAAAGCTGTTGTCTCGTGCTTAATGCTGAAGGCAACATTCTTTGCTAACGTAAATCTGATATAGGATATTGCTTTCCTATTCAAGGTTACCCAATCTTCAGCCTTTGTCTTCTCCGGTTTCTGTTCTTCTAAGGTTCCATCTAGATCTTTCTGAGTCAGCAAATCTTCAATTTGCATTTTCCACCATCCAAAATCTTGCCCATCAAACTTTTCTATTTTCGACTTTCCTTCCTCTGCCATTAAATATAACGAAGGAATAGAAAATAGGGAACAACAAGAAAACCTTATCTGTGTTCTTGTAAAAAAGACTGCAATTAAACTGATGGTGACGGCGGACTACCACAGACGCAGTTTCCGGCGGCTGATGGTGGCTTAGGACGGTGGATTACAGCGGCTGGACTGTAAAACTACAATTCAACCTTAGGCGATGAAGGCAGCTAGGTTAATTGCTGTTTTCCGGCAGCGGAGGCGGCAAAACCCTAATCCGGCGGCGGCGGCGGCGACTGAACTGCGGCTGACTTGGAAATCTGCAATTGAACCTTAGGTGACGGCGGCTAACTGGTCAATTGCTGTTTTCTGGCAAGGCGGCGCCAGAATCCTGTTCCGGCAGCGGTGGCAGCGTCGGCGGCAGCTGAAGCAGAAAAACGAACTTCTTTGCTGGTGTTCTGTGATACGAGCTAGAGCCTAGCTCTGATACCAGTTGTTAAGGATTATCACACTGAACACACACACTCTGCAGTAATTAAAGACACAAAGATTTAAGGTGGTTCAGTCGTAATGACCTACATCCACACTGTTGCAACTAGAAGATGTATTATTTCTGTTTTTGCTTCTCTATTTACAGGTACATCAAGAGGATATTTATAGAGTGGGAATAGGGTTTCAATATGGGCTTTAAATATGGGCTTAACCCTAATGGGCCGGCTGCCCCCTTAAGCCCTTAAGCCTCCATACATTACACTCCGAATAGCTGTCGTCCCGCTATCCGCTATACCGCTATAGCATTTTTGGGGCTGCCCGCTACGCTCCGCTATCTGGGATTGACAACGCTGAACCAAATGTTAATATTGGGTTGGGCCAGTAGGGGCACGCAAGTCTTGGATGAAATTACACTTCATGGGAGCCGGCGAGCCGGCATCCGTCCGGTTGGGTAGGGTTTCGGGTACGCGTGACTACCCACGTGGCTTTAAGACTTAAATGTCATTTTTGTACAATTAATTAATTTTGGATTTAAATGTTTTTAAGATAGCTCGACACCTTTCTAAACAAGTGCCTTTTTTGGATTAGTCTCCTAACCAGAGCACTATCTACTCCAATCGGCTTGTGCTTTTTTTTAGACAGGCATAAGTCTGAAAATTTCATTAAGTTTTCTCTCCCTTCCTCATCCAAAATACTACACATTAGTGCATCGTTTGGTTCGCCAGAGTCCTTCAGGAATGAAAAATCGTTCTATCTTGGAACACAATTGTTGCGGGAAAATTTCCATCATTTGCAATGGAGCCAAAGATTCATTATTTTTTGGCTTGAGAATATGATGGAATAAAGCAAAATGGCTCACTAAACTGACTGCGCTTCTTTGTTATGAAGCAGCAGTCAGTCCATACAATTTTGGATGCGATTTTCACTATGGGCCATCAGGAAACATGCTTTAGTACAGGGGTAAGACTGCGTACATCCGACCCCCCCTTACCCCACCGTAGGTATTTTGGATGGGAGCCTTTGCGACATTGGGGTAAATGAAAATGAATGAATGATGAGACAATAAACATTTGTTGGGCTCGGTTCATTATTCTTTTTTGCAGTTTTTTTAGATACACAAACAACAAAAACAACTAGATATGATCAAACTTAAACACAAAAAAACAAGAGAAAAGGGTCAAATAAAGCCTTCTACTATTATGAAATAGTCACATAAGGCCATGTACTCAATAAAGTGCCATATAAGTACCTCTACTTGTAAAAAGCAATCAAATGAGTCCGAATGACTTATTGAACACCTCTTAATCCCGGTTTTAGCGTACTTCTGACCATTTTTTTTAGAATAGATTATACGACATACATTTAATATTTAACTAAGATTGGTTGAAATACAAGTAAAAAAATCACCATGTAAGCTAAAACCGAGATTATGAGGTTGTAAATAGGTCGTTAGGACTCATTTGATTGTTTTTTACAAGTAGAGGTACTTATATGACACTTTATTGAGTACATGGTCTTATGTGACTATTTCATAATAGTAGAAGGCCTTATTTGACCCTTTTCTCTCAAAAAACAAATCCGACCACACTAGATTAGCAATAAATCATACTACATCCCTGTAGTTTATTATTTGATATGTATTCTTTTTGGGAAGTATTTATTACTTCATCCATTCCTGCTTTGGGTAACTTGTGCGGGATTTTATCTTACTTCATTTTCTCTCTCATGCCTTTTCTATGCCTTTGGTTTACTAAAGCATGTTTCCTGATGGCCCATACTACACGTGCTTATTAGACGTGTTGAGAGGTGGGAGAAGACTAGAAGAGGCTGGAAAATGAAGCCTATAAATAAGAGAGTAAAAAGTGGGAGGGAGTAGATGAAAAAGTACTCGTTTTTGATACTCTCGTCACGAGATGCTAGTTCAATCCTTGCCTTTCTTAAGTCTTCCACAAAATCGAGTAAGGATGATTTTAATTCTTCGAGCTCGTGTTGAGGATAAGGTGAAATTCCAGAGTCATTCTCGAAGGAGTACTCGTTTGTGCTGGTGTAATGGTTTTCTAGCCTTTCCTGGTAATTTTCATGATAATTACTAAAGCATGATTTTCATGATACTCTCGTCACGAGATGCTAGTTCAATCCTAGCCTTTCTTAAGTCTTCCACAAAATCGAGTAAGGATGATTTTAATTCTTCGAGCTCGTGTTGAGGATAAGGTGAAATTCCAGAGTCATTCTCGAAGGAGTACTCGTTTGTGCTGGTGTAATGGTTTTCTAGCCTTTCGTGGCAAATCCTCATTTATTTATTTTAGCAAAACAAAGTGTGTAATCATATATTTCACAACTCTTATTAGTGATTATTGAATCATAAATCTTGTGCAGTTGTTGGCCAAACCCTAAACCCTATCACTTGGTCTTCTATGCAAATGGCCAAACCACTTCAACTAAGACTCGTATCTTATCTTCACTAGGTGATTCTTTAAGCAATCATTTGTAATATTTCCACACATCCCAAACAACATGCACATCTTAGCCACACTACCTTTTGAATGTGTCATTGTGTCACCGCCCCATGTCGTATAGTAATGCAAGGTTAATTGTTGTGTGACAAAACTTACCCTTCAATCTAGCCGGCATACCTTGATCACATAGAAATCCGGACACTCTCTCTCATTTCATCCACATATTCTGATTCTATGGGAAACATCTTCATCCAGTTCACCATCCTTCTGAATTGTGAAGTCTAGATAAACGAAACATATTATTGACTGATATCTCTTTACCATTTAAGTTACTCTCACCGTTGTCATTGCTTCGACCTGCACCAAACTTACACTTAATATACTCAGTCTTGCTTTGACTCGACCACAAACCCTTGTTTAGTTGTTCTTCAAAGTTCGTTGTCATTTTTTCAGCTTTGCTTTAACACTCAATCTTGTCATTGATCAACACAATATCATCATGCATCATCACATATTTTCTTGGAATGACTTCGTGAGTTCATTCATGTCTAGGAAAAAAGAAATGACTCTAAGCCAATCTTTAATGCTACTACGATAGTAATAGGAAACTCTGATAGAGTACAAACACCAACCAGAAAACTTTATTGAGAATATGTTTAACTTTATTGAGAAAACTTAAGAACAGAGTCTGGGAACAAAAACGATAAAGGAATGAGATAACAGAAAGTAAGGATGAGATCTTTCGAGAGGATCTCGCTCTCGCAGTTCCGACTGAAATTCCCGGTCCCCTTCTCCTTCAGCTTCCATTTGCATTTATTCGTTTCTTTACTCTCGACTGACTATTCCCCTTCCCCTAGTCCGTTATTTTCTGCCTCCGTTTCCTTTCTCTGCTTATTTACCTTCTTGCCCCTCTTATAAATTTGTGAAAAATCCCTATTAGGATTTATGTTAAATAAGGTAGTGCTCGTATCAAACTCTATCGTCCTCCCTACACTAGTACAAACACTTATAGTACAAACCTCATATATATCCATGATGACGTTGATATATTTACATGATATTCTTTTTCTAGTTAAGGCCCACCAAAGGATTTCACCAAAAGACTTCCCCAGTTACCCTATCAGCCTATCATACGAATTTTCAAAGTCATTGAACATCAAATGCACATCCTTGTTAGTGTCTTTATACTTTTGCACAAGTTGTTTAAGAAGGTGAATGACCTTAATTGTTGATTGACCAAGTATAAATCAAATTGATTCTCTGAAATCTCCAAACTTCTTTGAAGAGTTTGCTCAATCACTTGCTCCCAAAATGCGTACTAATGTGACAAAAAATATAAAGTCAATTATGTTGACTCTTTACAAACAAAGTGTTGGACTGGATCATGTGCAAGTAAAAAATGATCCATTTAGGCAGTTTTTGTGTCATTGAAAAGCTAAATTGAAGTTGTAAAACACTGAAGCAAACTTCTTTATTCGACAAGCTGTAGAGTTGGAACGACATCTAGTTCCACATTCGTTCATATGTAAGTATAGGATATAGGATTATGCATGTGAGCCCTTTTTTATACCATTGAAAAGATAAATCGAAGTTCTACAACTTTTATGAAGACGATAACATAAAATAGTGAATTAGTGACTGACAATGATCCATAAGAAATCTAAATTACCTGAAATTCAAAAACTCGAGAACCACTACAGTAGCTGCACCTTCGGATGTCACTCTCTGACGGCTGGCCACTCGACATCGGCCACAAGGGTTTGGCTTTAGGGTACCTACAGTACCTGTTTATAAGGCAATCAATCAAATACATTAAAATATTAAACTGGTTTGCATATAAAAGCCGGGGAAGGAGTAACACAGTTCTTGAACAATTAGATTAACCAGGTATGAAGAATTGAATTGGAGGTGCCCTCAGTGGAACGTTGGTAAGAACATTGTTGAAGTGATGTCTCACATGAGCTAAATATAAAATAATAAACTAACATATAAGATATGGGTCACTCCTCCTATTAGTTTGACTTTTTAGATTGAAACCTTAGGTCTTCATAAACATTATAAGAACTAAAAGAGCTTTGTACCTCAATACTTGCTCAGGGGCACACGATATCCTCTCCTGGAAAGATGCCCAACTTTTCTTGTCCTCGTCCCCCTGAAACAAATGTCACATATCACAAATGACATACTTTTATAAAAAAAATATTTCATTATCAATAGTGTGACTTATAATGGCTACCTCAAAGGCGTCTAGCAGTGAATTGAATGTTTCATCTGATTGGCTGGTAGAAACTAGAGATGTAGAATGAGGGTGATCATTAGATATCTCCCAACATTCATCCTCACTTGAGATCTCATACTCTGGCCACAAAGATTTACTCGCCACTGCATGCACATTAAGTTCATTCAAGTGTTACGATGAAGCATCAGTATAATTCCAAATTGATGTCTCTATCAATGCAATATTATTATTTCATTGTAATTAAATCAACAAAAAACACTTATACAGTTATTATACTCATGTACTTTTGGTATCAACTGTAATGGAACAACAAAAAATGTTCACTCAGCCACTCAGGATTATGGGAAGTAAGATCGCAGGATCTCACAGCTAGGGCAAAATTAAAGAAGGCAACCATTCACAACACTACACCCAATTATAAAACTAGTTTGCCAGACTAGCATGAAGAAGAATGCCTGCAAAAAAGTGTTTAATAGTTATGATCTGTTCATTTGAATTTATTCCAGTCTCAGAGTGGACCATAGCATACTTTGAACATATAAGGACGTCGATATCAGACTAGACTAGACACTTAAGCAATAATAAAATCTGCATAATATCAGAATACTTCAAAAAAAGACCAGATCAGAATTGAACACACCAGTCCAAAAACCATCGAAGTTCACTCCCATTGAATTTCAGTGCACATCAGCACATGAACAGTTCCTTAATGCTCTAAACTCTAAAGGCTTAATATGTTTTTTTGTTGCAAATATAGTGTTTGTTTCATTTAATGCCCCTGTAGATTTTATTTTTAGTTCTTCTTCCCTGTAATTAGCACTGTTTCTTTTTAGTTCCTCTCTGACTCTCTAAGGACCCCTCTTTAACAACAAAACATGCATGACCACATGAGTTATATCTTTTGTTCATGCCATTTCATTTTTAAAATATACTTATATTTTGTTTGCTGATAGCCTATATTAAAAACGTATATTGTCGGTTTCACTTAGCCTTGATTCCACTAATAATCTGCAAAAAGTGATAAAGAGTTGAAGTCTAAGAGGAGTTATGCGAGTGACATTAATTTTGCCCAAAATAATTAGTGTCCATGGGTTGTTAGGTAGAGACTACAATGAAAATATCATGTCTTGCAGGGATGAAAAACAAATCAAAAAATATATTGGAAGGACTTAAAACATATTTAAGCCTACTCTAAACTAGTCATTCTTAGTATCAACGATTATTACCTTTTGGCAAATTTGCAACTATGCAGCTGGATTCACTCAGTGAAATGTTTGAGAGACATTGCTTCTTATGTCCAGACCGCCAATGAACAGCCTGAAATTAAAGCGGGGAAGTTAGAACTCAATTATTTATTATTATAACCTCAAAGAAAAACACCCCACCTCAAAACACACACCATCCCACTCTACTCCCAAATGAAACAAACAAAGAAAAGGAACAACAAAAAAACATATAATATCAGTCTACCTGGTGTTTCTCAGAACAGTAACGCACTGTTTTGCAACCACTACAAACTTTATCTCCTCTCCAGGTACCACACCAACTACAAAGCGGAGCTGCAACCCAAAATTGCAGAGAAAAAAATTCAATAAAAATCAACAAAGACATGACATTTATAGGATGCACCATTCTTAAGGAGATGAAACAGTTTAAACTTCCAAGCATTATAACAATACGATGTAAATAGCCGATTGAATGAAATTAGATGACTATATGGAAGCCTGAAAAAGCACAGAAGCCTGATAACCATCAGCATTGATTTACAGGATCTGCTAATGCAGTTGTTGGTCAAGATAAACATTAATCACCTCCATCTCCAGAGGGTCTAGCTGTCCCATCTTTTTCTGGAGGCTCACTTGAATAAAATGAGTTGAGCCGAGGCATTTGACAGCGAAACGCCTTGACACTTGTTCATCATAAGTGATCAGAGTTAGAAACGAGAACCAGAATAATCAATATAGAAGCATCAAACTGCAGAAGCATTAAAGATACCTCCGTAATGCCGGTTCTGGGTGCCGTTTCCACTGTTGATGTTGATCTTGAAGAAGACAAGCCATTGATTGGCACATAAAGACAAACAGTGTACGATGAAATGTTGAGTCAGTCTCAGTTAGTGGTGCATAAACCTGCATAGTGAAGTTACTAAGTTATTAAATGATAACTAAAGAAGAAAATATCTGAAACAGTACAGATATTGGCAATTTAATATAACAGAAACAGAAATGCAAATAACTCCATAATATCGGTATAGAAATGACAAATATCTTCTTCTTCTTCTTACCCTAGTGCCGCAAAGGCTTCCACCTATGGTGGGGTGAGGGGGGTCGGATGTACGCAGTCTTACCTCTATACTAAAGCACAGAGAGACTGTTTCCTGATGACCCGTAATGAAATTAGATATTTAAAGTTTGAGATTACCAAATAGATGATAAGCTATATAAGTAGTCAGTACTGAACTACTGCAACAGTAATTGGTCAGGATTTACACTTCACAAGTCATCACAAACAGTCTAAGTGTCTTACAGATCCATTAACCGGAGACTCTCTTTGGCAAAATTGAATTTTCAACGAGATTTAACAGTTAAACTATTAGTTGATGCTAATGAGTAAAAACTTGTGGACCGTTGACTTATATTTTGGCCAAAAACATAGTGCATCTTACAGGAATCTCATCTGAGGCACCTGATATGAATCATATTATACAGAGTATTTAATTAATTATGCTTATAAAAAAGAACCAAAAAGCAAGTAGTTCATATGAAATATAAAGGTTCAAGTATCTCTCTTAAGGAAAGAAAGAAACGTCAGGTCACAGAAGAGTAACTTTATATACCTGAAGCATGAATTGTAAAGGCTCGCCACAGAAGTCACAGACACAATACCTCCCTGAAGGCAAGTTAACTGGGTCCAGCCAAGCCTGTTATCAGAAAAATCCCAAATCAATACTCGACAAATACTCTCTTTAAAAAATTATACATCATGGTTGTGTATAAAGCATACAGGGGTACCCCCAGCTTTGCTTGGGAAGAACTGTCGGAGGAGAGACCATGAATTCTTCTTCTTCTCCACAAAGCCTAATGCTACAGGAACTTTTTCCTCATCATCCTCATCGTCATATGAATCAGCATGTCCATTGTCACTAAGTTCATCTTCATCAATAGATAACAAATGCAAACTTCTAAGTTTTTCGTCAGCATCTCCACTGGTTCTACCATTCAAATCTTCTGCCATTTTTTATATACTAAGTCCTATAGAACAGCGTTCAATACAAAACCTAAATTACTTGTACTAATTCCAAAAGCCCAAATAAAAGTATGGAATTGTTATAAATATTTCACACACCAGAAAGCATAATGCATAAACAGCTATAAATATTTCAACTATCAATGCATGCACAGATACAATTATGAATAAAGTTATTGATTATAGATATCAAACCAATAGCACTCTCTGTCATCACTAATTAGCAATTTTTAGGAAAAAAAACAAGTAAATACTGAAATACCAATGTTCAGGAATTCAGGCATATAAAACAAAGAAGCGGGTAAATACAATTGGGAACCGGGAATGCTTGCTACCCCCACAAAACATAAAGGAATGAACAACGGAAACTCTCTAACCTTACGTGTCACGTGATTCTTTTGGGCTACAGGAATGTGAGCTGTCAGGTGTGGACTCCTGATCCTTGAAGGTGACATCCAAAAAAGACAAAAACCATTATATTCCACATTAATATGTCAGAGACGAACAAAAAACACACTTATGCCCAGAATTCAGCCTACAGAACCAAGGGTGATGTGAATTTTAAAGAGCAATTCATGTTCAACTCACAAAATTTCAAAATAACTAAGAGTTTTTAAAATGACTGATTTGAAATGCACCACCCCCTTACTTGCAGCTCTCATATTTGAAGTTCATTCCAAAATGGAGCAAGTTCATCAAGGGTCTGAAAGAAGTTAAAGAACTACTCTTGTGACATTTTCAGAGAGTAATATAATAAAACACAAGCATATTGAAAACCAGTTAGACTACTCTTAAAAGACTAGGAGCCCGTTTGGCGACCTTGTTTTCCGGCTTATCAGTCAACTTTCTCAATAAACACGTAACTTTTGATTTCGCGCTGCTGAGTTGTGTAACAATCAAAATAAGTAAGGTTGGAGTTACTTTTCGGGCTGGATTGGCTGAAGATACTATAGAAGACCATTTTAGATAATTTTCATATTTTTTTTTTATTTTATAAAATATATTTTGAAAATAATTTTTTCATAATTTAGCATAATCAACCTATTTAGCCACTTTGGCCGAAACTTCATAATTTCAACAGATGCAGCTGATTTAACCAATTTCAATATTACCATATTCACCAAACAAGCTCTAAGAAAGTATCGACACTTATAGACAAATAAGACACAAACATTATTGAAATAAAATGTATGACTGCATGTATTAAAAAACCAAAGAACTGCTTAAATGATTGTAATCCTTTAAGCCCACCCACTCAAACCCCTAAATTTAAACTTTCCTAGAACAACCAAACTTTATTTGTTCAGATTCTTGAGATTAAATTTACTAAAATGAAACAGAAAACCAGCTTAATAATCTTAATCCTTTAATTTCCAACACACAACATAATTAGATGAACTTGAATTTAAAGGGATTATGAAAGCCATAAAATGTGATTTTCACTTTTCATGTAGTTTAGAAAATCAATAATATTAGGTACAACCGTACAACTAGTTTTTAGTTCATTATACAAGCTAAATAAATTATACAGCGTACATAGTACATTGTAACTTCAAAAAATTCAAGGCAAACAACTGAAAACTTAGACTGGGACCAAACGGTCCATAAAGAAACTGTCAAATTTTGCTTCATGTTAGCATTTAAATATATATGTGGCAACATAAACACAAATTAAGAGTATAACACATAAAAACATAAAAAAACTGCTAAAATATATTGATGAAAAATAACATGAAGGATGTCTTCCACCAAAAAGGACACATCTTTGTGGAATGATGAGGTGAAACAAGTCATAAGGAACAACAGGGATTGCTACAAAAGTTGAGAACATGTTGGAGTGATGAGAATATAGAAGCATACAAGGAGGCTATAAGACAAGCAAATTAAATCCGTAAGGAAAGCACGAGAGAAAGTGAACAAGGAGTTCTATGAAAATTTGGACTCTAGAGAAGGAGAAAAAGATATTTATAGACTTGCTCTCCTTCGTGATCGTAGGACTCAAGATATCGGAAAAGTTAAGTGTGTGAAGAATGTTGATCAAAAGATACTAATGGAGAACAGAGAAATGAAAGAGAGGTAGAGGTCATACTTTGAAACATTATTCAAAGGGAATAAAGTGAAAGATATTGGTAATTTGACTCAAGGTAGTCAAAGTCATGAGGCGCACTCAAGGCGCTAGAGTATTTATATCACCCGAGGCACAAGGCGCAAAAAAAGTGCTCGCGTGATTCATGTCAAGCGCATTATTTAGAAATTTTATGTATATTATACTAAAGTGATCGAACATGACATATTCAACCTCATGTCATACTTGTCACGGCGGTAAGGCGAACTGCGGCGCCAGCCAACCACCATATCGCCTAAGCGATAAGGCGCCCGCCTAGGCGACAATTAGGCGACTAGTCGCACATTGTCTAATACATAGTATATTATATATAATTGAGTAACTAACTATATTTAATTTTTAATTTATTATGTATTATATATAATATATTACTAATTAAATTGTATATTACCTAGAACTTAAAAAAAAAATCCACAAATTCACAAAATAATACAATATACCGTAGTATAACAAATAAAACACAATAACACAATCACTTCAGGCCATCTTTGTTAATCAAATATTCAAATAGATTTACAATGGTTCTCAAAATAATACTCGTACAATTTTTAGCAAATTATATAATGTTTAATCAAGAAAAAATAGTCTAAAATAGTATTAGAATTTAGAGAATACCTGGAGCTGGAGGCAGCCGGCAGCCGCAGAAGAGAGAATCGGACTGGTTTACTCGGAGAGCCAGAGATGGAAGACCGCTGACGCAGGGTCCTGGAACGTGGACGGAGGGAGGCGGCGGAGCTGATGGCCGCAGGTTGGCTGGTTTCGTGTCTCCACCGCAGCTCCGGTACCCCTCTTCGACCTTGCTTCGCAGTTCACACAACAAGGCTGCAGGTTTGCTTGAGTGGAATAGTCTGGTATGAGGTTTGGGCTGGGCTGGGATTAATTTTGGGATCTGCTGGACCTTTACGGCCTGTTTGGATGGAGTGTCCAGAGGTATTAGTAACGGAAGTGTTACTAAGTGTTGACAGAGGTTCGGAAAGGAAGGTAAGTGTAAGTGTTAAGCATAATCTTACCTTGTTTGAGAGAGTTAAAAAAAATGAAGTTTTAGTAATGGAAGTGTTTTCACTTAAATTGACAAAAATATTCTAATGTCTTTTTTTAAATAAACCATATCCTCATGTCTTTAGACTACACTCTAGGAACATTTAGGAAGATAAAACAAATACACACGGAAGAACGAAAAATATATTTACTGCTCTACCGAAAAGAATATAACTAAAAAATATACCATAAAATTGGGTTCTTACAAGAGTAAAATAAAAAAATATAAAGATTGTGATGAGCAGCCGTATACGTATTCGTGTGTACGTATCCCAAAAATGAGTAATTATGAGTTATGCCTAGAGATTGGAAATAATCCTAAAATAATCCAGCTTTAAAATTTGATACCAGATTATTTTATCAAATAATCTCATAAAATAATCACCACTCTACATCCATGATCCTCAAAAAAATCTTCCACATCATCAAAATGATCCCCAAAATAATTCATGGATGTGGATGCCCTAAACAGGCTAATTTGAAGACTTACGGATTTACAATTATATCCTCCATTTGGGCGGCAATTTTGCCTCCAAAAGTTGTAGACACTCTACTACTTTATATAATATAAAGATAAAGATTTGGTTTGCTATTCTGCTACAGAGCACTGAGCCGCCATATATTTCCACATCCATGGGCATCTCAAGATTCATATATATACATATACATATGATAAATGGATTTTGCTATACAAATAGGTGAAGAAAATTTGGGGGAAGAATAGACAAATCTGGAGAATAGACCGCTGGGAACTCTGGAAGCCTGGGAGAAAGAAGGAGAACAGTCCGCATGGGAAGGAGACAAAGTCGACAAGAGAGATACGTTGGGGGTAAACATTGTCCAACACTCCATTACACCCCTGAAAGCACCATGAACACCTGACCTTTGAAAGACTTGAAGAATGCGATGAACACTTGAAGATTCTTGGAAGCTTCTCTCTCTAGAAAACACTTTGGCAGCAATTCAACACTAAGCAAACGCAAATGAGGAGAAGGTTTCGGGGTTAGAGGGTATTTATAGATACCCCTCCAACGGTCATTACACGTGGCACCCACGCATTGGTCACACCAACGGCCACCTCTCTCCCACCCAATCAAGAGGCACCTATTCAAATAATCCATGAGGAGCATCCCTTACGGCCCAACTCAGGCTCACAATGAAGCAAGGCATCGGCCGCACATCACTTCGGCCCAATTACAAACAATTCCGAGGTAGGCATCGGCCCAAACCTCCAAATGAAGGAACGCATCGGTCTAAAGCTCTCTATGGACTTGCAACAAACCACAAGCCATGAGCATCGCTACGGCTAACTTAAGAACACTACTCCCTTGTGCCTCAGCTAAACGCTTCGGCCAAAAGAGTGGGGGACTGGGGGACTGTACTGGCTACGGATAAAGAACAAGTAAACGCACAGAGGAGTGCGCACTTCGTCTAAAATAAAGAACAAAGCGCAGCGTCCTCAAACACATAAAGTGCACGCTTCGGCTCATCATCAATGCACTAAGGACCGCCTCGGCCTCAGAGAAATCAACATACAGCATAAAAGAACACACAACGGCTTACTCACCAGCAAACATCGCTTCGTCCACCAGCACCGGGAGATCGCATCAGCCAAATAGAAAGTGGAACGCAGCGGTTTCAAAACATAAAACACGCTTCGTCTAAAAACCTTAAACAGGGGCAACGCCTCGTCTGGAGAACACACATCAATGATCGCTACGTCCAGGATTGAGACAAAGGGAAGGAAATAAAGACAAACACGGGACCGCAACGTCCACAAGCGTACATGGAGCGCTTCGTCTAAAACCTTGGCCACATCAGGGGAGATAGATATCGCAACGGCCAGAAGCTCCTGAAGACGCGCAACGTCAAAACACATAAGAGCAATAGCTGGTACCGCTACGGCTGCAAAGAAGGAACAAGATTACTCCCTTTCGCTTCGTCTGCATCTCAGCTCAGAGAGTGGGGGACTCCGGATAGAGTATATGGGCCTGAACCCCATGGCCCACATACTCAACGGCCCAAAAGACACCAACAAGGCACCGATGCGCACCGCATCGGCCAGAGGCCCGCAACGGCCGAAGAAACCGACTACCGGGGAGCATCGTACCACGGCCCACAGACCGCGTCGTTCTTGGGCCGCGTCGTCGATGGACCGCGTCGTCCATGGACCGCATCGTCCATGGACCGCGTCGTCCATGGACCGCATCGTCCATGGACCACGTCGTCCAAAAATTATCCTGACAGAGTTCATTTTCCTATTTTATTTACTAAGTATTGTACTCAGCCCATTAGTGGCCCAATTCGTCCAAAGAAGGCATATTTATTGTAATGGGCCTCCTAAGCCCAAGGCTAGGGGCCCAAATCCACATTTTTACCTATAAATAGACCCCAAGGGGCTACTTATAGGGGGTTGAGAAATATAATTACTCACTTTCTCTCTCTAGCTCTCACATCTCTCTAGAATTACTCAACCATACGACTAGAAAATAGTGTAATACCTTAAATAAAAAGATTATACTCCGTACAAGTCAATTTTAATACTTTGCATATCACTATGAATAACACACCGCCACCATTGATGATTCTGCCCTCGTGACCAGTGGCGGCAGTTTTCGGCAAAAAAACCGGCATCAGTCACCAGTCGGCAGGTGGCGAACACGACTATAAGTGAACATTGGAATAAAAAACACCATGAAAGTTTTTATGCTAAGGTCGCACTTGATAATGTTGAGAAAACAAGTCCATGTCGTATAATCATTTTTTTATTTTGTTTTATGAAACAATTTTAACATACTTGGAAGTTGTACAATCTACTCTAGATTTGGAATTTAGTATCTTTTCTTTGTATTATGTTAACCTATTAATATATGGTACTACGTGTTTAATTATTCTGTGTTTTGTTGAGAGGTTATTTAGATTTCAGTTGAAATATATTAGAGGTCCATAAGAAAATTAAGATTTAGTAGGATTCATATGGGAAAAAGTTTTAGACTGGTCCGGCTACAATAAAATAATTATAGTGGACTAATTAATCTCAATCTACTAGAATAATTATTATTAATTAATACTAGAATTTTAATATTGTAGAAGGTGATTGTGAAGATCGAGATAAATGCTTCAAATAAGATTCATTGTGAATCGAGGTATGTCTTATGTCAACCAAATTTCATGCTTTTCCCCATATACTTATTTGTGCTTATTTATTTGAAATCATTTGAGCATTTGATAGTTAATGAGATTTTACGTATCAATTGTGATTGTGAATTATATATATTTGAGATTTGAGTATTTTATATTGGGTGATATTTTGAGCATTTGAATTGACATATGAATTGTTATTGGATTGAGATTTGAGATTTGAGCTATTTATGAGGTATTATACATTTTGATCATGTTGGGAAATTTCGAGTTCAAAGTTTAAAGGATCAATAAACTCTTATTTTGGAAATTTATGTCTATGAGATTTTGAAAGCTAATAGAGATCAAGATATTTTGAACTACTTGGCGAAACTATGATAATAATCCTTATTGAAAAACTATATATATGAATAATAGATATAGAATTTTTGAGAAGTAATCAAGATAAAAAGAACCTTTCAATGTAAGGGCATCGCGGGAGAAATCTGCGTTGTCGTGTTCTCCATGACCTTGACTCTGGAGAGTGATTATGGCTGCTACTACTTGTTTACTCATAAAGAGTTGGGATGTTGGTGTCTCCACGACCTTGACTGTGGATGTTGGTGTCTTCACGACCTTGACTGTGGATGTTGGCGGTAAAATTCGGACAAAAGATCCTGTTATTCAGTAGTAGCAGTAACATAGTCACTTCTATAGGGTAATCCCTATAGGGGGATGTTGACGTCCGAACTACTTGGGCTTTTTACTACCCGCAGGGCTTGGAATCCCTTTCACGGGGTGTGCACACTTAAGGTAGAGGTTCAGTTTCCTCAGGTTAGAAGTGGTACCGGCAAAAGTCCCGGGATGGCCGTATATAACAACGGACCATCCGGCTCAATTGATCTTGAGCACCGCCCTTCGAATGTACTAGGGAGTTTAGTTACAAATGAGGTTTTGAGGAGAATTATATTTGATTGATTGAGTTTGGATGATTGGATTATATTTGAATTTAATTGGACTTAAATTCCATTGGTTTTGAGTTGATTTGGATTATTTGGTTGGACTTGATTGAGGTGAATGGAATTACATTATATTGGATTATTTGAGTGAGTTATAATTGTTTGGATTGGATTGAATTTGATGTGGTTGAGATTATTAAATTATTTGTAGATTTCCAGATTATTACTTTTGGATTTGATATGATATGATTATGTTGAATATTGATTGAGTATTTGGAAGTATTTTGAGATGAATATTTGGATTTTACATATGATTTATGTTTTGGAATATATTTACGAGAATTTTGGAGGTTTATGTATATTGACATTTTAGAATTATTTTGATTTGAAAATATGTACCTATATTTGGAATATTATTATTATTTTACATGTGATTTTGTGATGAGAAGTTTGTATAAAGTGTTTATAAGGTTTCCTCCCAATATTTTCACAAAATGATATATATGTATCAAACATGATTATTTTACAGGGTTGGGTGGGCCTTACTTAGCATTTCCAGCTAATTTTAGCTTCTTTGTGTTTTTCTTTCTATACTTTATTTGTGCAGGAATTGAGGATCATGTTGAAGTTGATTTCGAGATCTTCAACTAGAACACATAGACTAAAGTGATTGAGTAATTTATTTTAGTGTTAATTTTAAAGAATTGTAGTTGAACAATTAAATATGGAAACTTTTAATTTGTTGGTGGTGGAGAGCCTATGCAATCGGTTAAGTGAGAACCCAGTGTGGCGGTAACGCCCCAGTTTCCCTTTGAATTTTCCACTGCAATACTCTGATGTATTCAAATGAATCATTATTTAAATGTTCTTTTGGGGGTGTTACACCACCCAATCCTTCTAAAGAAAATTGTCAATCCCAAGAGTCCTACCCGTATAATTCCAAGTCTAGGGAGGTGTTTACTTCACTGCTAAAGTCACAGTTAGGTTAGCAAGACAGGTGAAGTAAACACGCACGCTGCTTAAAAAGCCGCTTACTAACCGAAATAGGTGCTTAAAGTGCCGCTAATTAAGCATATCACCCCCCATGTATTAATTAAGCGGCACTTTAAGCTTTTTTACTTTCCGAATTTACCCCTTGCCCTTACCCTATTGTTACCCCTGCCCCACCCACCTACCCAGCCCCACCTCGACCCTGACCCCACCTACCCTACCCCGACCCCACCCTACCCTATCCTACCCTGACCCCACCCCAACCCCACCATACCCTACCTTGCCCCACCCTACCTTACCCCCGACCCCATCCTACCCCTACCCCACCCTACCCCTACCCCGACCCCACCTACAACACCCTATCCTACCCCAACCCCAACCCTACCCCACCCTACCCCACCCTACCCCGACCCACCTACCTCAGCCCAACCCCGACCCCACCTACCCCACACTGCCCCCACCCTAACACTACCCTACCTACCCAACCATTACCCTACCTACCCGACCCCACTTACCCTACCTACCCAACCTGCCCTTACCTCACCTACCCAACCCCAACACCCTACCCCCTACCACATTGGTCCCACCCCGACCCTACCCCCTTACCCTTACCCCTAGGGCCCTTACCACCCTACCCCAACACTTACCCCTTACCACACCGGTAAGGGAAGGGATTGTGGGTAGCCAGGGTGGGGTCGAGGTTGGGGTAAGGTGGGGTAGGGTAGGGGTAAGGGTGTAGGGGGTTAGTGGGTGGGGTGATCTCGGGGTATGGGTAAGGTAGGGTAGGGTAGGCTAGGGGTAGGAGTATGGTAGGATATGGGTGGGGGCGACCTAGGGGGTGGGGTAGGCTGGTAAGGGCCTGCGGGTAGGGGTTAGGGGCCTAAGGGGTAGGGGTGGGGTCAGGGTAAGGTAGGGTAGGGTATGGGGCAGGGGGTCGGGATAAGGTAGGGTAAGGTGAGGTCGGGGTAGGGCCGATGTGGTAGGGGTTAGGGGCAGGGTAGGGGCCTAGGGTGGTCGGGGGTAGGATCGGGGTAGGGTCGCGGACTCACGGTAGGGTGGGGATGGGTAGGGTGGGGTAAGTTTAGGGTGAGGTCGGGTAGGTAGAGTAGTGGTAGGGTGGGGTCGGGTATGTGGGGTCGGGTAGGTAGGGTCGAGGTAGGGTGGGTAGGTAGGGTCGGGGTAAGGTAGGGTGGGTAAGGGGTTAGGGGGTATGGGTACACATATTATATTATATACTTGTGTTCATGAATGTTTGTGTGTATATATATGTATAAGGTTATTTTGGACATTTTAATGTTAAGCGGTGTTTTAAACCGTTTGAAGTAAACACGATCTTACAACACTATTTATTTTATGCGCCGCTTATTAACACGGGTCCTAATAAGCACCATTTAATAACCGGTGAAGTAAACATGTCCTAGGTCAGTTTTGCGTACCTAGGCAGTCCAGTATCAGATTCGTTTTTTTTTTTGGAAAAAGGGTCAGATAGACCATTCAACCATCACTAATATGCTACCCGACCCCACTTACCCTACCTACCCAACCTGCCCTTACCTCACATACCCAATCCCAACACCCTACCCCCTACCACATTGGTCCCACCCCGACTCTACCCCCCTTACCCTTACCCCTAGGGCCCTTACCACCCTACCCCAACACTTACCCCTTACCACACCGGTAAGGGAAGGGATTGTGGGTAGCTAGGGTGGGGTCGAGGTTGGGGTAAGGTGGGGTAGGGTAGGGGTAAGGGTGTAGGGGGTTAGTGGGTGGGGTGATCTCGAGGTATGGGTAAGGTAGGGTAGGGTAGGGGTAGGAGTATGGTAGGATATGGGTGGGGGCGACCTAGGGGGTGGGGTAGGCTGGTAAGGGCCTACGGGTAGGGGTAAGGGGCCTAAGGGGTAGGGGTGGGGTCAGGGTAAGGTAGGGTAGGGTATGGGGCAGGGGGTCGGGATAAGGTAGGGTAAGGTGAGGTCGGGGTAGGGCCGATGTGGTAGGGGTTAGGGGCAGGGTAGGGGCCTAGGGTGGTCGGGGGTAGGGGTCGGGGTAGGGTCGCGGACTCACGGTAGGGTGGGGATGGGTAGGGTGGGGTAAGTTTAGGGTGAGGTCGGGTAGGTAGAGTAGTGGTAGGGTGGGGTCGGGTATGTGGGGTCGGGTAGGTAGGGTCGAGGTAGGGTGGGTAGGTAGGGTCAGGGTAAGGTAGGGTGGGTAAGGGGTTAGGGGGTATGGGTACACATATTATATTATATACTTGTCTTCATGAATGTTTGTGTGTATATATATATGTATAAGGTTATTTTGGACATTTTAATGTTAAGCGGTGTTTTAAACCGTTTGAAGTAAACACGATCTTACAACACTATTTATTTTATGCGCCGCTTATTAACACGGGTCCTAATAAACACCATTTAATAACCGGTGAAGTAAACATGTCCTAGGTCAGTTTTGCGTACCTAGGCAGTCCAGTATCAGATTCGTTTTTTTTTTTTTTTGGAAAAAGGGTGAGATAGACCATTCAACCATCACTAATATGCTGCCTGGGGCGGAGATAGAGAAGTTCTTTGCATTCACAAAAGAGTACGAGCATAAGATATTCCTAGAAAAGGTTATAACTGTGATGCAGTGAAGGATGCGCTTCTAGAAGGCAGTGTTGGACTCGGTGCGGCCACCCGACCCGGGAACCGGCCCGGCTCAACACTATTTGGGCCCGGCCCGGGAACCGGATACTGGTTCCGGGTCTAGGCACGGTTTAAGGATGAAAACGGGGCCGGTTCCGGGATTGCTTAAATGTGAACCGGCCTAGCCGCCTAGTTCGGCCCCGGTTCGAGCCTGTTTTATATATTTTTTTGGTTTGGGCTAGGTTTAAATAGGCTGGGCTAGGTGTTTCCGATGGGTTTGGGGGAAGGGGGGGAGGGGGTAGGGGATGAAACGATCAAGAAAAAAAATATAATCGGGCCCGGACCGGCATCGGTCAACACCCGGACCAGCACCGGTCAACACCCGGACCGGTCCCGGGCTTCACTGAATTTTTTTGGGTCCGGCCGGGCCTAGGCCCGACCCAGGCCCTGACCAGACCCAGTCCAAGACTACAAGAAGGTCATTACTCATTACCAAAGGTTTCATCTCAATAATTCTTAGCTTAGTTGATTGACGACACAGATGTAGCTTGATTAGAGGAGATCCGGAAATTTCTGCTTCTTCCGTTTAGTGAGTCATATTTGTTCAGTTCTTTCATTCATGCACCTAGCTACTCCATCAGTCCATCACAATTCACAAATTACAATTCCATTCCCACTTCATCTGATTTTGTCTATTTTTATTAATATACAAAGTATTTATCATCCCTTAAAACTTTGCTAAAGTTGACCGGTACGGAGAATAATAAAGTAAAAACTTAGATGGTTCAAGTTGTGCAGAGAAGAGAAATAACAGAAACCGCAAAATATTAATTAAAAGAGAAAGTGGCAAAGCTTTTTGGGACTTCCCAAAAAGGAAAGATGACAAAGTTTTAAGGGACGGAATCACGGAATAGCCGAATAGGCTGGGACTTTGGCTGGGTGGCCTGACCCGGAACCAGACCGAACAGGCCCGGTTGCCCGGTCAGTGACCGGTTCAGGTAGGCCCAACCCGCAGGTGTTCCGGTCCAGGCTTGGGTCCCCAAAATCCCGAACCGGCCCGACCCGCAGGTGGTTCGAGCCCGGGTCCAGGCCTCTTATTTTTTTTTACTTTTCGGGTTGGACTGGTTATTTTGGGCCATTTGGGGTGGTTTGGGATGGTGAATTGGTTAGGGGGTGGTTGGAGGTGAGGGGGTGATTGGGCCATTTGGGGTGGTTTGGAACAACGGAAAGCCCAAAAGAAATTAAATAAAAGAAAACGATAAAGTATAACCTGCTATAACAGGTTAATTTCCGCTAATTTGACTCGATTGATTCTTTTTAAGAGTTGATGAACTTATGTGATTGTTTTCAGTAGATGATGTTGAGTAATGTTTTATAATTGTAGAAGGGTCTATAAGACCTTTTTTCCTTTTTTTTTAATGTTTTGCCCGGTTCCAAGCATATAAAAATATACCACCAGGTCCGCAAATTGTTGAACCAGAACTTGGTACCCAACTACCCCATACACCCAGTAGGATACCCAGTCTTTGCCCAAAACCGAAAAAATGGACCCGATCCGGTCCCACAAAGTACCAGATCTGGTTCTAGACCAGGTCCATGCCTAGTGCCAAGCACCACTCGCTTTATAATTCCATCCAGTCAATTTAGTATATTCTGTGGTGCTATAGATGACGTTATGTTGATCCTACAACTTCATAAATAAAAATGTTGCCCTTTCTGTAGCTTGAAATGTGAACGCAGAACGCTCCAGAAGTCTAGAAAATCCAAAATAACCAAGCAAAACATCTTTAATCTGTAATAAAAAAATCTAGTTTTCTGCTCTAAACTAAGAGGGTTTGAAGATGAATGTCTTGTGTCCATTTGCATTACCTGGCAACTCTGTAGCTCTGGAAAAAGAAAATCACTAAACTTATATTCGACAGTAATGTTTAATTTAGAAAAATTCAGTGATCCAAATTGAGAACACATACCTTAACCCTCTTAAGAAGTTCCTTTGCCTTGACATCATTCTTGAAATGATCACGCACAGGCTGTGCATAGCACATGAAACATGGTTTAGAAAATATATATTGCTAAATGTAGGCCTGTTGTTTTCTCACTTCTAAAAAAAAAACTAAACCAAATTCTCATAAGGCACCTAACTTGGACTCCATCTTCCAAGTACACATCAAATGTTCGAAAAGATGCTAAGAATGTAACCTTATGTTTGGATCTGGGAAAATGCTAGGGAAAGGAAAGGAAATGCTAAAGCATGTTATTTCTGTATGCTAGGATTACCTCAGGAAAAGCAGAGGAAGATATTACAACTCCATAAAGGTGACTATTTATATACGGATAAAAAGGTAGCTCACAAGGTAATAAAATTGCAAAACTATACGAGCCAGTACCATTCATATAGTGCCGATGTTACTGCCACTACCACTACTACCACTGTTGGGTACACCACTGATGTCACTGCCACCGTCGAACACATCAGTGCGACTAAGGCAACAAATTCCAATGACTTTTATGACGATTTGTCAGAACGTTTTCGGCAAACTGTCCGCGTAGGCAGCGGCGGTTTCACAAACTTGCCTTAACAACTTTTTCAAGTGATTTAAAAAAAATGACAGGAACCGGCCAGATTAGTGCTAATAATAAAAATAATACTATCTCTGTCCCATATTGGTTGTCTGTGTATTTTGGCGCGATTATTAATAAAGCGGTTGAAAGTAAAAGTTGTGGTTGACATTTGAGTAGAATAGATGAAGCTATTATGTTGAGCTATTAATACCACTCACTTATTTTGTTGGTGAAGCTATAATGAATGAAACAGCTCAACATTTTATAAACAAGTCAATAGATGGTATTATAGATATGCAAATCAGTTACAAGTTAGTTTCAGAGAAAAAGATCTTGTTAGCTAATGAAATTGTTCTATCTGATGGTTCCTCACAAGTACTTACAAAAGATAATTTTCCTGAGACCACTACAGATGATGAGGTAATAAGATTTGTTTTTTGCGAGGAGGCAGTAAGATATTGTGAAGGCTATCTGAAAAAGTCAGCAAATTCCTCGGTTGCTGAGTGTGCAGTTGAGCCCACTCTTGAGGTGCTGAAAGTTCACGTTACATCATCTGTTCATGCTGCCAAACTCCTTGTTCAACTACCCCCTTCTCGTGGAGAAACTGTGTCCATGGTGGGGTTGAACAAGTGCCAGCTGACAACATCCAGGATGTCAATTGTCTTCAACTACCCGCTTCTCGTGGAGAAACTGTGTCCATGGTGGGGTTGAACAAGTGCCAGCTGACAACATCCAGGATGTCAATTGTCACTAATGTTAGTGTTTCTTTGACTATTCTGTTGTGTGGTTGTCCATGTAAGCAACACACATGGAAGTTTTAAAGCAACCTGAAGGATTAACCCTCCAAGGTGATGACTGCACTGAGATTCAGGAATTACTTAGATGGCGTGAAAATCATAAGGTGAAGAACATGAAGATGATGGATCAAGTATCGAAGCTAAAGGTCCAAAAAGCAGTGATGTAGAGGACAAGGAGGTTGTTCAAGGGGGGAGATGTGATAGGGACCTGAATAGCCAATAATAGTATGAATAATACAATGATATTATATATGTACGAAGAGGGTTTTGGACCAGGTACTAGTTAGCTTTGGGCTGGCCCATGATGGAAATTTTATAAATAAGAGTAGGGAGTAGAATAAAGGTGGGCGGAAATTAGTTGTAATTGATAGTTGTAATTAGAATGAGGCCTCTCAAAAAGCCTCGTCTGTCTTTTCTTCCCGTTTCTGTACTCCTTACTAATATACATTAAATTACAGTTACGAATTTGTAGTTTCCATCAGGGGCTATAAAAAAATACATGGGGCAGCTTAAATCAGTTTTGTGGATGTTAGAGGGACAATAAAATATAATAAACTTGATGAGCTTTGGAAGTTAGTCGCATTTTTTAAAGCAAAACTAGTTACATTTATGTCATTAAAAAGGGTAGAAGTCATACTCCTCCTCCATGTCTTGAACAAATATTATACGTGAGTATATATTTATTGAGTTTGAAATAATATTTCAAGTTTTTAACACTTTCTTCCCTTCCAAAAATATCTAATATTTTCCTAGCTATTTCTTTCCCAAATATTTCCAAACAGTGGTGAAAAACGTGTGTACCTGCAGTATCTTGTTCAGAGCTTTTGAGAGAGCAGGTTTAAGGTCAGCAGGATGCAAGCTACCACATTCATAGTCAGTAATAAGTTCTTCGAAAGTCGAGAAGGTCCTGCACGTTAATAATAAGTTAATAACAAGTGATGCGATGGAGAACGGGTGATAATCACTTCTCATAAAGTTTTCACTGGTCCAGCAGAGCAAGCTTTTCAAATATTAATGAAAATTAAGCTGACGTAAAGTACTATTAAGGGGGTGTTTGGAACTGATTCTGCTTCTCCTTTTTTTAAAGCAGAAGCAGATTCAGAATCGGTTTTCATAAGCTGGTCTCCCCCAGCTTCTAAAAAAACTGATTCTAGGAGTAAATTAGAGCACCATAGTCACTTTTGTACTTTCACCCAAACACTCCAACTTCTACTTCAGCTCCTTGATGGAGCAGAAACGGTTTTAAAAATCAGATACAAACACCCCTTAAGTTGAAAACTAAAACACTTTCAATGGCAAAACAACCAACATGTCTTACTTGTTACCACCATTCTCTAGACATCGCTCAACCTTGAACTCATTAAACCAGGGAAAGATGATGTACTTGATGTATTCTAGACACGGATTTTTCTTTACAACCTTGGGTGGGCAGAAAGCCTTCTTTATTTTGAGATTCACATCTGCCTACAACATCGAAGAAAAAACAAGTGTCTGTTATGAATAGTCAATGACACCCAACTGTGTTGATAGAATAAATGGTATCCAATGTGCACTACCTCTTCATCATCCATGAAAATGGAGGATGACGGATCACTATTGGACATCTTCTCTTGTCCCTCCTGCAAGCCAGGCAATATGTCTGCATGCCAAAATATCAGTGAAGGGAAAAAATAAAGCTCCCAAACAAATTCCACATTTACAAAATTGCTATTTTCGTGAATGTCCCAAGAAAAATCAATTTATACAGGCACAAAATTCAAGAAAATGAAAACTGTATTCATAAAAGGGGGGAAAATCATCTAAACAACATATTTAATTGGAGAAGAGAAAATGAGGGATAATTTTGGACATGCAGGAAAAAGAATGTGAATATCTTTAGGGACAGAGGATGTATTGATTTTGAACTTGAAAAAAAAGGGTGTGGAAGTATACGACGAGACAAACTGATGGGCTTGTTTTTCCTCTTTATATCTTCACAGTATTCTCTTGCAAGTACATTCACTTCTCGCTGGTCCATTCCCAATTGAAAGATATCAGCCTGCTAGGAAAAGGGCATGCAGTTGGTTGCACACACAATATATTCAAGGATGTATGCATCTAAATGTATAAACGAGAAAATCATGCGAGTGTCCTGTCCATAAAAAGGGCAGCCAGGTGCATGAAGTCACTCTCGCAAGGCGAGGGTCCAAGGAAGGGTCCGACCACAAGGGTGTATAAGGGGCAAGCCTTACCCTGTCAAATAATTTACAAGAGACCACTCTCAAGACTTGAACCCGGACATCAACACCTTAGTGTACAGTTTAAGCCTAAAATTTAGCACACATGGTACTAGTCTTTAATGCGGAAATGACCTTGCTATGGGGAAGTTACATCCCAATACACTAAAACATGTCCAGATCGAATAAATAAATAAGTAAATAAATAAGTAAATAAATAAATAAGTAAATAAATAAGTAAATAAATAAGTTAATAAATAAATAAATAAGTAAATATCAAATCTCTCCTCCCAACTCATCCTTGATTAAAAAACAATTAACGATAAATCACAAAAGGCAAATAGCACTAGGAACAGTGTAACAAATATACACGTAGAAAGAGTAGGGGAAGATAATTTCATTACTGGGACTCGGAATTGCACGGGCTAGAGGATGAGTGCAAGGATACTGATCCCAAAGGATCCAACTGGGGCTCTTGATTTTCCATGGATGACTGCTTCTGCAAGCATATGATCGTGAGTTACCTGAGGTTAGAGTTGTCCGAAACTCTAAATTCAAAAAACAAATTGAGCATATTACCTTGCTGTCCTCTATTTTGAAGTCCTAAATCAGGGTCGGCCCATGTGGTGGGCTAGGGCAACATGAGCTAAGCGGTGGGCCAGGTTAGTATAGCCCATTAAATAGGGTGAAAAATAAACACGCTAATTTTCTGTGTACAGTGTGACCAAGTTACTATTTTGTTCTTTTAAGTTCAACTTCTTATAATTTTTCACAAAAAAAACTGTAGTATGGAATCCGTAAAATAAAAGAAGTGATGTATTTTGACCCCTGCATTCCAGTTTTTGTTGTAACAAAACTCCAAGGCTATTATATATTCTAAGTAGGAATGGATCCGGGTCGGTCCGGTCCTGGTTCCGGGCTGAGACTGCCCAGTCCCTGTAAAAAAATTGTCACTCCCAAGTCCTACCCGTATAATTCTAGGTCTAGGTCAGTTCCAAGTTCCTAGGTGGTCCAGTCTCAGACCCGGTTCCGTTTATTTTTTTAACGTTTTGCCCGGTTCTAAGCCTATAAAAATATCATTAGGTCCCCAAATCGTTGAACCAGAACCGCGTACCCCATACACCTGGTCGGACACCCGGTTTTTGTCCAGTACCGGAAAACGGACCCGAATTGGTCCCGCACAGTACCAGACCCGGTTCCAGACCAGGTCCATGCCTAGTTCCAAGCACCACTCACTTTTATAATACCATCTAGTCGATTTAGTCTATTCTGAGGTGCTACAGATGACGTTATGTTGATTCTACAACTTTATAAATAAAAATGTTGCCCTTTCTGTTGCTTGAAATGTGAACGCAGAACGCTCCAGAAGTCTAGAACAATCTCCAAAATAACCAAGCAAAACGTCTTTAATCTGTAATAAAAAAATCTAGTTTTCCGCTCTAAAGCGGAGGGGTTAAAGAAGCACATCTTTAATCTGTAATAAAAAAATCTAGTTTTCCACTCTAAAGTGGAGGGTTTGAAGACGCATATCTTATTTCCATTTGCATTACCTGGTAACTCTGTAGCTATGGAAAAAGAAAATCAATACACTTATATTCCTCAGTAATGCTAAACTTCGAATAATTCAGTGATCCAAATTGCGAACACATACCTTTATCCTCATAAGAAGTTCCTTTGCCATGAAATTGTTCTTGAAATGATCACGCACAGGCTGTGCATAGCACATGAGAGATGTTTAAGAAAATATATATTCCTAAATGTTGGCATGTTGTTTTCTCACTTCTAATGAAAAAACTAAACCAAATTCTTATAAGGCACCTAACTTGGACTCCATCGTCCAAGTAAACATCAAATGTTTGAAAAGATGCTAAAAATGTAACCATATGTTTGGATCTGGGAAAATGCTAGGGAAAGGAAAGAAAATGCCAGAGCGTGTTATTTCTGTATGCTTGGGTTACCTCAGGAAAAGCAATGGAAGATATTACAACTCCATAAGGTGACTCCATTCATATACGGATAAAAATGTAGCTCACAAGGTAATAAAATTGTAAAACTACATGTGTCAGTGGCTCAGTGCCATTTATAATGCCACTATCAATGGTGTCAATGCAGTGTATACTGCCGATGTCACTGCCACTATCACTACTACCACTGTTGGGTACACCGCTGATGTCACTGCCACAGTCAAACACATCAGTGTGACTAAGTCAACAAATTCTAAGGACTTTTATGACGATTTGTCAGAACGTTTTCGATGAACTGTCCGGGTAGCCGGCGGCGGTTTCAGACTTGCCCCAACAACTTTTTCCAGTGATTTAAAAAAATGATAGGAACCGGGCAGATTAGTGCTAATAATAATAATAATAATAATAATAATAATAATAATAATAATAACTCCATCCCATATTGGTTACCTGTTTGAATTTTCCACGATTATTAATAAAGTTGTAGAAAAGTACAAGTTGTGGTTGAGATTTGGGTAGAATAAACTCAAATGATAAGGACAACATATATCTTGCCAAAAAAGGAAATAGGACATTCATTTTAGGACAACCAAAATGGGACAGAGGGAGTAATAAATTGTACCGGTAGTATTCGTAGAAGGGAAGGGAGGAATAAGGGTTAGACAGAATTTGAGTGGGAATTAGGCTGGGAGAGTGAGGTGACTTGAAGTGTCTCAAACCTGGTACTTCTCTTTCTATTTTATGTTTACGTTGATTTCTAGTTACCCTTGCAATAGGTTAAGGAATTCTGAGAACTTCATCACTATAATAGTAGATTCAGGACAACAATGAGATATATGAAAAGGCTGTGAAGATTTTAGAAAAATGTTGGCCTGAGGTAGTGATGATGAAGGATCAAGGACCGAAGCTAAAGGTCCAGAAATCAATTTGGCACTGGGAAGGGTGAGGCACATGGATGAAGATGAGTGTCAGGTTTGTTTCCTATCACCCACCTTGATAACAAGGTGGTTGTCTAAATGGGAGATATGATAGGAACCGGACAATCAAGATTCCCTCATGCCAAGAGAATAATGAGATGCTCGGAGGTGAAACCAACAAATCGAAAATGTCCACATTTCTAGGCATCGGATGATCAACCACATGTTTTAATCTCCTCTGCATCACTCTTAAGTCTTAACAGTGTTCCTGAAGTACAGTTCAACTCAGGGAACAATTTAAAACAATAAAGGTGAGAGTCCAAGAGGCTGATAGGGACCTGAAGAGCCATTACTAATAACTTAATAAGAATAATAGAATTATATTAAATATGTACAAAGAGAGTTTTTGGTCACGTACTAGTTAGCTTTGGGCCGGCCCAATGGGCCCATGATGGAAATTTTGTAAATAAGAAGAGGGAGTAGAATATAGGTGGGCAGAAATTAGTTGGAATTGGGATCTAGGAGAGTGAGGCCTCTCGAAGAGCCTCGTCTGTCATTTCTGCTTTCCCATTTCTGCAATCTTTCTCACTAACATACAGTAAATTAATGTTACGAATTGGAGTTCCTATTATTGGTATCAGAGCACTCGCTCCTGGAGACACCTTCCTGGAGACAGAAAGTCAGAATCGTTCATGGCCAGAGCATCGATGGAGCAGCGATTGGAGAAATTCAAACGGAAGTTGGCTGAAAGACGATCAAGGATGGTCGAGATTATGGATGAGGAAAAAAAGACGGTGGTCGACAAGTTTAACCAGCTGAAAAAACAGAATCACCGGCGAGCACGATCGAGGATGGTTCGCCGTTGTCAGAATTCTGCAATCCAGGTTTTTACATCGTCGCTAGACGATTCTTCCAGTCTGCACTCCGCAGGTATCGTTGCAAGCTGTCACTCCAAGTTCGAAGGCTTCATCGGTAGCTGATGCCTCCACTTTGCAGGTTTCCTCACTTGCCTTATCTCACAGCTCATCGTTGCATGTCGTTCCTCATCTTGCGCCAGATTCATCCGCCTCCTGAACCATCCACTTAGTCGCATCAGGCAAGGGATCACAGGGGACTCAACCAACGATAATGAATAGAGAAATAAAGACAGCTGCACCTTCAGTCCCGGAACCAGACTCTCTGCTGGAGCCTGAAGAGGATATGTCGCAACTTACGGGAACTCTCCCTGTTAATCTGGAAAATCCTTGGAAAACAAAGGTATGGCTATTAGGAACTCAACAAAGCGACACAGAACAATTTGTGTGTAGTTTGCCCCCACTGGATGAAACTGGAATGCGTGTTGTTGTTCAATCTGTGGTGCCAGGTGGTGCCAGGTGGTCCAGCTAATGACTATTTAGAAACTGGTGATCTTTTTTGTATAAATGGGGAGGTGATTACATTATTTCTAAAAAAATGATGGAGATACGTGATGCCCCACCTCGGATGTACAACCGTGATGACATTTCTGGCTTATGGATGGCTAAGCCAGTTTTATCCCCAGGCTTATTTATCTTGTCTGGCACAGATTCTGATAACCAAGTTCTGTTGTGCCTAAATGCCTATTGTGTTGGTGAAGCTCCAATGAATGAAACAGCTCAACATTTTAAAAATCAGTCAATAGACGGTATTACAGATAATGCAAATCAGTTATAAGTTAGTTTCAGAGAAAGAGAGCTTGTTAGCTGATGAAATTGTTCTATCTGATGGTTCCTCACAAGTACTTACACTGTTACACAAGATAATTTGCCAGAGACCACTACAGATAATGAGGTAATAAGATTCTTTTTTGCGAGGTAGTAAGCTATTGTGAGGGATTTGTGAAAAAGTCAGCAAATGACTCGGTTGCTGAGTGTGTGGTTGAGCCCACTCTTGTGGAGCTGCAAGTTCACGTGCCATCATCTGTTTGTGCTGCCAAACTCCTTGCTGAACCACCGCCTTCTCGTGGAGATACTGTGTCCATGGTGGGGTTGAGCAAGTGCCAGATGACAACATCCAGGAAGTAAATTGTCACTAATGTTTGTGTTTCTTTGACTACTCTGTCATCTGGTTGTCCAAACTATATAGCAACAGACATGGAAGTTTTAAAGCAACCTGAAGGATTAACCCTCCAAGGTGATGACTGCAATGAGATTGAGGAATTACTTGAATGGCGTGAAAACCCTAAGGTGAAGAACATGAAGATGAAGGATCAAGTATTGAAGCTAAAGGTCCAAAAGGCTGTGATGTACTGGGAAGGGAGAGGAGCCAAGATGAAGGTGATTTTTGTTTCCTGTCACCCACCTTGAGGACAAGGTGATTGTTCAAGGGGGGAGATATGATAGGAGCCTGAATAGCCAATAATAATAAGAATGATAGAATTTAATTAAATATGTATAAAGAGGGTTTTGGGCCAGGTACCTGTTAGCTTTAGGCCGGCCCATGATGGAAATTTATAAATAAGAGTAGGGAGTAGAATAAAGGTGGCCTCTCAAAGAGCCTCGTCTGTCTTTTCTTCTTCCCCGTTTCTGCACTCTTCCTCACTAATATACGTTAAATTACTGTTACGAATTTGGAGTTTCCATCAGGGGCTATAAAAAAAACCATGGGGCAGCTTCGATCAGTTTTGTAGATGTTAGAGGGACAATAAACTATAATAAACTTGATGAGCTTTTGAAGTTGGTCGCATTTTTTTAAAAGCAAAACTAATTACATTTATTTATTTATGCCATTAAAAAGGGTAGAAGTCATACCCCCCCCCCCCCCCCCCGTCCCTTGAACAAATATTATATGTGAGTATATTTTTATTGAGTTTGAAATAATATTTCAATTTTTTAACACTTTCTTCCCTTCCAAAAATCTCTAATATTTCCCTAGCTACTTTTTTCCCAAACATTTCCAAACAGTGGTAAACCACGCGTGTACCTGCAGGATCTTGTTCAGAGCTTTTGAGAGAGCAAGTTTAAGGTCAGCAGGATGCACGCTACCACATTCATAGTCAGTAACGAGTTCCTCGAAAGTCGAGAAGGTCCTGCACATGAATAATAAGTTAATAACAAGTGATGCGATGGAGAACGGGTGATAATCACTTCTCATAAAGTTCTAACAGGACCAGCAGAGCAAGCTTTTCAAATATTAATGAAAATTAAGCCAAAGTAAAGTACTACTAAGATGAAACCTAAAACACTTTCAATGGCAAAACAACCAACATGTCTTACTTGTTACCACCATTCTCTAGACTTCGCTCCACCTTGAACTCATTAAACCAGGGAAGGATGATGTACTTGATGTATTCTAGACACGGATTTTTCTCTACAACCTTGGGTGGGCAGAAAGCCTTCTCTATTTTGAGATTCACATCTTCCTATAACATCAAAGAAAAATAAAAAGACCAAGTGTCTGTTATGAGTAGTCAATGACATCCAACTGTGTTGATAGACTCAATGGCATCAACTATGCACTACCTCTTCATCTTCCATGAAAATGGAGGATGACGGATCACTTTTGGACATCTTCTCTTGACCCTCCTGCAAGCCAGGCAACATGTCTGCATGCCAAAATATCAGTGAAGGGAAAAAATAAAGCTCCCAAACAAATTCCACATTTACAAAATTGCTATTATTCTTGTCCCAAGAAAAATCAATTTATACAGGCACAAAATTCAAGAAAATGAAAACTGCATTCATAAAAGGGATAAAAATCATCTAAACAGCATATTTCATTATAGAAGAAAAAATGAGGGATAATTTTCGACATGCAGGAAAAAGAATGTGAAAGTCTTTAGGAACAGAGGGTGTATTGATTTTGAATTTAAACAAAAAGGATGTGGAAGTATACGATGAGACAAAATGATGGGCTTGTTTTTCCTCTTTATATCTTCACAGTATTCTCTTGCAAGCACATTCACTTTTCGCTAGTCCATTCCCAATTGACAGATATCAGCCTGCTAGGAAAAAGGTATGCAGTGAGTTGCACTTGCACACACAATATATTCAAGGATGTATGCATCTAAATGTGAAAGCGAGAAAAACATGTGAGGGTTCTGTCCATAAAAACTAAAAAGGGCAGCCGTGTGCATGAAGTCACTCTCGCAAGGCGAGGGTCCAGGAAAGGGTCAGACCACAAGGGTGTATAAGGGGCAAGCCTTCCCCTGTCAAACAATTTACAAGAGACCACTCTCAAGACTTGAACCCGCACATCATCACCTTAGTGTTCAGTTTAAGCCTGAAATTTAACACACATGGTACCAGGGGTGGATTCGGTTCGGGAACCGGACCGATATATGAAAATCCTGAACCGAACCGATTATTCGGTTCCTCAAATACTTCAAACCGCACCCGAACCAAAATTTTCGGAAACCGAATTTTTAGAAAACCGAATTTCCAGTTCGGTTTTTTTAGTTTGATTGAAAAACCGATTGATTTGGAAATATTTTAACTATTGAATGGCATCCAAGCAGACTTGGCCGCCTATTAAAGCCTCAATCCAACAGCCGTATATATACGGACTTATGAGGAGTATATCTCCCGTTTCAACCGGTGTGGGAAACTTTTCAAAGGTTTTAGGAAAAATAAATGAAAGGAACGCGCAGGATGGGAATCGAACACCGGTGGAAAAACTAAACTCCCACTGAGTCCGCTCTGCCAACCGCTGGACCGTATGAACAACTCATCCATGATTAGGATATTATTAAATATATTACGTATATAGCTGCAGAATAAATAAATAAAAATCACTAAATAAAAGTCGGTTCGGTTCGAAGCGATTTTAAACCTCCTAAAACCGTATTTACACCGATTATTTTTCGGTTCCCGACTTTCGGGTCCCGATTTAGTTGGTTCGGTTTCGGTTCGGTTTTTTTATTGCTCGGTTCGGTTTTTTTCGGTTCGCTTTTCGGTTTTTCGGTTTAAAATCCCAGCCCTACATGGTACTAGTCTTTAATACAGAAATGACCTTGCTATGGGGAAGTTGCACCCAAATACACTAAAACATGTCCAGACCCAATAAATAAATAAATAAATAAATGAAAACTAAATAAAATAAATAAATTAGATAATAAATAAATAATTTAATAAATAAATAAATAGGACCTGTAATAGCAATAGAACCTGTAATAGCAATAGAACAGAGGAATATTTAACAATTTTCAGCATTATCAGTACCCATGCCATGTCCAGCACCAACTCCTTAACTACATGTCTATTGGTCTACTGTCTAAATACACCATGAATGGTTTGAGGCAGGGTAGTTAAAAGCAAGTGCCTGAGTGCTTAAGGGCACCAGGTGAGGCGCAACCACTGTTGTGCACTTTATGAGTTGCTCGGCATAGCAACTTGTCAGGCACAGAAACCGGCATGAAGTGCACAAGGTGCAAAGGCACATGCTCAATGCCCCTAGGTCAGAAGGATTACGGTGTGGTGTAAGCTACACACATATTTGGCCAAATGGCAACATTGACTATTTAGGTATGGCACACATATATAAAAGTACTATTCATATGTGTAAAAATATGCAAACTATCACGGTGACTAAAATATATGAATAAATAAATAACTTTTGTCATAACAATTCAGGCAAAAGATAAATGACTTTAACATCAACAAAGATTACCTTGAGGAAAAATATGTCTGCGCACTGCATGCATGGGTAGAATATTTGGGCAGCACTAGCAGTCAATGCATTTAGTTCAGAGCGACCCATGATTTGACAGCATCTGACAATTACAAGGAAGGAGAAATCAAGACATTTTGCAGCGACTGTTTTCCTTCTAAAGGAAGGAGATGAGTGTTGACTAACTTCGATATTCTACGAAGCGTATTTCTCCGTGCAATATCCAAAACAAGTGGCCAGTACTCATCAGCTCTAGAATTGATCTCTTCAGAGGACCATAAAAACTCAATTTTGTTACTCTCCAGATTCATTCCCGCGTCTTTCCATATCTCAATCAGATACTGACCAACAGCTTGAATTTTCTTTAAGTCCCCACCCATCTTGTTGTTTAGTTGAGCAAACCAATCTGCAATCCAAATCTTTACTTTGCAGCCCGAAGATACCAACTTGTTAACATTAATTGTCTTCATAACACCCTGTTGTTCATGGAGGATTGGATGTTGATGTGGTGAGAATAAAGTCCAGAGAAAGACACACATAACCACACATCCAACCACATTTCGTTAATGGTCTAGATATTATTGCTTTTTACTGATGATCTTTCATACACAGAGCAGCATTTAGAAATTGAGGAAGAAAAAAGAACAAGTTAATCACTATCTGTGTTCAAAATCCTCTGGGGACCAGTAGGCACTGGACCGGTGCTTATGACTTTTTGTGGGGCCCAGATGGCTAGATGCTGCCTAGGATCAAAGCCAATTTGAAGTACTTTTTTATTTGAAGTCTTAATATAATCAATTTAAATATATTAAACCTTCAAACAAAGCAACATATGGGGCCTATTCAGCCCCTACGATTGAGGCATTGAATTTCTTGTTTTGCCTTTTTATTAAATAGAGCCTACTAAACAAATACTCCATCTGTCCCATTTAGCTTGTCCCGTCTTTCTTTTTTAAGCCATCCAAAAATGTTTATTCATGCCAAATTTGGCCATGGTTTGTGGCTTAATCATGCTTACATTTACAGATTCAATATCAACCACAATATCCAACTATTTCTTATTATTTGTGCCAAACTTCATGTCCCAAACTAAACGCGACGGAGGTAGTATTTTCACACATTCATATACACTAATATATACAAAGTACATAACAAAATAGACACTACCAATCAAAACATTCGGTAATTAAGGGGTTTTGTGAATTTAATTGTTTTGTTGTTTTAATATTTAATTTCTTTCCTTTAAGGTTTCGTTTTCATAAGGGATCGCCATTGCGCTTCTTCCTATTTGCAATCGTCATAGACGATCTAACCTTGAAAACTCCTTGAAATTCAGCCATCAGCCCTCAATGTAAGGGTCCCCTTTACCTACGGTGTTGAAGGTGTGTGGCAATTGCTGGAATAGAACTCAAAGTTCACACGGGTTTTGATGCATGCTGCCATATAATATTAAGGGAAGATAAAGAAGAGCATCATATTCATCATTACCCCAGTGCCGCAAAGGATCCCACCTTTGGTAGGGTAAAGGGGGTCGGATGTACGCAGTTTTATCCTTGTACTAAAGCACAAAGAGACTTGTTTCTGAATGACTCATAGTGCAAATCGCATTGAAAATTGCATGGATTGACAGCTGCTTTATAACGCAGACAATTCAGTGAGCCATTTTGTTTTATTACATTAAGTTCTCAAGCCAAAAAAATAGTGAGTCTTTGGCTCCATTGCAAATGATGGAAAATAAAATTAAAAAAGCAATCAAGCAAAATAATGAGGAGTGATAGTTGATTGATTATGATCTGAATTCTGATTTGATTTCAGAAAGTGATTTTCTAGGACTTCCCTTTCCTTTTTTTGACATTCATATGCATGTAATCTCTCTTATAAAAGGGACCCTTCTAATGATAATAAAATATTCAACAAAAACTAAGAGCTTGTTTGGTAGCACGAAAATCGGCTGAAGTGGCTGCATTGGCTGATTCTGCCTATATAAGAAAAAATTATTTTTAAAATATATTTTATTAATATAATAAAGAAAAAATTATATGTAAAAATAGCTAAAATGATCATCTACAGTAACTTCAACCAATACAACCAGAAAAGTAACTTCAACTTTACTTTTTCTGCTTATTACACAACTCAGCGCACGAAAACAAAAGTTACGTGTTTGGTCAAAAATTTGGCTAATAAGCCTGATAAGCCGAAAAATAGTGTTGCCAAACGGCCTCTAAGAATAATCAAGGAGAAAAAAACTCCCCAAATTCCAAAGAAGAAGTAAAACGCTGTAAAAATTCACCTCCCCTTCCCATCACTTACGTAGTATGTTGCATTCCAGCGACGCAAAGAACACCGGTACATAGCATTTTGATTCTGTTTTTGGAGCCGTGGGAAATTACATGCTTTTTGCTGATGACTACACACTCCTCTCTGAGATACTAAAGAAGCAACAGAAGTTGACAAGCCAAGGAATCTTTACAAGATGAAAAATAGAGTGTGGGGGTGCAACTAGCATTGCAGGCAGTAAGAGATTCAGTTGAGAATTGAAACACTTTCTAACCAGCTTGACCACATATCCTAATCAGTGGAGAGTGGAGACATCTGTAGAAGCACCCCCATCAGTAGACGCCTCATATCCTAGAGTGACTCTCAACCACTACAACTCATCATGCCAGCAGTGTCTATGACACCTAGAACTGAGACTGCCAAGTACATAATAATTAACAAGATTACCCTTTAACACTCAATCAACAGGCAAATCTCCCAAATCATGAGCCTTGAACTCCTGTCTCCAAGAGCTTGACTAATTTGGCATTTAATTGCCAACTGCCCGAGTGTCACTAATGCACTTATGCACTATGCCCTGGGAGAGGGGTGGCTATCCAGCATTAGGAACAAGGTTTATAGGTGAAAACTAAGACTCCAAGTCTTGACGGCAGAGTGTGTGGAGATCAAGGCAAGCAGCACTCCTACTATCAGTTGCAGGAGATGGGTTGAAGAGTAACTCTCAAATCTTAAATTCAAGAAGATCAAAAGATTCACGACTGAAGGATAAATAAAATAAAGATTATTGTTTTCATAATAATACCCCAGTTTGTTTAATCGGATTTACTCGAGATTAGGGCTTGTTTATTTCGAATTAAGGCTTAGTTTCTTTCAAAAAAGATGCAAGAAACCAAATATTCCAGCATGGAGACAGTTGCCTTTTTCATCCTGTGCGCATATGATGTATTGATGCCATGTGCTAATTGGGCATTGACAAATTTAAAATGACCATACCTTACGACTGAAATCAGTTTGAATACATATCAACACACAAATATAATAACTACAGCTTTACTAATATTAGAGCTACTGCAAAAACAGATTTAATATTTGGTGGAACTCAGCAGCCGGTATTCACTTCCTCCGAATAAATGAGTTATATCCATAATCCATTATCCATTGTTCAATTACATTCATAGAGCTCATGAGGAAGACATAATCTTTAAAAAGTCGCAAGAAGGTCAATGCACTTCAAAGTCATATGAATCATGGAAACAAAATGCCTAAACACTGAGAAAGGTTATGTCACGACACTTTGAGCACAACGGTTTAATTGCAATGGCATAACAAAAATTACAGACCTGAGCAATGTGCATCCGACCAGAGGGTTCAAATCCATCATAGCATATTGGCTGAGGCTTATTCGCCAATAGATTCTTTAACTCTTCGTCCTGAATACACTCTTCCCCTATGCTCCTAACAATATCAAATCTCTCCTCCAAACTCATCCTTGATTAAAAAACAATTAGGATTAATCACAAAACGCCAATAGCACTAGGAACAGTGTAACAAATATACCGATTACCGAGCAGGGGAAGAGAATTTCATTACTGGTACTCAGAATTGCACGGGCTAGAGGATGAGGAGTGCAAGGATAGTGATCCCAAAGCATTCAACTGGGTCTCTTGATTGTCCATGGAGTGGGAGTTCTGCAAATAAGGCATAACTCTAACCATAATGACAGCCATACCTATCTAGCAGTGGTGGACCTAGGCTTCGGGACCCAGTGTATGCACATTGGACCCTGACCAAGTTTTTTACCTTTTTTTGAAAATCTTATATAAATAATCTCACATTTATAAAGATATAATAAAAAAGTGAAAGGTGAGATTATTTATATGATTTTCAAAAAAAGAGTAAAAAACATGGTCAGGGTCCAATGAAAGAAGATGGGGTGCAAAGGTGGGATTATTTTGGGATTATTTAAAGATGGGATTATTATGGGAAGACCGGTGAAAGGTGGGATTATTCTTGTCAATTTTTCCTTAATAATATATATATATATATATATATATATATATATATACACTACATCTAAAAAAGGCTAAATAAAATATATCAATAGAGTAAAACAAAAAGTACTTTTTATAGTTAATGACGTCTTGGTCTTGTAACAGTAACAACATTATACATGGACATTGTATCTACAGAAAATGTAAAAATCAAAATATCACTATAAATATAAACATTACAATATGCCAATATTGATAAACTAACTGAAAAATAAAAAAACTAATTCATAACATGGAAAGGTAAAACTACACTAATTGTTTAAATAATTAATTCATTAAATGTGAAATACATTGATGTATTAGAGATTTAAGAATACAATATTAATAAGATTTCAATAATTTAGGGCTAGAGAAATGAATAAAACCTTGGGAACTAGAGTGAATGCGAATTGCAACTCCAAACCTCTGTTGCTATTCTATTAGTAATCTGAAATTTCATACATAGACAATAGACAAATTGATTGATAGTTAACAATAATAATCTGAAGAATGATAACAATAATTATTAACTACTAAGGATTTAAGATTAAAGAAAGAAAAAGTCTGAAATAAAGCTCAAGAGTAAACGAGTAATCGCTAGTTTGTGAGAGAGAAGATGCTACTTACGGATTTTGAACGAGGAGGATGAGTAACGCTAGGGGTTTTGCGCACTGAAGGCTAATTTGGCGGACCAGCGATGCTAGGGGTATGCTTCCCCGTTGCTGTTTTTCTAAAGAAGAAAGAGAGAATAGGGATTTTGATTTGGAAGAATTTGACTTTCCATACTAAGAGCCCGTTTGGTTGCCCTCTTTTTCCGCTCAGGCTTATTTCCCGGTTTTTTAATGCACTAAATTTTGTAATAAGCAGAAAAAGTAAGGTTGAAGTTACTTTTATGGCTGCATTGGCTGAAGTTACTCTAAATGACTATTTTAGCTATTTTTACATATAATTTTTTCTTTATTTTATTAATAAAATACTCCCTCCGTCCCGTTGGAATGTTCCCACTTTCCTTTTTTTGATGTCCCAATTGAAAGTTTCCATTTCTCTAAATGAAAAGTTATCCTACATCAAAACAGTGTCAAACAGCGCAAAACAGTGTCAAAAAGTGCCAAACAGTGTAAAACAGTGTCCAAACAGTAAAATTTACTCCCTGGTAAGTTTATTTCCTTAATATGTGTGTAGGTCAAACCGGGAACATTCCAACGGGACGGAGGGAGTATATTTTAATTTTTTTCTTAAATCAGCAAAATCAGCCAATGCAGCCACTTCAGCCAGAACTTCATAAATTTCAGCAGAATCAGCCAAAACAGCCGATTTGCACCCTACCAAACGGGCTCTACTTTTTGGATGATATTTGATTTTGCACCCCATTTCACTTCGAAATCCTTTGACTTTGCACCCTATTCAGAAATTTTAAATGTTATATGATAGGGTGCAAAGTCAAAAGTTTTTTAAAATAGGATGTAAAATCCAATATCACCCAAAAAGTGGGGTGCAAAGTCAAATTTTCCTTTTGATTTTTGAAATGAGTTTAATTAATTTTTATTGTAAAGCATTAAAATCCATAGACTACCTAGTACCTAGTTGTGCAATATTAAAAAAAAAACTACGGTCCAGTCCAAATGACAACAAAGAGAAGAATATGAGAATGGGTAATTCTATTTACAGTCATAGTTTTACTAACCATAGCCCCCGAAAAAATTACATGTCTAATATGCCCTTATATTAATAGAAACAGTTATATGCCAGAATATTCTATACGCATAAACCATCTCCCTGGATGAGCAGCAGTATCATTCCAAGCCATGCCAGCTTTAACCGGCTTTAACGTGACAGGACAATGAATTGCACTTCCAGATTAAAGCAAGTCAAAAGCAATTCATGTTTCTGGGAGCAAATTGAACAATCAATTACAAGTCTGAATTTCATTTTCTAAAGTTATTTTATTTTGGGAGGTTTTGCCTGTTCTCTATCTCTGCTTCTCAAGACATGGAGAGAACTGTAAATAGAACTCTAGGTGTATTTTGGTTGGAGGTGCACCTGATTAATCGGTCCGTGCGCTTCCCATGTTACTTGATCCTTCTATGGCTAAATCTCATTGTCGTCGATGCATAAAGCAAAGTTGGGATAGATCTATTCCAAGCCGATAACACAGAAAGTTGGCATGCTATGAAAGAGACGGTGGTCGAGAAAGCAATAAGTTAACCTCCCATAAAAGGGGAGATGATGTAATACAAGGGGTCCTGATTCTGGAAGAGGAGATTTGCTCAGTGCAACCCGGGTCACCCACGATGTGCAAGCAAGTGTAGCTAGAGGCGGCGGTAGGGGTGACTGTCCAGCTACAGCCACAGAGATCCTGTGCGATGACACATTAGTTGAGGACGGTGAGGTGATGGAGCGCGCCGGCAGCGCCAAGTATACGATGGCTCCGGAAAACGAGAACCACCCGGAGAGCCCCCTTCTCCACTACATGGATGCTGATTCCATTCAATTTCACTTGTCTCTCATATGTTTTTCTGTATTTGCAGTGCAGGTACATCTCCAGGCTCCGCAAAGGATACCGTACAGCCGACTGTACGGTGAGCACTGTACAGCCAGCTGTACGGTGAGCATTGTACAGCCGGCTGTACGGTGAGCACTGTACGGCCGGCTGTACGGTGAGCACTGTACAGCCGGCTGTACGGTGAGCACCGTACAGCCGGGTATTTTTTAGATTAAGTTCAACTTTAAGCTGGATTATATGATCGGATCAGCCGGCCTTCGCTCCTCCCTGCCAGATCCTCCTGCGACCATCTCTCCAGCCCAACTTCCCATCCTGTTCAATCCTACGCCGCTCAACTCATCATCTTCTCCAGGTCTCCTTGGTCCCTGGGATTAAGCTTTTCCAGACGGTTGATGGTAGCCGAAATAGCTTTAGGATAGTTGAAAAGTCCGAACAGCGTCCAACGTCGAGCACTTTTGAATGTGGGAGAAGTTGCTATACCAAAGTACTGTAGTTGTGGGACCTTAATACTTATGAGGGTTATTTATCTTCAATGATTACTAAAATTGTATTTTAGAATCTCAGCCTTCACAAAATGCATAAAAAATAATACCGTAGTGTTAATTGAATTAGAATTGAGAATCCACTAAGGTTATGTTTAATAGGTTCAGATCTTATTACTTTTCGTTTTAAAAAGAAATGAACATTTTCACAAGAATATTTGAGTCCATTAAAAATTTCAAATGAGTATTATTAAATTTTTATAAACTCATTTTGTAAATTGTGTGTGCTCATTTGATACATGTTTTGTGCTCATTTCATGTTATGTGAACACATATTTCAAAAAGTATCATACTACGTTAGATTTACGTATGTAGGAGTTCATTATAGATACAAAAGTACATACAATGATATTCAATTGCATGTTTCTAATACTCAATAGAGGATTTTTTGAGTTTGGTAGCTTTGGGTTAGGGGAAACCTAAGTTGTAGGTAGTTTTAAATATATGAGCACACACAAATAAAATTTTGAGCATGGTTGAGATTTTAAATTAGCCTAAAAGAAATGAATATCCGCCTAAAAGCAATGAACTCACACAAATTAATATTGAACACATTAAAAATGAGTTTTATGCTGAACTGAAATGAGTATAGCACCCAAAATGAATGAGCATACACAAATGAACATTCGAATTTTTCGATACTCATTGTGTAAATTATATATGCTCATTTGGTACTGATGTTATGCTCATTTTAAAAATGTTATGTCAATGCATATTTCAAAAATATCATATTACATTAGATTCATGTAGGAGTTGGTTATAGATATTGTATCACGGACCATGATATTCAATTGCATGTTTCTAATATTCAATATAGAAAGTGTGATGCTCAACAAAATTGTTGTGATACTCAACAAAAAACTTTAAGTTTCATATCAATGCTCATTTTATAAGTTACATATGCTCACTTGGTACTCATGTTACGCTCATTTTTAAAATGTCATATCAATCCATATTTAAAAACTACTATATTACATTAAATTCACATATTGAAGTTCATAGGAGTTGATTATGGATATAATTTAACAATATTTATAAAAGAAAAAAAAATAAGAAAAAGAAAGTGAATTACAAGATATGAATCAGAAATCACGATGCTTATTATTAGGCTCCTAATACTCAGCACAATACGTTTGATGCTCATTAAAAGCGTAATAATGCTCATACAACGAAAACCGCGATTTTCACTAAAATTACGAAAATGCCACCGTTTTTTTTGTTGTGATATCAGCCATCTTGTAATAACGCGGTGCTCATTATTAGACGCTTAATACTCATTAAAATTAGACTATTTCTCATTAACAGTACACTAATGCTCATTTAGCAGAAACCGCGATTTTCACATTAATTACAAAAAAAGCCACCGAATTATTTTGCTGTTTTTCACTTGGGCCTGTTACTGGGCCGGCTGTACGGTGCTCACCGTACAGCCGGTTGTACCATATACCTACTCGAAAAATGAATGAGTGGAAGGGTAGTATGGTTATTCAAAAAATGAATGAGTGGATTGCAAATTTGTGACGGCAAATAGAATTTCCCTATAAGAATTAAAAGGTGTAGTGGCCCGGCCCAAATGCTTATGCATCATCTGAGATTCTGAGAAGTGCTCCAAAATAATAATAAAAAATCGGGTGTAGCTTAGAGAAAATTCGAACCGCTGACCTGTAGCCTAAGGAGGATTTTAATTTTTAAGCTACTTCAACATAGGCTAACAACACTTCTTGAGGTGAAGCTAGTGCTTACCCTAAGTATACTATAGGTCCGCCCCTGCTATCTAGTGTTCCCAATAACAAAACTAAAGCTTTTTACAACTTATCCCCACCAGTGGAGGGGAAAAAACATGCTCGGCATATCACTTTATGGATTGAACGAATATTGTCTACTTTTTCACTTCAACAACTCTGTAAAACTTCTCTATAGGGTAAGCAATAAAAAAACTGAAGAAAAGTGAAAATTTCTTGCATTTAAATCTCCCGTACATCTCTAACTATATATTTATAAAAGCTGGACCGGCTGGGATAACCGTTCCCGCCTGATGTCACTACGGCATCATCATTGCGTCATTAAATTTCAGCTCTTCTCCGTATTAAGGAGACATTGTCAGCGTATTGCTTGGTATAAAATGACAGCTTAAGAAGACAGTTAGTAATAATCTACTAACCTCAATCCGTCGGTCGGATATTAGGTTATTAGACAAACGGTGTGGTGTAGGCTGCGTCCGACTAAGGGCAAGAGGAGCAGCTGAAAACTGAGAAGAGCGATATAACGTCCAACCGTCTGGCGGTAAAGATGAGCGGGCGGTAGAAAACGATGGTAGAATTGGTAGTTTGGTACACGATGGGTTTACCTTATAGGACAGGATCAAACATTTGGGCCAATAACTTTAAGAGGCCGTTTAGAGCACTCTTTTTCAGCTTATTAGACCTATCAGTCAACTTTTTCATCATACACGGAACTTTTGTTTTCACACGCTGAATTGTGTAATAAGCTAGAAAAGATAAAGTTGGAGTTACTTTTTCGAATGTATTGACTGAAGTTACTATAGATGATCATTTAAGATGTTTTTACATATATTTTTTTCTTTATTTTATTAATAAAATATGTTTTAAATATAATTTCTTCTTAAATCAGCAGAATCGGTCAATGCAGCCACTTCAGCCAGAACTTCATAAATTTCAGCAGAATCAGCCAAATCAGTCATTTTCGTGCTACCAAACGAGTTCTAAATCATTTTGTTTGGCAGATTTTAAATTGTACTCCTCCTGCTTTTAAACATTTTTTAGAGTCGTCAAACGGGTCGAAACTCGCGGGTTGGCCCGTTTCAACCCACTTATAAGTGGGTTAGGGCCATCATTTTCAAGCCGATTATTTTGCGGGCTTAGTGGGTCAACACTAACGGGTTGCGGGTTTAGCGGGCCAACCCATACGGGTTGCGGGCCAACTCGCGGGCTGAAGACAAATATAATTTATTCTATGTATTTTTAATTATATCATTTAGTTTGAAATATACTCTAGCCTGGAGTCTGGGAGAATTCGAATAGCCAAACAAAAATTGGCAAAATCAATTATATCTTCTATTTTACTCTCTCATTACTTCTAGTTCTTTCCGATCCTCACTTCCAATACTAATGTATCTTGTTCATGATATCCAAATCAGACTAAATAAATGTAAGTACAGGACAATTTATTGTGGCTAGATCATCAACTAATATTTTAATATCCCTCAAATAATTTTCCATTGACTGATCTGGTCTCTTTTTACTTTGATTAAGTAAACGCTTTAATTCCATCGATCTGGCCAAACTGGCAGACATAAATCGAGACTCCAATCGTCCCCAAATGTCAACCGAGTGTTTTAAATCACGAACATCGATAAGTACATCTCGTGAAAGAGTTGCAAATATCCATGAACGAATGGGTTGATCAATGCGTAACCAAGAAGAAAATTTGGGATTGGGAGTTTGGCGGTTAAGAACATCGATGGAATAAGCAGGAGGTACCTGTATGGAGCCATCAACCATACAAAGAAGAGCCTGTGACACCATAAAAGATTCAAACTGGGTTCTCCAGGTTGTATAATCTTCCACCGCTAGAAGTTTTGTAGTCACAATATTGGTGACGTTAGTTGCCACATGAGAAATAGTCTGCAGAAGATCCGAAAACTGACAGGCGGGAGAACTGCCTGTGGGTGGCTGAAGAGGGGGCAGTGTGGATGAGACCCCCGGAGATCCAACAAAGGTGGTGCCGGCGAACGCAGTGCTTGAGTAGGGTGGCGGGTCTAAAGGAACCGCTGGCACTGGAGTAGGCGCGGTCCATGAAAACACCGGCGGTACCGTATGAAACGGAGAATATGGTACGGAGGTCCGGCTTGGTGAGGCAAAGTTGGATGAAAATGTCACACCCGTAGAGGTAGATGTGATCGCCGACAGCGATCCAAACATGATAGGAGCGCCGGTCATCCCAGAAGTGCTACCCGCAACGGTTGAAACAGATGAGATAGCAGTTGTCATGCTGCTGATCGCCGCGGAAGTCGAGGAAGATGAAGTCGACATACTGCAGTGGCGGGGCTAGCGAAGATGAATAGCGTAGCAGCGGCTGTAGGGTTTAGCACGCAGCGCTGAACAAGGCCAAGGATACAGCCGAGTGAATCTAGAGAGAGAGAGAAAAATTAATGTGCTCTTGATACCATGTGAAATAATGGAAAAGGTTGCTCCCTAAGGAGCCTGACAGATATATTTATACTAGTAGAGTTTAATGTAAAGTACACTTATAACTCTATTAGGAATTCTATTACTTATATCTGATATAGACCCGGATAAATTAGACTTTTGGTGGCTATTTGATTTGCCTAAAGAGAGGGGTATAGCTGCTGAAATTAAGAAGTTGTATTACCTTGTCCCTGGAGAGTATTAAGTACGGGTTTGCATCAAATAATCAATGATAATGAGGTTGCTGAAATAGGAAGGTTAGGCATGAAAACCAACATAATTGACTTGTATATTGTCCATAAGGATGTGCAAACTCAATACATTGCTCAAGTACTGCAGCCCTACATTTCTGGAGGGGGGAAGATGATAACTCAAGTAGAGGAAAAGAAATGTGTATGGAGAATGAGGAGCATGAAGAATATGACTCGTCCTGTGGACGTGGCTGATTTACCCTTCTCTCAGACTGAATCATCTACACCCTGTGTAGTGGACAATGGAATATGATGGCACTACGAGATCAAGATTTTCTGTATTTCTATGGACCTGGATTTTGGTGGCTGATGGTTATATCTTAGATAGCTTTTTGTTGGCTGATGTAGCCTATAACTTTAATTTATTGCGGCTAGACAAATTGTGTAACTGGAGCCCAGCCTAGATACTTTTTTGTTAGCTAATGCAGCCTTGAACTCTTGATTTTATTGTAGCTTGACAGAATGTGTAACTGCAGCCAAGCCTAGATATCTTTTTGTTGGCTAATGCAGCCTATAACTTACGGAGTATTATTTATGGTAGCTAATGCTATGTCATTTTGTTCACTGATGCTGCACATTTACTCATATGTAAATGTCTATATTTTTAGCTAGTTTTTGTTTGTTCACTTAATTCTGAAATTTTGTGTAATTTTCTGATGTCTTTCATGCTCATGCTCCAATTTGTGATTGACAATAGCATGCCTTTCATGCTCCATATTGTACAAGTAGACATGTTTTGGATGGTGTTGTTTGAAAATATGGTGTTTTGACAGTAGGTTGTTCTATTTGTTTACAACTTGCATGTTTCACCAGGTTTAAAATGACAAGTTTGTTAAGTGTCTTCATGCAGTTAGTTTTATACTTTCTTCATGAACCTGTTGGCAGCATTCCAAAAGAGAACCATGAAATTGAACTTTCAAATTGTTTCCAGTACCATCAAACTAATATGTAAGGTGATACATTACAGAATGTATAAATCAGTAACATCATTCTCTCATTGTTATATCCTATCAATACAAATTGATAAAAATACTCCTATTGAGAACAAGTTAAAAGAAGACAATAAATAACTTTTTTTCCTGCACCCGATGCTCCTTTAGCTTCAACTTTGTATTGATGTTTCTTCTTCCTGAACTTCTCAACTTTATGCAATAACACTTTCTTCTCATCATTTATTTCTCCAGCTCAATCTTAAGTGTTTCATTCTCCTTCATAATTATATCTTTCTCTGATTTGAATCATATCTGTTAGCACCATCACATCTCTCTTCTTTGAATCATCCTCCCATAAAAAAATTGCGGTTATCATTCTGCAATTTCAAAAGAAAAAAAATCTCCAGCAACAATTCCAATATAATGAGGTTTAATGCTACTATTCCAGAAAGTGAATTTGGAGTAGAATCACTTCACCATGATCCCAAATTCTTTCAATGTAACACAAAGAAAGTTTTTTTTTTCAATTTCGTATAACTCTAAAATTGAAAAGTAACTAATGGAGGCAGCCATAAAATCTCTTGCCCTTATTTCGCCCTAGAGACACCGTGTGCAATGGAGAACCAACACCATGGTTGCACTTCGCCTCTCCTTTGGACAGGGCCGTGTCTAGACATAAGTTGGCCTGAGGCAAAAAGTTAAATGAGGCCTTTTGTAAAAGCAAGTTGGCCTGAGGCAAAAAGTTAAATGAGGCCTTTTGTAAAAGCAAGTTGGCCTGGGGATTTCAAATGTCAAAGAAATTTATTTATTTTTCTTGCTTTTTCATTTGCAAATTCGTTTATTAATGTTTTATATTCTAAATGCTCTAGCATATTATTTTCTATAGATAATATGCTTAACCCGTTTAAGCGATCTTGCGACATAGTTGATCTTAAATAAGATTTCAATAATTTTAATTTTGAAAAACTTCTTTCGGCAGAAGCAACTGTCACAGGAATAGTTAATAATATTCTATACGCAATACATGTGTTTGGAAAAGAATCTAATCTCTTGATGTAATTTAGCACCTCAAGTGGAGTGTTTTCTTTATCTAGAGTTTCTTTTAAAACTTTTAACTCTGAAAATAAATCAAATCCATCAATATCTGAGTGTTCATTAAATTTTAAAAAGCTTTCAAGATTAAGGCATGATTTTTCTAATTCATTTTCTTCTAAAGTTTTTAACTTAGTTATGTCAAATAAAAAACCAAAAATTCGTTCATAAAACAGAAATTGTTCAAATCTACTTTCAATGGATGTAATAGAATGGTCCATTATATAATTGAAGTATTCAATCTCAAAAGATTCTTGAGCTGTATGAGTGGTGTTGTTATCATTACATTCATCAAATTGTCTTTTTCTACGTATCGTACGCCTTTCACAAAATATAGGTTCTACACCCATTTCAAGTGCAATTTCTTTAGTTGAAGTTAAAGCAGACTCAAAGCCTTTATGCCTATAATTTTTTAAGTAATTAGTAAGACCTTTTAATTGTGTTATAGCAACATCAATATGCATGTCTTTAGATTGTAAAGTTTTACTTACAGAATTCACGGCAAATAATATATCATACCAAATATTCATTCCTAGTAAGAATTCAAAATTTTCAAATTCATATTGCACCAAGCACATAGCTTCACTTTTTATTTTTGGGTCTTCACTAGTACTAGCTAATTGAATTAAAGCATCTTTTATTTTTTGAGTTTGGAATTTTATTGCCTTTACACATTCAATCCTACTTTCCCATCTTGTTTGAGATAAGGATTTGACTGAAATTTTGCATCCATTGTCTTGTAAAATTTTCCATCTTTTAGGAGATGAGGAAAATAAAGAATATAAGCGTTGCAATACACCAAAAAATGAAATAGCTCTATGACACGAATTAGCCATATCACATAAAACTAGATTTAAGCTATGACAACCACATGAAGTGTAAACTGCTCTAGGATTTATATCTAACAGTCTTTTTTGCACTCCTTGTGTCACGCCCCGGACCTACCGGACACGTCAACAACCCGCCGTACAGTACGAATAGTCAACCGCAGTCCAACTCATCCATACTATACTAGGCGTCTTGAATATCATTCACAATAGTACATCCATAAACAAACATAATGTAAAATAATCATTTAAATCAGCGGAAACGTTTAATACAAGTGTTTATGCCACACTCCGGCAAACATGGGCATACAAGCCCCAATAATCATTCAAAAATATCCATGAGCATTAATTGAAATGTTTTTTAAAATAGAGACGGAGGAAGCACGAACCACGTCTTCCTTCCTAGATCTTCCCGAGGCAACGGGCACTGGTAGCAAGCTCTACTCCCTACCTGAAACTGTGAGGTGGCCTCCCCCGTGAAGGGGAGGTCAGTACTTGGAAGCATTTGACAAGTACAATGACAACTATACTAAGTATAATCAACGTTTTAATTTCCAAGACCCTCAAAATAGGGTGATATCATAATATAAATAATAATTTATATTTCCCACTTATTATCTCTATAATAAGTAAATTTGTTTATTTGTCGGCACACGGCCCATTTCATATATATCATTATACCCGTCGTTAGCACGACACCGCCCGTAGGTCTTATCATCCTTTACGAGACTTGTCACCGCTCTCCGAGGCCTCACCGGGCTCTCGGGCCGGAGTCCAACATCCCGCCCCTGAACTCATACCCATCATCCCGTAGGAAGGTAAGGTCCATTCGGGGTCCTATCTTATGTGTTACCGCTGTCGGGAGCCTCGTAAGGTCTCCGGTTCGGATTCCACCCTAACCCGTGATCACGATGTAAGTCCATGCTATCCAACCCCGCTCTCTAGAGTCGGGAAGGGCCATGGTCCTTACTAATTACCAATACTCTATCGGCTAATCCTTAAAGACTATCGAATACACCCGTAGGCCAATCCTATTCCTAGGATCAATTTATTATTCACTTTATCTTGGGTATCCCTTAAGGCCTACCCCTAGCATCACTTATCCACCTTAGTATCTCTTAAGACTACTTAAGGCTCAACAATTTACAATCCAAACCTTGGATCAATTCTAACATATTTCATTCCAAAACCCCGACTAGTATCATTATACTAGTCGGATAAATTCCAACAAAATCTCATTTCAGTTCATAGTCATATAGACAATTCTCAAACTAATTTTCCATTGAAAATATAGTTCATATCGATATACAAAATATAATCTTTAATCACTCATATATCCTTATATGAAGTTAAAATTATATTTCAACATAATATTCATAGTTAATCCCTTCATCAAGCCAATATGCTCATATTACATAATCATACACAATTTATCCTTAAATTTGTATATTATGCTCCTTTATTCATTGACAACAATATTTTCATTTAGGCATTATTAATCATTAATAATCCATGAAAATAACATTTAATTACTTTAGGTAATCTTACGAAATTAACCCAAAGATTATAAACAACATAGTCAGCCATCCTCACCTTATGAAGTGCTGAAATAGTTGTCCTCGTTAAGCCCTCCGATCAACCCTCGTTCTAAACCGATCAAAAGCAACTTCTGGGCAGAATGATGAAAGCCGGGCGGCTTTCACGAAAGCTGGGCGGCTTTCGTGGTCTGCAACTACGAACAGCTCCCTTCAAGTGGCGGTTTCCGGCGGTTTCAACTCCTATCGATTCCACGACTCTTCTAAGTTAAATACCACCACTTTATAACATTATTATACACTTTTTAAACGTGTAAAACTCATGGTTTAATCCATCATATGATTTCTTAAAAATCATACACAAAAAACTAGCTAAAGGGAACTAGTTAAGTTCTTACCTCTCTTCTAGCTATTTTTCTCTTGAGCTCCCCTTCCTTCTTGATCCCTCCAACACAGATTTTTGTGAGAGCTTATCCTTGAACTCTCCCCCTCTATGGCTGGCCGAATGAGTGCAAGAAGGTGGGTGAAAGATGCCTTCTCAATCACCTTCCCAATAATGTGTGGGAATAGGAACATGGGGTGTGAGTTTGTCTCTTGGAGACTTCTCCCCTCAATCATCCGCACAAGCCAAATTTGTGTGGTCCCTCTCCCTTATTTTTGGGTCTAATTAGTGTGTAGAATACCCCAAGTGGGTGTAGGAAGTTCCTCCCAATTATTCCAGCTATTTTTGGTAGGTTGGGCCAAAATAGCACTCGGGTTGTCCAAATATTTTTTATCAACTTTAGTTGGCACTTTATGTGGGCTTCTATAATTATCACGACGACCCAACTAAATATTTGGTAGCCCATTCTCATATACTGGACCCGATAATAAATTTAATTAACCGCACATTAATTAAATATACCAATCAATTACACGAATTCATTCGCTAGGAAATTCAAATACATATCCACTTTCAATTTCAAGTACATACGGGCGCGGTGTCACAAGTTCACCCCCCCTTAACGGGAATTTCGTCCCCGAAATTCACAAATGTTCATCCAAAAAGAAATGCGTATTGTTCCTTCATTAAAGCTTCCGTTTCCCAAGTTTCTTCTTCAACTCGGTCACTTTTCCAAAGGATTTTCACCATTGGAACTTTCTTGCTTCTTAGTTTCTTTACTTGCCTATCAAGTATCCTCACCGGCCGTACGGCATAGTTCAAGTCCTCACGTATTTCCACGGGTGGTTTCTCTAACACGTGAGACGGATCCGGCACATATTTCTTTAGCATAGACACGTGGAACACATTATGTATCTTCTCCAATTCTGGAGTCAACTGCAATCGGTATGCTACGGCCCCAATTCTTTCAAGAATCACAAATGGCCCTATGTAGCGTGGATTAAGTTTCCCTCGGCTTTGAAATCGGATGATTCCTTTCCAAGGTGAAACTTTCAAGAACACCTCATCTCCCACCTGAAATTCCAAGGCTCTCCGGCGCTTATCGGCATAGCTCTTCTGTCTATCCTGGGCCGCCTTAAGTCTCTCTCGAATCATTTTCACCTTTGACTTGGTGATCTCCACCAATTCCGTGCTCTCGAGCTTGGCCATGCCAACCTCGTCCCAACACAACGGTGTACGACATCTTCTCCCATACAATGCCTCGTATGGGGGCATGCCAATACTTGCCTGATAACTATTGTTATAGGCAAACTCTATGTGAAAGACATTAGAATATACTTTAGAATATACTTTAGAATATTCTTCTATCCTTAGAATATACTTTAGAATATTTTAGGAATATACTCTAGGATATTATTATTGTATAGAATCTTATAGGAATATTCTATCTTTGTAATGTATATTTATAGGGACTTAACCCTCCAATGAAATACACAGAAAATCATTCTCTCCATCTTAAATATTATTCTAGTTTATATTTCAACATGGTATCAGAGCCTTCCATTTTAGTTTAGTTTTTCAGATTTCAGTTTAATTTTCAGACTGGTTTCTTTCTTCAAGAATCTGAGTTCAGTCTTCAAATTATTCAGAACCTTCTTCAGGGATTTCAGTTGTTTTCAGATTCTTCAGAACCTCTAGGCATCGTTCTATCTTCAAGACAGATCCTCTACAGAACCTCTATTCAGAACCTTTGAGAACCTCTCAGTACAGTCCAAACTCTGGTGCGCATGCCATCGACACTCAGGTGTTCAAATTCTGCAGTTCCAAATTAAAGCCCTTAATACTCACGCACCTCTGAAGATAGTCGCAGATGCCGCACGCGCCGGCTCGTAACACCACTTTTCTGGCCGGAGATTTGATCGGTTTCAACAGGCTCGCCTGAGAGTCCTCTACCCCAGATCTGCGCATCTGCCTTGGATTTAAGTTTGGAGTCAACATTAGCCAAAGCTCACTGCGTATTTTATTCTCCCCAAGCCCATAAACGGGAAAGTTGCCGTAAGCTCAGCTCTTTTTACTTGTTTAATGAATATCTCAATTTTATTTTAACCAAAAAAAAAAAAAAAAAAAAAAAGAAAAAAAAAGAAAGAAAAAATGTTTCGTACAGGTCAATTTGACAGAGTAATATGCAATTACTGCAAGAAGTCTGGACACTTGCTCAAAGATTGTAGAAAGTTGGCATTCAAAAATCAAGGAAATTTGATCGCTCATGTTACCTCATCTGATGGATCAGTTGCTATTTCTTCAGACGAGTATGCTAAATTTATTTGCTACCAAGAATCTCTAAAGCATTCATCTACCCCTATCTCGATAGTCGCAAATTCAGGTATTTCAAACACATGTCTTGTTTCATCATCCTCAAAATGGGTCATTGACTCAGGTGCCACAGATCATATGACTGGTAATCCTAGTCTATTCTCATCATTTCACTCACATTTACCTGCTTCCAGTGTCACTTTAGCAGACGGGTCCACCTCACCCGTTCTTGGATCTGGTACTGTTGTACCAACTTCTACATTACCATTATCGTCTGTTTTGAGTCTTCCTAATTTTGCATTTAATCTGCTTTCCATCAGTAAAATCACACGTACTCTTAATTGTTCTGTAACATTTTTTCCGGGATATTGTGTGTTTCAGGATCTGTTAACGAAGCATACTATTGGTCAAGGACATGAGTCGGGTGGTCTTTATATTTTGGATACATCAATTACAAAAGGTATCTCTTGCCTCGGGGTTGGAAATCTATTAGAAGCTCATTACCGATTAGGACATCCATCTCTCTCACTAATGAAGCAATTATATCCTCAGTTTAATAAGGTGTCTTCTATACAATGTGAGTCGTGTGAGTTTGCTAAACATCATCGCACTAGTTTAAGTCCCCGACTTAATAAACGAGCAAATGCTCCGTTTGATCTTGTCCATACTGATGTTTGGGGGGCATGTCCAGTTGTGTCCAAACCTGGTTTCAAATATTTTGTCACTTTTGTTGACGATTATTCTCGTATGACATGGGTGTATTTTATGAAGCGCCGATCCGAGTTATTTACTCATTTCTCTGCATTTTGTGCTGAAATTAAAACTCAATTTAATGTTCCTGTTCGTGTGTTAAGGGGAGACAATGCCCAAGAATATTTATCTGCTCCATTTAAATCTTTTATGCTTCAACATGGCATTATTCATCAAACTTCATGCGTAGACACACCTCCTCAAAATGGAGTTGCTGAAAGAAAGAATCGACATCTGTTAGAAACTGCAAGGGCTCTTCTATTCCAAATGAATGTGCCTAAACAGTTTTGGGCTGACGCTGTGTCTACTTCATGTTTTTTGATCAATCGTATGCCATCTTCTGTTTTGGATGGTAAAACTCCTTATCAATGTCTTTTTCCAAATAAAGAACTTTTTCCTATTCCACCTAAAATATTTGGTTGCACTTGTTTTGTTAGAGATGTTAACCCTCATCGGACGAAATTGGACCCCAAGTCATTGAAATGTATTTTCTTGGGTTATTCTCGAGTTCAAAAGGGGTATAGATGTTTTTGTCCAAGTACAGGTCGATATCTTATTTCTATTGATGTCTCATTTCATGAAAATACACCATTTTCATCATCCAAGACAGATATTCATGAGGACAACGATGAAATACTCATTTACACAGTTACTATACCTGAGACCACACCTTCAGTAACTATGTCGAATGTCACTGTTCCTGACCCTAGACCTCCTGTACACTTGGTTTACACCCGTCGACACAAAGCACAAGATCACTCCCCACCTGTGACACCTGTGATTACATATCCTGATACTGGTCCGACTTCGATCTCATGTCCTGAACCAGTACCTGCATCTTCAGATCTTGTCTCTACATCTGATCTTGACCTCCCGATAGCACTACGTAAAGGTACACGGTCTTGTACTCATCCTATTTCCTCATTTGTGTCATACAGTCAGTTATCTCCTGCCTCATGTTCTTTTGTTGCTTCCATTGATTCTATTTCTGTTCCCAAATCTGTTAAAGAAGCTTTGTCTCATCCTGAATGGCGTCATGCCATGGTAGAGGAAATGAATGCTTTGGATCTGAATGGTACTTGGGATTTGGTATACTTGCCTTCAGGGAAGAAGTCTATTGGATGTAAGTGGGTCTTTGCTGTTAAGGTTAATCCAGATGGATCTGTTGCTCGATTGAAAGCTCGATTGGTTGCAAAGGGTTATGCTCAAACCTATGGTGTTGATTATTCTGACACTTTTTCTCCTGTTGCTAAATTAACATCTGTCAGGTTACTTATCTCACTCGCTGCAACTCATGATTGGCACTTACACCAGTTGGACATTAAAAATGCATTCTTACATGGTGACCTTCAGGAGGAAGTTTATATGGAGCAACCTCCAGGATTTGTTGCTCAGGGGGAGTATGGGAAAGTTTGTCGACTTCGCAAATCTCTTTATGGTCTGAAACAGAGTCCTCGTGCATGGTTTGGGAAATTCAGTCAATCCATTGAACGGTTTGGAATGATAAAAGGTCAATCAGATCACTCTGTCTTTTACAGAAAAACGAAAGCAGGTATCACATTGCTTGTGGTGTATGTCGATGATATTGTGATTACAGGAAGTGATACCGCAGGTATTTTGGCCCTTAAGAATTTTCTTCATAGCCAATTCCAAACAAAAGACCTAGGCTCATTGAAATACTTTCTGGGTATTGAGGTAACACGGAGTAAGAAAGGCATATTTCTATCTCAGCGTAAATATGTACTTGATTTACTAACTGAAACAGGGAAATTGGGAGCAAAGCCAAACACAACTCCCATGGTTCCCAATGTGCAACTCACTTCAGAAGGCATACCATTCGAAGACCCAGAAAGGTACAGAAGATTGGTTGGAAAGCTTAACTATCTCGCAGTCACTCGTCCAGACATTGCTTACTCTGTGAGCGTAGTGAGTCAATATATGTCATCTCCGACAGTTGATCATTGGAATGCAGTAGAGCATATATTATGTTACTTGAAGGGGACACCAGGACGAGGTATTGTTTACCAAAATCATGATCACATGAGAATAGAATGTTTTGCAGATGCTGATTGGGCTGGATCTAAAGATGATAGGAGATCCACATCTGGCTATTGCATCTTTGTTGGTGGTAATCTCGTCTCTTGGAAAAGTAAGAAGCAAAATGTGGTTTCTCGTTCGAGTGCTGAATCAGAATATCGGGCTATGGCACAATCGGCATGTGAGATAATCTAGATAAACCATTTGCTGAGTGAAATCGGATTGAAGACACCAATGCCTGCTAAACTCTGGTGTGATAATCAAGCTGCTATACACATTGCCAACAACCCAGTGTTTCATGAGAGAACAAAACATATTGAGGTCGATTGTCACTTTGTTCGAGAAAAGATACAACAAGGATTGATCTCTACAGGATATGTGAAGACTGGAGAGCAACTTGGAGATTTGTTCACTAAAGCATTAAATGGAATTCGTGTTGGTTATTTATGTAACAAGTTGGGCATGATAAATATCTATGCTCCAACTTGAGGGGGAGTGTGAAAGACATTAGAATATACTTTAGAATATACTTTAGAATATTCTTCTATCCTTAGAATATACTTTAGAATATTTTAGGAATATACTCTAGGATATTATTATTGTATAGAATCTTATAGGAATATTCTATCTTTGTAATGTATATTTATAGGGACTTAACCCTCCAATGAAATACACAGAAAATCATTCTCTCCATCTTAAATATTATTCTAGTTTATATTTCAACACTCTACAAGTGCTAAATGGTTGTCCCAACTTCCTTGGAACTCCAATGCACAAGCTCTCAACATATCCTCTAAAATTTGTATAACCCGCTCAGATTGTCCATCTGTCTGTGGGTGAAAAGCAGTGCTGAACTTCAGTTTTGTCCCCATGGATTCTTGGAACTTCGGCCAAAATCGTGATGTGAATCGTGGATCCCTGTCGGACACAATGGTTATAGGAACGCCATGTAGCCTCACGATCTCATCCACATACAACTTGGCTAACCTCTCAAGTGCATAGTTAGTGTTGATAGGTAGAAAATGTGCACTCTTTGTAAGCCTATCAACCACAACCCATACGGCATCATAATTCTTAACTGTCCGTGGTAGTCCCACCACAAAATCCATAGTCACGTGCTCCCATTTCCACTCTGGAATGGAAAGTGGCTGCAATAACCCAGCTGGATGCTGATGTTCTGCCTTGACTTGCTGACAAGTAAGGCATCGACTGATGTACTCGGCTATTTCCCTCTTCATACCAGACCACCGGTAACTTTCTTTCAAGTCACGATACATCTTCGTGCCCCCCGGGTGCATGGCATACGCCGATGAATGAGCCTCCTCTAAGATGGACTTTCGGAGCCCCTCATCCGATGGTACACACACACGGTCACGGAATAATAAGAGACCGTCATCTCTTTCCCTGAAATCCTCAACCGGTCCCGCTAGCATGCGTTCACGGACCTTCATCAGCTCTTCGTCAGTTTCTTGACCCTTCTTGATCTCATCCAGTAACGTAGGTCTCACCTCGAATCTAGCTAACAAGGCACCATCGCTAGATATCTCCAATTGGGCTCTCAATGCCCTCAAACTAGTCAACAATGTCCCAGACGAACTCTTTCGGCTCAAGGCATCCGCCACCACGTTGGCTTTACCGGGGTGGTACTCAATGATAAGATGGTAGTCTTTTATCAACTCCATCCATCGCCTCTGCCTCATGTTCAACTCTTTCTGAGTAAACACGTATTTCAAGCTCTTATGGTCAGTGTATATATGACATGTCTCCCCGTAGAGATAATGCCTCCAAATCTTCAGTGCAAATACCACTGCCCCCAGTTCTAAATCATGAGTAGGATAATTTACCTCATGTTTCTTCAACTGTCGTGAAGCATAGGCAATTACCCTCCCATTCTGCATCAACACACATCCAAGTCCTTGGATGCTAGCATCGCTATAGACATCGTACCCCATACCTTGTTTGGGTAATGCGAGTACCGGTGCCTCAGTCAATCTCCTCTTTAGTTCAATGAAACCTTTCTCACATTTGTCATCCCATACAAACTTAGCTCCTTTACGAGTGAGCTTCGTCAACGGTGATGCCAAAACAGAGAACTTCTCCACGAACTTTCTGTAGTAGCCTGCCAAACCAAGGAAACTACGAATTTCCTTGACATTCTTTGGCCTCTCCCATTCGGTAATGGCTTCTATTTTCTTGTTATCAACCGCAATTCCCGATCCCGAAACCACATGCCCGAGAAAGCCAATCTCCTTAAGCCAAAATTCACATTTAGAAAACTTGGCATAGAGTTGCTTCTCCCGTAGCGTCTCAAGAACGAGTATCAAGTGCTCCTCATGCTCTTCCTCGCTTTTTGAGTAGATCAAGATGTCATCTATGAACACTATCACGAATCGGTCCAAGTATTTGTGGAATACTCGGTTCATCAAGTCCATGAATGCCGCCGGGGCGTTTGTTAACCCAAACGACATAACAAGGAACTCAAAATGTCCATACCTAGTGCGGAAGGCACTCTTCGGTATGTCATCCTCTTTGATCTTCAATTGATGGTACCCCGACCTCAAGTCAATCTTCGAGAACACAGTTGCTCCTCGTAATTGGTCAAACAAGTCATCAATCCTAGGCAAAGGATACCTATTCTTGATTGTGACCTTGTTCAGTTGACGATAGTCAATGCACATTCGAAGTGTCCCATCTTTCTTTTTCACGAAAAGAACCGGTGCTCCCCACGGGGAGTGGCTTGGTCTAATGAAACCGTTATCCAAAAGCTCTTGCAATTGGGTTTTCAACTCGTTAAGTTCTGCGGGTGCCATTCGGTATGGCGGTATGGAGATTGGTTTGGTGCCGGGCTCGACCTCGATCACAAATTCAATCTCCCTATCGGGTGGAAGTCCCGGTAAGTCCTTTGGAAAGACATCCGGATACTTGCATACCACCCTCACATCATCAATGCTCGTCTCTTCCTTTGTTTTGTCTACCACGTATGCTAGATATGCGTGGCAACCCTTTCTCATCATACTCCTAGCTCTCACGGCGGAGATGATACAACTATTGGATTTGGCCCGATCCCCCTCGAAGCGTAAGGTTACCCCTTCATCGCCTTCGAGTTCAAGTATCTTTGTGTAGCAATCGACCCTAGCATGATGCTTCTCAAGCCAATCCATCCCCAGGATTGCATCGAATTCAATCATACTCAGCGGTACGAAGTCACACGTCAAGTTTTGGCCCTCCACTTCCACCTCACACGATGGATAGTGGCTATCTCTCTCGATGTCTTCCCCTAGAGGTGTGGATACCAATAGGGCTTGAGCCATCGGTACAAGTGGTTCTTTGAATCCCCCGGCAAACGCCTCACTCACGAATGATCGTTGCGCCCCGGTGTCAATGAGGATTCTTGCGTCTCTCCCGTTAATCTTTAGTGTTCCTACATTCATAAGCAATGTAAGACACACTCCAACCATTCAACTGACATATTATATATGCACTTCTATATTGACCAATTCTATATAAGTCAATATAGAATATATAAACACTTAGACCAATTCTATATAAGTCTATATTTCAAAGTCTAAATGAAATATAGACCAATTCTATATAAGTCAATTATATATTGCTTGCAGACCCATTATCTATTGTTTTATGAAGTGTCTTAATATGCGTGCCACTCCCTTCCGTCCCAAACATAGGGGGACGGAGGGAGTACTTATATAGTGTGGGCGTACAAACATATATAATAAGATTCAAAAATCAAAATGGTTCATCCCGTACATGTCACAGGTAAAAATAGTTATCATTTATTTTGATTTGCTTGGTGGAAATCACCCTATCTCTCTTTGTCAGTGTCCAAGCAAAAAATACACTTGCTATTGATTTGCAATTCTTATAAAGTACTTGGTCACTTTGTTCTTTAGTTTTTTATGCAACATATCGTGATTATAATCATGTTTTTCACACATTTACAAAGAACTTGATAGTGCTTTTCAACTCTTCCTTTATGGCAAGTTTATTTCCTAGAATCCCAATACATATGTTGATGCTTTCATGCTAAAATAGTAAAATAATGCTTTTGTATTTGATTAGGAAATTACGCATTCTACATCATCCTCATGTTTAGAGATAATAACACAAAAAATGTCCAGAGTTTAAATGTAATGGACATAAAATCTTAAATTTAATAGTAATCTAAAGATGTTTTAATCCCAGACCACGTCAAACCACTTCTCTGGGACCTAAAAGATGAAGTGTATCGCTATAGAACATGAATGATTGAAAACTATATATCAATCTATGACCTAAAATTCCATATGTTTTGATTTATTAAAATTTTTATTAATTTCATTACTAATTTTTGATAATTTTTTCTTCACAAAAGTCTAGCAGTTTAAATAAAATTTTATAATATTCTAAATTTTTAAAATAAAATAATAATAATTATATTCTAATCACTTTCTTCTCAAAGTGATTTTGAAAAGTAAATTTTATAATATTCTAATTAATATATAAGTAGATTAGTAGATATAATAATAATTATACAAATAATATATATATATGTAGAGATAATTGGAGAAGATGAAGATGGAGATGAATGAAGATTTTAGAGATTGAGAGAATAGAGAATTAGAGAGTAGGAAGAGTTGGAGAAGAGGTGTAAAAAATGTATAGAAAATAGGAGTATAAATAGTTTTTTTTTTGTCTCCCCACCCCCCACCCCCCAGAACCCCCCGGACCCCCTACCCCCCTCCAACGGCTATAGAGCTGTTTGGGTGAACTCCAACGGCTAGTAGCCCTTTAAAAAATAAAAATTCTTTTTAAAAAAAGAGCCGTTAGGCCCGAACCGGGCCGGTTCCACATTTACCTGTACTGATCCCGGACCGCTACACCATCGGGACGGGTCGACCCAAACCGCCCCCGGACCGGTTCCCGGGCCGGGCCGGTTCAAACAGTAACCGGGCCGGACCGGTTTCGGGCCGGGCCGACCGGCCTGAGTCCAGGACTAATGCACACGAACAGGAAAGTAGATTTGATAAATGTATTGATATTATTTAGAAGATGTCATTACATTTCTAATCCACAAATACAGCTAATATATGATGATAATATAAAATACAGATGCATTTATTAAAAGTTAATATGAGGGCTCCTGACCTTTATCCCTTTTGCACAGTGAATATACACAGGACCAACAAGCCACCATCAGTACGTTTCTTGTACAGTTATACTGAACCAGTGAATGACACTAACTAAATAATACGGAGTATATAGGGGAGCATCAGAGCTTGGTGGTGGCGAAATTTATGTTTCTGATTTTAGACTGCCTGCTGGAACTTGAAGTATCTTTAGGCACAATGAGTCAATGACTGTAAGCACACCATTCTCCACCTGAGCCTTAATCAGGCAGCTCTATTTCCCGGGAAAAATCTCCCTTTCCTCCGCCACGTGCCAAACTAACTCTTTATTTTTCTCTTTCTCGTGAAATCTGTCTTTACCCCCTTCCGCCTTCACTACCAATATGTTCCCCTCTTCCACTTGTACCTTCATCTCCTCGATCGTATACCCTGTAACTTTCTTTACCCATTAAAACTTCTATATACCATTGACAAATTCAGTTCACTTAGCCCAATAAAAATGTACATAGTACATTTTTCTTGAGTTTCTTTATTATATATATTACGTATGACTTTGAAGTTGTCCCTAACATATCAAATATGTCAGAAATATTCTAACATTCTCTCATCAGGGATATGCACCTGGCCTCTTTCACGTGAACTTTCTAAGAGATCTTTCCAAAGGTGATCGTCACAGCAAATACTCTTCAAGAATTCTTAAAAAACATGTAGGATTCTTCCACCTTCTTTCTTGGAAGTTGCCAAGAGACATATAACACCTTCTAGGAAGGTGCTATCAAACACATGAACATGGAAGGAGATATACTTTGGAAGCTTGGATGCAACTTCCTCTTGTCTCCAAACTAGTCCTATAAATAGAGTGCTCCATTGTTGTTCATTGTATCAGTTTAGAAAGTGAGAAAAGTGTGTGAAGAGTGAAATACACTTAGTGTAGAAGTGTATTGGTGAGGATTGGTTTTTTGTAATAGTTGAGTGTGAGAGTTTGCTCCTCCTATTGTAATTCTGTTCTTGATATTGAATAGAAGAATTTTCCAATCCCAACAAGTGGTATCAGAGCGAGGTTGAGTTTTCATACACTGTTTTCTCATTTTCAGATAAATTTCTACAGGTTAGAAAATCGTGATTTTTCAAGTTGCTCGGAATCACGATCTGATCATACCATTAGATTCGTCTCGTCGAGACGAGAAATCTGGTATTTTTTGGGAATTTTTTGGCCACCGGAAGAGGCCGTACGCGCCGCCCAAACGCGCCGGAAAACTGCCTGCGTCATCATTGCGTCATCACGCAGTCCAGAGGAAGAAGACGAGCCACGTCAGCCGCCACGTCAGCCGCCACGTCAGTCCACGTAAGCGCCACGTCATCCGCCACGTCATCCGTACAAGCCATCTCTAGGCGCCACGTCAGCGACACGTCAGCGTCACGTCAGTGACACGTGGCGCCACGTCAGCGCCAGCGCAGAGCCAGCTGTTGCCACGTCATCCGCCTGCTGGTCTGCTCACTGGGCTGCTGTCTGAACCGGACCGAACCGGTTCGTACTTGTGGAGGCCGGTTCACCCATTTTCGGACCGGTTTTGGACAAGGTCAGACCGGTTCCTACCATTTTCGGCCATTCCGGATCCAACGGTGAGCTCCGTTTGTCCAAATTCGGCTCCCAAAATAAGGTACGAGATATTTTGAGCGTTTTATTATGGATAAATCATCATCGGACACCATGATTGCGCTCACTTCCACAAATTACAATATGTGGAAGCCTCGGATGGAGGATTTGCTAAATTTGAGGGATTTAGCTGATCCTCTTGATAATAATGGCGTGAAACCGGATAAAAAGACGGATGAAGAATGGACAAAAATGAATAGAAAAACTGTCGCACAAATTCGACAGTGGATTGATCATAGTGTGTTCCACCATGTTGCGCAAGAACAAAGTGCTTACACACTATGGGAGAAGCTTGGTAGCATGTATCAAGCAAAAACCGCACGAAATAAGACTTTACTAATGAGGCGATTAGTAAACCACAAATTACGAGGAGGTATTTCGGTGTCAGAACACACCAGTCAATTCCAGGATCTTGTGAATCAGTTGAGCACCACCGGATGGGTTCTCAAAGATGAAGAACAGGCGATACTACTCTTGAGCTCTCTACCTGACAGCTGGGAGACTCTTGTTGTCACTCTCAGCAATTCTGCTCCCAATGGCAAAGTGACTATGCAGATGGTCACAGATGCCCTTATGAATGAAGAAGCCCGAAGAAAAGAAGCCGGGACTGAACAATCATATGCCTTCGTGTCAGAAACCAGCAGACGAGGGGGAGGCAGAAATGGAGGAAGAAGTAGAGGTCGAGGTAGAGGCCAAGGTCAAAACAGAGGAAAATCTCAAGTTCGCGGCCGATCACAAGAACGAGGTATGTCCTGTGAAAACAATACTTGGTTTGAAGGATATTGCAACTATTGTGGTAACTATGGGCATAGAAAAAGAGATTGTAGAAAGTTTCTACGAGAGCAGCCACAGACGAGTCAAAATACTAGCCAAGAAGACGGTGAGACCATGGTTACTTTGTCATCAGACGTGTGTCTTGTTACACATGGTGAACAAGAATGTTTACACGTAGGTACTCATGATGTTGAGTGGGTGATTGATACAGCCGCATCATTTCACGCCACTCCACACCAGAATTTATTCACATCTTATAAGTCCGGGGACTTTGGAGCTGTGAAGATGGGAAACACCAGTTTCTCGAAGATTGTTGGCATTGGTGATGTGCACATAACAACCAATGTCGGATGCGCACTTGTGTTGAAAGATGTTCGACATGTTCCGGATCTTAGATTGAATCTTATCTCCGGTACAGCTCTGGATCAGCAAGGATATCTTAACCGATTCAAAGAAGGTACGTGGAAGTTATCTAAAGGTTCCTTGGTTGTTGCAAGAGGCCATATTTGTGGTACTCTTTATAAAACTCATGCAAAGTTGTGTCATCCAAGTCTTAATGCTGTTGAAGAAGAGATATCACCAAACTTGTGGCACCGGAGGCTAGGCCACTTGAGCGTGAAGGGATTGACAACTCTTGCAAAGAAGGAAGTCATTTCCATGGGCAAAGGTGTTGCCCTAGATCCATGCGAACACTGTCTATTCGGGAAACAACACAAGGTTTCCTTCAGTTCTACCAGGAAGAACCATTCAGAGTTACTCAGTCTTGTACACTCTGATGTATGCGGACCCATTGAAGAGGAGTCACTTGGAGGAAGCAGATATTTCGTGACATTCATTGATGATGCATCACGAAAGGTATGGGCTTATTGTTTGAAGAGTAAGGATCAAGTGTTTGATCGCTTCAAATTATTTCATGCGATGGTAGAAAGAGAAACAGGGAAGAAGCTGAAGTGCCTGCGTTCAGACAATGGAGGAGAGTACACTTCTCGGGAGTTCTCAGCATATTGCGCAGCATATGGAATCAGACATGAGAAGACGGTTCCACGAACTCCGCAACACAATGGTGTAGCCGAAAGAATGAATCGGACCATTATGGAGAAAGTTCGTTGCATGCTGAGTATGGCTAAACTACCTAAGCCATTCTGGGGTGAAGCTGTGCTGACAGCTTGTTATCTTATAAATAGGTCACCTTCTGTTCCTTTAAACTTTGAAGTGCCAGAGAAGAAATGGTCAGGAAGAAATGTTTCTTACTCTCATTTGAAAGTGTTCGGGTGCAAGGCATTTGCACATGTGTCCAAGGAGTTGAGGCAGAAGCTTGATCTCAAGTCAAACCCACGCATCTTCATCGGGTATGGTGATGAAGAATTCGGATACCGGTTGTGGGATCCCGAATTGAAGAAAGTTGTACGAAGCAGAGATGTTGTATTTCATGAAAACGAGTTTCATGGGTGTGTTCCAATAATCCGCCAACAACATACTCCAGAAGACGAAGTGCCTGTATCATCAAACATTCCTCTCAGCGACGAGGATATGCATGATACTATTGAACAAGAGAGTGATGGTTCAGTAGGTGATGATGATACTCACAGTGATGATATTTCTCAGCAGGGGGAGCCTTCATCTGAAGATGAAGCTGAAGGTACTCATGTTCGACGTTCTATGCGAGGCATAGTTCCACAGAGAAAGTATTCCACATCCGAATGGATACTTGTTGCCAGCGAGGGGGAGCCAACGAGCATCGCAGGAATGAGAGAAATAAAGAAAAAGGTGGAGGGGGAGATTTGTAGGATTCTTCCACCTTCTTTCTTGGAAGTTGCCAAGAGACATATAACACCTTCTAGGAAGGTGCTATCAAACACATGAACATGGAAGGAGATATACTTTGGAAGCTTGGATGCAACTTCCTCTTGTCTCCAAACTAGTCCTATAAATAGAGTGCTCCATTGTTGTTCATTGTATCAGTTTAGAAAGTGAGAAAAGTGTGTGAAGAGTGAAATACACTTAGTGTAGAAGTGTATTGGTGAGGATTGGTTTTTTGTAATAGTTGAGTGTGAGAGTTTGCTCCTCCTATTGTAATTCTGTTCTTGATATTGAATAGAAGAATTTTCCAATCCCAACAAAACAAGGTTTAACAGACATACTAGATGCAAGCATAGTGAACTACTTTGTCGGACTCTTAATTGTAGTAAGAGCCGTGAATGAGTCCAGACACAATTAAGCTTGACGCACACAGAGGCTAAAATTTACTGTCTATCTTAATTGATTAATTTCTATTTTACACGAACTTCCGTATTCTCTATTGCCTTCAGAGTAGGAAAATTTTCATTATCTTCACATATATCGCCCAAGTTTTATGAAAAGAAGATCAACGTAAAGAAATACTCATGTATATTTGAAAGAAGAAATTGTTTAGCAAATGGGTTTATTATGTGTACGTACTTCTCCTAAAAGGAGAAATCCCATGCACATGGGCCTCTATGCAATACAAGGGTATGAGGAAGGGTCTAAGTTTGACTAACACGAAGAATATAATAAAGTGAAACTGTGTGGTTGAGATTTGAGCAAAGGAGAGAGAAATAACAGAAACCACAGATTAGTTGCTTAAAAGGGAAAGTGACAAAGTTTTTGGAACAACCCAAAAAGGAAAGATGACAAAGTTTTAAGGAACAGAAGGAATACATACTAATACATACTCCCTGTGTCACATTAAAATTTATCAATTTTCTTTTTTGTTTGTCCCAAAAACTTAGTCACCATCTCTTCAAAGTAATAATTTGTGGTTCTCCTCTACAAAACTTTCGACCACGCAACATTTACTTTTCTTATTCCACACAATGAGACGAAAGTAATATATATTAAAATTTTGAAGTAATTATACCTGGTTAAAAAAATGGGGGACAACAACCCCCACTTGTCCCTATCATTTTGACATGAGGCTGCTCCTAAGATTCAAACTATACGTCTCAATCACTTAGCAACACCAAACCATTGCACTAATCTCTTATAAGTATTTCTCCTAAATGATAGATAATTTTAGGGAACCATCAAATAGGTCCTTGTATTATATTAAAAAAGTCAATTACATCCTCATACATTGCAAAGATCCAATTCAATCATTGAACTTTAAAAAAATGATCAATTCAACAATTTTACAGCTCAAGAACTGGTTTCCCGTTAACTGTACATGTGGCGACCCACTGTCTGGTTCCCCATCGAAAATCAGACAGTGGTCAAATATGGAGGTTATCGCTGTCCTCATTCTCTAAATCCAATTAAAAAACATTCTTGAGACCTTACATCGTGGCTTGGCATCTGTGGTTCGCTGCTAAATGAAGATGGGAAGAAATTTTAGTAGCTGACCAGATCCCAGAGTCCTCAAACGCAAACCCCTCCTGCAGCAGCAATAGCTGACCCGATCCCGAAGGTCCCCCTCTGCGGCAGTGGTGAAGATCGAAGCAAACCCCTCCCTCTGGCAGCAATGATGCAAGGTCCGCTTTGTCCTCAAGCAGAGAAGGAAAAGGAAAAGGAAAATGAAAAGATAAAGGAAAAGGAAATAATAACCGGAAACAGGATCTTGATCTATCGAATAGCTGAATTGACCATTTTTTAAAAGTTCATAATTTAATTGGGTGTTTTCGGGTCTAATTGACTTTTTAAATATAGTACGAGGATCTATTTAATAACTTTCCATCATATTATAATTTAATAATTATGAAAAACATGACATAAATTCATGATTGTCATGTTGGAACACTAACAAAATGTTATAGAGGAAACAGTACATGTTAAAAATGGAATCTGAAATGAAACCAATCGACTCGGAAGCCTTAAACTATCTAAACCTTTTTGAATTGATGGTATCATTTAGACTACTTTTATTATCATATCTAACTAGTACGGTACCCATGCATCCGCACGGGTTGTAACGATTTTGTATTTAAATTATAATTGACTGTGAATTAGTCTTTTTACATATGAAACAAAGTCTTTCCATGTTTAAAACAGAATACGGAATGATCACATTGAACATTACTATATAAATATGAAGTTGCAGTAAGAACTAAACTATAAATTTGGTCTAATGATTAAATTATTATCCTTCTCCATTGATAATAAATGGAGATTCACAAAGTTGAAGAATCTACTTTGGGGAACTATTTGATAAATAAAAAGAAAACAAATGAAAATAATGCTCATAAAACGGTATGTCGATTTCACCAAGCACTTTGTGGTTCGAAGATATCACTGTGACACTCCCAAAGAGGATGTCACAAGTTTCTCGGAAGCTCCATAGATAATGGTAGAACTCATCCTTTTCCATAATCCACCTCCGTGCCACGAACAATTTTGTGGAAAGACTTTATTTCAATTTTAGTATTTCTCTAGTAGTACTTATGTTTATTTTAGTTTGAGTACATTTTGGTTAGACTATTTGGATTTCTAGAATACTTTTGATAGACAGTGTTTCAGTTTTGATTGTTATAGGCTTAAATTTGCTCGTTTTGTGTCTAGCAATCAGGTTACTTTGTATGAGGTGTCTGATTCCATGTTTATTCATAGGACTTACGATCGGTTATGACATATTGTCCGGAGGTTTTTGGTATAATTTCTTAATATTAATATAAAAATACGCTCTTTTATATTTAAAAAATACTCCGTTTACATTAATTTATAAAGTAAAATATAGAAGTAATTTTATTGCATTAGTAGTATGCTATGATTAACAACAAATAGAACGATGCATCCATTTCATAATAATACCTAATCGAAGGAAGTATACGGCAACCCTTTAATTTTGAGAAGAGGGTTAACTATTACTCCCCATATTTAAAAGTTCCCAATAATAGAAAAACGTATCAAATGGTTGAAAGAAGGGGACTCTAATACCCATTTCTCAAAATAACAGCCTGAAGATCTTAAATTATGTGCCCAAAATTATTGTAGGGAACTTAAAAAGTTTAAAATAGCGGGAGTACTACGTATTTTTTATGGTAAGAGTGTAACTCATTTGTTTTACCTATTAATTTATACTACCTTCGTCCGGAAAAAAAATGTCATTTCATAAAATTTTAACCATGATTTTAATTTGTATAATATTATGCAAGTTATGAATTTATACTTTTATGAAATTATTTTTATCAAAACATATTTTCATATCAATTTCATTTCATAAATAACTTCCAATAAATATATAATTGATTATAGTTTTAAAAATGTTAAAGTATCATTTTTAAAGATATAAAATAACTTCCAATAAAATAACAAAGTGCACATAATACAATGTTAAAATTGAGTGATGTTTTTTACCGGGGGTATAGAGGGGGCACTGAGATAAATTGAGATCAAACTTACTCCATTGAGTAATCATAAAATTAACCAAATGCAACTAAAAGTAACCAAAATTTATATAAGGAGATCTTCTATTTATATATAAGATTCCAAATATTTACAAATTGATTAAAAAGCTTAAATACTTGTGCATAGAGAATGAAAAAAGGCTTTTTTTCATCCCTTTATCTCAAAGGTTTGAAGCAATGTACCTTGAAAAATAGCATGATGAGAAATACAAATTTCACATACAAATAAGAGTTAATTGTGAAATAATGGGAAAGAGGTACTCCAATAGGAGTCCTGACAGATATATTTATAATAGAAGAGTTGCCAAAATACAAAGTATTCCTAAACAGATATTAGGCAGATTCCTAAATATCTATTAGGTAGATTCCTAATTATATTAGCCTATTACACCCCCTCAAACTGTGCGGGAGATACAACGCGCAGGTTGTCTTTTAAAAAAATGAAATTGCAAACTAAAAAAAAACTCTTAGTAAATATATCCGTGAGCGGAAGATTAGAAGGCACATCTTTGACAATAAGATCTCCATGAGAATATATGTCTGCAGCAGCCAGCGGCGAACTCAACAGCGCGCTTGAAGCAAGCACCGTGATCAGCGACGCAGAGAAGATGGGTTGCGCGGACATAGGCAGCAGCAGGCGGCGAACTCAACGGCATGCTGGAAGCAAGCACCGTGTTCAGCGACGCGAAGGAGGTGATCTGCGCCATATTAGCCGCGCTCATCTTCAAAGGATCGAAGACTACCGTAAATGTGGCGGCAGTCGACCCCGAGGCGGCGGCGGCTATAATAAGGTTCATGGGAACCGAAAAAAAAAGAGAGAGAAAAAAATGTGTCTAAAAACCTAAGCTCTTGATACCATGTGAAATAATGGGAAAGAGGTACTCCAATAGGAGTCCTGACAGATATATTTATAATAGAAGAGTTGCCAAAATACAAAGTATTCCTAAACAGATATTAGGCAGATTCCTAAATATCTATTAGGTAGATTCCTAATTATATTAGCCTATTATTAATAGGAGAATTAAACTCAAAGAGGAGATTATGGCAGCCATATTAAGATAGAATAATATGTCTTTTCCCCTAGTTTTCTTCTTCTTAATATTTTGTTTTTCTTGTTCTAAATCTTTAATGGAATAATATTGATCACACGTTTCAATGATTGTATCCTAATAATGTCACGCCCCAGACCTATCCGGACACGTCAACAATCCGCCGTACAGTACAAATGGTCAACCGCAGTCCAACACATCCATATTATACAAGGCGTCTGGAATATCATTCACACAGTACATCCATAAACAACATAATGTAAAATATTCACTTAAAACAACGGAAGCATTCAATACAAGTGTGCATGCCACACTTTGGCAAACATGGGCATACAAGCCCTAAATAAATATTTAAAAATAATATCCATGAGCATTATTCAAAATGTTTTCAAAACAGGAACGGAAGAAGCACGAACCACGTCTCCCTCCTTTGATCTTCCCGAAGCAACGGGCGGTGGTAGCAACCTTCAAGTTCTACCTGAAACTGTGAGGTGGCCTCCCCCGTGAAGGGGAGGTCAGTACTTGGAAGCATTTGACAAGTACAATGACAACTATACTAAGTATAATCAAAGTTTCAATTTCCAAGACCCTAAATCTAGGGTGCTATTATTTATATTAAATTCACATTCCTTCATGCTAGAGCTCGGCTCATAGTCATCCTAATTTGTGCTAGAGCTCGGCTCATAGTCACGCTACATTTTGCTAGAGCTCGGCTCATAGTCATACTAATTTGTGCTAGAGCTCGGCTCATAGTCACACTACATTTTTGCTAGAGCTCGGCTCATAGTCATACTACATTTCGCTAGAGCTCGGCTCATAGTCATACTACCACGTGCTAGAGCTCGGCTCATAGTCACGTCATCTAATCCCTAAACCGCTTCTTAGTCTAGGCCCCATCCATTTTGAGTAACCCTTAAGGCCTACCCCTAATGTAACTTGACTTCATAAAGTCCACCTTAAAAATATCCTTTAAGGTTATTTGACTCCAATATCTTGGGATTAGCTCCCAAGAACTATTGAACTTACATTCCCGACTAGTATTTCTATACTAGTTGTTTAATCTTAATAAACCGATGCAATTTCATAATAATTCGTATATTTCAACTAAATTTCACATTCAAGTATAATTTGGCTTTAATATCAAAATATCACTTTTATCCTTCCATGACTTCCTTACATGAGATAAAAGTATATTTATCACAATTTAAATTTATAGTTTACACACTATTATACCATTGTATTCATAACACATAATCATACACAATTTATTCATAAATTTGTATATTATGCATTTTTGCTTATAATCAATAATAATCTCATTTGGGCATTTTTCTATAATAAATAAATCATGCCAAACACATATAATTCATTTAGGTAATCTTACGAAATTAACCCAATAATTATAAGCAATATAGTCGGTCATCCTCACCTTAAGTGAGCTTAAACGCGATCTACGCTCCCCCGGTTGAACTTTGACCAACTCCGGCGAACATTGACCAACTCCGGCGAAACTCCGGCGAAGCTCAAAAATACTTTAATCAAGTCCCTAAAAAGGTTTTAACATCATAAAACCTTAATCAATACAAATAACCTATAAAAGGTTATTTTCCGGTGAACTTGTCGGTTTGGCCCCTAAGTCCGTTTTTGGACATAGAACCACCTTCCAACCTATTATTCCACACTTTAATTATGTAGAACAACCCTCAAGGTCCTTCATATGATATATATATCACATATGATAGAAGAAAAATAAAGGAAAAGTTAATATAAGGTGATTACCTTAATCTTTTTCACTTTTCCTAGCTTTTTCTCCCTTTAATCTTTCCCCTTGGACTTCTATTGCTTGAGCTCTCTTCAAGGATGGGAAAAGGAGGATGGGGATTTTCTTGGTCTTGCTGGGGTTTGTGCTGGCCGAGAGAAATATGGGAGAGAGAGTGGGTGAGGAGTGTTTTTGTCTCTTTGATCAAATGAGTGTGGAGAGGAGGTCCACCTCATGTACCTTGATGCTTTTTCTTTCAATTCAACTCCTCCCCCATGTTTTCCATTCCCACCAGCCGGCCAACCCTTCATTTTGGGTGGCTAAAAACGTGGGTTGGCCCCCACACATGTGGGAGGTCAACCCTTTTTGTCCACGGGTGTACAATCGGTCCCGAAAGTTGTATTTTTCGGACTGTTTTAAATATATTTTATTTCATCGGGTCAAATAAAATATATTACGTGTTTCCAATAATTATGACCCTTATAATGAATATACATTTCCCAACTTTAATTTATAAGCCTCCGAAATTCATTTCGGGCTGTTATCTGTTAAATTACCGATACCGGTATTTGGGCCTCTTTTGGCCAATCGGTCAATTCGGGGCCTTTCCACGGACCAAATGAAATATCCACCACCATCTAAATGTTATCTAGACCAAGATGAATAAAATATGGGGTCTCGGGAATATCGGGCGGTCCCCGCTCTCGGTGTGGGCCCCACGTGCGAATTTACTATTCACGCAAAAGAATAATTGAACTTCACCACTTCGAATATTCATTAACCACTCCATAAGGTTAAATACATTATTCACTTAAAGGTAAAATACATCTGGGGACGGTGTTACAAATAAACATTCTTTTCTATTTTTCTGTAGTCTACTTTCTTAATTGGAGTTTTTAACATTTATGGAGACATATGTAAACCTAGCATACTTGGAGAATTGGAGTGTTTATTTGTCATGTATCCCATATTCCCATTTCACTAAGCATTTCAGAAAGAAGGAAAATCAAACTATGCCATCACAACTAAACACGATGGATTGTATACTATTCCCGTAAGTAACAACACCAAATAAAGTATTAAGACATAATACTTCAAAATCATTTAGCATGCTAAAATATTGGATTTGAATTGATTTACTACAACAATGCTAATCATTTAAATAATTAAAGAAACGATCACCTAACCTTCTTTACAATTTATTGTTATTATACAGAGCATCATCCGATGTGAATGTTTAAATATATTAAACACAATCTAAACTGAGTGCTCAATTAGGTGTCTATTTAAAGAATATGCTAGTATACATTTCAAAGGAAGCAGGAGATAATGAAATACAAAATGTGACCGGTAGCATGTACATTACCTTCTACTCTGAAGTTTCTTAAGTAGTAGGAAATAGATTAAAAATATGATTTTGAGTTTGCCATATTTTATTTGCAAAATTTGAATCCATAGGCATTACTTTGTATTCAGATAATAACAGGTGCCTGATGATAATGAAAACCCAATGTAAAGTCTTTTATAGGTATATTAAGCATACCTACATATTGAGCTTTATAGAGGACATAATACCATATTTTGTTGCCACAAAATACTCAAGGTCGTAACATGCATGCATGCATTCCAATGTAGTGGACTTAATGTTTGAAAACTATAAATTCAATAACCAGAGACAAACACGATGTCTATTTCTCAATTTTTTTATTATGTATCACCTGCGATGTCTATTTCTCAGAAAGTTTACTTTCTCCCTATTCTCAATACCTTTAAAAATGTGTTTCTTACTATTTTCTACATTACTATTTTCTACATATGAACATTTTTAGCAATTCATTCCTAAAATTTATCTGCATATGTTAGAATAATATGGCACTCTTTTAGTAATAAACCTCATTACAGTCTTTTACCCTATTAATATGAATGTGATCTTGGAAGTGCATTTTTCATTCTCACCGCATATACATAATGCACTTTCACATTAGTGTAATGGAAAAGTTATGGATATGTAGACTTCTCCATGTCTCATACTGTTGCACATCTACTAAGCACAGCAACCACAAAATGCCAAACAATTCCAAATATTAACTGATAATCTAGCATGTTATAAAATTTTTGTCTCAATATGTAGTTTCATTTTCCTTATCATTGCAGATTTTTTTTTTGTTTCTAAAGCAACATGTTTATCCTTTTTAACATACTCAGTATTTTTTTTTTTAAATTGTCAAACAGAGGAAATTGTCAACAGACTATGCTTTGTTTTTAACTGCATTTGTTTTGAAAACCTAAACAATCAACATGAATTTACAAATAAATGATAACAGCTCAAATGTCCTTATCTTCAGTTTTTATTTATTTATTTCAAGACTAATTCATGGCTGCAATTTAGGTAGAGTAATCAGCGTTCCAAAAGAAGAGCAAGTCAAAGAAACAGAAAACAAAAGGCAGTATACTTTTGGGTAGAGTAACTGCTTAAAAGAGAAACTAAGAAAATGCATTGATTTTTTTTATGGAAAAGTGATGGATATGTAGACTTCTCCGTGTCTACTATTACACAGCTACTTAGCAATAGTAATACTAATACACAGCACTTGACAATAATAAGACTTTATTTATAATTCATAAATAGCTCACCATGCACAAATCTAAAGTAATATAGGATCACTTCTAAATGTGTTTAAGAAAGTTTAAAAGAAAGTATGTGATAGAGTATATGGGCCTGGACCCCATGGCCCACATACTCAACGGCCCAAAAGACACCAGCAGGACACCCGCATCGGCCAAAGGCACGCAACGTCCAAGAAAGAAGATGTCGCCTAGATCCTTGGGCAAGACCCAGGATCCGCATCGTCCATGGACCGCATCGTCCATGGACCGCATCGTCCGGACTTCGTCCAGGCAGAATGTATTTTTCACTGTATTTTCTAAGTATTGTACACAGCCCATTAGTGGCCTTATTTTGCCCAAAGAAGGCATGATTATTGTAATGGGCCTCCTAAGCCCAAGGCTAGGGGCCCAAATCCGCATTTTTACCTATAAATAGACCCCAAGGGGCTAATTATAGGGGGTTCCAAGTTGAGAAATATAATTACTCACTTTCTCTCTCTAGCTCTCACTTCTCTCTAGAATTAATACTCTATCATTTGGTGCTCTCGTTGAGAGCCTAGAACAGATCAAGTGAGTACCCCTCGTCGCTACTAGACGCAACAGAATGACAAGGACTAGGTCAAAGAACTCCGGAAGGAATGCCCCACTGAACCAAGAAGGGCAGGGAAACGTTGCTGACAACGTCCCCAATGATCCTATCATCCAGGATGAGGATGCTCAGGAGGTCGAGCATGCAGCGGCCGACCTTCGCGTCCAGCTCAACAAGACTGCCCCCGACGCCCGCATCGGGCTCGAGGACAGACGCGCTGCTGATCGCGCTTCGGGCCAACAGGCTTCTCACCCTGCTGCCCCCCAGATCAACCCGGCCGCGCTATCGGCCATCGTCGCAAGCATCCTCCAGGACCCCAACGTGGTCAGCGCTCTTGTCGCAAAGACCGGGGAAAACAACACTCCTGTGACTGGGGAGGTCGCGACGGTGCCACCACCGCCACCGCGTCCACAGGGCGTCACCTTCTTCGGCGACAACGAGGACGTCCTAGCCGTGGACACCCATTCCCATACTGCCTCACCTACCCGGGATACACCGGCCCAACCTCGCGTTAAAATCTCAGCCTTTAACAGGCTGGGTGACATCGCGAGCCGTCGGGTACCTACGGGAAGGGTGGCGGATCGGTTGGGTGGCCGCGAGCCGGGATCACCAAAGGAAAGCTTCGGGTCCGTTTCCCGGACAACGGATTGGCCCCGACCAGACAAAGGCAAAGGAAAGCTGGATGATGACGACGCGCGTCATCAGATCAACCTGGCCCACGCGGCCCAGATCCAGACACCGCTGGGTGGCGCTGCGGCCAACACGGATCCAAGGGACGAGATCATTGCCCGTCTCAAAAAGCGCCTCGCTGATATGGAGGCTCGGGAAGCCGCGGGGCGCGCGGCGGCCTATAAGTCACAACATCCCAATTACGATGCGCTCCTGAACAAAGTCAGTGCTCTGGAGAGGGAGTTGGCCGACCGACGCGATGAGCCCGTCATCCAGATACGGACCAAGACCCCCTTCTCTGCGAGGGTGCTCTCCGCCCCCATCCCAGAGAAATATAAGGGGAATCCGATCAAGCCATATGACGGCCGCACCGATCCCCAGGAGCACTTCACCCGTTATCAGAACAATATGATGATGACCAATGCTTCGGAGGAGTACATGTGCCGCTGGTTCCTCTCCACCTTGGAAGGACCAGCATACGATTGGTTCAACAACCTCCCAGAGGGGAGCATCGACTCATGGCAGGACCTTGCTCAGCGCTTCCTCACCCACTTTGTCGGGAGGAAGCGTGCGAAGAAGCATTTCGCTCATCTCCTGACCGTCAAACAACAATCGGAGGAGACGCTCCGAGCCTTCCTCGATCGCTGGACGAGGGAGGCGGACGAGTGCGAAGGAGCCGATGAACGCACCCTCCTGGCCTTCCTCCGCGGAGCACTTCGGCCGAGCCACTTCGCCCGAAGTCTGTTCACGGAGCCCCCGCGGTCATACCTCGCGGCGCTCCGACGCGGAGACAGGCACGCTGACGCCGACGAACTCCTGAGCCAGAAGAAGGGGGGAGAAGCAACAGAAGAAGGACTCCTCGTCCAACTCCCACCACGCGCCGGCCAACAAGGGACAAAACCAGCAGAAGAAGGCACACCGGGAGCCAGGCGGACAGCGAAGAGAGGATCGTTCATGGCGTCCAAAGTTGGAGGCACAACGCATCCCCCTCACCCACCCGGTGAGCGTCGTCCTTGACCACGCTGAGGCGCAAGGACTCATCGTGAAGGATCCCAGGTCTGAGGAGGAGATATTTGCGGTCCACAAAGGGGGGACATATTGCAAGTACCACCGCCAGACATCCCACAAGACCGAGGATTGCACCACCCTGAAGAGGCACATTGACGGCCTCGTCCGACAGGGGGAACTTTCCCAATTTGTCAAGGGTGCCCCCAAGAGTAACACTTGGGTGAACCCTGGCAAAAGGGGGGAAGGATCCTCCGGGAAAAAGAGGGAGATCGGTGCCCTCAGTGAAGATGAGGACGAAGAAGAGCTCCGCCAGAAGAAGCATCACATTCACATCATCGTCGGCGGGAACACAGGGGGGGACTCGGCTACCCAACGGAAAAAATGGGCTCAGTCCCTATACGTTGGTGAGGTGTCCCACGCCCCCCCTCAGCCGAAGCGACGGCATGTGGAGGCCATCACCTTCACCGACAAGGACCTCCCCTTCGGCCCCTTGCCCCACAGGGACGCCCTCGTCGTCAAATGCGAGATCGGCGATAACATCATCCACCGCAACTATATCGACACTGGCAGCTCCGTCAACGTGATGTATGTTGATACATTCAGGCAGCTGAAGCTGAAGAGAACCAAGCTCCGGCCGATACGGACTCCGTTATCCGGCTTCACCGGGGACTCTATCGACGCCGAGGGCACGATAGTGCTTCCCGTTGTGGTCGGTGACGGTACCTATCAGGCGAAGATCAACATGGAGTTCGTGGTCGTCAACCTGGACAGCGCCCACAACATGATCTGGGGCCGACCGGCCTTGGAGGACCTTGAGGCCATCATCTCCATGAAACATCTATGCCTCAAGTTCCCCACCAAGGACGGCGTCGGCTACGCCAGAGGAAACCAGAAGATAGCCAGGGCTTGCTACCTCAAGCTCACAAGGAAGATTAATGAGGCCGAGGAGCGGATAGACACTATCACCACCGCTTCGGCCGAAGAAGACACACCAAAGGCCGAACCGGTCGGAGACGTGGAAGATGTTCCGTTGGACGTCTCCCGGCCGGAACGGATGCTAAAGATCGGGACACACCTCCCCTAACAGATCCGAAGTGACATCCTCTCTGTCCTGAGAGCGTACGCCATCGTCTTCGCATGGGGACCAGAGGACATGCCGGGCATCAGCCCAAAAGTGATTACACACCGACTCTCAGTCGACCCGGCCTCCTCCCCCATCAAACAGAAGAAGCGCTACCTCTCAGCCGACAGGAGAGAATTCGTCAAGGTCGAGGTGGCCATGCTACTATCCATCAAGCACATCAAAGAGGTGAAGTACCCCACGTGGTTGGCGATGTGGTATTCATTTGTGGATAAAGTTTCTTTAGTTTATGTTTCGGGACGAAACATCTTTTAAGGAGGGTAGAATGTGACACCTCGAAAAATTTAATAAAATAAATAAATTTTATTGGTTAGCAAAATATTATGAAAGTGATTTTTCTTATAATCAAGTGAAATAGATAAAATCTTAACATCAGTGACATTTTTAACCAGATAAAAATGTTTCAATAATAAAAGTGACATCTTATAATGAATATGTCGAGACCTCGACTTAAATAGCAAAAGTGACAGTTTTGTAACAAGTAATAATTATACATATAACATAAATAATAAAATTGTCATTTTAATGCAAGAGTCATTTATTTGTACAAAATGTATTGTAACACACACACACACAAATAATCATATAAATAATGCTACGTACACAAATGAAAATGTTGGGGCTAAATTATATACTAGTACTACCTCCGTCCCCTTAAATTTGGGACAAGAGAAGTTGACACGGTGATTAATAAAAATGAATTTATATTGAATTGATAAAGTAAGAATAAAGTAGGAATGATTTAGAATCACACGAACTTTACAAAAAAAAAGGTATGAGACAATTTTAAAGGGACGGACCGAAATGGTAAAATGGGACAATCATAGCGGGACGGAGGGAGTACATTGTATCAAACAAGAGTTGACCGAAGGGGACCAAAACCCACCTACACACACAATGGACCAATGTATGCGAACAAGAAATACACATTCACGCACATGAATATGTTGAAGCAAGCTTATTGCCAACCTAAACTCACATGGGTTGTTCGTAGCTACAACCTCCAACCTCATAGTATAAATAAGCAAGAACAGACCTTCAGCTCTCTTCATCCCCAAACCTGCGACATATATATATACATATACGTGTATATATATATATATACTACGTATATACATATATATATATACATATACACAAATTTCGACCCTTCGTTTTAGACAAAACCGAGCCGTGAAAACACCATAGAGACCTTCCCCTTCTCGAGAGGAATCCAACGGTGAAAGAATCGTTGAAAACGATCGTGAAACGACGGAGAACGAGCTTGCCGGAGTTCCGCCGGGCTAACCGTAAAGACGGAAAACGGAGAAGAAGGAGGAGCAGCCGCTGCCGCCAACCCATCACCGACCTTCGCCGTCCCCAAACGAGTCTTCTACCACCACCGTATCACGAATCCGTCGAGGTAACTCCCTTCCCCCTGCCTAGCTCGTTTTCTCGAGTTCATGATCCAGGAAGACGAAGTGTACACATTTTTTTTCTTTCTCTCTTAGAAGATTGGGCCGTTTGGGCCAGGAGTTTTTATTTTTATTTTTGGGCCAAGACTCCTAAGTAGTAGTAGTAGTAGTAGTAATAATAATAATAATAATAATAATAATAATAATAATAATAATAATAATAATAATAATAATAATAATAATAATAATAATAATAATAATAATAATAATAATAATAATAATAATAATAGTAATAATAATAATAATCTGCAAAATTGATAAATTTGAGATGAGAAGTATTAATGGTGAAATTGGCTGGAATAATTGATAGTAACTACTTGGATAAATTTGTTAATTGTTATTTAACATAGTTACATATTGTTAAATAATAAAAAGGAAATTGATGGTTCAATTAATAAAAATTGATAAACAAATATTATATTATAATTATTTAGTTGGATTTAGTAGAGAAAATTGGATCGTTATTGTTTTCACTCATTATTGGATTATTGAAGTAGATTAATAAGTTAACGTAATATCAAGCGTTTAAGTAATTAATTAATAAAATCAGATTAAGTTGATGACGATTAGTTAATTTTAAATAATTATGTAATATTCGGATAATTAGGAAATATGAATAGTTTATTTAAATATAATTCGGATATGTTTTGATAATATTGAAATACAGTTAGTTCTTTGAATGTTTTTTTTTGATGATATTTAAATTAAAATCTGATGTTGTAGTTAATTATAGTTTTATTAGAATTCAAATACCGTAATTAATGACTGAATTAATAAGGTATTTTGATTAATAAAATGCGATTAACTCGAATAATTAATAAATGTACTTAACTAAATGAGTTAAATTGATCTTTTATATATAATTAATTAAGTAAATGAGTATATTTAAAAATGATTAAGGTCTGATCTATTAATAAAATTAAGTTAGTTAAGTTCGTAATTAAAGATAGGATTTTTCGGAATTAATTAATTAATTGGAACTAATTAGTGATAATAATTAAATAATGGATTTTACTAGTAGACTAAGTTCGACTAAGATAAATAAGTTAGTGACTAAATTGAAATTAGAATTAATCAGTTACTTTAATTAATTAAGTTTTAGCAGGCTATTTTCGGATAAATAAAATAATTAGGAATTATTAGTATGTATAGCCGAAAATTAAATAGTAGTAGAAGTATAAATAAATTAAGTAGAAAATTTATTAAAGACTTAAATTATATAGTTGAATTTTATAGTCAAGTAGTGCTAACTATTTCGAATAAGAGTAATAAACCGAATTAATTAAATTTAATAATGGAGTAGTTATTAATTTTCGCACATTGATAATATTAAAGGAGAGATTGGCGAATTCGTTGAAGACGTGAACTAGATTTCGAGTAGGGTTAGAGCAAAAGCGTGACTTTGAGGTAAGTTTCTCTGCCGATCCAAAATGATTTCCTCGTATTATATGCTTATTATGCATTTTGTGATAAAGAGTGAATTTTGAATTATGTGTATGTGATTTTGAGGAGATATTAGATTTATGGTATTTTTGAAGTGCAAACGAAATTCTTTTGGGTATTAAATATTTTTAGATACTTTTGAGACTATTTAGAGAGATTGAGAAATATTTTTGAAGTATACTTAATTCAAGATAAAATTAAGGATTTCATAAGAGGTGAGCACCCGGGAGAAATCCGTGGTGTCGGTTTTCCACATCCGGATAAATGTGGAGGGTGATTAAGGTTACTACTACTAAGAAGTACAGTTTGAGTTTGAAGTGACGTTTGGATCTATGATCCCTTTTAAGAAGAAGTTATAGTAGTAGTCCCTAATCATTCAAGAATTTTAAAGGTGGGGTAGTTGGTAGACTGAGTCCCGATTACTCGTGACGACTTACTACTCGGAGGGCTTGGAATCCCTTTTAGGGGGTGTGCACACTTAAGGTAGTCGTTTCGTTTCCATTAGCAGTTGTGGTACCGGCAAAAGTCCCGGGGTGGCCGTACATAACAACGTAACCACCGGGCTCAACCAGAGTGTTGAGCACCGCCCTTCTAAATTACTAGTAAGATAGAGAAGAAGTGAATTTTGAGAAATTCTAAGAGAAGAGTTACTATAGTATTTTCAAAGAAAAGTTGAGGACTTTATTAAAGAAGTGATTTTGAGAAATATCAAAGAGAAAAGAATTTTGGTGGAGTGTGTCATTTTTATATAGTATTATATGAAAAACTATTTTTAGTCAAACCTGATTATTTTACGGGGTTGGGTAGTACTTACTTAGCTCTAAAGCTAATTTTTTGTTTCATTTTCTGTGTTTTGTTTTCTGCACTTTATTTGTGCAGGTGATGATGCTTATGTTGACTGATGATTGCTTGATTCCCGAGAGCGGTTTAGAGATGCCTTAGTCAAACCTAGTCAAGAATTATAATTTAATTATGTTGAACACTTGTTTTACTTTGTTTAGTTTTGTGAATGCCTGTGCATTCGGTTAAGAGATGACCGGATGTGGCGGTAACACCCATTTCCCAATTAGTGTTATTTCCGCTGCAAAACTTTTTATCTGTTTTGAAATCAAGTTTATTATCAATAAATCTATTGTTTCAAGTATTATTTTGGGAGGGAAAATGGGGGTGTTACACCGCTGGCCTCAAAGCACGCCACATCAGAATCAAGTGCGACTCCAAACTCGTAGTGAACCAGATGGAGGGCTCCTACGAAGCCAAAGAGGGGAGGATGAAGCAATACAAGGAGGCCGCTGCGGAATTGCTCAAGGCGTCCGATACCTACGAGATCACTCAGATCCCAAGGGCGGAGAACGCCGAGGCCGACATACTCTCCAAACTCAGCTCCGACACCCCTGAGCACATCTCCAAGATAGCTAAGGTGGAGGAGTTGAGCATGTCAAGCATTCACGCTAGCCCTATACTCTCCATACAACACCAGCCGGAGGATTGGATCACTGACATCGCAACCTACATCACCTCCGGCACATTACCCAAAGACGAGGAGAGGGCCAAACTCGCCAAACTAAGGGCGCCAAGCTATGTCATTGAGGGTGACAAGCTCTACAAAAGATCATACAATGGCACCCTCCTCCGGTGCCTCCACCAGAATGAGGCCGAAGTAGCCATGGAAGAAGTCCACTGCGGCGTATGCTCATCACATCAGGGGCCCTTCAGCATGTCACGGCGCCTCGTCGTCCAAGGCTACTTTTGGCCGACGATGGCACGCGATTGTGCTGAAATCGCCCGCAAATGCAGCGCATGCCAACACTATCAAAGGGCACCTGGCCGACCGGCCGTCAACTACGCCCCGGTCAGCACTGCCATCCCATTTTCCCGATGGGGCATCGACCTCGTCGGCCCCCTACAAAAAGCTGCAGGCAACAACAGATACATCATCGTCGCCATCGACTACTTCACTAAATGGGTCGAGGCCGAACCACTCGCAAGCATCACCGGAGCGCGGTGTCGAAAGTTCGTCTACAAGAACATCCTCACCCGCTTCGGCGTGCCTCAGGAGATCATATCAGACAACGGCACCCAATTTGAGGCCGAACCGTTCCAAAGCCTCCTCCAAGAGTGGGGTATCAAGCACCGCTTCTCCTCCGTTGCCTATCCTCAGGCCAACGGGCAAGTTGAGAACGCCAACAGAACCATCTTGGAGGGACTAAAGAAGAAGCTTGAAGAAGAAGGCGGAAGTTGGGTCGACGAACTCCCCAACGTCCTATGGTCCTATCGCACTACGCCGAGGAGGGCCACCGGGGAGACACCATTCTCCCTTTGCTACGGCTTCGAGGCCAAAGCTCCCACTGAGGTGACGCTTCCCAGCCGACGGGTCACACAATACGACCCCGAGGCCAACGAAGAAACCATGAAGGTGGACCTACACCTCATCGACGAGAGACGAGAAATGGCCTACCTCAGAGCGGAGAACTACAGACGACAAGTCAAATCCTACTACGACGCCAAGGTCCGCTCTCGCGAATTCCAAGTGGGGGACTACGTCCTCCGCCGAAGGGAAGCAAGCAAACCTACGGAAGGAGGAAAGCTCGCCGTCAAATTTGAAGGGCCCTACATCATCAGCGCCGTCATCAAAGCCGGCACCTATAGACTAAAGAACCCTAATGGGTCAGATGTACCACGATTGTGGAATGTACACCATCTAGTGAAATTTTACCAATAACTCGAGAAGCGGTGAAGTGGGCAACGTCCCCCACCCCTCGGCTCATTGGTTGAATGAAACACCCTCGGCCTAGCGCCATTTATTGAAAAAAGATCATGTTTCAATTCATTCTTTCAAAGGAAAAAACCGCATCGGCCTAAGCGGTGATAACACTCGGGACCGATGCGACCTAAAGCCGTCGCAATAAACGACGCACCTAAAGCCGTTGCAATAAACAACGCACCTAAAGCCGTTGCAATAAACAACGCACCTAAAGCCGTCGCAATAAACGACGCACCTAAAGCCGTCGCAATAAACGACGCACCCAAAGCCGTTGCAATAAACAACGCACCTAAGGCCGTTGTGACCTACAACGCGCCTACAAAGCCGTTGCATAGACAACGCACCCAAATATCGTATCGGCACAAGCGGTGAAACACCCAAATCGGCCGGCGATATGCAGGACGAAGGACCTGTGTGCATGGTCCGACGTCTTCAAACGGAGAAGCATACCGCGTCGTCCGCGCGGAAACCGCAGGACGACAAGCCTGAATTAAGGCCGAGGTTACAAAAACTCCACCCGTCAGTAAAATTTCGCTCAGGACCACAAAGGGAGGCCGTCAAAAGACGATGCCTAGTCCGGTCCCTCGTCGACGATAGACGTGGAAAGGCCAAAAAAGATGCCACTGACACACCAAGCCGAGGGCGTATTTACTCCCTCGCACTTATCCACGCGAAAAGCGTAGCGGACAAACTACCGCACATGGACGAAGGGACAGTAACCCTTCGGTTACTCAAAAAAAAAAGAAAAAAAAAAGAGGGAAGCCGATGGACCGCGCACTCGCCGGCCTCGAGCATAAAATAAAATCCCCACAAAAACCAAGCCTCAAAATTGGCTAAGTACATATCAGGATCACTATACAGGAACCCGAAGTACACGCTTCGGCCAAAACCACGAGGTCGTAGGATTGAATCGCTTGAGCTTCAAATATACGATACCACATTCCACTACTTGGACGATGAGGCGCATCGTCTTTAAGTGGCAAAACCCAAGTGATGAACCAAAACAAAACACCTCCATCAAGGCAAGTTGGACACTTGGAAAATTTTCAAAGTCACATTAAAAGGGAGCCGATGCGCTACCAGTCCATATCTAGGTATCGCTTCGTCTTCAACACTTCTAAGCCAAACTCTTGATACTTAAGGAAATTCCAAAAAAGTTGTCCAAGACAAAAAATGGCACACAAAGATGACGAGACGCACCGTCCCTGATGGTAACAAATGAAAAGAGGACCACTACGTCTCAAGGGAGAGACTACAACATCCTCCAAGAAAAATCTCGATACTTTGAAAAATTTTCAAAAAGTAGAAAAACATGCATTACTAAATGGACGAAGCAACAATACACAGCTACACTGAGACAAAAGGAGTTCATTAATTGATGATTCAAACATACACAAGGGGGGCGCTACGGCCATTACATACATCAGGGCGCTTCGGCCATTGCGACTACAACTATGAATGCAAAAAGAAACAAAGTACAAGAAAGCACTAAGCAGCTTGTCCTTGGCCACCATCAACGGCCCCACTGTCGGCGTCGTCCTCGACGTCATCAACGGTCTTCGACTTGGCCGAGCTCCGGAAGAGGTAGTCGTCACTCTCGGTCCAGGGCCCATCCTCCTCGTCCGAACTCAGAATGGGGGGTTGCCTTTCGGACAGTGGGAGTTTCAACTCTTCCTCGGGGTCCTTCATCAGCCGGGGAAGGCCGATACCCCTGGGCTTCAAGTTTTTCACACGGCGGCGGAGGCGGCGATAAACCAACATCTGCATACGCCTCTGGCCGAGGTCGTACCAGACTTCAAACTCCTGTTTGAGGCAAGCTCGGCCGGCTTCCTCCTGCGACCACGCCTCAAAGCGCTCCGCCACGACGTTATAGCTCCAATCGCGCCGGGCCTCGTCCTTCCACCCTTCAGCCATGAAAAGTTCAATGGCTTTATCAGCAGCCGCAGTCGCATCGGCCTCTAGCTTCACAGCTTTTTCCTCTGCTAGCCGACGGGCAGCCGCTTCTTCATCCAGCTGAACTTGGAGGCGCTTCGCCTCGTCCTCGGCAACAACGGCTCTCTTTTCAGCCGCTTCAGCTCTTTCCTTCAAGGAGTCAGTCTCAATCCGAAGCCGCTCCAGCTTGGAAAGCGCCTCGTCAGCAGAAGCGACTTTCTTCTCAGCTCCACGGAGGCGAGCAATCTCTTCCTCCTGCCGGCGCTGCTGCTCCATCAGCATAAAAGCCCCCTGCAAAGACAAGTAATTGTCAGAAGAGGAAAAGAATACAAAAATTACTAAGTACAAAAGCCGGGACTTACCTGGACGACGTAGTCCAGACCGCCATCGAAGAGGCGCACATCCTTGCTCTGCCGCCGCAGGTACTCCCTGTCGGCATCAGGAATGGCCTGGAACAAGACGTCGTGGCCAGATACCTTCTCGTTGAACAGCCCGCCCTTTGTCGGGTACTGCACCGTCACCTCATATAGGCCGGTAGCCGGATCTCGATCGGCGCGGGTGCTTCCCTTGGCAACAGCACCAGATTTGGCGGGGACCACGGCGGACGAGGCGACATTCAAAGTCAGATCCTCGATAACTTGCACGTCGGAGACAGCTTCCCCTTGAACCGATGCCTGCGTGTCGGCCACCGCGGCATCATTAAGAGGAGGGTTCCGCTTCGTCTTTTTGGCACCCTGGGCCGGTACCAGACCCGTCTCGGCTAGGGTACGCTGACCCTCCTCAACGGCCTTCTTCCTCTTCACCATTGGCTTCTTCGCCGCGTCGGCTTGAGATTTGGTCCCGTCGCCAGAACCCTTGGACGCCTCGGCCTGACGAGCCGCCTGCATCTCTTTATCAACCATTTTCTTGGCCTGAGCCATAAAAAGCTTGCGACTCATTTCAAAACCTGCGAATGCGATACAAAACAAAGAGTTAGAAGCAAAAAATGCCAAGTACACAAGGATTAAGAGAAAAGCTATCAACCTTCGGCCTCGGCCGGGATCCCAATAAGTGGCCCATCGGCCTGCTCAAAGTAGCCAGACATCTTCGGCCACAAACCACAATCAGGATCGCCTGGTATGTAGTAGCGCATCATCCCAAGGGCCGCGATCTTGAACTCAGTAATATAGGTGTTGACGCTCCGCGGTCCACCCTTCAGGAACGCCTCCACTTGAGCATCAACCTCAGCGCTCTTCGGCGGAGTGTGCAAGTTAAAAAGGCCATTATGGCCTTGAGAGGGAAAGAAGACCCTGTCGGCCAACTTCACAAAGCAGAATTTGCTCTTCCACCCGTGGATGGACGAAGGAAGATCTATGAAGGACCTCTTCTTCGGCAACTGCTGGAGCGCCGCGTAGCCAGCACAGTTCTCGTGGCTTCCCCGGCCGATCCGGTACAAATTCATAAACAACGCCGTCGTGGGCTCAATCCCAAGCTCATCGCACCGGATAAGGAACCCGACGATGATGGAGTAGCTGTTCGGCGTTAGTAGAGCCGGAGGAAGGTCCAACATCTTCAGGTATTGGACCACAAAAGGAGGCAACGGAAACCTCAAGCCTTGGGAAAAACTCATTGGATACACCCCGAAATATCCAGGGGGTGGGTCCAAAACATGGTCCGTCGGCTTCGGCGCCCTCACCTTTCCATAGGGGCCGACGTACTACTGCGCCACCTGGTATTCGCTTTGGGTGCCCTCCGGCCTTATAATATAAAGGTTCGTCAGATCCAATTGAGAAATCCCGCCGGATACACCTTTCCGCCGACGCGATGTACGTCTCTTCACCACCCCAGATGACGACGCGCCACCCGGAACAGAGGAAATTGGTGGTGGACAGGGGATGGCGGCCGATGAAGCATCACCCACATTATCTTCGCGAAGCCTGGGCTCGGAGCTCGCTTCGTCCTCACCAGAGGGTTGGGAACCCGCACCGGCACTTAGACGCTCCTCGTCCACGGAGGTGCGGTAATCCGCAGTATTCTCCATCTCAATCTCAAAAGCCGCCACGATTTTCAAATCCACTTGAGGAGACGCGTCGTCCTCGTCAAAAGGCCAGTCTGATTCGTCCAGAGAGGCTGTCAAATCAATAGGGGAAGGGACGCTACGGCCGTCTGGGAACGGCATAACACCTAAACCTATCCCTAAGGGTGGTTTACCGGATCAAAGTGACTTTCCTACGAACACTAGATCTAACACCCTAAGGAGCAAAATATGAAGGAAACAAAGGAAAAGTAAAGTAGCTAACCTTGGAAGATTTGAAGGATGTGATGAACACTTGAAAAATCTCAGAACTTTCTCTCTCTAGAAAAACTTGGGCAGCAATTCGACAACAGCAAGGCACAAATGAGGAGGTGGCTTTGGAATGAGGGGGTATTTATAGAAAACTTCCAACGGTAACTACACGTGGCGCCATCCCATTGGCTCCACCAACGGCCACCTCTCCCCCAACCAATCAAGGGGTACCAATTCAAAATCGCTCATGCAAACGCCCCTACGGCCCAACTCAACCCCACAAAGAGCAAGGCATCGGCCGAGTATCACTACGGCCCAATTACTACAAAGCTCCAGGACAAGCATCGGCCCATTCTCCCGAAAAAGGAACGCATCGGCCTAAACTCTACGTCCTCACAACGACCCAAAAAACCTTAATAGACCGTTACGACCGCCTGTGCGCGCTTCGTTGATGATAACCCTGGTATCGCGACCTTCGTCCAAGGGTTCTCCCACAGGGTTACCTTGGACAGGTTCGCCTAAGGGTTGGAATCGCGACTAAACGCATAGGTACCGAATCGGCTCATTACTCCCTTGTGCCTCAGATACTCTTCGGCCAAAGGAGTGGGTGACTGGGTGACTATATCGGCTACAAGAAAAGAAAACACAACGGCCTTAAAGCAAGGAGGGCGCGCTACGGCTCACCAACAACAAAAGACGAACAATTCACCTCAATAGCATTATGAATCGCATCGGCCACAGAGCCCAAAATTAAAAACCCAAAAAGCGAAATCTAGCGCGCAACGGCTGCGTACACTGGGGGGACTGCGTCGGCTCACCAAAGCAAGAACCCACAAGTCAAAAACGCTTCGACTGCATGACAAGTTAAAGGCGTGCATCGCATCGTCCACATAGACGGAATCAACCATCCTCACTTCATAAGACAAGATTATCGCTGCGGCCAAAAGGTCACGAAGGAACTCTTCGGCCCCAACAAACGACAATAAAACATGCCAATTTATCCACGCCAGGATTCATCACATCATCTACAAAAAAGAAAGCGCATCGCTTCGTCCTCAAAACCACTTCCACAGGGAGTGCGTCGGCCCGCATCAGGGTTATGAATTCCCAAACGCGCTTCGTCTCCATCAAGTGAAGAAACCACTTCATCTAAGACCAAGGCAAAACCTCTTCGGCCACCAAGCACCTTGGGCTCACGCAACGGCCGGCCAGAAAGGAACGAGTACTCCCTTTCGCTTCGGCTTCACCTCAGCTCAGAGAGTGGGGGACTCCTGATAGAGTATATGGGCCTGGACCCCATGGCCCACATACTCAACGACCCAAAAGACACCAGCAGGACACCCGCATCGGCCAAAGGCACGCAACGTCCAAGAAAGAAGATGTCGCCTAGATCCTTGGGCAAGACCCAGGATACGCATCGTCCATGGACCGCATTGTCCATGGACCGCATCGTCCATGGACCGCATCGTCCGGACTTCGTCCAGGCAGAATGTATTTTTCACTGTATTTTCTAAGTATTGTACACAGCCCATTAGTGGCCTTATTTCGCCCAAAGAAGGCATGATTATTGTAATGGGCCTCCTAAGCCCAAGGCTAGGGGCCCAAATCCGCATTTTTACCTATAAATAGACCCCAAGGGGCTAATTATAGGGGGTTCCAAGTTGAGAAATATAATTACTCACTTTCTCTCTCTAGCTCTCACTTCTCTCTAGAATTAATACTCTATCAGTATGCGAATGACTAAGAATGACTTATACATTAATAACCTGGAATCCAATACACACTCTTATAAACTTGAGAAAGGTTTTTATAGCCTTATAGGTTCTTAAGAAAGGTTCTTATAGCACAATTACATACTCTCTTATTTCCATGATAAGTGAATGTATTCTGCTATGTATATTGACTAACATGTTCAAACAAAATAGGTATTAAATGCAATTTTTCTTCTCTTACAAAACCGGGTTGAATACTTTAATATGAAGTTTTGACTAAAGAACCCCCAAAAAGTGAATTAGTTAATTTATTAAATCGAAGTCAAGTAAAAACAGCTAATTAACTAAACAAAATAGGCAGTAATGGAGATTTTGAAAGTGTTTATTTGATATAATTCTTTTTTTGTTTACTTGGGGTAAGATTCATGAGCACATAAGTGGTAGTAAGAAGTGAAAGTGCACTTCTTTTTCGCTGTGGTGCAAAGCTGGATTGATTTGTTCTATATCACTTTCAATAGTCTTCTTTTACGAATAAAATAATGGTGGGCAACAGAAAGTGCAAAAAAATAAGAAGTATGAGAATGAGTGCTATAAACTTCTTCAAGCAACACAAATTAAGAATGCTGATTATGATTGATGTGCACTTTGTCGTGGTGTGCACTCAAAATAATAAATACAATACAACACTAATACGTAGTATAGTGAAGTAAGGTTCGTATCCACAGGGAAAGGAATATTTATCTTTTATATAAATAGTAACAAAGGGGGGGTTTTGATTTAATGATTGAACTTAAATTATATTTAAGCACGAAGATGAATGAGTTATGTGGTTTACTTTAATGGAGATGGAGGCTTGGTTTTGCTTTTATCCACTTAATGAAATGTTCGTCGATCCCGGTTATATCTTTAACTATCTTCCTCTCGAATACTCAGTCGAGGAGTATATCCAGTTCATCGAGGGTAGTTATTAATAACGAGATGCGTTCATTAATAAAACTTACTATCGAGTCAATATAGAACAAGCGCCGTATATTAACTTGATAGTAGCAATAAACTTAAGATGAAAACGATTGAGATTGATAACCTCAACACAAGCGGTTTATTGGTTTAATCAATATAATTAATTCCCCTTGGCTTATTAATAATGAGAAGCATGCATTGATAATCCAAGTTTACTACCATTGAATGAACCGAATTAATAACAAGCGTATTAACCGATTGATTCTAGTAATAATTAATATATGAAACAAAACTAGTTGATCCTTTAAGTAATGTTCAAAATATTAATATGAAATATGAATAGGAATTAATTAATATTCAAGGAAGAATATTAAAGAAGATGAATCCTACTATAGTTAATATCAAGATGTTAACTAATTGTCATCTTAGTAACACTCCCCAATATTAACATAGAGGAAGAAATAGCTATTACTATAATTAATGTCAAGATGTTAACTAATTGTCATCTTAGTAACACTCCCCAACATTGATATAGAAATAGTATTTAAAGGAAGAATTAATATTCAAGGAAGAAGATTAAAGAGAATAACTCACAACTTACAAATTCATTAAGCTTCAAAGTAGCAAAACCAAGATGGAAGAGTTTAGCTCCTCATTTGGAGACTAAACATGATGAAAAATATAAAGAAAGACACTAATCTAAACTGAGCTAAAGAGTATATGTGAATTGGTTCCTTTAATGTGAAGAAAAAGGGGTGTATTTATAGCAAAATAGAGGTGGCAGGGTTCGGTACTCGATCCAGTATTGGCAATACTCGACCGAGTATGAGAGGAAATTTCCAGGAAATTGTGAAAAATAGGCATACTCGACCGAGTATTGCCAATACTCGACCGAGTATGGGACAAGATTTTCATCAAATATTCAGCCACGTTCTTTTGCTCCCAGATTTGATTTTGACCAGCGTATCAGGCCAATACTTTACCGAGTATTGGCAATACTCGACCGAGTATTGAACAAATTTCAAAATCTTCATTTGATCTTCTCCTTTTTGCACATTCTTTGGTCTTTAGGATCCATCCTTTGATTCTTGGGATGATTTTGACCTGTCCTAAGCTCAATATAATCCTAATCTAAATAAATTACAAATAATTAATGAAAATAAAGTATTACACCAAAAGTGTGTAATTTCTACAACTAGAACTAATAAAACTAGTTAAAAATACAAACATACATGATAGGAAATTCACCCTATCAATGATGTTAAAGAAGAATCTGAATTGATGCCAAAAACTGTTCTAAGAATATACAATATACGTACTGATTCTTTTATTTTTTTCTTATATTTTTCCTACTTTCTTATTCTTCTTCATTTGTAGGCAAAAAGAGTTGAAACAAAAAAAACTTTTAAGCAAAGCAATATCTTTTTCTTAGATTTAGAGAAGTACTGACACAAAGTTGCTGAGAAGTGGTTCTCTATTTCATATTCTTCTTAGGAAATGAACTGTCAAGACAAAAAAACACAACTTTCTCATATGGCTACATTTGTGGTTGGCTAAAACTGTTTTAAGAATATACAATATACATAGTTACATCCTGATTCTTTCCGTTAGTCCCTCGCTTCTCATTTCCTACTTTCTTATTCTTCTTCATTTCTAGGCTAGATATGAAAAAAGTTTTTTACTAAAGCAATAAACTAAAGATAAAGAATCGGTACAATAAAATAGGCAATTTTTAAACCTAAACTAAAGAATCAGTAAAAAAAAGCTTTTAAGCAAAGCAATATATTTTTCTTAGTTTTGAGAAGTACTAACACAAACTTGCTGAGAAGTTTATTGCTGAAATTTGCTAATAGCCAGAAAATAAACATGGGTGGAAGCAGCACTGTTTTTTTCTTGTGCAAGCAGCAAAGGCTTTCTTGTGTGAAAACAACATTAAAATCGCTGGGAGAGATGAGGACTACTTTCTTATTCTTCTTTATTTATAGGCCACCGATGAAAGAAGATTCTTAATAAAGAAATCAACTAAACAACCAGTTCAAACAAAATAGGCACATGAAAAAAAATACAGATTAAAAAATCTTTTTATTAAAGAAATAAAGGGAACAGTCAGAATGTCAGATAGGCTCATAGGCAGTAACCAACCAAATTGGTTAGAAAACGGTCATCTTTTTTTTTGTATACTTGGGTCAAGATTCTTGAGCACATAAATGGTAGTAAAAACAGAAGATGCATTTCTTCTCCTTTGATCATTTTTTTATTTTTCCGGAACTGAATCAGAACATATAGAAAGGGAAAATATGCAATATTTCTTCCTCTGCATTTACTGTTGTTTTGAATTTAAAGTTTTGAGTAGAGAACCCCCAAAAAATGAATTAGTTAATTTGTTATATTGAAAGCTGTTTGAAACGAAACTGTTCGAAACCAAGTTTCTCTGATGTTTGTTTGAAATGTTTACATCACATATGTAAACATTTAATCTAACAACATATGAATTCAGAAAATATATAAAGGACTCCCAAAAAAAAAGAAAATATATAAAGGACTCCCAAAAAAGGAATGGAACGATCTGCTGAAACGAAGTGCAGGGAAGAACCTTGCTTGTTTGATCTAATAAACGAAGTGCAGAACATATGGAGTTCGATTATTTCAGTTGATAATAGTAGTCTATAGAAGCAGTGTAATTGTTTTATCACGTCTGATCTTTAGATGAATAGATTGCAAAACGATGAATTATATTAGTAGCCGCACCTCTGCTAACGGGGCAGTGAGAGTATGAAGCCGTGGTTGCGGCAATCTCGCAATCCATAAACATGAAAGAAGAACACGTTTAGTTTCTAGGGGAGCAGTGACTTGTTCTTTCTAAAAAAATTGTTGTGTGCGAAGAAAGAGCCGATCCTCGTAAGGGCATATTTACGTAGGCTTCACACCACGTGGCAGTAGGGAATTAGAGGAGAGAATTGTGGAGAGGGTGACATGTAAGATTAATGAAGGGTGGAATTGTCTTTTAAGGAGCTATTTGTTTTCTTATATATAAAAGGGGAAAATAAATAATATACCCCAAACTTTGTGTTGGTGTGAGCTCCCTACCCCGAACTTGTCCTAGTTTAAAAAATACCCTCAACTTTATTTATTTAATTTTTTTGTACCATATTTTGATAAACAAATAATATTTCTCAAATTATAATATCTTTATTAGATTTAGTTGACAAAAAAGATGTGTGATTCCCAAATTAATTTGTGCTTATGGAATTAATTAAATAACTTTAATATCTCCAATTGAAGTACAAAAAAAATGTTGATTAATCTTTTCTTACCAACTAAATCTAATTAACATATTATAATTGGAGAAATATTATTTGTTAATTAAAATATGGTATAAAAAATTTAAATAAATATAGTTGGGGTTATTTTTTAAACTAGGACAAGTTCGGGGTGGGGATCTCACACCAAGGCAAAGTTTGGGGTATATTATTTATTTTCCCCTATATAAAATACATTATCAAATTAGACTTAAAATCAGATTTAAATAGATCAGTCTTGATGAAACATAAATAAACAGATAAGAACATATCAAACTTAGACATTAGCAGTAAAATCAATATATATATATAAAAGAGGAACTTTTTAAGAGCATACAAAGTGCCACATCATCCTTTCATGTCATTATATATATTAATATTTAGTTATTTTTATACCTTCTATTTTATTAGCTAGATTCTATTTTTGATTGCATATTGATATGGAAACAAAAATCCGTAGAAATCCACCTTAATTAATTTAGTAACTTTTTCAAAAATCATCAATAACTCGTATATATTATTATATTGTTTACAAACCATATAATACTAAAATAACAAATATTACGAGACTCTTGATCCCTACTTAATAAAAATTGGTACAACAATCTAAGGATTTAAAATATATATATTTGCGTAAATTACGAAAACTTATTTTGGTGTACAAAAACGTGAATTGCATAACATTTATAAGAATAATAATGATAATGATATCTTAAAAACATGATAAATAAGTAAAAGTCAATAACAAAGTACATACATACGCTAGAAAATAAGTGGATATAAAGTAGACTAGGATGTTTTTACTTGGACTATAATTTGTCCTAAACCAGACCAGACCAGACCAGCAAATTACAGTTCAAGAAAAAACATCCCGAGTAACTAATTGAAATCAATATATATATATATATATATATATAAGATGAACTTTTTAAGAGCATATTATTTTTAATTGCATATTAATATGAAACAAAAATCTGTAGAAATTCACCTTAATTAATTTGGTAACTTTTTCAACACCCATTAATAACCAAATTTTAAGCGCAGACTCACGGAGTAACAATCATTTAATTATTTTTATACTTGTTTATTTTTTATTACACTCTATTAGAGAGATGAAGTATTCATTTTTTGCCCACTTAACAAATAAATCAACCAAATTGCTATTAATTTTGTCTTCAAAGTAATTTGACAAAAATAAAAATTTAATAATGGTGTCCCTCTTCCTAAAATGTACGGAGTGATATTTTATTTTTCTAAACTCAATGTTGAGATAATAATTAAAATTTTGTTCAAAAGAAATAATGATTAAAATTCTAAGCCCCGGGTTTGCAATTGTGTTAATACTTCGCCCTTTGCTTCATATGGTGGTCATAAAATTATAACCACCATATAATTGAAATTAAAAAACGAAATTAAATCTTTTAGATATTCTAATATAGAATCTTAAAAAGAACACTTCTGATCAAGTAGCTTATCTAAAAAAGTAAATATGTTTGGTTATTTCTTTATTTTACAACTACAATTTAAATGTTCATTCACTTTTGAAATAGATTCGTAATCCAAATTAGAAAATCTTTATATGCTTACAAATTCCTACTTTTATTTTAATAGATATTTTGTAATTGGATTGATTTTAGTTCCAGATCAAATCAGATCAGATTAAACTTTAATAATAATAATAATAATAATAATAATAACAATAATAAGTCACATAAAATGTAAAACAAACATCTGCCAGACCATATTAATTCATACCAAATCAAACCCAAAATTTTAATTCAATTAAAAACGTCCTTATTAATGAGTAAAATGTAAGATCTCACAATTAAATGTGTATTTCGTACCAAGTTGAATGAGAAATACTAGAAAAATATTATTTTGAAATGCTCAATAAAGTAATTTAGATGTTCATAACAATTAAAAGTTGGTTTCAATAACAATAATGAGTAAAATGTTAAAAAAAACTCCATTTTCTTACATTTACGGACTTACGGTGCGACGAAATAATGAGTAAAATGTAACATCTTATTATTAAAAGTTAAGAGTATGTACTCCATATTTCATATCAAGTTGAATGAGGAATAGTAGAAAACCAAAACTTGTGGTGCATAATAAAGTAATTTAGAGGACGTGGGATTATGAATTCTTTAAAATCGCGTTCATAGCAATTATATTTACTTGAAATGCTTATGTAGAAGGCCGATTTAACTATTTTTCATATAAGCTTTTCTTGGCTTCAGCTAGAATTTAATCAATTTCAGTAAAATAAGTTAATTCGATTTATTTTAGTTTATCAAACAGAATCTATATTAAACTAAGTTTATTTTTCTTTTAAATCAGATTACATATGATCCGAAATAAATCAACATTCAAATTAGCTAAATTATATACTGCCCGTGCATCGCACGGGCTTGAAAGCTAGTAAAAAATAATACAATACCTCACTAAGCTACACCAATTCAAACCAACCTAAGTTAGACCAAACCTAAACATACCTGTTCAACCGAACCAGAAACTACCAGACCCATTTTGACCATGGGCGGAGCTAGGGGAGGGCCATCCCTGGCCCTGGCGCAGCCCAAAGTTTAAAAATGCTTGTATTTTTAGTGTAAAAAATTATGTGTAAAAAAATTTTCAAAATTATTCTTTGTACCGGCCCAGTGCGGTCCAGTGTCGTGGCTCCGCCCCTGATTTTGACCAACTTCAAAATTTCAATCTACATTAAACTCGTCCTAAATAATAAATCTGTGTTGAAAATGTGGAAGTCTAAATAAGTAAAATTATAAGAACCCTAAAACATTGAAAGCTTATGGGAAAGTTCCTGAAATAAGAATAAACAAGTTTTGGGGTATTCCTTAATAGGACAATTATGTTTTTTTCCCGAAATAGGGGTAACATCATCTTAGAGTCATTACTACAAAATAGTTGCAGTGCTAGGCATTAACATGACCTTATTGCCATTAATGACAGTATTTTTCAACCATGGCATTAATGACCCATGTTTTGGGGAAAAAAACATAGTTGTCCTATTTTGGAATTTCAAAATCTGTTTACTCCTATTTAGGGAAATTCACTAAAGCTTATTCTGAGACGGTACAAAAAAGAAAAAAGAAACATTGAAGGGATTCCATGGTTTAGTTTTTCTGATTTTAATTTAATTTTTCTTAATAACATGGACAAACTCATTTAAATCATGAAACATATTTATAGATATAGACAGTTAGAAACTGATCACAAGGCATAAAAAATGTTCTTTTAAGTAATTACCTCTTGAGGAAATGAAATACTCGGTATTAGTTTAGTGATAGTAGTACTATGTATTATTTCAATTAAAAAAAATAGAATTTCAAAAATGTTCTTTTAAGTAATTACCTCTGAAAGAATTGCCCTTATTTTGTACAAACTGCAACGCAGGGAAACATCTTACCGAGTAGAATTCTATGCACACCGAACTAACATGACACAGGAAAATCAAAGGAAATAAAAAAAAAATTAAGATTCTTAAATCATCCTAGACAGCGGCGGACCTAGACATTTCGTAAGACCATTTGTAGTGGCCAAGAGTCTAAAATGTTAAATATGGACTCTGTCCATATGAAAACAGTGTTTAGACTCCTATTTTCATGCATCCCATCACCGTCAATAAAGTACACTTAGCATATTTTTTTTTATCGATTTAATAAAACATCAATTAAATTATTATAGGTAATGTTTTTTGTTTAATTTTTCCCCCTAAATGATTGAAATAAAAAAATACACATTTTGATGTATGAAAAAATAAATTTCATTAAGAAAATTGTTAATATTATTTTTTAATTTTTTAGTTTTAATAAAGAATAAAATGATTTCATGTAATACTTAGTTATTTATTGAGACTCCATGGATTAAAAATTTGTATTTCGTATTTTCTTGGGATCAAGAAAACTCCAACAGTTAAAATTTGAAAACTGTTTTATACTTTATACATATAATATTGGAGTCATTTGAAAGGTTATAAAAAGTTAGGAATTTTGATATATTGTTTGAAAAATTTGGAGTTAAAATAAAAAAGTTATAGCAATTTTAAAAAATTTGGGGTGTTATGACAAAAACATAACATCATCTGTACCAAGAGTAAACCAACGGCCGGTCCTTTCTTTCCCTTTTTCTTTGCTTCTTTCCTTTACCCACTCTGTCAACCCACCGCTCTAGAAATACACTCCTCCATCCCCTTTCCCACTTTTAAACCCTCTTTTAACACACCACTACACTAAATTAGGAGTCTAAAATTTCCAACTTTAGCATTTTGGACTCCTAATCCTACACCACTACAAATGGTCTAAGGGGTGCGCAGAAAGGCTCGAGTCAGGTTGGACCTAATTTTGGCCTGGTTGCTCCAAACGGTATTGAATTTGGGTGTATATATATTGTGATTCTACGTCTAGTTGTGTGCATATTTCGACAGTTAAAGAGGACAATTTAACTTTTTATGAGAAAAACATGCATGATTAAGATTAGAACTATTCATTCCGTATATGAACTTACTAGAACTGTATTATCATTACACGTACCGCTTCCGGTTTTACATTAGAATTCTAATTATGTTTTGGGCTATGAAATCTAATGGACCAAGTTCTAGTCCAAAACTAGAACCATGTCCAACCCTACACATTGTGCTACAAACTTAGGATGTTTTCTTTTGGACTGTTTTCAGTCCCAGACCAGACCAGACCAGACTTAAACAGACCAGACCAGACCAGACCAGACTTAAACAGACCAGATCAGACCAGACCAGACTTAAACAGACCAGACCAGACCAGACCAGACTTCCGTAGTTATAAAATACACAGAGACCAGACGTTTACCAGACCAGACCAGACCAGTTCAGACCAGACCAGACCAGACCAGACTTAAACAGACCAGACCAGACCAGACCAGACTTAAACAGACCAGACCAGACCAGACCAGCAAATTTCAGTCCAAAAGAAAACATCCTTACTAGTTCGAACTTGGAAGTATAATACTACCACTGTCCACTGTCTCAAAACAAAATTCAATTTAAATTTACAATTCCAGCCTTATGTACAACTACATTGTAGTACTGAGTTTACATATTAACTACATTCCAATACTTATTTCTTCGTGAAAGAGGATTTGACACTGATTTAGCAAGGATTTATTGGTGGTGTTGTTTCGTCACAAGATAATTTGGCTTAGATCCATATAAAAAACCTCTACCAAACAAATACAAAGGATGAGTTAAATTGTTATTTTTTGAAGTATATGTATTCGTTCATGTGATTCAATATTACTTTAGTGTAGTTTCTTAAAATGTAAGTTAAGTTTAAATTATTCATACTGACATAATAATGTTTCTTTCTGACAATTTCTACAACACTCAAATCTAAACGCTCACCTAAAAATTAAATACTGAGATTGGAAGAGGAGCTCCACTGTTAACACTATTACTAATACTGTTTTTCGAGATAGAAAGCGAAGCGCTTGCCCCCAGGAGTGAGATACTTTGCCGTGCGGCAGAGGTGCCTTGCGGCAATGGACGGCCGAATGAAGAAGACGACACCTCAAGATGCGATCCACCAAGATCTGCTGCAGTTGGTTGTTTAATCAAACGACCCTCCAAAGTCGGGCACCGTACCTTGTTGCAAAGCAAGGCAGAGGTTCGGGATCCCTTGCCCCTTGCCCCCTAGGTCCTAATAGGCTAATATAATTAGGAATCTACCTAATAGATATTTAGGAATCTGCCTAATATCTATTTAAGAATACTTTGTATTTTGGCAACTCTTCTATTATAAATATATCTGTCAGGACTCCTGTTGGAGTACCCTTTCCCATTATTTCACATGGTATCAGAGAGCTCTAGGTTTGTAAATACAATTTCTTTTTTCTCTTTTTTTTCGGTTCTCATGAACCCTAGTACCGCCGCCACCGCCTCGAGGTCGACTGCCGCCACATCTACGGTAGTCTCCAATCCTTTGAGGATGAGCGCGGGTGATATGGCGCAGTCTGGGGCGGCCCTGGGGGGACGGCAGCAGGGGCGACCGCCCTAGGCCCGAAAAAAAGTGAACAGAAATTAGGCCCAATATTTATGCTTTATACTAAAGCTGAGTAGGGTGAGTTTTTGAGCCTATTTATACTAAGTCCCGATAAGAAAAATAGAAAACAAGTAGTAACTTTTGTTAGTACAAATCTACATGTCACGCCCCGGACCTGCCGGACACGTCAACAACCCGCCGTACAATACGAATAGTCAACCGCAACCCAACTCATCCACATTGTACAAGGCGTCTTGTATACCATTCACACATAGTTCATCCGTAAACAACCATAATGTAAAATATTCATTTAAAACAGCGGAAGTAATATAACAAGTGTTCAGGCCACACTTGGCGAAACATGGGCATACAAGCCATCAAATAATTATTCAAAAGATAACATCCATGAGAATGATTTTAAAACAGGAACGGAGGAAGCACGAACCACGTCTTCTTCTCCTGAATTCTCCCGAAGCAACGGCACTGGTAGTGTCACGCCCCGGACCGCGTCCGTGCCACGTAGACAACCGCCGTACAACCCAATAAGAACAACACAGTTCATCCTTATCAAATCATACAAGGCGTCCGTTAAGTTCTATTGCCAAGCCGATTAGTAAACCCATACAATCAACATCAATATATATTAGTCAAACAAATGCGGAAAATAAGATATGTTTGATACTTAGCCACACGTGGCAAATACGGGCACGCAGGCCCCCAAATGTTGTAATAGAAAACATTGTTAAAAATATCCATGAGCAGTTGCATTGTTTCAAATGAGAATGGAAGCACGAACCACGTCTTCCTCCTTGATCAATCACCCTAGGCAAAGGTGCAGGTAGTAGGACTCTAGCCTCAACCTGAAAAATGTGAGGGCCCCCGAAGGGGTCAGTACTCCATAGAAGTACTAGTGACAAGCAGGCTATATGAGGAATAACTAATGTTTCAGACACGAGACCCAAACATAGGGTGATACATATACTTATAGGTGTAACCATTGTTACCCCCGTTCCCAAGATAATACATACTATATATATGCTTGTAAAATACTTGACCCGTAGGTCGTTTCATCACAAAGAGTCTTTTAGAGATAAGGTACTTCCCCAACCTATCCCCTTTCCATTCCTGAATGCCTAGCTTGAGAGCTACATTCTACCTTCATAATATCCTACCGAGTTTCAGGAGTGTTTACCCTCCCGGGGATGCTCAACCCCACCGAGTTTCTGGGATTGTTTACCGTCCCGAGGATACTCAACCTCACCGAGTTTCTGGGATTGTTTACCGTCCCGAGGATACTCAACCTCACCGAGTTTCTGGGATTGTTTACCGTCCCGAGGATACTCAACCTCACCGAGTTTCTGGGATTGTTTACCGTCCCGAGGATACTCAACCTCACCGAGTTTTAGGATCATTTACCGTCCCGAGGATACTCAACCTCATCCTTATTTCTAACCAAACCCTAACCTGGATATGGCTAACCTTGCATTCACTTAACTATGGACAATACCTAGTCCTATAGTCATATAATAATCCTTAGTAACCAACGTGGACGGGTCCCACCTGATCGGTCCACGTTAACCTACTCAAAAACTACCCGTTTTGAGTATAACCCAATACTCGATCGAGTACCCACCTATACTCGGTCGAGTACAGGAGGCAGCAGCCCGTAAGGCTGATTTTCCATGCATACTCGATCGAGTACCTATCCATACTCGATCGAGTATAGGAGACAGCAGACCCTGGGGCAGATTTTCAACAAATACCCGGTCGGTATTTGCCAATACCCGGTCGGGTATTGTAGTTGACTCGGCGGTCAACGCCCGTTTGACCGCCCAAACGGAGTCCGATTAACGTGAAATTTTACATGCATGTACTACTTGAAGTCCTTGATCCAAAAATGCTTGTTTTGGTCCTTGGAACATTATACATCTCAATTTATAACCACTTCACTAGTCAAACGTACATTTCATGCTTTTCAACCTTGTTATGGTTCTTAACATAACATAACACATGCTTTAATACCATTAATCAATTCATAAAACATATTCTTGATTAATTTAGGTAATCCCATGCCTAACGCAAGAGTTATAAAGCATATAGCCGTCTTCTCACCTTAAAGAAGCTTATGAAGTTCTAGCCTCCCCGATTTAGCCCCGGTGAAACTCCGGTGAACTTCAACCAACTCCGGCGACAACTCCGACGACCCTTTCAACTCCGTGAAAGTCCTTGAAGTACCTTATACAAGTTAACAACAAGGTTTTATCATCATAAAACCTATATCAACACAAATAACCTCTAAAAGGTTATTTTCCGACAAACCGGTCAACTTTGTACTCTAAATCCGTTTTGGATATGAACCAACCTTCCAACCCCTCATTCTTCACATATAACATGTAGAATGATCCTGGGGGTATGAAATATGATTATGCAATCATATGGAAAGATTAAGGAAAAGGAATGGGATTAATAAGTCATTACCTTGTTAATCCTCAAGTTCTTCTCCTCTTTGCCCTTCTCTTTTTCCTCCTTCTTCTCCCTTAGCCTTGGTGCAAGTATGGGTGATAGAAATGGAGATTTGCAGACCTTCTCTCCTCCAGGATGAAGGCTTGGTTCGAATGGATGATAATAGGGAGTGATTGGGGTGTAGTTTGGCTTATTCTAAGATGATAAGAGGTGAGGGGTCCCTTTGGAGTCAACTCTTGTCTCCACCTCCCCCCTTGGCCTGCCTCTATCATTTTAAGTCAGCATTTGCACACTCCTCTCTTCAATCAAGAGCTGGAAAAACGTGGGGTGGCCCCCACTTTGATGGGTGGTCATCCCTTTGTGTCCCCAAGTGTATACTTGGTCCCGAAAGTTGTATTTTCCGGACTGTTTTAACTATATTTCGTTTTATTGGGTAAAATGAAATATCTATCCTCCTTCCAATTATTATTGGTTATAAGAATGAATGTATATTCCCCAACTTTCAATTTGGTGGTCTCCATAATTTATTATGGCTTTTTATCTGATATTACTTCGGTACCGATAAATGGGCTTCACATGCACAACTGGTTGCTCACATAACTTCTGTGGCCCAACCAGGCTATCCACCATTATACACATATTATCTTGACCCAAATGAATATAATATGCGGTCCCGATAATATCGGGCGGCCCCCCACTCCTGGTGTGGGCCCCACGTGAATTTTACTATTCACGTAAAAGAAATGATAAACATTTACAATTACGAAAAATGCATTTATTCATTTCCCAGAGTTCAATACATAATTCGGTAAAGTACAAATACTTGGGGGCGGTGTTACAAGTTCTACCCCCCTTATTTGGGATTTCGTCCCCGAAATCCACGTGTCTAGTCAAACAGAAATGGATATTGTTCCCTCATCAGGGTCTCCACTTCCCAAGTTTGCTCCTCGACACGATCACTCTTCCAAAGCACCTTCACCATCGGTACCTCTTTACTCCTTAGCTTCTTTACCTGTCGGTCCATGATCTTTACCGGCTGCACCGCATAGTGAAGGTCTTCCCGGATTTCCACCGGTGGTTTCTCAAGAATATGTGACGGGTCCCGTACATATTTCTTGAGCATGGAAACATGAAATACATTATGAATCTTTTCTAACTCTGGAGTTAATTGCAGTCGATACGCCACAACCCCAATCCTTTCAATGATTTTGAATGGGCCGATGTAACGTGGGTTAAGCTTACCCCGGCTGAGGAACCTGATGATCCCTTTCCAAGGTGACACCCTCAGAAACACCTCATCACCGACCTCGAACTCCAACGTCCTCCGACGTTTATCTGCATAGCTCTTCTGCCGGTCTTGGGCAGCCTTGAGTCTATCCTGAATGACCCTCACCTTCTCCTTGGTGATTTCGACTAGCTCGATGCCTTCAAGCTTGGCCTCGCCAACCTCATCCCAACACAAGGGTGTCCGACATTTCCTCCCATACAATGCCTCGTATGGGGGCATGCCTATACTCGCCTGATAACTGTTGTTATAGGCGAATTCCACCAAAGCCAACTGGTTGTCCCAACTTCCTTGGAACTCTAAGGCACATGCCCTCAACATGTCCTCCAAAATCTGAATCACCCGTTCAGATTGCCCATCTGTTTGAGGATGGAAAGCCGTGCTAAACCTCAACTTCGTACCCATGGATTCTTGGAACTTAGGCCAAAACCGCGACGTGAACCGTGGGTCTCTATCCGACACTATAGTGACCGGAACCCCATGTAGTCTCACGATCTCATCTGTATACAACTTGGCCAGTCGCTCAAGCGTATAAGTAGTGTTGATAGGTAGGAAATGAGCACTTTTGGTCAGCCTATCAACCACCACCCATACCGCGTCGTAGTTCCTAATCGTCCGTGGCAGACCTACCACGAAGTCCATAGTAACATGCTCCCACTTCCATTCTGGAATGGTAAGTGGCTGTAATAACCCCGCTGGGTGCTGGTGTTCTGCCTTAACCTGCTGACAGGTAAGGCATCGGCTCACATACTCTGCAATCTCTCTCTTCATCCCTGACCACCAGTAGCTTTCTTTCAAGTCCCGGTACATCTTTGTTCCACCTGGGTGCATGGCATATGCAGATGAGTGAGCCTCCTCAAGAATAGAGTTTCGGAGCTCCTCATCTGACGGCACACACACTCGCTCCTTGAATAGTAGGAGTCCATCTTCTCTCTCACGGAACCCTTCCACGGGCCCCACCAGCATCCGTTCCCGGATTTTCTGAATTTCCTCATCATTGCCTTGACATGTCCTGATTTCGTCTAATAATGTGGGTCTCACCTCAAATCTGGCCAATAGAGCCCCATTCGTGGATACCTCCACGCGTGCCCTCAATGCTTGCAAGCATGAGAGTAAAACCCCCGATGAACTCTTCCTACTAAGAGCATCGGCCACCACGTTAGCCTTCCCTGGATGATACTCGATGATCAAGTTGTAATCCTTGATCAACTCCATCCATCTTCTCTGCCTCATGTTCAACTCTTTCTGAGTGAACACATACTTCAAACTTTTGTGATCAGTATAAATGTGACACACCTCACCGTAGAGGTAATGCCTCCAAATCTTCAAAGCAAACACCACAGCTCCTAGCTCAAGGTCATGTGTGGTGTAATTCACTTCATGCTTCCTCAGTTGCCGAGAAGCATAAGCAATTACCTTACCCGATTGCATCAGTACGCACCCAAGCCCCTGGATGCTAGCATCGCTATAAATGTCATACCCCAACCCCTGCACGGGTAGGGCAAGTACTGGTGCTTCAGTCAACCGTTTCTTTAGCTCAAGAAACCCCTTCTCACACTTTTCATCCCACACAAACTTAACTCCCTTTTTAGTGAGCTTCGTGAGTGGAGATGCAATCACTGAGAACTTCTCCACGAATTTGCGGTAATACCCCGCTAAACCAAGGAAACTCCTTATTTCCTTCACATTCTTGGGCCTCTCCCAATTAGTGACTGCTTCAATCTTTGAGTTATCAACTGAAATGCCCGAGCCTGATACTACATGCCCGAGAAAACCGATCTCCTCAAGCCAAAATTCACATTTAGAGAATTTGGCAAAGAGTTGTTTCTCCCGCAGTGTTTCAAGTACGAGCCTTAGATGTTTCTCGTGTTCTTCTTCGTTCTTGGAGTATATCAAAATGTCATCAATGAACACTATGACGAATTGGTCCAAGTATTGATGAAATACTCGGTTCATGAGGTCCATGAATGCCGCGGGGGCATTTGTAAGCCCAAACGACATCACCAGGAACTCATAGTGACCATACCTTGTACGGAATGCACTTTTGGGTATGTCACTATCCTTGATCTTTAGTTGATGGTAGCCCGACCTCAAGTCGATCTTGGAGAACACAGTTGCCCCCCGTAATTGATCAAACAAGTCGTCAATCCTTGGCAAAGGATATCTGTTCTTTATCGTGACCTTGTTCAATTGACGGTAGTCGATACACATTCTCATTGTGCCATCCTTCTTCTTAACAAAGAGTACAGGTGCTCCCCATGGTGAATGACTCGGTCTAATGAATCCGTTATCTAGTAACTCTTCCAATTGAACTTTCAACTCTTGAAGTTCAGCCGGTGCCATTCGATACGGAGGAATTGAGATGGGTTTGGTGCCTGGCTCAACCTCGATCTCGAACTCAATCTCTCGATCTGGTGGGACTCCCGGGAGTTCTTCGGGGAAAACTTCTGGGTACTCACTCACCACCCTCACCTCCGTGAGGCTCTTTCCTTTGCCTTCCTTGCCTATGACATAGGCTAAGTATGCCTGATAACCTTTCTTCATCAAACGCCTCGCCCTTAAGGCCGATATGATACAGGGATTGAATCTTCCTCTATCTCCCTCGAAGCATAGAGTATTTCCCTCGCCGTCTTCTAATTCTAACACCTTGGTGTAGCAATCGACCTTTGCATGGTGTTTCTCAAGCCAATCCATGCCGAGTATGGCATCGAACTCAAGCATGTCTAACGGTACAAAGTCGCCCATTAGGCGGTGCTCCCCTATCTCCACATTACATGAAGAATAGTAGTGCTTCCTCTCTACATCGTCTCCCAACGGTGTAGAGACCAACAGAGGTTGCGTCATCGCCGTTAATGGCATGTCCAAACCCTCGGCAAACGCTTCGCTCATAAATGAACGTTGCGCCCCGGTGTCGATGAGAATTCTCGCTTGTCTGCCGTTGATCTTTAGTGTCCCTACATACATAAGTCATGTAAGACACACTACTCAACGTCCGACTGATAAGGACTGGACGACAAGTATTCTAGCTTAGGACTACCTTATACCCGGTCGGGTAACTCTCCATACCCGGTCGGGTAACACTCGAGCTCTTAAGAAGAAACTCTCTGTTAACCTTGCCTGATCGAGTGTATACCCATACCCGGTCGGGTATTACTCAGGTTTTTAAACAACAATCCCCTGGAATCCCTGCTCGGTCGAGTACACACCTCGAACCCGAACCGAACATCTATACCCGGTCGGGTATATGCCTATACCCGGTCGGGTATTACTCAAAGTTTTATACAAGAGTTTCCTGCCCACAACGTTCGATCGAGTACACGCCTTAAAAACAAAATTCCACTAATACTCGATCGAGTATATAACCATACTCGGTCGAGTATGGCTGGATTTGCCACAATCAAAGGGTCCTGCTAAACGTGCTCGAACGAGTACACACTTCGAGACCGAGCAATTTGCTCATACCCGGTCGGGTATATATGGATACTCGATCGGGTATTACATGTTCCTTGCAGATTTTTTAGCTTTAAAACACATGAAAATGCATGTGGATTCAAGGGGTTACCTGCAATAGAGTCCGGGTTGGCCCGAGCATCGGCCTCGGTCATTGCATATACCCGTGCTTGGGTCCTCCCTTGGTTAACGGACGCGGCGTTACTAGCCGTGGGTCCGCCCCTTCCCGTGCCACTTTGAGATGGTCCCGCACGCCCCCTATTAGACGTAGGTCCTTCCGGGACTCCCGATGGTCCCCCCTTCATTCAGCATCGGGCAGGACAGTTTGAGGTGACTTGTGCTACCGCACTTGTAACACCGGGGTGGTGCATTGCATTTCCCCGCATGGTTCTTGTTACAGTTTGGGCACCTTTGTGGCCTCACGCCCCCCGAGCTGTGCCCTTGCCCTCCTGGACCCTTGCTCTTCTTTGCCGGTGGAGCCGGCGCCCTAAATGAATTTCCACTCCCGGCTTGATGCTTCCGGGAATGGTCTTGGGGTCCAGAATTCCCCCATCTCCTCTTCTTTGCCTCTTCGGCGTCTCTCTTCTTTCTCTCGTTCCACTTGGCTTCCCCAAGGAGCCCCTGGTCAACAATCTCACTAAACGTCATGTGATGATTGTATGTAGCCCTATCACGGATATCCAACTGTAGGGTATCCCAGAAGTGATTAGCCATGCGGTTCTCATCCATGGCGTACTCAGGTATGTATCGTGCCAAGTCCCGGAACCTCTGCTCCAATTGCCTCACCGAGCAACCCTCCTCTTGTACCAAGGTCATGTACTCCTTCCTCTTTTGGTTCTTCTCGAACTCTGAGTAGTACTGATTATAGAATTCCACTTCAAATTTCTCCCAGGTGGTCTCACCGTGGAACTTTCCTTCCACGCCTTCCCACCATACCGCGGCTACTCCCTCCAGTAACCTGGTAGCAACTGTCAGCTTTATATCAAGCCCGATCTGCATATCCCTAGCAGCCTCATTTAGTTTCTTGATCCAGTCGGCAGCCACAGATATGTCGCCCTTGCCATCGAATGACTTACACCCCAAGGCCCTCGCCTCCTTGAGGTATTTGGAGATTCTTACACAGAAACCTCCTCCTTGTACCCCCTGTGTCGCCACAGGAATGGCCACTGAAGCTCCCTGACTTCCCTGACCCGAACTTCTCTGAGAAGCACGCCTAGCTTGGCGCCTAAGATCTCTTCTTAGTTTCTCTTTTTGATACCACTCAAACAATTCACCCATCTGGGCGAACTTGGCATCACTCTCATCGTTGTCATCATCGGTGTACGTATCACCCCCATCATATGGGGTCTCCTCATGTTCCGTCTCGGGAACATATGTAGAGTCATAATCCTCGGTGTGAGTTCCGTGCACCGAGCTAACATGGCCATCGCTCACGGTTTGAGCCCGACGGCCTCCCCGGCCTCCACGGCCTCCACGGCCTCCACGGCCTCTTCTACCGCCTCTCGCGCCCCGAGATGCAACCTGGCTAGCCCCTTCGGACGTCACCGGAGTTTGCCCTCTCGGGTTGTTCCTCGTAGCCATGCCTCTACCCTCCATTTCTGAAAGAAATTTGGAATGAGCCGTTAGACTCGTATCAATGTCAATTGACGGAATAGTACAAAAGACACCACTTGGTCCAACGTTATGGCCAACAAACTGTTAAGGGTACCATCTTAACAATAAGAGGTCAATAACTTGGTTTCCAACGGTTCCTTAAGTACAAAAACTTTTGCTCATGGTTTTGTTCAAAACGTTTTGATGATACTATATTGAGAGGTTAATTATATAGTTTAGAAATCGATGGCTCTGATACCATTTAATTGTCACGCCCCGGACCGCGTCCGTGCCACGTAGACAACCGCCGTACAACCCAATAAGAACAACATAGTTCATCCTTATCAAATCATACAAGGCGTCCGTTAAGTTCTATTGCCAAGCCGATTAGTAAACCCATACAATCAACATCAATATATATTAGTCAAACAAATGCGGAAAATAAGATATGTTTGATACTTAGCCACACGTGGCAAATACGGGCACGCAGGCCCCCAAATGTTGTAATAGAAAACATTGTTAAAAATATCCATGAGCAGTTGCATTGTTTCAAATGAGAATGGAAGCACGAACCACGTCTTCCTCCTTGATCAATCACCCTAGGCAAAGGTGCAGGTAGTAGGACTCTAGCCTCAACCTGAAAAATGTGAGGGCCCCCGAAGGGGTCAGTACTCCATAGAAGTACTAGTGACAAGCAGGCTATATGAGGAATAACTAATGTTTCAGACACGAGACCCAAACATAGGGTGATACATATACTTATAGGTGTAACCATTGTTACCCCGTTCCCAAGATAATACATACTATATATATGTTTGTAAAATACTTGACCCGTAGGTCGTTTCATCACAAAGAGTCTTTTAGAGATAAGGTACTTCCCCAACCTATCCCCTTTCCATTCCTGAATGCCTAGCTTGAGAGCTACATTCTACCTTCATAATATCCTACCGAGTTTCAGGAGTGTTTACCCTCCCGGGGATGCTCAACCCCACCGAGTTTCTGGGATTGTTTACCGTCCCGAGGATACTCAACCTCACCGAGTTTCTGGGATTGTTTACCGTCCCGAGGATACTCAACCTCACCGAGTTTCTGGGATTGTTTACCGTCCCGAGGATACTCAACCTCACCGAGTTTCTGGGATTGTTTACCGTCCCGAGGATACTCAACCTCACCGAGTTTTAGGATCATTTACCGTCCCGAGGATACTCAACCTCATCCTTATTTCTAACCAAACCCTAACCTGGATATGGCTAACCTTGCATTCACTTAACTATGGACAATACCTAGTCCTATAGTCATATAATAATCCTTAGTAACCAACGTGGACGGGTCCCACCTGATCGGTCCACGTTAACCTACTCAAAAACTACCCGTTTTGAGTATAACCCAATACTCGATCGAGTACCCACCTATACTCGGTCGAGTACAGGAGGCAGCAGCCCGTAAGGCTGATTTTCCATGCATACTCGATCGAGTACCTATCCATACTCGATCGAGTATAGGAGACAGCAGACCCTGGGGCAGATTTTCAACAAATACCCGGTCGGTATTTGCCAATACCCGGTCGGGTATTGTAGTTGACTCGGCGGTCAACGCCCGTTTGACCGCCCAAACGGAGTCCGATTAACGTGAAATTTTACATGCATGTACTACTTGAAGTCCTTGATCCAAAAATGCTTGTTTTGGTCCTTGGAACATTATACATCTCAATTTATAACCACTTCACTAGTCAAACGTACATTTCATGCTTTTCAACCTTGTTATGGTTCTTAACATAACATAACACATGCTTTAATACCATTAATCAATTCATAAAACATATTCTTGATTAATTTAGGTAATCCCATGCCTAACGCAAGAGTTATAAAGCATATAGCCGTCTTCTCACCTTAAAGAAGCTTATGAAGTTCTAGCCTCCCCGATTTAGCCCCGGTGAAACTCCGGTGAACTTCAACCAACTCCGGCGACAACTCCGACGACCCTTTCAACTCCGTGAAAGTCCTTGAAGTACCTTATACAAGTTAACAACAAGGTTTTATCATCATAAAACCTATATCAACACAAATAACCTCTAAAAGGTTATTTTCCGACAAACCGGTCAACTTTGTACTCTAAATCCGTTTTGGATATGAACCAACCTTCCAACCCCTCATTCTTCACATATAACATGTAGAATGATCCTGGGGGTATGAAATATGATTATGCAATCATATGGAAAGATTAAGGAAAAGGAATGGGATTAATAAGTCATTACCTTGTTAATCCTCAAGTTCTTCTCCTCTTTGCCCTTCTCTTTTTCCTCCTTCTTCTCCCTTAGCCTTGGTGCAAGTATGGGTGATAGAAATGGAGATTTGCAGACCTTCTCTCCTCCAGGATGAAGGCTTGGTTCGAATGGATGATAATAGGGAGTGATTGGGGTGTAGTTTGGCTTATTCTAAGATGATAAGAGGTGAGGGGTCCCTTTGGAGTCAACTCTTGTCTCCACCTCCCCCCTTGGCCTGCCTCTATCATTTTAAGTCAGCATTTGCACACTCCTCTCTTCAATCAAGAGCTGGAAAAACGTGGGGTGGCCCCCACTTTGATGGGTGGTCATCCCTTTGTGTCCCCAAGTGTATACTTGGTCCCGAAAGTTGTATTTTCCGGACTGTTTTAACTATATTTCGTTTTATTGGGTAAAATGAAATATCTATCCTCCTTCCAATTATTATTGGTTATAAGAATGAATGTATATTCCCCAACTTTCAATTTGGTGGTCTCCATAATTTATTATGGCTTTTTATCTGATATTACTTCGGTACCGATAAATGGGCTTCACATGCTCAACTGGTTGCTCACATAACTTCTGTGGCCCAACCAGGCTATCCACCATTATACACATATTATCTTGACCCAAATGAATATAATATGCGGTCCCGATAATATCGGGCGGCCCCCACTCCTGGTGTGGGCCCCACGTGAATTTTACTATTCACGTAAAAGAAATGATAAACATTTACAATTACGAAAAATGCATTTATTCATTTCCCAGAGTTCAATACATAATTCGGTAAAGTACAAATACTTGGGGGCGGTGTTACAGGTAGCAACCTTCAAGTCCTACCTGAAACTGTGAGGTGGCCTCCCCCGTGAAGGGGAGGTCGGTACTTGGAAGCATTTGACAAGTACAATGACAACTATACTAAGTATAATCAATGTTTCAATTTCCAAGACCCTCAATCTAGGGTGTTATTATCTCATGGTTAACTTTGTTCATTTAGTGTCAATTCATCATTACTTACCACGGTCTAGAGCCCAGCTCAATAATCACCGTTACCTACTACGGTCTAGAGCTCAGCTCAATAATCACCGTCATCTACATCGGTCTAGAGCCCAGCTCAATAATCACCGATAACTACTACGGTCTAGAGCCCAGCTCAATAATCACCGTTATCTACATCGGTCTAGAGCCCAGCTCAATAATCACCGATAACTATTACGGTCTAGAGCCCAGCTCAATAATCACCGTCATCTACATCGGTCTAGAGCCCAACTCAATAATCACCGATTCTTTACAATTCAATTTCTTAGGATCCATTCATCCATTATTCAACTACCATTCCAACTAATATTTCAATACTAGTTATTTACTCATTTCAACGAAATTCTTCATTCAATATGTAGTTTGACCTTAATGTCAAAATATCACTTTTATTTTTTCATGGCTTCTTCTCATGAAATAAAAGCATACTTATCACATATGGGATTTATGGTTGATACTACTATCATGCCATCATATTCATAACATATAAACATACACAATTTATTCAATAAATTTGTATATTATGCAAACTATACTTATATTCAATAGTAATTTCTTTTAGGCATTATTAACCATTAATAATCCATGCAAATCACATTGTGTATTCATTTAGGAAATCTCATGAAATTAACCCAAAGGTTATAAGCAATATAGTCGGTCATCCTCACCTTAAGTGAGCTTAAGCGCGTTCTACGCTCCCCGATTGAACTTTGACTAATTCCGGTGAACTTTGACCAACTCCGGCGAACTTTGACCAACTCCGGCGAAACTCCGGCGAAACTCCGGCGAAGCTCAAAAATACTTTAATCCAGTTCCTAACAAGGTTTTAACATCATAAAACCTTAATCAATACAAATAACCTCTAAAAGGTTATTTTCCGGTAAACCGGTCGTTTGGCTTCTATGTCCGTTTTTGGACATAGAACCACCTTACAACCCATTATTCCACACTCATAACATGTAGAACAATCCTAGGGGTTCTTCATATGACATATAAATCCTATGATAATTAAAGAATGGAGGAAAAGTTATTATAAGGTCCGTGCGGCAGAGGTGCCTTGCGGCAATGGACGGCCGAATGAAGAAGACGACACCTCAAGATGCGATCCACCAAGATCTGCTGCAGTTGGTTGTTTAATCAAACGGCCCTCCAAAGTCGGGCACCGTACCTTGTTGCAAAGCAAGGCAGAGGTTCGGGATCCCTTGCCCCTTGCCCCCTAGGTCCTAATAGGCTAATATAATTAGGAATCTACCTAATAGATATTTAGGAATCTGCCTAATACTCCGTATCTATTTAGGAATACTTTGTATTTTGGCAACTCTTCTATTATAAATATATTTGTCAGGACTCCTGTTAGAGTACCCTTTCCCATTATTTCACATGGTATCAGAGAGCTCTAGGTTTGTAAATACAATTTCTTTTTTCTCTTTTTTTTCGGTTCTCATGAACCCTAGTACTGCCGCCACCGCCTCGGGGTCGACTGCCGCCACATCTACGGTAGTCTCCGATCATTTGACGATGAGCACGGGTGATATGGCGCAGTCCGCGCAGATCACCTTCTCCGTGTCGCTGACCACAGTGCTTGCTTCCAGCATACCGATGAGTTCATCGTCTGCTGCTGCCTACGTCCGCGCAACCCATTTTCTTCGCGTCGCTAACCCAGTGCTTGCTTCCAGCGCACCGTTGAGTTCGCCGCCAGCTACTGTAGACGACCACTCTCTAGCCGAGCCCGATTTGACCGCTCACACAGATGTTCCAGAGCGCTACGCATGTCCCACTCTCTTTGGCGACCCTGGCATGATCTCATCACCTTTTGTCGGGCCAGTTGGCCGTCGGCCGGGATCCTCTCCGCTGCCTACTTTATTTGCTGCTCTTATGCAAGGTATCTTCAGGCGTCTCCAAATTATGACAATATTTGCTGTTTTTCTTGGTCCTAATCTGGTTTCTTGGAAGTCCTAGAAAGAACCTACTTGCTCGTGGAGATCTTATTATCAAATACATGCCTTCTAATCTTCCGCTGGCAAATATATTTACTAAGACTTTATTTCAGTTTGCAATTTCATTTTTTAAAAGACAACCTTGTAATAGGCTAATATAATTAGGAATCTACCTAATAGATATTTAGGAATCTGCCTAATATCTATTTAGGAATACTTTGTATTTTGGCAACTCTTGTATTATAAATATATCTGTCAGGACTCCTATTGGAGTGAGTACCCTTTCCCATTATTTCACCGGTCCTACACTGATTCCAGAATACAACTTGCCTAGTATTAAGAAAAGATAAACTCAACACATACTAGTAATAATTAAAAACATATAATAAATAGATTCTCATGTAAGAATATTCACTAAATAAATTAATTTTCAAAAAATATATCATTGTATTTTACTTTAACATTCATGGAATACACGGTACTTACTGCTTATAACAATGCAACTCACAGGTACTTTGCCTAACTATTGTTGTTGTTATTAAGTAAAATATAACTATGTTCCGAATGGTTAGATACGAAAATCTATCACGGAACAAATTGAACCTGGGACATTGACCTTGAAGATGTGAGCCGTTGGGGACTCCAGCCAATCGAGGAGAGCAGCAGAGCCGGGAGGAGTGCGGTCGTAGATGGCCGGACTCCATATTAATCGCCAGGATGGCCAAAGGACGCCATTTTCTCTAATTGTCCATTACCTCTGCTAGATTTTTCACCCGTGCGAAACAATTAAAATTTTGAAAATATATAGCTAGAAATGTTATGATAAAGATAGATCAATGTATATATTATTTATATTAAAATTAGATGAAGATAAAAACAATTCCAAAGTACTCTGATTTTCGTGTAGTACTATATACTTTGTTGTAAACAACATCTAAAGTCTTGTAATTGTAAACGCTTATTTAAACTATAAAGATTAATGTAATTATGTTCATACCGTTTGGTTGCGACAATTTATGTATACGCAATCATTACAAATATAATATATTTCCCCCGTCCTGGTAATATTGTCTCAACTTTATTTTTAAGTGTTTCCCACTAAAATTGTCCCCTACCGAATTTGGTAAAATTTGTTTGATTCTAAATTATTCTTATTTGATTAGTTTAACATCTACCAAATAAATCCACTTTTTTTAATAAACAATCATATCACCTCCTAATGTCTCCATACTAGCGGGAGGGATGTAGTAACTTTAAATAAAGAACGATTAAAGCAATAGTGGTTGACCAACCATCATAGTCACATTAAATAGATTTTAACACATATGAATCTCTTAGGATGTTTTTAATTAGATTAAAATTTTATAGTCTGATCTAGTCTAATTCAATTTGGTCCGATTTGGTCTACTATGATAAATGTTGGGCTTCGTGCATTTTAAATTTATCTAGGTCTCGTCTCATATGAAGCTAAAATATATCCAAAATATCACATACTAAGCAGAAATATATAACAACGTGTCATTATTATATAAATAAATCAAATAACACCCCTTAAATGTTCCCTTAAATGTTCATATGAATGAGGAGTAAAGACCCATAATTGTGTGCTTGGGATGTTTTTCATGGATTTATTATCATAAACCGAAACCATAATTATAAACGCATTTGTTACTATAATGTTATTAGCAGTACAAATTTAATTATTATTATTATATTATATCATCATCATCATCATTTGCACAGGTCATGTACATCGTTTTTTTCACACACACATGTGCACTTGGTCAAACACACACATGTAAGTATATTTAGTAATTAAACATAGTTCAAGACCACATGTCCATATAGGCTAATGGAGTGATGAGTCATGAGATCACTTATATATCCATATATAGGAATTCAATTATTCAACATAAAAGTTATTATTGTTTTAATGAGATTAAAAAATGCCAATCATAAATCTAAAAAAATGCCAATCATAACAATAATTTCTCACAATCAAAATCTGCTATACAAAGTGCGGTCCAAAAGTTTGATGAACCAAGAACTTCTCCCTTAAGAAGTTGATCACTCTGTTTTTACTTTCCTGAAAGAAACCAATCCAATAAGCAACAATGATAAGTACAAAGCTTCTCCATCTCCTCTCCTTGGTGTATTTCTCGAGGCTGACTTTTATCCTTTTGAACCTATCATCATCATCATCATCATCTTCATCATCATCTATTGGTTTTTCCACAATAATGCACCTCCAAGGCACAAGGCAAGTAAACTGTTGTCTTCCAGGACAGAGCACCCGCTCTGCTAGAGATTTGGTGTCATTTGGTTGGAGAGCACCACTGGCTACACAAACGTTGTTCCTGGCAATGTCTTCTAGCAACACATTCCATGGGAGTCTCAATTTAGCTTAGAACTGAAAATAGTACAGTGAATTTTCTAAAAGAATATCAGTCATTTCCTCAGACACATCACACATCCTTTGCGGCTTTGCCTCATTTAGCACAAACATCTTGAGTTTGATGGGATCACGCGTCTCACTTTTATTGACTGCAATAAATCCATCGATGTTGCAAAAGGAAACTGCAAGTGCACTATGGGGATAAATAGATGTATTGAGCAATTAGAATGAGTTTGCTTACAGTGGGCAATGAAATGATAGTAAGTGCAGATCCAATACAGAGCATTATCATCACAAGGAAGAAAGCCAAAGCACACACCACTTGTGAAAAAAACATAGAACTTTGAATCATACCCATGTGCATACTCAACAAATCCTCTAATTGCTTATCTCTACGAATCAACTGCATTCTGGAGTCTGAATAGATATAACTAAATTTGGCCCCTGAAGATGTTAGGGAAAGCTTAAAAAAATTGTTAGGGAAAGTTACTTTCATGTGTTTAGTCTGATTTTCAGAAAACAAAGACACCCAAAGCAAGCTTCAATGATTGATTAGAACACAATTCAAGATCATAGAAAAAAATCCTTAATAGTTAATCTACTACTTTGAATACAAAAATTAAAAATAAAATAGAATACTACAAAACCACAGAATTAAATACAAAATCAATTAGTTTTTACGCATCAACTTATGGACTGAAGAATGAGATTTGAAATGGATGAATATATGTAAAATAAAAGCAACAACACAAAGATTTCATGTCTTCATAGGATTTCCAAAGCCATGTTGATTAAATGAATATAGTTAAAAATCCTACATTTTCTATTTACGAAAGTAAGTCCATACGAACCAAAACAATGAAAATTTCTTAGGGTGACTTTTCTTTGATTGATTAACATGAAATCAACACACCACTGCTCTCAGGGTGACTTTTCTTTGATTGATTAACAATGAAAATCAACACTTATGACATCAACACTCACTGCTCTCAGCTCCAAACTCAGATGTAATTGTTCAACATCAATCACTCACTTCCTCCATGCATATTAGAATACGACACACCAAATCATCAAACACCACCATTGAGCAAATTAGTTTGATGAATTCTTTTCTCATTTCCCTATTGGTTGATAACTCAACTCAACCCGGACGTTGAGTTGTCAACCAATAGGGAAATGAGAAAAGGATTCATCAAATTAATTATTAAGATTGACCGGGACCGGTCGATTGCGGTATCGACTTTCCTATACGTGGGACCCAGTACTCTACTTGGGTTGTACTCGATTCGATTCCAGACTGGGGCCGTACTATCGATCTTTTGGTCGGTCACAGAACCAAGTGAAATGGAAAACTAAAAAAATAAAAACAAAAAATTGGAGATAGAAAAAATGGAAAATAAAAACAGAAAAATGGACAAGGGAAAATAGAAATAGAAAATATGTCTGTTAATAAACAGACCCTTGGTTTTTCACAATTAAACGTAAAGTGGACCAATACATGATTTAGCTTGTGAATGTTTTGCTTAACTTATTTATTCTCTTGGAAGATGGAGTTTTGCTACCACAATGGAGAGTATCCTGCTTACATTTTTATTTTATGTCGTGTTCATTAAGATTTTTTGTGAATAATTTATATATATTACGTATACATTTAATTTTAAAAGCATGGAAGTGTTTTATTTTTTAATGTACGTTTAGTTGCAACAATATTACTATTAGTATTTTAAAAATTACAATCATGTCTTTATGCGTCTCTTAATGTGTGTTGGGTTAAGGGCCCAAACCGAGGTCCGGCCCACTAACCTTTTCTCCACCAGACGTGCGTCCAGTCAGACCACGAGGCCAGCCCGCAGGCCCATATTCCTTGAGAAGGGACGGGCGTCTGGGGTTGGGAGTTCAGGCCCAGCGGCTCATCCCGACGAACGTCTATGCAGGGGCAAGGAGCAGGACCACGGGCCATCAGGGGTGACGACGAACGTCTCCTGAGCAAGCCCATAGTCATCGGGGGAAACCCAGTCCACATGGTGAGAATCTATCAAGGCCAGGAGACGAACAGTCGGAACCTCTTGAGGGTCACTTGGAACAATCCAGCTCGCTTCCCGGGTGGACGGACGTCCCCATTATTTAGGCGGGAAACCTAGATTCTGGCGGGAAGTGCATTTAATGCTGAAGATTTGGTGGTTGGGACACAAGCGGTCCACAGGCCTCCACGTCAGCATAGCCACCTGCCCATTGGCGGGTATAAATAGAAGCATTTATTTCATTGTAAGGGGTTGGCAACTTTCTATTATTAGCACTCTAGCTATAGCATTCTTACTCGCAGCACTTCTACTGCCTTGTGAGACGAACGGCCGACGGAGCCTTAGCGAAAAGTATTGTATTAGGGAGTTATTAAGAGATAATAATACCTAATCATTTACTTGCTACCTTACTGCTTTCCTAATCCATATCATCTGCTTGTTGGGCTAGTTTAATCACACACTCCATTCGAAATCCTTGGGCTTACGTGTTGGACCCGGGGGTTGAAGGAATAAACCTCAACACTGGCGCCGTCTGTGGGAAACTGAACTAAAAGTTTCCAAAAAACTCTCCCAAACAGCTACTAAATCTACCCACAGCAAGCACGATGACAAGAAACAACCGCCAACGTGACCTCTCCGAGCAGCTGTCCCGCGGACGAAGCAACCGCGGACAGACCACAGAGCGTTCCGAGACGTTGGGGACAACCGGGGGAGAGGGTGGCCTCACCAACCTCATCCCCCATGAGGCCAGGCATGACCCTCGGCTCATGCGGGAGCTGGCAGAAACAATGCGCCGAATGGCGGATGAACAGGAGGCGAACGAAGAGGTGTACTCAGCTAACACCATCTGGACGCCCATATCCACCGCATGCAGTCCCTGGATGAGACAGCGGAATCGGCCGGGCGTCGGACGCCCATCCACATGAGGTTGGGTCAAAATCCATCCTCCCACGGAGCTGGGGGGCACACCGGCGCCAGCACTCCTCGGTATGGCTGGCAGGACGATCATCGAGGGCGTACGCCGGACGTTCCCTCAGAACGTCAGGGCACCACCGTCACCCCCGCTGCCAGTAATATTGGACGACGTTTCCAAAGGCATGGTGCCCATATCACCCGGAGGCAACCCGACGCGGTTGCCCCTCGAAGGAACGTTGCGCTCGAGGCCGCCCCTCCTGTGTCCCCCGGAGGGGCCGCACAGGAGGCCCGGCTAGAGGCAATGGAGCGGCGAATAGCCGAAATGGACAGACGGGCAGAGGCCACCCCGGCTACACCACGTTTTTCCCTCACCTCGCCTTTCACTCCGAGGGTCATGAACTCCGAGATCCCGCGGGACTGCAGGCCCCCCAAGGGATAGTATACAATGGGACCGGAGATCCCAAGGCTCACCTGATCAGCTTCCAGGGGAACCTTTCCATGCTGGGGGCATCCGATGAGGCTATCTGCCGGCTTTTCTTCAGCACCCTGAGGGGACCGGCGCAGGAATGGTTCGGGCAGCTGAGGCCCGGATCTATTGACAACTACGAACAGCTGTCCCAGCAGTTCATGGCCCAATTCGCTGCCAGCACCACCCCCAAGAAGAGCTTCACATCGCTCACCAGTGTGAAGCAAGGAAAGGGCGAACCTCTGGCCCAATTCCTGGTCAGGTGGAGAGACGAAGTACTCCAGGTGGACGACCTGGACGAACGGCTGGGGGTGAATCTGTTCACCAGTGCTCTGGCGACGGGGGACCTATACCGGGACCTTCGGAGGAATCCCAGCACCAGCTACACTGAGGTGCTGGCCCGGGCGCAGAAGTATGCCTCCATTGAGGAGGAGATCAGATTGAGGGACAACGCTCCTGCAGCCCCTCCCCGAAAATTGGCGGATAGGCTCGGCCCTGGAGCCGGACCATCCCCCCCGAGCAAAAAGAAGAAGACGGACGGCGGCATGGCTCCGTGGAGGGCTCATCCGGAGGCCAGCCGCGTACATCCGGAGGAATACCACGTTCCTCTGGCCTACCCCGTCAGTCAAATTTTCGACGCCATCAAAGACAAGGGCATCCTGAGAGAGCCCCAAGACAAAAAAGCGCGTATGGGTCTTGACGAGACCGCATACTGCGAGTACCACCAGAGGGTCGGCCACCTCACCGACAATTGCAAGCAGTTGAGGATGGCCATCGACGAACTGATCCGGCAAGGCTACTTGGGCGAGTTTACCCAACTGCTGAAGAAGAATAACCCGAGGCAGCCGAATCCCAGGTCGCGATCGTGGCGCCGCGACGATCGGCGCGAGGCGGAACCAAAGGACGTAGACTATCGGAGTGCCGACAAACGTCCGGAGGGATCCCTCGGCCCGAACGCTGGGAAAAAGAAGCTGGAGATCAAGGTGATCTTTGGGGGCGCTGAGACGGGGGACACGCCTGCGGAACGGAAGAAGTTTGAAAGATCCCTCTATGTGGGCTCCATATCAGCACCCCTCGCCAAAAAGAACAAGGTGGAGGCCATCACCTTTGGACCGGCCGACCTGCCGATGTCACCGGCCCCTCACAGGGATGAGTTGGTGATCAGCATGGATGTCAACAATGCGATCGTCCGACGCGTCCTCGTTGATACGGGAAGCAGTGTGAACGTCCTCTACTGGGAGGCGTTCGAGGGAATGAAGTTGAGGAAGGATCAGCTGGCCCCCCTACGTACCCCTCTGTCTGGCTTCACAGGGGACTGCATCGATGCGGAAGGCACCATCGGCCTCCCCGTGGAGATCGGGGATGGACCCCACACTACTCGCATCCGGATGACGTTCGTCGTGGTCCGCCTGAAGTGTGCCCACAACGCGATTTTAGGCCGCCCCGGCTTGGAGGATCTTGAGGCCATCTGCTCCGTGCGGCACTCATGCATCAAGTTCCCCACCGAGACAGGAGTGGGAGTTGCCCGCACGGATCCGCACATGGCCAGGGCCTGCTACACCAAGGCTATGGAGAGGTTCAGAGAGCGAGAAGCCCGGGTCAACAGCATCACTAAGAAAGCCAGGCAGGCTGACTTCGACGCTCATCTGGAACCGGCTGCCCTGCTTGAGGAGGTGGAACTGGATGACCCTTCGGACAGAAAGGTGTCCATCGGGGCCGATCTAGAACCTGAGATCAAGGAGGGGGTCATAGCCACCCTCCGGAAGTTCAAAATCCTATTTGCCAGAGGGCCGGAGGACATGCCTGGCATAGACCCCCACCCCATATGCCACAGACTCGCCGTACGGCCGGATGCCAAACCTATCCAACAGAAGAAGAGGTACATGGCAGCCGAACGGCGAGATTTCATCAAGAAGGAGGCTGCTACGCTCCTCAGCATCAAGCACATCCGGCCGGTCATCCACGTGGAGTGGCTAGCTAACGTGGTGTTAGCCCCAAAAGGCGACACGTGGCGGATGTGCGTCGATTACTCGGATCTCAACAAGGCCTGCCCGATGGATCCGTATCCGGTGCCGAGGATCGACTTGCTCGTAGACGAAACGGCGGGTTGCGAACTGCTCAGCTTCATGGACGCGTTCAGAGGCTACCATCAGGTGTTCATGCACCCTGATGATGCAGAGAAAACGGCGTTCGTCACAGCGGAGGGCGTGTACTGTTATGTGGTCATGCCATTCGGCCTGAGGAATGCCATGGCCACTTTCCAAAGGATGATCGGGATGTTGTTCAAAGACGTACTGGGAAAAACCATGGAGGCTTACGTGGACGACATCCTGATCAAAAGCAAGAAGAAGGAAGACCACGTTCGGGACATGGAGAGGATTTTCACCATCATGGAGGGGGCTAGCATGAGGCTCAATCCAAAGAAGTGTGTTTTTGCCGTCAGGGGCGGCAAGTTCCTCGGCTACATGATGAGTGAGCGGGGAATCGAGCCTAACCCAGAGAAGGTGAAAGCAATAGTGGATATGGAAGCCCCGAGAAATCTGAAGGACGTACAACGCCTCACCGGGAGATTGGCGGCCCTGAGCCGATTCATGTCAAAACTAGCGGACAGGGCAATTCCCTTCTTCCAGATCATGAAGAAGGCGAATCCCTTTGAGTGGACACCGGAGTGCCAGGCTGCCTTCGAAGATTTCAAGATATACCTCTCCTCTCCGCTCATCCTCACCAAGGCAGACCCCGGGGAGCAGCTGTACATGTACCTGGCGGTGGCGGACTTGGCTGTGAGTGCGGTGCTACTCAAAGAGGCGGAAGGCGTTCAGCGGCCAATCTATTTTGTGAGCAAGGCACTGAACGGCCCGGAGACCAGATACACACTGATGGAGAAGACGGTCCTCGCCTTGATAGCATCCATCAGACGCCTGGCTCCGTACTTCCAAGCACACCCGGTGACTGTATACACGACACAACCTCTCGCCACGATCCTCCGGAACCCCATGGCTAGCGGGAGGATAACTAAATGGTCCCTGATGATCGGCCAGTACAACATAGAATTCAAGCCGAGGCCGACGATCAAGGGACAGGCGCTGGCAGACTTCATCGCCGAATGCACTGCGCGCACCGAGGACGATCTCCAGGGCGACAATGATTTCAACAACTGGTGGGAGATGTACACCGACGGGACCTCGAGTGCAAAAGGTTGTGGTGGGGGAGCAGTGATCACTTCACCTGAGGGTTTCAGGGCCTACTACTCCATGAAATTTGAATTCAAAGTCACCAACAATGAGGCTGAGTACGAGGCGCTGATCGCAGGACTGAAATGTGCGAAGGCACTCGGCGCAGCTCGTCTGAAAGTGAGAATGGACAGTCAGCTGGTGGTGACTCAGATGAATGGGACGGCTGAAACCAGGGAAGAAAGGATGAAGGTTTACAAGGAGCTCGCGGAGGAACAAACCGCGCAGTTCGAACAAGTGATAATTGAGCAGGTATCACGGGTGGAGAACGCCGAGGCTGATATACTATCCAAGCTAGGCAATCCCCCGACCGATGACCCTACGACGAACGTCCCCCGGCACATTAGGGGCTTCGTCAGACAGGAGACACTCTCGGCTCCAGCAACGGACGTCATCCGGGTAGAGGCCATCTCCATCGCCGAACCTAATTGGTCGAAGGAGATCGCAGACTACCTCAGGGATGGAACGCTCCCCAAGCCTGAGGATGATGGCAGCTCCGGACGAGCAGCATGGATAAAGAGGAGGGCCCCCAACTTCGAGCTCATTGATGGGCAGCTCTACAAGAAGACGTTCGGCGGGCCATACTTGAGATGCCTCCCACCGAGCCTGGCAGCGGCCGTCATTGAGGAGATACATGAAGGCATCTGTTCCAGTCACCAGGGCCCTCGTACCTTGGCACGAAAAATCATCTTGCAGGGGTATTACTGGCCGACCATCCAGCAGGATTGCTTCAATCATACTCGGAAATGCGCAGTATGCCAGCAATATGCCCCTGTACCCGGACGACCGGCAAGCTTCTACACCCCGATGACGGTTGCCTTACCCTTCGCCAGATGGGGCTTAGATCTGTTGGGCCCTCTTCTGACGACGACCGGCGGAAGAAAGTTTGTCATTGTGGCGATTGACTACTTCACAAAGTGGGTAGAAGCCGAGCCGCTAGCTTCCATCACCGAATATCAATGTCAGAGGTTCCTCTGGCAGAATGTCATATGCCGCTTCGGGATTCCAGAACAGGTCATCACCGATAATGGCCGGCAATTCGTCGGCAGAGGATTTGAGGCATACCTGGCGAAGTGGGGCATCAGGCACTCTAAGGCCTCGGTGGCCTACCCGCAGGCAAACGGCCAGGTGGAGAACATGAACCGGACCATCATGGATGGGGTTAAAAAGAAATTGGAGGATTACGCGTCCACCTGGCCGGAGCAGCTCAATTACGTACTCTGGACGTACAGAACAACCCCAAGGACGGCAACCGGCGAGACACCTTTTGCGTTGGCGTACGGATTCCAGGCCAAGGTGCCAACAGAGGTACTAGTGTCCACACATCGCACAAAGCACTTCCAGCCGGAGGACAACGAGGCAAGCCTACGAGCGGAGGTCCATTTCATTGAGGAACGAAGAGACCTAGCAGCTCGTCGCATGGAGGAATATCACCGAGCCACCCAAAGATACTTCAACAAGGTGGTGAAGATCCGCGAAATTGAAGCGGGGGACCTCGTACTCAGAAAAAGAGAGAAGAGCCGGCCGCTCGAAGGTGGTAAGATGGCCAAAAACTGGGAAGGGCCGTACAAGGTTATGAGAAGATATAACCAGGGGACGTTCCTCCTCCACACCTTGGAAGGGAACCACGCTGGGATCTGGAACGTCGAACACTTGAAGAAGTTCTACCAATAATTAGAGGTAGATCGTTGTAATATTTTGGTCGAAGTACCATGTAACACCGCCGATTGTCATCTCTATATTAAAAGGATTACTTCTGTTCTTCACGTCCTATAGAAAGATTAAAAGCCGAAGTGCTATTGAAATGATTTCCTCCTCAAAAAAAAAAAAGAGGAGAAGGGGAGATACGACTCCTGTGAGAGAGGGAGTCTTGACGAGGTATGCCTGATCTTCCTTCGCCGCGTATGACGAACGTCTCCCGACGCGGAGGTTAGTAGGAACGTGGGGGAGGCTAGACGTACAAAAGGGAACCTCGGCAGGATAAACCAGTTTCCTCCCATTTTCCGTGGATCGATGAACACCTTCTGCCAAAGCAGAAGGCTAGTAGGGCCACGAGCATGGGACGACGAAGCAGGGAATCCCGACGTGGATAAACCAGTGACCTCCTTGCGATCGTTGGATGACCGAACGTCTTCTTCGAAGTAAGAAGATTAGTAGGACCACGACAAGGACGAACGAAGCCTAGTTCCTCCCCCTGATGAGCGCATGACGAAAGCCTTCTGCGAAGCCAGAAGATTAGTAGCTCGCGGCTGGGGACGAACGGAGAAAGGGAATCCCGACGTGGATAAACCTGTTTTTTCTCAAGGCGGGGATGGCGAACGTCTCCTGCGAAACCAGGAGACAAGTACCCACGAAGCTAGGGAAGGACAAAGACTGATAAAAAGACTCCAAAAAAAAAAGAGAGAGAGAGAGAGGAATGGAGCAAGGAATGTTAGACGAACATGGAACAAACAATGATTTTTATTCTTCGGTACTGATGACCGGAAAGTACAATGTGTGATGTAAATTACAGTGTAAATAATTGTAAGGTACAGACTATGAGCGGAGAATCAAGTTTGGCCAGCGTCCGGGGTTGGGGCCGTAAAGGGGACCTGCTTGGCTTTTTCCCTGGCCTCAGCTTCTTCACGCTCCTTACGCTCCCTCAGCAGTTCAAGGGCCCCTTTATGGGCATCTACCATCAGGGAATCGAAGCCAGCTGCCGCAGGATCAAAAGGAGCCCCAAAGTGACGCTCGAAGACCGGGAGATTCTCTGCCACGAGGCCGACCATACCCTTAAGATAAGTATCGTCGGCAAGATCATCGAGGAAGCGTTCCCCAGTGGGAGTGGCCTGGAGCAATTTGACGCCATCCAGATAAGGGTCCGGGCAAGTGGCCAGAAACTCACCGACGAGCCTCGGAAGGAACCTCATGGCCATGGTATGAATGGCACCAGTGTAGGCTTTGGACTTCTGGAACTCAATGGAACCAGATTCCTTGATCTTTGAAACGTCGGCCTCATAGACGGGGACGTGATTATCCACACCCGTACGGCGGATTTCCACCTTTGCCTGTTCCACAGCCCACAGCCGGCTGCGAAGGTCCACAAGCTCGGCCTCCTGCTTCCTAAGAAGCTCTTTCTGAGAAAGGCCCTCCTGGACGAGCTTGTCATAGGCATCAGCCTTTTCTTGAAGTGTTCCGGCCCTGCCTTTGGCGTTCTTCAAGAGGGCATCGCACTCAGCCCGCACCCGAGCCATCTCCTTGCCCTGATGCTCAAAGGCCATCCGAGCCCTGTGGAAATACAGCCCGGCCTTGTCAAGGGTGCTCTGCCCACACTCCAGGAGATCCTCAGGAGCCTCCTGCCCGGCCTTGTCAAGGTGCTCTGCCCAGCCCGGCCCAAACCGAGGTCCGGCCCACTAACCTTTTCTCCACCAGACGTGCGTCCAGTCAGACCACGAGGCCAGCCCGCAGGCCCATATTCCTTGAGAAGGGACGAGCGTCTGGGGTTGGGAGTTCAGGCCCAGCGGCTCATCCCGACGAACGTCTATGCAGGGGCAAGGAGCAGGACCACGGGCCATCAAAGGTGACGACGAACGTCTCCTGAGCAAGCCCATAGTCATCGGGGGAAACCCAGTCCACATGGTGAGAATCTATCAAGGCCAGGAGACGAACAGCCGGAACCTCTTGAGGGTCACTTGGAACAATCCAGCTCGCTTCCCGGGTGGACGGACGTCCCCATTATTTAGGCGGGAAACCTAGATTCTGGCGGGAAGTGCATTTAATGCTGAAGATTTGGTGGTTGGGACACAAGCGGTCCACAGGCCTCCACGTCAGCATAGCCACCTGCCCATTGGCGGTATAAATAGAAGCATTTATTTCATTGTAAGGGGTTGGCAACTTTCTATTATTAGCACTCTAGCTATAGCATTCTTACTCGCAGCACTTCTACTGCCTTGTGAGACGAACGGCCGACGGAGCCTTAGCGAAAAGTATTGTATTAGGGAGTTATTAAGAGATAATAATACCTAATCATTTACTTGCTACCTTACTGCTTTCCTAATCCATATCATCTGCTTGTTGGGCTAGTTTAATCACACACTCCATTCGAAATCCTTGGGCTTACGTGTTGGACCCGGGGGTTGAAGGAATAAACCTCAACAATGTCATTAAACATTTATTTACAACAAGGTAATGTAATCAGTTGATCAAAACAACTGACACAATCAACTATTATCAAACCGTTGACTGCTAACCACTAACGAGTAATATTAGGTACTACTAATTTCACTCATTCTCGAAGGAATACGGTATATACTATATAGAATGTGTTTCTATAAACAACTAGTGAGATCATAACAATTAATACCACTATTAATTTCCAATTAAAACAAATATATACCTCCAAAATAAAAGGTTTTAAAAACGAGACAAGTGGATTGGGGAGTGTTTGCAATAGCTTAAAAAAAGCACTTCTCAGCTTTTGGCGTTAAAAAGCACTTATTTACCAAACACTTCCAATTTTTACTTTTTCTCGGCTTGCGTGTGAAAAGTGTTTTTCCCTTTTCTATTACACAAAAAGCACTTATTTTACCAAACACTACCAACTTTTACTTTTCAAAATCACTTTTTTCTCAAACACTATCAACTTTTACATCTCCAAAAGTGCTTTTTTTTTAAGCAGAAGCAGTTGCAAACACTCTCTTACTAGGCGCACCATTTTTTTTTGTCAAAAGTGGACAAGGATATCCTTAGTCAGAAATCACGCTATTACACATGGTGCTAGACTGCTAGGCGCACCCACCTGAGTTTTCCATCACTACATAATACTCGTAGTATGATATCACATACGGAGATACGTAGGCTCTGTTTGCAAACCCAACTGGGAAGTGCTTTTAACTTTTTTAAATGATTTGGTAAAAAAGTGATTAATAGTAAAAGTTGGTAGTGTTTGAGAAAAAAGTGATTTTGAAAAGTAAAAGTTGGTGGTGTTTGGTAAAATAAGTGTTTTTTGTGTAATAGAAAAAGTAAAAAGCAGATTCTAGCTTTTAGCTTTTAAGTAGTTCATTTAAGTAGAAGTTGTCATTTGAAAACATCTTTTTTAGCTTTTTTAAGCCAAAAGTTGGGAAGTGCTTTTTTAGTTGGGTTTGCAAACAAAGCCGTAGTAGGACTTGAATTAGAAGCATTTCTCAATTTTTAAATAAGCTCTCCTTCTATTGCTTCTTTAAAAAAAAAGATTATGACATTTTCAAAATTTCTTTTTTTTAAAAAATATTTCCTAAAACTTTGTCTAACATTATTTCGAAAAAGTAACGTAACTATTTTTGAAATATACTCAAATTAATAGTATAAAATATGTTACATGATTAAATTTATGATGTGAATGATATATAGGATGTTTATAATGAACTGATTTCGATCAAGATAAATTGAAACAAAGCAGATCAGCCTAGACTAGTAGTAAATGCACATTTATCAACCGTTCACGAGGCTTGACCATATTGTTTTTATTTTTTTTACATATATAATATTGGTGTCATATTGAAAAAAGATATTGGTGTCATATGAAAAATCTTTAAAAAATATTTAATTTCATATAATTTTTATAAAAATTGGAAAAATGAAAAAGTATCTTCCGTCCCATTAAATTCTTCCAACTTTCTTTTTTGGGTCATCCAAAAAAAATCTTTCAACGTAACTTCCACTTTTAAAAAAATTGTGTGGCTCACATTCATTCACATTTTTCTTACACAACTACAATCATTCATCTTCACCAAAATTGAGGTGCATAATATAATACTCCATAGTGCATAAGTACTCCGGAGTAATTTAGAAGACATGAGATTAATTAAGAAGCATCTCTGTGAATTCTTTAAAATTGGGTTCACCACAATTGTGTTTAGTTGAGATACTTATGTAAAAGACCATTTTGAATATTTTCCATATAATTGTCTCTTTATTTTACAAGTGAAATATTTTTTAATTTTTTCATGATTCGAGAGATTCTACCTATTCAGCCCATTCAAGTGATTCAACCTGAATTTAATCAATTTTAGTAAAATAAGCTAATTTCGCTAATTTTACTATTATCAAACAAACTTTATATTTAGATTGAGTTTATTTTTCTTTTGCATCACATTATATATGATTTCGAAAATGTCAAATTTAAAATTAGCTAAATTATGTACTACCCGTGCATCGCACGGGCTTGAAACCTAGTTGTGTAATAATAAGAAAACATAAGGTTGAAGTTACCTTTTTGGTTGTATTGGCTGAAGTTACTGTAGATGATCATTTTAACTATTTTTCATGTAATTGTTTCGTTAGTTTATTAATAAAATATATTTTAATTTTTTTTCTTTTTAAATAAGCAAAATCAGCCAATACAACCACTTCAGTCAGAACTTCATAAATTTCAACAGAATCAGTCGAATCAGCCAATTTCTTGTTATCAAACGGGCTCAACATTTTTACAAAACATATTGTTGGACACTTAAAAAAATGATATTGGCACCTCAATCTAATAATTTAGTCATTATTATAAGAAATAGTTAATGACATAATGGAGTTTGTAATTGTAACTATTAACTATACGGTCCATTTTGTTAAAAAAGAGAAAGGGGGCATAACCGCATAATGTTTTAGAGAAGGTTACGTAACCCCGAAGAAAAAACAATAATTACGCGGTAGGAGTGTGGGACCTACATATTACTCGAAATGATTCTGAATTACTACGTTTGGAAATACAAAAACCAATACACACACCTCATTGGCTCATTCTTATTATATCTCTCCCTATAAATTCTCAATCAATCTCTCGCCCTCATATCTCATCTCTCCTCTGTTTCTAGTAGAACAGAACACCCAGCCCAGCCCAGCCCAGCCCAGAATGTCTCAGCTGCTTTCAGATCTCCTTAACCTTGACCTCTCCGACCACACTGATAAGATCATCGCCGAGTACATATGGTCAGTCACCTTTTCTCCGCCCTGCGGTCCTGTTTGACCGCGTTTGCTTTTGTTCTTTTTACTCCTTTTGGATCCCGTTTTTCCCTTTTAATAGGCTAAAGAATCAAATAGCTACATCAACTAACTTAAAGGTCTTGTTTTGTAAATGGCTGTTAGCTGTTGCTGTTAGCGGGTTGTATCACATGTTTCCTAACAACTGGTTGTGTTAGTTGTTTTGACCGGCTGGTTATGTTAGCTGATTATAAATAACTGTCTGGTAAAGTTGACTGTTTTGAAATGGCTGGTAAAGTGTAAATTGAACCAGCCCAATAAAGAAGCTGCTCCCCTTAGCTTCTTCAACCGTACATTTTTCCAGCTTTTCAAACTCAACAAGCTAATTTTAAAATCCATTTACAAAACATTATTATTAGCTTCTTTGACTAATCAAACAGCTGAAATGGGTCAAACAAGCTAAAAGCTGGCTGATAAGTCATTTTCCAAATATACCCAAAGTGTTTATGGAGGTTCTGCCCGGCCGTCGCCAATTGGAGCGATTCCCGGTTGAATTTTTTGATGAAATTTTTTGAGTATCTTCTTCGTTAAGTCTGGTTTACCATATCAAATTTCAGCTATAAATTCAATCGATAGAGCAGTCAAATGATTTTTTGAAGATAATTGCGCAGTTAAATCATTTGACGCTATAAACAGTGCAGTACATTTCGGAAAATCATTTGACTGCCTTCCTGATTGAATTTTTAGCTGGTATGAGTAAACCAAACTTAATGAAAAAGATGCTCAAAAAAATTCATCAAAACTTCCCATATAAGTTAGTTCATGTGCCTATTTGACCCTTTAGCCCTTTTTATATATTTTTTTTATTTATTTATGATATGGACGCGTGATTAGCTTGATGTGTGATTTGATTTTATTTGTTTCCATGTTTGCTTTGCTCTGCTCTTCTTATGATATGGCCTCTGATCCGATCTGAAGTTGTATGTAGGGGTGTGCAAACGGGTCTTGGAACTGTGGTCCGGGTAATGGCGGTTCGGATCCAAAACGGGCTGGTTCCATTTTTTTGTTGTCATATAACGGTCCGGGTAGGGTCGGGTGATTTCTTTTAGAGAACCGGACCGGTTCCAAAATTAAAAAATAACGGGTACCCGGCCCGGCCCGTTATATATATATTGTATATCAATTTATTAATAGTTTTGTGATAATCAGTTTTAAAAATAGTTTTGTTTCCTTTGCTAGAAGTAGGATTTTAAATTGAGTTGTAGACTTGCACTAACATACTTTTGTTTTCAAATTATTGATTAAATTTTTCATAAATATCTTATAACTTTTATTGTTATTGAATTATTCCTTTCTATGGAATTTAATTATTTTTTAAAAATGAATTTGTTATATTTTGTATAATATTGTTCTTAAAATATATAAATTGTGTTTATCACCCACCATTTATGTGTCAACTTTGGCTAATACTGAAAATTTAATTTAAAAAAAAAAGCAATCACCTCAATATGTGATGTTAAATACAAATGTTAGAAAATATGTATTTTGGCTATGTTGCATTTTTTTGGAATTTCTTTAATTGTTTGAAACTTATATACATAAAATTATGGAGTATTGGACTTGTCGTTTGTGTTATATGTGCGCCACTATGTTGTTATTTTGGAATTTGCTTTGGACCTTCGTGAGTTTTTACTAATTTTAAGAAATGAGAATAGAAACCGTAAAACCCGGCCGGACCGACCCGTTTCAAACGGGCCGGGTAAGGTCGACCAGACCAAACCATACAATGGAACAGGCGGTTCCATTTTATTTTGCATTACCAACTCCTTGATGCCCATGCCCAGCCCTAGTTGTATGTTCGGATCTTGATGCCTTCTTACCAACTCCTTGCGTTTAGTATTTGCGTTTATCGTGCTCTCTATCACTTTGCGTACCCCGACGAGTTGGGTTGGATTAGTGAGCATCAGTTTTGCTGGGTCACGAATGATTGGAAATTTAGGGTTCAGAAAGAATGGATTTGTGAATATATTTGACCGACCAATCAGATGAGAAGTTTTTGTTTACTTAAACTGTGTGTGTTCAATGCTGATTGAACAGGATCGGTGGATCTGGTATGGACCTCAGAAGCAAAGCCCGGACCCTTGCTGGTCCGGTCAGCGATCCATCGGAGCTTCCGAAGTGGAACTATGACGGGTCGAGCACCGGCCAAGCTCCCGGGGAAGACAGTGAAGTGATCCTATAGTAAGTTGCGCCCCTCAAAGATTAATTTAACCCCTTTTTTTCTTCTTCTTAAAAGGTTAATTTGTTTGACTGTATCTATCGGAAACAGCCCCCAGGCAATATTCAAAGATCCATTTAGGAAGGGCAACAATATCTTGGTGAGTTTGGTTCTTCTTTTATGCATGTCATTAAGCGCTTGGTTGTTCTACCTACCATTGACTTATTCTGATCTACTGCTCCGTATGTCACTTAAACCCACCTTTTAACCGGTGTACGTAACTCAATTGGTAGCAAGAGAGAGTTATAAGGGTTAGGTCTCGGGTTCAAATCCCGGCAAGTAAGTAGTGAAAAATATAGTGAAAATTTAAGTTTTGGCCCCTGCTATATAAATTCTTTAAGCCCCAGCCCCTGTAACCTGTCAATCCTTGCTCCGCCACTGCCGGCAACTGCGATGAGGAGCTACTATGCTGAAAAATGCATAAGGTCTCTATTATTGTGATTATAGTCCAATTTACATCCTCCCATCGTGCCGTCCGGTCGGTGTTGGGGCCCTCAGGGATGGAGTGTCATCCTTACTTAAACCCACCTTTTAGGCTTAAAAAATTACGCGATCATATTAGCACCCTCACTTTGAAAAAACTACTCCGTATCAATCTGGCCATTTTACTTCAAAACATTTAAAAAAACAAAATATCCATGTTCGTTGTGTTTTCTTGATTTATTTTTATATTCTATTTTTTTTTAGAGATTTCATATTTCAATTTCAATTATTTACTTTGTTTTTTATAATAATTATTAAGTTTCTTATTGAGCGTTTATTAATTTATCTATATCCACGTTTTAACTATTTTTTTGTATTTATATTTGTACAATTTTTTATAATAATATGGCTTGCAAAATTTATGAATTTTGTTAATTTTTTTTCTAAAAGTGATCAATGCGGGTATAGAAACACTAAAATGGCCAGTTTGGTTTTTTTTCCAAGAGTTTTGTCAAATTGACACTTGTAGTCCTCCCATTATGATTTTGACACAATAAGTGGACGACTAAAAATGTCAATATTATAATAGTTCTAGGACCAAAAGTGTCACTTTAATGAAAGTTGAAGGACTAAATATGGAAATTTTTGAAGACGGGTACCAAAAGTGTCTCTAGCGTAATAATCAAGGACTGAAAATGGAAAAAATCAAAGCCGAATGCCAAAAGTGTCAATAACATAATAGTCGGAGGACCAAACTGAAACAAAACTCTTGTTTTTCAAGATAGACCTGCTTATATGATACAGAGTACTTTTTTAGCATATGGGGTTCGGCGATTGCTTTGAAGAAGCAGAGGGTCTGTATGGACTTTTTACTTTAATTAGTTGATAAAAAAATCGTGTATGTTATCTATTGAGTATTATTATATTAATTAATACCTCCAACCCAAAAATATTCATTGTTTGATCAACACATAAGATTTGTTAGTATGATTAAAGTTCTCTCATAAATTCATACGGAGTATTTTTAAAATTAAGTTCATGTGTTACAAGGAAAACTAGACCCTTTCCATAATACTTTTTTTTGGGTCAAATTACAAGGAAAAAATAGTTTTGTTGTATATTTAAGGACTTGTTATGGGATAAAAAGAATCAGACATGATACTTTTCTTTGTGAAGTGTAGGGAGTAAGTTATATTTTCTGATTACATTTTAAGTAATGTATGTACTTAGCAAAGTGAGCTCGCTTTGCCATATGAGTTTTGTTAAGATTTGGGGTTAATTAATTAGGTCATGTGCGATGCATACACTCCTGCTGGTGAGCCTATTCCAACAAACAGTAGACACCATGCTGCCAAGGTCTTTAGCGACCCGCATGTTGTCAAAGAGGAGCCATGGTAATTAATTAATTATGTTTTTATTACCAAATATGTATGTGTTGCAACTTTACATTGTTAGCATCATTTTATCTTTTCATTTTTTCGCATTATTATTATAATAAAAAAACATGGTATTGCTTGTAAAGATAATCTATTTATTTTAATCAGGTTTGGAATTGAGCAAGAGTATACTCTCCTCCAAAAGAATGTTAAATGGCCACTTGGATGGCCTGCTGGAGGTTTCCCTGGACCCCAGGTATATAAATCCATTTAATGCTTCTAAGATGATTTTAAAGATTACAGGAAGTTAATTGCTCTTTATCTAGAGTAAAGGATTAGGTGCCTGACGTGCACTTTGTCGTGTATGCACTCAAAATAATTATACAATACAACAATTATACGTAGTATAACGAAGTAAGGTTCGTATCCGCAGGACAAGGAATACTTCTCTTTTTATAAACTAGTAACAAAGGGGGGTTTATATTTGGTTGATGAACTTAAATTATAGGGAAAACTGTCAAATAGGTCCTCGAACTTTCATAAAAAGGTCAATTAAGTCCTTCTATAGGAGGTTCTTTCCGGCCGCCGCGATTTGGGGCAGTTCCCGGTGGAATTTTTTGATGAAATTTTTTGAACATTTAATTCATCAAGTCTAGTTTACTCATATCAAATTTCAGTTAAAAATTTAATCGGGAGCGCATTCAAATTAATTCGAGAACGCAAAAATGCGCAGTTATTTTCAAGAATTAATTTCAATGTGTTCCCGATTGAATTTTTAGCTGAAATTTGGTATGAGTAAACTAGACTTGGTGAATAAGATGCTCAAAAAATTTCATCAAAAAATTCCACCAGGAACTGCCCCAAATCGCGGCGGCCGGACAGAACCTCCTATAGAAGGACTTAATTGACCTTTTTATGAAAGTTCGAGGACCTATTTGACAGTTATCCGTAAATTATATTTAACACAAAGATGAACGACTTATATGGTTTAATTAATGAGAAGAAGACTTGACTTTGCTTTTATCCACTTAATGAAATGTTCGTCGATCCCGGTTATATCTTTAACTATCTTCCTCTCGAATACTCAATCGAGGAGTATATCCAGTTCATCGAGGGTAGTTATTAATAACGAGAAGCGTTCATTAATAAAACTTACTATCGAGTCAATATAGAACAAGCGCCGTATATTAACTTGATAGTAGCAATAAACTTAAGATGAAAACGATTGAGATTGATAACCTCAACACAAGCGGTTTATTGGTTTAATCAATATAATTAATTCCCCTTGGCTTATTAACCATGAGAAGCATGCATTGATAATCCAAGTTTACTACCATTGAATGAACCGAATTAATAACAAGCGTATTAACCGATTGATTCTAGTAATAATTAATATATGGAACAAAACTAGTTGATACTTTAAGTAGTGCTCAAAATATTAATATGGAATATGAATAGAAAGTAATTAATATTCAAGGAAGAAGATTAAAGAAAATAACTCACAACTTACAAATCATTAAGCTTCAAAGTAGCAAAACCAAGATGGAAGAGTTTAGCTCCTCGTTTGGAGACTAAACATGATAAAAATATAAAAAAAACTTGTCTAAATTGAGCTAAGAAGTATATAGGAATTGGTAATTTATTTTGGAGGAAATGAGGTGTATTTATAGGCTTTTTAGGCCTGCAGGGTCGTGTACCCGATCGGGCTTGCAGCTCACTCGATCGGGTATAATATGTAGGTTCCTCGAAGCTGAAAAATGGGGTCATACCCGATCGGGTCTGTCGGTCACCCGATCGGGTATGACACCCGAACGTGTCAAAATCCTCCCGCATGATGCCTTGTTCCCGGATTTGATTTGATTCGATTTTTCAGAAGGGTACCCGACCGGGTATAGGTAATACCCGACCGGGTACAGACCAAAAACGAGATTTTCACTTCCTTGTATTTTTGCACCTTCCTTCCACTTGTGATGTTTACCAATGGTCCCCAAAGTGTTTTTGGGCCTGTTTGAGCTTAGAATAAACCTAATCTAAACAAATTACAAATATTTTACAAAATAAACTATTACACCAAAAGTGTGTAATTTCCAAAGTGATAATCAATCTAAACTAATTAAAAACACACACAAAAACATGGAAATAATATGAATGTGAACTCCCCCACACTTAGTTTCTTTACTCGGCCTCGAGTAAAACTAAATGTTTACACAATGTTCATCAAAAGATCATGAGTTCATAAATAGGAAGAAATAAGGAACCAAAACCACCAAGTATTGTAAATGAGTTTACAAAACAACATTTCCTTGGGTTTAATGGTCTTCTATGCTCCTTACTTCTTTTTCTATTCTTCTTCTTTTCTTCTTCTTCTTCCTCTCCAAGAGATAGTGTCCTGCAAAAACAAATTTTTCTCTCATATGTCTCATTTTGCCTAGGAGCCTTTTCAGGTTTTCATCCTAGCATCTCCTTTCTTTTTTCTTTCCTTACCACTCACTCTTTTTTTTGTAAGCCCTTGTTGCTTAGATTGCCCTTTTGGGTTTTCAACCTAACTAGCATTTCATTTTTTTCTATTTTTTTTTTATGTACAACTAAAAGTCTAAAACAAGAAAATAATGCTTAGTACAAGGTACAAAAATCAAAGGGAGTTTACATACCAAGAGATGGATTTCCTTCCCCCACGCTTGAATCATGGCACTATCCCTAGTGCCCGCCTTCTCCGCCATAATAGCCGCCTCCAAAGCCGCTCCCGTGTATGTCATCACCGCTTCCCTCGCCCATGGTAGTATCCCCGCCATCATAGCCACCACCGCCGGAAGTAGAGCCACCAAAATTACCCCAATCGGAGGGGTTATACCAAGAAGGTGCCGGTGGTGGTGAAGCCATAGATGCAAAACGGCCAAGGTGGGACATGTAAGCATAAGTGGGCCCATACATCCTCCGGTAGTCTTCTTCATACCGTTGCAAATCGGCGGCTCTTTGTTCCTCCATCCGTTTAAACGCCGCTTGTTGTTCCGCCCGGTATGCATCAAATTGCCGGTCCCTTTCTTGTTGCTCCTCCCGGTAGTGGCCTATTTCATTTTGGAGTTGGGCAAATTGCCCTCCCATTTTGGTGTAGTCAAGGCTCATGGTTTGAAAACCGGCTAGGAGGGATTGTTGACCCGCCAAGAGTTGTTGGAAGAAGTCTTGTGGTGGCGGGTTTTGGGGAAGGTCGGGGATATCATTTTGGACATTCTCATATCCTTGATTCTCGGCGTGGTCGGGTTGATGCTCTGGTTGGTTGTCGGGTGGATTAGCTTGGGCTTGGAGGTGGGGTGGAATATTATTTGGTAGGAGGTAGTGGGTAACTTCATGGATTGGCATTTTATACCTAAGTGTAGGTAATTCGTCACCAGGAAGGGGGAAATATTTGGTGGGTTCGGGGTACTTCATGTGCCACCTGTAGCGTTGGTTTCCATTATGGTCTTTGTTGCCCAAAGAGATCAAACCCGCATTGGATAACCAAACAATGTGCATCAAAGAATCTGCGTGAATGGAAGCATTGTCCGTATAGTCGAATTTGGACACCAAATGCATTATTACCCCCCCAACCACAATGTTCCCGGTTTTCTTGCAAGCTTCCTTCAAGTGATCCCACATTAAATTGCAAAGATTATAGGCGGTGGGTCTTTCAAAAAGGGTTAGAGTGAGTACGGCCACGTCCTCCATCCGAGTATGGTGATTGTTGGGGCGGCCGAGCAAAGAGTTGCACAAAAACTTTAGGAAAAGCCGGAGAAGGGGATGTTGAACGTGACTAATGGAGAGTTTAGACGCGTTAACTTTCACCTCTCCGGTCATTTTTGACCATAAAGTATGACCATCAAGTGTGCTTTCCGGTATTCCCCTCTCATGGGCCACGGGAGTGCCAAAGTGTGCGGCAAACTCACGTCTCGCTATTGAGTATTCGGTGTTGAGCAACCGAAACGTGAGTTTGTCGGAGTTAAAATCCGCCGGGTCCTCTTGAAGAACAAATTTCATTGAGCTCATGACCTCATAAATGACTTTGTCAACACAATTGTATTGCATATTGAAAATCAAATTCATACGCAATACCTCAAATAATTCCCTCATTCCATCATCTAAGCCTAGTTTCTTAAGAGCATCATGACAAATAAATCTTGAGGGAATTACTTGCCTTTTAATGATAGCCAAAAATCGTGCTCGATGATTTCCCGACCCAAAGCGGACATCCTCATACCCCGGGACTAGTCCTCTAGCATTGGAGCTCTCCGGTTGGCTTCTTTTTGGTGCCATTTTAGCCTTTTTGGAAGCTTTGGGTTCGGACTTGGGGTTTGGGGTAGGGTTTCGAATTTTTGAGGAGAGGGGGAGATATGGGGATTTATGGGTATGAGGTTAGAGAGGAGAGTGAGGGGAGTGTTTTGGTGGTGGTATGAGAGGATTTGGTTGAATATTGAGTGAGTGATGGGAGGTTGAAGGTTCGAAAATGGGGGATTTGGGGAGAGAGGTTCGAAATTTGGGAGTTTGGAGAAGATGAAGTGGCCGAAATTGGGGATGAATTTGGTTAAAATGTCGTGTACCCGATCGGGCGGCCCGACATACCCGATCGGGTCTCCTTCTTTGAGCTCAGTTACCAAGTTTCCACCCGATCGGCTGGGACGGAACTCGATCAAGTGAATCATGCCGCAGAAAAATCTTTGTTTTTTGGATTTATACCCGATCGGGTATCCTGAATTTTTTTAAAAATTTTGCTCCAGAGGTTCGTACCCGATCGGGTTTGGGGTTACTCGATCGGGTAATTCAGGCCGCAGAAAAAATCTTTGAATTTTGGATTTATACCCGATCGGGTCATAGGTGTACCCGATCGGGTACTCTCTTGAAATTTTTCTTCCTTCCCGATCGGGTTTCCTCAAAGGCCTGCCTTTTCATATGTACCCGATCGGGTATAGCAATGGTGCCCGATCGAGTACACTACCCTGGGACGTGTTTTTGTCCATTTTCATCCTCTTTTTCGGCATGGATCCGACCGGGTAAGTGATGATGACCGATCGGAGGTTTCTCCAGGTTTTCAAAACATGATTTTTCCTCATTTTTCTTTTGAAAATTTTCCCCCATTCTCTCAAAGTTGACATTCGAAAACAAGAATTTGAAAAGAAAAATTTAAAAAAAATGCGTACCTTGGCTTGGGTTGCCTCCCAAGAAGCGCCTTAGTTAACGTCGCGGCACGACGTTATTATTAAAAAAATTTTCATTTTAAGTGGGATCATGAACATCCCTTTTTTTCTGCTTCAAGGCCCTGTTTGGCCATGTGTCAATTTTATCTTTGGCCCTTCTCCAACAAGACCGTTTTTTTTATTTTTGTTACCACCTCAAGTTCAGGTGGTTTCAACTTATTTTCAAGAGGTTCGATGAACGGTGGTTGATTTAGTGTTCCCCTAACATCAAAGATTGATTCAATTTTTTCTTCAAATGGGGAGTGATGTTTAATAGAATTATAAATGTTATATTCTATTTTCTTTCCATCAAATTCCATAGTTAAAAATCCGCTAGAAACATCAATTTTTGAGTTAGCGGTTTTTAAAAATGGTCTCCCCAATAAAATAGGGACTTCATGTTGATCACTCTCCATTTCAATAACGTAAAAATCTGCAGGGAAAACTAGATCACCTACCGATACAAGTACGTCTTCCACTAGCCCTTTTGGAGAAACACTTGACCTATCGGCTAGTTGGATTATGACACCGGTTTCTTTTAAAGGTCCAAGTTTTAAAGAATTGTAAAGAGTATAGGGGATCACATTAATTGATGCCCCTAGATCCAACATGGCCTTAGAAGAAATGGTGTCTCCTAGCTTGCATGGTATAGTGAACATGCCTGGGTCAATGCATTTTTATGGAAGTTTCTTTTGGAAAACTGCCGAGACATGTTCACTAACTTCAATTTTTTCTTTTCCTCTTGAGTGGTGTGTCCTCTTGATCGTGCATAATTCTTTAAAGAATTTAGCAAATCGAGGGACACTTTTCATTAATTTGAGGAGTTGAATATTTACCTCGCACTTGGCAAATGTCTCGTACATGTCTTTGTTGTTTTTCAGCGGCCTTGTCTCCCTCAATGCTTCGGGGAATGGGGGTGATGGTTCGTATGATGATAGTGGTGGAGCTTTCGTGGTCATCTCCCCCGGTTGATCTTCCTCTTCAACTTCAACCATTTCCCCTTGAGCCTTCTCTCCTTGCAACTCTTTTCCGCTTCTCAACATGATTGCATTAACATGTTGTCTTGGAGTTTGTTCCGTTTGAGAAGGGATTTTGACTGCAGTCTTGGCTTCAAGTCTAATTACCGCCCTTGAGATTTGTCTCATTTGGTTCTCAAGGTTTTGGATGCTAGACTTGGTCTCATGTTGAAATTGGACCATATTTTGTTGCATGGTCGAGACTGTTGATGTGAGTGCTCGGATCATGTCCTCCGTGGACATACTCGAGCTTTGGCCTTGGTTTTGTGGAGGGTTGGATTGTTGGGGGTTTCCATATCTCAAGTTTGGATGATCCCTCAATCCGGGGTTGTAAGAGTTTGAGAATGGGTCGTACCTCCTTTGTTGATGCCCTTGGAAACCCAAGGCGTTGACTTGCTCTTGATTGTCCTCTTGAAGAGTTGGGCATGAGTCCGTGGAGTGCCCCTGTTGTGTACAAATGCCGCAGACCTTGACTTCTTGGGTCTTGGATTTTAAGAGGAAATCCTTAACCAAAGAAGTCAAACCGGCAACTTGACTCTCCAATGATGATGTTGATTCTGCAGCGGCAACTCTACGAGTTGAGGATTTGCGGCCGAATTGCCGTGAGTTCTCGGCCAACTCCGAGATAAGATTTATGGCTTGTGAAGGTGTTTTATTGACAATGCCGCCTCCACAGGCGGCGTTCACCATTCTTCTATCATCATCAACAAGACCATCATAAAAATATAAGATGAGGTCTTGTTCTGAGTATCCATGATAGGGGCAGCTGGCACATAGCTTCTTAAATCGTTCCCAAAATTCATACAAAGACTCATCATCCTTTTGCTCGATGTTGCTTATTTGCTTTTTGAGAGAAGATGAGATAGAAGCAGGATAATACCTATCAAGGAAGCATTTCTTCATTTGTGCCCATGTGTTGATACTCCCGGAAGGAAGACAGAAAAATCAATCCTTCGCGGTGTCCTTTAAAGAGAAAGGGAAGACCCTCAGTTTGATTTGTTCTTCGTAACACCGTTTGGGCACATGCTTGTGCAAACGATGTGGAATTCCGAAAGATGTTTATTCGGGTCTTCTCCTCGTAGGCCATGAAAAGATGGCAATAGATGTATGAGCCCAGATTTTAGCTCAAATGTATTACCTTCATTAAGAGTAGGAAAGGTAATACACAATGGTTGTTGATTCAAGTTTGGAGCTGTGAGCTCCCTCAAGGTTCTTGTTTCGAGATCCATGTGGAATGACTCTTCAGATTCGCTAGAACTAGAGCTAGCGTTTGAGGATTCCTCCGAGGGTGTGTGCGGAAATAAATTTCTCAACCTCTCGAAGGCTTGTTCTATTTCGGGGTTTGCTTGATAAGTGATTTCGTTCAATGAACGATATTTGACCATATACTTCACAAAGCTCAGAAATAGAAGAATAAGAACTCTTTATATTTTTGTTTAATTAATTTTTTTTTTCTTGAAAAAAAAATAGCCTTTCCCCGGCAACGGCGCCAAATTTGACGTGCACTTTGTCGTGTATGCACTCAAAATAATTATACAATACAACAATTATACGTAGTATAACGAAGTAAGGTTCGTATCCGCAGGGCAAGGAATACTTCTCTTTTTATAAACTAGTAACAAAGGGGGGTTTATATTTGGTTGATGAACTTAAATTATATTTAACACAAAGATGAACGACTTATGTGGTTTAATTAATGAGAAGAAGACTTGACTTTGCTTTTATCCACTTAATGAAATGTTCGTCAATCCCGGTTATATCTTTAACTATCTTCCTCTCGAATACTCAATCGAGGAGTATATCCAGTTCATCGAGGTTAGTTATTAATAACGAGAAGCGTTCATTAATAAAACTTACTATCGAGTCAATATAGAACAAGCGCCGTATATTAACTTGATAGTAGCAATAAATTTAAGATGAAAACGATTGAGATTGATAACCTCAACACAAGCGGTTTATTGGTTTAATCAATATAATTAATTCCCTTTGGCTTTATTAACCATGAGAAGCATGCATTGATGATCCAAGTTTACTACCATTGAATGAACAGAATTAATAACAAGCGTATTAACCGATTGATTCTAGTAATAATTAATATATGGAACAAAACTAGTTGATACTTTAAGTAGTGCTCAAAATATTAATATGGAATATGAATAGAAAGTAATTAATATTCAAGGAAGAAGATTAAAGAAAATAACTCACAACTTACAAATCATTAAGCTTCAAAGTAACAAAACCAAGATGGAAGAGTTTAGCTCCTCGTTTGGAGACTAAACATGATAAAAATATAAAAAAAAACTTGTCTAAACTGAGCTAAGAAGTATCTAGGAATTGGTAATTTATTGTGGAGGAAATGGGGTGTATTTATAGGCTTTTTCGGCCTGCAGGGTCGTGTATCCGATCGGGCTTGCAGCTCACTCGATCGGGTATAATATGTAGGTTCCTCGAAGCTGGAAAATGGGGTCATACCCGATCGGGTCTGTCGGTCACCCGATCGGGTATGACACCCGAACGTGTCAAAATCCTCCCGCATGATGCCTTGTTCCCGGATTTGATTTGATTCGATTTTTCAGAAGGGTACCCGACCGGGTATAGGTAATACCCGACCGGGTACAGACCAAAAACGAGATTTTCACTTCCTTTCTTGTATTTTTGCACCTTCCTTCCACTTGTGATGTTCACCAATGGTCCCCAAAGTGTTCTTGGACCTGTTTGAGCTCAGAATAAATCTAATCTAAACAAATTACAAATATTTTACAAAATAAACTATTACACACCAAAAGTGTGTAATTTCCAAAGTGATAATCAATCTAAACTAATTAAAAACACACACAAAAACATGGAAATTACATGAATGTCAGTGCCCATGTGGGTGGTCCCTTGAAGTTCAGAAGTTAGTTTTTTTAATAATAAAAATATGAAGGAAACAAATGTAACCCACAAATGACAATATGACATGACTGCCTTTCATGGCCTCATCTTTAAGTTACGGAGTAATATATTTTAATTCTTTCGAAAATTCATTTCATTCAGTTATTAAATTTACGTAACTAGTTCATTAAAAAGTCAACCACACAATTTTTTGGGACTAAGGCTTAAAAAAATTAAGCAATTACTTTTGTTTTTTAGTTTATTAAAAATTAAAAATAACACACGGATACATTTTAAGACAATTCATTTCATTCAGAAATTTCAGCTGCAATCTTTATATTAGCAGATTTAATCACTACAGCCAACTTTTAACTCATCAATCGGGCTCCAAAAAAGTCATGATTATAATAGCAAAAGCTACTTGTTATAAATAAAAATATTAAGCACTCAAATATATGGTACGGAGTATGATATTATCATATTATGTTAACAGGGACCATATTACTGTGGCATTGGAGCTGACAAAGCTTTTGGGCGTGACATTGTTGACGCACACTACAAAGCATGCCTTTATGCTGGGATCAACATCAGCGGTATTAATGGAGAAGTGATGCCTGGACAGGTCAAATTCTTATTTTATGTTGCAGGGTACTTGATTCTTGTTTTTTTGTTCTTTATTGATTCTTTTGGTTAGACTTTGAGAATAAAATTTGACAATATATATATGATGATGTGCAGTGGGAATTCCAAGTTGGTCCATCGGTAGGAATTTCAGCGGGTGATGAGGTGTGGGTGGCTAGGTATATTCTGGAGAGGATTGCGGAGATTTCTGGAGTGGTCGTCTCATTTGACCCGAAACCAATTCCTGGTGATTGGAATGGTGCCGGGGCTCACACAAACTACAGGTAACGGCGTTTAGAATGCGTTTTGGATTTCATATGGTTAGCAAACGAAGCCTGCCTTATTTTTTGCAGCACCAAGTCAATGAGGAATGATGGTGGATTTGAAGTGATTAAGAAGGCCATTGGAAAGCTGAAGCTGAACCACAGGGATCACATTGCTGCATATGGGGAGGGCAATGAGCGCCGTCTGACCGGAAGGCATGAGACCGCTGACATTCACACCTTCTCATGGGGAGTCGCGAACCGCGGTGCGTCCGTTCGTGTGGGACGTGATACGGAGAAAGATGGCAAAGGCTACTTTGAGGACCGGAGGCCAGCTTCCAACATGGATCCCTACGTCGTTACCTCCATGATTGCCCAGACCACTCTTTGTTCATTCTATGCGAGTTTTCCGTATGGATCAGATCCATCCCAGCCTTGTTGTGTTTTGTTCGGTAATTGAATAATGCTTTGTCACGCTTGTTCTATGTGGGTGGGTGGGTATATTGTTGAACTCAAGTGGCAATTTTTTTGTCACGCTTTAAAAATATTCCGTATATTTCTAAGATTCAGTGATTTGCGGTGTCATACTCCATTACTTACGTTCTTGGCGCTTGTAAAATAGTTAAAGGAAAATATATACCCCACAAATAAAATAGTTACAAATATGGAAAGTGGAAACTGCCAAAGTAGGACTAAAATAATGGTCAGTTTCGTACTCGAAGTTGCAAAAAAGGAGTCAAAATAAGTCCTTATATAGAAGATTCTGTCCGGACGTGCCATTTGAGGTGTTTCCCGGTGGAATTTTTAGATAAATATTTTTTAGCATCTTATTCATTAAGTCTAGTTTAGTCATACCAAATTTCAGATATAAATTAAATCGAGAAGACATTGAAATGAATTCTTGAAGATAACTGTGTTGTTAAAAGTGCAGTTATCTTCAAGAATTCATTTGAATGTCTTCCTGGTTGAATTTTTAGCTGAAATTTGGTATGACTAAACTAGACTTAATGAATAAGATGCTCAAAAATATTTATCTAAAAATTCCACCGGGAAACACCTCAAATGGCACGTCCGGACAAAATCTTCTATATAAGGACTTATTTGACGCCTTTTTTCCATCTTCGAGGATCAAATTGACCCTTTACTCCTAAAATAACTCACCCCGTCCCATTTTGATTAGTCTTTCAAGTGTGTCTAACTTTGTTTGATAATATATTTATATACAGAAGTATTGATAATATAAAAATGATGTAAAAATGTTCTTTATCAAAAATGCTAGCAGAAAAGTATAACATTATTAAATTTTGCATAAATATATTAGTTAAAATAATTGATAAAAGTTTACCATTGACAGGATTTCAATCAAAGATGGCTAAATCAAATAGGGCGGAGGTAGTATTAATCTTCTAAAAATAGAATTACATGTTTTGTTTTCCTTAAATACGACTAAACACTATATTTCTATCCTTAATAACATAATTAATTCATACTCCGTATAATTTATAGTTCCTTTGGTTACACTTACACTTCTCAAATCCTACAAAGATATTTTGGTTCAATCACAAATATAAAGCTACATTTATTAAACCTTAAACATTATGTAAGATTTTGAGAAAATGACATTGTGTTGGTCCTTTGTTTGGATAGACTTAGTAAACAGTTTGATATCTTAGTGTCACTTAATCCAGACAGACAACTTAATCTGGACAGACGTCTTAATCTATTCAGGACTTAATGGAAAAAAAGTAAACAACCCCTAAATCTCCTTGATATTTTAGCGATTGCATATAGAAATGTTAAATAAATTGTCAATATTACAACATGGTTAAGGGTTGTGTCAATTATTTATAGAAATGTTAAATAAATTGTCAATATTACAAAATGGTTAAGGGTTGTGTCAATTTTTTGAAAATATATTTCAATTTGATCAAAAGTTATAGTGCTTTTCTAGCTTTATGATCTTGCTCTCCATTACTTCATTAGATTCAATCATGAAACTTAAAATCATTATTTCAAACTTTACAAATAAAGAGGTTGACTTTGGGGTGGTGAGAGTATAGCTGCACCAAGAAAACGAAAACACGATGTTTGTTTAGGAAAAAAATATTTTGTGTATTTTGAATTTTTGACACCCATTTGTTTACCTTTTATTCCTAACAGTTTACCGTCGTTATTTCGTTTTCTAGATATGATGTAAAAAATGCATTTTCTTTCTTTCCTTTTTGGCTATGAATTGCGAACACTAAGACCAAGTAGTTAATCATTATTAGTTTTCTAGTATAATGCTTACTAGTGGTTTTTCAGTAGATATTCTAATGTCTTTGTGGCAAAATGCAGATGGATGTTTCCCATTCTGATGATGATGTTTCTTCTGCTGAAAACCAAAGCAAAGTTGATTATAGTGATGCTGAAAATGTTGTCGAAGGAAATGACGAAACACACTGTCACCATAAGATGATCACTAGTTTGACATGCGATGACATTAGAGGTCTAGAATTTGGTAGTGAGGAGCATGCTTTTAAATTTTATGAAGCGTATGCTAAGAGCCATGGATTCGTCATTAGAAAAAGCTGCGTTTGTCGAGATCCTAAAGGTAACATTATGAGATGTTTGCTTGTATGCAATAGGGCAGGTTTGCGTAGTACAGTCCACTTGGCAAGGGTGAATAGAAAAAGAGAACATCGACCTCTCACACGCACTAATTGTCAAGCTCAGCTTAAGGTGCACTTAGATTACAAAACATCAAAGTGGAAAGTGTCATCATTTCAAGAGACTCATAACCATGCGTAGTGAGGCGGATAAAGCTCAAGTGGATAGTTTGCATTCATTTGGGGTTAGAACTTGTCACATAATGGGCTACTTGTTAGCTCCAAAGGGTGGGCATGCTGGTATTGGTTTTTCAAAAAGGGATCTATACAATCACTTTCAAATACTTATCTGTGACCTTCATTTTGCAGGTGCTTAACCTATTTGTTTGCAAACTCACCTTCAATCAAAAAAAGTTTTCAGCAATTGTGTCAGCTTGGTTCTTACCTACCTATTTTTCAGTAAAACCACTATCGCTTGTTGTTATTTCCATAGATTTTTATGATTATGAGTTCAGTAGTTAACTAATAGTCTATAATTATGAATCGTAGCAATATGCGTTGAAAGGGGGAGTACAGCCAGAACCAGTTCAAAAAATACGTCGAATCTATCAAGAGAGATTCACGGGGAAAGCATGTGATTTGCGAAAGGTTCGTACTTTGTATGACATGATTACTTATCACTCCAGTTCAATTAGAGTATAACCATTTGTATTTTTCACTACAGATATTTATTCCTATTAATGATGACAATATTCATTGGTACCTCCTTGTGGTTGACATAAATTCTAAAACACTTAATGTGTTGGACTCGCTGCCATCTCCTTCTATAAGACTCAGTACAAGGCTGGATGGTAAAAAACTGGTCAGAATTGTGCAAAAAATTGTATAATTACGATTATAATCAATTTTGATTACATTTGAGTTATGTGGCACGTAGTATATCTAGAAGAAATTTTGACAGACTCTTCATTTTATGACTCCTCCGACGATGAAAGGCTATTAATATCAGATTATGCCTTGACTATACCAGAAGGAATTGGTCGGCAATTGAATGGATCGTAAGGAATGAATACATATTTTATTTTTTTGTTTCCTTTAAGAATTTTCTTTCAAAATTACATGGCTGATCTTAATTCTGTCAACTTAGGAACGATTGTGGTGTTTGGGTAGCTCAATGGATGTCGGAATGCATTTGGACCAACAATTATAGCAATGTTTCTGTAAGTCACTTTACTGTTTTTTTCCTTTCAATCTTTGTAATGTTATGTATAATATTTGGCTAACTTGTGTTTGTTACTAACATCATTTCATATTCACAGGTCACACCTGAAACGAGAATGCGTTTGGCCATTGATCTAGTTTTGGGTTCCTATAATGAATTGAGGGATGAAGTTGTTCAAAATGCTTCCAAGAATTGGATGGAACTTGTGTCAAACAGGAAGAAGCTTGTTCAAGCTTAGCCTAGAATTTGGTGTTTTTCCAGAGATTAAGTAGTTTATTTCATTGCAGTAGATAGAAACCTAATGTCTGGATTTGAACCTTCAATGTTTTTTATTCCGATTAAGTTTTTCTGTCTTGATATGGTATTGCATGTGCAACTTAGTTTGAAAATTTTATTTGAATCTGCTCACAAATTCACAAGGCCTACTATACCAATGATCCATAACTTTCTACGAGACAAACCTACATTCACATACATATGGAAGATGAGTAAACAACATGACGAAACAATGAAACTCGCTTTTCATATGGAATTATGGATATACACTCATGAAGTCATAACTTCATAAAGTCCAGCAATAATACCTGCATCTTTGGTAGCCTGCCTTTGAGCATCATTGAAATATGCTGCAAGAAATCAATAAAGTTGATGTAAGCATGATCTCCATTATTAGGCCAAAATGTAGCAGGCATGTGTAAAACAGCCCACTAAACTACGTTTCCAAGAGTTGCCTCTTACTGGGTAAGAATAAACAACTACCATTTCTAAGGAATGCTTCAATTGTCTCCTTCATCATTGTCAGAATCACTGCACTGATTTCCTCAGGGCTGAAGACTTTAGCTTCCCCATCCTTGATTTTTACTTGTATGTAAGGTTTACTGATAGATTCCACCACAAATCCAGAACAATTACAGATGATTAACAAGAAAATCAAACTGAACTTTATTAAGAAGATGAACAGTAACAAGGCCGAAGCCCCCAAAAGAAAGAGACGGATAATCTCTAACTTTCCCAGTCCCAGACCTAAAGTCCAAAAGTCTCCTTTACCTGCCCCCAACTTATTCTATTTATACTTTACTAATACATTTATTATTATAAATACTCTAATAGGCCTGGTGCCTTATTATTAATACTCTAATAGGCCCGGTCCCTATCATTTACCCTCCTTGTTCACAATCTTGTATGGAACCAACTTCATATCCTTCTGCGCCTCCTTATCCTCAAACCTGTGTACAAGCGCACAATGAGATCAATTTATACTATAAATATAATATACCAATTCAACATGTTTAGAGAAATGTGCATTACTTTCTTCCAATAAGCCTCTTCACATCAAAGATTCTTCTCTCAGCGTTGACAGCTACAATGTTCTTTACAGCCTCACCAATAAGTCTTTCTGTGTCTGTGAAGGCAACCCAAGATGGGGTGATATGATTTCCTTGATCATTTGCTATGATTTCAACATGTCCAGTGATCCAGTCTTGTAAACACCAACACAAGAATAAGTTGTCCCAAGATCAATTCCAATAACAGTTCCTAATTTAGTTGCTTCCTCCTTTGCCATAGAAATTGCAGACAAGACATCCTATCGAATAAAATGGTCCAGTCAGTAATACAATACAAACTCATCAAAATATTTAAGTTCCATTCATAAAAAATATAATGGCATAAGCTCTTCGTAAGAATGCAATTTATAGGAGCATTAAGGAAGAACAGTTTGAGGATCAAAGGCACCACCCACTAGAAAATCTAAGCACAAGTGAAGAGAATAATAATTTATGGAAAGAGCTACATACATCCCAAAATGTCCATAAAGTAATGATTAAAGTGACATTTTCCAGACATATTTAGCAAAATCACTACAGCCTCTACCACTTCTCATATCAGGCAAAATCACAGCAGAGGAAGATTAGAACATTTTGTGTTATCCCAAAACAAACAACTACGTATTATACTTGTACACAAAAAGTATCTGCATTTTTATTTAATAAATAACATCAACAACTCTACTGTATTTATGCACCCAGAAAATGAATTTATGAAGTCAATAAAAGTTAAGCAATAGCCCCATAAATAAGTTAGTGATTAGCAATGTGCATTCCAAATATGAAAGCTATCTCAGACATCTCATCATTTCAAGTTGATAATTAGCACCCTCAGCCTCTATCTCTTCATCTTCCTCCCGAATCTATCATTCATTTGAATTTGAATGCTAAGGCATATGTTGACTTGGTAAAAAAACAGCTGTTATGGTATTATACAAAAAACAGGACAAAGCCATGAAACACACCGGGAAGGGGAAACAGTTGGTAACTTCCAAAACGCTTCCCACGTTCAACCCAAGAAGTTGTCCAGTGACTAAAGCTGGTGAAAACTCCTTACAGTGCTTAATTATCTTCAAAATCACCTGTTCTCGAGTAATCATTCGAGCTGAAAGTTATAGGCTGATCAGCCTGATCCCGCTTTGATGAAACAAAAGATATTGTCAATAATGAAAACACAACCCTATTTACAAGAGATATTGTCAACTCCAGCAACTAAAGAAATAATTACAAGAGAAACACTATGAAGATGCAACAGTTTGACTCAGTAATACTAAATAAAATATTTTATTTTATTACTCTGTTCCAAGATTAACAGCTGAAGCGTTGAGGTTTTCAACACGCATGACTTCAAATTTATCATCCCTTATTCAGGGACTCAGTAACACGCTTTTTTTTTCTTCATGTCAAGTCACATAAATCAACTCACATCTGGAAACAATCAACCTTAATAATCAAATGATGTGATCTTTCTCAGCAAAAAAACTTAACCCAATGGAGAATTACATGTAGGCAAAAGAAAGAAAGACTGTGGCTTTGAGTGTGTGTTTTCAGTGGGAGCATTTCCTTTGATTGTTAATCTTATCTAACTTTGTTCAAAAAATATACTCATTTCATACAATGACCATATCAGCAAAAGATCCACCTATTTTGACAAGCAAAGCATATATTCATCACCATAACCTATGAAGAATACTATTGTCAGTTCATCATATTAGCACCCACAGATAGATGTGATCTTGAAATATGAAATTTAATGCAAAAGCCTAGTAAGCCATGACCAACAAAGTAAACAAGAAGCTCAATGTGCATGAATCAAGAGCAGAAATTTCGACATCCTTATAAATTTCATGGCTATGGCATCAATGTTACAATCGTTACCAAACAATTAGTGGGAAAAAAACTTTTCTGTCTAAAAAATTAGATTAACGATTGGTTTAAGATGAAAACATTTCATATGGAGAAACAGATAAACACAAAAAAAGTAAACTTGTTTGCTCGAAGTTTTATTCGTGAAAGAGGTGATATTGGATTGAGCGATCACGTCCCGATTCCATCTAGCCCTGGTTATAACCTAGTTCCGACGTTGAATACACGGACAGTCCGAGATTTTGATTGAATTCCTGATCTTGGCATGCTTGGGGAAGACAAAAGAAATGGTCGCCGATGGGGGACGATCACTCCAGACTTCCAGAGAGGGGAATAGAGAGTGAGGCCTACATTAATTTCTCTGTAACCTAGGGACCAATATGCAATTTTTAATTTTTTAATTATATGGCTCACGTGGATATTATAGCCAATGATTTGTAGACACATGGAGGATGCACCGGTACATCCCCCAACAGTCACAAATTATACCGTGAGATCGGTCCAGCTTGCACATTGTGCGCCGATCCCAAACGGTACCGTTTTGATTAATAAAAACAGTTGCCCTCTTCCGATCTCTAAGCCATCGCGCTCTAGCAGATTCATCGCACCCTCGCAGATTCAATTTGGAGCAGAGGAAGGGGATATGAAATTAAGGATCCTATTCTTGTTGAGCCATCGTCCCCTACAAAGCCTGAAGAAAAAGCTTTGTATCAGCTTTACAATGGAATCATCTGGATTCACGTATATCTGCTCCCAACCAATAGCCAGCCGATCGATCCAGGTCTTGGTCGCGTGACACAGGGAAGATGGATTTGAACTCCGGCTCCTGCAATGGGATTAATTTTCTATATCAGGGATTTGGCTTTAATTTCTACATCTTCGAACTACTGAAACGAAGATATGGGGTTTGGGAAACGTAGCTTAAGTCAGCTCTTTAAAGTTACTTATTAATTAAAATGATTTACATTTTTATTTATCTCAATTTACATATATATTGGGGTGAGTTACATTGAACAAGATATCTGAAGAGTGAAGACTATCCAATTCTTGGGAAGTAACAGGACAAATGATACAACACTAGAAATTGATTTCAAGTCTGAAGTAATAAAAGAGGATGGAGTTTTATTTTGGTTTGGCGCAAGTTACATTTGAAAATATACACAGTTACATTTTTTTGTTCCCTAGTTACATCTTTTTATCTGTGATTTACATCATCATGTACAAGACTTACCATTTGGATTTGTCTTAATGAGTTACATTTTGCATAAACGTGAGTTATATTTTCTATCAACACGAGTTACAATGTCCATAACACAAGTTACATCTTAAAGTAAACTCTAGCTATTGAAACAAAAATTTCACACACAAAAAATGGTTTTTGGCAAAAAAAATATTTCAAAAAATATTTTTATGACCGTAATATTAAAAACAAAACGTATTCACTATTTATGTAAAGTAATTGAATAATTAGACTTCTTGTTTTCATTATTTACATGGAAATCAATGTTGTATTTCTTATACTCCGTATTACACAAGTTACATTTCGATTTGTCTGCAATTACACGTTTTCTCAACGTTGGTTACATTTCTTTACACTTGAGTTACATTACCCTGCTGCTGGGACAAGGGAAAAACAAAAAAAAAACAAGTTAATGTTCACGCGCGTGAACAGTAACACGCGAATTTGGCTTTGGGAGCACGATGCTCACCGTGGGTTGCTCCCACGGTATAACAACTGCCCAACAGTGGTGTACCGAAGAGCCTTTATGTTATTATTACTCGTAATTAGTACTCCAAGGGTCTCTCAGATTATTTAAGGTTTATTTGGATGATCGGATGATGTATAAAATTATTTTAAAAATTATAAATGTGAGTGAGGGATTAATTAGAGGGATTATTTAGAGGGATTATTAAAATTAAAAATAATAATTTGATGTCAAGATTTGAATCCCAAATTATTTTGGATTGTAGGTAAATTGCATTTAATGCATGATCTAGAAAAACTAAGGGCCTGTTTACTAACAGAAATATTTTCCTGTTTTCTACTTCTGTTTTTCGTTCTCCAATTTTCTGTTTTTTATTTTTTAGTTTTTCTATCTCCAATTTTCTGTTTCTATTTTTTAGTTTTCCATTTTCAAATATGAAAACATGTTCATCAATTTTTTCACCAATTTCTGTGACTCATACCTCTAACTCATACCCCACCCTTATACCTCGTACCCCCACCCTACACCCAATTCCACACCCTTGACCCCTATCCCTACCCTTACCACAATCTTACACTCTACTCATACTCCCCTACAACCCTTCATCATACCCACCCATACCTACACGTAGGGGTAGGGGTAGGGAAGGTATGGGTGGGGGTGGGGTAAGAGGTATGGTCGGGGGTGGGGCAGTAAGGTCTGGGGGTAGGGGGTTGGGTGGGGGTAATGGGCGGGTTAGGGTTGTGGTTAGGGGTAAGGGCGGGGGGTAGGGTTGGGGTTGGGTTTGGGGTAAGGTAATGGTAGGGTAGGGGGATTGGGTTGGGGAGTTGGGTGGGGTGGGTGGGTTAGGGTCATGGTTAGGGGTAAGGGTAGGGTTGGGGTAGGACGGCGGTAGGGTGGGGCCGAGATCAGGGTGTGGCCGAGGTGGGGGTAGGGTAGGGTGGGGGGTAGGATGGCGGTAGGGTGGGGTTAGGATGGCGGTAGGGTGGGGCCGGGGTAGGGGGCATGTGGTAAGGGGTAAGGTAGGGGTAAGATACAAGGGGTGGGGGTTAGGGTAGGCTGGGTCGGGTGTGGGGTCGAGGTGGTAGGTGGTGGCGGTAGGGTAAGGATGGATCGAGGTGAGACCGAGGTAGGGGAATGTGGTAGGGGTGGGGTAGGGTCATTGTATGGAAAAAGGGGTACACGGGTAGCATTTGCGTTTTCCAAATTTGGAAAACTAGTGAAAGTCACTTCTCTAAATCATTAAGGAAAAGAGAGACATGTTTCATTTTTTTCGTTTTGGAAAACGATTTAGTAAACGCGTTTTTATGTTTTCCTTTCTCCAGTTTTCCAGCAATTTTCTTTAGTAAACACGTTTCCTGTTTCCTGTTTTCCAGTTTTCCAGTTTTCTGAAAAACTGGAAAATATCTCTGTTAGTAAACATGCCCTAATTATTTGAGTATCATGGTTGATGAAGAATTTTGAGATATGAGATTATTTAAAATTTATTGAATAAATGTGATGTGTCAATGGTGTGTAATAGAAAAACCACTTATTTTTAAGATCATGAATGTAGATGCTCTTAGGACATCCTGGATTTTTTTGGCGATCATTTTGATGATGTGGAAGTTTTTTTAATGATCATGAATGAGAAGTTGTGATTATTTTATAAGATTATTTTGAATCTAGTACTCCCTCCATATTTAAATGACACAAGGATTAAGGGAAAATAGTAGGGGTAATATATAGAAAAAGTATGAGAGGAGGTGAAAAAGTAAGAAAAAGAGAATAAAAAGTAAAAAAAGTAAGAGTAGTTGAGTATTTTTAAAGAAAAAACTTACCAAAAGGGAAAGTGTATGAAACTTTTAAATACATCCCAAAATGGAAAGTGTATGAAACTTTAAAACATGAAGAGAGTATCAAATATCAAATCTGGATTATTTTAAGATTATTTTCAAACTTTTAGATATTCTCTAAAAGTTTACAACATGGTGACTCTTGGAATTAAACTTTAAGATTATTTTCCTTGCTTGTGAGTGTACGTGGCTTGTTGGTACATTTAATAAATTAAGTGAGAGATTTTTTTGAATTTCATTGTATGTCCCAAAAAAATATAGGAAAATTGAGATCATAGATGAAATTAAATTGATAGGTTTTGAGATTATTTCTGTGTGAATTATGTGGCGATAATAAATCATAAAAAACAGTTAATTTGAGGAGCATGAATGGAGATGCTCTCATTACATTTTAAACAACGAGGATCAGTATTAAATACCTTGTGCATTATATTGATAACACAATTGAGTATTAGAATTGTGCAATTAAGTATCATGAATCACACATAATATATGCTTCAAATTAATTAATTAATTTAAGTATATTATCATTGTATTATTGCAAAAATTATGTATTAATTTTCTCTTAATTTTATAATTTAATATCAATACACATATCATTTTAACTACATACTCATTAGGTATAAGTTAAAATACTTGGTGTGCACGGTACAACCGTTTGTATCATATAATTTATAAATGTTCATCCCATCCGTTGGTTCAAATTTATGAAGTTCTAAATAAAGTGTTGGATTGTCAATGATAGTTAGTACCCTTAACTTATGTCAATACACTTTGTGCATGACATATTAAAAGATTTATTTACCCTTACTAACTCTCCTAACGTTTATAAACCGTTAGTGAATTATCCAAAACCATCTGGTTCAATTTTGATGATAATTTACTTAATTAAAAATTCTCTCTGTTTTCTGGAAAAAAAAATTATCTATGTTTCTTAAAACTTAGTCAAGTTTGACCGACACGGAGATAAATAAAATAAAATTATGTGATTGATGTTTGTGCAGAGAAGATAGAAGTAACTGATATCACAAATTCTTTATTAAAAGAGAAATTGACAATGTTAGTGGGACAATAAAAAAAGAAAGTTGATTTTTTTAGGGAACGGAGAGAATATTTTAAATTATAGAATTATACATATATAACACATACACATCTACAAACTCAATCTGTACATAAACTATTATGTTTGATAACATTATTGTTGTAATTTATAATAAGAATCTACTGCCGTTACAACTATTTTATATACTTAAATGAAAAACATAATCAACTCGTACAATCACATAATATTAAAAATATGGGCACATTATGCATACAGTAGATGGTGGACTAAATATATAATTAATTCAATTGTTTACAAAAAAAAGGTAGGACAATTTCTTACATGATTTAAAAAAAAATCATAGCAATCTCACGTATAATAATTATTTACAAAAAGTATTATATTGACATTGGGCCAAAACTCTCGCGCCTTGCGCGATCAAACGCTAGTTACCATTATAATTTTAGATTTTGCCTCATTCTCGTCCGCCCAATCCTTATTTTCTCCCTCTTTACACCCAAATCTTTTCTTTCCTCATCACCCGGCTCTTATTCTTTCTTCTTTCTGTTTTATTACACATTCACCTTCTTAAATGGTGAAGCAAGATCAATTCTCAATTTTAAAAACTTTTTGAAAGATTATCAGAACTCCTCAGGTCAGACTGTCAATCTTGATAAGAGCTCATTCCTATGTGGAAAAACTTCCCTCACTCGCAGCAATCACATGAAAGATCTCTTGAGCATGAGAAAAGCTAATCTTCCGGTAAGATATTTGGGTGTAAATCTGCATAAAGGTATCAATAGATTTAATTTTTGTGGACAAATCATTCAGCAATTTGAGAAAAAGCTTACTACTTGGAAGCAAAAAAATTTATCATACGGAGGAGGCTTATTTTAATTAGGCATGTTCTCAATTCCATCCCTTTGCATGTATTAGCAGTTGATACATTGCCAAAAAAAGTTATCAAAGTGCTTAATAGCAAGATAGCTTCTTTTTTCTAGGGATCCTCAGGGAATAAACCTAAACATCACTGGATCAAGTGGGATAGCTTATGTCTTCCAACAGATGAAGGGGGATTGGGTATAAGATCTCTGACAGATATTGAAAAGGCCCTTTCTCTGAAACTGTGGTGGAAATGGAAAACAGGGGATTCCATTTGGACTGAATTTATAAGGAATAGATATGCAAGAGAAGGAGATATGATACCTAAAGTAACTGACTCCTCAGTCCGGAGAAGAATTTGTCACACTAATGATTATGCCTCCACCTTGTGCTCTGAATTGCCTTCTGGTACTTTGATCTGGAATGAGGAAACAACATGTCAGTTTTCCTTAAAGTCAGCCTATAATGAAGTTAGAAACCAAGCTCTACCAACTCTTTCCTTTAAGCACATATGGAATCCTAGGCAAGAGCTCAAAATTAAACTGCTGCAGTGGAAAATCAGAAAACGAGTCCTTCCCTTCCCTGATAAATTGAGTAGATTTAATATGGTGCTCAATCCTTCTATCTGCCCTATGTGTAGGAATAACTGTGATTCCTTGGATCATGTTTTCTTTCGCTGCAAGAAAATTCAACCCATCTGGGTTTATTTTCTGGGATTAATGAGTATACCCGTTCCAGCATATAATTGCCCTATTTATCAGATTTTCAGAAACTGTTGGCTTATTAAGGCAGGCTCAAAAGATTTGATAGATTGTTTCAGACATAATATTTCAGGCATCATATGTTGGCACATATGGAAAATCTATTCAAATCATATTTTGGGGAAAGGCAACAACATTCCATCGTCTGAGCAAATTATTCTTTCAATTAAACATTACACTCAGGATTGGTCTTATTCGTTTAAGGAGAGGAAGTTTCATTCCATTGATAACATTTTATACGAAGAGCAGCTTATAAGAAGGGATTTTCAAAAGCAGAGATTTAATATTCAGGCGGAAAAATGGAACAAGCCTAAGGTAGGAATGAAATTAAACACTGATGCTCGTTACCTATCTGGTACTGCTGCAGGGGGAGCGATCCTTCGAAATCGAAATGGCGAGCTTGTCTGGGCTGTTAGCTTTGATTTGGAAGCTTCATCTCCAATTGATGCTGAGATACAGGCGATTGTTTTTGCTTTAAAGTGGGCGGTGCGTGAAGGGTTTGGCCATTTCAACCTTGAGTCGGATTCTTCTCTGGCTATGGAGTATCTGGCAGTAAGGGAGAGCGACGCTGGAGGTCTTCAATTCAGGAAAGTTTGGTTATTGGAGAAGGGGCAAATAAGGTCAAGTACTAACAAAAAAAAGGTCAAATAAGGCCTTATTTAAGAAGCTCTGTCCGGCCATCGCCATTTGGGGTAGTTCCTGGTGAAATTTTTTGATGAAATTTTTTGAGCATCTTATTCAGTAAGTCTAGTTTACTCATACCAAATTTAAACTGAAACTTAAATCGGGAAGGCATTCAAATAAATTCTTGAAGATAACTGTGCAAGCCCATTTTGGCCCAGATAAGACTTTTCTAAGCCCAAGATCTCTTCCATCTCAACCAAGAAGCTGTTCCGTTCACCTGATCTGAATGTTTCTGATCTGAATTTTTTAAGTTCTGATCTGATCTGATCTGAATTTTTCTGATCTGATCTGATCTGATCTGAATCTTTTTGATCTGGTCTGATCTGATCTGAATCTTTCAGATCTGATCTGAATCTTTCTGATCTGATCTGAATGTTGCTGAACTGGTCTGAATGTTGTTGATCTGATCTGATCTGATCTGATCTGAATGTTTCTGATCTGATCTGATCTGAATTCTTCTGATCCGAATCTTTCTGATCTGATTTGAATATTTCTATAATTGTAATTATAATTATAATTATTAGATTTATAATTGTAATTAAAAATATAACTTAAATAAAATTACAATTATAATCATAATTATAAAAAAATAATAATTAAAATTAAATTTAAAATTATAATAATTATACTAATTACACTAATTATAAGTACAGATACAATTATAAATGTAATTATATTTTTAATTATGATTAATTTTATAATTATTATTGTAATTATAATTATAATATTTATTTCTATAATCATAATTATATCTATAATTACTAATTTAAATATATAATTACTCCGAAGTAATAATAATTACAACAATAACAACAAGAACAACAATCATATTAATAATAATGATGATTATAATTATAATTACATTGTAAATCATAATTATAATTATAATTATAATTATAAATATATTATATTATATTATATTATATTATATTATATTATATTATATTATATTATATTATATTATATTATATTATATTATATTATATTATATTATATTATATTATATTATATTATATTATATTATATTATATTATATTATATTATATTATATTATATTATATTATATTATATTATATTATATTATATTATATTATATTATATTATATTATATTATATTATATTATATTATATTATATTATATTATATTATATTATATTATATTATATTCTATTCTATTCTATTCTATTCTATTCTATTCTATTCTATTCTATTCTATTCTATTCTATTCTATTCTATTCTATTCTATTCTATTCTATTCTATTATATTCTATTATATTCTATTATATTATATTATATTATATTATATTATATTATATTATATTATATTATATTATATTATATTATATTATATTATATTATATTATATTATATTATATTATATTATATTATATTATATTATATTATATTATATTATATTATATTATATTATATTATATTATATTATATTATATTATATTATATTATATTATATTATATTATATTATATTATATTATATTATATTATATTATATTATATTATATTATATTATATTATATTATATTATATTATATTATATTATATTATATTATATTATATTATATTATATTATAATAATAATTTTATATTATTAACATTATTATTATTATATTATTAATAATATTATTATATTAATATATTAATATTATTAACAATAATTATAATATAATAATCATAATTGATATATTAATAAAAGTGATAAATCATGTTTGAATTTTTTGATCTGATCTGATCTGATCTGAATGTTTCTGATCTGATCTGAATGTTTCTGATCTGGTCTGATCTGGTCTGAATCTTTCTGATCTGATCTGAATGTTGTTGATCTGATCTGAATGTTTCTGATCTGATCTGAATCTTTCTGATCTGACCTGATCTGAATAAAATAAGATTAAGGAATAAGTAATAAGATTAAGACGAACGGAACAGCTTCTAAGCAGGTTTACTGTATGGATCTATTCGGTATTCCTTATCTTCGGATAAAGGGGTGTTTGGATCTGATTCTCAAAACTGATTCTGCTCCTTCAGGGAGCAGAAGCAGAAGCTGGAGTGTTTGGGTAAAATTGCAGAAGCACTTCTGGAGCTCTAATTTACTCTCAGAATCAGTTTTTTTAGAAGCTGGGGGGTACCAGCTTCTGAAAACTGATTCTGATTCTGCTTCTGCTTTTAAAAAAGAAGCAGAAGCAGAATCAGTTCCAAACACCCCCTAAGTTAATTTCATTTTTATTGTATTGGGCTTGGGTATGGTTTGGTCCCCCCGAAGCTCGTTTTATTTTATCTGTTTTCGTAGTATATTTTTTGAAGTATTTTATTTTGGGTCAGGTATAGCCCCCCTACAATTTTTTTCTTTCTTGTTGCTTTTGTTTTCCAGAGGTATGCCTCTGCGAGAGGTTTGGTATGGTCCCCTCTCTTGTGTATGACCTTATCTTTTAATAAAATATCGGCAAATGACTTCCGGCATTTGCCCTACGGATAAAAAAGAGTACAAATTGTCTGTGTACAGACAACTAAATGTCTATGCACGGACGTTGGTTTATGTGCAAAGCAGATGTGCCATACACATGGCACACCCAATTGTACCGTCGTATAAGAAGCTGTTCTCTTCGCCTGATCTGAATATTTCTGATCTGAATTTTTTAAGTTCTGATCTGATCTGATCTGAATCTTTCTGATCTGATCTGATCTGATCTGAATCTTTCTGATCTGATCTGATCTGATCTGATCTGATCTGAATCTTCCTGATCTGATCTGATCTGAATCTTCCTGATCTGATCTGAATGTTTCTGATCTGGTCTGATCTGATCTGAATGTTTCTGATCTGATCTGAATCCTTCTGATCTGATCTGAATCTTTCTGATCTGATCTCATTTGAATATTTCTATGATTATAATTATAATTATAATTATTATAATTGCAATTACAAATATAACTTAAATAAAATTATAATTATAATCGTAACTATACAAATAATAATAATTAAAATTAAATTTAAAATGAAAAAATTTATACATATTACACTAATTATAAATATAGATATAATTATAATTGTAATTATATTTTTAATTATAATTACTTATATAATTATAATTGTAATTATAATTACAATATTTATCTCTATAATTGTAACTATAGTTATCAATATTATTATAATTACTCCGTAAAATAATTACAATAGTAACAATAATAATAATATTAATAATTATAATAAAAATAATAATTATAATCATAAATTATAACTATAATATAATTATAAGTATATTTATAATTAATAATAATTATAATTATATTAACATTAATTATAATATTATAATATACTAATAGTAATATAAATACAATTAATATTATTATAACGATATTATTATATTAATATTATTATTACAATAACATAATAATAATAATATTATTATTATAATTAGTATTATATTATTATAATATTATATTATAATTAAAATTATAATCATAATTATAATTATGATTGTAATTATAATTATTATACTTATAATTAATTACAATTATAATTATAATTAATTATAGATATAATTATAATAATTACAATTGATATACTTATAATTATAAGAATTATAGTTGTAAGTATAATTATAATTACATATAATTATAATATAATATTATAATAATATTAATCATATTATTATTATTATAATATTGTAATAATAATAATAATAGTCTTCTTAATAATTGCATTTATATTACTATTATTATATTAAAATATTATAACTATATTAATATCTTATTTTTTTATCATATTATTATTAATATTATTAATAATAATTATATAATAATAATCATAATAGTAATAACAATAATAATAATAATAATTAATACAATAATAAAAGTGATAAATCATGTTTGAACTTTTCTGATCTGATCTGAATGTTTCTGATCTGATCTGAATGTTTCTGATCTGGTCTGATCTGATCTGAATCTTTCTGATCTGATCTGAATCTTTCTGATCTGATCTGAATCTTTCTGATCTGATCTGATCTGATCTGAATCTTTCTGATCTGATCTGATCTGATCTGAATTTTTCTGATCTGATCTGATCTGATCTGAATTTTTCTGATCTGATCTGATCTGATCTGAATAAAATAAGAATAAGTAATAAGTAATAAGAATAAGACGAACAGAACAGCACCTAAATTGCCTATTATTCATGTGCATTCTTGCCTGAGTTGCACTTAGGTTAACTATGCGGCCAGTTCTGGCCCTAAGGGTGGGGTGGGGTGGGGTGCTTTTTCCTGTTTCTAACCTCAGTCAGGTCGTAATGTGTTCATGAGACAGCCCTGGTCAAGCCAAAAACGTCCAATAAAATACAGACGTATAAAGTACAAGCCATATAAAAGCAAGCACCTCTTAAAAACTTTCATGAACATGGGCTGCCCCAGGACCAGGGGCGGACCCAAGAAGTTTATCATGGGAGGGCGGTAACTCTAACAAAATAATTTTTGGGATGGCGAAAATTATTTTTTGGTATATATATATACTAAATTTTTTATTGTTGGAGGGGCGACCGCCCCTGGGTTTGTACTACGGTCCGCCCTTGCCGAGAACAAAAATCTTTGGTTCACTCAAATTTTAGATTTTTCAAGGATTGTTTGACCAAATCTCAGTATGAACAAATAATAATAATAATAATAATAATAATAATAATAATAATAATAATAATAATAATAATCTATCAAATTAATAATATTAATAAAGGTCAACTGTGAGGTGTCCACAACATAGGCCAGAACTGCAACCGCAAATATTAAAAGAAAAAGGGAAAACTGTCAAATAGGTCCTCGAACTTTCATAAAAAGGTCAATTAAGTCCTTCTATGGGAGATTTTGTCCGGCCGTCGCGATTTCGGGTGGTTCCCGGTGGAATTTTTGATAAATGTTTTTGAGCATCTTATTCATCATGTCTAGTTTACTCATACCAAATCTCAGCTAAAAATTCGATCGGGAACGAATTCAAATTAATTCAACTTTTTCCCAATTTCTTATAGCATTCCCTTTTGATCCTTGTTGCTTGATTCACCTCATCATTCCACCAAGATGTGTCCTTTTTTGGTGGTAGACATCCTTTATATTCTCCAAGTATCTCTTTCGCCACTTTGTTAAAGATAGACTCCATTGATAACCACACATCATCCTTTTTTTTACATCATCCTCATGTGCGTCATTATCAATGAACCATACATTTTCCTCCAACATTTTCTGTGTAAAAATTTGTTGGAGATTCTCCTCTAACCTCCACCACTTTATCTTTGGCTCCACTTGTACCTTAGTCCTCCTTCTCTTTTTACCTTGAAAATCAAGCACATTCATCCTATGTTGAGTGACAACACTCTCACCTGGGATAACTTTACAATCAATGTAGCTAATTCTTCAAGTCCTCTATACTAAAAGGTACAAAGTAGTCAATTTGGGTACTATTAGCTTAAATATTATCTTATTTGATATTTTTTGTAAGTTCAACCCTATTTGAGGGTTTGTTTGCAATCAATTAAAAAAAGTGATTTTGGCTTTTTTATAAGAAAAAAGCACTTATTTTCCCAAACACTATCAACTTTTACTTTCTCGGTTTTCGTGTAGAATCTACTTTTTACCTTTTCTATTACACAAAAAGCACTTATTTTACCAAACACTACCAACTTTTACTCCTAATCACTTTTTCCCAAAAAGTGCTTTTATTTAAGCACAAGTGGTTGCAAACAGAGCCTGACTCTTTTCGACAGAGAGTATATATACTTATATTTGAGCGCACGCGCGCACAGACGATGTATATACATTGAACTCTGACGGTAGTTGGGTTTCGATGATGAAGAACTGATATGACAGCTTAAGAGGGGGATTGGTAATTAGATAAGGTCCGCAAATTTGAGGAAGTGGGTTGCCATTTTTTGTCTCCTAGTTAGATCGGAAAGATCGATTGGCTGATTCGTTCTTTCGTTTTTCTCCATACGGCCATACCACCAACTTTGTTTTTTAATATATAAAAATTTAATTAAATTAAATGGGGTTGGCCCAGGACGACATATTCAATTCATCTATTGAGATACAAGTCTGCCTTTGAAAAGATAGCTATGAATGCGTAGATATAGGTTGCAACTTGCAAGTTGAAGTGGTTTTGATGTCTGTGGTATTTCTCTATTATTACAAGGTCATAGGCTCTTCAATTGATATATGAAACCTCCTGGCGTCGAATTGAGCAGCTAAGGGCTAAGGTGTTTGTGCTGGGGAACTGGTTGTGTGAGCAAGCACAGGTAAAATTTTCTTTCATCAGTGGTGCCTAATTGGTTCCTTAGGTTCTTGTCTTTAATGTAGTATGACATTTGGAAGGTTGGTCTTATTGGAGTTTATGCTTTGTGACATTGAGTTGGCATCTTGAGGAAACCGAGCTAATTTTGGCATAGATGATGCAAACCATGTACATAAAAGTGAATAATATGATTTCAAGATTTTATCATGGACTCATGGTTCATTGAGGCTTATTTGTCGTCTATGCCGTCTCTCTTATGAGTTATTATTATAAGTTATTGCATTGAATTTGATGTTTGGAATTACTAAGCCCATTTGCCATGGCCATATACCAAGTACCAACAGTATAAGAAAGTTGGCGTTTTTAAGTTCATTTTCCATCTTTCTTTATCTTTTAAGTTTTAACATGCTCGTAGACTTGTAGGGTTGGGAGTACATTATACAGGCGTTGTCTAATTAAATTCAGTACATAAAAATGGAAGCTTTTTTTAATATTTAAGAAATTGTAGTAAGTAGTAGTAGAACACGGGTTATTTTCTCAAATAGGAGTATAGGACTATCCCTGATTTGTGCTAAAAATAGGACTGTAGGACTTATTCAGTCCTAAAGAAAGACTAAAAGTAGTTAATGATTCTTCTTATACGAGTCAATAAATCCTGTTTTCAGAAAAAACAAAAGAAATGATTAGGAGTTAAACAATTGTGAAATGCATATAGCAGTAGTCTTGCATTTATTTCAAAATAGGACTTAATTAGCTATTTAGCTCTAGTAAAAGAATGCGAGTAGATCTAATTAGGGGAGAATGGTGGTCCTGTTTGAGAAAATGCGTTATGTTTTAGTCGTATTAAATAAATTTAAGGTAGCCTGCATCTTTGTAGTTGTCTTGACAATGAATGCTAGCCTGCATGGTTGTAGTTGTATGCCAATAAATGATAGCTTGAAAGAGATTATCTTGATCTGTTATCATATTAGCCCCTCCGTGTTGTCCCGGAGAAGGGGTTTCTTTATTATATTTCTACTTTTTCTTTTTATTCTTCTTGTCTGCCTTCTCTTTTTGGCATCATTATCATGGATCGATTCATGTTAGTCGACTCCAAAATCTTTTTGGATTAAAGCTTGGATGTTGTTGTTGTTTGAGACATGTCACATGACATTGTAAAACCGTTAACTGACAAAAGATACCAATGACTGAGAAAAACATCAGCGACCCAAAAAAGTAGACCAGTACTAGACAGGCACTGCAAGACCGTCCTGAGATATCGAGACGTGGCATTGTAAGACTGGCGACAGTAGAAAGACATCGACAACTAACAAGGATTTTGACAAATAGAATTTGACGTTTGCTTGTACTGTTCCAGACTTTCAGTGACATTTCTCAGTTGATTCTCTCATTTTCCAACCTTCAACGCTTGAAAGTTGAAACCTTTTGATGCTTCAGCTTGAGGGGAGTGTTGAATGATGATTGTAAAATGTTAGGAGATCCTTGTTCGTATTACTTCCATGCATAACATTCCGTATCCAAGCCCATATACGTTAACTAAATAAACTTCCAAATATTGAAGTGCATAGCATGAAGTGGTGGAAGGTATATATTTTAGCTGCATGAGTTGATTACTCTACAGCATACTAAGGGAATTCGCTGCTTAGTATTTACTTTCCATACTTCATATATAAGACTCAACAATATTTTGCACTATTTTGATGTCCAAGGTCTGAATGCCTGTCCCCCCCGTTCATGTATTTAAGGCTCATTAATCATGTACTAGCATTAGAAGTTAGGATCTAACCCATCCTTGATATGCTCAAAACTAGAGCATGGGGGATCATTTTACTTCTGGTCATTCTGCCATTCTGTTTATTAGTCAATTTATTTATTTATTCGTTATATACATATATATTGCACTCGAAACTTGTCCTCATTTAAGTGTAAAACCTACGCCGGAGTCTCAGACATTGTTGTATTAATCTTCTTACATTTCAGAGTATGCCTTTCAAAGAATTCTTCACTGAATATGGCGAGGCAAGTCAATACGAAATCCAAGAGGTCGTTGGCAAGGGAAGTTACGGGGTTGTTGCTGCTGCAATTGACACTCATACAGGAGAGAAGGTGGCTATTAAGAAGATCAGTGATGTTTTTGAGCATGTTTCTGAAGCCACTCGTATCATGAGAGAAATAAAGCTCCTTCGCTTGCTTCGCCACCCTGATATTGTAGAAATAAAACATATAATGCTGCCTCCATGCAGTAGAGAGTTCAAAGATATCTATATTGTATTTGAGTTGATGGAATGTGACCTTCACCATGTAATTAAGACAAATGACAACCTGACACCTGAGCATTATCAGTTTTTTTTGTATCAGCTTCTTCGGGGTCTAAAGTATATGCATTCAGGTTTCAATTACTCCCTGCTGTAGAAACAACTATAAGTCGACGTCTGTTTTAAACACATCACATGGAGATAAATTTTCTAACATCTTACCTTTTTGCAGCAAATGTGTTCCATCGAGATTTAAAGCCAAAGAACATTCTTGCTAATGCAGATTGCAAATTGAAACTGTGTGATTTTGGGCTTGCTCGAGTCTCATTTGGTGATACCCCATCTGCTGTTTTCTGGACTGTAAATGTCTCCCCTCTCTTTTAGTAGTTCATGAGTTTAGTTTGTTCGTTCGTGATTCATGAGTAATAGCATTCCAAATTCTTGCAATTGTAGTTTTTTTGGTCATGCTAATGCTTGTTGGTTTTTTGAAGGACTATGTGGCAACACGTTGGTACCGAGCTCCTGAACTCTGCGGTTCATTCTTATCAAAAGTAAGCATATTTTCTACACCAAATGTTCATGCTCACATGCATACATTTTCTAATTTCAACCTTGATTGGCATTATATGCTTAGAGTGATCAATGCTCTCAAATTCCCTATATAAATTATTAACAATGTAAGACTACATGACTTCTTCTGATTTGAACCTTTTTTTTTTAACCTCATTTTGACTATGGCAAACGTCATAGTCAACTCATTCCTCACATGGTCCTTTCTAGTATGCCCACACATCCAATGCAGCATGCGCATCTCTGCCACACTCATCTTTGAATGTGACATTGTTTCACCGCCCAACACCCCGTTCCATACAGTAATGCAGGCCTAATTGCTGTCCTCTAAAATTTACCCTTAAAGAAAACCTAATGTGTTAATGTTTTGGTATGACCACTATTGCCCGCGTGAGGTAAATGTCCCCATTGCAAAGAGTGGAGATGTGGAGTCTTTGAATTCTGAAGACTTAAGCCAGGGTCCTTGGTAGAACAAAAAATGGCATGGATGGAAAAAGACACTCAGGGGGGATAGGGGTTTCATGAGGCCATAGTTGGTGAATGACCAAAAGCGTGAACAGTGCACGGCAAAAAAACTGAAAAATTGATATATTGCTGGAAGAGCCTGATAGACAGTCTATCAATTCATGTATCCAACTCGGTGACTTAAAATTCAGACTTGGTTATTGTTGCTTCCTTTCACGTATTGGACCTTCTTCATGATTAACCAATCTTTCTTAAAAAAACTTTCGAGCGACATCTCTGTATTCAAATATATAGTTTGATGGTCATCACAAGAAAGTAGCCTCATCTTAGCCATCATGCCGCTCCTTTACTGTTCTAATATCATTCAGAGGGTAAACATAGTAACATACAATGGGGTTTATTTTTGGCTCCCTGCAATCTTGCTTACATGCTACATAGGAACTGGTCTCAGGAAATGTATTCCTGCACTTCTAAGTTATAATATTTGTTGCAGTACACACCAGCAATTGACATATGGAGCATAGGATGTATATTTGCAGAAATGCTTACTGGAAAACCACTGTTTCCTGGAAAGAATGTGGTCCATCAGTTAGATATCATCACTGATTTATTGGGCACCCCCTCCGCTGCTTGCATTTCAAGGGTGTGCTCCCACTCTCCTCTCACCAATATATTTTCCAATCTTCAGTCTTTGGCCCCACCCGAGTAAAGTATTAACATATTACTTTTTTTATGCTCACAGATTCGAAATGAAAAAGCGAAAAGATATTTAAGTGGCATGAGGAAAAAGTCACCCATTCCTCTCTCAGAAAAGTTTCCATATATCGATCAACAAGCTCTTAGAATACTTGAGCGCTTGATTGCATTCGATCCCAAAGATCGTCCATCTGCTGAGGAGGTAAAATGTTCAAACACGAAACATCTAATGAATTTGCAAAAACAAGTCATCTTTATATTGATACCAATGGTTTATTGATCTCTTCAGGCACTAGCAGATCCATATTTTCATGGTTTAGCAAACGTGGAAGCAGAGCCCTCTGCTCGTCCAATTTCCAAATTTGAATTTGACTATGAAAGGAGAAAATTGACTAAAGATGATGTTAGAGATCTCATATACAGGGAGGTAATAGTCTGGCTATCTGATCTTTTCTAAATGTAGACACTGATATCTTTATTCTGCTTGTTAAGAACAATGTACTTTTATGTACGGATGCAGATTTTGGAGTACCACCCACAGATCTTGCAGGAGTATATTCATGGCTTCGATCACACTAGCTTTCTATACCCGAGGTTTTGCAATAACTTTTTCTTAAGAAGATTATATCTGTTACTTTTATTTATAGGAACATATTATTTTTCTTGCACACTGTATATTCACGGCTTCGATCAAATAAGCTTTGTATACCTGAGGTTTTGCAATAACATTTTCTTAAGAAGATTATACCTGTTAGTTGCATTTATAGGAAACTATTATTTTTCTTGCACACTGCATATTCCAAATTTTATCCTGGATCGATCAATCAACAATATAAACATTCATCCCATGATATTCCTTATAGCAGCATCCATTTTTTGGAAAAACTTTTATGCCTTATCTTTAGATTTTCTTCAACCGTTAATATAAAGGTATAGTGGAGATACAACCCAATAAAGAACCATCAAAATAGAAATTCAATTTTATTTAGATTTATTCTAGCAACCAAATATTTTTCTTTGCATGATACTAGTTTGACATGTTTATCTTAGGATTCTCCAATTTACATTTTCTAGGCATGTGAAAAACAATAGGAGATCCGTTGGTGATATAAATTTCTGATGTTTTAACTTTACACTCTTGCTCAAGTGTCCTTCAAATTTATTGCCCATTTGTTAATTTTTTTTCTTTCATATCAGCCAAGACTATTTTCCACCAAACACCACATGTTTGAATGCATTATATGAATCAGTTGATAATAAACAAATAGCTCATAAGTTGCTTTTTGATGGAAATGAAGAGAAATAAGTCTCCCAAACATGCTTATAAGTGTTCACTTTTTTGTCCCATTTTTAGTATGTCTCACATTTGTGTTCACTATCCTTTTACAATTCACCCTTTTATAATTTGATGACCCGTGGACCCATCTGCACAAGCTTTTATGATTTGTACAATCAAGGAAGGGTGAATTTGAATGATTAATAACATATTCACCTCATCCCAAAATAACCTTTCTGAGAAGTAAAAACATATCAAGGAATCTAACGAAATGACCTTATTAATTGAACTTCAAGTTCTATATTACTTGCTTTATGGTTTGTTTATTTTAAGATACAAAAGCATTTACTTGAGGATATTTCATATGTCCAGAGGTTCTAACATATGGCTTTGCGTTACATATTCAAACAGACAAATGTGCTCACATGAACCATCAAATGACTAGGCCAAGCACACCTAAAACAAAACAAGTGTTCTCACTCAGTTATTATAGCACACCCTAGATTAATGAATATTGCACCTCTCTTCACATAGACTAAAAAATGACTCAACCATCTGACCTGCTTACATATCAATCTATTATCTATCTAATAATGGGTCTCATTGAAGGTTGAAGAGTGTAAGCAAACATGTAGGTAGTGATTGTAATGTACATACAATCTAACATCAACAGTCAAAACTAGAGATCATCACACACAAAAGTACTAAGGAATCCACCAAAATGACCTCTCTTTACATATTTAAGCTCAATATTAAGTTCTTTATAATTTCCATCATTTGCAATGGAGCCAAAGATTCATTATTTTTTGGCTTGAGAATATAATGGAGTAAAGCAAAATGGCTCATTAAAGTGTCTGCGCTTCTTTGTTATGAAGCAGCATTCAGTCGATGCAATTTTGGACGCGATTTTCACTATGGGTCATCCGGAAACAGTCTCTCCCTGCTTTAGTACAGGGATAAGACTGCGTACATCCGACCCCCCTTACCCCACCGTAGGTGGGAGCCTTGCGGCACTGGGGTAAATGAAAATGAAAATGATTAAGTTCTTTATATTTCTGTTGAAGATATAATACTATCTTCTGTTCTATTTTTAAGATACACTTTCATTTTTGAGTTGTTCCAAAAATATGAACTTTTTCCTACATTAAACTCCACTGACTTTTTAATTTCCCACTTTATCCCTTCATATATCATTTCATTTTTTCACTTTTGTGGACCATCCTACGTTTTCTTACTTTTTTGGAGGTTAGAATTGTAAAACCAATTTTATCATATATTTTCTCAAAACCCACGCCAAACCTAAGTGTATCTTACTTTCTTACATTATGGGACTGAGGGAGTAGCATTTTCTCGCATGTATGGAGAGTTAATATTGGCAAATTTGGAAGATCAGTAAAAAAATATGCCTTGAATCCATAAAATGATACGCCCTTCGTCCCGAAATAATTGTCTTGTTTGTAAAACATAAGTTTTAAGAAAGTGGTTGAAAAGGTAAAATTTGTGGTTGAGATTTGAGTAGAAAAAAATGAATTGATATGAGCCACATATTATTGCCAAAAAAGGAAACAAGACAAATTTTTTGGGACATCCTAAAAAAGAAAGCAAGACAATAATTTCGGGATGGAGGGAGTAAATGTTTTGGTGGGCCTTAACTAGAAAAGACATATCACGCAAGTATATCAGCATCATCATGGATATGTATGAAGATTGTACTATAAGTGTCCGTACTAGTGTAGGGAGGACTGCGAAGTTCCCTATTACTATTGGAGTGCACCAAGGATCGACTTTGAGCCTTTTCTTATTTGCCATAGTCATGAATGAACTTACGAAGTCGATTCAAGATGAAATACCGTGGTGCATGATGTTTGCCGATGATATTCTATTGATTGATGAGACGCAATCAGGTCTTAAAGCAAAGTTGGAAGTATGACGGCAAACATTGGAGAACAAGAGTTTCAGACTAAGTCGGAGCAAGGCAGAGTACATGAAGTGCAAGTTTAGTGGAGGTAGAAGCAGCGGTAATAACGAAATTACTCTAGATGGTAAGGAGATACCGTTTAGCGATATGTTCCGTTACTTGGGCTCCATAATTCAGAAGGACGGTGAGTTAGATGGAGATGTATCTCATAGAATTAGAGCAGGGTGGATGAAGTGGAAGAGTGCGTCAGGATTTCTATGCGATAGAGATATGCCGACTAGACTGAAGGGTAAATTTTATAGGATAACAATTAGGCCGACATTACTGTATGGCGTAGAGTGTTGGGCGGTGAAACCATTTCACATTCAAAAGATGAGTGTGACAGAGATGCGCATGCTGCGGTGGATGTGTGGGCATACTAGGAAGGACCACGCGAGGAATGAGACAATCAGACAAAGGGTGGGAGTAGCACCTATTGAAGACAAGATGCGGGAGTTGCGCCTACGATGGTTTGGTCCGTAGAAGACCGAGTGATGCACCTGTCAGACGAGTTGAGATGTGTGGAGAAGAGACAGAGAAGAGAGGGAGAGGAAGGCCCAAACAGACGTGGGTTAGGGGAGTTCGACGTGATATGCTTCTTCTGGGGTTGGATGAGGGTATGACTTTGGAGAGAGCAAAGTGGAGGACGGGTATTCGTGTGGAGGAGTGATCCCGTATTATCTTTTCCCCTCATTTTTTTTTCCTTCTTCTTCTTCTTCTTCTTCTTCTTGTTTTTATCCTTTTATCCTTATATATATAAACATTATTTTTATCCTTTTATTTTATCATTTTTAGGTATATTCATCTCTTTTTATATTATCTTTTTTATAATAGCTTATCTTTTTTATCTTTATTTTCTTTCTTTTCCTTTTGATGGTGATATCATGTATCGATTCATGTTAGCCGACCCCAATATCTTTTGGGACTAAGGCTTGGATGTTGTTGTTGTTGTAGGGAGTAATTGTTTTGGGACAATATCTTTTTTCTAAAATGTCAAATTATTTGGGGCACAGAGAGTATTTTGTTTTCTTAATATCTGTGCACAAAAGAAATTGATACCTAAAATATGATACAGAGGGAGTGCACTTTGCATTCTCTTTATAATAACTCAACACATTTAACCATTTTAACCACATTCGCTACTAACATTTACATTTAGTACTTTAAGCTAAAATATACATTCCACAACAAGGTTTTAATTTGATAGGGCATGTTGGACCTGTTGCTGGTCTTCAAAGTATTTTTTGGTACTTCAATAGATCAGTATTTCATTTGGATGATATAATTGATACATGCTAAGTAAGTCATGAGTTTGAATGTTACTTAGATTAGACATGATTCCTTTGAGTGGGATCCCTTATTAGTTTGTACTCACTCCGTCCCAGTTTAAGGTTCTCACATTCCTTAGTAGGACGTTCCTAAATAAGGTTCTCATTTCTTTTATGAAAATACTAATTGTGTGATATGATTTTTTCTTGTGTTTCTAATTAGATTTCATCTACGCAGTTTTATTTTTTAATTCGCGAGGCAATATAAAATGAGAAATTTAATTTGGGAAGGAATTAGTATTAGTTAATTCGTTTCCTTATTATATGATGCCTTATCCATCTGTAGAAGGGCTCCATTGTTGAGGCACACAATCATAAATTTACCAAATTAACAAGAAGTTTTTGGATATCTGATAAACCCAACCCTATGAAGTTCAGGATCTCAACAAAATCCTAGCCAAAACTCTAAACTCATACAATTTTGTTCCATACTCAGATACTCTTTACTAATCAGCTCAGTGACGCTTCCAAGATCATCACATTTAATTATTTCCTTTGGAGTCGTATGCAGTAAGCATCGAAAGCTGTGTATGTAAATTAATTGAGCTTAAACTGAATGCTAGTCCAAGGAAGGTGTTTCTTCTAGGTTTGCATTGAAATTGTGAAAACCTATGTTGTAAAAACCGAACCGGGAGGTGACCCGGACAAATTACCGGGTCAAGGGTCAACCCGGTCAAGACCAAATAACCCGGTCAACGCTATATACATGTATATATTATATACTCCGTAAAACATATAGTTAAATTTGTAAAGTAAAAAATATTTTCCTTCCTAATAAATAAACTATTATTCCCTACGGTACATATTGATTTTTTTTACTAAACCATATACTGAATTTCAAATTAGAGGAACAAAAAATGAACATACCATCAACTAGAAAGTTATAAAAGTATTGTATAGATATGTTTTTTACTTATACCTGGAATATATAATACATATTCCAATACTCCAATAGTACTTCATACATAATAACGATAGTGCATATAATTAGTTTTCATTTTAATATCATTAAGTAATAAAAGTAGCTTTTGGGTGTAGTGATAGTTACACAATAATAATTTCTGAGAAGCTTTATAATACAACGAGCTGTTGTAGATCAATTGGTAGCATGGCTGCTATGCATTGTATTAGGTTACAGGTTTGATTCTTGTGGGCGGCACTCTCTGCACTTCAGTTTTTCTTCATGCTGGCCGGTTTGTAACGGCTTTCTGGGTTTGAGCATGCCGGGCCGGGTGCGGGTTTAAATCGGTTCACCGGTTATTTCCAATTTTGACTCAATTGACGGTTTAGAGTACAACCGGACCGGATTGATTGCCGGTTCGCCAGGTTCCAGGCCGACCCGCCCGGTCTGGTTCTTTAAACACAGGTGAAAACCACTATTCAATGTGGCTTAAATGGTTTTGCAACACCCACTAAACCTAGAAGTGTAGTTTATTTGTCAAATGTTTTGAATATGATGGTTCTTTTACAACCCTAGTCCGAAACAACATTCCCATTGGTTCCACTTCTTCAACATCACACACTTCCCTTGCCGAGCACAATATCTGCTTTTCCCGAGCTCATGGGTTGCTGCAATTGACTTCATTGCTGTTTCCTTTCTCCTCTGTGATTTCAAAATCTCAAATCAACTTATTAATCGCCCTTTTATCTGATCTCCTTCTTGGAAGCTTCTAACCGTGGTAGAATCATGTTTCTCTAGAGACAAGAGAGCATCTTCTCTATATTGTTGTGATGGACATTGTTCATTGGTGAGTGGGATAGACTACTTGGAGAAATGAGTTTTGCTAGGTGTACACATTTTGTGTACACAAAATGTGTACAAATGTCTGTCCTTCACAAAAAATTTGTCTGTCACAGATAACTCAAAAACAGATGTCTACAGACAAATTTTCTGCAAAGGACAGACATGTGTACACATTTTGTGTACACAAAATGTGTACACCAAGCATTTTTCTAGAGAAATAGGGATGGTGCAGACTGCAGAGTAGGTTTTTTGGAGTATGATATAGAGAGATTGACAAAGAAAGTTTTGAGAGGAAAAGAATGGGATGTATGTTGTGCTACAGCCAATCATGTTGATGTGATTGATATGGCATGTTTTTTTTGCCAAGTTGTTTGTATTATCAGTATTATGCAGTGTGCTATTAAATGGTTGGAGGCCTTGGGGCTGGTGTACCAAATTGGACAATGTGTGGGAAAGTGGACCACATTAGTTTCATTAGGGGTTGATTGGTTTTAGAGGAAAATATTTAGTGACCAAAAGTGCCAAAATGTAGTCGTGATACTTCAAGATTTTGAATGTAAGCTTGAGCTTCTAAAGTCAGAATGCAGATCTATAATGTACCCTGTACAGTTGTAGAACCATACCAGGTATGCTCGCAACTGGTCCAGATTGACAGTTCTCTCTTCCAGCTATATGGAAACACGTGTGACCAATGTGAAAGTCTATGTTCCCCACCCTACCTCACTAATCATCAAAATTACTTATGTGTAATGCTTTCGTGGAGTTTGGATGGCATATTATTTTGTTAGGTTCATAAATGAATTCAATTAACTTTGATTCAGTTTGTGATTCAAATTCAAATGGAAAAATTACTTTAAATAATACAAACTATCTCAATGAACCAAGAATAATATGCACTTTAGAATTAAGTTTTTATAATACAAACTACTTGAATATATATCAAAAGTGATATAAAGTAAATTTTCACTAAAAATTCAGTTAGTTAACTCATAAAAATCTAATATCAAAATATTAAATAAGTGATCGTCTTTACAAATATCACTTATTTGATGGTTCAATATTAGTTTTTATTGCCTTAAATGACCGAATTTCTTATAGAAAAGTAACTCCATATTATTTGTTTTAGATTCAGACAGTTAGTATTATTAAAAGTTATTTGTAAAGTATGTATTATTCTAGTTTCATGGAAGATAGTTGATATTATTTAAAGTTATTCTCCCAATTCAAATATGGCGATTCAAATTTTGAACTCAAATCCAAATATGAGTATATTTTTTTTATTCGAATTACATTCGAATATTGGTATATTCAATTCACATTTTAGGATATATCATTCATTTCATTTTCATTTACCCCAGTGCCGCAAAGGCTCCCACCTACGGTGGGGTAAGGGGGGGTCGGATGTACGCGGTCTTACCTCTGTACTGAAGCACAGGGAGACTGTTTCCGGATGACCCATAGTGAAAATCGTGTCCAAAATTGCATGGGCTGACTGCTACTTCATAACAAAGAAGCGCAGACAGTTTAGTGAGCCATATTGCTTTATTCCATCATATTCTCAAGCCAAAAAATAATGAATCTTTGGCTCCATTGCAAATGATGGAAACAAATTTTAGGATTTATGAATATAAATAATTAAACAGATATTAATATTGGTATAAAAACTTATACATTTCTATTTTTATGTATTTTGAAGCTTATTTGTGTTTCAAAAAGCCAAATATGGACAAATAAACCTGATTTTTATTATTAAAACCTCATTTATTTTTAATACTAATAATCAAATCGAATAAATTATATTAAACTAAGATAGTTAAGGAAAATGTTCATGTAAGGTAGGCCCAAAAGTTGCAATTTTAGGCCTCTTTCATTTGAGCTACTTCCGGGTTGAATTTTTTGATGAAATTTGGTGAGCATGTTCTCCATGAAATATAGATTATGTCCACCAAATTTTAGATTAAAATTCAATCGGGAAGTTAGCTAATTAAAATTTTGAAAATTGCACAATTTTTTAGGCCCAAAAATGCTGTTTTTTACAATAAATTATTTAACTAACTTCCCGATTGAATTTTAATATGAAATTTGGTGGACATAACCTACACTTCAAGTAGAACATGCTCAAAAACATTCATCAAAAAATTTGACCCTGAAGCACCTCAAATGAAAGAGGCCTAAGAATTACAACTTTTAGGCCTACATTACATGAACACTAGCCAGATAGTTAAATACTTAAATCTATTACAAATTGCTTCTTAGATTTAAATACTAAATGAAAACAAATACCTGCTACAACCAAATCTGAATCAATTGTCTTGATATTTGATTCTATCTGATTTGTTTATGACAATTTTTTTGGTTTATATGAGATGACATTTTATTTATTGGGAAAAAGGTTTTCTTCATTATATGCATTAACATCTGTGCATCGTTATGCCAAGGGGTTGTTTTTCTTGCTACTATTGCATCCCCCGATTTTAGTTTTGCTTTACTGTTTGTAGATACCTTAAACTATTGGCTTCTCTTCATTAGTTCACCGTATCCCGGAAATTGATTGCACATGCTTATATATTTGACTTTAACAGTGTATTATTAAGCATGTTATTATATTTCTGGATTGGATATGCTCCTTTAGTTATGCAATTGTTTTTAGCCATCCATTTGTATTTCATGTGAATGCTTACTTATTGATGTTGTGTGCTTGAATAAACATCCCACACTCATTGATTTTTCTTTGGTATTATAGCGGAGTTGATTGTTTTAAGCAACAGTTTGACATTCTTGAGGGACACCATGGGAAAAGTGTCAGAAATGCTCCTAGGCGATATGCATCCTTACCTAGGTCAGAAATATCTCACTTCATGCGATGATCAGTTGAACTCTATAGAATGACCATTCCTATATTTTCTTGAAGTGTCATATTTTGTAATTAACATCCAGGGAGCGGGTCAATGTTTCCATAGACGAAGATACTGATCATGATGGCGAATTTGAGCGGCATGTTGTAGAAGCAGTTGCTCACAAATGTCTCCACAGCCCAACTGTGTCTCGGGAGATTAGGAAATTTGATGCTGCTGATGCTTCAGACACAACGAGTCGTTCTTCTCATAATGGCCACTGTATATCTAGCAATAACAGTTCCAGCATTAGCTTTTCCAAGTCTGTTGGTGCCATATGGGAGGATAGCGAGGTAAGTGTCTCCTTATCCATTATATATTTATATAATTCAGAGTAACACATATTATATATATACACTGTACTCTATACACACACAAAACATGTACTAAGATGTGAAGTGTTTTCACTTGGACCAAACCCTATACTCCGTATATATTTTCATTAACATCTAACGAAAAATGAGAACGCATCTAAGCCATTCATTTTAATGCAATGAATGGCTAGAAGATATTAATTAGCATTTAATTAATCACTTTACTCTTATTTGGTATCATAAAATCCAACATCAATGCAGTAAAGGATGATTTTTTTCTGCATATAACTTGGTCTTTACACTTGAAACTAATAAATGCACGTACACATAAACATTTACTTACACTTACACTTACACTTATGCACTTATATATACCTACACATACCCATGCATATATGTGAATTATCATGTCAGGTCATCCTGGCATGAATTTCATCAGGCCTATTTCATTTTTAGCCATTTGATCATTTTAATGGTTTAGTTTATTTTTCTCATTAGTATAATAATATTACCTACTCCCTCGGTCCTTTTTTACTTGTCATTTATTCCTTTTTGGGAAGTTTTTTATTATTGTTGCACACTTTCTATAAATTTCCATATTTGGGATTTGTTCCCTACTTTTACCACGTTTTCTTCTCTTTTCTACCTTTTTCCTCCTCTTTCCTAGTTTTTAACTTTCCCCCTTCCCTCTTTCACACCTTTTTCTACTTCAATTATTACCCCCTTCTACTTTAATTATCTGTGGAAAACGGATGCAGTATCAAATTTAAACTTTCAATTTAAATTCGTAAAAAAGAACGCCCCAAACTCTTTTTCTCATTTTCTCCACTAATCCAACGGTTAAGATCAGTTCATTATTAAAAATGAATTTCCTTTGACAAAGTTTTTTTAACATGATCTAACTGTGAAAACTAATACTTGATTTGAAAAGTGAATGAGTTGAGATAATTGAAGCCATTTTGGACATAAAATGAAATAGGCCTAACAAGTAACAAGGATGAAGTCTGCAAGACTTTACTTGATCATCTCTATATATATGTGTGCATGCCTATTTTGTTGTTTTGAAAAAGTTCGGGTAGCCACTGCCCCCTTCAGTCCTCTGGCTCCATTTCTGTATACACGTACTACGTATACATACACACATGTCCATACATACATATACACATGCCCCACATATACATATACTAAATAAATTCTTGAAACATACTGCACATTATATGTGCACAGAATGTGCAGTATGTTTCAAAAATTTATCTGAATGCCTTCCCGATCGAATTTTGAGCTGAAATTTGGTATGGATAAACTAGACTTGACGAGGAACATGCTCAAAAAATTTCATCAAAAAATTCCACCGGGAACCACCCCAAACAGTAAAGTTCGGACAGTGCCTCCCGTCCCTCCGGATGGACCTGAGCATTTCTCTACATGTGTATGCGCTAATGTGCTCACATCCACACACATATATGACCCTTGCAAAGAAAATTTATGAAAAAAGTTGGAAATATGGAAAGAAGCAATATATTTGAGTTTTTTTATTGACCCCATCCATACTGAAAGATCGAGAGACATTGCACTTTTGCTTCCTTCACTGAGAGTGATTTGGAGACCGGAAAAACAAGTCATATTGTTGGTAAATTTGCTTCTGCATCTGCGGTATATATACATATATGTGTATATGGCCTTTATCCCAGGATACAGCTTGCAAGCAATATGAAAATGAGATTAGTAGATCGCCGAAGGAGCTGGCTTGCAAGCAATATGACAATGGGATTGGTAGATCCACAAAGAAGCTAACTGCTTTGTATGCTTGAATCTTCATTATGGATGGAGTGTTTTAACGTTGTACTAATTCTTGGTAATTGTATGATTTAAAACATAAGATACTATTGTCATTACTATTGTCATATTGTGTTGTACTTGATTCTGGAAACAATATTACGGAGTATTATGCTTTGTATGACTAATTAATGTCAATATCTATACTCTAATTGCTCTCTACTGGGGGCGGTGCTGCGCATTTATGTTATTTAGCTTTTATCATTTGCATGGTCGGAATGACCATTATAACAAATATTTGTGTCAAACTCTACACCAATGCATGAACAAAGTCATGAAAGTTTATCGCCCAACACTTTTGGGGTAAGATTATAACAAAATAGTATTTCAAAAACTAACATCATCCAAGTTTTAGTCTCAACAGATTGTGAGATCAGTAACATGAATCAATATATAATATCAGAGTTAAAAGGAAAAGAAAGAATTCAAAATGATAAGATAAAAATAATACAAAAAATACATACAATGTATGTATATAATAAAAACAAATAAAAGATCAATTCGCCATATGAATACTTGCCTTACACTTTGCTCTCTCTAAAGTCATATTCTTTTACAATCCAAAAGAGGTATATCACCCCGAGTCCTTGACTCATCTAATTCATGTTTGTTTGGTATTCCCCCACTCATGCCTCTTCTCCACATCTTTAAACTCGTCTAACTCATCTATGCACGTGAACAAACTTGCTACAGTCAAAACTTCCGCATCTTAAAATCTTCAATAGGTGTTACTTTCGCTATAGTAATGCAGGCTTAATTGATATCCAAAAAAATTTACCTTTCAAATTAGTTGGCATACTTGATCAAATAGAACTCTTGACTCACTCTTCTATTTCATCTACCATGTTTTGATTATATAAGATAAATTTTCATCTAATTCACTGTTCTTCTGATTTATGGAGCCCAAGTAACAAAATTTATCTTTGATCGGTATCTCTTTATCATCTAGGCCTCTAGGGCAATCCTTCTGTTACCACGACTTCTACCTCTACAAAGTTTGCACTTCATACTTAAACACTTAGTCTTACTTTGACTAAGCTTGAAACTCTTGATTTCAAATGTTTGTCGTTATACTTCCAACTTTGATTTAACACCCGTTGTCTCATCAATCACCGTAATCCAGATATTTTCATCTTCTCCCTTCTCAACTACTCAACTATTGCTCCGTAAAGGTAGGAAATTCATGGGGAACAAGACCTCCAACACAAGGAGAAATGGGGGTGGTTGGCCAAGCAAATGAGCCACACCACCAGCCCAAAAATATACTTCCTCTATCATGATAAGATTGTCTCATATTTCCTTTTCGGTCCGTTCTACTAAAATTGTTTCATACTCCCTCAGTATTTTAATGTTTGCTACACTTTCCTTTTTTAAATGTATTCAAAAATTTGCTACATTTTCCCTTTTTGGTAAGTTTTCCTTTAAAATTACTCAATTACCCTTACTTTTTCTACTTTTTATCTTTTCTTTCATACCTTTTCACCATCTCTCTTCCTTTTTCTACACTATTCATTACCTCTACTATTTCACTCTTAAACAATGTGCCAACACCTATTGTACCAAACAAAAAATACGGAGGGAGTATCAAATTTGATAAATTTCATGTGAATCTAAATCATTATTACTTATTCTTAATTTATCAATTCAATATCAATCATATAAAAACTAATTTTCTTAATAACCGCATCACCCCCTCATACCCCAATGTTAGTGGGACAAATGTAATACTTTATAGTATACGTTATGCACACTCTATAATTCTTAATTATAAGATTTAGCGATTTAGTCTAATAATTATGTGTATGCTCGTTCTTAATCCTGTGCATTTTACATGCAAATTGATGTCCCACACCAAATAAGTTTATACAAATTATAGTCTTTCCAATAGAAATGTATCATTTTCGGCAAAACCACATTGGAAATGTTGTTCCTACCATGAAATATTCCGTCGAAAATTAGTATATTCCAAATGGGAATTCCTTATTGAGGAAAGATATATTAGACGTTCAAGAAATTAAAGTAAAGTTAGATCATCACTAATAATAAGCACAAAATTACAATGTAGGACATGCATTTCTAGCTTTCTTTCTCTGATCTTCCGCTTTCTCTCTTACAAATCTGCAATTAGTATGTTTGCCACGAAGCTGCTCGCCGTGACGTCAACAAAGCTTTCTCTTATGCAAGCAACTTAAAACCACCAATCGGGTAGATGGGGTTGAAATAATAACGGGATAAGGGTCAGTTTGGTCCTCGAAGTTGCAAAAAAGGGGTCAAATAAGTCCTTATATAGAAAATTCTGTCCAGACGTGTCATTTGAGGTGGCTCCCGGTGGAATATTTTGATGAAATTTTTTGAGCATCTTATTCATTAAGTCTAGTTTACTCATACCAAATTTCAGATAAAAATTCAATCGGGAAGACATTCAAATGAATTCTTGAAGATAACTGTGCCGTTAAAAGCGGTGTTATCTTCAAGAATTCATTTGAATGTCTTCCCGATTGAATTTTTAGCTGAAATTTAATATGAGTAAACTAGACTTAATGAATAAGATGCTCAAAAAAATTCATCACAAAATTCCACCGGGAGCCACCTCAAATGGCACGTCCGGACAGAATCTTCTATATAAGGACTTATTTGACGCCTTTTTGCAACTTCGAGGACTAAACTGACCCTTTACTCAAATAATAACTACTTCTAATATACTGTCTATAATAATCCTAAAACAATGTAGTACACCAGTGTGATGGGTAACGCGATCATCATTCCAAAAATAACCCTGTAAATAAAATAAGATCAAATTAATTTTCACTTTAATTTCCTTAGACTACTATGTTGTACGGAAATGTGGGAAGTCGGCAGAACCGCAGAACATGCAATCAGAAACATCATTTTTAATTGAAAAATATTTGTTTGAAATGACCGTGAAAACTTTTAATTGAAAACATCATTTTTTTTTGGAATGGAAAGTATACTCTTTCAATGGAGTTCCCATAGTTCATAAGTAGACTATGTACAAATGAAAAGAAAGTAAAAGAAATTGCTTCTGCAAAAATAAATAAACGATGTGTTGACAATATACTTACGCGGTGCTTAGAATGGCAGGATGGACATTGTACTCTTTAGCAAACACAAATGGTACAATCCCTTGTGGCAATGCAGCCTAGAGATGGATATATTGTTATCATTATAATTTACCAACGAGAAGCTTATTCACCAACGAGAAGCTTATTCACCAACGTTTTCTTTTCTTGATCTACGTTTTCCTTTCACCGTTCCCACAATCTCACTAACCATTATTTCTGTTGCTTTTCATCAATATATCTATGATATTTTAATATTATATTTTATATTGTGTGTTAAAATTTTCAACTTATGAATTACTAATATCAATTTTATGCTATGTTCAAAATGAGTATAGTGTTTATAATGAATGTGCATAATGGTTAAGCGAATTGAATATTCATAAATGAATATATGAGCGCATTAGAAAAATCAAATGAGCATACACAAATGAAAATTTGAACAAATTAGAGAATTCAAATGATGTACATAATAAAAATTCGAGCATACTATAGATTTTCGATACTCATTTTGTAGTTATGTATGCTCAATTGATACTGGTGTTCTGCTCATTTTAAAACGTCACATTAATGCATATCTCAAAAGTACCATATACAATGATTCTAGTACTCAATATAGAGGAAATTTGATACTCAATGAAAATGTGTTGATGCTCATCTAACAAAGTTTCTGATTTTCATATCAATGCTAATTTTGTAAGTTTGGTATGTTGATGCTATATTCATTTTAAAATTTCATATCAATGCATATTTCATAACTACCATATATATGATTCAAATACACAATAACCAAAGTTTGATACTCAAAGAAAATGTTTTGATGATCAACTAACAAAGCTTACAATTTTCATATTAATGCTCATTTTGTAAGTTAAATATGTTCATTTGATATTGATGTATGATCATTTTAAAATGTCATATAAATGCATATTTGAAAAGTATCATATTACATTAGATTCACATATTGAAATTCATAAGAGTTGATTATAGATATAATTTAATAATTTTTTATAAAAGAAAAAATAACAAAAAGAAAGTGAATTAGAAGTTATGAAACAGAGATCGCGATTCCTAATATTAGACTCCTAATACTCAACATAATTGTTCTGATGTTCGTTAAAAGTTCATTAATGCTCATTCACCAGAAACCATGATTATCATCTCAATAAAAGAGGTTTGATGCTCAGTTAAAATGTTGTGATGTTCAACTAACAAACCTTATAATTTTCATATCATTGTGCACTTTGTAAGTTGTGAATGCTCATTTGGTACTGATGTTATGCTCATTTTTAATTAAATGTCATATCAATGCATATTTCAAAAGTATCATATTACATTCGAATCGCGTATTTAAATTAATAGGAGTGGATAATAGATATAATTTAAAAAGTTTTTATAAAAGAAAATAATAGAAAAAGAAAAACAATAGAAGATATGAAGCAGAAATCATTATACTCATTGTTAGCCTCTTAATACTTAATAAAATAGGTCAGACGATCACCAAAAGTACAATATTGCTCATTTAGCGTAAGCCGTGATTTTTCGCTTAAATTACAAAATTGCCACCGAAAAAAATGACATGTACTGATTATTGGGCTGCCTTCCTTAATTGGGCCGGATGTACATACATCCGGGTGTACAATATAGGCAATCCTACGTATGATATAGTACGTAGTATTAATCTAAGAATTGAGAGGGTAATTAAATTTTGCCTTCTCATACGTGCGGCAGTTTCTGATCGTAGGAATTCCCGATGTTCTGGGCTTTCAAGGAAGACGTAGAGAAAGACAGCGAGATAGAGGTGGAGTTCTAGCGAAGCAGTAGTCCTTTCATCGACAACAATTCTAGGACGAAGTCAGGGTTGCGGTTGCCCAGCACATTCGAAGGAAGTCAATTGTTGTTTTTACGATGGCTTCTGTGGAGGACCTAGTGCACGATTAACAAGGCTTGGTTTTAGAGGACGAGGAGGAAGGCTTGCTACTGGCTGAGAGAGGGGGGCCGACGGGGGTGGAGGACAAAGGGGCAACATTCCCACTTGTGGGAACGCTTCTCACTAATAAACAAGTAAAGTTCCCTTTCTTCACAGATGTTATTGCCTCTATTTGAGGCCCTGTGAAAGGTGTTTCAATTAAAGAAATTGGTGACAATAGATATATCTTTACATTCTATTATGTGATTGATATGAAGCGTGTGATTGAGAACGGTCCTTGATAATCCGAACAAAATATGTTATTTATGCATGATTTGCAGGATGGTGAATTACTCTTACAAGTTCCATTAACTGAGGTAGACTTCTGGGTTCAGACTCATAATTTACCAATGATTTTTTACTATGAGGGATGCCAAACTTATTGGAACCACGTTAGGTAAATTAATTCAAGTTGAAGAAAGCTAATCTGATCGAGGATTCATGGAAACTATATATGAGATAATGAGGCTAAGGGTGTGCTTGGATATCAATAAGCCTTTATAAGGAAGATCAAGCTGGGTAAGATTGAGACATAGTGGTTCTGGGTTGATCTGAAGTACGAAAAACTTCCCAGTTTCTGTTTTGCGTGTGGTCTGATGGGACATGCTGATCGTTTTTGTCCTCGGACATGCATATAATAAAGGGGATTGAGCTTTAGTTAAGCTGTATAGTCCGTTGGCTAAGAGCAGTAGGAGGTAGAGGTAGAATGTTGGGAGGTAACAAATAGCTTGTAAAAGATGAGACACATGGAGCTGGACGAGGAAGAATCAGGGGGGAGGAAGAAGACAATGATGGGGAGAAGGGGACAGGAGAGTAAGATTGAGCGGTGCTTCTTTTTCCAAGGGAGTCTCCACAGGTCGCGCATATAGATAAAGTTGATAGCTGAATGGGGGAGCAAAAGAGAAGGCGAGTTACAAATAATCTAGATGTGTAAGACATGCTTGCAGAGGATATGCCAGTGGATTCACGAAAAAACGCAGAGGGGACATGCCTGGGAATTTAGGCTCTCCTGGGTCTTCTATGCAAGTTTTTTCGTAGCAGTACTCTGTTTTTATTTTTGTCTTTTCATTTAAGTCGTTTGGATTTTGTTTTTACCGGGTTGTGTTTATCCGATGTGACTTTTTTAAATACTTTTGGCACATGGCAAGTACAACATAGAACAAGTGACGAGAATACATCGTCGATCATGATGGACTTACAATTTCCCAAGTGGAGATTAGTGAATCCTATTGTTCATGAGTGAGTGATAGTTGTTGAGTTTGGTCCTAGGATATATAATGAAGTAATGTTTTCTGATTATTCTTGATTGTCTCAAGTGTGGTTGCTATTTGGTTGAATTTTATAATTTTAATATAAGTCATTTTCTCTTAAAAAAATACATATACATATACATATTTTTTGTTTTCTTTTTCTTCTTCTTTTCCCTTTTCATCCTTTGTTTGCATTCTCCTTGCACTTTCATCAATAAAATTAATCTAATTGCCAAAAAAGTACCTGTACAATGGCAATGTGGAGGAGGGCACCACGAAGACCGACAACAGCAGAAGTGGCAGCCATAATTGCCGGGCCGATGAGGAACCTCACCGCCATGGCGACAGTGGCCACTCTATTCCCACAAGAGATTATCTTTGGCTGAAGAGCCATAAATAGACCTAAAAATTAGGCAATCATCAATTGCATCAATTGTCCAACAATGAAATTGCATTCTTATTCAGTATATAATATACTTCCGTCAAACTTTGCCAAGTTTGACCGGCACAGAGAATAATAAAGTAAAAATTGTGTGATTGATGTTTGTGTAGAGGAGAGAGAAACAAGAATTACAACATAATTGATTAAAAGAGAAAATGCCAATTTTTTTGGAATGTCCTAAAAAGGAAATATGACAAAGTTCTAAGGGATGGAGGGAGTATATTCTACAGAAACAGAAATCACAAGAGTAGTATGTTTTTTTGTTGCATAACATTGTCATACTGAAAGAATAATAAGGTCATTTATTAAATACTGAATGAAATGGACGTTATTTATAATTTCATAAACAACAAAATTATAATAAAATTATCTCAATTCGTAATAAATCGTAAAAAAACACGAAAAAAATGAAAAATATTTTTTAAGAATAATATAATAAAAAAAATAAAACTTAAAAAAATAACAAACGTTAAACATAAATAAAAAATAGATATAACACTTCAAAAATATATAAAAATTACGGAGGCATTTCCTACCAATGCCACCTTCAATCGATGAAAAAAATACGAGTATTATTTTGTGCAAAAGCTGTCATTTTTATCTAAAAATGCCATTTAGATATCAGTTCTCATTTTTAGTATTTGAAAATGCTATTTTTTCCTCTAAAATGGTCATTAATATGACATTATTAACATATGTTTGCATTTTGTTCAGGTGGTCGGAGCTGGTGGTGCGGGGAGGTTTTTGAGGCAGCAACTTGAGCCCGCATTCTTTTTACGTTTTATATTAATTTTTTAATTTTTTTTAGTTTTATAAATTTTTATTTTTCTATTTTTTATTTTCATCAATTTTATATAATATTAATCTTCGTGTTTTTTTATATTTTTATATTTTTATTATAAATAAATGTAATTTATTTTATTTACTACCTCCGTCCCTTAACACTTTGCCAAAGTTGACCGGTACGGAGAATAATAAAGTAAAAACTGTGTGGTTGAGGTTTGAACAGATGAGAGAGAAATAACAGAAACCACAAAATAATTGATTAAAAGGGAAAGCAGCAAAGTTTTTTGGGAAGTCCCAAAAAGGAAAGATGGCAAAATCTTAAGGGACGGAGGGAGTATGTTTTAATTAGTAATGAAATATGAATTGTATGAAAACAAAGCAAAGATAGGATTGAAAAGATAATCCTATTTAGTGAATTTTAAAGTTATCCTATTTAGTGAATTTTCAAACTGTTTTAGTCCCATTTCGGGAACTTTCCCTTTAAAGTTTCCTTTAGTCCTATATGAGAAATTCCCCCACACTATTAGTCTTTCTTTAGTTTTGAGATGATTCTAAAGAGGTTCCAAGAAGAAATCCTTTTTAGGGCGGCTTTGCTAGCTAGATCATTATTTGCATTAGGTTAATTTAATACGGAGTATGGCATTACTTCAGCCAAGCTCTAACTTACATCATATCGTACTGTAGCAACTGTGCATTCTTTTAATTTCATTTCTTTCTGTAAGAAACAAATTATCTTATAATATTGTGATAATTCAGCAGATTTATAAGTCAGAACCTATATAGCATAGATACTTGATTAGGATATAGTATTAACGCATCAGAAACTTTTCGTATCAGATACTCTAAGATAGTCATATCGTACGTTCATGGGCTACTTATGCAATTTATTATACTTTTTGATAATTATTTTAAAATTTACAATACGTACCCTGACGGATGCACATCATTTTTCTTTAATGAAAACAACTAAAAATTAAATAATAAAAATCTTAAAAATATTTATTGGAACTCTTAGTTTTTATTTATTTAAGTATTGTTTTCAATCATCATTGAGAATCTTTTATACGTATTACAAGAATTTTGAGAACTTGCATTAATAACTTAGTGGTAGTTTGACTTGTTTCTCATTCGAAACACTGTCGTATTGATTATGATTCTGCTGAAATTTCCGAAGTTTTGGTTGAAGTGGCTGGATTGGCTGATTATGCTGATTTATGAAAAAATTATAATTAAAAGGAAAAATTGACAAGAATAATCCCACCTTTCACTGGTCATCTCATAATAATCCCATCTTTACATAATCTCATAATAATTCCACCTTTGCACCTCATCTTCTTTCATTGGACTCTGACCTATTGATGACCTACTATACCAGATTTTTTACATCTTCTTTTGAAAATCGTATATAAATAATCTCACCTTTATAAAGATATAATAAAAATGTGAAAGGTGATATTATTTATATGATCTTCAAAGATAGGATGCAAAGGTGGGATTATTCTAGGATTACGTAAAGGTGAGATTATTATGAGAAAACCAGTGAAAAGTGGATTATTCTTGTCCATTTTTCCTAATTAAAATACGGAGTATATTTTATTAAAAAGATAAAGAAAAAAGTATATGAAAAATAGCTAAAATGACCGTCTACTGTAACTTCAACCAATATAGTCAGAAAAGTAACCATAATATTATTTTTTTTCTTATTAATACATTGCACATCGCGCAAAATAAAAAATTACGTGTTTGGTGAAAAAGTTTGCTGATAAGCCTAATAAGCCAAAAAACAAGATTTCCAAACGGGCTCTATATGTATATATAAAATGCTTCAATGTCATAAATGAACATGAGATAATAAATGTACACATTTTCAATAAATTTTTTATAATTTTTAATATTTGTAAATACACTTCATAAATTTTAATATTTACAAATACATCCCATAAGTTTCCATTGGGAAAATTGATATCCATACATTTAACGAGTTCAATCCATACCAATATTATCGGTGGAACTCTACATTTTCAAAGTAAATCTGACCTAATTTAAGAGACTACAGAGTACAAGATATGTTCGATGAAAAATGCGTAATGTACACAAAATGTATACACTTTTTTTTGTACACTTGTTTGTCCCTAGTAGATAAATTGTCTGTAAATTCGAATTATCTGTGACAAACAAATTGTCTGCTAGGGATAGGAACTTAGAAAAAGACGAAATCACTCTAATCGATGAAGTAATAATTCCTAAAAGCTGAGATTTTCAACTGTTGGTACGCATTGGGGATTGTTATCCTGGCAAACATAAAATTTGGTGTTGGTACATATGATCAAAGCACATGTGTTAGTGTTACCAGTAAATTTGGTTGTCTCTTTTAACTTTTGGTTGTCCTAAAATTTTAATAATGTGTATTACTTCCGTCCCTTAAAACTTTGCCAAAGTTGATTGACACGGAGAATAATAAAGTAAAATTTTTGTGGATGAACTTTGTGTAGAGGAGAGAGAAATAACGGAAACCACACAATAATTGATTAAAAGAGAAAATGACAAAGGTTTTTGGAACGTCCTAAAAAAGAAAGATGACAAAGTTTTAAGGGACGGAAGGATTACTTTTTATTTTAATTAATGAATTTGCCCATCTTATTACTATCGTCCCTAAAAACTTTATCAAGGTTTATTGACACAAAGAATAATAAAGTAAAAACTGTGTGATTGAGGTTTATGCAGAGGAGACAGAAATAACAGAAACTAAAATATACTCCCTCTGGTCCCTATTAAAGTTCACACTTTGACTTCACACAGTTTAAGAAAATAAATTTGACTTTACTGTGGAGTGCACTGTTTGGCACTGTTCGGACACTGTTTGTTTCCTAAAATGGAAGTGTGAACTTAAATAAGGGACATCCCGAAAAGGAAAGTGGGAACTTTGGGCACGGAGGTAGTAATTGATTAAAAGGGAAAGTGACAAAATTTTTCGGGATGTCTCAAAAAGGGAAGATGACAAAATTTTAAGGGACGGATGGAGTATTTCTCTTTCATTCATACAAATTTAAACTTATACACTTTTTATTTTATAGTTTCCGCATTAGTCAAACTTGGTATTGAGAGAATAAAAAATTTGTTGATATATATAAGTAAATTTCCTTCAATTCCATGCATTTCAATTCTCCAAAGTTGATGCCCAACCCCTGAGGCACCCCCACGCCCGACCCGACATATAGCATGTTGGAGGAGGATCAGGGGCGGCCCTAATAATTTCAAAGGCAAATAGTATATAATGGGCCTAATTCTAAAAAAACAATTAATTTTTTGTCTAATCTAATGCATAACAATAATACTTCACAAATTGTATAATAAAGAAAAGACTTTTATAATTCGTCGTATTAAGCAAGTAAAATTATAGTAAGAGAACATTTTGGTTACACCTTGAAATTTATTATATTTGTAAATTTAATGAAAATCCATTTTTCTACTGAAGAAATTTTAAAACTATCACGGGATGATTTAATTTTATCATCATTCATCCTTAAAATTCAGAAATTGCAACTCAAATCGGGACGGAGGAAGTATAAATGTGAATTTACGATTTCACAATCAATTAGTCAAAAACTAGGTGACTAATAAACGAAAATGTAAATTCAATGAAAACTAAGAAGTGTGAAAAGCTATGGTAACTGATATTGAAATAAGTAACAGCATAAAAGCAAAATAAAAAAGGACATAAGAGTAATAAAAGATATAAAAGACTCCAGGATATCAGAAGTTAGATCCTATGTTCGGATTAGAAAGGATAAAAGGATCAAGAAGCTGATGTATTAACTATCTATGGTCTATTGAGTATTGACCGATGGAAGTTTATAATGAGGAATTGGAATATTGAAGTTTGAACTTTGAAGCGGTGAGGTCCTAAATGACGATTCAGTGATAGGCACCAACCCAGCAGAGAGTCCTATCTTTTCCCTATGCCGCATGAAGTTAGTGGATATACCCTAAAAACTCAACCTACTTACTCTTAATACAATGCCTTAAGATTGAGCCTAAATTTTTTACACTTTTTTTGGGCCTAGGGCGCTCGCCCTTGTTGCACCCCCCTAGGGCCACCCCTGTGGAGGATGCAAACCAACTTTGGATGCACACCAAAGTTAGCAAATTCGTAAGAGCTGTGACCCCCACATGGTTAGTGCAGGTTTCGATACTTGATCATTCTCCAACTTTCTCACCGCGTTACTAGTTGAGCTACCTATGCGGGTAACTCCATGCATTTCAAAACGCTAGTGAACGTTTATATACCTTTTTTAGTTAGGATGGTTCCAATCTCAAACCAAACCAAACCAAATAAGCATAGACTTAAACAGATGATATCAGATCAGATTGGACTAGTTCAAGCAAATCAGATTGAACTAGTTCAGACCAGTTTAAACTAGACTTCAACAGTTGTAAAATCATAACAGACATCTATGAGACAAGATCGATCAAACTAGACAAACCTAAACTTAAATACGTACTCCCTCCGTCCTATTTTACCTGTCTTACTTTCCTTTTTGGGTTGTCCCAAAATAAGTGTCATGTTTCCCTTTTTGGAAAGAAATATGTGGTTCACAACATTTTACTTTACTATACTCAAATCTCAACCACAACTTTTATCTTTTCAACCACTTTATTAAAGATTGTGCCCAAACCAAAGGAGACATATCAAATGGGAGGGAGGTAGTAGTATATTAGATTGGATCAGATCAGATCACTTCATTATATTGTAGAAAATTTCAATCGATTAAAACCATTTTTATTTTGGAGTACATAACATACCATAGTTGTTAGTAATTAATTAATTCATTTCCGCTAAGATATACTCCGTATGAGTTTTTAGATTCTTAGAGTAGGTTGCTTTTTTGTTTTTGTTTTTTATTTTATTTTTATTTTTTAATAAGAGGTTTATTCTTACTTTTGTGCTCATATGCCCATGAGGGCTGAGGCCATGATAAAGAGATAAATTCATAATATGCTATTCAAGCTAACATGCTTATTGTAGAGCACACACGTTAGCGTTAAAAAATGGTGAGCATCATATATTTCATTTCATACCTCTATATAGCTAGATAGTATATCCTCAAAAATAAAACAATGTATATTATTCATCAAAGCAACATGGATATGCTCGATCTTTATATGTTTTCCCACTAGTTACCCTCTTAAATAACGGAATATATACTATTTTTAGTAGTTAGCCCGCTGGTCAGAAAAATGAACATCCATATACTTGTCAATTTGTTGTTTAGTTAGCAATCGACGTGGTAGATGCAATAATGTACAATACCATAATTATACTTACTTGTTATATCATATTAGCTGAAATAAAATATTAACTCTTCAATAGTTCATTTTATATGGATACAATATATTCTCTATGTTCATAAATCTATTTACGTTCTTAACATTATTTAATTATCTGATACCATGTCTCACTAATCAATTTATTTATTCAAAGTCTATTTCGACATTTCTATTTGGATCATAACACTGTTTTTTATTTAGGCGATCGAGCTTAATTAGTAATATTAATTATTAATTATAATATCATTGCATAGGGGTTTATCTTTACATTTGATTACACGCAGTTTCACTTTTTAATTTATTAATTATAATATCATTACAAAAGGTTTATCAAAACAAATGACTATGTCGATTAATAAAAATTTACTTTAAAAATCATTTTGAGACGAATGAAGCATTTTAGTAGTGTGTTTTAAAACACAGCATTCAGTTTTTAAAACAAATTTATATAAATAGATTACTAAATTGGGACTAAAGTAATGAACTAATTAAATTGGAGTACTCACCTAAGCTAAACATGGCCATACCAAGGCCAGCATCAGAAAGGATGGATATGGACTTGTCTATGATTTTGGGCATGTGGACATGCCACCTGCAAATTATGGTCCATGCAAATATACAATCAATGTATCAATCAAATAGATTGGGGGAAAAGCCATTAAAAAAATTATGGTCCATGCAAATATACATACAATCAATTTATCAATCAAACAGATTGGGAAAAAGCCATAAAAACATTATGGTCCAGGCAAATATACAATCAATTTATATACTCCGTATCAATCAAATAGATTGGGAGAAAACCATAAAAAAAAGAGATTATTGGGAAAAAAGTCAAAGCCATGTTAGAAAAAAGTGGGACAAAAAGAATTTTTATCTTACCGGTACGAAATAAGGGACCAAATCAGACCAATGAGGCTGGAGTATGTGTTAGGGTTCCGGATCAGCTTTCGCCAAACCATGATTAATATCAGCCGCGTCATGACGCTCGCCGGCGGCATCGGTTTTCTGCGGCCGGAGTCTGGCGGTTGAGCAGGGGAGGCGGACCCCATTTTGGTGGGGAGTTGTACTTCCTTTTCAGATTTCTCCTCGTGCCCTTCTTTTGCCTCACCAAAGGGGTAGAAGCTGCAGCCTTCCATGTCACTATTAATTATGGCTTCAATAATGCAAAGTCAAAAGACAAGAAAGAAACATTTGTATTAAAGAAAGAACATCGCATGCATAGAAGAGTCAAATACGTTACGTATCTATTAAAAATTCATTAAATATAATTAAAATGTACATAGAGAAATGATCGTGTCAGGTCGGCTTGACAAGATCCACCGTCCGGCCAAAGTCATTTGGATCCTTCCCCGTGAAATTGTTGACAATTTTTTTTGAACATGTTATTCGTGAAGTGTACGTAATTGATGTCCACCAAATTGAAGCTTGAAATTAGACAGTTAAATAAATTATTTAAAAACACTGGACTATATATATATATATATTAATATATATATATATATAAACAGTGCAATATTTTTCAATTCCACAGTTGACTGACTTCCCGATTCAAATTTTAGCTAAAATTTTAAACATGCTTACAAAATTTCATTTAAAAATTTCACCGTAAACCACATCAAAAGAAGGCGGTCAGACGGCATATGATCTTGTTAGGCCAACTTGACAGGATTAATTTTTACTCTATGTAGACATATATACAGGGGCGGTCCGGACAGTTTCAAGGCCTAGGGGCAAATATTTTATAATGGGCCTAATTTAAAAAATAAAAATAAAGAATTTTTTTTATCTAATCTAATGCATAACAATTATACTTCAAGAATTGTATAATGAAGAAAAGATTGTTATAATTCTCCGTATTAAGCAAGTAAAATTGCAGTTAGAGAACATTTTTGTTACACCTCGAAACTTATTATAAATTTAATGAAAAACCATTTTTTTACTGAAAAAATTTTAAAACTATCAGGGGATGATTTAATTTTATCGTCACTCAACCTTAAAACTCAAACATTGCAACTCAAATCGGGCCGGAGGAAGTATAAATGTGAATTTGTGATTTCAAGATCACTAAGTCAAAAACTAGGTGACTAATCAACGAAAATGTAAATTCAATGAAAAATGAAAAGGGTGAAAAACAATGATAACTGATCTTGAAAAAAGTAAGAGCATAATTGCAAAATATAAAAGCACATAAGAGTAATAAAAGAAATAAAGGACTCCAGGTTATCAGAAGTTAGAATCATATATATGTGCGGTTTAGGAAGGATAAAAGGCTCAAGAAATTGATGTATCAACTATCTATGACCTATTGAGTATTGACTGATGGAATTTCATAATGAGGAATTGGAATATTGAGGTTTGAACTTTGGAGCAGCGAGGGCCTAAATGACGGTTCAGTGATAGGCACCAACCTAGCTGAGAGTCGTGTCTTTATTCAGATTTTTTTACGCCTTCAGAAGTTAGTGAATATAGCCTAAAAATTCAGCCTACTCACTCTTAGTACAAAGCTTTAAGATTGGGCCTAAATTTTTTACACTATTTTTTGGGCCTAGGGCGCCCGCCCCAGCTGCACCCCCCCTAGGGCCACCCCTGCATATATATAGTGCAAAAATAAAATAGTCATTGTTTTGTACTTTTTTTGAAAGCCCATTGTTTTGTACTTTGAATCGGAATCAATCACTTCTAATTGTATTAAGAGTCAAGATTTCATTATTTTCATTTCATTTTATGTTAGTCAACTGTTTGAAACTGTGTTTAGGGTGACACTTTCATTTCGAAGGTATATGGAGCACATTGATATTTACCTTTTCTAGAACATAGTAATGGTTCGAAGCATTACATACCAGTACTCAGACTTTTCTCGTCTGTTTGATGATTCTGATTGATTTGTTTGTGATTAAGAATTATTCTAAATAGGATTAAAACATGGTTAAAACTCCAAATTAGGACTTCATGTTTTATATTGCCTAAATAGGACTAAACATTACCATTATACCCTTATATAATTAAATCCCTAATCCTTTACTCATCGAAGCCTGGTATTCCTCTGTCATTGATCGCAACTCAAGTCCATCATCGAAGCTACAGTGCGCACCAGAGAATCCCTTCGCCGCCTCTCTTCGTCGCCTCCCTTCGCCGCCGATATTGCATCGGTTGTAATCGTCTGACTTCGATGATTTCGACCGCCAAGTGAATAGTATGTAATTGGTTCATATCGATCTCTTCTTTCTTCCTCTTCCTCTTCCTCTTCCTCTTCTCTTCCTCTTCCTCTTTTCTTCTTCCTTTTCTCATCTTCTTCCAGATCCTCTGTATTTTAATTTTTCAATTTTTCTGGTGATCAAATATATGTGGATTTGAATTTTAATTTATTTAGCAATTTTGAACCTGAGAATGCAGATTCCCATAAAATGTCATTTGTTCAATCTGAGGATGTCAAACCTATTTGTAATTTGAAGAAAATGCCACTTTTATAGCAATATGCTTATAAAGGTGGCAATCTCACTTTGACATAAAATGACATTGTCATATAAAAGATGACATTTTCTACTGTAAAAAAGATGTCATTTTCTACCGTTAAAAGATGACATTTTCACATTGATAGTTGTGTCATTTTCATAGGAAATTATCTAATCATCATATAAAAATGACATTTTTATATGTTTGATATCATAAAACTGATATCATTTGACAAACAAGCCAAAAATAATATTGCCGTATTTATAAATTTATAAATATAATGTCATAAAAGCGGCATTCTTTTTTATAACAGGCATTCTCATATTCAAAAAGTGACATTTTCAAATACATTTTTATGATATTCTCATTTTTGAAATTAATCATTTCTTTCACTGGTTGTTTCATAGAAATTTGACTCTTCATCTGAAATTTCAAAATCCAAAGTTTTATTTAGAATTTTGAAAGTAATCAAACTAATAGACAAAACAAAAAAAATAGAGAACGAGGTATAAGATGGAGCAGGAAGAAGAAAGAAGTGAAGAAGGAGGAGAAGGGACTTGCCTATAGCGATGGTTTCATCGGAGGATGGTGGCAACAACTATCGTTCCTGGAGTATGGCTGCCGCATCGCTCTCGTTCCTGGAGGATGACTGCCGCTGGTGTGATTGCTTTTTTAATTAAGGGTAGTATTGTCCGGTTACCTCGTTTTAGTCCTATTTTTGTTAAATAAAACATAGGAGTCCTATTTTTGCAATTCTACCTTGTATTAGTCCTATTTAGATAAATCTCTCTTAAGAATTTAATCTATTCATCAACTGGAAATAGAAAAACTTAATTGACCTTTAATTTAGTAGGAAAGTACGTCGACTATTATTACGATAATGTTAATCTATATAAGTACATACTAGTAGTCAATTCAAAGTGATGGGTCAAAGGGCACAATGGTAAATGAGAATGTCTAGTAGATTCAAATTACGGATAAACTAGAAAAATATGTCAACAAATACTCAAATAGAATACTCCGTAGATAAAATAGTTACTTATTTTATGAAAGTTCCCTACACACTTTTAGCAACATCTATATAAAAAACCATATTTTTGTAATCTACTGTATATATCATTCCAATTTTTTTGTAATCATACACATTCTGTATATAACGGATTCAGATCCTCTGCCGTGTGGCAGAGGTGCCTTGCGGCATCCGATGGAAGGAAGAGAAAGCAGGCGCCTCGAGATGCGGAGTTCCGATCTTCGGCCGTTGGTTTGTTGATCGGACGGCCTAAGAAAGCCGGGCACCCTACCTTGCGGCAAAACAAGGCAGAGGTTCCGGATCCGTATATAACATCCCAATTTTTTGTGCACTTCAACACGATTCGTCAACACTCCATTTGCCTCCCCACATTTTGTTTTTGGACTTTTCCGAAGTACGCTTATCATGTCTATTTGTATCCCGTGTGTGATCAATGTTTTATTTATGAATAAATCTTAACTACATAGTATAAAGTTTTATTACATTACACGCATGAGGTAAAATGTAAGAAAAAAGAAAATACTCCAAGCACGACTAAAATTTACACAAAATGCACAAACATGAATATCTATTATTATTTTTAAAATATGACTTATTTGATCTTAATAAAAATATAAAAGTTTCCAATTAAGAGTGAATGCGTCATATTTTAATCTTATTTAAGGATTTTTTGCAGAAAAATATGTAAAAAGGGATTTAGAAAGAATAAATCGAAAGGTGTCGTATACTCTCCCTATATATCGCTTTAACTGTCACGTATTACTTTTCGAGTTGTATCAAATTCATTATCACCTTGTTATAGTACACTGTACACTTGTCTAAACATCACTAGTGTGTAAAAAATCTCTTATAGTATACACTAAACATATAACGATATGGACACACTACATTCACCCTTGTTGCAATACGTACTTCAAATTTAACACATCTATATCTCATCACACAATTTTAGCTATTATTATATATTAAGTTGGGCTATTATTGAATATTATTAAAATTCATTTTAAAATTTCACTTTGTGATAAATTTTGTCACACTACTTTCTATATTATACTCTCTCCGTCTCTAAAAGAACTTATAACTTTTCCTTTTCGTTTGTCCAAAAATGAACTTCTCTTTACCTTTTTGGGAAAGAATTTGTCGTTACACATTTCTCTCGCCTCTGCATAGTTCTCCACCACACGTACAAAATCCACATTCTTAATTTGTGTGCCATTTGTACTGTGGAAGAACTTTTAGGAACGGAGATAGTACTTTTTATGAATACGTTAATAATTACTACTATTAATAAAGAAAGAACATTACATGCATATAAGAGTCAAATACGTTACGCATCTATTAAAAATTCATTAAATATAATTAAAATATTCGCAGATAGAGAAATGATCGTATCAGGTCGGCTTGACAAGATCCACCGTCCGGCCAAAGCCATTTGGGATCCTTCCCGATGAATTTGTTTGATGAATTTTTTTGAGCATGTTATTCGTGAAGTGTACGTAACTGATGCCCACCAAATTGCAGCTTCAAATTAGACAATTCAATAAATGGTTTAAAAACAATGCACTATATATATATATATATTAACAACGCAATGTTATTCAATTCCACATTTGACTGACTTCTTGATCAAAATTTTAGCTAAAATTTTGTGGGGATAATTAATTTAAACTTTATGAAGAACATGCTTACAAAATTTCATCTAAAAATTTCATAATTTTTACTCTATGTAGACAAATATAGTGTTAGGCCAACTTGACAGGTCAGGTTTTTTGTACTATATATGTCTCTATACAGACATATATAGCGCAAAAATAAAATAGCCATTGTTTTGTACTTTGAATTGGAATCAATCACTTCTAATCGTATGAAGAGTTTCGAGATTTCATTATTTTCATTTCTTTTTATGTTAGTCAACTGTTTGATACTTTGATGTTGGGGTGACACTTTCATTTCGGACCTATATGCATGGTAATATGGAGCACATTGATATTTACCTATTCAAGAATAAAGTAATGGGTTCGAAGTATTCCATACCAGTACTCAGACTTTTATTATTGTCCGTTTGATGATTCTGATTGATTTGTTTGTGATTAAGAATTTAATCTATTCATCAACTTGAAATAGAAGATAAACTGATATATTTGACCTTTAGTAGGAAAGTACGTCGACTATTATTATGTTAATGTTAATCTATACTAGTAGTCAAATGACGGGTCAAAGGACACAATGGTAAATGAGAAAGTCTAGTAGGATCTACGGAGTATAATACTCGGTAATAATGGATAAATTAGGAAAATATGTCAAACAAATAGAATAGATAAATTAGTTACTTATTTTATGAAAGTTCCCTACACACTTTTAGCAACATCTATATAAACCCTATTTTTGTAATCATATACTCTGTATATAACATTCCAATTTTTTGTATACTTGAGCACAATTCGTCAACACTCCATTTGCCTCCCCACTTTTGATTTTGGACTTTTCCCAAGTACGCTTATCATGTCTATTTGTGTCCCGTATGTGATTAATGTTTTATTATGAATAAATCTTAACTATAAAATTTTAGTAAATTACATGCATTATGTAAAATGTAAGAAAAAAAGAAAATACTCCAAGTACGACTAAAATTTACACAAAATGCACAAAAATGAATACCTATTTTTATTTTTAAAATAGGAGTTATTTGATCTTAATAAAAGTATAAAAATCTCCGATTAAAAGTGTATGAGTCATATTTTAGTCTTATTTAAGGGTTGTTTTCAAAACAACACTCCATCTGGTCCTAAATAATCTTCATGGTTTGACTTTTCAGTTTTTAAGAAAGTGAAATTTATTGTTTTGACTTTCCAACCATATCCTTACAAAAAGCCAATAAAGTGTAGTGAGAGAGAGAAAGTAGATAGTAGATATATAATAAAGTAAGGTTATAAGGGTAATTTTATATTAAAAAACTTGTCAAAAATAAAAGTGTGAAGTTCATTTTGGACCTACCTGAAAAGGAAAGTGTGAATTTTATTTAGGACTGGAGAGAGCATGTAAAAAGCGATTCAGAAAAACTTGTCAAAAAACTCTCCCTATATATTGCTTGAACTGTCACATACTCCGTATTACTTTTCGAGTGGTATCAAATTCATTATCACCTTTCCTCAAAAAAAAAAATCATTATCACCTTGTTATTTTGGAAGATATTTACCTTAAAAGCAGTTATAGTAAACTTGTATATATAAACATCACTGGTGTATCAAAAATCTCCTATAGCATACACTAAACATATAACGATATGGACACACTACATTCACCTTTGTTGCAATGCTTCAAATTTCACACATCTATATCTCATCACACAATTAGCTATTTTTTTTTGAATGGAATCACACAATTAGCTATTATTATGTATTTAGTTGGGCTATTGGTGAATGTTATAAAAATTCATTTTAAAATTTCACTTTGTGATAAATTTTGTCACACTTTCTATATTATACTCCCTCCGTCCCTAAAAGAACTTCTAACTTTTCCTTTTCATTCGTCCCAAAAAGAAATTCACTTTCTTTTTTTGGTAAAGAATTTGTGGTTCACAGCAATTCTTACACATTCTTACACATTTCTCTCGTCTATGCATGACTCACTACCACACAAAATCCACTTTTTTAATCCGTGTGTCATCTGCACTATGAAAGAACTTTTAGGGACAGGGGGAGTACTTTTTATGAATACATTAATAATTACTACGGAGTACTATAATATGATCAAAAGTAGAATGTGTGTCATATACAAATATCAAAATGTTGAAAGAATATTAAAGAAGCAAAGAATGTGAAAGTGATGATTTGATATTGAGGCATATTTGGATTTATTTAAGAAATTTTATTTTTTACGATATTTTTAATTGGATTGAATTTTTTTTAGTCTGTTCTAATCTAATCTAATTTAGTCTGAATTGATCTAATCTGATCTGATAAATATTTAATTCATGTATATTTTATAATTATTCAAATCTAATTTAATTTAATCTGGTCCAATGTGATTTGGTTTTGGACAGGAAAAGAAAAGTAAGGGAGTGTTTGCAATTGCTTCAACTTTAAAAAAGTGATTTTTTAAAGTGATTTTGGAAAAAGTTATTAATAGTAAAAGTTGGTAGTGTTTGAAAAAAAGTGATTCTGGAAAAGTAAAAGTTGGTAGTGTTTGGGAAAATAAGTATTTTTTGTGTAATAGAAAAAGTGAGAAGCAGTTTAAAGCATCCTTCTACCTGCTTCCAGCTTTTAGCTTTTAAGTGATTAATTTAAGCAGAAGCTGTCATTTGAAAACACTCTTTTCAATTTTTTTTAAGCCAAAAGCTGAAAAACACTTTTTTTAAGCAAACCCAAACACTCCTTAAAAGAGTTGTTCGTGATCAGCCCAACAAAAAAAAGGTATTTGATCAGCACCAACCCATACAAAAAAGTAATCGATCTTACGTTTTGTTTCCCAGTTTCGAGGAAGACGATCAGAGACCAACATCCTGATTTCCTTGACGCCATCCGACCTGCCGGAGCTCTCATCAGCCCCGAAATCAGACCCGCCAAAAACGTGTACGCCGCCGGCTGCCGACGCCGGCGACGTACTCGAACTCCAGATGAACATGTGAAGTTCCTTTGCGTCATAGCTGTTTTTACTCTGCACAGGCAATGATTTCGATTGAGACAAAAGCTGATGCTCTGCTTCTTTTTTCGAGCTTTTCGGAGCTAAAGAAGTAATTTCCGGGTTCGGGGCAGGGTAGGCGCCGGATCGACCCGTATAAAGCTCGGCCATGGAGGATGAGTTGATGACATTATTAGTCCCGGCGGGATCGCAGTTTTCCTCGAAATCCGACGGCCGGGGAGTCGGGCCTCTGGAGGATTGCACAGAGTAAATATCTGCGGGCCCGAAATTGGATAACCGATCCGGAAACCCCATCATCGAGTACAAATCATTCGGGTTGAAATCGGATCCTCTCGGGGTCGGGTTCCTGGATGTATGTAAACTGTAAATCTCAACGCCGGTGAGATTCGACGGCCGGGGAGTCGTAGTCACAGAGATCGACCGTCTCCTCACTCTCACGCGAAGCATTCCGTCACTTCCGACCTCCGCGTCGGTCTCCAGGGAATCCAGGCCAACATCGAGCGAAACGACGTCGGATTCCACCTTGAACGAAACGATAGACGCGGCGGTTTCCGGGAACTGCTCCATTATCAGCACCTTCGCGGCGCGGTACTCGAACAGGAACAGCAACAGAGTGTACCAAATAATGCACTGCAGCACCACCACTTGTACCATCAGGCTTCCCGAGGAGTACTCGCCGCCGTACATGGCGGTCAACAGCGGGATCCCCATAACCAGAGTGTTCGGAAGTGAGGAGAGAGAGAAAATCGTTATGCTCCAGTCGAGGGAGCCGTTTCCGGTCAAAGCAGCCCAGCCGGCGAGAACGAGCAGGATGACGAGTTTTTGCAGGGTGTCGCCGGCGATGAAACGGAAGTTCATGGAGTAAGGGTCGTTTTCAGAGATGAAGTGGAAGGAGAGAAGGGGGACGGCGAAAACGGCGACGAAGCGGTTTATGCCGGCGCACTGGTCGGCGGTGAAGATTTTCCACCACCGGACGGAGCCGTAAGCTAAGATCATCGCCGCATACAGAGGAATCACCGCCGTCAAGACCACGTACAGATCGTGCCAAGTAATCATCCCGGCAAGGGTAAAATGGGTAGTAAAATTCGTTATTTAATTGTAATGATTGAAATATTTATGTTCGTTGAACCAGTAATGAACAGTTCTCTACAGAGAGAATGAGCCAATGAGGAGAGTGACATCTCCTTCTTGTGTAAACAGAGGAGTACATATCCAAATAATTGTATGGTACACCTTATTGTAAAACAGTACAGTCAACTTTTTGAGATTTTGTATTTTTATATTTTCACACGATTACGAAATGACTATTATTGTGGGGAAATATGTATTTTAGCACGGAGTAGTATCTATTAGGCTAACCGCAATCCACCCCGTCAATAAATCTAATTCCCCTCCATTTTATACGTATTCACCCAATCAATTCAGTTTTTCTCTGCAACCCAACACCGTCAATATATTAACTCAGTACATATTTTTTAAGTTAAATTCACAAATCCTTACTTTATTTAATACACATCATTTATGTGGTAATTTTATTTTTACTAATAATTATGATTTTAAAAGTCAAACATTCTGATGTAAAAAAAATAAATTCAGAGTTTAATTTTTTTGTTACTTCAGATCTATTTTTGAAAAAATTAACTCAGACATGTAGATAAAAATATTCTTAAGAATATTCTTAAAAAATTTCTTACCATGAGACTATAATTTTAACACTTGGATTTGTTTAAGAAAAAAGTTGAACCTAAAAATATACAACTAATATTTAAAAAAAAAAATTATATATATAATATTGGTGTCATATGAAAGAGAATAAAAAGTTATGAATTTTGATATATTTTTTGTAAAAATTAAAATATAAATTAATAAATTATAAAACTTCCAAATAAACTGGGGATTTTATTTAAAGTGGGCCCATGCATCAGCTTCCCTCAAACGCACCACAGCCATCCACTTCTCTCAAAGGGTGAGGGCCCAGCTAATTTCTGTCTTGCGCAGAGAGAGTCAATTGGCCGTCTACAAATAGCTCCCCACCGTTTTCTATATTGTGGATGAGACCCACCCATACATTTTTTGCTCCGCGTTGCAGCTCTTTTGGGAGTGAAAAGCTTACATTTGGGTTTTCACTCTCCCCCGTTGCAATCAGCCTTAAATTCCAATATTATTAAAAATATGATAAAATACAAAAAAGTGATCTGTTTTTTAAAATTTTAAAAATGTAACCAACATCACAATTAACTCTGCAGTGCAAAGTGACTCCGCACAAAGTGACTATGACATAAGTAACCCCACCAACCACAGTGACTGCTCCGCCGACAACAGTGACGGCCCCGCCGGCCATAGTGACTGCGTCGCCGGTCACAGTGACTGCCCCGCCGGTTACAGTGACTGCCATGCCGCCACAGTGACCCCGCCCTGCCGCCAGTGTCTCCGCCCCACAGTGACTCCCACCATATTGACTGCTCGGCTACCGCCACAATGATCGTCACAATGACACCCGCCAGCACCGCTGAATCACTGCCGCCGCACCGTACCGCCCAATTACCTTCGCCGACCACTGCCTTCGGCAGCCACCAACTCTGGCCAACGACCGCAACCACCACACCCAAGCCCCTGCCTCACCATGCCCCCTCCCCTATGTCACCCCAGCCCCCTCCCCTGCCTCGCCCAACCCCTCCCCTGTGTCACCCCAACCCCTTGCCTCACCCAGCCCCCTCCCCTGCCTTACCCAGCAATTTGGTATTCGATCCAAGGCTCAATGGATGAAGACGACGACGATTCTACTCTTATCCACCTCCCATTGACCGGACAGAAACAGAAGGAATAGAAATCAGTGCAGAAGCAGGGCGACTGCCGAGCACAGAAGGGGAGGCGGATGGAGACCGCTGAAGGCGTAGATTTGTGACTGTGAGTTCGAAGATGGAGGAGCGATGGAGATCGATCGATCCTTTCTGTGAGTTCGACGATGGAGGACGATGGAGATCGATCGATCCTTGCTGTGAGTTCGGCGATGGAGGATGATGGAGATCGATCGATCCTTGCTGTGAGTTCGGCGATGGAGGACGATGGAGATCTCTAACGCCATGTTGAAGAGGTGAGATGCGGATGAAGAAACAGATCTCGTGCGAGGGAGAACAATGAAGAGTGCGGATGCGGGTCACATTTTAAGGAAAAATTAAAATGGTCATATTTTTAGAAATTGAAACTTAGGGAGTAATATTATGGCAATTACTCCCTCCGTCCCAATTTGTTTTGCAAAGTCAACATTTTTTGGTCAACTAATGGTAAAAGTCAACCCTATTTATAAATAATTAACTCAGTTTTTAATAATTAAAATTTACATATTCATAAACTACATTAAAATCTCTTCAAAGTTATTAACATCAAATTAGAATATAATTAAAAAATGACATCCTACTTAAGCGAACAAAACAAAACTATTTGACCAAGAAAAGTCAAATTTGCAAATCAATTTGGGACGGAGGTAGTATTTCCTATTAAATTATTATATTATTTAAATTATGTGATACATTGAGCATAATTTAGGATGTACAGTTTATATATTCAAATTACTTGATACATCATTACATTGAGCATAATTTAGGATGTACTGTTTATAACCTTATTTATTTAAATTACTTGATACATTGAGCTCATTTTTTACACGATTGTTACTCCCTCCGTAACTAATTCAAGTCTTGGTTTGAATTCACATGTTTTAAGGGAGTGTTTGAGCTTCTGCTTAAAAAAAGAACTTTTTGGAAAAAGTGATTAAATAAAAGTTGATATTGTTTGGGAAAAAAGTGATTTTGAAAAGTAAAAGTTGGTAGTGTTTGGTAAAATAAGTGCTTTTTGTGTAATAGAAATGGGAAAAACACTTTTCACACGAAAGCCGAGAAAAATAAAAATTGGTAGTGTTTGGTAAATAAGTGTTTTTTTAAGCCAAAAGTCAAAAAATGTTTTTTAAGCAGTTGCAAACACTCTCTAAGACAAGGAAACTATAAGGTAAGAAATTTTAAAAATACTCTTTTGTTGGTCAGGGTAAAATCCAAGTGTTTTAGGGAGTGTTTGCAATTGCTTCAACTTTAAAAAAGTGATTTTTTAAAGTGATTTTGGGAAAAGTGATTAATAGTAAAAGTTGCTGGTGTTTGAGAAAAAAGTGATTCTGAAAAAGTAAAAGTTGATAGCGTTTGGTAAAATAAGTACTTTTTGTGTAATAGAAAAAGTGAGAAGCAGTTTAAAGCGTCATTCTACCTGCTTCCAGCTTTTAGCTTTTAAGTGATTAATTTAAGCAGAAGCTGTCATTTGAAAACACTCTTTTCAGCTTTTTAAAGCCAAAAGCTGAAAAGCGCTTTTTTTAAGCAACCCCGAACACTCCCTTAAGAGCCCAACATGAAATAAAAAAGGGCTCATAAGCCATTTGGTTCTAATAAGAGAGATTAGGTAGCCCAACTGTGACTTTGAGCTCAACTCGCTGAAAATAGCAAGTTTAATGGAGATGAATATCACAGGCCCACTTAAAAGTATGCCAAACACATTATATTATAGCCTCTAAATAAATATTACTAAGACTACAATTATTGGTGCATACAAACAAAGAGGTGAGGGAATCCCTAAAGACAAAAAGTAATCTTCTCTGGCCTCGTTCTTAAAATTGTTGAGCTAAATTAGAGAATAAGGCTCTCTTCCTATTAGTGTACACCATATGAATTATGAATTGGGACCATCCTACACATATTAGAGACCAATACTATGTGTAAAAGGTTGATTTTTTTTCTAAGGAAATTCGAATGAGTAGAAAAATACATCACATGACAAAGGAAAATATAATAGGACCCATTTTCTATTTTTGGAAGTTTTGGTAGATATTGTTGGAAAATTGTGTTAAAAAATGCATTAAATAATCAATTTCGGACAGTTTTTTGAGTGGAGTCCACGTCCGATTTGAGTCGGATCAAAGTGATTTCTAATACCCCTTGTCAAGGGTTTCGATTAGATATATGGTATACTCAAAACAGATAAGGGTGAATGTCAAATTGATTCCTGAAGTTCATTCGTTGCAATGGAGATAACTAGGAAACGAATGTCTAATATGATTTATCCCACACCAGAAAACTCAAGGAATTTTCACCCCCTTATAAGTTATAAAGGTGAACCTCTTTGAAGGCGTCAAGATTCCTAAGTGGAAAAACTCTCTTCATGCACATGAGGGAGGCCGATCAATCTCGAAAACGGAGAAGAAAAACCGCGACTTGCGTGCGCGGGCGACCTGTGGACACGAATACCGCTCGCTGTTCAACGGTCACTAGCAGACTGTTGTTGAACCATTACAACCTTTAATGCCCAACGTTCTTCTCTTTTAATGCAGTTTTAAATGGACAGTTTTTGGACATATTAATGCCCAACATTCTGTCCATTTATGTCCAACGTTCTAGTCCATTAAATGTCACTTAACACACAACAAATCCATCCCTATATATGGCTGGCGGGCGATTCTCAAAAACACACGTCACAGTTACCACATACTTTTTTAGCTAAAATTATCTTCCAGCTCTCTGAAAATTTCTTTGTTGTTCTTGCTTTGTTTCAGTTCTCCAGAATAATCGATTGTGTGCTCATACGGTTGTACGTAGCCACCGTATCTTGGGAAACTATCGTTGCAACGCTCCTAGCACCGTGAGAGGCAGCAAATGTCAGACTTAGCACTGTGAGCACGCATTAGATATGTTAAATAACATAATTTGTAATATTTAATTTGATGGTTGTATATAGATTTGCCTATAAACAAACTGTGTAAATCATAATAAATTTATTATGCTATTTTAGTGTATTAAAATGAAGAGTCAAATTAATAAAAAGATAAATCAAAAAAGGTCTAAGCAATCGAGCGTTGCGGCTCTCCCTCTTGGTAGGGTTTTGAACTTCCGCCGAGTTTGTGCAGTCACGCTTGGCAATCGGAAGACGGTGCGAGGCTATGGCGACGGGCGAATCTCAAGCACAGATCAGCGGCGAACAAAAGGACGATGACGAATTGGTTATCGATGATGATGATGAAGAGGCGCCCGAGTCGGGGGAAAACCGATTTGGTGCGTCAACAATCATAGCGATGATCCGGACTCCTCCTGAATCACCGCCAGGGGTTGAACGAGGGGCTAGGTTCAAGAAATTTATTTTGCTTACTTTGTTTTATTCATGCTTTGTTTTTATTTGGATCTTTATTTTGTTTTAGTTATGTTGTATTTTTCCAGCAAAAGAACTCTAGAACTTGGGACAAGGTACGATGAGTCTGGTCTGCAAGTTTTGGCTCAGTTAAGCCCAAATCGGGATCAACGAATTATATTGCTACTACTTCGGAGATTATTAATTCTAAGTCTGACTCTAGGGCGGACGGTAGACAGAAGACTTCTCACATTGTAACCTGCTTTCATTCTATTATGTGAATATAAACCAATTTTGTTCAAAACAAATATAAGGAGTCAAATTATTTTTTCATGATGTACATTTATTAATTAACTAGTTTTTTTTTCACGCGCGTTGCGCGATTGTGTAAATGCCCAATATATGCGTGTGTGGAATACATTTTTGTATGTCTTCTTATGCAAATCAAACTTCATATTGCAGGAACAAAGATGGAATATGTATGAAATAGGAAGAGAGGGTACATTCATTTCTCAAAGTGCAATCGTTTGAAATAGGAAGAGAGTGTACATTCATTTCTCGAAGTACAATCATCCTTACAAAATGAAGTCTTATTACAAGTAAAGCAAAACAAAAAATTACGTTCCAAATAATATGGGTCATTTAAGATTATAAAAACATAGCTGGCCTTATGTTGATTTGACTGACCTTCCTCGCACTAACCATGTTTCAAACAAAAAATAAATACATGTTATACAAAGGCAAATGATTAACATTTAGTAACCATATTAGTAGATAAAATAAAAAAGAAGTATGTAAATGGACACAGAAGTCAGAGCATAAGAAGATATCATCATGAGACTTAGAGTATCATGAGAAGCGATATATTAGCATTCCCCCACCCCACCCCCACCCTCGCATCCTGGCTCCGTCCTTGCAAACATGTGTCATTCCTCCTCATTAAAGGCAAAAGTAGAGATGCACTCATATTATGCAATTAACTAATGATTCTGGAAATTGGAAATAAATATTGTTTAGATATTATAATATCTAAAATTCGAAACTATAATTGCTAAAGTGGGGGTCGTGTTGCCGAAGCAATACCAGGCTTGCCCCAAAAGTTCAGACGAGAGCCAAAACTTACTAAAGCTTTAGTAAATGCAAATTGGAAACGATTGGACTTTAATTACTAACTAAAAAGCTATTGGAACAAACATTAAGCTCACTTAAATGGTTTTCTTCCAACTCAAAATATGCAAGAGATAAGAGTACTAATTTTTTCTTTTCCATATAGGCGGAATGAAATAAGTTGAGAAAGGAACCTCTGTTGCAAGAGTACTGAGTGTGGTACCCTTGACATCCCTCAGCAAGTGCTCGACCCCTATACATAATAAGAAAGAGAAGTGGAAATGTTGACATAAGATAGGAAAATTCAATGCAAATGTTAATGCTATCACACAGTGGCAGAGCAACAAAAACCCATTTGAACTGAAAAAAGTAAAAAAAACACAGATGTTGGGATAAGAGAACAGACCAATCTCTTCAACCTCATGAGCAACAATTTCTGAAGGGGCATGTACAAAGAAGACCTTCTGACTCTTTTGAGTTGCATTCTGCATATTTGTACAACCATTTAACATTTAACAATAAGGCAACTTTAAAACAAGAAGGTAAAAGTGTTTATGTTCTTACATCTTTGACCTCCTCAACAGCGTAGTATGCTTTAGTAGATATGTCAAGCTCTTTAGGCTGGACATCAATAATAACAAAGGGGTGATGAGAAATAAAATTGCAATGGTAGAATGCGTTTAACATAATGTACAACATTATATAGGTATAGTGTTACACCAACAAAATACATACCCAAAAGGGTGATAACTGGATTCACTATTACTCCGTATAATATTGTAGAGAAGAGAAGGAAGTTCTCAAAGTTGAGGTAGGCAGCTTGAAATATGATATGGTTCCATCTCAATCCCATTAAATCAGTTTAAGGGTCAAACATTGTTTGTGTTTGCAAACTGATGTCACAAACCACTATTAGTAAATTGAATGTTAGCTTTTCTCTACTCTCTTCGTCCCTTAAAACTTTCTCATATTTTACTTTTCAAATCAATGATATAAAATTTGATCAATGATTTTGATTAGTATAATAACTCTATGAAAGTTATAAATTTCATGCGTTTATGAAAATATTTTCAATAGAGAACATTTTATATAATTTCTAGTTTGTAAATCATTTCCTATAAAAATATAACTTGGTCAAAGTTTAACTTTATCCTTATCTATAAGTTCAAAGATGACAAAGTTTTTAAGGAATAGAGATAGTAATTTAAAGACAACCAATCACTATTGATGTGAATGAAATTTACCCTGCCTAAATCCTATACCACAAACCAATTATACTTATGACCTCATGGAAGATATTGAAGAGTTAATTTTAAATAAAGTAACACTTAAAAGTATTACGTGTTGCTTTCATAGCTTCTAAAACTGTCTCCCAATTAAACTTTACTTAGAGTTTTGATACAATAATATTAGTCATCAATGAAAATGCAAACACTTTCATTGAGACAAATACACAAACACTTGATGTGCATCATATTTGTTTAGCAATTACCTTTCAATAAAGCTTTAAAAGGGTTGTCAAACAATGAAAAATGCAAATCGTGAACTTACTTTTTCCTGTTTCTAAATCTATCAAATTGACATTACTATTAAACTCCTACATATGCTTCCCATAGAATCAAGTTACCCAACAATCAGAAACACAAAAATATGTAACTCTAACTCAGCATAGTAAATGTTGTGTTGAAGCATTTAGCTGAAATGGACTTACTGGGATGTTTAGAAATCAGATAAAAACAATAGGGAGCTTCGTAAAATAAGATACTCTTCATTGAGGCATAAATCCTGTTGGAAAAAGTGTGTTAAAATTGCATTAAATGGTCATTTTGGGGCTATTTTTTGAGTGGGGTCCACTTCCGATTTGGGACGGGGAAAAGTGGTTTCGGATTGTCCTTGCTTAGGGCTACAATTCGATATTTGGTACGCTCAAAACGGATAACGGGTGAATGAGAAATCGCTTTTCGAAGTTTACCCGTTGGAATGGAGAAAACTAGGAAAAAGTGGGTTTTAGTGTGGGTTTTTCCCACACCGAAAATCACAAGGGAATTTGAACCCTTTATAAAGGGACCCCCCCCCCCCCCCAAGGAGTTAAGCTTCCTAAAGGGAAAGGCTCTCTCACGCGCGCAGGGGTGGTGCGAATCAAATCCCGAAACCGAAGAACAAAAAGCGCGACTTGCGTGTACGGGCGACCTGCACACAACGAATACGTTTTAAGGAAATCGTGCGTAGTACGAGCTTTGGCTTATTCTGCTTCATCTCATTTCTTGTTTTTTCTTTAAGTCATTTTATTTAATTCATTTTTATTAATTAATTTTCTTTGTTTTTCTAAACACACCCAACAAATCCTTAAGTCCCGGGGTCCGTAGGCGAATCAAGGAGAGCTTCGGCAATCATGACTCAGGTAGACAGCAAATTGACGAAAGAAAAGAAGGACAGACGACTTGTAATTACCTTGTATGCAACTAGATATATAGTTAGAAGCCGGGAGTCCGAGGGGTGGAGTCGTGGAGATGCAGAGGGAACAAACTGATTGAATAGGAGTAAGATGCAAACGGAAGTGAATCGAAGACAGTAACGGAAGGGTACCAACAACACGATTCAAAAAGAATAAGTCTGACTGCGTAGGGTACATGCTATCATAACAATATGTAACCACCAACACATTTTTCATACCTAAAATATCCTTACCTCTATTCATGCTTATAATATTGTAGAGATACTCCGTAATTGATTGATGACCGTGAATATCAGAATAGAGACTATAAATTAAGGGTGGGCAAGAAAATACCGTAACCGAACCAAATAACCGAAAAATCGATGTACTTTTCGATTAACCGTACCGTAAATTTTAAAACTCGTGGTACGATTAACCAACCGCAAAAGAAAAATGTTACATGGTACGGTTACAGTTGAAATTATGTTAACAATGGTTAACCCGTAACTAGATTTGGGGAAAAAAAGGTGACAACTCCGATATCCATTTAAAAAATGGGGTACCGTACATACCATTTACTTGACTGGTCCACATCATTCTATCATTTTTAATTTAAATTTAAATAATTGAACTGCCACATTCTTATTGGTCCATGTGGACAAAGGTATGGTAACCTTATGGGTACCATAAATTCCCAAAAAAATATGCGATTTGCTACCCTCCGGCCTCCACTGTTTTAGGGGATCGTATATACGTATCTATTTTTTGTATTACGTATAATATTGTTTTTATCCTTTATTTTATGGAATTATGGAATATACTCTAGATGGTCCGTAACATAGCTATAGTTGTTATACATGACCCCATCTTTTTCTTATTCTTTCTTGATTCGGAGTCTTGGAAGAAAAGTTTCCAAATAGCTTTTGTCTGTTCCTTATAAATCCTACGTAACTACGGCTTTCCGAACCCATATTTAGAATTTCCTCGAAAGATTCCTCTTATAATCTTGCTTTATAATTTGCACGCTTGGATTGATTTCTTCTATTTCGATCCAATTATTTGTGCTTGCACTAACAGAGTAATTTTTTTTGGTCTTGATCTACTTGGAGGTGAGTAAACAGAAGTAAGCCAACATGGATTCTCATCACGTTGATCATTATGCTGTTCTTGGCTTACCCTCTGGTGAAGAAGGATTCAAGCTTTCCCAAAAAGAGATATCCAAAGCTTACCGTTCTAAAGCATTGGAATTGCATCCAGACAAGAGACTCGATGATCCAAATGCCCACGCTAATTTCCAAAAGCTGAAAACTTCATATGAGATTCTTATGGACAAGAAAGCTAGGAAACTATTTGATGATCTTTTCATGGTCAAACATGAAAAGTCCAAACGCCAATCTCACCATGATGCGAAGCGTAGGAGGATGATGGCAGACCTCGATGCAAGAGAGCGCGCCGCCTCCCGAGCCAGAGATGACGCGGCTAGAGCCCGAGAGGAGGAAGAGCGAATCAGCAACAAACTCAAAGAGGAACTCGCGAGAATCCGCGCAATGCAGGCTTACAAAACCTGCACCTTAGAGAAACCTTGCATGGGGGCTGTTAGTATAGATAAAGAGAAGGCACTTAAAGTCTCTTGGGAGAAAGGTTGTGTGGTGGGGTATACTGCCCAGCAGTTGATGGAGTTGTTTGGGGAGTTTGGTAAGGTGGAAGACGTTGTGATAAAGAGTTCTAAGAGCAAAGGGTCAGCAATTGTTGTAATGGCGTCTAAAGACGCCATTGAATCGGTTTGCGGGGTTGTTTTGGGAGATCTTTCTAATCCTCTCTTAGTGGTGCCTCTCATGCCAGTCAACATGCCAACAGATTCGTCTCCGTTTTCATGTGCATCAAGCAAACTAGGCCCCCACGAATATCAGGCATTTGAAGATTCAGTATTGGAGAAACTGCGAAAGGCTGCCCAACGACAAAAAGAGTTAGACACCCAATAGTTGTAAAGAGAACCAACCTTTAATGCTTGTTTCTAGCTTGGCTTTTCTCCCTTCTGGCATGCTCTGTATTCTTTAATGAAGATAATTCGAATTTGTTCTTTTTATTTGATTCTCTTATGCTCAATGCAAAACGTCTCATGTAACAAATTCTAATATTAGTAATATAAACAACTGAAATGTAAACAGAGTAAAAAAATCTTGCAGCAAATATATTGTCTCATAAATCAAGGAATCATCCACTACCAAGGTCTAAACTCTAAAGCCACTGTTGCTATCCAGATTGCTGGATACCGGAGTTGTCACCTTTCCAAAATATGGTATTTGTTGTCATGTCATCTCAGCTCATTATAACCGTCAGTAGCCACATTAGCTTATCCACATCATTCTCTAATTACATGTCATCCCATTTTAAGAGTGTTTCGAAAATGCCAAATAAAATAAGACATCGGGATCCCTGTTGGTGGGGATAAAGTTCCTTGCATAGATTACCCGCTAGTCTATACCGATTAGTTGTTACACTAATGCTTTTTCAGATAATTAAATAATACACGGTATATCGGAAAGAATTATCTTTTAATCATATATTACTCGTTCCTTTAGAAGTATTTTACTTCTTTCTTACGCCATTAAGAATATAAAATAATTAAAACAAAATTTAATTTAAAAATAATAACATAATTAGAAATTATAATAAAACAATTTAATTCGTGTAATTAAAAAAATAAAAAGTCAATTGAAACTTATAATAAAAAGACATAATCTGCAATATGTAATTAAAAAGGTATATATAAAATAACTCAAAACTAATAAGTAAAAGAAAATAAAGTATAAATAAATTTCATGCTGGTCCATCGCAAATTTTAAAAAATTATATACAAAATTTCATGCTGGTCAATCATAGAAGCACATACTATGATTATATTGGTCTCCGAATTTGGCAAAAGATGAATGCAACAAAAGATCACATGAGGGTACCTTTAGATTTCAGAATGAAGCTAAGCTCAAAGTAATAAACACAATCAGAAAAGTCATTCTTTTTATTTTGCTACTGAATAGATTCCGAGCCTCATCTATTCAGATGAGTGGATAACCACAAGATTAACAAAATACTCCTTCATGTATTCTCAATTTCTGTATTCAATTTTGTGTATTCCAACTGTCGTTCTCAACTTTGGGAATCACAATAATTTCAATTTTATTGATAGATAACACAACGATAGAAGAATGTAGTATAGGATGCATCCATTGACCATCAGATATGGTGACTATAACATATCTATCTCTAACTTAATTGGTCATATGGGATGCACAACTTTGAGCATAGAAGCACATACTATGAATGGTCTCTGAATCAGGTAAACGATTCTCAACCGTGAAAACATCTTCTTTGACCGGATCATAGACAAGAGTTCTCCTCTTATGGCCGTATTTCATGAAAACTTTTCCATTCTTTTCTAGAGAGAAAAAATTGAAGGTGTACAAATCTTCAGCATCACAACCAAATTTGGACAAAGAGATGTCGAATGCTCTGAACCACGACTCTCCGTTTCCATATTCTTTCATGGCCAAAATCTGAACGGTCTGTGTCTCGCTGTCCAAACGAGCTAGACAAAGGCAATCATTTACAATTCCCATGCCAATGTAGGATTCTTCCACCTTCTTTCTTGGAAGTTGCCAAGAGGCATCTCACACCTTCTTGGAAGGAGGTCTCCAACAAATAAAGATGGGAGAAGATATGGAGATAACTATGGAAGCATGGATGCAACTTCCTCTTGTCTCCAAAGTAGCCTATAAATAGAGTGTTCTATTGTTGTTCATAGTATCAGTTTAGAAAGTGAGAAAAGTGTGTGAAGAGTGAAATACACTTAGAGTAGAAGTGTATTGGTGAGGATTGGTTTTTTGTAATAGTTGAGTGTGAGAGTTTGCTCCTCCTATTGTAATTCTGTTCTTGATATTGAATAGAAGAATTTTCCAATCCCAACAAGTGGTATCAGAGCGAGGTTGAGTTTTCATACACTGTTTTCTTATTTTCAGATAAATTTCTACAGGTTAGAAAATCGTGATTTTTCAAGTTGCTCGGAATCACGATCTGATCATACCGTTAGATTCGTCTCGTCGAGACGAGAAATCTGGTATTTTTTGGGAATTTTTTGGCCACCGGAAGAGGCCGTACGCGCCGTCCAAACGCGCCGGAAAACTGCCTGCGTCATCATTGCGTCATCACGCAGTCCAGAGGAAGAAGACGAGCCACGTCAGCCGCCACGTCAGCCGCCACGTCAGTCCACGTAAGCGCCACGCCATCCGCCACGTCATCCGTGCAAGCCATCTCTAGGTGCCACGTCAGCGACACGTGGCGCCACGTCAGTGACACGTGGCGCCACGTCAGCGCCAGCGCAGAGCCAGCTGTTGCCACGTCATCCGCCTGCTGGTCTGCTCACTGGGCTGCTGCCTGAACCGGACCGAACCGGTTCGTACTTGTGGAGGCCGGTTCACCCATTTTCGGACCGGTTTTGGACAAGGTCAGACCGGTTCCTACCATTTTCGGCCATTCCGGATCCAACGGTGAGCTCCGTTTGTCCAAATTCGGCTCCGAAAATAAGGTACGAGATATTTTGAGCGTTTTATTATGGATAAATCATCATCGGACACCATGATTGCGCTCACTTCCACAAATTACAATATGTGGAAGCCTCGGATGGAGGATTTGCTAAATTTGAGGGATTTAGCTGATCCTCTTGATAATAATGGCGTGAAACCGGATAAAAAGACGGATGAAGAATGGACAAAAATGAATAGAAAAACTGTCGCACAAATTCGACAGTGGATTGATCATAGTGTGTTCCACCATGTTGCGCAAGAACAAAGTGCTTACACACTATGGGAGAAGCTTGGTAGCATGTATCAAGCAAAAACCGCACGAAATAAGACTTTACTAATGAGGCGATTAGTAAACCACAAATTACGAGGAGGTATTTCGGTGTCAGAACACACCAGTCAATTCCAGGATCTTGTGAATCAGTTGAGCACCACCGGATGGGTTCTCAAAGATGAAGAACAGGCGATACTACTCTTGAGCTCTCTACCTGACAGCTGGGAGACTCTTGTTGTCACTCTCAGCAATTCTGCTCCCAATGGCAAAGTGACTATGCAGATGGTCACAGATGCCCTTATGAACGAAGAAGCCCGAAGAAAAGAAGCCGGGACTGAACAATCATATGCCTTCGTGTCAGAAACCAGCAGACGAGGGGGAGGCAGAAATGGAGGAAGAACTCGAGGTCGAGGTAGAGGCCAAGGTCAAAACAGAGGAAATTCTCAAGTTCGCGGCAGATCACAAGAGAGAGGTATGTCCTTTGAAAACAGTACTTGGTTTGAAGGATATTGCAATTACTGTAGTAATTATGGGCACAGAAAAAGAGATTGTAGAAAGTTTCTACGAGAGCAGCCACAGACGAGTCAAAATACTAGCCAAGATGATGGTGAGACCATGGTTAGTTTGTCATCAGACGTGTGTCTTGTTACACATGGTGAACAAGAATGTTTACACGTAGGTACTCATGATGATGAGTGGGTGATTGATACAGCTGCATCATTTCACGCCACTCCACACCAGAATTTATTCACATCTTATAAGTCCGGGGACTTTGGAGCTGTGAAGATGGGAAACACCAGTTTCTCGAAGATTGTTGGCATTGGTGATGTGCACATAACAACCAATGTCGGATGCGCACTTGTGTTGAAAGATGTTCGACATGTTCCGGATCTTAGATTGAATCTTATCTCCGGTACAGCTCTGGATCAGCAAGGATATCTTAACCGATTCAAAGAAGGTACGTGGAAGTTATCTAAAGGTTCCTTGGTTGTTGCAAGAGGCCATATTTGTGGTACTCTTTATAAAACTCATGCAAAGTTGTGTCATCCAAGTCTTAATGCTGTTGAAGAAGAGATATCACCAACCTTGTGGCACCGAAGGCTAGGCCACTTGAGCGTGAAGGGATTGACAACTCTTGCAAAGAAGGAAGTCATTTCCATGGGCAAAGGTGTTGCCCTAGATCCATGCGAGCACTGTCTATTCGGGAAACAACATAAGGTTTCCTTCAGTTCTACCAGGAAGAACCATTCAGAGTTACTCAGTCTTATACACTCTGATGTATGCGGACCCATTGAAGAGGAGTCACTTGGAGGAAGCAGATATTTCGTGACATTCATTGATGATGCATCACGAAAGGTATGGGCTTATTGTTTGAAGAGTAAGGATCAAGTGTTTGATCGCTTCAAATTATTTCATGCCATGGTAGAAAGAGAAACAGGGAAGAAGCTGAAGTGCCTGCGTTCAGACAATGGAGGAGAGTACACTTCTCGGGAGTTCTCAGCATATTGCGCGGCATATGGAATCAGACATGAGAAGACGGTTCCACGAACTCCACAGCACAATGGTGTAGCCGAAAGAATGAATCGGACCATTATGGAGAAAGTTCGCTGCATGCTGAGTATGGCTAAACTACCTAAGCCATTCTGGGGTGAAGCTTTGCTGACAGCTTGTTATCTTATAAACAGGTCACCTTCTGTTCCTTTAAACTTTGAAGTGCCAGAGAAGAAATGGTCAAGAAGAGATGTTTCTTACTCTCACTTAAAAGTGTTCGGGTGCAAGGCATTTGCACATGTGTCCAAGGAGTTGAGACAGAAGCTGGATCTCAAGTCAAACCCATGCATCTTCATCGGGTATGGTGATGAAGAATTCGGATACCGGTTGTGGGATCCCGAAGTGAAGAAAGTTGTACGAAGCAAAGATGTTGTATTTCATGAAAACGAGTTTCATGGGTGTGTTCCAATAATCCGCCAACAACATACTCCAGAAGACGAAGTGCCTGTATCATCAAACATTCCTCTCAGCGACGAGGAGATGCATGATACTACTGAACAAGAGAGTGATGGTTCAGTAGGTGATGATGATACTCACAGTGATGATATTCCTCAGCAGGGGGAGCCTTCATCTGAAGACGAAGCTGAAGGTATTCATGTTCGACGTTCTATGCGAGGCATAGTTCCACAGAGAAAGTATTCCACATCCGAATGGATACTTGTTAGCGAGGGGGAGCCAACGAGCATCGCAGGAACGAGAGAAATAAAGAAAAAGGTGGAGGGGGAGATTTGTAGGATTCTTCCACCTTCTTTCTTGGAAGTTGCCAAGAGGCATCTCACACCTTCTTGGAAGGAGGTCTCCAACAAATAAAGATGGGAGAAGATATGGAGATAACTATGGAAGCATGGATGCAACTTCCTCTTGTCTCCAAAGTAGCCTATAAATAGAGTGTTCTATTGTTGTTCATAGTATCAGTTTAGAAAGTGAGAAAAGTGTGTGAAGAGTGAAATACACTTAGAGTAGAAGTGTATTGGTGAGGATTGGTTTTTTGTAATAGTTGAGTGTGAGAGTTTGCTCCTCCTATTGTAATTCTGTTCTTGATATTGAATAGAAGAATTTTCCAATCCCAACAGCCAACTATCCAATCGTCTTCTTCGCGATGACACGGTTCAGGAGAGGGCAATATTTTGAACACATCATTCGCGGGATCAAAATAAGCAATCTTATTATTGCGGCCGATAGGTATATTCCTAAATGGAGACGACCGGATATGGACGTCGTGGCATAGTGACCAATGAAATGTATTGTGGAAGTTGACGCTGCTTCTGGAGGAGTGCACTCCGCTGGGGAACGCCAAATTCTTCCACAGATTGCTTTTCAAGCATGCAAAACTCACACATCGGGTTGTAAGACCAAAGTGATGATGCTCAGCAAAACCGCGAAGTACAAGGACAATTGAACCAACAACCTCAACACAGTCTTGAGCGCTACACACTTCATTATTATAAGGATCGAACACAATTCTAAACCACTTTGTAAGTGGGTTCCACACTACGATCTTTGTTCTGGTAGTAACAAGAACAAGCTCTTTGCAAGAATCCATAATGCGTGGTCGAAATTCAAGTTCAAAGAACCTCAAGTCCTGGCCGTTGATGGTGAATAGAGACGAGGACACCCATTGAAGGCTGAGATCGGGGTTGATTGACCTCACTCTGTATTTCTTTTTGCCGTAGTAATCTGGACGGGAGGAGATGACGAGAAGTTGCAGTTTTCCGTTATGGCTGTTTCTTATTTCATTAAGGAAGGCGTGCCATTGTTTGCTGACGGGCATGCATCTGAAAAGGCACTTCACCGGCAAAAATGAAAATATATGGCGGCTCATCTCTCGGGGAAGCATTAGCACTGGGTCTTTTCTGATTGCGTCTTCCATGAGAGATCCAAGGAAGAAGATAATGGCGCGGCCGCCTGCGTTTTTGATCGATTATCACTAGGGTTTAATTAAAATACCAAGAGACGGAGATAGTAAATTAAATATACTACTACATGGGCATATGGCTGGTGCGTATACATTAAATGTTGGCGTGCCTTAATATGTCCTTCGCAATTACGTAGTAGTATAAACTTGTGTGTCCTAATATTTCCGGGACTGGTACGGTAAAACATGGAAATTTTCGAAGACACGAGGTACTCATTCCCCAATATCTTTGGGTATCTTTGGCAAATGGCTGTTAGCTGTTGTTGTTAGCTGGTTGTGTCAGCTGTTTCCTAACAGCTGGTTGTGTTAGTTGTTTTGACCGGCTGGTTATGTTAGCTGATTATAGATAACTGTTTGGTAAAATTGGTTGTTTCGAAATGGCTGATAGAGTGTAAATTGAACCAGCCAAACGAATAAGTTGCCCCCCTTAGCTTCTTCAACAATCCATTTTTTCAGCTTTTCAAACCCAACAAGCTAATTTTAAAAGTCATTTACCAAACATCATTATTAGCTTCTTTGACCAATCAAACAGCTGAAATGGGTCAAACAAGCTAAAAACCGGATGATAAGCCATTTGCCAAACATACCCTTTATCTATAATCTCTAAGAAGCTGTTCCGTTCACCTGATCTGAAGGGGGTATCCTGGATTATGAGTTTGATAGATTTTAAATGACCATAGATTTTGAAATCCGAGGGGAATCTACAAGATTGTGGTGGATTGTTTTTGTATGTAGAATTCCATCAAAATCCATTAAAATCCATCCAAATTAGTAACAATAGAAATCCATGTAATGTTTGAGGACACCCTTATTTTCATGGACTCCACAAAAATCCAAATCGGGGACACCTGGATTCTGATCTGAATTTTTTAAGTTCTGATCTGATCTGATCTGAATTTTTCTGATCTGAATCTTTCTGATCTGAATCTTTCTGATCTGATCTGAATCTTTTTGACATGATCTGATCTGATCTGAATGTTTCTGATCTGATCTGAATTCTTCTGATCTGAATCTTTCTGATCTGAATTGAATATTTCTGTAATTATAATTAAAAATATAACTTAAATAAAATTATAATTATAATCATAATTATAAAAAATATAATAATTAAAATTAAATTTAAAATTATAATAATTATACCAATTACACTAATTATAAATATAGATACAAGAAACAATGGCTCAGATATTATCTATAAGGTTCTAATGGACCAAAATATGAGTGTTTTTTAACTCTACAAAAAAGTGACCCTATTCTTCTCTCCCGATCCAAATCTACGATCTGCCTCCTCTGCGCAGTCCGCCTCCCCTCTCCCCTGCGCAATCCTTCTCCTCTTGTGCCATAGCTCGCTCGTTCATCATCGACCTCAAAGCCTACAACGACCGCCATCTGCCTCCCCTGCGCCATTCTCTGGTCATTGTCGTCATTCGTATCCCCGTCGCCTAAACCTCTCTCTCCCAAGCCGGTTATCTCCCCAAACAACTTCCTTCGACAAAGATGTGGCGAAGATGACAGCTCCACCTCCAGATCGTCACTCCAATTCGCCACTGTCTCTAGTCTGTCGCCTCCGGTTTCCACCGTCCTTGTACGCCGCAGTCGTCGTTGTCGACATCGCCATGCCCCTTGCTTTTATTTCTTCTCATTTTGTTTGATTTTGGTGGCTTCACCATCGTCGTTAACACTTAAAATTTCAGATCTGGGATGGCATGGTCGGAATCTAAATTGGTGGAGGTTGTGGCTGGGGTTACTGGCGGAGGTTGTGGGATAGCGATTGGGAGCTAGGGTTAGGGATCGCCGGTTGGATTTGGGGGCTGAGGGCTGGGGCAGGTCCGGTGTGTGGGGCAGGGCTGATGGGAATGGGGCATGGGTTAGTGCAGGGATGTGGTGATGGTGTTGGGGCAGCCGGGCAGGGCAGGGAGACAGGGTGTTGCGGCCTTGCGGGCACAGCCGCCTTCGAGTCGTTCGGATGTGGTGGTAGTTAGTGACTTAAGCGGGCGTCCATTTCACTAAGGTGGGTGAAATGGATCACAATGACATGTTTCACGGCTTCAGTGACACAGGCCGTGGCTACAGTGACACAAATGTTGGTTACAGTGACACGTCGACGGTGGTGGCAGTGACATATAGGAGTGGCGGTAGTGACATTTGTTAGTTACATTAAAATTGGATAGTGACATAAAGATAGTGACACAGTGGCGGTGTCACTGTGGCGGTGTAATTGACGTGAAAAAATTTGACGATGATGACTCTTAGTTACAAAAAAAACGAACATAGTGACATAAATTTTTCGCAGTGACATCATGTTTTCTAATTTCACATATATGACCTTCTTGATCACTTTTTTGCCCCTTTTTAAAAGTAGTCACTTTTTGGGTAATTAGTTCAAAGTTAGTAATATTCAGATAAAAACCCCTAGATACAACTATAAATGTAATTATATTCTTAATTATAATTATATAATTATTATTATTGTAATTATAATTATAATATTTATCTCTATAATTATAATTATATCTATAATTACTAACTTAAATATTTAATTACTCTAGAGTAATAATAATTACAAAAATAACAATAATAATATTATAATAATATAGTAATAATATAATAATAATATAATAATAACATTATTATTAAATCAGAATATTAATAATATTATTACCATTGTTATACTATTATATTATTATTATTATTGTTATTATTATTAATATACTATATTATAATAATAATATAATAATAATAATATATTATATTATATAATATTATATTATATTATATTATATTATATTATATTATTATAACATAATATTGTAATATTATATTATATTATATTATATTATATTATATTTGTTGGTCCCGTTTGAGTATGAAGCAGTCTAGAGGGGGGAGGGTGGGGGTGAATAGACTGCTCTGATTTTTCAGATTTTTACTCTAAGTCAATACTGACTTATGAGAGGTGGTCCAAATCTGATGATAGAGATGGTCGAGTTCTGATGGCAGAACTGGACCAGGCAGCGGATTAGAGTCTGTCTGGGTAGCCTCAAGAAAACACTAAGGCAAATGCCTTTCTGATGACTCTTAGAACAAGATCTGTTGAACACAGATTCCAACTTCTTTATAGTTATACAGTTAAAGTCTTAAGTGTAGGAATTAAAAGCACTAAAGTAAATGACACCGGGGATTTTTATAGTGGTTCAAGGAACAACGCGTTCCTCTAGTCCACTGTTCCACTAAGCTTGTAAAACGACAGTTACAACGCCTTAGTCGCTAGAACTTAAGAAGCTCTCCACGTCTTCTTCAAGCCTAGTTGCCACCCGGGATGCAGTCCTACTTCCTGATGGCTGGTCCTTTCACTGAGCTTCCCGGAAGTATACCCACTTCACCACCCCAGTTAATTGGACGTCCTTCTTTGCAGAAGATGTTTGAAAAACAGAGTTTTTCTCCAACTTGCTTCGTTATAATAGATGTGTTGATGAAGTGCTTGAAGGGTTGAAGAACGGTTGGAACTTTGCTCTTGTTGGAAGAAAGGATATGAGAATGATATCTTTCCAACGTGGGCTTTTTCTTGATTGATGATGGAGGAGTTTGAATCTCAAGAACATGTAAGTAAGAGTTGCAGCCCAGTTCTTCTGTTGTTCTTCATCGAGTATCTTTTTATACTGAGGTTGTCTACCCGTTGGAGGAGGAGACAACTGCATTGATTGGAATAGACTGCTCTGATTTTTCAGATTTTTACTCTAAGTCAATACTGACTTATGAGAGGTGGTCCAAATCTGATGATAGAGATGGTCGAGTTCTGATGGCAGAACTGGACCAGGCAGCGGATTAGAGTCTGTCTGGGTAGCCTCAAGAAAACACTAAGGCAAATGCCTTTCTGATGACTCTTAGAACAAGATCTGTTGAACACAGATTCCAACTTCTTTATAGTTATACAGTTAAAGTCTTAAGTGTAGGAATTAAAAGCACTAAAGTAAATGACACCGGGGATTTTTATAGTGGTTCAAGGAACAACGCGTTCCTCTAGTCCACTGTTCCACTAAGCTTGTAAAACGACAGTTACAACGCCTTAGTCGCTAGAACTTAAGAAGCTCTCCACGTCTTCTTCAAGCCTAGTTGCCACCCGGGATGCAGTCCTACTTCCTGATGGCTGGTCCTTTCACTGAGCTTCCCGGAAGTATACCCACTTCACCACCCCAGTTAATTGGACGTCCTTCTTTGCAGAAGATGTTTGAAAAACAGAGTTTTTCTCCAACTTGCTTCGTTATAATAGATGTGTTGATGAAGTGCTTGAAGGGTTGAAGAACGGTTGGAACTTTGCTCTTGTTGGAAGAAAGGATATGAGAATGATATCTTTCCAACGTGGGCTTTTTCTTGATTGATGATGGAGGAGTTTGAATCTCAAGAACATGTAAGTAAGAGTTGCAGCCCAGTTCTTCTGTTGTTCTTCATCGAGTATCTTTTTATACTGAGGTTGTCTACCCGTTGGAGGAGGAGACAACTGCATTGAATGCGCGTACTGTGGAGTTGACCGGTTGGATCCGCATATTTGGCAGGTTTCTATTTTTGTAACATATCTTCCAGGAGTCGGCAATTGTTGTAATGGCGTCTAAAGACGCCATTGAATTGGTTTGCGGGGTTGTTTTGGGAGATCTTTCTAATCCTCTCTTAGTGGTGCCTCTCATGCCAGTCAACCTGCCAACAGCTTCGTCTCCCTTTTCATGTGCATCAAGCAAACTAGACCCCCACGAATATCGGGCGTTTGAAGATTCAGTATTGGAGAAACTGCGAAAGGCTGCCCAACGACAAAAAGAGTTAGACACCCAATAGTTGTAAAGAGAACCAACCTTTAATGCTTGTTTCTAGCTTGGCTTTTCTCCCTTCTGGCATGCTCTGTATTCTTTAATGAAGATAATTCGAATTTGTTCTTTTTATTTGATTCTCTTATGCTCAATGCAAAACGTCTCATGTAACAAATTCTAATATTAGTAATATAAACAACTGAAATGTAAACAGAGTAAAAAAATCTTGCAGCAAATATATTGTCTCATAAATCAAGGAATCATCCACTACCAAGGTCTAAACTCTAAAGCCACTGTTGCTATCCAGATTGCACAGGATAGAAGGTAGACATTAGCTAGAAACGCATATACTCCGTATAACCTACCCAATCAGTAATATATAAGGAATGACTAAATAGTACTACGTGATAGAGACACTGCAAGTGAAAAATATCACTTCCAGTATCAGGTCGATAAAGGTTAATCTACTAAAGTGATATAAAGAAGGGGTACAGTAATTTGAGTTTGCACCCCATTTTATTATCTAACTAGTATAGTACCCGTGCATACGCACGGGAAGAAACAGTCGATGCATATATTTTTATTCATGATTTGATTAAATATTAAAATTAAAAAAAAACATTTTAGATTTCTACATTTTCGATGAAGAGTATATTAGGGAAAATTAACAGACACCACTCATTAGAATTTGCTTCTTATTAATTTTCATGATTACAATAAATATTAAAATTAATACTATTCTAAAAAAGTGATCACAATAAGTTAGTGACATGAAGCGAATACAATAAATATTAAAATTAATGATATTACTTAAATAAAGATTTGCTACTCATTCGTTAAAATTAGTGCTAATATATGAAAGAAAAAATTATCTTGCTAAATTGTTAAATGGTTTATCTTATACGTAAAAGAACTAAGTATGTATATGAGACATAATTCGCCCACTCAATTGTTAACCAACTGGCTTATTTTATATGTTGTACTTAAAAACACTACATATATGAGAAAATCCTCCGCTCAATTGTAAGTAAGTTTATCTTCTAATACCTAAAAGCACAACATATGAGAAAGAAAATTTTTTCGCTCAATTATTAGCAAACTTATCTTCTTATATCTAAATGCACTACTTATGAGAGAAGAAATTCTCCCGCTCAACTTGTAGCCGTATTATCTTCTTATATATCTAAAATCACTGCATATCGGAGAGAAAACTTTCCGCTCAATTGTTAGTCAGACGATCATACTAATTTAAAAAGAAATACATATGAGAGATAAAGTTATTCCGCTCAATTGTTAGGAATGTTATCTTCTTATTTTCATATACTTAAACACAATACATATGAGAGAGGAAATTATCTTGTTCAATTGTGAGCCGACTTATCTTATATGGATATTTAAAAGAATTACGTTTGAGAAAAAAAAAGTTATCCCGGTCAATTGGTAGTAAACTTATTTCTAATCTTCTAATACCTAAAAGCACTACATATGAGAAAGAAAATTATCCCGCTCAATTCTTAGCAAGCTTATGTGGTAATACCTGGAAGCACTACACATGAGAAAAAAAAATATCATGCTCAATTGTTAGAAACTTTATCTTCTTTAACCTAAAATCACTACACATGAGAGAAAAAATAACGATCAATTGTTAGCCGGCTTATCTTGTAACTAAAAACACTAAATATGAGAGACAAAATTCATCCGCTCAATTGTTAGCAGACTTGCCTTATAATAAAAATAACTACATATGAGAGAGAAAGTTTTATCGCTCAATTGTTAGCAAACTTATTTTCTCATACCTAAAAGCACTACATGTGAGAGAAAAACTACCCTGCTCAATTTCCCTGCTCAACTGTTTGCAAGTTTATATTCTAATATCTAGGAGCACTACATATGAAAGAGAGAAATTCTTTCACTCAATGATTAGCAAGATTATCTTCGTATATTTAAAAGGATAAAACCACTACATATGAGAGATAAAATTCTCCCACTCAATTATTAGTCAACTTATCTTATATCTTATACTTAAAAGAACTACATATGAGAGAGAAAGTTCTCCCGTTCAATTGTACTTCATAATAATAATAGGGAAATTGCTCTAAATAGGAGTAAACAACTCTGGGAATTCCAAAATAGGACCACTATGTTATTCTTTCCGAAATAAGAGTTGTTGCTGTCATGATTGAAAACTACTGTCATTAATTATAATAAATACTGCCATGTTGAATGCATAGTACTACAACTATTTGACAGTCATGTCTAAAAGATAACAGTAAATAATGTCATCTTAGTCCTATTTCGGGAAGAAAAATATAACAGTCCTATTTTGGAATTTCAGACTCTGTGTAGTCCTATTTTGGGAAATCACACATAATAATACTTAAAAATACTACATATGATAGAGAGAGAATTATGTCGCTCAATTGTCAGCCGACTTCTGTAATACCTAAAAGCAATACATATGAGAGATAAAATTGTTAGCAAGTTTATCTTTTATTCCTAATCCGTAGTATATAATACTTAAAAGCACTACATGTGAGAGAGAAAATTTTTTCGCTCAATTATTAGCAAACTTATCTTCTTATATCTAAATGCACTACTTATGAGAGAAGAAATTCTCCCGCTCAACTTGTAGCCGTATTATCTTCTTATATATCTAAAATCACTGCATATCGGAGAGAAAACTTTCCGCTCAATTGTTAGTCAGACGATCATACTAATTTAAAAAGAAATACATATGAGAGATAAAGTTATTCCGCTCAATTGTTAGGAATGTTATCTTCTTATTTTCATATACTTAAACACAGTACATATAAGAGAGGAAATTATCTTGTTCAATTGTGAGCCGACTTATCTTATATGGATATTTAAAAGAATTACGTTTGAGAAAAAAAAAGTTATCCCGGTCAATTGGTAGTAAACTTATTTCTAATCTTCTAATACCTAAAAGCACTACATATGAGAAAGAAAATTATCCCGCTCAATTCTTAGCAAGCTTATGTGGTAATACCTGGAAGCACTACACATGAGAAAAAAAAATATCATGCTCAATTGTTAGAAACTTTATCTTCTTTAACCTAAAATCACTACACATGAGAGAAAAAATAACGATCAATTGTTAGCCGGCTTATCTTGTAACTAAAAACACTAAATATGAGAGACAAAATTCATCCGCTCAATTGTTAGCAGACTTGCCTTATAATAAAAATAACTACATATGAGAGAGAAAGTTTTATCGCTCAATTGTTAGCAAACTTATTTTCTCATACCTAAAAGCACTACATGTGAGAGAAAAACTACCCTGCTCAATTTCCCTGCTCAACTGTTTGCAAGTTTATATTCTAATATCTAGGAGCACTACATATGAAAGAGAGAAATTCTTTCACTCAATGATTAGCAAGATTATCTTCGTATATTTAAAAGGATAAAACCACTACATATGAGAGATAAAATTCTCCCACTCAATTATTAGTCAACTTATCTTATATCTTATACTTAAAAGAACTACATATGAGAGAGAAAGTTCTCCCGTTCAATTGTACTTCATAATAATAATAGGGAAATTGCTCTAAATAGGAGTAAACAACTCTGGGAATTCCAAAATAGGACCACTATGTTATTCTTTCCGAAATAAGAGTTGTTGCTGTCATGATTGAAAACTACTGTCATTAATTATAATAAATACTGCCATGTTGAATGCATAGTACTACAACTATTTGACAGTCATGTCTAAAAGATAACAGTAAATAATGTCATCTTAGTCCTATTTCGGGAAGAAAAATATAACAGTCCTATTTTGGAATTTCAGACTCTGTGTAGTCCTATTTTGGGAAATCACACATAATAATACTTAAAAATACTACATATGATAGAGAGAGAATTATGTCGCTCAATTGTCAGCCGACTTCTGTAATACCTAAAAGCAATACATATGAGAGATAAAATTGTTAGCAAGTTTATCTTTTATTCCTAATCCGTAGTATATAATACTTAAAAGCACTACATGTGAGAGAGAAAATTTTTTCGCTCAATTATTAGCAAACTTATCTTCTTATATCTAAATGCACTACTTATGAGAGAAGAAATTCTCCCGCTCAACTTGTAGCCGTATTATCTTCTTATATATCTAAAATCACTGCATATCGGAGAGAAAACTTTCCGCTCAATTGTTAGTCAGACGATCATACTAATTTAAAAAGAAATACATATGAGAGATAAAGTTATTCCGCTCAATTGTTAGGAATGTTATCTTCTTATTTTCATATACTTAAACACAGTACATATGAGAGAGGAAATTATCTTGTTCAATTGTGAGCCGACTTATCTTATATGGATATTTAAAAGAATTACGTTTGAGAAAAAAAAAGTTATCCCGGTCAATTGGTAGTAAACTTATTTCTAATCTTCTAATACCTAAAAGCACTACATATGAGAAAGAAAATTATCCCGCTCAATTCTTAGCAAGCTTATGTGGTAATACCTGGAAGCACTACACATGAGAAAAAAAAATATCATGCTCAATTGTTAGAAACTTTATCTTCTTTAACCTAAAATCACTACACATGAGAGAAAAAATAACGATCAATTGTTAGCCGGCTTATCTTGTAACTAAAAACACTAAATATGAGAGACAAAATTCATCCGCTCAATTGTTAGCAGACTTGCCTTATAATAAAAATAACTACATATGAGAGAGAAAGTTTTATCGCTCAATTGTTAGCAAACTTATTTTCTCATACCTAAAAGCACTACATGTGAGAGAAAAACTACCCTGCTCAATTTCCCTGCTCAACTGTTTGCAAGTTTATATTCTAATATCTAGGAGCACTACATATGAAAGAGAGAAATTCTTTCACTCAATGATTAGCAAGATTATCTTCGTATATTTAAAAGGATAAAACCACTACATATGAGAGATAAAATTCTCCCACTCAATTATTAGTCAACTTATCTTATATCTTATACTTAAAAGAACTACATATGAGAGAGAAAGTTCTCCCGTTCAATTGTACTTCATAATAATAATAGGGAAATTGCTCTAAATAGGAGTAAACAACTCTGGGAATTCCAAAATAGGACCACTATGTTATTCTTTCCGAAATAAGAGTTGTTGCTGTCATGATTGAAAACTACTGTCATTAATTATAATAAATACTGCCATGTTGAATGCATAGTACTACAACTATTTGGCAGTCATGTCTAAAAGATAACAGTAAATAATGTCATCTTAGTCCTATTTCGGGAAGAAAAATATAACAGTCCTATTTTGGAATTTCAGACTCTGTGTAGTCCTATTTTGGGAAATCACACATAATAATACTTAAAAATACTACATATGATAGAGAGAGAATTATGTCGCTCAATTGTCAGCCGACTTCTGTAATACCTAAAAGCAATACATATGAGAGATAAAATTGTTAGCAAGTTTATCTTTTATTCCTAATCCGTAGTATATAATACTTAAAAGCACTACATGTGAGAGAGAAAATTCTTCCGCTCATAAGTGGATCTCTCTCGTTTGTTTGTACAAAATTGAAAGTTTCCAATAGTAATCAAATTCAAGTATATTTATAGTTTTGAATGACATACATGTTACTATCATAGAGATATTATTTCAACATGTTGGTTTTTTATGAAATGTGATTTTTCAAGATTCTCATTTTTTTATTGTTAAGAATTCCTTTTTTCAAAAAGTCCCTTTTTATTACCCACTGATCTTTTGTTTCTTTCATGTTCTAATTTTGATACTTAGAGCCAGTTTAGTAACACTGAAATTGGCCAGCTAAATTGTCTTGTCCTTTTGAATTGGTTGAAATTGATTCTTTTGATTTATGGATGAATTTAATTTAAAGTATATTTCACTAATGAAGTAAATAAACAAAATTATATCAAAAGTAGTTAAAAATGATTATGTGAAGTAACTTCAATTTAAAACACACCACAAATGATAAATCTATATTTTCATATTTGCCCTTGTTCTTAAAAATAATGAATAATAAATTGAACTAAATTTTGTATTTTTATTTTATTGGCACTCGATGTGATTATCATTTTCTTTTGCTAATTTTTTTTATTCTCGAGTGACATTATAATATGAAGGAATAAGGTTTGTTACACTGTAACGAAGGGAGTAGTAGTATGAAATTGGTTAAATCTGTTGAAATGGATGAAATCCTGAGAGAAGTGGTTGAATTAGTTGAGTCTATTTGTTTATGGATAATTTTAATTTAAAATAATTTTATTAATGAAATCAAGAAAAACATTATATGAAAAGTAGCTAAAATGATCATAACTTCCTTTATTCAGACATCAAAATAGATCATAAATTGAATATAGATAGTTTTAAGCATAATTATAGAGATCATTAATAAATTATATTTTTATATATTCAATATTGATCTCATATGAAATATCACAAAAAATTATGAATTTTGATATATTTTTTGTAAAAATTGGAACAAAAATGAAAAAGTTATAATACTTTAAAAAAATTGGGGTTTTTTATAGGTTGGGCCCCACCAACTGCAAATCCTACGGCTGCTCCCCTTCCATTTCAAAATGAGAAAAGGGGCAAATAAGTCTTCCAACTAACCAAAAAAGTGCAAATAAGCCCTTATATGGGAGTGTCTGTCCGACCGTCGTCATTTGGGGAGGTTCAAGGGTAAGTCCGACCGTCGTTATTCAATCAGGCACTCCTATATAAGGGCTCATTTTCACTTTTTTGGTTAGTTCGATGGCTTATTTGCCCCTTTTCCCTTTCAAAATTGGAGAAGTTCGGTATTTTGGAGTGAAAAAGCCACGTGTCATTGGTATAAAAATGAGTGAATTGAGGAGAGTCTGACACATAGGATTCATTAAGGATAAATTTGTATTTTTATGAGCTATTTCTTTTCTTATATATAAATAGATAATATAAAACAATACTTAAAGCGCTACATATGAGAGAATTTTTTCGCTCAATTGTTAGCTGGCTTATCTAATACCTAAAAACACAATATATGAGAGACAATTCTTTAGTTGAATTGTTTATTTAGTAGCTGAATTGATTGAAATTGATTTTTTTATTTATGGTAATTTTAATTATGTGATATTAATGAAGTAAATAAAAACTTACATGGAAAGGAGTAAAAATGGACTCTTTACATTAACTTTAGTTTAAAACAAACCATAAACGATAATTCTATATTTTATATTTTCCCCTTTCTTCTTAAAAGTAAAGAATAATAACTTCAGTTGAACTAAATTTTGAAGCTTTATATTATTAGCACTCGATGTGATTATTATTTTTATTTGCTAATTTTTTATTCTCACGTGACATTATAACAGGAAGGAATAAGATTTGTCATAGTTTAATGAAGGGGGCAAAAAAAAATTGAAAATAACATTTGATTTTTATTACTCGTAGGGTTGATAAATTCAAATTACTCATCGTCTTGAATTTAGACCAACTCAAAACAAAATAAAATAGACCAACTCGAAGTTGTTTTTAGAACTTAGTAGATTTTCGTTTGCGATTTTTCATACATCAAACCAATGTCATCAAATCATGAAATACTTTAAGCAAGTTTTATTAAATTTTTATAGTATTTTTAGATTTTTCATTTCATGGTCTGATATTAATTTTAGAGACCATTTAGTAGTACTGAAATTAATAAAATTTGTTAAAATGGGTGAATTTCTGAGAGAAGTGGTTGAAGTAGTTGAATCTATTGGTTTATGGATAACGTTAACTTGAAATAATTTTATTAGTGAAATAAAGAAAATCATTATATGAAAAGTAACTAAAAATGATCATTTACAGTAACTTTCCTAAGAATAGCAAAAAAGATTAGAAAAAAGATATAGATAATTTTAAGCATAATTACAGAGGCTGTTAATAAATTGTATTTTTATATATTCAATATTGATCTCATATGAAAGATCACCAAAAATTATGAATTTTGATATATTTTTTGTAAAAATTGGAACAAAAATGAAAAAGTTATAATGTTTTAAAGAAAATTGGGTTTTTTTATTGCTTGGGCCCCACCAGCTACATCTCCTACTGGTGCTCCTTCCCTTCCATGGATAAGTTCGGCACTTCGGAGTAAAATTGGCCACGTGTCATTACAATACCAAATGAGTGAATTAAGGAGAGCTAGACACATAGGATTCATTAAGGGTAAAATTGTATTTGTATGAGCTGTTTATTTTCTTATATATAATTTTAAGCATAATTACAGAGGCTGTTAATAAATTGTATTTTTATATATTCAATATTGATCTCATATGAAAGATCACCAAAAATTATGAATTTTGATATATTTTTTGTAAAAATTGGAACAAAAATGAAAAAGTTATAATGTTTTAAAGAAAATTGGGTTTTTTTATTGCTTGGGCCCCACCAGCTACATCTCCTACTGGTGCTCCTTCCCTTCCATGGATAAGTTCGGCACTTCGGAGTAAAATTGGCCACGTGTCATTACAATACCAAATGAGTGAATTAAGGAGAGCTAGACACATAGGATTCATTAAGGGTAAAATTGTATTTGTATGAGCTGTTTATTTTCTTATATATAAATAGAATTGAACTTTGCACCCCGTTTTTTAAAATCTTTGTTTTTGCACCCCAACCCCATATGAAAAGACAAAATTGCCCTCGATCAACGATATGTTGAAAGCCAACAAAATTGTTAATGGAGGGACATTTTTGTCTTTTCATATGGGGTTGGGGTGCAAAAAACAAAGATTTTAAAAAACGGGGTGCAAACTCCAATTTTCACAATAAAATGGGGTGCAAACTCAAATTACCCCCATAAAGAATACTTCTACTACCTCTATTGTTATCTTTTACTAGTAATATATACTCCCACGTAATCCATCACCATATCCCTTCCTTTGACATTTTGACCTTATTTTTGTATTTTATGACTCAATATATATCTTAGCAAGGGTGCTTAAGAAGCTGTTCTGTTCGTCTTAATCTTATTACTTATTGTTTATTGCTCATTCTTATTTTATTCAGATCAGAAAAATTCAGATCAGATCAGAAAGATTCAGATCAGATCAGAATCATTCAGATCAGATCAGAAAGATTCAGATCAGATCATAAACATGCAGATCAGATCAGGAACATTCATATCAGATCAGAAACATTCAGATAAGATCAGAAAAGTTCAGACATGATATGATTTATCCCTTTTATTATAATAATAATATTAATTATAATAATATTAATTATTATTATTATTATTATTACTATGATGATTATTATTATTATGAAATTTATTATTATCATGATTATTATTATTCTTACTACTATTATGGTTGTTGTTGTTATTGTTATTAGTTTTGTTTTCGTTATTATCATATTATACGGAGTAATTACAATTAAAATTATAGAAATAAATATTATAATTATAATTAAAATTATAATTATAGAAATAAGTATAACTATAAATATAATTACAATTATAATTATAGCTATATTTACAACTAGTGTAATACGTATAATAATAATTATACCTATTATAATTATGTTTATAATTATAATTATAATTTTTATAATTAAGATTATAATTATAATTATATCTAAATTATATATGTGTGATTACATTTATAATTATAGTAATTATAATTATTATAATTATAATTTTAGAAATATTCAAATCAGATTAGACCAAAAAGATTTAGATCAGATCAGAAGGATTCAGATCAGATCACGAACATTCAGATCAGATCAGGAACATTCAGATCAGATCAGGAACATTCAGATCAGATCAGAAACATTCAGATAAGGTGAAGAGAACAGCTTCTAAGTCCTGCCCCATATGTTTTGGTGGTCATATTTTGGTTTTAAAAAAGGTTAAGGGGCTAAGGGCTTGTTTAGAATTTAAATTTAAATCGGTTATATGATTTAGACATTGTATACGTAGTACTATCCCCGTTCTCTTTTAATTGCAACGTTACACTTTTTGCACTACTCACATATTCTACTTTGACTATATTTTATTTATTAATGTATTATGAATTAAATTTTTAAAAAACATCTTTAAACTCCTCTCATTTTAATGGTCAAACTTATACGTTGACAAGCGTGAAGAGCGGACCATTGCAATTAAAAAGGAACGGAGGAAGTACTTTTTAATGAGGCATAAACTAGTCTCGGTGCAGGTTGGTTCCAGTCTTGGGGACTTTGAGTAGGGGAACCGGGACCTCGAACTATTTTTTATTCTAGGCTGGTTTTCGTCCCTTGGCCAGTTCGATTCCAGTCTCGCAACATTTATAAGAATAATTCATACTTTCAGAGATTCTATAATAATAATTCTCATTGAGAGTATTCATAAAAAAAAGTTTAAACAAGCAATGATGCTTATAAGAATAAACTAGCATTTGGTCGCGCAAGGCGCGAGAGCTTTTGCCCAGGGCCGGTCCTGAGAATTTATAGGCCCGGGGCAAAAGAGAAAAATAGGCCCCTAATTTTTTACTACTACTATAGTACTCGTATGTTGTAAGAATGTAATATAAAATTTTAATTGTCAAAAATAAAATTCATTACACAAGTAAATGTTTTTATTCATTGAACAACTCTGTATCATAAGTCACACAAAACATAAAAAAAAAATCGCACAAAATAATTTCTTCGAGCATTCTTAGAAGCAAAATCATCATCAATAATAGGCCTCCAGGACTCAATTGAATGAATTCATAACAGCCATAACTAAATACGCTTCTAAAGTTCTAATTAAAAGTAGGGATTCTATCAAATAATTAAAGAATAACCAAATCAAATTATATAATTAGTAAAAATAATTAGACGGCAGTACTCGTCTGATCTAGTCATCCAGTGGTCCTCGTCTGCTACTCGTTGAATCTTTTGAGAGATCAATCGTCCAGAGAGGAAAAAGCAAAAAGCCAAAAAACCAGTGATTTGAGAATTGAGATTTGAGAACAACTAAGGCCGAAGCGTGTATTCAAGTAGAAAAGACTGAAGAGCTTAATAGAGAGTTTACTTGGGAAGCGGAAGAATCCCACGCTTGGGAACTGATTCCATAATTGGGAATTCGGGATTAATATTAATGTTGTCTCGGCTTCTGGTGTGGAAGGTCATAGATCCGTAGAGTCCAATCGTCTCTCGCTCAATCAGTCTACGGAATATTAAAGTATAATCAGTATATGACTAATTTAGTACGGTATATTAATATTTAATATAAATATATATATATATACACTAGAACTATATAATTTGTGGGCCCCTAATCCTGGTGGGCCCTGGGCAGCAGCCCAGGCTACCCCTATGCCAGGACCGGCCCTGCTTTTGCCCAATATTAAAGTAATGTTCCTTTTTTTGTAAACAATTATTATATATGATATTGCTATGAGTTTTCTTAAATAGTGTATAAAAGTTTCTTATATTTCTTGAAAATTGACAAATTGATTAATTTTGACCCTATCAATTACTGTTCAAATATGTGCCAAATCCTATACTTTATAAAACTATTTGATTCTATGAATTGCATATACTTATCATTTTATATATGAGTACCATCAATAACATCTAGGCATCTCCAGAACATTTTTGTACCATTATAAAAATAGATTAAGCAAGAAATTGATGAAATATAATACTACGTACTTTTTAATCATACCTCAAGGATTCACAATAGGAATATCATTTTAGTTTATTACACGTTTTCAACATTAACAAGGGTCACAATAAAGGAAATTATAGGCTATTTTGACCAAACTATAGGGTAGATCCATGTTAATTGTGTATTGCAAACTAATTAGAAGGTTTGAAATCATATTAATTCATGTTTAAGTTTTGAACTTAAGTTACCACAACACTATGTTGTAGTAATGAATAGTCATAGTTACGTAAATAAGATTTATTTTAGTAATATTCTTATAAAAAACCCTTAATATAACTCATACTCCATATAAAGGTTAGAACCAACAATTTTAAAGTATAAAATATTTTAACTATTTAACAAATATCAACCTCCCAACATGGCCCGGAATATTTAATACGCTATGGAACTAACGTTTTCTTACAGAGGAGCACTTCAGAACATTTCTTTTTTGAGATGCTGGGAGATTATAATGGGGAGGAGCAGTAAGGTTGTGAACTTGCTGAGAGGAATTTGGGGAGAAATAAGAGAAAATAGAGAACTGAAATCCGGAAGTGTCATTGGATATGAAGTCACGAAACTAACGGAGTGTTAAAATTCAGACGGCATGTAAGGGTAAATAAGCCAAATGAAAAGTAAGGTTCCGCTTTCTAATAGCAATATGATGGTCCCAGATAGAGGTAAAAGTCTAGAGGGGGGGGGGGGGGTGAATAGACTTTTAAAGCCTTTTTGATTTTGAAACACTTTTCCCTCTAGATGAGTTGATCTATAATCTTTTGGGAGATTAATAGATGCACAACGGAAGTCTTTAACCTCTTTATTATCAGTATGAAACAATCTTTCTAGTTCTGGTGATGTTTGGACTTTAAACCGTGAGCAGTTGGCTTGGCAGTTGTCTGGTGGGCAGATCACTGCTGAGGCAACTGCTGGGTTGGAAGTTGGCTGGAGGGCAGGGGACTGCTGAGGCAACTGCTGAGAAACAGGATGACTCTTGGATAGACTTTTTGTTCTGGCTTGTTATGGAGTTCGGAAAGACACGTTTGGATGGGCAGTGGGCTCAGCAGGAGAGTGAAGACCAGGGTACTGCTGAGGCACCTTCTGAGTTTAAGATAACTTCTAGTGGAAAACACTCTCAAGGAGAGTGAGTTATTAAGCAGTAGGCTAAGCAATAAAGTCGATGAAGACTACTGCTTAGGATGCTGCTGGCAAACTACAAACCTTTAGTGAGATGTGTTTGGTGTGTGCTCTAAATGTATGAAAGTAAATCAACACACCATGTATCCTGGTTCAGAGGTGGTGTAATCCTCCTACATCCAGTCCCATTCTATTTCAAATGGATTTCCACTAAAGTATTCAGCCCAATACAATTAGTGCCAATCTAGCATTGACAACTCTGGCCTAGATTGAAGGCGTTTCACGAGGAGTATAACACCACTCCAAGTTACTCAAATCTTAAGACTTTTCTCAATTGATCCAGTGGGGATCAAAAGGTACTCTATCTATCTAACCACACTATAGGATCCGAACAACTGTTCTCCTAAGTGTTTACAACAATTTGTTTACAAGAAAATTTCTAACCTCCAACTAGAAACTGAGCTCTAAAAGTATAATCGTGTATGATCTAGTCTAAGAGCTTAGTGAAGCATGAGTCTAAGCAGAGAGCAAAGTTTAACGTGCACTTTCTCTTTTGCTAGATATCTCTTGAATGTTTGAAGTGTATACTCTACTTAGATAACTCAAAAACTTGATTTTAGAACTCATGCTTCTGCCTACTTTTATAGGCCTTTTCAGTAGATTAATCTCCTCCGTTGGTTGAGAGGAATTAATCGTAGTCGCAGAAAGAGTTGTACTCTTGTCTTCTTGTGTTGAAGCAGGATAAGGAGATTTCCTTTTATCTTCACTGATCAGCTTCCTCCGAGAGATCACTTCTATCTCTTATCATCTTCAGGGACCCATGTACAAACCTTGCATTAAATGCTTTTTAGCCTTATGCTTTTGTTATGCATCTTATCCCTGCGTGTTACTATGCATCAAGTAAATTATGTACTGGAAGAATCTTTTGTATATCCTTAAGGTAAAAAAGTTACCCTAGTGAATTTTTAATTTTCCAGTAGAAATTTATTTGATGCATTCGTTCAACACTTTCCACTCTTTTGTTCATTTGTGTATCAAATAAAGTTATACTGGTGGGATTTGAATATCCTTTTTAAGGTAACAAAAATTACCTGATTGCATTTTAAGTTTCCAGTATACTTTATTTGATACATTTTATTAGTCATGATTATTAGGTAGTGGAGGTGTTTATTTATTGGTATAGTGGCATCATCAAAATCTATCAACGTTGGGTACTAACACAATATACAACAACTCATGCTAAAGGTGTATTGACATAAATTAACTAATTAAGGGTACCAACCCTCATTCACTATTATATTGTTGTTAGATTCGATTGAGTCCAAACTAATGCCTGTTTAATACTCTCAATTGTTACTCTCATTTTCAGCTTCACCACTATTCGTCTCGGGTAACACTTCTATCTTCCAATCTAAAGGCAGCCACATATGATGAAAATGACGTTGAAATTAAATGGGGAAAATTCACCCCAAGGAGAAGAGTGGGGAAAGGGAAAGTGAAAGTATAGGCTGGAAGTATTAAATACTTATAAGCATTAGTTTGAATTCGCCCCGGTTTATTCTTGGGAATGTCATTGGCAATTTAAATTATTTTTATGAACACTCTCAATATGAATCAGTGGCGGAACTTGGGGGTGAGCCGGTGCCGGCGCCCCCCGTTCGCCGGACATATTAGGGTATATATGTATAATGTCCACAGCGCCCCTGCTCTTCTTCTTCTTCCTTGCTTTCTCTGTTTTTCGGTCGAGCCTTGGAATCGGCTACTTCAATACTGTTGTGGGAACTTGTGGCTCTTTTTGTTTTTTATTTAATCTAAGGCGCCGTTTGGTTAAGCATTAAGAAAAATTAGAACGACGTCGCATGCTCATCCTTTTACAGTTCATAGTTACATTACTTACGTAGTACTATCCTCCGTTCTATAATTCTTGCAACACTTTGACTTTCACGTTTGCTAATGCACAACTTTGACTGTAATTATATCTAATTATATATTAGTAATTAGATATACTTCAGGCAACTCTACAGATTTGTTTTAGGAAACAGATCACTTTCACTCATTCGATGCGGGAGGGTAATTGGGCCGCACATCATCTGGCCCAAAATTTTGTTGACAAGCCGATTATCTACTCTCAGATTGATCAGCTGCCTTTCTTTGTTAAACGTTCTTATTGGATGGATTTTTATGGCATTCCTTCGTTTAGATACTGATCTATTGTTTTCTTTATCAGGTAAGGTCTGGGCATTTACCCCACTGATTTTGGTGGTTGACTTTCCGGGGTAAAAAAAAATTAGTAAACATTATAAAAAGTTGATATTTTGGAAATTCACATTGATAGGAATTCAATAACATTTTATACGAAGTACTAATAATTTGATTATGTATATTAGTAGAAAATCGTGGTCGAGTAAGGTCTCTGAATAGTGCACAAATTACAATGTTGCAAGAATTAAAGAATGGAGGAAGTATCATTATTCCTTAGGGGTGGGCAAAAATACCGAACCGGCATGGTACCGAACCAGGCCGATATGGTACCGGACCGAATAACGGGGATCGAAATGGTTCTTAAAATGTTTGTCCCGGACCGGACCAGACCGGTTCCAAATCATGCCATGACCGGTTCTCGTAAAATGAGAACCGGTACCGGACCGAACCGGACAGAGTTATGATTTATATAATTAATAATTTATAATTATTGTACATGTATACCATTTGATAACTACTTTCAGTTCAATTTTTGTACTACTATAGTTTAAGTGCAAATTGAAGATCTTTTGCCATAAGTGAGTATGAAGGCAGACATTTTACTTGTTAAATAGTTAATACCTTTAATTTATTTTATGTGTTCTTTTTTAAAACTTTGTTGTGCAAGTATTTTCAGGAGACCCGATGTGTATGAGTGAGAAGCCAATGGTGCTTCAAGAGTTGTGGCCGTGAACGTTTTGTGATATATGTTTTAATTTGTATTACTATAGTTTATTTGAAATTAATTAATTATGTAATATGAAAATTGATAAATTGTGTGGATTTTTGGATTATGACTAAAGTTTAATTTGTCGAAAAAACTCAAAAAGTGACATTATTTGATATTGGTATGACATGATACCGTACTGAACGGGTTTAGGTCCAAGACCAAACCGAACTGTTTCAATAGTAACGGTCTGGGTACGGGTTCGGTAAAATATTGGACTGGACCGAACCGCGCCCACCCCTATTATTTCTTATGGGACCAAAGGCCCAGATGTTGAAATTGGAAATCTGAAATGACCGGGCGTATTGGAGAATAGCCGATTAGGTGATTTGGCCATTTCAACATTTAGGTCCACGGTCGCCGATTGAGGAAATAGAGTGAGTCGGTGAGTTTTGAAGAAAGGCTTTTATGCATTCTGATTCTACAGGTTTCATTATTTTTTTTTGTTATAACTTTCCTTATTTCTACTTGTATCCTTTATTATTTATTCCGTGAATACGAAAAATTTGCCAAGTTTGGGAAAAAATGTCATGTTTAAAGCCTAGTAATGTCACACTTGCGGAATTTACTCATATTCAGGAAATAAAAAAATATAATAGTCCTATTTGATGGTTTAGAGCATCTCCAATGCTATAATGTCCACGGTGCACATGTGACATGAGAGAGATAGACACAAAAGATTGATTTTATGACATTTCTCTCTTCGTCTTTTCACGGTCTTGTGTGTTATTGGTAAGTTTTTCTCTATAATGTCAACCACAATGTTTATGTCTAGATTCTAGACATTGTAATTGACATTGTGAAGAAAAATTTATCAAAATAATATAAGATCATTCAAATAAGGAGAGAGATATATTATTTATTGTTTTTTATTGGCTATCTCTCTTGCCACGTATGCACCGTTAATATTTTAGCATTTGAGATGCTCTTAGTTGGGTTTCAACGTTCAAGCTTTGCCGCTTAGATCAGAATCGCTGATTTGAGATTTAAGAGGTGTAGTCATCCTCTGTTTTTTAATTATGTAGAAATCCTTTGTTTTCTAATTATTTTATTTAGCTTGCAATTAATTTATGCCAAAACGTTTATCCTTTCAGCCCCCATACATGGTCTTACGACTTTGGGGAGACCTGTCTTTTTGGTAAACAGTCGCCCGGGCCTGGTCAGTTTCAGAAAATTAATAATCTTTAACTAGTTGATTCTAGGTTTTGTATTTGGATATCGTACATTATATGAAGCAAAAAATATGCATTATCTAAATTAGAAAATGTGGATTTGAGTTGTACATTATTTTAACTATGAATATCCATATTTCTGAATCATAATTTATATCATTTTGGATTATTTTAATTTCTCGCGGGAATAAGGGCTTTCACCGGAGCCTTGGAAATTATATTATTTTATCTTATTATTTGTGTAAATAACTTAAGTAAATAAATCTAGTTTGGTACTGTCGTTTACACTACATCGAACCAGTACTTCTAATATTTATAATAAAAAAATTAGCCGCCCCTCCTCAAATATTTTTATGGTTCCACTGTTGATATGAATTATTATTATAGAATCCATGAATTGTTCTTCGATTTTTTCCTATATTTGTAAACCCTCTTAACCCCCTTCCCTACCCCTTTTTAGGTTTTAAATGAATTTACCTCTTTTCAAATGTTTCAAATGTTTGAAATGTAAAATAAAATGAACGGTGACCCAGTTGGTTGGTTCGACTCCCAAAAAATGCAACCCCCCGGACCCTGTTAACCGCCCCAAGGATGGTCTCTTAACAAAATCGTCAAGACCAGTCGAGGGACATGAGAAGTTGGCACGATTATTAAGAAAAGTGAGTTTGTGTGGTTGATATTAAATTGATAAAATAAGAATGGTTTAGAGCCACACAAACTTTAACAAATTTGGTATGGAATAATCTTAGTGAGACTTCTCGAAAAGGTAAAATGAGACCATCTTAGCAGGACGGAGGAAGTATTTATGATTATCTGTTAAACTTGATCAGAGTACTCGTTCTTTGATCAGCACAATTTCTTGGGCCTTAAAAAATTGAGGGCCCAATTTACAAAGAATGAACTTGTGTAATTTGGTGTAAGTAGTTGGAACTTGGAATTAATGAAACTACATTGAAATCGTATTGTTCGAAATTGATAATTGAATAATATCGGACCGTCTAAATCAATTTAGTTTGGATTTTACATTTCTCCAAACCCAAACAATTGATAAGTATTATTGTTAATTTTGATTTATTTTGCAGATACACTTTAGCTATGTGACACTTGACCTACTCCACAACATTCTAAGGGGTTGTTTACTTTCGACTTAATAGACTTAACGATAAAAACGATTTAATCATTCACTACAAAAAAACATCGAAATAGGCACGGACTTGGCACGGATTGGGCAAGTTTGGCACGGACTCTAACTTATTTTTGGCACAGCGTCGTGCCAAATAGCTGGTGACAAAACGACTTTGGCACGGAATTTGGCAAGGATTTAACGCATCCGTGCCAAATACCCTATGAATTTTGGCAAATCCGTGCCAAAGCTCCGTGCCAAATCCGTGCCAAAATTGTTGTTTTTTTGTAGTGATTCAGTCACTAAGTCATGTTCACTTACAACTTAATTGAAAACATGACTTAATCGCTCAGTCAAAAAACTGACTTAATCATTAAGCCAGAGAATAGCAGTCATTGCCATTAAGGCGTCTTTTCTGTCATTTTTTCTGAATTAATTGTGGCATAATTTACATTAATTAAATGGAAATTTTCATTGACATTATAATTTAAGAATAATACTAAATTGATTATTTTACTTGATTCAGATAGTTTATTCAGTTTACAAAATACACAACTTCATATACAAATATCACTTAATTCAGACAGACGTTTTAATCCATACCGGACTTAATAGGCCGGGAAAAAAAAATAAACAACCCCTAAATCTTGTCCCTTTAGTGATTGAACAGAAGTACATTTTGCTCGATAATTACCAATCCAGTTTTGACTTAAAAAATAGTTTTTGGAGACCTACGGAAAATCTAAACTATTCATACAACACATTTTCTATACAGGTATTGTGACTTGTGAGGTGTAAACACCTTATACTGTATTAGTTAGTACTCACAAGTCACAACAATTATACCCCATCTTTATGTTACCGGAAACATATACGAGTAGTTCTATTAAATCGCTCAACGTTCATTAAAAAAGCTAAGCTAGCTAGCTAGTACATATATTGATGGATCTAGTTATATGCCAAACGCATTAATATGATCATATGATGGTTGAAGATGAAAGATGAAGATCACCATGTAAACTAATGGTTGAAGATGAAAGATGAAGATCACCATGTAAACTAAAAAGCTGTTCTGTTCCTCTTATTCTTATTACTTATTGCTTATTCTTATTATATTCAGATCAGATCAGAAAAATTCAAATCAGATCAGAAAGATTCAGATCAGATCAGATCATATCAGAATCATTCAGATCAGATCAGATCAGAAAATTTCAAACATGATTTATCACTTTTATTATTATAAAATAATAATAATAATAATAGGGGTTTGTCCTCAAATAATACTAATTAAAAGCATTTGGACAAAAAAAGAGACTTTTCTTTTAAGTTCCAAAAATAAGACTAAATAATACTTAAGTGACTGTTACACCCTTACTATGCTCAAACCCATTAGCCTGCTACAGTAACCCGTCACAGTGACCAAATGTGCAGTGACCAATGTTACAGTTACCAATAACATAGTTACAAAATTTATCCAGTGACCAAAATCCTTCAGTGACAAAAAAACATTAGTGACCAGAAATCCGAAATTTGTTAGTGACCAAAATTATTAATGACCAAAAATTTCATTAAGTGACCAACCCCGCCCGACCATTTACTAATGTTCATTCGTGTAGTTTCTACTGTCTGTCCGTCAAGTGACCGATGTTCGTCCGTCTAGTTACAATTATCCGCCATAGTGACTCCGCCACACTAACTCCAGCCAACTCTGGTCATAGTGACTTTCTCCATAGTGACTTCCATACAGTGAAGTCCACCTGGCCCTGTAGTGACCTCTGCCTGCCCCCCCAACATGAGCATAGCGAGAGTGAGCAGACAATAGTGACCGTGAGTCCGTGACCACCTGTTCAGACCATCTCCGGCCCGACCGATAACCATCGGCGTTCAACCAGTCACTACCATTGTCCGGCCAGTGACCAGGCCGGTCATACAGACAGCCAAAACGTTGTGATCATCACCACTGCCATCTTGCCGGTGATTTTTGCCGCAAGGCAATTGACCCCGTCGACCGGCCCGGTGACCGCTGTACGGCCATTGACCACCGTAGACCGGCCGGTGACCACCGTCTCCCCTCCCACACCATGGTCCCCGCACAACCTCAATCACTGCCCAACCCCCAGCCTTACCCCTGTGGCACTATCCCGACTACACCTCTATCAATTCTTAATCAGACCCCTTCCACCGGTCAAACACTGCCTCACTACCGCTCAACCATGGCCAACCACCGCCTCACCACGGCTCAACCATGGCCAACTCTATCGGCTACCATCCTTGAGATCTGATAGCGATCTGGTCGATTGAGAAGAAAGGAGAAGAAGATATAAGTTATGGCGGCGGCGTTGCAACCACAACACGCAGAACTCAGAGACGGCGGCTTCATCCATGGATGGGGCGGAGCGAGGTGACAGGATGGGCGGCGGCTTCGTCTATGGATGCATCTGAGAGAAAGGTGCGAGATGCAGAAACGATGAGATGCGGGAGCGCTGAATTGATCGATTAAAATGGATTAGGGTTCTTGGGGGCATTTAAGTCAATTTATACATACTTTATTCACTTTTTTGTCCAAACCGATTTTGGTTATAGTTTTGACTTTTCAAAAGCTGCAGGTCATGTTTCGGCCATTCTTTCATAATAATAATAATAATAATAATAAAGTAATAATAATATTACTCCATATTACTCCATTTTATGTTGACATTAAACATAGAACCGATGTATGTTACCTAATGATAGTTCCGCATCCTACGTCCGGGGCTTACGTTTGACATTTAACTACATGCACTCTAGACCTGTACAAAACCGGGCCGGCCCGCCCGGCCCGCCCAGCCCGCCCGCACAAATTAGCGGGCTTGGGCATATATATTTACCCACCGGCCCGGCCCGTGCCCGGCCCGCAACAACATATGGGCGGGCTTGGGTTAGGTTGTAGGCCCGTTCAGGCCGATAAGCCCGCCCCGCTACATTTAGTATATATACATATATATTTTTATATATACTAGTTTATGTATTTATTTACATGTACACATGTATATTTTTATATTTACTAATTTATTTGTATACATATTTATAGTTTATTATGTTTAAATTTAAGTTTTTAGTTCTTAACAAATAGTCCAACCAATATAATATCTATTTTTGTACTTAACGATAATACTTTGTGCATGAATTTTAAATTTTAGATATAGTTTCTCATTATTATTTTTGTGTAAATATTTTTTGTGTATGTGATGAAAGGCCTATATACATTATAAGCGTATTAGCAATTTTTTAAATGTTGTAATATTATTTATAAAGTATTAAATAAATTATATAATTTTGAAAATTTTAAAGTCTTCCCGGGCCCGGCGGCCCGGTGGACTACCCGGCCCGCTCTTACGGGCGGGTATGGACATGGGGTTAGGCCCGTTTTTGCGGGCCGGGCCGGGCCGGGCCCGCCCACACACGATGGGCAGAAAACTTATGAAAAGCCCGGCCCGAGCCCGGCCCGAACCCGCTTTTGTGCAGGTCTAATGCACTCAAATACTACGCATAAACATGATCACGACACGCGACAACTGTCAGGGGCTTACCTCATCCAGCTGCAATTCCGCATAGGAGATTTCCAAAAAAAAAAAGATGACACCCCATCCCTGAGGGCCCCCCAACACCGACCGGACAGCACGATGGGAGGATGTAAGTTGGACTATAATCACAACCTGACAGATAGAGAGTGGGGCTCCGTCCCCGGTACTTGCAGAGGCCCTATGCATTTTTCAGCATAGTAACCCCTTATCGCAGTTGCCGGGATTCGAACCCGAGACCTAACTCTTGTGGCACCCTCTCGCTACCAGTTGAGCTACGCCCACCGGTCGCATAGGAGATTTCAGATAGTACACATGTGGCTAGCACATGCGTCTGGTGCGCAAATAACGAAAATTATTACGGATAGTACGAATCAGCCAGCTGTCCACTCTACCTTTCTAACCAGGCTTTACACATGTTACCTTGTAATTAGATTAACACATTTTACTTGATAGCCAAATATTACACGTGTCATCATCAAATTGGAATAAAATATTTTATACTTGTTCACCAATTAAGTATTTTCTAGATAGTATAAATGGATCCAATCCGAATTCTTGCGCGTTGCTTAGTGTTACTCTGCCAAATTCTTACTCACTTTTACTTAGACCTTTTAGTCTCTCTGTCACGCCCCAGACCGCAATCCAAGCGCGTGTACAACCGCCGTATAATCAAGTGACGTCACCCACGAGTCAACCTCACTTAATTACACAAGGCGTCCTAGAAAACAATCCATCCATACTCAGTAGCAAACATACATAACAACATCACATTTAAACCAATGAATAGCGGAAATATTCAACGGTAAGTCATGAGCCACAACCGGCCAACAACATGGGCTTGCAAGCCCCAAAAATAGTTTATAGTAAAACAAATATCCATGAGCTAGTGTTCGGTAGTTTGAAAGAAAATAAGGAAGCACGAACCACGTCTTCCCGATATGATACCACCCGTGAGAAGGTGCAAGTAGCAAGCCCTAGCTTCAACCTGAAAATGGTGGCCCACCCGAAGGGGTCAGTACAAGTACCGAGCGAGTAACAGGCTAAATATAGAATAACTAGCGTTTCAAGTATAAGACCCAAACATAGGGTGATACTTAAATAAATAGTCATTCCCCCAAGTTATGAAATACTTATTAGTATATATATACTTGCAAAATATCCGATCCGTAGATCACCATTTTATTTGGGAAAAATAATAATAGTCAATATTCTTGACTAAAAACCCCAACCCACCCATATACCTATGAGTGTATAGGACTCCTCCTTGTCCCTAATTGTATATCATAATCTATGAGTTTTAGGATCATAATCTTTGGATACTCCACCGGTTTGTGAGTGTTAAGGACTCATAAGTCCTAGGGTCCTCCACCAAGTTTTGAGTGTTAAGTACTTTTAAGTACTAGGGTCCTCCACCAAGTTTTGAGTGTTAAGTACTTTTAAGTACTAGGGTCCTCCACCAAGTTTGAGTGTTAAGGACTTTAAGTCCTAGGGTCCTCCACCAAGTTTTGAGTGTTAAGTACTTTTAAGTACTAGGGTCCTCCACCAAGTTTGAGTGTTAAGTACTTTTAAGTACTAGGGTCCTCCACCAAGTTTGAGTGTTAAGTACTTTTAAGTACTAGGGTCCTCCACCAAGTTTGAGTGTTAAGGACTTTAAGTCCTAGGGTCCTCCACCAAAACATTTTCCTATGATCAACCTTCTATCAACCTAGATAGAGTCTATATCATACTTAGTTACTCATAACTAATTCAATACATAAAGCTTATGTATCACAATCCATGCAAAACCATGCATTTATATAGATTTATAATTAATTAATACCAACCGGTATTAATTAAATCCTTTGTCCATCGGTCAACGTTTTCGTTGACCGCCATCTCATGCCTTGTGTGTATCAACTTAATCATCATATAATTAAGTTAATAATATTCATTTGTTCTTCTAATACACTTCCAACCAATATGCATTTCATATAATTCTTCATATCATATTCCATGCATCAACAATTAATTTCTTTCATCCAAAAATAACCCTATCGGCTAATCACATGTTTAAATATCTTTTAAACATCATTATGAACTCATATAACATTTATTTAGGTAATCTCATAATTAATCCAAAAGTTATAAGATATTAAGCCGTCCACTCACCTTGAACTAGCATTAAGAAGTTCTACCCTTCTTGGTTGAACTCCGGTGAAACTCCGGCGACTTTTGGTCAACTCCGGCGACAACTCCGGCGACTTTTCCAACTTTGTGATATCACTTGAAATACCCTTTACAAGTTCCTAACAAGTTTTTATAATCATAAAAGCCATATTAATACAAATAACCTCAAAAAGGTTATTTTCCGGTGAACCGGTCGTTTTGGCTTCTAAGTCCATTTTTGGACGTAGAACCATTTTCCAACCCATAAATCCATACTTATAATATGTGGAATCATACTAAGGGTCCTTCATATGATATATACCTCATATGATAGAAGAAAAATAAAGGAAAAGTTATAATAAGGTCATTACCTTAATTTTCACACTTTTTCCTAGCTTTTTCCTTCTTTAATCTTCCTTCTTGGAACCCTATGGCTTGAGCTCAAATTATGGCTATGGAAGATGAGTTTGCAGAGGTCTCCTTGTTCTCTTGGTGTGCCTTGGCCGAAATTATGGGGTGGGTGAGTGAAGAGATAGCCTCTTTGGCTTTTCTCTCAAAATAATGTGAGAATGGACCCCCCCCCATTGTACCTTTGATAGACTCCTCACCCTTCCTTTGTCTTGCCAGCCACCAAGAGTCACATTTGAGCTGAAAAAAACGTGGGGTGGCCCCCACTCATGTGGGAGGTCATCCCTTTATGCCCCGAGGTGTACAATCGGTCCCGAAAGTTGTATTTTTCGTACTGTTTTAATTATATTTTATTTTACCGGGTAAAATAAAATATATGATGTGTCCTTAATCATAACTCCCCTTTGAAATAATATACATTCCAAAACTTTAATTTGGAAGTCTCCGAAATCCATTTCTGGGCTGCTATCTGTTAAATTGTCGGTACCGGTAATTGGGCTTCTTTTGACCAACCGGTCAACCCCAGGCCTTCCCATGGCCCAAATAAGATGTCCATCACTATATAAATATTATTTCGACCCATAAGAATAATTTATGTGATCTCGGGAATATCGGGCGGCCCCCGCTCCCGGTGTGGGTCCCACGTGCAATTTACTATTCACGCGAAAGAAATAATAAAAATTTACAACTCCGTAAATTCGTAAATCATTCCATAAGGTTTATTACATCATTTACTTGAAAGTAAATACATTTGGGGACGGTGTTACAAGTTCACCCCCTCCTTATTTGGGATTTTGTCCCCGAAATCCGAGTATCTAATCGAAAAGAAATGGGTATTGCTCCCTCATTGAGACTTCGGTCTCCCACGTTTCTTTTCGACCCGATCACTTCTCCACAGAACCTTTACCATAGGAATCTCCTTGTTCCTAAGTTTCTTTACTTGTTGACCTACTATCTTTACCGGCTCTACCGCATATTGCAAATCCTCACGGATCTCTACCGGCGGTTTCTTAAGAATATGAGATGGGTCCCGTATGTACTTCTTGAGCATCGATACATGAAACACGTCATGTATCTTCTCAAGTTCTGGTGTTAACTTGAGACGATAAGCCACGGCCCCAATTCTTTCAAGGATCTCAAATTGACCGATGATGCCCTTCCAAGGAGAAATCCTTAGGAAGACCTCATCACCGACTTCGAACTCCAACGGTCTCCGCCGTTTATCAGCATAACTCTTCTGTCGGTCTTGAGCAGCCCTCAGTCTATCCTGAATGATCCTCACCTTAGCCTTGGTGATCTCAACCAGTTCTATCCCTTTGAGTTTGGCCTCGCCAACCTCGTCCCAACACAACGGTGTTCTGCATTTCCTCCCATACAATGCCTCATATGGAGGCATGCCGATACTTGCTTGATAACTGTTATTATAAGCAAACTCCACTAGAGCCAAATGCTTGTCCCAACTTCCTTGGAACTCCAAAGCACATGCCCTAAGCATGTCTTCCAAAATTTGTATCACCCGTTCGGACTGTCCATCCGTCTGTGGGTAAAAGGCTGTGCTAAACTTCAGTTTAGTACCCAATGATGCTTGAAACTTTGGCCAAAATCGGGATGTGAATCGTGGATCCCTATCCGAGACAATGGATATCGGGACCCATGTAATCTCACAATCTCCTCCGTGTAGAGCTTGGCCAATCTTTCAAGAGGATAAGTAATGTTGATAGGCAGAAAGTGTGCACTCTTGGTGAGCCTATCAACCACTACCCATACTGCGTCATAGTTGTTCACTGTTCGTGGTAGCCCCACCACGAAGTCCATGGTCACGTGCTCCCACTTCCACTCTGGGATGGTGAGTGGCTGCAAAAGCCCTGCTGGGTGCTGATGTTCTGCCTTAACTTGCTGGCAAGTAAGGCATCGACTCACATACTCGGCGATGTCTCTCTTCATACCTCACCACCAGTAACTTTCCTTCAAATCTCGGTACATCTTAGTACCTCCTGGATGCATAGCATAAGCTGAAGAATGAGCCTCCTCGAGTATAGACTTCTGGAGTTCTTCATTCTTTGGTATGCATACACGATCCTTAAACAATAGTAAACCGTCATCACGTACACAGAAGTTGTCAACGGGTCCTTCAAGGATCCGTTCACGAATCTTTTGACACTCGTCATCAATGGCCTGACATCTACTGATCTCACCTAGCAATGTAGGCCTAACCTCGAACCTAGCAATGAGCACTCCACTCGTGGACACCTCCACGTGTGCCCTCAGTGCTTGTAGACAAGTAAGTAATGTCCCCGACGTACTCTTCCTGCTCAGTGCGTCGTCCACTACATTGGTCTTTCCGGGTTGATAGTCGATGATCAAGTCATAGTCCTTGATCAACTCCATCCATCTCCTCTGCCTCATATTCAACTCTTTTTGAGTGAATACATACTTCAAGCTCTTATGATCTGTATAAATGTGACATGTCTGCCCGTAGAGATAATGTCTCCAAATTTTTAGTGCAAACACTACCGCCCCCAATTCTAGGTCATGGGTAGGGTAGTTCACCTCGTGCTTTCTCAATTGCCTTGAAGCATAGGCAATCACTTTACCGTTTTGCATCAGTACACATCCAAGCCCTTGGATGCTAGCATCACTGTAGATATCATACCCTATCCCTTGTACGGGTAGGGCAAGGACTGGTGCTTCGGTAAGTCGTTTCTTCAGTTCAAGGAACCCTTTCTCACACTTGTCGTCCCATATGAACTTGGCCCCTTTCTTTGTGAGCTTCGTTAATGGAGACGCCAATACGGAGAATTTTTCAACAAATTTACGATAGTATCCCGCTAAGCCAAGGAACTACGTATCTCTTTCACATTCTTGGGTCTCTCCCAATCCATGATAGCTTTTATCTTGGCGTTATCCACAGCTACGCCCGAACCGGATATGACGTGACCGAGAAAACCAATCTCCTTGAGCCAAAATTCGCATTTAGAGAACTTGGCAAAGAGTTGCTTTTCCCTTAGACGATCAAGTATAAGCCCCAAATGATGTTCATGCTCCTCCTCACTCTTGGAGTATATCAAGATATCATCAATGAATACTATCACAAATTGATCTAAGTATTCACTAAACACCCGGTTCATCAAGTCCATGAATGCCGCCGGTGCGTTGGTTAAACCAAATGACATCACAAGGAACTCGTAATGACCATACCTAGTGCAGAATGCACTCTTAGGTATGTCGCTCTCCTTGATCTTCAACTGATGCCCCGACCTCAAATCAATCTTCGAGAACACTATTGCCCCCCGAAGTTGATCAAACAAGTCATCAATCCTCGGTAAGGGATACCTGTTCTTGATTGTGACCTTGTTCAACTGTCGGTAGTCAATACACATTCTTAGTGTACCATCATTCTTCTTCACGAAGAGTACGGGTGCCCCCCACGATGAATGACTGGGTTTGATGAATTCGTTGTCCAATAATTCTTGTAGTTGGACCTTCAACTCTTGAAGTTCGGCCGGTGCCATTCGATAAAGGGGAATCGAAATGGGTTTGGTTCCCGGCTCCACTTCAATTACAAATTCGATCTCTCTATCGGGTGGAAGCCCCGGTAGGTCTTTGGGAAAGACATCCGGGTACTTGCACACGACTCGTACATCCTTGATGTCAACTTCTTTCTTTGTATCGTCCACCACGTAAGCAAGGTATGCGTGGCACCCCTTTCTCATCATCTTCCGTGCTCTCATCACGGATATGATGCAAGCATTTGATTTCCCCCGATCTCCTTCGAAACATAGCGTGTTTCCTTGATCATCCTCGAGCTCCAACACCTTGGTGTAGCAATCTACTCGAGCATGGTGCTTCTCAAGCCAATCCATTCCTAGGATTGCATCGAACTCCAACATGCTTAGAGGTACGAAATCACAAGTCAAGGGTTGACCCGTCACTTCCACCTCACATGATGGATAGTAATGATTTCTCTCCACATCATCTCCTAACGGTGTGGAGACTAACAACGTTTGCGTCATAGGTGTCAATGGCACGTCAAGACCCTCGGCGAACGCCTCACTCACAAATGAGCGTTGTGCCCCGGTATCGCTGAGGATCCTCGCACACCTACCATTGATCTTTAATGTTCCTACATTTATACACCATGTAAGATACATTTTCTAATGTTTTTACACATCTTTAGAAGGTTATTAGGTTCATACTAATGTTTGGAATCAAACGGGGGTCCAAACGTAGAAGAACGGGGCGAAAAAATAAATTTTCGGGGGTTGGGGGTCCACGCACGGCGTGCCTGCTGGGTGGCACGCACGGCCGTGCGTGTATCGAACTCTCCCTGCTTGCCACTGCCGGCCAGGCACGGCGTGCCTGCAGGTCACGCACGGCGTGCCTGCTTGGCCACGCACGGCGTGCCTGCTTGGCCACGCACGGCGTGCCTGTTGGTACGCACGGCCGTGCGTCCGGCTGAAATCCTGGAGCGCTACTGCCTCCTAGACACAAGACTCCCCCAGGCCAGGCACGGCGTGCCTGTGCAGCACGCACGGCCTGCATGCAAGCGTGCCCGACCACCATTGGCTGTTTTTAGCCCGTTTCGGTCTAAATTCACCCGGTTTGGTCCCGAGGTGGCCCGCACTCAATTCCTTTGACTTATATGATCAAAATAAGCCTAGAAATACATGGAAATAAGTGTATTACCTGCAACGGAGTCCGGGTTTGCTCGCGCATCCGCCTCGGTCATTGCGTACACTCGTGCTTGGGTCCCACCTTGGTTGACAGATGCGGCATGGCTTTTGGATGCGCCGCCTCTTCCCGTGCCGCCGTTTGACGGTCCCGCATGGTTCCTTCCCGTCGTGGTTCCTCCCCCGGATCCCGGAGCTCCTCCTCCTCCTAGTTGTGGGCAATTGGCCTTCATGTGACCCGTGTTCCCACATTGATAACACCTCGGGGGTGCGTTGCATTTCCCAAAGTGATTTTTCGAACAATTAGCACACCTAGGGGGTCCCGTCTTTTGGGAGGAGGATGCATGCCACCGAGCATCCCTGTTCTTCTTTGCCGGTGGTGCCGGTGGTGCCGGTGGTTTGAACGAACCACCACCTCCGCCGTGTTTATCCGTCCGTGCTTGCTCGGGCGGCCCCGAACTTTGCCATTTCCTCTTTTTCGCCTCTTCGGCGTCTCTCTCTTTTCTCTCATTCCATTGGGCCTCCCCTAGAAGGCCCTGCTCCACCACCTCGCTAAAGGTCATGTGGCGCGAGTATGTAGCCCGATCACGGATGTCCAAGAGTAAGGCATCCCAAAAGTGCTCCGACATGCGGTCCTCATTGATCGCGTACTCCGGCAAGAACCTTGCCAAGGTTGTAAAATCTTGCTCCAGCTGTTTAACAGAACCACCCTCCTTCTGTTTGAGGTTGGTGTACTCCCTACGCTTGACATTTTTCTCGTAGTCAATGTAGTATTGGTCATAAAATTCCTGTTCAAAATTCAACCATGAGACCTCACCATGGTATTTCCCTTCTACACTCTCCCACCACGTGGAAGCTATCCCCTCAAGCAGCCGTGAAGCAACAGTCAACTTCACGTCCGGTGAAATTTGCATGTCCTTTGCCGCATCCTTCACCTTCTTTATCCAATCGGCGGCAACGGTAATGTCACCGGTGCCGTAGAAGGACTTACACCCCAAGGCCCTAGCCTCCTTGAGGTACTTGGAGATTCTCACACAAGGCCCTCCTTCACGCCCACCTTGTGACACCGCTGGAGTGGCCCTTGAAGCTCCCCAGCTCCCTTGACCCGAACCACCATGAAAGCCACGCCTTGCTTGGCGCCTAAGGTCTCTCCTCAGTTTCACTTTTTGATACCACTCAAGCAATTCGCCCATCTGGGCGAACTTGGCATCACTCTCTTCATCATCCTCATCAGTGTACGTGTCACCCCCATCATATGGGGTCTCTTCGTGCTCCGACTCAGGAACATACGTAGAGTCATAGTCTTCGGTGTTGGTTTCATACACCGAACTAACATGGCCATCGCTCACAGTTTGAGCCCTATGACCTCCACGGCTTCCACGGCCTCCACGGCCTCCTCTTGAACCCCGAGATGCAGCCCGGCTTCCCCTTTGGGATGCTACCGGTGCCTGCCCTCTCGGATGGTTCCTGGTTGTCATTCGCCTGCCCTCCATTTCTGAAAGAAATATGGATGAGTCATTAGACTCCTAAAAATGTCAATTGACGGAAGAACGTTATAGACACGTATTGGCCCAAGTCACCACCATACCAATTGTTAAGGGTACCGTCTTAACAATTAGAGGCCTTGCAACTTAAGCACCAATAGCCCTATAAACGTCAAAATACAATGCTCATGGTTTTCGGTAAAAACTCTTTTGCAAAATCTTTTGTGAGAGGTTGATTATATAGTTTAGAACTGAGATGGCTCTGATACCACTTAATTGTCACGCCCCAGACCGCAATCCAAGCGCGTGTACAACCGCCACTAGTGCAAAATGTGTATTCTATAACTAGCATTTTATATGGGTTCGTGGATAACTGTTATCGTATGTAGGCGCGGGGTCTAATTCGTAAATAGTGAAAAATACATTTCACTTTGACGGGTCAAAATGGAAAGTATAAAACTTAATCTATAACGGGTCGGAAAAACACTGATATGGAAAGTTAAAATGAGGGTTACATTTATAAATTTTGTAACTTCAAATGATATTCGGAGTCCTTTTTGTAATTAAAGAAAGAATTTTTTTTATGTCTGTTCATTTTAAACCCTTATCAAAAGAATTTGTACAAGTTGAGACCAACTTCACGATAGAAATAGAAGAAGCTATGCTTAAACGAAACCCTACTTGGAAAAAGATAGAGTTACTCGGAAGAAGCCGCTTCTCCTCCATGGTGCTCCATCGCCCTGTTCCGACGAAGACAGAGCTAGACGCCGCAGCTCCACCACCACCGTTGTTCCGACGAAGACAGAGCTAGACGCCGCAGCTGCACCACCACCGCTGTTCCGACAAAGACAGAGCTAGACGCCGCAGCTCCACCACCATCGCTGTTCCGATGAAGACAGAGCTAGACGCCGCAGCTCCACCACCACCGCTGTTCCAACGAAGACAGATCTAGACGCCGCCGCTCCATCACCACCGCTATTTCGACGAAGACAGAGCTAGACGCCGCAGCTCCACCACCACTGTTGTTCCGACTAATTAGACCGATCTAGATGCCGCAGCTCCACTACCACCCTGCTTTTTCTTACAACCTTAGGCGCTAGAGTTTTATCACATACAGCCGTTCCCCAACATCGTGAGTCAATCATCCTCCACCACATCTAGGTAAAATTATATGTCCTCTATTTGTCTATATATACATATATATTATTAAAAATTATACTTACGGTTTAATTTTGCTATTGGGGTTTTGAATTTTCTTTAAATTTCGGTTAGCTTGAAAATTGTCAATAATAATTTTTTACAAGTTCCTAATGTCTATAATATGTTTGTGAAAATGCCTTAGATTTTCAAATAAATGTGGCTTCTCTCAATCTTTTAATTAGATAATTTTCACTATTTCCCAGTATCTCTCATCCCTCATTTTTCAGTAACGTCCAAGTACACATAGTAGGAGTCATCTTTCAATTGTGTAGTAAATACTGTGTATATTTGAATCTAGTTTTATGAATATAGTCAATGGCGTAGTGCTTGACTTGTGGTTGTCTATGAGCTGATATTTTTTTGATCGGCCAAACCTATGAAGGCAAGGTTGCTGGGTTCTTATTTTTCTGCTTTGAAGCAAATAATGTATTCTTATTATATCTTCCATTTGTTTGCTTGTTGAAAAAAAGTATATGCTTTTGCAAATAAAAATATGGAAAATTAGAGGAGACAATTTCCGAAGAGAGTTAGGATCGAATGTAATAGCTAAAAGGGATAAGAATTTTTTTAATATTTTTGGAGTTTTTTGTGTTCTTAAGTCTTAAGACTAGTGTTGTTTTCTTTAATGAAAAGATATCTCTATTCAGTTAATCAGTTATACCAACTAGAATAGTTAAAACTATATGAGGAGTTATTTATAACAACTAGAAAAGTTAAATCAAACAGCAATTGCAATTTTCGCATATAATAGTAAGAATTAGGAACAAAATAGAAATGTAATTTCAAATTAAAGAGAAAGGTGAATTGTAATACTATATAAATATTTATTTTCATCATTCACTGTTCTATAGATATGCATAATATGTAAAAGTGGATGGGAGAAAATGCAATTCACTACGATTGAACTTGTTAGTTTTCATTAAAGGTGGACAGTTTTCATTACAGCAGGATTGGTTGCAGCAGGTACCTGATGATTTTAATCCCTAGGAATTTATAGCATTGACATACATTAGAGAACACATTGAATCGGTAAGAGTGCTCTCTATTGATATTTACATATATTAATGCTCGCTAGCTAGTTGTTAATGTGTACTATTATCTCTTTTCTGCTCATTGATTTTGAGCTTCCATGTTCCAGATATTAGTTATGATTAAGTGATGACATGCATTTAGAGATTTGGACATGAAACTGAGGTGTTGTTTTATCCGATGGTCATTGCTTATAACTTGTACTTCGTATGATATAAAATATGTATTGCCTTAAATATCAATTTGGATTCTCAAATGTAAAGGGAATGGATATGTTTTGGTGCAGATACTATTGTATTGGACATAAAGTTACTAGTAGTCTGGTATCTATGGAGTTGTTGGTTCATACATTCTCGTGAAAAATTTCAACTATGTTTCTATTTTTACTTGTTCTTCTACTTCATCTACATGCGTTACTTTATATTATAAATTTTAATCCTGCTTCATTTTTTATTCAACTTGTAGGTATTCTATCAACATGATGATGATGTTGTGAGAGGATTGGGCACCCTTTTCAGGAAAACTACTACGGAGTAGCACTTTACATAGCACTTAATAGAATATTATTTGTATGTACGTTTTCAAACAATACAGAATTCTGGATGAGTATTGTTGGTAGAATATGTTCGATGTGGGAATATTGTTCTTTTTTGTAAATGATAACATGTAGTTAATGTGATTCTCTCAAATGTTGTCGTTGATATTGGATGGTTGTATTAATAAAAATATATGGATGCGAAGAGTACTGGTAAAAAACTAGAACCATTTTGATTATTTAACAAAGCAAGATATAGAGAGTACGGTTCTTTGAAAAAATGCTTTCCACAACGGTTATAAATTTTTACCTCATATTGAATGTGCAGTACATTTAATAACGGTTCAGGAAGAAAACGACATAGAAAACATTTCGTAACCGTTCTTGAACCCCATATGAAAAGTGCTGCACTTTCTATGTCGGCGGGATCTATGTCGGGTGTAGAACCGATATTAAATGTCGATTTTAACCGACATAAAAAGTGTTTTTTCCACTAGTGCGCCGTATAATCAAGTGACGTCACCCACGAGTCAACCTCACTTAATTACACAAGGCGTCCTAGAAAACAATCCATCCATACTCAGTAGCAAACATACATAACAACATCACATTTAAACCAATGAATAGCGGAAATATTCAACGGTAAGTCATGAGCCACAACCGGCCAACAACATGGGCTTGCAAGCCCCAAAAATAGTTTATAGTAAAACAAATATCCATGAGCAAGTGTTCGGTAGTTTGAAAGAAAATAAGGAAGCACGAACCACGTCTTCCCGATATGATACCACCCGTGAGAAGGTGCAAGTAGCAAGCCCCAGCTTCAACCTGAAAATGGTGGGCCCCCCGAAGGGGTCAGTACAAGTACCGAGCGAGTAGCAGGCTAAATATAGAATAACTAGTGTTTCAAGTATAAGACCCAAACATAGGGTGATACTTAAATAAATAGTCATTCCCCCAAGTTATGAAATACTTATTAGTCTATATATACTTGGAAAATATCCGATCCGTAGATCACCATTTTATTTGGGAAAAATAATAATAGTCAATATTCTTGACTAAAAACCCCAACCCACCCATATACCTATGAGTGTATAGGACTCCTCCTTGTCCCTAATTGTATATCATAATCTATGAGTTTTAGGATCATAATCCTTGGATACTCCACCGGTTTGTGAGTGTTAAGGACTCATAAGTACTAGGGTCCTCCACCAAGTTTTGAGTGTTAAGTACTTTTAAGTACTAGGGTCCTCCACCAAGTTTTGAGTGTTAAGTACTTTTAAGTACTAGGGTCCTCCACCAAGTTTGAGTGTTAAGGACTTTAAGTCCTAGGGTCCTCCACCAAGTTTTGAGTGTTAAGTACTTTTAAGTACTAGGGTCCTCCACCAAGTTTGAGTGTTAAGTACTTTTAAGTACTAGGGTCCTCCACCAAGTTTGAGTGTTAAGGACTTTAAGTCCTAGGGTCCTCCACCAAAACATTTTCCTATGATCAACCTTCTATCAACCTAGATAGAGTCTATATCATACTTAGTTACTCATAACTAATTCAATACATAAAGCTTATGTATCACAATCCATGCAAAACCATGCATTTATATAGATTTATAATTAATTAATACCAACCGGTATTAATTAAATCCTTTGTCCATCGGTCAATGTTTTCGTTGACCGCCATCTCATGCCTTGTGTGTATCAACTTAATCATCATATAATTAAGTTAATAATATTCATTTGTGCTTCTAATACACTTCCAACCAATATGCATTTCATATAATTCTTCATATCATATTCCATGCATCAACAATTAATTTCTTTCATCCAAAAATAACCCTATCGGCTAATCACATGTTTAAATATCTTTTAAACATCATTATGAACTCATATAACATTTATTTAGGTAATCTCATAATTAATCCAAAAGTTATAAGATATTAAGCCGTCCACTCACCTTGAACTAGCATTAAGAAGTTCTACCCTTCTTGGTTGAACTCCGGTGAAACTCCGGCGACTTTTGGTCAACTCCGGCGACAACTCCTGCGACTTTTCCAACTTTGTGAAATCACTTGAAATACCCTTTACAAGTTCCTAACAAGGTTTTATAATCATAAAACCCATATTAATACAAATAACCTCAAAAAGGTTATTTTCCGGTGAACCGGTCGTTTTGGCTTCTAAGTCCATTTTTGGACGTAGAACCATTTTCCAACCCATAAATCCATACTTATAACATGTGGAATCATACTAAGGGTCCTTCATATGATATATACCTCATATGATAGAAGAAAAATAAAGGAAAAGTTATAATAAGGTCATTCCTTAATTTTCACACTTTTTCCTAGCTTTTTCCTTCTTTAATCTTCCTTCTTGGAACCCTATGGCTTGAGCTCAAATTATGGCTATGGAAGATGAGTTTGCAGAGGTCTCCTTGTTCTCTTGGTGTGCCTTGGCCGAAATTATGGGGTGGGTGAGTGAAGAGATAACCTCTTTGGCTTTTCTCTCAAAATAATGTGAGAATGGACCCCCCCCCCCATTGTACCTTTGATAGACTCCTCACCCTTCCTTTGTATTGCCAGCCACCAAGAGTCACATTTGAGCTGAAAAAAAACGTGGGGTGGCCCCCACTCATGTGGGAGGTCATCCCTTTATGCCCCGAGGTGTACAATCGGTCCCGAAAGTTGTATTTTTCGTACTGTTTTAATTATATTTTATTTTACCGGGTAAAATAAAATATATGATGTGTCCTTAATCATAACTCCCCTTTGAAATAATATACATTCCAAAACTTTAATTTGGAAGTCTCCGAAATCCATTTCTGGGCTGCTATCTGCTAAATTGTCGGTACCGGTAATTGGGCTTCTTTTGACCAACCGGTCAACCCCAGGCCTTCCCATGGCCCAAATAAGATGTCCATCACTATATAAATATTATTTCGACCTATAAGAATAATTTGTGTGATCTCGGAAATATCGGGCGGCCCCCGCTCCCGGTGTGGGTCCCACGTGCAATTTACTATTCACGCGAAAGAAATAATAAAAATTTACAACTCCGTAAATTCGTAAATAATTCCATAAGGTTTATTACATCATTTACTTGAAAGTAAATACATTTGGGGACGGTGTTACACTCTCCTTTTCTAGATTCCGCCTAGCCCGGGGTTGGATATCCATTACATCTAAAAAATACATTATTAATGTATAAAATATGGAGATCTTTTTCTAATCCTAACTGAAAGTAATTGTTTTATATAATTCACATGCGTGTATTATCAAACTCTAAATATATTAATTAACCAATCCCTTATCAACTAATATAATATTGAAAAGTATACAAAAATCAATGTTAAAACAGATCACACATGCGAGTATCTTAATATATTAAATATCAGATATGTGTTGAGTGTATTGAAATAATGTACTTTGTTACTTAATGTGCACATTAGATATTTTAAATAACATGATTTGTAATATTTAATTTGGTGGTTGCATATAGAATTACCAATAAATAAACTGTGTAAAATCATAATAAATTTATCATGCCATTTTAGTGTCTTAATGTATTTATCATGCTATCATAATAAATTTATCATGCTATTTGATAAATTTATCTTAAATTTATCAAATTATTTTTTAATGATTTGTTTTTATTAATTTATAATTAATTTGTGACTGTATATCAAAATAGAGGTTGTAAGGATGTTTTTACTTGGATTGAAATTTGCTGATCTATTATGATCTGGTCTGGTCTGAATTGGTTTGGTATGGTCGAAAAATGTCTTATCTCTATATTTTATACTCCCTCTGTCCCCTTTATGTTGTCCCTGTTCCTATTCACTTGGTCAACACAAATCACTCTTAATTTCTTACTTTATATATAAAAATTTTATCAAATTTGATTCAGGTTTTTGCGGCTTTGTAAAACTTTTAATGTAGTTTTTGAATATGTAATTTTTTTTCCCTAAAAATAATTTGAGTGCGGACAAGGATCTGTTTGCTTTATCGTCGGTCAAACATCGTAAATCGTAAAGAGACAATAGAAAGGTGATGGAGGTAGTAACTATTAAAGTATGATTTGATCTAATCTATTTAGAGCCCGTTTGGTAGCACGAAAATCGGCTGTTTTGGCTGATTCTGCTGAAATTTATGAAATTATGGCTGAAGTGGCTGAAGTGGCTGTTTCTGCTGATTTGAATAAAAATTATTTTTAAAATATATTTTATTAATAAAATAAAGAAAAACTTATATGTAAAAATAGCTAAAATGGTCATCTACAGGAACTTCAGCCAATACAGCCAGAAAAGTAACGCCAACCTTACTTTTTCTACTTATTACACAATCCAGCGCGCGAAAGTGAAAATTACGTGTTTGGTGAAAAAGTTGGCTGATAAGTCTGATAAGCCGAAAAATGAGATTACCAAACGGCCTCTTAAATCTAGTGTGATCTGATCTGTTCATTTAAGTCTGATCTGGGACGGTAAAGAGTCTAAATAAAAATATCATAAATGGAATTACTCGGTAATTAATTGTTGTTGGGGCCAGGATTCAGGAAGGGTCGGCCCACCTTAACTTGTTACGGGTGAAACACCAGAAATTTCCAATCAAAATATCTTGCCACCAGAAACCCGAACAAAAATGCTCTTGTTACACTTTTTTTATACACACACATACACACTATAAATACTCCAAAAAAATATTTACCCCCTTTCCTCATCCCCATTCCCTCCCCGTTGAAAAAAGCCCTGCCCCCAAATTTTTGCACACCCCCCTTTCCCTCCCTGATGCGACTCGTCGAAGAAAAGCGCCGCCCTCTTCCCCTTCGCCCTCCTCCCCGTCGCCCTCTTCCCCGTCGCCCTCCTCCCCGTCGCTGGAAGCTTCTTCCCCGTCGCCCTCCACCCCTCTCAGCGGCCGTCGCCAACCATCTCCCTTCGACGAACCCAACTCACCGGCGCCAACCCTCCACCCGCCAACCGGAGCCAGAGCCGCGGACTTGTCCCCGCCAACTGAAAGCTATGTATCATCTTCCTTAGTTTTTGAATTTTTTTACACTTTTAGGCAATTTGATGATATTAATTTGGAGGGTGAAGCAAAATAATTTAGTTTATGAAGTTTTGGAACCCATCTATTGCTTGGATTTTGAAGAATATGTATTGTCTGTGTAAGGTTGATTTTATGCATGTTGAAGGACATGTGTATTGTCTGTGTAAAGATAGATGTCTCTAAATAATTGTCTGTGTGAACTTATATGCAATTGGCTCTGGCTCCATTTGTGTGTGAAGAATTTTATGATTGTCTGTATCTCTCTACATATGTCTGTGTGCCTCATTGCGATGTCTGTACTTGTACACAACGAGCAATTGGCTCTGGCAGAGTTTGTCTGTGAAGAATTATATGTGTCTGTATCCCTCCACATATGTCTGTGTGCATAATATGAATGTCTATACTTGTACACAACGATATAAGAGTAGAGCAGGTTTTGTTGAAGGAAAGTTTTGAAAAATGAATTCACTTATTAAAATATAATTAAGACACATTGAGTTAACTTATTGGCAATATAATGTTCGTTACTTATTTTCATAATTAAAACACAATGAATAGTCAACGTTTTTCACTATGTCCACTCGTGATTTTGTTAGATTCACTAATTCTAATACCCGGTTCATGTCATTATTTTACTTTTGTCACATTTTCCTTTTTTCTTTTATACCAAACTTATGCACACTTTCTTAACTTTACATTCACATCTGAAGTATATGTCTAAGCATTGGAACTAAAGATGCTCAATATCCTTTCACTGAACAAGTCAAAATGTTTCTTAAAGTATGATTTATGAAGTTAAACATAAGTTTTTCTACATGTGTCTGTGTGACTGATTGTGTGTCTGTCTGTATATAAGAATGCTTGTCTGGTGTTTGTCTGTGCATGTAAATGTAATGTCTATATGAATTTTTTTTTGTCCAGATCTGGTGTTTGCGACGTGATAGTTATGGCCATTGCGGAGTCACTATTGCAGAAGTTGCCATTGAAGCCCGACTGTGCATATGAGAATATGGTGGCAAAAAGATGTGAATTGCAATGAGGCTCTCGACTTTGACGAAGCGATCAACGTAGAATAGTTTGGGTCTCCATGTTTAATGTAGGATGAGTTTGGATGTAAAACATCAATGTTGTACAATGTCCTAGAATGTACTCCCAAATATTACTTGAATTTATATGCCTTTTTTGTTTTTGTGGCAAGCACTTAATGTTTTTGGTGTTAATATATACAGAGGATGACTTTGCCTGTGAAGAAGAAAAATCGTGTCTGTGCTGTAATATGACTTTGTCTGTGATTTGTGTCGTTGTTGTTTGTGCTATGTATCTGTTCTTACATCCACTTCAAATATTGTTACTAACTACTTTATGTAATTTAGTAGTTTTAATTTTTATTACTTTGATTACCACTGGAGCCCATGTGTAATTTGGAGGTGATGAAAAAAAAATGAATACGTTAATCAAATTTTTTGAATCAAAGTAGAATATTACAACTGCAAATTTATATATGTCCACAAACACGTCTTGTGTTTGTGAAGACCAAAGAGTTTGTTTGTGTTCTAATACATAAATGTCTGTGAAAATAAATGCGTGCACATTTAGATCAAACTAAAATTTAAATATAAACCACTACAATTCATCATGCTCATCATGTCATTAAGACCCCCCGTCCAATGTCATGGTCAGCGAGCGGTAGCTTGTTAGGTACTTCCAATTTCATTCCCAGCCTTTGATTCACGTATTAGAACCAACGTCACTCTCATGTTCATTTTGTTGAATTTCTCCATCTGATCGACATTCACGTATTTCAACGAATATGTGAAGTTTACTTATTATGGACAGACATAAGTATATACACACACAGACAAAAGTATGTTTACACACAGACATTTCAAATAGAAGTTTACTTACACAGACATAAGTTATTATTTTATAACATTTTGAACACAGACAAGATCATATACACTTCACAAACACACAGACGATATTATACACTACACAAATACAGAGAATTGTCTGTGAAGAACAAAGATATACATAGTATTTAAGTTCAAAGCCAATAAAATCACCAAATTAAAAGTGTATATATAATTTATAACAAGGATATATTCAACACATATATTAAAGGCGTGTCATTTTCAGAAATGATACATGATAAAATGAAAAGAATCATTTCAAATAGACATTTTCAAACATAAATACATTTCAGAAAATATGAGGCAACACATTAAAATCTGCCCAGACACTTCTTTACGCATAAACATAAGTATATATACCCACAGACAAAGTATATTTATACACAGACATATCAAATAGAATTTTATTTATACACAGACATAAGTAAATTTAAAATATTTTGAACACAGACAAGATTATATGAACTTCACAAACACACAGACGAAATTATACATTCACAGAAATATAGGGAATTGTCTGTGAAGAACAAATGTATATTTCACTTCAAAGAAATCAAATACATAAAGGATCAAGCATCAGCACAAACTCATACCAAGCTCAGGGAGGTCCTCCATGGCCGCCGCCGCCGGTTCTCCGCCGTCGCCGGTGGTTTTCCGCCGTCGCCGGTTCTCCGCCGCCGCCGGTTCTCCGCCGAAGGCTGGAAGAAGAAAGAGACGATGAAGGGGAGAGAGAAGAGAGGCTGGGGTTGATTTCATGTGAGGGAGGGAGGGAGGGTAAAAAAATGGTAATTTTTGGGCCTATTTATAGTGTGTAGGTGTGTGTATGAGTTTTGTGTACCCCAAGCCCAATTGAAACCCGAATCCAAATATTGAGAACGCGGGTAAAAGCCTGAATTCTTATAACTACTTCTGGAACGTTCTTGAACCTCATGAAATCTCGTCTTCCCGAAACACATCCCAAAGCTATATCAAGCCTCTCAGATATTTTCTCTGGAACCCATCCTGATTCTCGACCCTACCATTTTACCGACTCCTGAAATTCACATATCACCCCCATTTCACGAACTTCGGTACATGTTGTCAAGTTCTGAGAAGAGTGGCGGATATGGAGACTGGCGGGAAGTTTTCACCTTCTTATTATACCATTCTTGGTGTTAGTGAAGGCTCTTCTGATGAAGAATTGCGCCGTGCCTATAGAAAGCTCGCTATGGTACCCCTTGCATTTCATTCTTTGTTTAGGAATTAGGGACTTGTTTTTATTTTCAGTTTTAATTGATGCGATTGAATTCAGTTTTGCTTCTTTGGTGCAGCAATGGCATCCTGATAAGTGGACGAGGAACCCTTCGTTGTTAGGAGAAGCCAAGTTGCGGTTTCAGCAGATTCAAGAAGCCTATGCCGGTTAGTATTGCCCCTCTTGTACTATGGTGCTTGAGAATTTCTCGAATTTAGTGGTGATTCGATGTATATTTGGCTTTGAACAGTTTTATCTGACCCGAGTAGAAGAACCTTGTATGATGCTGGCTTGTATGATCCCCGCGAAGATGATGATGATGATGAAGTTGAGGTTTGTCCTGCTGTGTACCATTTTGTTCTTCTTCAGTTATGTTTCCCATTCGTTAAGGCGTCTTTTATCACTCAAATACAAAAATAAAAGCTCATAAGGTTATATTTTAGCTCTAGTTAGGTAAAAAAAATATAAGCTCGTACAGTTATATTTTAGCTCTGATTAAGAGCCTGTTTGGTAGCACGAAAATCGGCTGTTTTGGCTGATTCTGCTGAAATTTATGAAGTTCTGGCTGAAGTGGCTGAATGGGTTGATTCTCATGATTTAAGAAAAAAAATATTTTTAAAATATATTTTATTAATAAAATAAAGAAAAAATTATATGTAGAAATAGCTAAAATGGTCATCTACAGTAACTTCAGTCAATACAGCCAGAAAAGTAACTTCAACCTTACTTTTTTCTTTTGCTTATTACACAATTCAGCGCGCAAAAGCAAAAGTTAGGTGAAAAAGTTGGTTGATAAGCCTGATAAGCCGAAAAACAGTGGTTCCAAACGGCCTCTAAGTTGATGACTTTGATCTTTTAACATTAGCCCCAAATTTTAGTAGGTATTAGAACCTAGTAATTTTTAAGGAACTATCCAATGTAGATCTCATTACTTCCGTTAGGCTAGACCAGATGAGATCTTGTGTATCTTAATAAGAACGGATAAAAGCCTATATTTGGTTCTTCTGTTCCTTTAGACTCCCTAAGGCTATGTCCTGATCCTGGAAGATGCTAGGAAAGGAAAAAACTAAATTTTATGTTCAGTTTCTACTCGAAAATGTGAAGAGAATTATATAAGTGCTTGATTTTTTTTGCATATCCGTTGATTCTGAACTGCTTATTCAACAGATAATAAATATTAAAAAACAAAACCAAACAAAAAATATTCAACATTTTCTATGTTTACTTTCCCTAGCAATATCCTAGTCCAAAATGGACATTAACTGCTAGATGCTTTTCCTGCAGGGATTTGCAAATTTTCTACAAGAAATGGTTACTCTAATGGGTGATGCTCAGAAGGAGGTAATGAGCAAAAATCATATGTTGACTGTTCTGATTTTGCGGTTAAAATTTGTAATTGCACAATGTTTTCCAATTTTGCCTTCTTTGAACTCTGCATTTATTTCCCAACAAGATGTCAAGATTTGCAAGGGCCCATGACCTCAATCACAATGGCAAATATGGGATTTCTTCCTTAATGCAGCGGAGGGGAAGGGTGTGTTTTTTGTGTTACTGTATTTAGTTTAACCAAATGAGACCTTTCCTTAAAAAACCTCAAACGAACATGCCCTGAGATGAAGTTTGAATCTGTTGATCCTTTAGGGCTTTAGGTGACAGATTTATATCTTAAATTCTTAATAACAGTTTTTGGTTAGCAATTAACAATACTACGGACTAGAGTGTGTGTTTACTAATTGGTAATTCTACTAGCATTAGTTATTCATACCATCCATTTGTTTGCTCTAAAAAAAACTTAGAAGTGATGATTCTTTTTCTTTAACCTGGAAGGACTTCGTCCCATATGTGCATGTGCCAGCCACGCTTCCTACGATTCTTATTACAAAGAAATACTGAGATGGATAGAACTTAATAATTATGTTCATCAGATATTTATAAGTGAGCGGAATGATAGAACTTAAGAGATATCGTTCAGAGAATAGAGAAAAAATCATGCAAGGATTTGTAAAAAAGATAATGAGATTAACAAATCCCAGATATAGTTTTTGATACTTACAGAAATTTCTTACTTTTCTGGTACCTTTTATATTCTGTGGTGGATCCCAATTTTTTCAAGATTCTAGAAATTTCTTTACTCTGAAATTCTGAGTATATCTAATGTAGAGGTTTTTCATCATTGCATGTGAGTGAGAGATTAGTAGACATGAAATGAACATGGAAATGCAGAGCAATCGCAGGAAAATGCAATTAGTATTACTGTTTTATGTGGATGTCTAATCCAAATTTGAAGATCCCTTGGGGTGAAAATATGTAAATTTTGCTGTTGAATTAACAGAGGAACTATAATTTTTTTGGCTAGTTTCCCTTCACTAGGTGTAGGTGTGACCTGTAAAACAGAACAAGTAACAAAAAGGTTGTTGACTTGCGCCCGATTCTCTTGAAATAGAACTCACTTCTAAATATTTGGACTTCTTTTAGAAGATTGAATACGTGTGTCTTATGTTGATTTCTGATGTAATGTGGATTCAGGGTAAGAGTTACAGCATTGAGGAGATTCAAAGCATGTTTGGTGAGATGGCTAAAGGATATGATGTTCCTGAATGGTCCAATCCACCACTGCACCCAGCTAGCTCTCCAGTCCACTCTTCTGAGTTGTTTTTGGGGACCATGACTTCAAGCATGGCTGGACAGAGTAAAACCTTTTCTTGCTGATGAGCGCCTTGAGAGCAGAAAAAGTTAAGTGTTTTTTCATTTTGCTCTCATATTCTATCTGTGATATATATACCTTTAGTTTTCCTTCAGAGAGTCCACTGCTCTTGTATACACCTGCTTTGTGTGAAATTCCAAAAGCCGAAAAAACGGAGATAGATGTTTAGCAGAGCCCAGATTGTGGTCGTGTTGTTTGTGTTTAAATTTGCAGGAAGGAAAGCAGGCTGGGCACATAAGCATGGTTCGGCAGTTCGCCTATTGAGTTGTTCCAATCACCAAACTGATGGATTTGTAGTCACAAAGCGATGCGTGGCAATCTTATAGGAGGTGTGTGAGTTGTGTGAAGTTCATCATATTGGTACAACCAACCATCACCATGTTTTTATGGTTTCTAATGTCAGTCATGATGTATTAGTTCTTCTCATGTAATAGAGAGTTGGTGCTAATAATGTTGATCTGAACAATAGAAACTAGAAAGTGTTGTCACTCATTAGATGCCTATGGATAGAGATACCTATGGATAGACACCTATAGTTGATCTGAACTTTTGAATAATAAAGCCGGTGTTTTATGTGTACTTGGTCTCAAAACATGGTATAGGCTTTATAACCAACCTCATATATACTTGCCACGTTTTGGTTTGATTGAACATATAGCGTTATTGATCTTGGTGCTAGCGATATTCATTCTTAAGAAATTCTCAAGAAATTCTTAGAGGGTCGGATGTACGCAGTCCTACCCATGTACTAAAGCACAATGAATCTTTGGCTCCATTGCAAATGATGAAAAATCTCAAGAAATTCTCCTAAGTAGGCTTAAAACATAGATGAAAAATTAAATTATGAGTTTGTATGTTTTATTCTCAATATAGGAGTCATGTGCTCTTATTATGAGTTTTTACATTTTCTGCAATGTTTAAAATGTCCCTGCGCAATTTTTAAAATATCCCTTTCTCTGCTTCCAGCGTCAATCTTTTTATGTGTCATCCTCTTGTACCTTCAACATCGATCCTTCTCTATGATGTCCAGTTCAGAACTTCAACATCGATCCTTCTCTATGATGTCCAGTCCAGAACTACAACATTGATTCTTCTCCACGATGTCCAGTCCAGAACTTCTGGTTGTTCTACTATTATTCTTCTATTCTTTGCCTCTTCCATTGTCACCAAATTGCGATAATGGAAACACTAAATTAGATGTCTTTTTTACTCTAGGAGTGCCGTATTTTACCTGGCCATGAAGATGATACAAAAATGTAAAATAAAAATTGTCATCTTTATAAATGTAATGTCAAGTGACATTTTTTTCAAATGTGTTCAATAACAAAATAATTATAGCATTTTCAAATTCAATGGTGAGAAACAGAATATGAATGCTATGAATGAATGATTTAAAATGAATTAGATGGAATTAGTAGAGGTATTCTTTAGCGCAAGCTTCTCAAGTCCAGAAGAAAAGTGACTTTGCAAGGCAATTTCGACATTTCATGATTACACGGAAAAGTAATAATCCTAAATCCTAAATTTCATATGTTTTATTCCTTTTCAAGAAAATTTCTCTTCATTCTTTCCTAAATAAAAGATTATAAAATCAAATTCATGTGATTATAATTTCTCGGGAATGGGTGTTGATTGATGGTCATAGAATGAAAAAAATGTAATGAATATTATTCAAAGAAATACTTCGTATAGAAAACTAGGCAACTAGCTTGGTGTAGCATGTTTTTAATGGAAAAAACGGCCGACACCGAAAGAGCACATTTAAAATTTATTTATACCATTTCTTTTATAGCAGCAGCAGCAGCCTTCAAGAAAAGTGACCTAATAAATATAGCGAAATTACGTGAAAGTGATGGAATATCTTCTCTGCGTGTAAAGGCCGTAGAATTTGTGAGTAGTGATCGGCAACATACACGCATTAAAGCAGCTAAGTGGTGGGGACTAAACCGACCATCCACGTGGGATTTCATTGCCTTGACCATTAAGTCTTATTTATCTATAATCAATCTGATCTGTAATTATATATACATGTATATCAGCTCAAGAACACGTCGATGCAAGAATATTATGCGTCATTTTCGCACTTTCCCGGCCTACGTGTACCTTTACCTCTTAGATGTCTACGTACAAGCTTTGAACAATTATATAAAGATGTTTTTAGTTGGATCGACATATTTTGGTTTAGCTTGGAGTTGGTCTCTTTAAATTCGTTGGAGATTGAATTGGTCTAGGTATATTTTGTGTTTTTTTTTTATTATAGTCTTAAGATTTGATCTAGTCTGTGTAGGGGTGGACTCGGGTCGGGCGGCCCGCCCCGGAACCGGCCTGACCCGGTTACTGTTTGAACCGGCCCGAACCGCCGGCCCGGCCAGAGACCGGTCCGGGTAGGCCCGACCCGCTGGGGTTCCGGGCCGGGCTCGGGCCCCTCAAAAAGTGAACCGGCCCAGCCGGTCCGGGCCAATTTATTTTTTTTGCTTTTTTTTTTTGAATTTTTTTAAGTTTTTGGGTTGGGTTGGGTATTTTGGGCCATTTGAGGTGGTTTGGGGGTGAGGGGGGAGGGTTGGGGTTAATTAGGAAAAGCCAAAAAAAATATAAATTGAACCGAGGCCCGGCCCGGCCCGACCCGGACCCGGGGGTTACCCGGACCGGTTCCGGGCCTCCCCTTTCATGAACCGAGGCTCGGCCGGGCCCAGGCTTGAACCGGGCCCGAACCTGCCCGAGTCCACCACTAAGTGTGTGTATTGAAATATGGTCCAGAAAACAAGAGGGTTAAATTAGAGGAACCAATTTACAAACAAGAGGGTATATCTCGTTCCATAGCAATAAAAATCAGTAGATTCAACACCAGACGAACCCATTTATAAACGAGAGGGTATATCTCTGACTTTCTTGTTTACACTAAATCTTGACAAAGCTCTGAAATTGTTGACAAATATTGAATTGATGAATATCAAGCTCAGAATGCTTCAATTGACATCTCAAATGTAACTTTTCTTGTTCGGAGAAATCATCAGGATAATATTTTCCAACCCTCCGGTCCCCCTAAGGCCGCCCCTAGAAAGTTTTCATATTTTTGGAAAAGCCTAGAAGAGAAAATGTATCTCATAAAATGGGATGGAGATAGTATTATTTAGCTTCAAATTAAATGACTTGAACCAACAATAATGTATAAAGGCTACATGCTAGGGTATGTTTGACACGAGTTGTTAGAAATATATTTTTACAAACTTTTTAGTAAACGTTAGGTTTTTTTTATCATAAACGTTAGGTTTTAATAACTGAAAGATCTTAAAAGAAAAGGATTATAACTGTTTGATAAAAAGTTGATTATTAGATTTAGTTCTATTTGGTACAGCAAGCTAGTGTAACTAATTAATGCCAAAAGCTATGTGCTTTCTCTTAGGTGCTACCTGGCCATACTGTCATTATAGCTTCTCAAAAAGATTTTTTATTTTGAAAAAAACATTGAAAAAATATCATGTCAAACATATAACTAGAGGTTTTTAGAGACTTTTTAATTAGCACAAAACTTCAACAAGTCAAATATATAAGGGAAAAGGGGCAAATAAGCCCTCGAACTAATCAAAAAAGTGCAAATAAGCCCTTTTGCAGGAGGTTCTGTCCGATCATCGTCATTTGAGTAGGTTCTCGGTAGAACTTTTTAATGAATTTTTTTGAGCATCTTTTTCATTAAGTCTAGTTTAGCCATACCGAATATCAGCTAAAAATTCAACCGGGAAGGCACTCAAATGATTTTCGGAAATATACTGCGTTGTTTAACTGCGTAGTTATCTTCAAAAATTCATTTGACTGTCTTCCCGGTTGAATTTTTAGCTGAAATTCAGTAGGACTAAACTAGACTTAATAAATAAGATGCTCAAAAAAATTTATCAAAAAATTCCACCGTGAACCTCCCCAAATGACGATGACCAGACGGAACCTCCTACAAAAGGGCTTATTTGCACTTTTTTGATTAGTTCGAGGGCTTATTTGCCCCTTTTCCCAATATATAACTTTAGCTTATGCTCATTTATTGGTATGCACATGAACTGTTCAAGAAATATTCTATTCAGTTAAAGTCACGTTTAAAATTTAAATTAAACTAAAGGCATTTAATTTTAAACATATACTCCGGAGAATATAATTTATCTTTGTAATTTATAAATATATGATATGCTCGACGCTCGAGTTTGAACTGAACTGAACACTATTGCTCTTTAATTCTATTCGAGTAAATATTTGAAACACAATAAAGTTAAATATTTATTCAAATCAAACTAAAAGTAATAGTGTTTGGCAGTGGCGGAGCCAGACATTTATGGTTAAATGGGCCGGTCCTTAAGAATTTTATATCGCAGGGACCAAAGTTTAAAATAACAACATATTTATTCATACGTAGTGCGTAGTATATGATATGCTCGAGTTTGAAATGATCCGAACCTATTTGAGTTCGATGCTTGTTGGTTTTGTTTATTAGGTTCGAAATCAAGTCGAAATTCAAAAGCTTGAAAATAAACTTGATTTGTTAACAACCTTATTTCTTCCTTTCTATTGAAGTCAATGATTTTGAAAGTATTTAGTACATTAATTAAATTTCAGTAACTAATTCACTTAATACTCCGTAATTAATATGTAGTAGATTTTAAGCAATGATTGACTTCATTATTTAATGGAACCGGTGGATGGGTGTGGTTGGTGCCGGTGGCACCTCGCAATGGTTGCAAATGCATGACTATGAAAGTTAATGGAAGTGGGCGGTGTCAATTGGTTGGCCTGGCGAAGGTTGTCTAAGATAGGGTGTAATTAAATATTTTATTATATGCTAAAATTAAGGAGAAGATGATAATGAGTAATGACAAGCATAGTGTATACGAAGTATTAGGGACGGGGTTAATTTCTACCGTAAATAATACATAGTACTACCTCAGTTCTCTTTTAGTTGTAACATTGGACTTTTTGCACTATTCACATCTTCTACTTTGACTACATTTTATTAATTGATGTATAATAAATTAAAATTTTAAAAAATATTGTTAAATTCTTCACATTCTAAAATTTCAAAATATGAATTTTTTAAATTTTTTACTAATAAGGAATGAAAGATATTAATGGTCAAACTTGTGCGTTGGCAAACGTGAAATATTGACTGTTGCAATTAAAAAGGAACGGAGGAAGTACCACGTAATACACTAAAATACTTCATAGTAGGTTGTTACTACACTCAGTCATTTAGTTTCTTACGTAAGGAGTGTTTCCAATTGCTTTAACTTTAAAAAGTGATTTTTTAAAGTGATTTTGGGAAAAGTGATTAATAGTAAAAGTTGGTAGTGTTTGAGAAAAAAGTGATTCTGAAAAAGTAAAAGTTAGTAGTGTTTGGTAAAATAAGTACTTTTTGTGTAATAGAAAAAGTGAAAAACAGTTTAAAGCACCCTTCTACCTGCTTCCAGCTTTTAGCTTTTAACTGATTAATTTAAGAAAAAGCTGTCATTTGAAAACACTCATGTAGTACTCCGTATGTTTTTCTTTATAGTCCTTTTAACTCATATTTTAACTTATAACCGCCGATTACTCTATGATTTGATGAAATCTTTATATTGTTGATCACTTAAAAAGGATTTCACAGATTCGAGTCTCATTCTAATTAAAATGTTGGTAATATTATAAGCAAATAGTTAGATACTATAATTGATTTAAAAAGATATTTAAAAAAATTACTAACGTTAATCATTAACTTTTTATTAAACATGTAAGTGATTTTTTATTTGACAAAATTGGATGAAGATGACTATTATATACTGTATATATTTGTCATACTATTTTCTTTGTTTTTATTGATAAGATGTGCTTTAATTTTTTTATAACTCACAAATTCATCAATTTCAATAAGAATTGAATCATTCTTGATTTACACACATTAAAATCATTCTTTGTGTAAACACTTTTAATTATACACATTTTTATACATTGTATGTCAGTATGTGTACATAGATAATTGGAAGACAAATGTTACATTTTCTTAAATAAGTGAATGTGTACAAAGGCAATTAGGAGATGTGTACAAAAGTGTATAGCAATAGATTTTTTGTTAGATTTAAATGTTCCGAAATGGATTCTTCCATATTCGTCGTCAGGGTCGTCTTTTAGGAGGTGCAATAGGTTATTGACACCGGGGCCCACTCTTGTAGGGGGCCTCCAAAAATTTAGAATGTAGTATTAGTATAAGTTTATTTTTATAGATGCTATGTATTATTCAAAATTCCAAAAGGTATATAACTTTTAGATTCTCTAATTTGTGTACTTTAAACATCATAAAACTTATATTTCATAGAATTGTCTATTTTTATTTGTACTTCATTGTTCAAATTTGTATTTTTCTTGTTTTAGGGGCCTCAATTTCCCATTTGGAACCGGGGCCTTCAAATTGATTAGACGACCCTGTTCGTCGTCCTATTATAAGCCCCAATTTGTCTTTTCATAACAATCATGCATCCATCCTCAAAGAAGCGTAAACCAAAAGTCTTCATTTCCTTCTTACTTTCTTGAGTTTCTTCTCTCATTTACTAAATTAATCTGATCCTCCAAACAATAAATCGCCCCTTCAACAACCATTTCATCATCATCCTAATCAATCAAACCCGGCCAGCCCCTTCAATCCAATATTCCATTTCATCTGTCTAGCTAGCAGCTGCCTAGACTTCTCCCTCGCCGTCATGTCGTGGCTGGCTGCCGTTTTCCTTTTCGTCGCTCTTGCGGCGGCGATCCCGTCCGACGGATCGCCGATCCACCGAAAACTCGAAGAAGGCGGCGTACCCGGAGAAGAGAACAAGTGTGGAGGGTGCCCTTGCAACGCGCCGTGTTATAGCCCGCCGTCAGTATCGCCTCCACCGCCATCATCACCTCCGCCGTCTCCGCCGCCGCCGCCGAAGAAACCACCGACCACCTACTGCCCGCCTCCACCCCCGAGCGGAGGTGGGTACGACGCTCCAGCCGTTCTCAGCCCCCCTACACCACCCCAGTACGTGTACGGCACCGGAGGTCCGGGTAATTTATATCCGGTGGATCAAAGTTTTTCCGGCGCCGGAAAAAGAAGCGGCTTCTCCCGGAGAATCGCGGTTCTTGTCGGTGGGGGATTTTTATTGGGATTCCTTTCTTTGAGCTGGTGATCGATGATCGTCTTCGTTCATAATTAGATACGAACTTCAATGCGATCATACTTTTATTTGAAGACAGGAAAGTAATTAGTGTGCAAATTTTATTATTGTCATTATAATAATAATTACATTTCTTGCTAATTAGATTAGATGGTCTGTTAGTGGTATAATCACCATCATTGTCTGATATTGTATAATGTAATTATCATTCTTCAAATTAAAATAAACAAACTCTTCTTTTCAATTAGGTGTCCATGTGATCACTTTTTTTTGGGCAAAGTGATCACTTTCTTAATTACTTCGTATATTACGGCATATATCCGCTGATCCTGCTAGTTACTGAATTTCATTACCGGAGGAATAAATTCGGTGAAAATGTCACACTATTGCTATGTAGGAATATTTTTTATGAGTTCCAGTTAGGATTGTAGTGATTGTACCTTTATTCCCCGACTCCATAATAATAAAAAAGAAAAGAAAAAATCTATGTCGTCTAGACCATACTATTTTCTCGGATGACTAATTCAATTTTTAATAATTAAAATTTACATATTCACAAACAACATTAAAATGTATTTGAAGTTGCAAACACGCACCAAATTATAATACTTCGTATAATTGAAAACTAACATTTTAATTAAGTGAATAAAATGAAATTATTTAATCAAAAAAATTCAATTCTGCAAATCAATTTGAGATAAGGGTAATATAATCAATTTTAGAGGAGTTCCCCCCTAAACGCATTACTTTTAGGTCGGAAATCTGTTGAATTGCTTTGGTGTACGACTGTACGTAGAAATGGACTCGGTGCCGGTCATACACTACAAGAAAAACTTTTTTTGCATCGACAAAAAGTCGACGCAAAAAGTAAAAAATCGACGCAAATACTTATTTGCGTCGACAAGTGGACGCAAATAGGTTGACGCAAATACCTCGACGCAAAAACATTATTTGCGTCGACATTGGTCGACGCAAATAATATTTATCTTTTGCGTCAACTTTGTCAACGCAAAAAATGCCATTTCGGTGAAAATACAAACCACCATTTGCGTCAACATGTCGACGCTAATGATGGTATTTTTTAATAAAAAAAAATATTTTATTGTATGGAGAATACATCAACACGAGATCCTTAAATATGCAAAATACATCAACCAAATCCTTAAATATGCAAAATACATCAACTAAGTTCTCATTTTACTAACACATACATTCAAATAAAGAACACTCATCACTATCAAATATTTTTGCAAAAACCAATAACCTAATGAATTAAATAACTTTGAAGGATCCCACTCCCTTTCTATGATTTCTGCTTATAGTCACTCATCTTGTCATCAGTTTGCTATGAACTTGTAGCACCTTTAATTTCCTGAAATTCTAAAATAAAACAAAGAAAAATAACTACTTAAAATAAATTGACCAAGTAATAGTAAATAAACACATTAACTGAGTAATGGTAACAAATGTGAAATCAACAATACATCGTTCATCAAAGTATCACTTTATTAAAGGAAATAAATATACCAGATACAAATTAAAAAGAAGTTTGTAAGTGGTTATGTGTCAACATGAATCCAAATTCCAAATATCATTACTTTTGTAGCAAGAGATATGAGAGTACTATATCATATTATTGACAAGAATTCCAAATTAAGGGAAAAAGCAAGGATTTAACAAGAAAGAAATTAGTTCCAAAAGAGAAGATAAAACTTTGTATAGAGCTTAGATTACATTAGTTTGTATTGACCTTTTAGATGCTGAGAATATAGCTATATTCAGGAGCAACGACTCTGGAATGACTCTTCTATTGTCGTCTTTGTTCACTAGCTGCGTTCTTCTTCCCCTGGTTTGAGAAAGCAACCTGCAATTTTTCATTTTCTGGTGCCATTCAAAAACAAGTAATAGACTAGTCAACTTGTGTGAACACATTTGAATATAAAAATATATCCATTAAATTGTTTAACAAAGCACGTGGAAGTTAGAACATAATTAAATATCAAAGACCTCCCTTCGGCGAAAATGGAAAATCAGAAAGATATATTGTCAACGAAATAGAATGCTCCTGCACCAATAAATTAAGTAGTGAGATAAATGCTTAAACAAAACCAACACATTGTTAAATGAACTAATTAAGTATTGAGATAAATGCTTAAACAAAACCAACACATTGTTAAATGAACTGCATATTACTATTATTATTGTGGAGTATTATTCATTGAGTAGTATAATAAACTTACAGCACAGCCACAAGTATAGACCATAAGTCCATAATGGTACAATCTGGTCAGGAAAAACTGGTTTATTTCATATATGAAATTGTCCTTTGGACATTCTAGCAGTCTTGACAATCTTTTGGCACCAAAAGTGAATGCGCTGCGAATCCTGAAAAAGTTTCCTGCCAGAAAATCAAAGACTCTATGTGAATCATTAAATAAAAATTTCCAGAAAAAATTACAACACAACCGAGGAATTTAATGTTGCAATAACTTGCACAATGATTAAAAAATGTGTGTTTGAGAGAGATAGAGACAGAGGTGATTGCAATTGGACAAATTTTAGCCCATTCAAAGTGCCCATAACTATAGTCAGGACTTACGATAAATGTAGAAAAAAAAACAGATGATAACAAACAAATCTGAAACAAACAAACAGATGATAAACTGACAAGTTAGAACCCAACACCTTTTCATATATATTAATAACTAATTATGCAGCATCATTAATAGCACATTATGTATCCTGAAATGAAGATACTTCAGTCTACATACATACAATAAGAACTAGCTTTGTACTGTTATACCAAATATTCGATTAAAACACTGATAGAGGCAGAAAAAACTTAGTGATAGATGAATCAATAACATGTGTTAAAAATAATCTGTTCATCTTAGCCATTAATCATCTGTTCATGGCCAACTGTAAATCCTTTGTTCATCTTAGCATCCAATAAAGTCTTCCAAATAGAATCATGGCCAATTGTAAATCCAATGGTTATCTTAGCATTCAATCAATTCTTCTGAATAGAATCAATATGTTACATAAAATGTGTAAATTATTGGTAAACCAGAGTACTCGCACTTCATCTTCAAAAATACGAATAAAAGCTTTGAAATCAAACTCAATAGCTCTTCTTACCAGTATAGACTGGTTGCTATAGGAGCGCAGCAGCGAAGACCTTGGTTGCCTACCTTCTGCCTGTACCGCCGAGTTCCTGAAAGATGGACGCCATGTTCGCAGCCTTAGAAGTTTCAGGCCTGGCGCAAGAAGCATCGATGGTGTGAAAATTTTCCAGTACGGCATCATCTGCGTCAGGGATTTGATTTCTATAGTTTAGAAGCTTCGATTTTTTCAACATCGCTGGCCGATTCACCGGATTTGGCGGATTCGGGATTTTTCTCATTTTCGCCATAGCTACGCGAATGTTCAACGGAGCAATAGGACTTCTGATATTTTTCCGCTTTATTAGTCCTTGCCCTAGGTGCTGGTTGACGCAATTAATTTCTTACTCCCGTGTTTTTTATTAATTTTTTTGCATCCACAAATCGACACAAAAGAGGCTTCATTAGCGTCCACTCCCGTCCACGCAAAAAACTTTAGACGCGAATGACACTTTTTGTTGTAGTGATATTATTGTTATGATCTTCAATGAAAGAGATGAAGATTCATAACAAGAAAATCATTGACAGATTTAGGAAAGAGAGGCAGAGTAAAGAAAGATGCGAGAAAGAATCAGTTTATTCATCATATCCCCAATCCGATACAATCTTCTTATTTATATACAAAGATCAAGTCTAGCTAGTTACTTGGTATGATGATGACATGGCATTTCTATCGGTCATAAGACCAGATTAACTAACTAACTAAAGAATTGAAATAGCATCCAAGTATTTGTAATATAGATGACTTGATCTTGACATTGCCCCCTCCTTCATCTGAAGCTTGTCCACAAGCTTCAATTCCAGGAAATTGTTTCTTTATTATATCATAATCCGTCCATGTTGCTTCATCTGGCTGTAAATGCTCCCATTTGATTAAGAGTTGTACAACAGCTTCATTATTTCTATTGACTATCCTTCTAGCCAATATTTCAAATGGAACCAATAATGTATTCCCTTCTTCAGTCATTGCAGGCATAGTGGGGGTAGTTCTATCGGTCATTCCTACTTGTTTTTAAGTAAAGATACATGAAAAACAGGATGTATCTTACTATCTTTGGGTAAGTCCAATCTGTAAGCTACAGGTCCAACCTTTTCAACAACTGGAAAAGGTCCACAAAATTTAGGACTCAATTTCCATAGTGTTGATTTCCTCATACTTCATTGCCTGTAAGGTTGAAGCTTAAGATATACTCAATCACCTACTGCCAATTCCCTCTCACTTCTGTGTTTGTCAGCCAATTCTTTCATCCTTTGTTTGGAAATGGTTAGTTGTTGTTTTAATTTCTGAGAAATCAGTTGCCTCTGTTCCAGTTCATGCTCCACTCCAACCACAGATAGTTTGCCATATGGCCCTGTATTTAGTGAAGGAGGTTTATAACCAAACAAAGCTTTGAAAGAACTCGTTCTAATTGCTGTATGATAACAACTGTTATACCACCATTGAGCCAAGGGAAGCCATTTACTCCAATCTTTAGGAATCTTCCCACTCATACACCTCAAATAACTTTCCAAACACTGATTCACCCTTTCAGCTTGCCCATCTGTTTGTGGATGGTCAACTGTACTAAGGTGATGTTGTACCCCCAAACACTTAAAGAGTTCCTTCCAAAACAAGCTAGTAAATACCTTATCCCTATCAGATATGATAGATTCAGATGTTCCATGAAATTTGCAGACATTATCTAAGAATGCTGAGGCCACAATTGCTGCAGTAAACAAGTGTTTGAGGGGTACAAAGTGGGCATACTTAGTATATCTGTCAAATATTACAAATATAGAATCATATCCATTAGACTTGGGTAACTTCTCAATGAAATCCATAGTAACATGCTGCCAGGCTTGCTGTGGTATTGGTAAGGGCTGCAACATCCCAGGAGATTTGATGGGTTCATGCTTACATAATTGGAATATGTGACATGAACTCACCACTTTATGTACTGTCAGCTTTAGATTGGGCCGCCAAAACAGGTTCCTCACCCTATGTAGGGTAGCTAGTTCTCCAGAATGTCCGCCAGCAGAGCTCCCATGTATCATAGAGACTAATTTATCTCTCAAATCCTCATTCATTCCCACATATAGTCCATTCTTGTGCCTCAATAATCCATCATGATAGGAATAATAACTCATGTTATAGGGAGTGGTTACCAGTTCTACAATAGCTTCTTCAGCCTCAATATCCCCCTTATAGCTCAAAATCAACTCTTCTTGCCAAATTGGTTGGACTATAGATATAGCATAGCAACTTTCTGCTCCTTTCTCATCTTGTTGATCCCTCCTTGATAAAGCATCTGCTACTTTATTCTCTCGACCCTTCTTATACTCAATTCTGTAGTTGAAACCCAACAATTTGGTAAGGTATTTATGCTGAATTGGAGTGGATATCCTCTGGTCCGCTAAATACTTGAGGCTGACTTGATCAGTTCTGATTATAAAAGGGGCATGCAACAGATAAGCTCTCCATTTGTCAATGGCTAGTAATATAGCCAAGAACTCTTTCTCATAAATGGATAGCCCCAGATTTTTTGGTCCCAAAGCTTTCCTAATGTAGGATAATGGATGGCCTTCTTGCATTAGTACAGCCCCAAATCCATCATAGCAAGCATCAGTTTCCACTATGAAAGTTTTCTTGAAATCTGGCAATTGCAATATGGGTACTGTACACATTGCTACTTTAAGTTCATCAAATGCTTTCTGCGCTTCTTCACTCCATTTGAACATACCTTTCTTAGTTAAATCAATTAGGGGTCTAGCTTTAATTCCATATCTGGAACAAAACTTTCTGAAATAACCTGTCATACCTAGAAATCCTCTCAATGCTTTAAGTGTAGTAGGAACTGGCCATTCCATAATACTCTTAATCTTGTTAGAGTCCACAGCTACTCCTTCTGAGCTAATGATGTGCCCCAAATATTCTATCTGTGGTACTCCAAAGATGCATTTAGATTTCTTGGCATACAATTTGTGTTGTTGTAAGAGTAGAAACACTTCCCTCAAATGTCTTTTATGTGTTTTCTGATCTGGACTGTATATGAGGATGTCATCAAAAAAGACAAGCACAAATTGTCATAGATATTTACTGAATACACTGTTCATGAGGGCTTGGAATGTAGCTGGAGCATTTGTTAGCCCAAAAGGCATTACAGTGAATTCATATAGCCCACATGCAGTAATGAAAGCAGTCTTTTGAATGTCATCAGGTTTCATCCTGACTTGATGATATCCTGCCCTCAAGTCTATTTTAGAAAAGACTGTTGCTCCATGTAATTCATCTAACAAGTCATCTATTAATGGAATAGGGTAATTATTCTTAATAGTGACTGCATTGAGCTTCCGGTAATCCACACAAAACCTCCAAGATCCATCTTTCTTTTTAACCAGCAATACAGGACTGGAGTAAGGGCTCTGGCTATGCTGTATAACTCCAGTTTTCAGCATTTCCTTCACTAATTTCTCTATTTCTTGCCTCTGCATATATGGATATCTGTATGGTGTTTGCTTAAAAGGTTTCTCCCCTGATTTGATGTCAATTTTATGCTCACAGTTTCTGGAAGGTGGCAGTTCTTTGGGTTCCTCAAAGACTTCATGAAATTCAGTAAGTAATTGCTCCATTTCTGTGCTGAAAGTATTATTTGCTTCATCTCTTAAAGTAGTCACCATACAGAGATATTTGGATACCACTCCATTTCTTTTGTTCAAATTCTTATTCATTTTCTTCCCAGATATCATCCTTACAGAAAGATCTGGTTGTATCCCATTGACTACCACTTTTTCTCCTCTATGATCAAATGTAATAGAGTGATTATCATAATCAAGCATTATTGGCCCCAATTTCTTCATCAAATCTACTCCCATTACCATATCATATCCTCCTAAAGGTAATATTCTTACACTGGCTGAAAATATATGTCCAGCCATCTCCCACTCTAGCTTAGGGCACTTAGAATTACATTCTATTCTCCCCCCTCCTGCCACAGTAACCTGTAAAGGGTTACTTACTTCAATATCACAGTTGATTTTCTTGGCTGCCCCTAGATCCATAAAGCTGTGAGTGCTTCCAGAATCCACCAATATAGTCAACTGATTATTTTTTACCCTCCCTATCAACTTGATGGTATCTGTAGGTATATGTTCTTTCAGAGCATGTAATGAGACTCCAAAATCTATGTCTTCATCACTATCTTCCTTTTCTATGGGTTCCTCAATTGTTTCACCTTCTTCAGCTAATAATATCACAAAAACTTTCTTGCATTTGTGGCCTATTGTATACACCTCATCACAGTTGAAACACAATCCTCTTTTCCTCCTTGCATCCATCTCTTCTTTACTCAAACGTTTCACAGGTAGGTATCATTCCTTTATTTTCGTTTCCTGTTTTTGGCCAGTAACTTTTCAACTGTGTTTTCCCTGTCTTCCCTACAGCATCTAACAGGGATTCTTGTTTCTTGGCAATAAGATAGGCTTGAGATAATGTTTCCGGAGACACAATCTCTACCATATGCCTAATTTTTTCTTTCAATCCACTGAGAAAACTTTTCAGAAAATAATACTCATGAAGATGTTTATTTCTCTGCAACATAAAAGACCTGAGTTCTGAAAATTTATCTATGTAGTCTTCAACTGATCCCTTTTGCCTCAACTTATTAAACTCTCCAATAACATCATTTTCTTTTGAAAATTTGTCCAGAAAGAGGGTAGCAAAGGCATTCCATCCCATGGATTCCTTGCCAACAATTTCATCCATATACCAGATTTCTACTTTCCCTTCTACATACATCCCCACAAGTACTATTTTTTCGAAATCAGACATTTGATGAATAAGGAAATAGTGTTGGCACTTCCTAATCCACCCTCTAGCATTAGCTCCATCAAAACGAGGGAAGTCAAGTTTGATACCTTTGTGATTGTCAGGAGTTGATATCAATCCTTGATCTGGATTTCGAGTGAAACGATCTACAGGATTAGAAGTAGAATTGCTGCTAACCCCTTTGATTGCTGTAAGTATATCTTCAAACTTCTTCTCATGTACCTCCACTATTCTGGCTAGGTCATTTTTTTGTGTTTCATTCATCTTTTCAATTTTCATTCGTATGCTTGCTAGGTCCATTTCCAATTGGCTGATGCGATCAGTATTACTTTGCTTCGCCATAGATGGATTCGTTTTTGGAGCTCTGATGCCAGTTGTTATGATCTTCAATGAAAGAGGTAAAGATTCATAACAAGAAAGTCATTGACAGATTTAGGAAAGAGAGGCAGAGTAAAGAAAGATGCGAGAAAGAATAAGTTTATTCATCATATCCCCTATCCGATACAATCTTCTTATTTATATACAAAGATCAAGTCTAGCTAGTTAGTTGGTATGATGATGACATGGCATTTCTATCGGTTATAATACCAGATTAACTAACTAACTAAAGAATTGAACTAGCAGCCAAGTATTTGTAATATAGATGACTTGATCTTGACAATTATACAGAGTATAGAAGTCGGGCCTAACCCGGGTATTACGGATTCTGATCCGGTTTCCAATACCCGGTCAGTCCCGATCATATTATAGAAGGATCATCAATAATTAATATGCTCGGATGGCTTACACCGAGTCAAAACTAATAGGTTCGGGGGCTGGGCTAAATATATACTCCAACAGATTCCTCCATATGGCGAACCTTTCCCGTTTTCCCTTCACAACAGATTCCTCCATAGCTGCAATAATAAGAGTTTTCTTTTTTGGAATCCTTTTGATGTCAATCTTGATTTCTATGAGAGAAAAGCCTCTTGATACTATATTAATCAGAAATACACAAAGTTTCATTGATAGTTTCAAATGCACAAAAATAATGGCCAACCCGGAATCTATGTTGTAAAAACCGGACCGGGAGGCGACCCGGGCAATCGACTGGGTCACGGGTCAACCCGGACCCGGGAGGGTCAGCCCGGTCAACGCCGGGTCAACCCGGTCAACATTTATTGAGAAATAAAATACATAATATATAATACATGTAATTATATACTCCCTATGTCCCAAAATTATTGTTCCGCTTTCCTTTTCGGTCCGTCCCGAAATTATTGTCTCGTTTCTTTAACTTCCTTATTTGGTAAACAAAACAGTGCCAAACAGTGCAAAACAGTGTCAAACAGTGTTGCTACAGTGTCAAACAGTGACGCTACAGTGCCAAACAGTGTCGCTACAGTGTCATTTTCTTAATCTGTGTGAAAAAACAAACGGGACAATAATTTTGGGACGGAGGGAGTATTAGATTAAAGTTGTATGGTAAAAACTTTAAAAAAAGTTGTATGGTGAAAAATTACTCTCATTCAAAATTTACTATTGATTACCGAGTATAAGATTAAATTAAAAATTATGTACCAATATATTAAAAAAATTCACAAAATTAAATATGTGTTTGGAATTATATGGAAAATAATCAAAATATTGAGATATAATATTTATATAAACAATTACGAGTATAATTGATAGATTTTCATAAATACGTATAGTTTAATCTATGTACGTTGTATACTAGTTGCAATAGCAATTAAAATTGGTTATTAATATGATTGTATAAATCTGCTAAGAACGTGTAGACGGTGTAGTATAATAAAAGTCTAAAAAGAAATCTTGTACTCAACGGAGAACTTGTCCAGTTGGTTCAGCGTGCGAGTGGCTTGCTAAAGGCGGGGTTTGAACCCCCCTAGATGCTCATTTTTAATGTAAAAATGATTTGAAAAAACGGGCCGTCCGGTTCTCCCGAGTTTGAGGCGGTCCGGGTCCTTCCTAGTTTCTGCCGGTCCACCGGTTAATTCCGATTTTATGCATACCAGCGGGTCTGCACTCAACCGGAGTGGATCCCGATGCTTTCAAAAGAAGTCCAGCCTCATCCACCTTCATCAAAGTTACTTCCAAAGACTACCAATGATTTGACAAAAATCATTGACACAAAAACAAAATCTCATACACACGTTACGATCCACTCTTTCAAGAAGATATATTAAAATCATAAAAGAAGAACAAAAAAATCTCAAACAGAAACAAGAAATTGATTCAAATAATCTACAAATTCTTCTTTCTCAAGTCCATCAAAGTTCTTCAAACTCAAACCACGAAGAGGAAGAGGAAGGGGAAGAGAAGGAGGAGGAAGGAGAAGCAGCAGCAACAGAAGCAGCAGCAGAAGCAACAGAAGGAGGAGGAGGAGGACTTTTATCTCTCTGTGCTCCATTAGTACCCGTTGATCGACATCCTTCACACACTTAACTTTTCCGATATCTTGAGTCTTACAGTCACGAAGACGAGCAAGTCTGTAAATATCTTTTTCTCGTTCCTTAGAGTCCAATTTTGCATACAATTCTTTGTTCACTTTTCCTCTCGCTTCCTTTACAGTTTTCTTTGATCTTCTTCTAGCCTTCTTGTACTCTATGTTCTCGTTGCTCCGACTTTTGCCCAATTTCTTATAACATTCCCTTTTGATCCTTATTGCTTGTTTTACCTCATCATTCCATCAAGATGTGTCCTTTTTTGGTGGTAGATATCCCTTAGATTCTCCAAATATCTCTTTCGCCACTTTGTTATAGGTGGACTCCATTGATAACCACACATCAACCACATATGCGTCATTATCAATGGACCATACATCTTCCTCCAACATTTTCTGTGCAAAAGTTTGTTGGAGATTCTCCTCGAGCCTCCACCACTTTATCTTTGGCTCCCCTTATACCTTAACCCTCCTTCTTTTTTTACCTTGAAAATCAAGAACAAGCATCCTATGTTGAGTGACAGCACTCTCACCTGGGATAACCTTACGAAAAAGAAGTCAATTTGGGTACTATTAGCTGCACTTCTATAGGTCACAAGGTGAGAGTCTCTTTTCTTGAACCAAGTGTTCATCACAGCCAACTCATATGTTGAGGCAAAATCCAGAATGTTCTTCCCCGCTTCATTTCTAGTGCCAAAACCATGTCCGCCATGGATACTCTCAAAACTATCACGACTTGGGCCCACATGCCAGTTGAGGTCGCCTCCTATGACCAGCTTCAATTCTCTCCCCTTGGCACTCGTCGCACCACCTCTTCGACTTCCACCCTTGTTTTTTATATATATTTTTTATACTTCTGTCTTTTTAATTAATCTCTAAATTAATTTTAAATGACTTTACATAGTTGTATTCAAATCTTGGGTCGTTTGAACTACTTCAATATAATTACAATTGTTACATTCTTACGCCTAATGTATATTTATTTTGAATAAACTTGTGAATTCGCAAACTTAATTAATCCAAAACCATATTTGATTAATTCCTTATTTGATTCTTATTGTTAACATAATTTTTGAAAAAAATACATACTATGTGATCAAATTTTATTTTCAGTAAAGTAAAATTTTATCTTGCGTGAAATTTTAAATTATGATATCGTAGTATTTTGTTCCACGAATATTTGTTATTAAGATAGTTAGATAGATGAATTTTCTATTCAGACTTGAAAGATAAAATGTATCGATATAGGACCTGAATGATAAAAAACTATCAATTTAGGACCTGAGTGATTGAAAACTATCAATCTAGAACCTAAGTTGTCATGAATTTTATTTTTATTTTTATTTTAAAAATTTTAAATATTTTTTAGTTTTATTAAACTAATAAACTTTTGTGAAGAAACATTTATAAAAAATTATCAAAGGAATTAATAAAAAATAAATAAATCAAACCTATGAAATTTTAGGTTCTAGATTGATAATTCTCCACCATTGGAGTCATATACCGATAGATTTCATCTTTCAATTCCCGGATTGAAAATGTATCTATCTTTCAGGTGCTGAATTGATAAAATTCCTTGTTTATAAGATGTGAGATAATTAATGTGAGTTCTCCCCCACTAAGACAAATTTCTGGATACGCCACTGGGGTAACCCACACAAGCTGGATACCATATCACTGACTAAGCATACTCAACCGGGTATGGGTGGATACCTGATTAGGTAACCCACAAAAAGTAGGAATTTGATCACTGGTTTGCATAACCGTCCGGGTATGACTCTAAACCCGACCGAGTATATGGGTTAAACACCCGAAGGGGTAGTTTTTTAATATCCTAACGTGGATTGTTCGGGCGGGACCCATCCATGATTGTTACTAAGGATTAACATATAACTATAAGACTAAGTATTGTCCATAGTTGAACGAATGAAATTGCAACCATGTTCATGTCAGGTTTGTGGTAAGAAGAGGTTGGGGTAGAGTACCCTTGGGGGTAAATGATCCTAAATACTCCAGGTTTGGTAGAGTACCCTTGAGCGGTAAATGATCCTAAATACTCTAGGTTGGGGAGAGTGACCTCTGTGCGGTAAATGACCCTTAACACTCGATAGGATATAGCTTGTGAGCTAGACATTCGGGGAAAGCATACAAAACTAAGGTAAAGACTTATCTCTCCAAAAAGGCTCATTAAGGAAAATGAACCACGAGTTGAATAATTTATAAGTATATACAATATGTATCATCTTGTAGGTGGGTAACGATAGTTACACCTAAAAGTATACATATCACCCTATTTGTGAGTCTTATGTTTGAAACATTAGTTAATCCTCACATTACCTAGATTTCACCAATACTGATTTCTGTGGAGTATTGACCCTTTCGGGAGCCTCACTTTTTTACAGGTTAAGTCTAGGTCCTGCTACCTACACCTTTACATAGGGTGGTTATCTCAATAAGGAGGAAATGGTACGTGTTTCCCGTTCTTATCTGAAATTGTGAAGTTGCTTATGGATATTTAAAAATTGTTTATCTATAAACACATTTTGGGAGCTTGTGTGCTCGTGTTTGTCATTTGTGGTTGAAGATCAAACATCTTAATCCCGATTTAGTACATGAAAGTATCAAATGCCTTGTGTGATACAATGGAGATGGTTGCTCTTATAGGATTGTATGGAGGTTGTCTACGCGGTACAAACGTGGTCCGGGGCGTGACAAACCCCATTATATTATATACCTCTCAAAATATACTTGAATTACCTTATTTAATTATTGTTTAAATAACCATAGCCGTGCTTCCTTTGAGGTGGGTGAGGTATGGGCCTCAGGGCCCCAAAAATGTTAAAATTTTAGGGGCCCATTTTTTTTGATATTTTTATACTATCTCCGTCCCAATTTAGTTAGCCAATCTTGACTTTTCCGGTCAAAGGTGGTGGTAAACTTTGACCAATTATTTTAACTAATATATTTATGAAAAAATTAATAATTTTATACTTTTATAATAGTATTTTCAACAAAGAACATTTTCATATAATTTTTATATTATTAATATTTTCTCTATATAGATATATAATCAGTCAAAGTTAGGTACCATTGACTTGAAAAATCAAGTTTAGCTAAGTAAATTGGGACGGAGGGAGTAGTATATTAGTATATATATGTATTAGTTTACAAGCAGGTCTCCTACCCATTCCTTTGTCTGCTGCTGGCCTGCTGCACTTCAAAAGACAAAACCCAATTGTTAAGTGAAGCCCACCATAAAAAATTAACCAGGTGCAATAGCCGTCAACAGCTATTGAATAATCGAGTAATCGACCAATAGGGCAAAAGTGAATAACAAGTCTCAAGGCCATTCTTTCATCATTTTGCCTAGCTTCTAAATTTCTACTATTTTTAATATTCGGAATCATTTTAATTTACAGTTTTGCGCATACATGGTATTGACTGAAAAATACAATTGAAGGGTTTAAAGCTATCAAAACACAAAAAATCTCCCGTTATGATTAAGTTGTGATTTGAGTTGTGATTTTTTGTGTTAAAGACTTGAGAACGAAGAAGTAGTCGGTGAGAATGATTGAATTTAACTATTAACTATTAATCAGTATTCATATACGTAGTATGAAATATGTTAAGAATTTTATGATTTTACTCCATTCATGTTTTTAGTTCTTAAACTTGTAAAACCATTTATCATCTTGTATATACGAAGTATATATTATGGGACTTGAAGTCAGAGAGCATTTGGCCGAAATTGTATAGGATATCGAGAATTGAAAACTTTTTTTTATTTAAGTTAATCCTTTTTTAGATATTTAGATATTAAATTTTGAACATGTTACATTGTATAATATGGTGACAAGAAGTCAAGAATTTATTATTCAACACATTATACTACAAAAAATTACAGATGCTTTTATAGAAAGTTCGACTCAGGCCCGAGTTTAGGTAGGATCGGCACTGTAAATAACCATACCGTTTTTGCAACGAGAACCTTTAAACGGAACAGAGGTAGTAATAGAATTATGACAAAAGGTGTTTGCACCAAGATTTAACTTAGAGCACGTTGATACAAGGTAAAATAATTACTTTGCATGCAAAGGGCAGGGATGTAAAACGGTTTTCATTGTTTGATTGGATTATTTAATGTAAATTGTATGACACTTTTTAAAAACACTTCACACTATACCATGTAAACTATTTTACATGGGGGAAGAGTAGTAAAATACTTTGTATGTTTTTTATAAAGTACCGCAATGCCTTTGAGTGCAAATTAAAAATAAATTAACATGTGAACTACCAAACAAGCCCTAAAAGTGTCTCGCATGTAATTAATGAATGGATGGAGTTCACAATAATATAAATTAATAATGTTCACAAATTTTTTAATACTTCTTTTCGTACTATTGAACAACTTTTTGCTTTCTATGCACAGATCCACGCCGCTTTTTATAAGGTGTAGTAGGGGTGGGCGTGGCCCGAACCAGTCCGGTAAATTAGCAAAATCCATAATGTACCTGTGAGAGTTCTAAAGGTTTGATACGGCTCGGTTCTAAGGGTGGAACCGTTCGGTACCATGTCATTTCGGAACGGTACAATGACAAACTAATGCTAAAAAGTTTGGACAAATTTTGTAATTAGTAGATACCATTATACCAGCCAATTCACATGAGGAGTTGATAAAAAAATAAGAAAGAGCAGCTAGAAAAGATTCAAGAGGCCGAAATATTTGTTTTTAAGTTTACAAATACCCAAACAGTGCAATGTATCCAACTAAGAAAAAATATAATAAAATGATGATACATCAGATAAACATCATCTTTAATTATTAAATTCATGCAATGTACCATAAAAGAATATCATTAGATTTTTGAATATCATTGAAAAGTCCAACATTCTTCTTCTTTTTTCTAGGTTGAATATTATTTCTAATTTATAGTTGTAACGTGGGAGCTATGATTTAAATCATACGTAGTATTAATTAAGTTATAAAACTACATAAACATGATACAAGTCTAGGGGTGGGCATAACGGTTTGGTTTAACCGAACCGAACCGTACCAAACTGAACTAAACCGAACAGAAACCGGACCGTATGCAATTTGGTTTGAGTTTGATAGTATATCTTCCAACCCGTATTAAACCGAACCGAAACCGACAAAAACCGAACAAAACCGAACCGAACTAAAGAAATTCAAAAAATCCTTCATATTTTATTAAAAAATAACAAATCCAAACCGAACCGAACCGAACTAAACCAAACCGAACCAAACCGAAAAATATAATGGTTTTTGTTTGGTAATAATTCTCCCAACCCATTCCAAACCGAACCGAAAACCGATATGCCCGGCCTTAGATACAACACCCACTTAAATACAACACATAACTCGAAATTAAGTCTTTAGTGATTTTTATGATGTTGTCTTTTGGATTGAAATTTGATGGTCAGGTCTAGTCTGGTAAATGTTTGATCTCTGTTTATTTTATAACTGTCCAAGTCTGGTCTATTCTCATCTAATCTGATTTGTTTAAGTTTGGTCTGGTCTGATTTGGTCTGTTTAAGTCTGGTTTGGTATGATCTTGTCTACGACTGAAAACAATCCAAAAGAAAACATCGTTCAATATATACAAAATTATAACATACATTATCTAAAAGGATAAAAAAGCAATTTATAAACACACATTTATCTATTTTAGGGACTTATGAATACATGATTGGGCTAAAATATGATTGGTCTAAATGAGAGAATCATTGGTATAGAAAAAATATAAAAAACTCAAACACATTATTTTTCAACGGGATTGTCCGATAAATTTTTATTCTCAAAATCTATAACCGAACCCGTACCCGTGTCAAACGATACGGTTCCGATTCACGATACAAATCTATAGAACCGTTTAACTATCTGATATTCGGCTCAGTACCATTACGGGGAGATTTGGTTCTGTTTTTATGGTCACCTCTAACTTGTAGTTTCAACTTTCAATAATGGCGGCAGAAAGTCTAGTGGGCTGAAGTACTGGCCTTTCTCGATAAGCTTTTGAGGAATGATCCACTTCTAGTGAGTTCTCTAAGGGGCTTTTCTGTGAACCTAATGAGGTTATAAGTGAACCCACCAGCTGTGGTTCCCATTATAGGCCCAACGATATAAACCCATATACTCTTGTACTTATGCATCACTATTGCAGGCCCAAGACTTCTTGCTGGGTTCATTGATGCTCCAGAAATAGGCCTGCATTTATTTGCGTTTGAATTGCATGCAAAAGAAAAAGGAGTTAAAAAAATAATAAGAGGCACACAAAAATACACAATAATGTATGAGAAGCTCTTAAAATCTGAAGTTTCATCCTAAAAGATCCACCTGATAAGAGGAGTGGCCTAAAATTTATATAGTGTTTTATTGTTTTATATATTTCCGTTGTGAGACAAATACTTTAACAATATAAATTAGAGGTGAGTAGAAATACTTGTGCAGAACCAAGTGACATGTTCATCTATTTACTTAATTAGTCGATTCAACATTTATGATACTTTTCTAGTTAAATGAACTAGAATGCATGATGAAATCAAGACCAATAATAAGTGAAAAATTACCCTGCAACAAGAACACTAATGAGAATTGTCATTCCAATAGCAATTCCTGCCAGCTCTCCGATCTATGTTTTCAATACGGACCAAAAATAAGTCAAATTAGCATAGTAATATGAGGAAATGAGAAAATACACAGGATTTATTTAAAAATTCTCCAATGCATATATGGTCACACTGAATGGTTCTATAAAGTGATGTACATTTTTTGCTGCGTGTGGTAAGTCGTTGTACAGTAATGGTTTTTAAATTTGAGTGAAAGTAGAAATAGTTTTTTTACTTAACACTTCAAAATGTTACAACTTAAATTGCGTTAAAACCTAATCACAAATAGTGTAAAGTACAAAACAACATATAAAATATTAAATGATTTCTCGAATCATGTTTATCTTTTTAAGATAAAACTTTATACGGAGTACTAAGTTTTGATAAGATATGAGTCTATGAGAGCCAATTAAGATACCTGATCAATCATATCACCTATATAGTACGAGTAATTCTATTTGTACACATTTGTTGTACACACTGCCTAGTGGAATGTGTACATAGAAACTTCGGAACGAGCTGTCTGTGTACACACAACCGAACCGAGGGTATGTATAACAAATGTGTACAAAAAAGTATACAAGTGACTTTTTCCTATAGTTACAAACAACATATGAGGTGTACTGTTAGAGTTTGTGTCATATCCATCGGGAAATGTGTGGGATCAGGAAAATAAAAATGGAATCATACCATTGGCAGACAGAAAGGCGTAACAAAAAAATGTTTGATTGTGCCCATGCAATAAATATGAATTACTCACAGCTCTATTATCAGTAGCAACGCCAGAGATGACGAACATGAGGAGGAAAGACATTATGAATTCAATAATGAAAGATTGAATGTCTGAACCAGCGGGAAGGGTTCCGAAGAAAGCCTCACTCTTCACACCAAGTAACACATACAAAGTCCCACTCGCAAGGATTGAACCAACCAGCTGAGCCAAAATGTACATAGGCACCTACGTGGAAATTAATCACCAAAAAATAACATTGCATTCATGTGATTTTTTTTATTATAAAAAAGTTGATCTTTCCAATTTTGATTGCCAGCCTTAGGATGTTTTTACTTGGATTGTAATTTGCTGGTCTGGTCTAATCTGGTCTGGTCCGAACCGGTTTGGTCTGATTTGATAATGTCTAGTCTCTTTGTATTTTTACAACTATCCAAGTCTGATCTGGTCTGGACTTATCTGGATTGAAACCAGTCAAAGTAAAAACATCCTCAATTAATTTCTTATATTGTAGTCGTTTAACCGTTATAACTTTACAAAAACGTTCTACTTTTTTCGTTCAAGGTATTTAAAAAGTCATCGCACTAACTAAAGACTTTCAGCATTCATCACCATGGATTTAGCATATGTTTTGACATTTTGAGCTCAAATAATATACGGAGTATTGAGTGTTAAAGTTAAAACGAGTAGGAAATCAAAGTCAAAGAATAGAGATAAAAGAAAGTCACTATTGTTTACTTTAAAGTTTTGATTTAAAAAAAAAAAGTTTTGGTTTAAAGTCACTATTGTTTTTTAAAGTTTTGATTTAAGAATTTACTCAAGTTTGCTATATAACATGCAGCCCACCACGGCCCCTCCCCCCTCATCAATTTTAGCTATTTTTGACCAATTCAAAGAGTGCCAAACTTAACTTGAATGTGTGTTCATCATAAATGGGGACATATTAAAACTAATTTAGGCACTATAACAAATGTAGGTATATAAACACCTAATATTAAACCGACCATATTACTTTTAGGCGCATATATTTCATAATCTTTCATACAACAAGTCATAATCTTTGTCACAATAATTCACATCAGTTGAATTGGCCGATAAGTAGAACGTGTCCGAATGGGGAAAAATGTATGTAAGCGAAGTGCAATAGATATGGTTTTATGTGTAACAAAATATAGGTTTTTTTTAAGAACCAAAATATAGGTTAATTAGTAGCAATTAGCAAATTTCACAGAATAGTACTCATAGTTAAACAAACTAATGTTTGTGTAACTTTCTAATTACGGTAGAATTACAGCCCGTTTTGTAACACTGAAATCGGCTCAAGTGGTTGTATTGGCTGATTCTGCTTATTTAAGAAAAAATATATTTAAAATATATACTACCAGAAAAATTAGATGAAAAATAGCTAAAATGATCATCTGCAATGACGTCAGCCAACACAACCAGAAAAGTAACTTCATCCTTACTTTTTTATTACTCTGTATTACACTATTTAGCGATCGAAATAAAAAAGTATTATCTCCGTCCCGCTAAGATTGTCCAATTTTACCATTCCGGTATGTCCCACTAAGATTGTCACATATCTTATTTGGTAAAGTTTGTGTGGCTCTAAAGCATTCTTACTTTATTTTTACTTTATCAATTCAATATCAACCAATAAACCACTTTTTATAGATTTGAGTGTCACTGTCTCTTGTCTCATTGTTAATGGGACGGAGGGAGTACATGTTTCAATAAAAAACTGATTAATAAGTTGATAATCTCAAAAACGTTATCACCAAACGGACCAAACGGACGGAGGGCTTACATATTTTCAGATATTTTGTGTTTGTTTTGTGTATAAGCAAAGTTGATGAATGCACAACCATAAAAAGACAAAAATGGTTGAGGTACACACTTTGTGTACACATTTTGTGTACACTCGTCTGTCTCTTAAGAAAATTTTGTCTGTCACAGACAATTCATATTATGGTTCTTTTTATGAGAAATGAATAAGCCTCTCCTAATGCAAGTTTGTCAACCATTTGTAAAATTAAATAAATGTGGGGTGAACCCGAACCTCTAACCTCTACTTCTAAGCTAAGAGTGTATAGATAGAGTAGTACTAAATTACTAATTAAGCGATCTGATCAAATACAGAAAAATGAATAATCGATATGTGTATTCTTGGAATGAAAATAAAAAGGGCTTTGTAACACTGAACAAGCCTCTCCTAATGCAAGTTTGTCAACCATATTATGAATTGTCTGTGACAGACAAAATTTTCTTAAGAGACAGACGAGTGTACACAAAGTGTGTACCTCAGGAATATAGAAGAGTTACTAGCACATCTTATCGAACCCGAACCTCTAACCTCTACTTCTAAGCTAAGAGTGTATAGATAGAGTAGTACTAAATTACTAATTAAGCGATCTGATCAAATACAGAAAAATGAATAATCGATATGTGTATTCTTGGAATGAAAATAAAAAGGGCTTTGTAACACCGAACAAGCCTCTCCTAATGCAAGTTTGTCAACCATATTATGAATTGTCTGTGACAGACAAAATTTTCTTAAGAGACAGACGAGTGTACACAAAATGTGTAGACAAAGTGTGTACCTCAAACATTTCTCATTACAGTATTAATTAAAACGGATCTGACCTGTTTCCACGGGAATTGGCGGAACATGGCAAAGGTGATGGTGACAGCAGGGTTAAAATGGGCACCAGAAATATGACCAACGGAATAGACCATGACCATGATAACCATTCCCCATGCCACACTTACACCCGGAAACGTTAGTGATCCGTATATCTTATCAACGGCTACCGAACCGCACCCAATAAATATCAGGAAGTATGTTCCGATTGTTTCCGCAATTACCTGAAAAGTTAATTGCCCAAAATTATGTTTATCTTGTGTGTGTGGTATTCATTATTGGAGGACCGTGTACAAAGTCGCCGTCCAAATTTCGCCGTTTACTATAATTTCCAGTGGAATTAATTTATGAAACTTTGTGAGTACATTGTTCATGAAGTGTATATTATATCTACAAAATTTTTATTTAAACTCAATCAGAAAGTTAATTAAATAAATTATTGAAAAGAACTACACATTTTCTATATGTTAGAAGTCAAGTTTTTCGCAATAACGTAGTGTATACTTTATAAAGAACATGCTCAAAACATTTATCAAAAATCCATCGAGAATTATCACTTCAAATGACAGATTAGGGTGAGGGCTCATGATTTATATGAACCGCCCTCGGCCCTCTTCATTATTGTAATCTAATTTTCTTATAATCTTTACTTTTTTAAAATAAAGTTCAGCCGAGGAGGACAGAACCTCAAATTCCAAGACCTTCAATTCAACCAAAGCCAAACTTCTATAGTTCTATACTCCCTATATAATACGTAGTAAATAAATATGGGGAAGATATATAATTAAATGAATATATGTGTATTCACAATATGCAAGTACGGAGTAGTTTTATCAATTTATATTTGGAATCATCCAAATATGTGTTATAGGGTAGAGTGCCACAATTGCAGCCAAATGCATAAAGTAAATCACTAATTTATTTATAATAAAGTAACCGATACAATCACGGTATTAATTGCTGAATTAATATGAAGAGAAATAGGCAGATGATAGATGAAATTTTCAGATGAACCTTTTGAATGATTTCTACCACTGCAGACGAAGTGCAGAAAGAACCAGAAGGCTCAATCCTTTCATTATTGTTACAAAATTGAGTTCCTTCCTCAATCGCAACTATTTTATCTTTTCCTGCCATTTTGTGTAATATCCTTGGCTACGTTACTAATTAACAACTAATGACAAATAATGAAAAATAGTCCTTTGTGTCAAAGATAGAGTATATGGTTAAACATTAAGCTAAACATTAATGGATGGTTAAGCTACTTTTAAGAGTGTTCTACGGTTGTCACTAATTTCACTGCCTAAGTTTCATACTATTTCGGTATTTGGTTAATAACGTTTGTTATAATCAACGTTAGGTTAGACGGCTGATTTTAAATTGGGTTCAGACCACGCGGTCGACTGAGAATTTGTATTGATTTTGAGTTCTCTCTTATTCTTATCCACTAGACGTAATACTTGTGCTATGCACATGTACATATAGAGCATAATAACAATTTGTTCAAAATTAACTTTGATTACGATGGTACACAATATGAAATTATTTTAAATGAAAAAACACAGTAGAGCTTATATATTTTAACTTTGAATATAAAATGATACGTAGTAGTTTGTAGAAAAAAAGGAAAATGTTAATCATATCGTTTAAAAAATTGCAAGTAAATTTAAAATAAAGTGTAAGATGTAAGAATAAGTTTTACTTGATATTGCAATACCATAATTCCACAATTTAAGTGACTCTTTCGATAGCCCTAAGGAAGATTTATAAAAATGAAACGCCATGTATGTTGATAATGTACCGGAAGTATCATAGCTTTTTTTTACTCCGAAAGGCAAACCACCAAAATCAGTGGGGTAAATGCCGGAGCACATTTACCGTATTTTATTTAAAAAATTAATCAACAAACAAACGAGAGGGGAACCAAACCAAAACCTCTCAAGAACAAAACCAAACCAAAAAAGCAGTGGGGGGGCTAGGGACCCATTGCTGAACAGAATCAACAATATCTAAAAGTCGGAATACCAAAAAGATATGAGAAATAGGCTCTACGGACTGGATCCGTAAAATCAGAAACCCGTTTGAAGGATTGAAAGTGGGCCGAAGACTGATCCGCCAAAATAACCTGAAGTATCATAGCTTTTAAAAAGGTTCTTTATAGGTCATATTATCAATAACGTTGATAGCACGTGACGAGCACTTTGTCACGGTGCGTCAAAATAAATTCAATACTAACACTTATACGTAGTATAGGTGAAGTAGAGTTCGTATCCACAGGGAAAGGAATAATTTATCTTTTTAACGAAAGGAGTAAATAAAGGGGGGTTTTGGGTTGAATGATTTAATTAAATTAAACACGAAGATGAACGAGTTATATGTGATTTAATTCAAAGATAAAAAGGACTTGGCATTGTTACTTTCCACTTGTTGATATATTTCAGTCGATCATTGTTATATCTATAACTTATCTCCTCTCGAATACTCAATCGAGGAGTATATCCAATTCATCGAGGAAAGTTATTAACAATGACCGTTCATTAATAACCCTTACTATTAGTCAAGTATAGAACAACGCCATATACCTACTTGATAGTAGCATTTAATCTCTTAACTCCTTGATGAAATCAATTGAGATTGATAACCTCAACACAACGGTTTCGGTTTAACCAACAAAATTAATCCCTCTTAAGTTTACTAACCACGACCGTGCATTAATAAACCGAAGTTACTTACTTGTGAAACCATCAACGATTAACCATCGGTTCGTTGATCGTTTCTAGTAATAATTAATATTTGAAACAAAACTAGTAGATCCTTTAAGTAATGTTTAAAAATATTAATATGAAATATGAATAGGAATTAATTAATACTCAAGGAAGAATATTAAGGAAAATGAATCCTACTATAGTTAATATCAAGATGTTAACTAATTGTCATCTTAGTAACACTCCCCAATATTAACATAGAGGAAGGAATAGCCCTTACTAAGACCAATGTCAAGATGTTAACTAATTGTCATCTTAGCAACACTCCCCAACATTGATATAGAAATAGTATTTAAGAGAGGCATTAATATTCAAGGAAAGAAGTTAAGAAAATAACTCACAACTTTAATAATCAACAAGCTTCAAGAGCAACACCAAGAAATGGAAGTTTAGCTCCTCATTTGGAGACTAAACATGCTATAAAAATATAAAAGAAATACTATTCTAAACTGAGCTTAAGAGTATGGAAGAAGGGATGATGAAAAGTGAAGGAAAATGGGGCTATTTATAGGTGTTTTCAACACCCTGGGGCATTTACCCGACCGGGTCAATTCAAGTGCCCACCCGACCGGGTAAATGTCAAAATCAAATATTTCCCACGTTCTGGAGATCTTCGGCATGTTCTGGTGTTCCGGGTCACATCTGACCCGCCCGGGTCAAATAAGTGACCCGCCCGGGTCTAGTGACTTTCTCAGCAGTTTCTGATTCTTTGTCATGCCCGACCGGGTGGAGTATTGTACCCGGTCGGGTTTTTGCTTCTGGGCAGCCAAATCTTATTTTTCTTAACTTCAAAGTCCTCCTTTTCAACACCCTAATTCCTAACTCTACTTTACAACTTACAAATGAAGATTAAAATACAATTACAACTAAAATCACACAAATGTTTACAAACTAAATAAAACGGTAAACAAACCACACAAATCAAACATAAAAACATACACTTATGCACTACTAATTAGTGCATATCAAACACCCCCACACTTGAACCTTTACTCGTCTCGAGTAAACAAAATCCAGCCCAAGAAGTCCTTAAAATGACAAGAGTATCAACACCAACATCCACGTGTGTTTGTAGAACAACAAAAAAAATATCCCCACAAATATAAGAGTAAAGAGGGGTCTTCAACTCCACATTTTGTTATCAACCTCAATTTTTTTTTTCATTGTTACCCTTAGGATCCTGCAGAAATAAAAGAAAATACTTTCTCTCGTTCTCTCATTTTGCCTAGGTGCCCTTTCGGGTTTTCATCCCAGCTTCCCACATTTTTCTGTTTTAAACCTCACAGCTCACTCTTATTTTTGCTTAATTTTTGCTTAAGTTGCCTTTTCAGGTTTTCAACTTAACAAGCTTTTCTTTAATTTTTTTTTTTTTGAAAATAACTCAAGAATACAGAGTATGAATGTGAGTTTCCATGAAATTCTCCCCCCAAGCTAATCAAAGCACTGTCCCTAGTGCTTGTGTATGAGATGAATGCGTTTTTTTTTGGGTACTTTTGGGAGGTTTTGTTGGTGATTTGTGGGTGTGGAGATGAAGAGGGTGAAGAGGAGATGAATGAATTCGGTTTACTTGATGCATTTGGTGGATGGATGTAGGAGATATGAAGCTTTGGACTCTTGGAAATGGAGGAAATTTGGGGTTTGGTTCGAATGGGGAAAAGAAAGTGAGGAAGAAAGCTGCTCGCCCGCCTCCTGATCGGGATTTTTCCCGACCGCCCGGCCGGGTATAGTGACTGACCCGGTCGGGCGTAAACTGTTCACCCGAGGCAGAGAGTTTTTTTGCAGGGTTGCCCGGCCGGGTATAAGGGTCTACCCGGTCGGGTGTGTCTATTTTTCTCTGTTCCTCAGCTGCCTCGCCCGGGCGAGTTGTGCGGGTAGGGTATTTTTACGCTATACCCGACCGGGTGTAGTGTGGTACCCGGCCGGGTATGTTCCCCAGGCTTCACTTTTTTTTTGAAGTGTAAACTTAAACTAGAACAAAAAGTAAATGTACCTTACATGGGTTGCCTCCCAAGAAGCGCCTCGTTTAACGTCGCGGCACGACGCCATCATTGTGTTCAATCGTTCAAGCTTGGATCATGATAATTAATTTTCTTCAAATTTTCACTCCTAGGACCTCCATAGGAGTGCTCAATTTCTCGACTCTCCACTTTGGAAATCTTTCCAGGATCAAATATCCAGATTTTCATTGATTTATGTGGTGGGAGGAAGGGGAAGAAATTATCATGTAGTATGGTCAATGAAAAGTTTTTCGATCCCTCAATTTTGAAGGAGATTTCAGAAATGCCATTTTCCATTTCAAGTTTACGAGATTCTCTTAAAGTTTCCAGAGATGATGGAGATACCTCAAAGGATGACAATGACAAAAATTTGAATTTGAAGCTCAGCTTATCCTCTTCTTTTACCAGTTGGAGCTCCGTGTCTTTTTCTTCTTCTACTTCTTCTGGATTCTGGATCTCCTTTTGCATCTCCTTTTCATTTGTCAATGTGATTGCAAAAGTTTGCTGTTTAGGATCACATTCTATTTGAGAAGGAAGTTTTTCCGAATCCCTTGCTTCAAGCCTACTCACGGCTCCGGCTATTTGACTCATTTGAGTTTCCAAGTTTAAAATGCTAGACTTGGTCTCATTTTGGAATTGTACCATGTTGTTTTGCATGGTGGTCATGTTGGTAGCAATAGCCCGGACCATATCCTCCGTAGACATGTTAGAGTTGGAGAACGGATCATACCTCATGTGAGGTTCATCCCTTTCGTAACCAACATCATCACTTTGTTTAAGGTACATCTTGGAGCTTTGGGCAGAAATCAGTAAGATGTCTGTGAGACATGCAAATGTTGCATGTCTTGGCATCTTGAGCTTTTGGGCTTAAGATAAATTCCTTTATTAGAGAAGTCAAGTCGGAAATTTGACTCTCTAGGGATGATAGTTTGGTATCCATATACTCATGAAAGCTCAGAAATAGAAGAGTAAGATTTTTTTTTTTTTGTTATTTTTATTTTTTATTTTTATGAAATAAAATAAAAAGAAAAATAATTGCCTTTCCCCGGCAACGGCGCCAAATTTGACGAGCACTTTGTCACGGTGCGTCAAAATAAATTCAATACTAACACTTATACGTAGTATAGGTGAAGTAGAGTTCGTATCCACAGGGAAAGGAATAATTTATCTTTTTAACGAAAGGAGTAAATAAAGGGGGGTTTTGGGTTGAATGATTTAATTAAATTAAACACGAAGATGAACGAGTTATATGTGATTTAATTCAAAGATAAAAAGGACTTGGCATTGTTACTTTCCACTTGTTGATATATTTCAGTCGATCATTGTTATATCTATAACTTATCTCCTCTCGAATACTCAATCGAGGAGTATATCCAATTCATCGAGGAAAGTTATTAACAATGACCGTTCATTAATAACCCTTACTATTAGTCAAGTATAGAACAACGCCATATACCTACTTGATAGTAGCATTTAATCTCTTAACTCCTTGATGAAATCAATTGAGATTGATAACCTCAACACAACGGTTTCGGTTTAACCAACAAAATTAATCCCTCTTAAGTTTACTAACCACGACCGTGCATTAATAAACCGAAGTTACTTACTTGTGAAACCATCAACGATTAACCATCGGTTCGTTGATCGTTTCTAGTAATAATTAATATTTGAAACAAAACTAGTAGATCCTTTAAGTAATGTTTAAAAATATTAATATGAAATATGAATAGGAATTAATTAATACTCAAGGAAGAATATTAAGGAAAATGAATCCTACTATAGTTAATATCAAGATGTTAACTAATTGTCATCTTAGTAACACTCCCCAATATTAACATAGAGGAAGGAATAGCCCTTACTAAGACCAATGTCAAGATGTTAACTAATTGTCATCTTAGCAACACTCCCCAACATTGATATAGAAATAGTATTTAAGAGAGGCATTAATATTCAAGGAAAGAAGTTAAGAAAATAACTCACAACTTTAATAATCAACAAGCTTCAAGAGCAACACCAAGAAATGGAAGTTTAGCTCCTCATTTGGAGACTAAACATGCTATAAAAATATAAAAGAAATACTATTCTAAACTGAGCTTAAGAGTATGGAAGAAGGGATGATGAAAAGTGAAGGAAAATGGGGCTATTTATAGGTGTTTTCAACACCCTGGGGCATTTACCCGACCGGGTCAATTCAAGTGCCCACCCGACCGGGTAAATGTCAAAATCAAATATTTCCCACGTTCTGGAGATCTTCGGCATGTTCTGGTGTTCCGGGTCACATCTGACCCGCCCGGGTCAAATAAGTGACCCGCCCGGGTCTAGTGACTTTCTCAGCAGTTTCTGATTCTTTGTCATGCCCGACCGGGTGGAGTATTGTACCCGGTCGGGTTTTTGCTTCTGGGCAGCCAAATCTTATTTTTCTTAACTTCAAAGTCCTCCTTTTCAACACCCTAATTCCTAACTCTACTTTACAACTTACAAATGAAGATTAAAATACAATTACAACTAAAATCACACAAATGTTTACAAACTAAATAAAACGGTAAACAAACCACACAAATCAAACATAAAAACATACACTTATGCACTACTAATTAGTGCATATCAGCACGTCACTCTTAATCTTCTTTTTTTAATTGAGGCATTCAAATTTGAAATGAATTAATATCCAATGAGACGAATCATAACCTCGAAATTAAAACCTTTTGACCAATATTTTTGTCAAGTATAACTTTCGCCTCCAAAACATAAGTTAGAATTCACCGTTTCTAATTAGAATAATAAGGCCCTCAACCTGTATTTCAAATTTATCATTCAATGTACTTGATGTCGTGATGGTGTTCAAGAACTTTTAAATGCGCACTTCATCAAATTCAACATCTAAATAATATTCAATACTAAATTAGAAAAATTCAAATCACTATGGTATTATTCATCAAATCAGATTAAATTAGAAAAATTCAAATCAAAATTAGATATGATCGGAAAATATTCAGAACGGATCATATGAGAAACAATAAGCTTAGATAAAAAAGATTCTGTTGAGGTCATATTGGAAATATATATTCAGAAGGAACAAAATTAGGGGAATTTTGACTTTGCATCTTACTTTTTGGGTGATATCATACTTTGCACTTCATTGTTTTAAAAAATAGACTTTTGAACAATATTGACCAAAGATCGAAACTTGCAACGATCGTGTGGGAGTTACAACTTATATGTGTTGGGTTGGATTTCTGGTGCGCACGAGCACAAGGTCTATCACCATTGGATTCACTGAGTCACCGTAATTTACAACCTCTCAAATGTCTTGTCGGATCGGGATGTGAGAGGCCCTTGAAGTTAGGGATTCAAAAGCTTTTTTAAGGGAAAAATCAATACAATGTCTAATTTTTAAAAAAATGAGATGGAAAGTATAATATTAGAAAAAAATGTTTGCAATGTCAAAATTATAACCAAGTGCCTTTTTCTTTCTACCCTTTTGTTTAGCTTTAATTTAGTAAACGATATTACGATAGACGAGGTAAATGAGGTACTCCGATCCTTTACGTAGATTTGAATGATGAGTCTCCATATTTCAAACTCGTTCCGCTCTCTTTCTTTGACCCTTATACCATACACAATCGTCAACGTTTTATTATTTTATTTTATTTTATACTACTACTAATGTATAAAGCCGATATATATATTTCTGGTCTGAAATAACTCGCACCGGTCCTCTATCATTTCCAGTTCATTAGTAATTGAATGTTCTCACATCTTTCTCGTTAAGATAAGTTCTGATCTATCTTGATCTTATTGGTTGCGTATAATTCATTACAAGTTACAACTTGCAAGCTAGGAGTTTGTATTTAAGGTGAGAAGAAATACGTACAGATCATCAAATATATCAAAGAATGGGTAATAGTTTAGGGGGCAAGAAAACAACTAAAGTGATGAAAATTGATGGGCAGACGATGAAGTTCAAGACTCCAGCATATGCCGGCGAGATCGTGAGGAATTACCCGGGCCATGTTTTACTCGATTCCGAGGCCGTGAAGCACTTCGGCATTCGGGCCAAGCCGCTTGAGCCGCAGCAGGAGCTGCGGAGCAAGCGGCTCTATTTCCTCGTGGAGATACCTAAGGTCCCCGAGGAAAGAACGCCGAGGCGGGTCCGGTCCGGAACGATTCAGATGAGCGCCAAGGACCGGCTCGAGAGCCTAATGCTGTCCCGAAGGTCGTCCTCGGATCTCTCGTCGATGAACCCGTCAGCTAGGTTTCCCGTTGAGGCCGAGAAGGCGGGAGCATCGGAGAACGGCGGCGTGCGCCTCAAGCTCCGGCTCCCGAAAGTGGAGGTAGAGAAGCTGATGATGGAATGTAAGGACGAGGAGGAGGCCACCGCCAAGCTCATGCAGCTTTGCATGGCCGGAAACGGCTCAGCTAATAAAGATGATCACGTTCAAACTGCAGTCGCCGCCGGGTGTAGTAGTAGTGATCAGGGAAGGAGTACGAAATGTTCTAAATTGCGCGAGGTTAGTTTCTTTAATTGGATCTCGTATATTCTTACATTTCAATCCATGATATAACAAAACCTACAGAAGTTTACCCAAAAAAACCTCTAGAACCAGAAAAAAGAACTCATGTAAAAACACAGAAAAAAAATTACATTTAGATACATTAGGTTTACATGCTTTTCATAAAAATTTTAATTTACACCCAATTTCCTTTAAAACTTCTTTGACATTAAACTCTATTCCCAATTTTTCTTTACAAAAGTGGGGTGTTAGAGTTAGAGTGCAAAATCAAAGTTTTTAGAAAACAGAGTGCAAAGTCTAATATTACCTATAAAGTGACGTATGAAGTCAAAATTCTCCAAAATTAAAATGTAGATAGTACTAGGTGTTATGATATTTCGTTGAAGATTCACTTATTTGCAATAATTTTTCCGGTGCAATTTTTCCTTAAGCTAGGTGGCACATTTTGATATAATACCCTAGCCTGTAACAAAAGTACTTAAAACCCGTTTGGCTACGTTGTTTCCAGCATATTAGATTTATCAACCAATTTTCTTATCAAATACGTAATTTTTTATTTTGCGCGCTGAATAGTGTAACAATTAGAAAATGTTTCTTTCCGGGCTGTACTGAATGAAGTTAATAAAATATATTTTAAATATAAGTTTCAGCTAGAACCTCATAAGTTTCAGCAAAATCAATCAATACATTCAACCTATTTGGATATTATCAAAAAGGCTCTTAATATGAATAAGATTATTAGTAAGATGATGAGTATGTTTGGCACAACTAGCTGAAAAGATACTTTTGTGAGCTTTTTAATAACTGCTAGCTTTTAGTGACTGAAAAGATCTTAAAAAGAAAAGGTGATAGCTGTTTGGTAAAAAGCTGACTGTTTGATTTAGTTCGGTTTGGTATACAAGCTGTTAGGACTAATTAATACTAAAAGTCACGAGCTTTTCTCAGATGCTACACCCGGTAGCATCTCAAAAAAGATCTTTTAATTTTTGAAAAACTCTTAAAAATGTCATGCCAAACATACAGCTAGAATCTTTTAAGGTCTTTTTAAAGAAAAGAGAAGCTAGAAGGCAGAGGCTTTTGTGTGCCAAACATGGCCGATAACTAGCATAATTTGTAAGTAGTTTAGCAAATTTATTTATGAATGATGTCCCCGTCCAAATAGGCGTCTATATACATTAGAAATGGTGGATCGATCATTATTTTTATTTGATAATGGGTTGAAACTAAGGATGTTCGCCACTGGCCAGTGCTCAGTCCACGTTTAATTTACTGATATTACTTATTCAATGTTTTTGACTATAGGCAAATAGATTCAATATTTTTCACGGTAAATCACCATGCTCAAATCCAAGTATTGATTAATTCAAAATATATACAAGATGGTGACATTGTGACTTTCTACATTTTCTCCACCATTTGTTACAATTATTAGTAACAACTCATACTTGGCCTAATATGGTAATTAATAATACAGAATAAGTTATTATTGGCAATCTTGGGCACCAAAATATATAAAAGTCAATAGTCATAGCCTGATATAGTTGAATATTCATAAATTTCATGTTGGATCCATTTATCATAAATTTATATTAAACTTCATATTCATATTAATTTTGATTTTCATTTCCGTAACACTCTGTATGTGTATATTAAAGAGAGGGGGAAAACGGTCAAATAAGTCTTTTTACTATTACGGAATCATCACATAAGCTCATTTACTTAATAAAGTGCCATATAAATATACTATTTTTAAAAAGCAACCAAATGACTCAAAACGAGCCGTTGACAACCTCATACATAAGTTCTAATAATCCTTTAATTATTGTTTCCCTCATACATAAGTTCTAATAATCCTTTAATTATTGTTTCTCATGTCATCATTAACAAACATTAGAAAACCACATGCACACAAAGGAATACTTTGTCTTTTAAGCAACATACATACATATATGCTCTTGCACATATAGCTAGGTCCTATTTCGAACCTATTAAGCTCAAAACAGTAGTTAAATTGAATGAACCTCAAAATTTGTACATAAATTATACACAACTTGTGTACACATGCAATTCACAATATTTTTTAAACTGATTGTCATTCTACACAGATGAATAAGGTGTCTACAATTTGCGTAATTTTTCCATGAATGATTCGAAAAAGAGATGAGTACAAGTACAAGTAACGTGAACAAAATAAATGTTCCTACTGATTGATTGCTACGAGTTGGACGGCTGCGTTGAATATTATTTGTGTGGCGTAATTTTAGCAATCAATCAAAAATTGCGCGCCTGACCGTGTTAAGCTTCCTTTCTTTTGACCAGCCTAATTTGGTCTCATCCCCAAAATACGGTCCCCTAATTTGGTTTCATGTTTCTATAAATAATTTTCATATTTCTATAAATAATGTACATATAACTAAAGGGTTCATATTTCTGTAAATAATTTTTCATTTTAGTTATAAATATATAATTATTTCTTAACAAATTTTGTAATTTTATCCAAAACAAAATTTTGATATGATAAATCTAACTGTTAAGAATAACTGTGACGCTAATCAACGAAATAGTCAAATTAGAACATAATCGAAGTTCACTATACTAAACAAATCAGACCTAATATGAGTTAGATAATACGTAGTAATAAAATATGTATAATACATAGTATAGCACCAGATTTAAATAAATTAGACCAGTATAGATTTAAACAAATCAGAAACATTTAGAAGTTTGATTGTCTTTCATTTTATCCTCCCATTTAATGAATATGAAACATTTATCATTAATTATCAATTAATACTATCTTATGACACTTATGGTGGTTGTGCTTTGGTTGTGATTTGCAGAAGAGGGTAGGATTCTTGCCAATAAACCAAGGAGAGATCCACCAATTAGCAGTGGCATCTTAGCAATAATAGCGGTGTGTCAAGTAGTATAGTAATTAAATATTACATTACATACTATATGTTCATATGGAAATTATATAATCACCTATCTACCTGGTCTGATGTTTTGTTGTTTTTAATCACCCTGTAAATGTGCAAGCTATGTCCAATAGGAATCTCTGCCTGTAAATGCAAGTTATGAATCCATGCTCAGAATGCGATTATACCATTTTGGTGATTTTGTGAATTCTGTGAGAGATAAAAGGGTTGCATATATGCATATCTATTCCGATCCTTTGCTAAAATATTTTTCGCTCGAAAAAAAGATAGTTATGTATGAATGAACATGCTTATTTTTTTCATACGTAACCATCTTTATCTTCCGGAAAAAACATCCTTAAAATTTATTCCACAATATCAATACAATTCCAGACTTTCTGTATTTGTTCAATGCAAGATTAATCTCATAAGGACATTAGATTATAAAAAGGGGGAAATTCTATGAAACTTTTTTTGGATGTTTTTTTATTAAAGTGAGAAAGGGAAAGTATATGAGGAAACATAAAGAAAAGAAGCTCAAAGTGAAAAAAAGAATCAAACAAAACAAACATGCAAAATCAAAACCAACCCAAAGTATAACAAGAACCATCCCTAAGATCCATCTCTAAGAGCTTAATCAAATCTTCACCAACTAACCTCTATCAACTTCAACTATGACTGTAAATCATACAATTAGACATAAAAAGAACTACCACTGAAAGAGCAACAAAAATCGCTAACCACGAAACGAGTTTGACACAACTATATCACTTGTCATATAAATATGTATACTTCTAACATCATAAAAATAAGCTAAACTTTCAATCTCTTAGCAAATCTAACAATATAGAAATTAATAAGAATCCAAATAACAAAATAACAATCATTAATAGGATAAATTTCTCAACCCTAGCACCTCGTTCAGTCCATGACAGTGGTTCAGGAGGAGGCTGGACGCCTGGACCATCGGTACCACTCTGATTGATCCTCCACGGCCAAACTATGACCTTCGCCAAACCCGTCGCCCCCAACTCTCTCTGTCCCGCACTCAAAACAAAACTGGCGCAGCTAGCCGACACGTTATCCTCCATCTCAACCCTCCTTTTGTAGTGTTGTCACCGGTTGACGTTGATGAAGCCATCCCAAAACTGCCACAAGCCGAAGCCCTATAAGCTGGTACTTCCCTTGACTCGAGCGCAAGGAAGAGCATATCGCCGGACCAGATTGTAGATCAAACAACCGCCGGAAAACCCCTAGATTCTCGGTTATAACTAAAAACTTCGTCACCAAAAACAAAACAACATGAACAATATTACAAATTTGGATAAATTTTTGGCAAGTTTCTACTTCCCAAGTGGATCAATTCCCTTCAAAGTGGTGTTCTGCATTCACCTACTTCGATACTAAAGTTGTTGTAATCATCATTTATTTTTAAGCAAATTAATAACACACACTCTTACTAATATATATTAACATCCAATCTTTATGCTATTTCAACTTTAAATGGTTTAACAAAATTCGAAATGTTCATTTCTTAAACAAAAATAAACCACACAAAAATAAAGAAGCCTACCTAGTGAGTAATTCTTATATTACTCTCAATAAATTCAAATCAAAAAATTTATCAAAATCAAGGGCTAATGCTCTGAACTTACTCCCAAGAAATTCCATATGCATGTACATAGAAGCCTACCTAGTGAGTAATTCCTTGAACTGAAGAAGAGATTGACTGAGGCACTACTACTTGCATTACCCAAACATGGTATAGGGTACGATGTCTATAATGATGCGAGCATCCAAAGGCTTCGATGTCTAATGATGCAAATGGGAAAGGTGATTGCCTATGCTTCACGACAATTGAAGAAGCATGAGGTAAATTATCCTACTCATGATCTAGAGTTTGGAGCTGTGGTGTTTGCACTGAAGATATGGAGGCATTATCTTTAAGGGGAGACGCGTCACATATACACTAACCACAAGAGTTTGAAGTACGTGTTCACTCAGAAAGAGTTGAACATGAGACAAAGATGGTCGACGAAGTTAATAAAGGACTACCATCTAGTTGTTGAGTATCACCCAGGTAAGGCCAACGTTGTATTTAGCGATGGTACCTTATTGGCAAGACTTAAGGTGAGACCTACCTTACTTGATGAGATCAAGAAAGGTCAAGAAACTGACAAGAAACTTATGAAGGTCTGAGAACGCATGTTAGCGGGACTGGTGGACGACTTCAAGGAGAGAGATGATGGTCTCTTATTATTTCGTGACCGAATGTGTGTACCATCGGATAATGAGCTCCGAAAGTCCATATTAGAGGAGGCTCATTCATCGGCGTATGCCATGCACCAGGGAGGTATGAAAATGTACCGTGATTTGAAAGAAAGTTACTAGTGGTCTGGTATGAAGAGGAAAATAGACGAGTACATCAGTCGATGCCTTACTTGTAAGTAGGTTAAGGCAGAACATCAGCATCCAGCTGGGTTATTACATCCACTTTCCATTCCAGAGTGGAAATGGGAGCACGTGACTATGGATTTTGTGGTAGGACTACCACAGACAGTTAAGAACTATGATGTCGTATGGATTGTGGTTGATAGGCTCACAAAGAGTGCACATTTTCTACCTATCAACACTACCTATGCACTCGAGAGGTTAACCAACACTACAAGAAACTTAGTCAGTAATGAAAGGATATACCGTGGTTAAAACACCAAATCCCGTCATAAAAAACTTTTAGTGACGGGAAATATCTCGTCATGGCCCCTCATTACTGCTTCCGCGGTTAAAGACATATAATGACAGTATAGGTCCCGTCATTAATAAGTGTATGGTGAGAGTAAGTGTACCCTCATTAAAAACATTTTTGAAAATTGTAACCACTCCATTATAATAATAATTGTATTATTATAATACTTTTTGGTCATTAAACAATATTCAATTTTCGTTTCAAATTTGTTGTGTAATGATATTTATAACTATTATTACACATTTACACATATATACAAAAATAAAAGGTATACATAACAAACACATTTTTACTAAGAAACAACACAAGTTTTGTTTAACATAAAGCCTAGTCTGAACTAGATTAAATTGTTACAAATGGGTACCAATATCCTTTGTTACATGAATTGAAGCTGTAAACTTCAACAAATCACATTTATGCTATCTAGCTAACTTAACACTCAACTCATGGACTTCTCTCTGTTTCCTGTTCAACAGGGAACAAATTGATTGATTTTTATCTCTTGAAAGCATTTCAGATTTCCAAATCCCATGCTTCTTCTGAGTTAGAACACTTTTTGCTCTCAAACTGAGATCACATTCTGCAAAGAATTCATGAAAATTCAAACATCAGCCAAACAGAAACACACATTTGGTAAACCAACACATAAATTAAACTGTTAATAGCTTGAAAGCTTCCAATGATATAGCAGAGATGGAGACAGTTTCAGATATTAAAAGGCTTTCTTATACTATATCCCAAATCTAAACATAGGTAGAAAAATGGAATCTATTTGCTATTTCCTTACTGCATATATCAACAAATAACATATACCTATCCACAATTCTACAAATAAAATAAGAATGAAACTGTTCTTCAACTTCCTGTTTGAAACATCCTGCAACGATAAAAGTAGAGAATGAATTTCAAGATAAAAACTAAAAAACTTAAACAACCATCCAAACCTAGAGTACTCAAAACTTGTAGTTCTAAATTCAAAAAATATCAGAAAATCAGAAACTTCTACCTGTGAGACTGCTTCAATTGTGGAATTTCACAACAAGGTCTGCTAAAGAGCCAAACAAGATCTAGTGAAAGTAGAAAACATCCTTCAAAGGCAACACAACTACAAAATAAAAGATAAATGGATAAACATTATTATGCTTCAGAAAACTTTCAAAATACGACAAGGATAAATTAAGGATAAATTCGAAACAGGGAACCTGATACAGATTCAATTAACACAAGAATGGCGGACAAAATGAGTATACCTGCAAATCCATACAGGAAAAATAAAAAAAGATTTATACCCATAAGCTGCAGAACAATCACACAATTATCTATAACACAGATCTAAGGATAAATGCGACAAATGAAGAAACGAACTAGCGACGAATAAAAAAAACGAACTAGCAGCGACGAATGAAGAAAACGGAGTGGCCTACGGTTACATCCTTTCAGTTCATCCTCATTATTGGCCAAGTCAAGGACAATCGTCAGCGGTGGTGATTTTTCTTCAGCTCCACCATGTATGATTACGACTCAAGGTTGACTAAGATGCGGTGTGTTGTGAGAAAGAAATCTAATAACCCTAGCCAGAGCAGCCATCGGCGGTGATGATTTCTTCTTCAGAACAGCTCCTCCATATCCGATTACGGCTCAAGGTTGAGATGTGAAATGTTGTGCGAAACAGAGAAAGGAAATTCAATAACCCTAGTGCTCCCCTACTCCGTACATACATAATAAATACTTCCTCCGTCCCTTAAAACTTTGTCAACTTTCTTTTTTTGGATGTCCCACTAACTTTGCCACTTTCCCTTTTAAGTAATGAATTTGTGGTTTCAATTAATTCTCTTTCCTCTGCACAAACCTCAACCACACAGTTTTTACTTTGTTAATCCTCGTGCCGGTCAAACATGGCAAAGTTTTAAGGGACGGAGGTAGTATAAGACAAAGAGCCCGTTTGGAGACCCCTTTTTTCGGCTTATCAGGCTTATCAGTCAGCTTTTTCACCAAGCACGTAATTTTTACTTTCGCGTGCTGAATTGTGTAATAAGCAGAAAAAGTAAGGTTGGAGTTACTTTTCTGGCTGTATTGGCTGAAGTTACTGTAGATGACCATTTTAGCTATTTTTACATGTAATTTTTTCTTTATTTTATTAATAAAATATTTTTTTAAAATATTTTTTTCTAGAATCAACAGAATCAGCCAAAACAGCCACTTCAGCTAGAACTTCATAAATTTAAGCAGAAACAGCCAAAACAGCCGATTTTCGTGCTACCAAACGGGCTCAAAGTGTTTTAAATGCTTTAGTGCTCCGTATAAAATAAAAGCTAGCCCAATTTTTCTCCAATAATGACGGTAGAGAGTAAAAGTTTCAAATTTGGTCAAAGTTTTAGTTAGGGTTTTTTTTACTCTCATTAAAAGTAGAAAAACCACACTTTTAATGAGGGGCTTTTGGTACCATCATTAAATTCCCTCACTATTGAGTGGGTTTCTTGTAGTGCAAATTGTATGTGGATGAGATCGTGAAGTTACATGGAGTTCCTATAACCATTGTATCTAACAGGGATCCACGATTCACATCACGATTTTGGCCGAAGTTCCAAGAATCTATAGGAACGAGGTTGAAGTTTAGCAATGATTTTCATCCGCATACGGATGGACAATCTGAGAGGGTCATACAAATCTTAGAGGACATGTTGAGAGATTGTGCATTGGAGTTCCAAGAAAGTTGGGACAACCATTTAGCACTTGTGGAGTTCGCCTATAACTACAGTTATCAGGCAAGTATTGCCATGCCTCCATATGAGGCATTGTATGGGAGGAGATGTCGTACACCTTTATGCAGGGCAAAACTCGAGAGTACGGAATTGGTAGAGATCACAAAGTCAAAGGTGAAAATGATTCATGAGAGCCTTAAGACGACCCATGATAGACAGAAGAGCTATGCTGATAAGCGCCGAAGAGCCTTAGAGTTTAAGGTTGGAGATGAGGTATTCTTGAAATTCTTGAAAGAATTGGGAAGATACATAATGTGTTCCACATGTCTATGCTTGAGAAATATATACCGGATCCGTCCCACGTATTAGAGAAACCACCCGTGGAAATACGTGGGGAATTGAATTAGGCCGTGTGACCGGTGAGAATACTTGATAGGCAACTAAAGAAGCTAAGAAGAAAGAAAGTTCCAATGGTTAAGATCCTTTGGAAAAGTGACCGAGTTGAAGAAAAATACAATTTTGAATTCGGAACAATGAAATGAAACACAGCATAATATATTTTTCTTATCTCAATCTCATTTTATTTTGAAACGATTTGAGATTTGTACGGGACACAAATAATTTGTCCCAAATATAACGACACATTTTCGGAACGGAATTCAAATGTTCCAGAATGGATCAACGGGCCGGGTCTTTTGACCAGCCCTAGTTTTAACAATTTTCTTAAAAAAAAAGTAGAGCACGGCCGCACGGGTAATAAACGCTTGTAAGTTGTAACATACTCCGTTGTCCGTAGGGGCGAGAACTTGTGGGCGAAAAATAGGTTCGCGAAGTCTAAAGCAAGGAATGGATACTGTATCCTAGAATTGATTAGCGGCAAATCCGCAATCGCAACTCCAATTCTTCATCTTGTCTAACTCTTCTATCTTCTTCAGCCGGTCAAGCACGTCTCACACACCGGTACCTGGTCTCTGGTCGGCCATCAGACGGCCGGTCAGCCTTAGCCTCTAGCCAAGTAGCTGCTACTCGACAGCCTCTACTGTGAGCCATTTCTTCTTCGCCTTTAAGTTTGTTAATTGTTAATTTTTTAGTTTCATTGACATATATGATATATATGCTCTTCTCCATTTAGCTGTTTGCCTGTTTTACTGTTTATAGAATAAATTACAGTCTTATTTCCAGAATTCCAGATTAATAATTTTCAGAGATGGGTTGTTAAGTTTGTGTAACTGTTCAGACAAAATTACAGCCTTATTAAGTTTGTTAATGGTTTAGCTGTTTAAATATCATCTCTATAAATCAGTCCAGGAGGCTTTAGGTCTTTAACTCCTTTAAGCCTTTAATTAATGGTTTTGATCTTTATACTTTTCAATCTTTAAGATATGTTGGGCTTTGAGGTTTAGAATTTTATATAATTTATGGCTTTATATTCATGTTTACTTCTGATTTGATTTGACTATTTCAGTCAGCCACAGGCAAGTTTGGACATTTATTAAGAATGTGATTTGCCATTTGTAAGTTCTAATTTGTCATTTGTGAACATCATTTATTGTAGTATGAATTTGATTGTGATTTGTTATTATTAATCCAATTATTTAGTTGGTTAGTACTACATTAGTGTGGTAACTGGTAAGTTAGTAACTAGTAATCCCATTGTGAACATCTTTGATTTTTTGTTGCAACTTGCAATGAATGTTATTGTATACCTCAAAATACATTTTGTTGAATAGACATTATTATATTACATTTCGACTTTTTTTGTTGCAACATACATTATTTAATTAAATTTTGATCCCTGAATGCCAGAGCTAGATCCGCCCCCAATTGAGACGCCTGAGTTCCAGTCATCTTCGTAGTCAGAATAAGGAAGACCACGAGATAATTAAAAAGGAAAGTCAATCTGACAGACAAAACCATAGGAGTCGGGGAAGAAGGATGAAGGAAGAAGACAGTAATGTGAGTAGCACCATGGCTGCCGCCACAGTGGATACCGGCAAGGCTGACAGACCAGTATGGCTGATGAAGTGTCCATTAGTTGTCTCCAAATCATGGCAGTCTCAGGCGGCGACGGCTTCCTCCTGCTCCTCCACAGATATTCCGCTAGTTGGTAAAGTCGTTGTTTCTCTCGATCCTCTCCAACCAGAAGATTCTCACCAAGTAACATGCTTCGTTCTCTCTCCTTCTCCATCTATTCCTGCAAATCAATAATAATTTACATATATATTGGAAACCTGTCAACTATTTATCAACTATAGTATTGTTCCGGATCCATTCGTACTTTGTGATTCGAGTGATGTCTCTGAATCTGTTTCTGTTAAGAGAAATGTCTTCAATTTGTGAATTAATACTTCAAGCTTATCCTTTGAGTCATACCACACACCCTTTATTTATTTAATTTATACATTTCTTCATGGTCCAAATTCCTATCCTTTTGGTGACATAATACTATATTGCATACATTGCGTTGTGTGTCAGTGTGTGTATATCTCTCTAACACGTGTGTTCATAATCAGTTTACCATGGAACTGGCTGATAATGATGTTGGGAACATCCCCAAAGGGTACTCTTTGAATATGTTCAAAGATTTTGTACCAATGTGTATCTTCTCAGAGACAAATCAAGGTGTGCGGCTTGTTCTTGTTAATAAATTGCATTTATTTTTTATGTGTAGTAGTCGGTATATCGTCTTTACAAGTAATTTGTTAAAATATTGCCCATGATTTTTTTGGGTGGGGGTTGTTCACAGGAAAGGTTTCCATTGAAGGGAAAGTTGATCATAAATTTGACATGAAGCCTCACACTAGGAATATGGACGAATACAGGAAAATGTGTCGGGAAAGAACAAATAAATCAATGGTTAAGAACAGACAAATACAGGTGAAGCGGATTTTATATATGCTCTTTTTTATGTAACATGGATGTTATCTTTTCTAACTTTATGACATTATTTTTATTACTACCTCCGTCCCTAATAAAACTTCCAATTACGGGTTACGAAGTTTGACCAGCGATAAAGTTAAATGATCCCTGTGAAAACTCGGATTATTTTTAGTAAATTAAATATACATATTCAGAAACTACATTAAACCCGCTACAAAGCCTGCAAAAAATAATTCAATTTTTATAAATTTTTGATATATAAAGTAAGAGTTTAAGTGTGATTTAAGTTGACTCTCGAAAAGCGAAATGGAAGTTTATTTAGGGACGGAGGGAGTATTATTATTCTCATTATTTGTTTATCTTAACATCTAATTACAATTGGTTCATGTTGTTAACTAGATAATCGATAATGATCGTGGTGTACACATGAGGTCTATGCCTGGAATGATGGGTTTGCTTGCATCAACTTCTAAGGTACTCAATTAATATTCATAACCTTTTTTGGCTTTATAAGTTGGATATATGTTCTGTTATATGATGTTCTTGATTTTCGGAATGCTGGATGCTTATGTCTAGATGATTTTGTGTGTAGCAGATATACGTAAAAGAATTGTCATATTTGTGTACTCGAATCCCTAGCTAACAGGTGTATCAAGAGTAAAAAAGTTAAAACATAACCCCTTATTGATAGACTAGGAGAGTACGCACTACGTGCGATTTTTGCCCAACGTATGATTATAAATTTACGAAATTTAGAACTTAGAAGTATAACTTTTGAGTGAAATAAAAAGAATAACATTTGGGCCCAACGAATGCTTAAAATTTGTAGACCACAATATGGGCTTTTGCTCTGTAGATGATGTAGATGCCCTTAATGGATTCCAAATCAATATCATACAAGATTAACATTTCATATTTTTGAGGATAAATAAATAAAATCATTTTAACATATATTTGGGGTAGTATATACTTACCTCCATAATGTATGTAATACAGGATATTAAACATTTCCAAAACCTTTGCAAAGGGAAGCTGGTTTAGTAAAGGTGAAATCTCCATATCTTAAACACTCATATGATATGGATGCTGAGGCGGCATTTATAAAAAGAATTATATTGTGTTGAAATTAAAAGAGAAAATTCTGAAAAATGTGCAACCATAGTATCAGTCATATACTTATATGACGTAACATGTGTTTCAAAACACAGATTTAATCAAAGTAACTCTGGTCATATTAAATCAAATCTGATAAATTAAAAGAGAAAAATAGCAAGCATTTGTGTGGTTTGGCTTATGGTGGTCTGTAATGAGCAACAGTTGAGGTGTCTATTTTGTTACCAATACCCTGTATTAACTAAAGAGTTAAATTGAAAGAATAAAAATAAAGTTAGATTCATTCGAATAGTAATTGAAGAATCAAGAATATGATCTAGATTCTAGGATGTGCCTAAAAGTCATCATCATCATAATCATTATCATTACCCCAGTACCGCAAAGGCTCCCACCTCCAGTGGGGTAAGGGGGGTCGGATGTACGCAGTCTTTCCCCGGGAGAGACTGTTAATCTTGTATATAACTGTTAATATTGTAAAGAGACTATATTTCAAAAAAAATGGTAAAATTTGTGTGGTTCTAAATCATTCTTATTTTATTCTTACTTTATCAATTCAATATCAACCACATATACCCATTTCTCTTAATAATTGTGCCACCTCCTCATGTTTCATTGTTAGTCGGACAAAGGTAGTATTTGATAATTGACAAATAACGACCGACTTAGGCGTTTCCGCAAACATTTTGTGAATATGATTAATTTTACTAAATCGAAGTGGAGATTGGTGATGAAGGTCGAAATCACAGGTTGAATATTAGGAAGAAGCAGATGCAGTTACAGTAAATGTAACTAACCGTGCAAATATGTTTAGCAGCACTGGTTTGTTTCAAAGTTTATTTTCAAATTTCAGAAGAAGAACCAATAGCAGATCCATTACAAACCGACAAACCGTATAAGATTAAGTTCTAAGGCAATGGAGTACTTGTAATATATGAATACCTGGTTTGTGGAATGTAACTGTAGCAGATCAAATGAGTACGAATAATTTGTTCTCATTTCTCGCCCTGATATATAAGAATTATACTGAGATGCGATGTTGTTTAGGGATTGAATAACTGCTGAATGAATGAACATAAGCTAAGTAACCGATTAGCGGATAGCTATCTTGTTAACGGGGTTGTGAGTTATTTGGATGGTTAAATGAAGTTTTAAATGGCAAAAGAACCATTTTAACGTCGATGGTTCTTATTATATGAGCAGAGATGTTTGCATATTCTAAAATTTCTACATTGAACACAAAATTCAAGGACAAACCGAGCAATAAAAACTGATTAATGAGTAAATGACAAAGACGCTGTTTTTTTTTTATCTGTGTGCAGGAGAAAAAGAAAGCAACTCCAGTTAAAGGACCTGAAGTAAAAAGAACTAGAAGGGATCGGGGAGAACTGGAGGATATCATGTTTAAGCTTTTCGAAAGGCAACCTAATTGGACGTTGAAGCAGCTTGTCCAAGAAACAGACCAGCCTGCGGTTTGTTACTACAATAATATATCTTCATCATTTTATTTCATCTTGATGAGATATAACAAAATATATTTGGATGTTGCATGTCCTGATGAGATATCTCAAATTCCATCCACCATCAAGTAGTTGTATCAAGTTGCCTGCTGTATAACGTTAAAACATTATCAATTTGTTGATCTGTTAGGGTCACTTTGGGTCCTGGAAAATATTAGGGAAAAAGTAGGAAGGTAAATATGGTTAAAAATTAGAAAGAAAAAATATGGGGAAAATATAACATCTGCTAAGATCCATGATTTGATCTTGATATTTGTATATAATTGTTTATTTGACAGAAATTGCCCTAAATGGGAGTAGAAACAGTATGGTTTTCTAGAATAGGGTTATTATGTTTGCCCCATAATAGTAGTAATTATTGTCATGCTTGGGAAATGCTGTCAATTGTGTCATTAACACTGCCACATTAGTGTTGCTATACTGTGGCATTAATTTACTCCTATTTAGAGATAAAAACATAGTATTTCTATGTAGGGAAACCACATCTTTACTCCTAAACACTGAAATATAAGTATATATGAATTTACAAAGAATATTAATTGTATTTGATTTTCATTGGCCAAACTTGAGAAATAACTTCCCTTGGTTTTTTGTATTTAATTTGCCTGCGGTCTAAACATACCCTTAATTCATCACATGCATCACATGCTCCTTATAGAGCATTTTGAAATGCTCCATATATGTTTCCTTAATTCCTTGTCCTTCTTGTGCAGCAATTTTTGAAGGAGATCCTAAATGAGCTGTCAGTGTACAATAAGAGGGGAGCAAACCAAGGCACATATGAGCTGAAGCCTGAGTATAAGAAATCTGCTGAGGACACTACTGATGCAGACTAGATGTCTTATAAAGAAACAAGTGAACTTTGTATTAGTAAATTCCACCGGTAATTGTACTAATGCTTTTGTATTTAACCAGATAAATTTGCTGAATATTGCTATTATTATTATTATTATTATTATTATTATTATTATTATTATTATTATTATTATTATTATTATTATTATTATTATTATTATTATTATTATTATTATTATTATTATTATTATTATTATTATTATTATTATTATTATTATTATTATTATTATTATTATTATTATTATTATTATTATTATTATTATTATTATTATTATTATTATTATTATTATTATTATTATTATTATTATTATTATTATTATTATTATTATTATTATTATTATTATTATTATTATTATTATTATTATTATTATTATTATTATTATTATTATTATTATTATTATTATTATTATTATTATTATTATTATTATTATTATTATTATTATTATTATTATTATTATTATTATTATTATTATTATTATTATTATTATTATTATTATTATTATTATTATTATTATTATTATTATTATTATTATTATTATTATTATTATTATTATTATTATTATTATTATTATTATTATTATTATTATTATTATTATTATTATTATTATTATTATTATTATTATTATTATTATTATTATTATTATTATTATTATTATTATTATTATTATTATTATTATTATTATTATTATTATTATTATTATTATTATTATTATTATTATTATTATTATTATTATTATTATTATTATTATTATTATTATTATTATTATTATTATTATTATTATTATTATTATTATTATTATTATTATTATTATTATTATTATTATTATTATTATTATTATTATTATTATTATTATTATTATTATTATTATTATTATTATTATTATTATTATTATTATTATTATTATTATTATTATTATTATTATTATTATTATTATTATTATTATTATTATTATTATTATTATTATTATTATTATTATTATTATTATTATTATTATTATTATTATTATTATTATTATTTATTAATTCCAAATAGTACACGCACAGGGCATGTAAATGGGTAGCATGATGGAGCAACGATGTTTTCAGTCCCAGTCTCCCAGATAGACCAGGCACCAGCCAATACTAGACTTAAACATATCCGATAAGATTAGCATTTGGACAATTATAAAATACACAGAGATCAGACATTTACAGATTAGATCAATTTTAAACAAATCAGATCGGATCAGATCAGACTAGCAAATTTTAGTCCAAAATAAAAATCCTGAGTGTAGCTAGATGCATTCTCTCTGGAATATAAAGATTTTCCATTATTGATCTCTTAAACGAACACCCACCGTAAGCATGCCCATTTACATTCCATGGTTTCAAATTGCGGATTGCATTACAGTGTTGCGGTTGTGGATTGCGCTACGTAATGTTATTAGTCAGTTATTACTAATATATTAAATCCCATTGTTTTAAAATTTTCTTAGTGGTGGTATTGTGACATATACGAGTATCATTTAGTTGACTAAAATGATGTCTGTGATTTTAATCAACTTTAGAATGCTTACACTTTTAATGGATTAATATCATACTACGGTACTACGTATTTGTGATTGACTCAGTATCTATCGACAAGTTATGGACCTGGGCCGGTTCCTGTTCGGGCCTGGACCCGGCCGGGCTTTTTTTGTGGGAAAGGTGGAACTGGAACCGGCCCGGGTAGCTGGGCCACCCGGCGGTTTACCGTGCCGGTTCCGGGCTAAATGTATTTTTTTTGTTGTCTAATAAATTTAAGAGAGTTGATATATAAAAAGTTCAAGTATATTTATTTGAAATAAGTACATTTAGGACTTGAGAAAAATTAAATAAATGAAATAAATTTTCTAATAAATAATCAATCGGAATCTCCGCCTTCGGTTGTTTCCTCCATAAAGTGGCGGGTGGGGGTGATGGTCATTTCTTGAGTTCTACGTTGGGCCTTCAACCAATCGTGAAAGCAAACAAGCGTCTCAAGAGAGTTTGAGCTCAATCTCGTTCTATAATCAATTAGAACGTTGTCGGTCGCACTAAATTCTTGTTCCTCGGCAACTGTTGATACCGACATTGCTAGCACTTGCTTTGCCCATCTTTGATAAAATCGGGAACATTCTTTCTTTTTCCTTCCACCACTTTAGAACGTCAAAGTCATCCACTACTTCATAATCAACAGAAAATGTTTAGATACTCCCTCCGTCCCGCTAAGATTGTCCCATACCAAATTTGGTAAAGTTTGTGTGGTTCTAAATCATTTTTACTTTATTTTTACTTTATCAATTTAATATCAACCACACAAACCCACTTTTCTTAATAATCGTGCCATATTCTCTTGTCCCAATCTTAGTGGGACGGAGGTAGTATATCGCAAGCTCGTTAACTGAGCTTTGTTCATTAGCGGGAGTTGTTTTGCTTTTTCATAAGATTGCCAAATGCAGATTTAAAAAGTAATTTTCCTTTAGATGAAGAAGATGGTCGCGTCACGGGAGGGAGTGCATTACCATATTGTGCATAAAAATTTATTATATAATTGATTAAATAAATTACTAACCTCGTTGAATTCTTGCTTAGGGTCTATGGGATTATCGTCGAACTCTTGAGTTGGAAAAAAGAAGCATAATAGTAATCTATACAATTTCCCAAATAAGCAAGTTTATAACGAGGATCAAGAATAAATGCAATACCATATATATGCAGAATTTGTGAATAATATTTTAAAAACTTTTCTTTCATGAAATCACAAAAATAACTAACGTAAGCGGCATCTGAAAATTCACAAAACGCACCGGCGAGATTAACCGCTTCAACAAAAAATTGGTTTCCGATAGGTGTATAAACATGACTAAAAGTTTGAGTTGCACTGTTAAAATATACCAAAATATTCACAATTTTTTCGCAAGAGTCAATGTCGGCCGAGTTTATATTATAGTTACATGATTGTCTTAGAAAAGCAGGAAAATGCTCTTTATATGTAATAAGTACTTTAATTAAGCTATAAGTACTATTCCAACGAATAGTCAATTTTTTGGAAAAACACAATAATTGTCGCGTCTATCCTTCAAATATTGCCGTCATTGCATTTTTAGTGGAGTACTAGCCCAAATCATTTTAATTCCCCCCTTCACTACCTCCAAAGCATTTCCTAATTTGGCTAGCCCTTCTTGTACACACAAATTTCAAATATGACATGCACAACGTTGATGAAAAAACTACCCATCAATGTAGAAGCATCACACATTTCACGCAATCTAGGTATAGCAGCAGTATTATTACTAGCATTATCAAAACCTATGGCAAACACCTTATCAATCAAACTATACTCTATTAAAATACGCTCAATGAGAAGATAAATATTATCAGCAATGTGTCGATCATTAAATTCACGAAAAACAAAAACACGTTTATGCATATTCCAATCATCATCAATAAAATGTGCAATGAGACCCAAATAATATAAATGATGATAAGTATCCTCCCAAATATTGCTACAAATACTAACACGTCCATCAAAGTTTGCAAAAAACTTTTTGTAGTTTTTCCTTTTCCAAGTTATATTGCCTTATAACTTCTTTTTAATCGTTTTGCGACTATAATTTCTAAATTGAGGATTTAAAGTACCTTGAGCATAATCTCTTAGAGCAAGACTTTGCGAAAAAATATAAGGTAAATTTTCTTCAACAATTAAATGAGACATACCAATCAAATGTTTTTTTATCATCATAGGAGAAATTACCAAAGGGTTGAGAATTTGCAAACCTCGATATTTGTGTTTGCTTCCCCTTGCCTTTGTCTATTTTCGCATACTCCACCAAGTGTGCGGCCTTAAGATGCCTTTTGAAGCTCCCATATCTGCCGAAAGTTCCCAAGCTATACTCTTTGTTGCAATGATTGCAACTTGCGTACCATTTATCGGTTTTTTTGTATTTCATCTTTTGTAAAATTATTTTCAATAATAGGAGATTTAGATTTCTTACCAATTTGGGATGAACCACCCTCGTCCTCCAACTCGTGCTCATCATCCGGGGTGCCATCGCCCCCCCCCCCCCCCCCTCGTCCTCCTCCGCATCCTCATCCTCGAGCTCTTATTCGTCAATCGGGATGTGTTGTTGGAAAAAGCGCCCATCATTTTGGGCCAATAGGTTTTGTAGTTGCTCATCGGACATCGCATCCCCATCTCTCCGTTGGTAATCCGTTTCAAAATCATCTTAACTTTGAGAAGAAGACCCGGCCTGCATTTTACCTTTGCCTTTGCATGAAGTAGGATGAGTTGTCACAATCTTCTTCTTTCGGTTGCGTTAGAGATTACCCATATCTACAGAATGTCTACCACGGTCCATCTTAAAAATGTAACAAATATTAAATCGTATCAAATATTTTATATGAGTACAATAGTAATAATAAAATGTGACTAATAAAATTATGGCAAATTCGAACTACAATTTACTTAAAATGTTAAAATGTGACCATAAAATTATAGCAAATTTGAACTAAAATATGAGTATATGAAATGTAACAATTTTTTTGCTTGAAAAATAAATAATTCGAACTACTTATAATTAATACTTTAATGAGAAATGCATTAATTAACAAATTAAGTAATAGGGAAATGACCAATGTAACAATTCACTAGTTTTTTTAAGCATTGACTAAAAATGAGAAATTAACTAATAAACTAATTAAATTAAAAAAAGAATAAGTTCTCTCGCGGCCTGGTACCCTCCTTCCTATGGTTTTGGAGTTGTCTTCGCTCGTCGAAGTTTGAGTCTGCAATTGTTGCCGATTGATTGGCATCGTGAGTACGTGGTTTTATTCTTTTCCTTTCTTGCGATTAAGTTTCAGTGGAGCGGCAACACAAGTCTTCGTGAGGGAGAAGCCTTTTTGCTTTAAGCCGGTTTGCTTGATTCTGGGTTGCGCTTGTCGGTTACCATAGAGAAGATGATGACTACTAGTGGTGATTTCGGTTCGAGTGTGGGACGAGGAGAGTTGCACGGGTTTCGAATAGGCCATATTTCGATCGAAAATGGAGGATCAATTAGAGAGGTACCAGTAGTACGGCCTCCTCCTGAACCACCGCCATAGGTTGTACGAGAAGCTAGAGTTCGTGAAAGTTTTCCAATAAGTTTTCATTATTTTGTCATTTGTTTTCTTGTTGTCATTTGGATCTATGGGAATATGGATGGCTGTGTCAATCCCGTTACATGGTTAGCGATCGTGTTGCTGAGGTGACCGTTTCTAAGTCTGATCATAGGGTTTACAGTCTTTGTTGGAGTCTAGTTGGTGTTAGATTTGTTTTTCCTTTGATTGATATAATGATTCTGAAACTTATGATATGAATCAAGGCTAGTTTTGGATGATAAAAAAAACTAATAAACTAATTATTAACTACTCCACTAATATGAAAAATGAGAAATGTAACAATTAACAACTTTTTTTACTTTGATGAGAAATGTACCAATTAACTAATAAACTAATAGGAAAATGAGAAATGTAACAATTAACAACTGTTTTTACTTTAATGAGAAATGTACCAATTAACTAATAAACTAATAGGAAAATGAGAAATGTAACAATTAACAACTTTTTTTACTTTAATAGTTTAACGAGAAATGTACCAATTAACTAGTATTAATGTAAGTAATAGAAAAAATGTATGAATGTGTGACTAATATATACTCCGTAATATATTGTTTATAGTATATAATATATAAGTATATGGGTTTTTTACAAGAATATTACTAAAATAAAACTTATTTACATAAATATGACTATTCATTACTACAATGTGGTGTTGTGGTCAATGGCGGATCCAGGAAAAATATGTATTGGGGGCGCTATCTTACACTACATCTCTCCCACCGGACTGTTAATGTTTCTTTTTTGTTTGTCCCAAAACTTTGTCACTTTCATTTTAAAGCAATGAACTTGTGACTCTGTTCATTTCTATCTTGTCTGCACGAATCTGAACCACACAATTTTTACTATTCCACTCCCTCCGTCGTTTATAACTTTGTCAAGATTGACCGGCAAGGAGATGAATACACTACAAAAAATCCGCGTTGTAGTCACAGACTTATATAAGGTAAAAACGGTGTGGTTGAAATTTGTGCAGAGGAGAGAGAATTATCTGAAATCACAAATTCTTTACCCAAAAAGGAAAATGACAAAATTAGTGAGACAATCATAAAAGCAAAATTAGCAAAGTTTTAAGAAACTTAGCAAGTATTCGAATAGTATTTGGCAGACTTGAGCGGAACGCACTTAGTACTACGTATAATTATAAGTTAGCATATAAGTTATGCTTACTCCATATGATTTAGCATATAAATTACGGAGTACTAGAATTTATATGTTTAGTGATTTTTTAAAGTAGGAATTTAATATTTCTAATGCATTTTATATAGAAATTGATCAATATAGTACTAAAACATATATAAAATTAAAAAAAATAGGATTACATATGTTTTATTCCCCTAATAGTAATTAGTCTTATTAAAAGAATAAAGAAATTAAAACTTCCCAAAAAATGAGTGAATGAGTCAAAATTTGAGATTAAAACAAAGATATTCATATTTATGAACTTAAATTTTGTTTTAATCCTATTTTAGGAAATTTTCTCTTTTTAATACACTTGATATCTCATTTCGATTGTACCTTTTTATATGTTTTTTCATTTTTTTAGAGATAATTACCCTAGGTATTACTAAAACTCCATCACTTTCCTCATCTATGACCTAATGAGTTTTTTTCTCAAAAAATAATTAAAATTCATGATAATTAACTAATAAATTAATAAATAATTAAACAAATCGTTTTTTATGACTCATATGCCCTTATACTTATTATTATAAAAGCTAATAATATCATACGGAGCATTGCTTTTAACCCTAAACATGTAGTGATGTCTCCTGCGTAGCAATACCCACCCATGCCGCCGCCCTACGTACAACGCCGCCGCCTGACGTATAGCTATGCCGCCACGCGCTTGCCCTACAACCACGCCGTCGCCGAAGAGGTTGCCTACCGTTCAACGGTCTGGGAGCAAAATAGCCACCATAGAAGCTGTGTAACCTACATGGAAGACGTCCGTCTATCCTGGGTGTCATGGCATCGTCAACGGCCGTTGCTCGCCCGGAACCTCCGTCCATAGTCCAGCCTCCGTGCCGCCTCCACAGACGTCCAGACTGAGAGCAAAGTTGTCGATTTAGAGCCTTGAAAGGATTCATGAGATCGGGAGCAATGGAACGCTCACTGGTGGATAGTGGTTTGTAATTATTTGTTTGGTAAAAGTGGTTTGTAATTATTGTTTGAGGAACGAAGGCCTGTGGTTTGTAATTATTTGAGATTTTGGTTGGTTGAATTTTGTTTTTGGGCATTAACCCCCATTCGTCCCCTCATTTTTTTTGAAATTTGGTTTTATATTGAATTTAGGGTTTATATGCATTAAATATGGGCATTGAACACCATCACTTAACATTTCAATAAGTGTGGAATATTAACAGTGAATACATATGGTAATAGACATGTTGTACATGGCAGTGAACGAATGCATTAAGAAATTTTGTTGTGTAGTGATTATGACTAGTATTGCAGTAACACAAAGCACTGATATCATCATCAAATGCAATATACTTAATTAAACGTAAATTATAAAATTATTAAATTTTTTTAAAAAAATCCTCAATTGAATAAGAAGAGAATTAATTTTAGAGGAAGTGCAGTGATTATTACCGGATGTGTAGTAAAGTCATGCATTAATTTTGTGCATTAACAGCAATATAAAGTGCAATAATTTTAATTGGACGAAATTAGTGCAAAATGCACATATTTTAAATAAGGGTATTTTTGTCATTCAACATTGAAGTATAAACGAATTTTCTATTTGTTTTTGGATTTTTGGTCATACAATGGTATAAAAACTAGTTAAGTCATAGATTGAGAAACTCATTGCGTTTCAGTCATATCCCGGTAAATTTCCCTTTTTTTTTTATTGATTTTAATAGTTAATAAGGATTATCATTAAATAGAACAAGTCATTTCGATTGTACCAAACAAATTCTTGCATGACTAATTTGCTAACTTCTATAATTACGCAATTAAAAAGAGCTAAATTTCATTAATAATATGCCGTATAAAACTAAACAACATTTGTGAAATACTATTCTAATAATTTTTGCGTAAAAACAAGATTCTTTCATTCACTTTTAATTAAAATTTATTTATTCATTATTTATGACTAAATAAATTTTATCTTGAATATTGTTTGAACTTTGAAACCTCTTTTTAGGCATTTAACATTGACAAAACAACATCATTAAAATTATATTAAATTAATTTTATCTCATTTAGAATCGATTATATACATTATACACATCAATTTTATGTTCTCATAATTTTATATTACTTGATTTTCCTCAATTTAATTTGCTTCGAACAATATAATAAACACAATGATAGTGATACATGGTTGCTTTAGTAACTTAAAATGGTACATGGAATATGAGGTATTGTAATTACTTTATTGGGGGCATCACAAAATATTTAATGGGGGCAGTTTTTTTAAGATACAAAATTATTATATTACTTAATAAAAAAAATGGAGTTTATTGGGGGCAAGTGCCCCCATTACCTTGAGGGTAGATCCGCCCCTGGTTGTGGTGACTTAAGCTCAAAACTTGAACATGAATTACTATGATTTCATTATTACTTTAGTCACTAGTCATATTTTTGTAAATCATCTATATTTTGATCATATTTATGTAATTATTTCTAAGTATATTAATATAAGTATGAATGTGTGGATATAATAATTGTATAACTAATATATAATATAATGTTTATAGTATATAATATGTTAGGTCCCCTAGATTTTGATGATGCCACTCCTTTGTATTATTCCTGTATTAGACTAGTCTACTACTATGTTCTACTTTGTATAATTGTAATGTGCTCCATATTTAGTGGTAAAGTACTCTAAAAAGCAAAGGGTACTAAAAAGAGAAGTTAAACGTACCATAAAACATGAAGAAAAAGATAAAAAAGAAAAAGGTATGAAAAGAGTTAACTGGTACATATTGTTAGGAAGCCTACTGGAAAACCCAGATTTTGGCAGTCAGCTCCCAAGTCTGGCAGTTGAAATCCAGTTAAAGCATCCGAAATCCAATTCTCTCTTCTCTTAGCACAAAACACTTAGACAAAGACCAACTTGCAGACAAAAGAAGAATTTGATAAAAAGTAAATTTATAAGAGATTTTAAACACATTATAAATTTCTTACAAATTTATTTTACAAAAGCAAGTGTTCGTTCGTTGTAGGTAGCATTGAAATATCACTCAACTTTATACTAGTTTTTACGTAAGAAAATAAAGATAAAATATATTTTATCTTGCATTGAAATGTGTAAACAAGTTGAGCTGAAGATTGTTGATCCGTGTCACTACGTGACAAGAAATAACCATGCTGCCTCAGTTAACTAGAACAAAGCAAGTAGATCAAGCTACGGTCAAGATTCATTTTCTCAGCCAGCGGTGAAGATGAAGTGATCAAGTCTATAAATACAGGAGTGCGAGACTACCAAGTGTGGTAAAACGAGAGGGGCCAAGTGGATAGAAGGAAATCATACTCACGAAGATATCCAGCCAGCTGATTTCCCTTCTACACTTTGGCTACCACCCCACTCGTCTAATGCTCTTAGACTAGCTACAATTCATACAAGTCAATAGAGCTTAAACTAATTGGTAGTTAAGATATTATACCCATGTAATCTAGACTAGTGTTAGACATTCTGGGGGGCTTGGTGATCAAATCCAAAAGGTGAGAAAGGGCAAGGACATGAGTAACTCTTGGCGAGTCAATGTCATTAGTGAAAAACCTTGGGAGGACATGAGTAGCTTGGAACGGTGTTTAAGTTCCTTGTGAAAAACCTAACAATCTATGCCTGGGCCAAGGGTAGATTGGGTATTAAATGTAATGGGATATACATTTAGTGAAAAATCCATCTGAAATAAGTTGGGACTGGATGTAGGGGGATTACACCACCCCTGAACATACACCGTGTGTCATCTTTACATTATGCAACTAACACTTATTTCAGTTCTCACTCACCTTCACAACGGCACAAATAAAACAACTTGCTCACTTAAACTATCCAGTGAACTTTTCCAGTCCACTGTGAGTCATCTCCTTGTTATCTGTTCTTCAAAGTGACCTATCTTCGTTGGTCTAAATCCTTCATACTCTTGTGTTAGACTAGTTCTAAAGTCAGTTAAGTGGTTAGAGTAAAGTTCATTGCTATACTTTAACTAAACAAACAGAAAGACTATTTCGGCAGTCAGCTCCTAAGGAATGGCAGTCAGCTCCCAATGCTTTCTGGCAGCCATCTCCTTTAGGTTTCGACAGCCTGCTCCTAGAGTCATCTGTTTCTGGCAAACACTTGCTCAATGTTTAATCCTTCTCTCTCACAACTAAAAGGGTCATAATCTTTGTTCCTATAAAGTGTCATCCTCTCGAGGTCAAGACTTCCGTTGCATGTATCAACATCTCCCAAAAGATATTGAAACACATCCAGTTAGAGGAAAAGGGGATCAAAACATAAAAGATTTTAAAAGTCTATTCACCCCCCCCTAGACTTTTACCTCAATTGGAACTCAGTTGGTATCAAGGGCACCACCCATCATAATATATAAGTATATCACTATAAGATGAGTAATACACTTATACTTAATACTTTAATATATATAAGTATATATTAACTTAATGTAATATGTAAATATTAAGTAGATAATAAAGTAAATAAAGATTAGTAATATAATATACTAATATATTATATCAAGTAATATATTAAGTAAATATATATTACTATATATAATATAGTAATATATAATATAATATACTAATATAATATATTAAGTAAATAACAATAAGTATAGATAATAAGTAAATATCAAGTAAATATTAAGTAGATAATAAAGATTAGTAATATAATATATGTAGTTATAAGTAGATAATTAATATATAAGTAGATATAATAATTATATAAATAATATATATATGTAGAGAGAATTGTAGAAGATGAAGATGGAGAATATTGAGTATGAGAGAATAGAGAATTAGAGAGTATGAAGAGTAGAAGAAGAGGTGTAAAAATTGTATAGAAAATAGGAGTATAAATAGGTTTTTTTGTAACCCCCACCACACCCCCCACCCCCACACCCCCAAACAGGGGCGGCCTTAGTATTCAGGAGGCCCTAGGCGGGAAATGCTTAACGCTCACATAAACAATATGACAAATAAAACCGTATTCAAACTTTCGCTTACCCGTCATGGTAACACTTACTGCATATTTAATATATCTATAAATAATAATTAATAGCAATCGATCAATGAAAAAATAAAATTAACAATTAGTCAATTACAACATACAATTATAAAATATTAGTGACAAAATAATCAATTAACTAATCCAATTAGGCAATTACAATTATAAAATATTAGTGCAAAACATAAGTTATTAAAGTACTCATAATAATATTATACTAGTAACAAATAAACATTACCCAACATTGTTAAGTTTTTTTATTTGAAAGCCTCAATATTGTTAAGTTAACAATTAAAAAAAAGTGCATCCAATAATTAATGAGTCAGTATTCTTATTTCTTAGGCTTATCAATAGTGTAGAGAAATATCCAATCTCAAATTCCCAAACCACAAATTCCCCAATCTCAATTTACAACCAATAGCAGAAAATGAAAAAAAGTCTAACTATTTCTGAAGCGGCAATCCAGAATAGAAGAAACTCCAATTCTCCAAAGTCTAGCTTTGATTTGTGAGGCCAGATTTCCAGAATAGAAGAACTCCAATTCTCCAAAGTCCGCAAGAAGAATAAAGGCACAGAGGAAATCAATAAAACAGAGAATAACTGAATAAGGGCCAATCCGAAATTGGAAATCGATCGCCGATTATAAGAACTGAGAAGCCGGTTGCAGGCTTGCTGCTTGCCGATTTGCAGGCCCCTAATCGATAGTACTAATACTTAGCATCTTTTATGTGGAGGCCCCCATGGCAAGTGAGGCCAAAGGCAGTTGTCTTGGTGAACTGGCCCCAAAGCCGCCTCTGCCCCCAAAACCCCCCTTCTAAGCCTCCAACGGCTATAGAGCCATTTGGGAACAGTCCCAACGGCTTGGAGGTTTATTTATTTATTTATTTTTAAAAAAAGAGCCGTTATTGGCCCGGACCGGGTCGGGCCGGTTCACATTTCATGGGACCCGAGCCCGCCTCGGGATCTGAGCGGTTGGGTAGGCCCGAACCGGCCCGGAGACTAGCCAACCGGGCCGGGTACAAACAGTACCGGTCCGGGCCGGTTCCGGGCCGGGCGGCCCGACTCGATTCCACCACTACTATCGACTAGTTTTTATTACGGGCGTAAGGTCATTAGGGTGATTTGTCCAAAGTGATTTGTTGTACAAACACTTTGCACAAATTATTTATTTGCTACATAGTTAGTTCAAAAGAAAATGGAAAATACTAAGCAATGGGGTCCCATCATATTCAAATCGAAATATATTTCAATACTGCATTTAAGTATATAGAAACAAAGTAAATCTAACTTTTACAAAATTAGCTTCCGTGCAAAAAAGAGTATCCAATTCTAATTAACCCTTTTACATTTATACTACGTATCTACATACGCTTTTGTACTCTCAAACTTTGTTATGAACGTAAAGATAAGGAAGAACATTCATAACAAACTGAAAAGAAGGTAAAGCGGTTGGGAGAGAAAGAACAGAATTTTGTATATCAGCTCAGTAATGCCCAATATCGATGATACGGTCGGTTCATATACATCTAACCGATATTCAGTTAGTTATTAATTGGACTACAACTCACAACTATAGTAAAGACTATATACACGGCCCATCAATATAACCCAGGCCCAAATACACAAAGTAAAAAAGGCCTTATTGTAACATTGCCCCCTCCTTTCTCCAAAGCTTGTCCCCAAGCTTTGAGTTCTGGAAATTGCTTGATTATGATATCATAATCTTCCCAAGTAGCTTCATCCAATTGTAAGTGCTCCCACTTGATCAACCACTGCACAACTGCTGCATTATTGCGTTTGACAATTCTCCTAGCCAAAATGCCAGTTGGTATTAACACCATGTTACCATCTTCATTCGTGACTGGAAGTTGACTGGAAACAAGATCATTCAAACCCACTCTTTTCTTCAGCACTGAAACATGAAATACTGGATGTATTTTGCTCCCTTCTGGTAGTGCCAATCTGTATGCCACAGCTCCCACTTTCTCTGTTACAGGAAAAGGCCCACAGTATTTAGGACTCAACTTCCATAAAGTAGACTTTCTCATGCTCCTTTGTCTGTAGGGTTTTAGCTTAAGATAAACCCAATCCCCTACTGCAAATTCCCTCTCTAACCTCCCCTTATCTGCTCTATCTGATCTTTCATCCTTTGCTTAGACAGATTAAAATTGTATTTCAACTTTTCTGAAATTAGTTGTCTTTGCTCCAATTCATGCTCCACTCCCACCACAGTCAACTCACCATAAGGTCCAAGATTCAGAGTAGGAGGTTTGTATGCAAATAGGGCCTCAAAAGGGCTCATACCAATAGCAGTATGATGGCAAGTATTGTACCACCATTGTGCGAGGGGAAGCCAATTACTCCATTCTTTAGGCATCTGTCCACTCATACATCTAAGGTAATTCTCCAAACACTGATTTACTCTCTCGGTTTGCCCATCCGTTTGTGGATGATATGAAGTACTCATATGATGCTTTACTCCCATGGCTTTGAACAACTCACTCCAAAATAGACTGGTGAAGATTTTATCTCTATCAGAAGTTATGGATTCTGGCAATCCATGGAGTTCACAAACATTATTTATGAAAATTGATGCTACTTTAGGGGCACTGAATGGGTGAGATAGAGATACAAAATGAGCATATTTGGTATATCTATCCACTACTACTAGGATGGTATCATACCCGTGAGACTTTGGCAGCTTCTCAATAAAATCCATGGTGATGTGCTGCCATGCTTGTTGGGGTACTGGCAATGGCTGTAGTAGCCCAGGATATTTGGAGTTTTCATGCTTACAGATCTGACATATAGAACAGTTCCTCACAACATACTGTACAGTCTGTTTCATATGTGGCCACCAAAATATATTCCTAACCCTGTGTAAAGTAGTTAGTTCCCCTGAATGCCCTCCAGTTGCACTCTCGTGTATGGTGGTCACAAAATTTTCTCTCAAATTCCCTGTAGTTCCAATATGCAGCTTGTCTTTATATTTCAATATTCCATTGAAATAAGAAAAATAGCTCATGTTATTGGGAGCAACCAGTTTCTGTAGGATGGCATCTTTAGCTTCTTCATCCCCTTGGTAGCTGGTTATCAATTCTTCTTGCCATAGGGGTTTGATTGCAGAAACTATGCTACAATTCATATCCCTTTCACTTCCCTCCATATCCTTTCTAGATAGGGCATCTGCTACTTTATTTTCAGGTCCCTTCTTGTACTCAATTCTGTAGTCATACCCAAGTAGTTTGGTTAGGTATTTATGCTGAGTAGAAGTAGATACCCTCTGATCCATTAGATATTTCAAGCTAATCTGGTAAGTTATAATAATAAATGGGGCATGCAGTAGGTAAGCTCTCCATTTCTCAATAGCTAATACAATAGCCAAGAACTCCTTTTCGTAGATGGATAGACCCATGTTCTTAAGTCCTAATGCTTTACTGATGTAGGCCAAAGGATGATTATCTTGCAGCAATACAGCCCCTATACCCTGTAACACCGTCCCCAAGTGTATTTACTTTTAAGTGAATATTGTATTTTAACCTTATGGAATGGTTAACGAATTTATGATGTTACGAACTTTTAATAATTCTTTTGCATGAATAGTAAGTTCGCACGTGGGGCCCGCACCGGGAGTGGGGGCCGCCCGATATTCCCGGGACCACATAAATTATTCATCTTGGTCTAGATAATATTTATATGGTGGTGGATAATTCAATTGAACCATGGAAAGGTCTTGAGTTGACCGATTGGTCAAAAGAGGCCCAAATACCGGTATTGGCAATTTAACCGATAAAAGCCCGAAATTTAATTTCGGGGACTTATAAATTAAAATTGGGGAATGAATATTCATTATAAGGGTTATAATGATGGAGAACACATAATATATTTTATTTGACCCGATGAAATAAAATATATTTAAAACAGTCCAAAAAATACAACTTTCGGGACCGACTGTACACTTCGGGACGAATTGGCATGACCTCCCACATAGGTGGGGGCCACCCCACGAAATTGTCAACCAAAAGGGGATTGATTGAGCTCAAAAGGTGGCTGAATACTCTTGAGTTGATGGAGGAAACATGTTTGACATGTAAGAGGACCCATCTCACCCATAATTGCCCAAAAGAAACAAAAAGAAACCCACCCCCTCCTTCCTCACTCAATCACTTCGGCCAGCACCAAGGAAAAGGGGAGAAAGAGCTCTGCAAACTCATCCTCCATATCCGAGAACCGAGCTCAAGGAGGAGTAGTCCAAAGAAGGTGTTTCAAGAGGAGAAAAGCTAGGAAAAAGTGAGAAAAGTTGAGGTAATGGCCTTATCATAGCTTTCCCTTTATTTTTCTTCTACCATATGAGATATATATCATATGAAGAACATTGAGGATTGTTACACATGAGTTAAGGGTAGAATGATGGGTTGGGAGGGGGTTCTAAGTCCAAAAACGGACTTTGGAGCCAAACCGACAAGTTCACCGGAAAATAACCTTTTAGAGGTTATTCGTATTGATTAAGGTTTTATGATGTTAAAACCTTGTTAGGAACTTGATTAAAGTACTTTGGAGCTTTGCCGGAGTTTCGCCGGAGTTGGTCAAAGTTCGCCGGAGTTGGTCAAAGTTTGCCGGAATTAGTCAAAGTTCAATCGGGAAGCGTAGAACGCGCTTAAGCTCGCTTAAGGTGAGGATGACCGACTATATTGCTTATAATTATTGGGTTAATTTCATAAGATTACCTAAATGAATTATATGTGTTTGGCATGATTTGTTTACAATAAAAATGCCTAAATGAGATTATCATTGTTTATAAGCAAAAATGCATAATATACAAATTTATGAATAAATTGTGTATGATTATGTGTTATGAATAAAAGGGCATGATAGATGTATTAACCTTGAATGTTCATTGTGATAAATATACTTTACCTCATGTAAAGAAGTCATGGAAGGATAAAAGCGATATTTTGATATTAAAGCCAATTATACTTGAAAGTGGAATTAAATTGAAATATACGAACTATTATGAATTTGCATTGTATATATTAAGATTAAACGACTAGTATGGAATTACTAGTCGGAAAGGATAGTTCAATAGTATTTGGAGATAATCCAAGATATTGGAGCTAAGTAACCTTAAAGGATATTTTTAAGGGAACTTTATGAACCCAAGTTACATTAGGAGTAAGCCTTAAGGGCTACTCAAAGGGATGGAACCTAGACTAAGAAGATTTGTTTAGGATTAGATGACGTGACTACGAGCCGAGCTCTAGCACGTGGTAGTTTGACTATGAGCCGAGCTCTAGCAAATGTAGTATGACTATGAGCCGAGCTCTAGCAAATGTAGCATGACTATGAGCCGAGCTCTAGCAAATGTAGTATGACTATGAGCCGAGCTCTAGCAAAATGTAGTATGACTATGAGCCGAGCTCTAGCAAAAACGTAGTGTGACTATGAGCCGAGCTCTAGCACAATTTAGCATGACTATGAGCCGAGCTCTAGCATGAAGAAACGTGAGTTAATTATGAAATAATAACATCCTAGATTGAGGGTCTTGGAAATTGAAACTTTGATTATACTTAGTATAGTTGTCATTGTACTTGTCAAATGCTTCCAAGTACTGACCTCCCCCTCACGGGGGAGGCCACCTCACAGTTTCAGGTAGAACTTGAAGGTTGCTACCATCACCGTTGCCGTCGGGAGGATCCAAGAAGAGGAGGCGTGGTTCGTGCTTCTCTCCGATTCCATTTTACAAACATTTTAAATTGATGCTCATGGATAATATTTTTAAATATTTATTTGGGGGCTTGTATGCCCATGATCGCAAAGGTGTGGCATGAATACTCGTATTGAATGTTTCCGCTGCTATGAATGAATATTTTACATTATGTTTGTTTATGGATGTACTATGTGTGAATGATATTCCAGACGCCTTGTATAGTATGGATGTGTTGGACTGCGGTTGACTATTCGTACTGTACGGCGGATTGTTGACGTGTCCGGTAGGTCCGGGGCATGACAATTTAATTGGTATCAGAGCCTTAGTCCGTAAACTTCATAATGAAGCTTCAAAACCTCTTTTGAAAACGAATTTGAAAACCATGAGCATAAAAAGTTTTGTACTTATAGAACTTTTGGTACTTGAGTTGCAAAGTCTCTAATTGTTAAGATGGTACCCTTAACAATTGGTATGACGGTGATTTGAGCCAAAGGATGTCTTTAAGTGCCTATCCGTCACTTGACATTTGATACGAGTCTAATGGCTCATTCTAAACTTCTTTCAGAAATGGAGCCAATTGGAAGAATCACTAGGAGGAACCCGACGGGCCGTGTACCGGGTGGGTCCGAACGCGGCAGCCGGGGGTCAACTAGGGTGTCGAGGGGAAGGGGCCGTGGAGGCCAACAAAACACCGTGAGCGATGGCCACGTGGACACCGAAAGCGAGACTTATTGGTCCTATGAGGACTCAACCTATAGGCCGGAAACCGAGCCGGTGGAGACCCCATATGATGGGGAGGATGATGATGTGAGTGGAGAGAGTGAAGACGATGGCACTCTTGGGAGAATTGAGGCGCTGCTCCAACAATATCACCGGGAGCGCGAAGAGAGGAGACAACGCCGAAGGCGCCGAGCGGGGCAACCTTCGGGCATGGCTTCGAGAGGAGGAAGCCAAGGTGCTTCTAGGGTCCATGTTGAACCCCATGGAGGACAAAATGTTGGAGGTCCAACCATAAGGATCTCCAAATTTGTCAAAGAAGCAAGAGATTTGGGATGTAAACCGTTTGATGGAACGGGAGACATCTCCATTGCGGCCGAATGGATCAAAAGATTCAACGAAGCGGTCCTTGACATGCAGCTGCCACCCAACATGAAGCTGAGGGTGGCAACAAGATTGCTTGAAGGCATGGCGTCCACATGGTGGGACGGAGCCAAAGGGAAGTACGGCGAGACAGTCACTTGGGAGAACTTTCGGCAGGAGTTCTTCAACCAATACTACTCCGACTTCGAGGTAAACACGAAGAGGAGGGAGTATACAAACTTGACACAAGGAGGGGTATGTACGGTGAAGGAACTTGAACACAAGTTCAGAAAGCTTGCTGAGTTCATACCGGAGTACATTTGTGATGAAAACCGGATGGTGAACCATTTCTGGGATGCCTTGGACCTTGACATACGCGAGAGGGCAACTCAATTGCCTAATATGACGTTTAGTCAAGTGGTTGAACAAGGCTTGAAGGGAGAAAAAGAGTGGGAGGAAAGAAAGCGAAGGAACGCCGAAGAGGCGAAGAAGAGGAAGTGGGAAAGCCATGGTCCCCAAGGTTCTAACAAAAAGGGGAATCACGGGGGAGGAGGATCCTTCAGGGCACCCGCACCACCATCAAGGGGGAATCCCAACATGGGTGGGCAAAACTCGGGCTCACAAGCCCCAACGACGCCCAGGTGCAGGAATCGCAACAGGAGCCACGCCGGTAAGTGTCGTGATCCACCACGGTGCTACCAATGCGGGAGTGCAGGGCATATTAAACCAAATTGCCCTCAACTTGGTGGGAACCGAGGGGCGGGATCAAGCGGCCCTACTACGGCAAGTAGGAACCGAACCGGAGCACCTCATGCTAGTACGGGCCAAGGGGGAGCAAGCACGAGCAATGCGCCGTCCGTTAACCAAGGGAGGACCCAAGCAAGGGTCTACGCAATGACGGAGGCGGATGCCCGAGCTAACCCAGATTCGGTTGCAGGTACGACCGCTTAACTCCCCGTGTTTTACTCATTCCTCATCCATAAATTGAAGTTATAAATCCTAGAATCTAGGTGGGAGCAGATGCAAGATCGAAATGGGAAAGGAGAGCAAAACCATGTTACTACCCAACCGGGTAGGACAAGTTTTTGCCCTCGTAAACCTTCTGGATCACATACCCGATCGGGTTTGGTAATGAACCCGACCGGGTAGGCCAAGTTTTTGCACTCGTAAGTCCACTGGAACACAAACCCGACCGGGTATGGTGGTATACCCGACCGGGTTTGACAAAAAATTCTGCCCGACACCCACTGGAACACAAACCCGACCGGGTATGGTGGTATACCCGACCGGGTTTGTCAAAAAATTCCTGCCCGACACCCACTGGAACTTATACCCGACCGGGTATAGTATGTTACCCGACCGGGTACACCTCGTGGTGTTCGTCAAATGAAAAAGTTGTCTTCATAAAAGTTGTAGATATTTTCATTGTCTAAATGATGGAATTTGAATCGAACGATTTGGTTAAGTATGTGAGGAGATATGATCAAAACGGTGAGACGGTGTCAATTTATATCTCAACAGCGAACGTCAACTATAATTGGGGGATTTTTCCCACTCTAAGGACATAATTTCACATTGTGTTCTTCGTAGGATTGGTCGGTATGTTAGAGAGGTATCTTACATGGCTTATAAATGTAGGAACACTAAATATTAATGGGAGATGTGCGAGAATCCTCATCGATACCGGGGCGCAACGATCATTTGTGAGTGAGGCATTCGCCGGGGGATTCAACGTACCCCTGGTACCGATGGCTCAAGCCCTATTGGTATCCACACCCCTAGGGGAAGACATCGAGAGAGATAGCCACTATCCATCGTGTGAGGTGGAAGTGGAGGGCCAAAACTTGTCGTGTGATTTCGTGCCGCTGAGTATGATTGAATTTGATGCAATCCTGGGAATGGATTGGCTTGAGAAGCATCATGCTAGGGTTGATTGCTACACGAAAGTGCTTGAACTCGAAAGCGATGAAGGGGCAACCTTACGCTTCGAGGGGGATAGGGCCAAATCCAATAGTTGTATCATATCCGCCGTAAGGGCTAGGAGTATGATGAGAAAGGGATGTCACGCTTATCTAGCTTATGTGATAGACAAAACCAAGGAAGAGGCGAGCCTTGATGATGTGAGGGTAGTATGCAAGTATCCGGATGTCTTTCCAAAAGACTTACCGGGACTTCCACCCGATAGGGAGATTGAGTTCGTGATCGAGGTCGAGCCCGGCACCAAACCAATCTCCATACCGCCATACCGTATGGCACCCGCTGAACTTAACGAGTTGAAAACCCAATTGCAAGAGCTTTTGGATAACGGTTTTATTAGACCAAGTCACTCCCCATGGGGAGCACCGGTCCTTTTTAACCTTATGTGAATATTGTATTTTAACCTTATGTATTTACTTTTAAGTGAATATTGTATTTTAACCTTATGGAATGGTTAACGAATTTATGATGTTACGAACTTTTAATAATTCTTTTGCATGAATAGTAAGTTCGCACGTGGGGCCCGCACCGGAAGCGGGGGCCGCCCGATATTCCCGGGACCACATAAATTATTCATCTTGGTCTAGATAATATTTATATGGTGGTGGATAATTCAATTGAACCATGGAAAGGTCTTGAGTTGACCGATTGGTCAAAAGAGGCCCAAATACCGGTATTGGCAATTTAACCGATAAAAGCCCGAAATTTAATTTCGGGGACTTATAAATTAAAATTGGGGAATGAATATTCATTATAAGGGTTATAATGATGGAGAACACATAATATATTTTATTTGACCCGATGAAATAAAATATATTTAAAACAGTCCAAAAAATACAACTTTCGGGACCGACTGTACACTTCGGGACGAATTGGCATGACCTCCCACATAGGTGGGGGCCACCCCACGAAATTGTCAACCAAAAGGGGATTGATTGAGCTCAAAAGGTGGCTGAATACTCTTGAGTTGATGGAGGAAACATGTTTGACATGTAAGAGGACCCATCTCACCCATAATTGCCCAAAAGAAACAAAAAGAAACCCACCCCCTCCTTCCTCACTCAATCACTTCGGCCAGCACCAAGGAAAAGGGGAGAAAGAGCTCTGCAAACTCATCCTCCATATCCGAGAACCGAGCTCAAGGAGGAGTAGTCCAAAGAAGGTGTTTCAAGAGGAGAAAAGCTAGGAAAAAGTGAGAAAAGTTGAGGTAATGGCCTTATCATAGCTTTCCCTTTATTTTTCTTCTACCATATGAGATATATATCATATGAAGAACATTGAGGATTGTTACACATGAGTTAAGGGTAGAATGATGGGTTGGGAGGGGGTTCTAAGTCCAAAAACGGACTTTGGAGCCAAACCGACAAGTTCACCGGAAAATAACCTTTTAGAGGTTATTCGTATTGATTAAGGTTTTATGATGTTAAAACCTTGTTAGGAACTTGATTAAAGTACTTTGGAGCTTTGCCGGAGTTTCGCCGGAGTTGGTCAAAGTTCGCCGGAGTTGGTCAAAGTTTGCCGGAATTAGTCAAAGTTCAATCGGGAAGCGTAGAACGCGCTTAAGCTCGCTTAAGGTGAGGATGACCGACTATATTGCTTATAATTATTGGGTTAATTTCATAAGATTACCTAAATGAATTATATGTGTTTGGCATGATTTGTTTACAATAAAAATGCCTAAATGAGATTATCATTGTTTATAAGCAAAAATGCATAATATACAAATTTATGAATAAATTGTGTATGATTATGTGTTATGAATAAAAGGGCATGATAGATGTATTAACCTTGAATGTTCATTGTGATAAATATACTTTACCTCATGTAAAGAAGTCATGGAAGGATAAAAGCGATATTTTGATATTAAAGCCAATTATACTTGAAAGTGGAATTAAATTGAAATATACGAACTATTATGAATTTGCATTGTATATATTAAGATTAAACGACTAGTATGGAATTACTAGTCGGAAAGGATAGTTCAATAGTCTTTGGAGATAATCCAAGATATTGGAGCTAAGTAACCTTAAAGGATATTTTTAAGGGAACTTTATGAACCCAAGTTACATTAGGAGTAAGCCTTAAGGGCTACTCAAAGGGATGGAACCTAGACTAAGAAGATTTGTTTAGGATTAGATGACGTGACTACGAGCCAAGCTCTAGCACGTGGTAGTTTGACTATGAGCCGAGCTCTAGCAAATGTAGTATGACTATGAGCCGAGCTCTAGCAAATGTAGCATGACTATGAGCCGAGCTCTAGCAAATGTAGTATGACTATGAGCCGAGCTCTAGCAAAATGTAGTATGACTATGAGCCGAGCTCTAGCAAAAACGTAGTGTGACTATGAGCTGAGCTCTAGCACAATTTAGCATGACTATGAGCCGAGCTCTAGCATGAAGAAACGTGAGTTAATTATGAAATAATAACATCCTAGATTGAGGGTCTTGGAAATTGAAACTTTGATTATACTTAGTATAGTTGTCATTGTACTTGTCAAATGCTTCCAAGTACTGACCTCCCCCTCACGGGGGAGGCCACCTCACAGTTTCAGGTAGAACTTGAAGGTTGCTACCATCACCGTTGCCGTCGGGAGGATCCAAGAAGAGGAGGCGTGGTTCGTGCTTCTCTCCGATTCCATTTTACAAACATTTTAAATTGATGCTCATGGATAATATTTTTAAATATTTATTTGGGGGCTTGTATGCCCATGATCGCCAAGGTGTGGCATGAATACTCGTATTGAATGTTTCCGCTGCTATGAATGAATATTTTACATTATGTTTGTTTATGGATGTACTATGTGTGAATGATATTCCAGACGCCTTGTATAGTATGGATGTGTTGGACTGCGGTTGACTATTCGTACTGTACGGCGGATTGTTGACGTGTCCGGTAGGTCCGGGGCGTGACATACCCCAATAACAAGCATCCGTTTCTACAATGAAAGTCTTGTTAAAGTTAGGTAATTGTAGAATAGGTACAGTGCACATAGCTTTCTTTAGTTCATCAAATGCTTCTTGTGCCTCTAGGCTCCATTTAAACATCCTCTTCTTGGTCAGGTTGGTCAACGGTTTAGCCTTACTTCCATAGTGAGAGCAAAACTTTCTGAAGTATCCAGTCATACCTAAGAAACCTCTTAAGGCTTTAAGGTTGGTAGGAACTGGCCACTCTAATAAGCTTCTTATTTTTTCTGGGTCAACTGCCACTCCAGTTGCACTAATGATGTGTCCCAAGTACTCCACTTGTGGGACTCCAAAGACACATTTAGATTTCTTCACAAACAGCTTGTGTTGAACTAGCACTTCAAACACTTGTCTCAAATGTGTCTTATGAATTTCTGGGTTGCTGCTATATATCAGGATATCATCAAAGAAGACTAGTACAAATTTACCTAAATATTCTTTGAACACACAATTCATAAGATTCTGAAAAGTTGGCAGGTGCATTTGTCAGCCCAAATGGCATGACAGTAAATTCATACAACCCACTAGCAGTTATAAAGGTTGTTTTCTCAATATCTTCTGGCCTCATTCTCACTTGATGATATCCTACTCTAAGATCTATCTTAGAAAATGTAGTAGCTCCTTGTAGCTCATCTAACAAATCATCTATAAGGGGAATAGGGTAGTTATTCTTTATAGTGATCGAATTGAGCTTTCTGTAATCCACACAGAACCTCCAAGACCCATCTTTTTTCTTAACCAATAGAACTGGGCTAGAGTATGGGCTTTGACTGTGCTGGATAATCCCAGAGGCTAACATCTCCTTGACTAGCTTCTCTATTTCATGCCTCTGTATATAGGGGTACCTATGAGGAATTTGCTTGAATGGTTTTTCTCCCATTTTTATGTCAATGTGGTGTTCATGCTGCCTGATTGGGGGCAAACCTTTAGGCTCTTGAAACACCTCTTCAAATTCCTTACTCAGCTCTTCCAACTCCTCTTGTATAGTTGGTTTTTCTCCCTCCTCTTCTGCAATAGAAAGTGTCATACAAAAAAACTTGGATATTACCCCATTCTTCTTTCTTAGTAATATGTCCATCTTCTTTCCATTCATCATTCTTACTGACACTTCTTGTTGTATTCCCTGAACAATGATCCTCTTCCCTTTATGATCCAATGAGATAGAATTATTGTCATAATCCAGCATGATAGACCCCAATTTCTTCATCAAATCAACCCCCATTACCATGTCATATCCCCCTAATGGTAGCACCCTCACACTTGCTGCAAAACTGTGACCAGCCATCTCCCATTCTAAGTTTGGACATTTAGAATTGCATTCAATTTTGCCTCCTCCTGCTACCATAACCTGTAATGGGTTGGTTATCTCCAGTTCACATTTGATTCTTTTAGCTGTTGATGGATCAATGAAGCTGTGGGTACTGCCAGAATCCACTAAGATGGTTATGTTGTCATTCTTCACTCTTCATGCTAGTTTAATGGTTTCAGTAGGTATCTATCCCTTTAAAGAATGCAATGACACCCCAAAATTCATCTCATTATCACTATCTTGGTTCAATATCAGTTCATTATCCTCTTTCTCCTCTTCAGTCAGAATAATAACAAAGAGTTTCCTGCATTTATGCCCCACAGTATAGGCTTCATCACAGTTGAATCATAGCCCCTTCTTTTTTCTGGCTTCCAACTCATCCTTATTCAGCCTTCTGATTGGTAAGGATTTATCTCCATTTGTAACTCCCTAGATTTCAGCATTATTTTTGGGCCAATTATTCCCTTTTTGCATGGATTTGCTTGTTCTTCCCACTGCTTCTAGAAGTGCCTCTTGTTTCTTGGCTATTAAGAAAGCCTGTTCCAAAGTTTCAGGAGCTACAATCTCTACCATGTGTCTGATCTCACTTTTTAAACCACTAAGAAAGCTTTTCAGAAAATAATATTCATCTAAATGTTTGTTTCTTTGAAGCATGAAAGATTTCAATTCCGAGAATTTATCTATATAGTCATCAACTGCATTTTTCTGCCTCAATTTGTTGAAATCCCCAATACTATCATTCTCTTTTGAAAATCTTTCTAAGAACAGTTCCACAAATGCTTCCCATCCCATAGACTCTTTGCCCATTATCCGGTCCATGTACCAATTTTCCACATTTCCAGTCACATACATTCCAATCAATACTATCTTCTCATAATCAGACATACTGTGGATTAGAAAATACCTCTCACACTTTCGGACCCAACCCCTAGCATTTTCACCATTAAACAGAGGAAATTCAAGTTTGATTCCACGAGGGTGACCTGGAGTAGCAATCAGGCCTGAATCTGTCCTTCAAGGAATGTGTTCCTGGTGGCCGTTACCATTGATTCCTTTGACTGCAGCGATGACCTCTTCGAATCGTTTTTCACTCAATTCTGTGAACTTCGTGAAATCAGTTCTTTGCACCTCGCCTAGTTTTTCAATTTCTTGTCGAAGGTTTACCAAATCAGCTTCCAATTGAGTAATACGATCTGTGTTACTCATCTTCGCCATGGATGCTAAGCTTGCTCTGATACCAAATTGTTATGAACGTAAAGATAAGGAAGAACATTCATAACAAATTGAAAAGAAGGTAAAGCGGTTGGGAGAGAAAGAACAGAATTTTGTATATCAGCTCAGTAATGCCCAATATCGATGATACAGTCGGTTCATATACATCTAACTGATATTCAGTTAGTTATTAATTGGACTACAACTCACAACTATAGTAAAGACTATATACACGGCCCATCAATATAACCCAGGCCCAAATACACAAAGTAAAGAAGGCCTTATTGTAACAAATAGTTAGAACCCAATCACACGAATGAGCTTCAAGATTTGATCTATTTAAGTGAAGAAGAATTCATTTGTGGGTTTTTACGTAATTATTTTGGTGACAACCGGTACCCTTGAAAAAATGGGGTGCCGTACCTATCATTCACTTGATTGATCTTCACTATTATATCATTTTTAATTTAAATTTAAATAATTCAACTGCATCATTGTGATTGGTCCATGTGGACAAAGATATGACATCTTAAAGGTACTATAGAATCTACCAATTATTTTCCTATATTCCTAGTTTGACCTTCCAATTTTGCTATAAACGCCAACAAAAAAACGCTAATTGAAAAATAATGGCTAAAGAGTCAAATAGGTACATGAACTAACTTAAAGTGTCCAATTAGCCCCTTATATAGGAGGTTCTGCCCGGTCATCGCCAATTGGGGCGGTTCCCGGTGGAATTTTTTGATGAAATTTTTTGAGCATCTTCTTCATTAAGTCTAGTTTACTCATACCAAATGTCAGCTAAAAATTCAACCGGGAAGGCAGTCAAATGATTTTTTGAAGATAACTGCGCAATTAAACAGCGCAATACATTTCGGAAAATCATTTGACTGCCTTCCCGATTTAATTATGTTCCAAAAACAAGAAAGTAATTTGTCCTTTTCTAATTTTATTGGTAAGTGTAGATACACCCGAACAAAACCCGTATATTAGGCTAATGTAACTGGTTTGAATCAATTAATTGACATCATAGATATACTACACCTCCCACATGCTGTGAAGCTTCAATGAGATGAAGAGATCAGTAAAACAAAATAATGTTCGATCCAATTGATTGCTACCGAATTGGATACTTGGACGGGCGTTTAACACTGCACATTGTGTTTTGGGAAGATAATAATTTTCCGCACCCGCACAAATTATATCCGTGTCACAATTTTATTTCTTTGCGCAGAACAATTTTCTTCATAAGTTGTTGTATACAAGTAGCTGTACACGACACATGGTTGTAGTAAATAAGTTTAAAATAACACTAAATAATTGAGAAATGTGATTGAAAAAGTATCTTTTTGGGGCAAAAACTCCATTTGGTCATTTGGTGGCGTGATTTCAGTAATCAATCAAGGATTGCGCGCATGACTGTCTAAAGCTTCCTTTCTTTTGACAAACCTATTTTTTTTTGTTTTTTGGAAATTTTGATCAACCTATTTTTACTGATTCTCATCCCCAAATTACGGTGCACCCCATTTTAATGACTTCAGATTACCGATCGGATCCTTTAATAGATAGGAGTACTGAATTATTTTGAAATTCTAATCATAACGTAGGTGAGATTTGCACTTCGCACCCGAATTCTTGAGATATAGTGGCAGGATGTTTTCTTTTGGACTGAAATTTGTTGGTCTGGTCTGGTCTGTTTAAGTCTGGTCTGGTCTGGTAAACGTCTGGTCTCTGTGTATTTTATAACTATCCAAGTCTGGTTTGGTCTGGTCTGGTCTATTTAAGTCTGGTCTGGTTTGGTCTGGTTTGTTTAAGTCTGGTCTGGTCTGGTCTGATCTGGTCTGGTCTGGGACTGAAAACAGTCCAAAAGAAAACATCCGTAGACATATAAGGATGTTTTCTTTTGGACTGAAATTTGCTGGTCTGGTCTGGTCTGGTCTGTTTAAGTCTGGTCTGGTCTGGTCTAATCTGAACTGGTCTGGTATGGTAAACGTCTGGTCTCTTCGTATTTTATAACTACGGAGTCTAGTCTGGTCTGGTCTGTTTAAGTCTGGTCTGGGACTGAAAACAGTCCAAAAGAAAACATCCCAAGTCTCTACATTCTAGCTTTTGTATTATTTAAAAAGTCTTTAACAGCTTCTAGTTGTAAGTTTGACATGACAATTTTTACGAGTTTCTCTAAGAATAAAAGATCTTTTTTGAGATGCTACAAGGAGTAGCATCTGAGAAAAGTCTATAACTTTTAGCATTAATTAATCCCAACAGCTTGTATACCAAACAAAATTGAGAGGGTGTTTGGATCTGTTTTTTTAAACTCTTTCTGGTGCTCTAATTTACTCATAAAAGCATGTTTTTTAGATGTTGGGGGAGACTGGTCTCCGTACACTCACCGAGAGTTCATGAATTACACTACTCTGTACTTTCTGTACTAAATAATAACAATAAAAAGAACTACTGTCAAGTACGTTGTGGTCTGATGACATCACTGTGACACTTCCAAAGAGGATGTCACAGGTTCGAATCTCATCCCAGTTCAAGGATGTTGACTTTAATAGAACAGATACTATATATGTTAAAAAGAATTACAAAAAAACAATAAAAAGAACTACTACCCCCTCATTGAATAACGGCCACAATGACCACAATAAATACACTACTAATTAACATAGGTAAATCCAGTGTTTTGTACTCTTAGATTAAGGAGGAGCTGGGGAGGGGCATGAGGGGGCAAGCGCCCCCGCTTCGGGCAAAACAATTTACTACTACTACTTATAATATAATTAATGCCCCCTTTTTTTCAAAAATAAATACCAATTAAAGTTCATTTTAGATTAAGTTTTAAAATAAAAGACAAAGTCTTTCAAGAAATGTACGTGTCTCTAGAAATATAAGTATTGGTTGAAGCATATACCACACTCATTTGAATGCAAATGTAGATTGTTTTAGACCTTTAATGACACATGGATTGGCTTTTCATGGTTGTAGCGAGCAAGAAAGTATTGAGTTTGACGAATATGTTGTACTATTTCTTGCAAAAAAAAGATTGAAACATTCTCGAGATTGTGTCGGATTCCCTCCTTGGTGGAGAAATTAATGAGAATTTTATAATTTTCATCGATGTCTAAGATTTTATATATGTGTGTAGAGAGAAGTATTGAATGTTCTAACCTAATAATAATGTGGATTTTTTTAGAGAAGTGTAGAACTCACTAAAATCATGTGGAAGTGTGTGGAAGCCTCCAGAACTTTTTAAAGAATTGTGGAGATCTTAAAGTCCTTCCAGAAGATTAGAGAAGCTTATGAATAATGTGTGGAAGAATCTAGATGTGTAATGGTGTATAAAAAAATTCTAGAGAAGCTTTGATGAGATTAGTATAAAGAAGCTTCTTATTTGTATGAGAACCTTGAGAAGAGATCTTGACTCTTGAGTGAGTGAAAGTGAGAATCTCCTTAAAAGAGATTCTCACTTGATAAGTGAGAGTCTTCTTGTGAGAGAAGAACCCTCAAAGATATCGCTTGATAAAGTGTTTGTGATCGAGTTACGTAGAGTGAAGTAGTCTCAGATACAAAGAGTGAGTGAGGGTAATACAAAGTGATATTGCTACATTTAGTCTTTTTTTCCCAGGAGGCGTCGGGGGGAGGGGGGTTTGGGGGATTTGGGATAAACTGGGATCAATCTCACTCCATTGAAAATTGAACCCGGGACCTCCCATAAGGGAGAGTGAGTCGGCGATCAACTTAGCTAGACCGCTTCCTCTTAGTCTTTGTAATATCACAAAGTGATACAAAGTGATATTGAATCTATTATACAACATTTTGAACAAATTAAAATTACTTGTATGTTTGATCTACCCAGATTATAGATATGAGTCAAGCATTATGTAATGACCTAATTTGTGCTAACAAATTACGCCTTTATTGTTTTTATTATATTTTGAGCAAATACACAATAATTCTTAATATTCAGTTCGCCCCCCTCCGAAAAAACCTCTGGCTCCGCCACTAGTCTTAGTGAATGAATAAAAATTATTTTTACTACGGTCAGTGTGACAATTAAAAACGATAAACTTTAATTTAAACAGAAATGAAAACAATTACAAATAAAATTGGACCACTTCAATCCCCTTATTAATTGATCAACACAAGTAATGCTCCCAATCGTCCAGATGTCAAGCGGGCATACATGATAAACTTACTGATCTTCCTATAGATGTAGAATGATTATAAACAGGCACAAGTCATTTTCTTCGACCTTTATTTAAGTAAGCAAATATTTTTAATGTTCAGACTCTGCTTGTGGACATGTTCCTTCATATCAATGACTACTAATTGACTACTCATATTATTAATTGATCATCTAGCTAGCTAATCTACTCCCTATATATATAAAAAAAAATTACATAAAGTCAAAGACAATAATACAATATCATTAAGCCACAAACTTCCCCTAAACATCGACCATTGCTCCCTCCCATAGCTTTCCGCACTCAGCAAGCAGGAAAAAAGGAATGGGGTTTCTTGATCATCTATCAAACTTCTTTTATGCTAATAAGAGCAGAAGGAAGTACAAACGTAGACTCATGCAGGTAGGTCAGTTTTTAATTTTCACATTCAACTGCTTTTAGCATATATATATTCCATTAGGAAGTATATATTATTCCGTTACATGCACACACATTTCGATGTTAGATTATGCCGGGACGTAACTCAACTGGTAGGGAGAGTGTATCAGAGAGAGTCTATAGGTTTCGAGTTCAATTTCTGTCAAAGACTGGACTAGAACACCACTCACTCCTCCCTTTATCCACTTGTCTGTGATCAAAATTGAATTTACATCCATGGGATGAGTATCGTCCTTTTTAAGTTATTTTATTACATCCGTAGAAGTCTAAATAAGTTTATGTTATCTCTTCGGGTTATCGAAATGAGCATCTTTAATTTAACGCCATTTAGCAGCCCTAGATGGCTAGATCTTTGGGTTATGGATTGCATTCTTTCAAAGATCTTTTATTTGAAGGAAATGTGTTATGTTATTGTCATTTTTAGAGATGTTTTCGTTTAAATTCCTTTTAAATTAGAAATTAGTATCATTTTTCTTCAAGTTATATATTTGATCATTTCTTTTCCCTTACTACTTTGATGATGTATATATGTTTAGTTATATGCATATATATGTGTAATGTGTGTTCATAAGCGCGTTTAATTGCTAATTATTTCAGACAGTTGACATCAAAGTAAAAATAGATTGCGATGGATGCGAAAGAAAGGTTAAGAAAGCAGCTTCTTCCCTCAAGGGTGAGTAGTTCAGTGTATCGCTTTCAGAACATCTATGTTATTAACATAGTGTCCAACAACTGTTTTGATAATTGTTGAGTTTAATCCAACACGATATAGTAAATATATGTATAAATGTGTATGAACAAGCTATTTTTACGTGGAAACCCGGAAAGGGAGAAAATCACGGGACTTTTTAGGCTAATGTCCAAGCCCTCTCATTCTCATTAGGACTCTCCTCACCATTACACAGTACAATTTGAGCTCCCATTCATGGAGTAGTGAACTAGCTAGAGAGAAAATAAGAGTTGGGGAAGAAGAAAAAGGTCCTTTACATGGAGGGAAAACCTCCTATAAATAGGGAAAGGGGAAGGGGATGCTCTCCACCCTAATGGGCCGCATGGGCCGGAGTGGGCCCAAATGGCTAAAGTGGGCTGGATGGGCCGAAATGGGCCTAGTTGCTCGGGCTCCGTACTGAATAATGTCTTGGGCTCCTGAACAGTAATAGGCCGGGATAATATATCCCAACAATAATAATTCTCCTAATCTATTCAAAGTGAACCAAAAATCAATAAAATCCAAATTAAAATTGAAGTGCCAATCTCTAATTATTACACCCTCTCTATCCCATGCATTTTGTAAAAATACAAATTCTTACCCAGTGGCGGAACCAGAACAAAAGTTGAGAGGGGCGAAAAAATATTGTACCGTTGGTTGGAAAGATCTATAATATGTACCGTTTTTTGGTTAAATATAAACATTTATTCATTTTTACACTTGTTTTGTTAGTGCCTAAACAAAATAATAAACTTCTTTTATCAAACGAGTTTATTTCGATTTAATACGCTTGCCCTTTTATTTTAGAATAGCAAGGTTTAAATAAAAATATAGCTAAACAACTAGAGGCAGATAAATTATTAATATATAAGTTACTAACTTATCAGGAAAATAATAATTTATTATTCTCTTTTCAAATCAACGTTACTTGTAGGTTATTTTTTAAAAAGGAAATTTGCTTTATTTATGCAAATGTATTACATAAATCTAATTATACTCATATAAAGTTAGATATTTCAAATATCAACAAGAATTTTTGGCATATTTGTACTGAACCAAAGAATAAATAAATTGTTATGTTAAAATTCAAGTTATTTTGAATTTTTTTATAAACTCCTTATAAAATGATATCGGTCAATGTTTGAAGATGAAAGAAATAGTTAAAAGTCATTTTTACTGTTATTGTACTAAAAAGAAAATGTATATAACATGTTAATATTCGAAATATAAAAAATAAATATTTTTATTTTGAAAAATAAAAATGTACTCGTAACATAAAAGTGATAGAAATCTGGAGTGGTAGGGAATATATTAAAACTAATAACATCCCAAAAACTTAAGAAACTAGAGGTGTTATTAAAAAAAACTTAATAAACTGAGGTACATAGTTAATAACATGGACAGAGGGAATACTCGAACCCGCGTCTCCACAAAAGATGTGGATGCATCAACCATCAGTGCTATTACATCATTTGTTTAGATACGGGTCCGTTTATATTTATTACTATTCGTAAGACGGGGCTGGACATATACATGCATGTATGTATATATACACTATAACCTCTACCGAACGGGGGGCGGCAACACCACTCCACCGAACAGGGGCGGCGGCAACACCGGCTCGCCCCCTAGTTCCGCCACTGTTCCTACCATCTAAAAATATGATCACTTTTCCTAATTGGTTTACATTGACTTTTTACTTTTTCGCTTTATTCTTTTATCCATCATTTCATCTTTTACTTTTTGTGGATCCTTCTAACTCTTTTTTACTTTTTGGAGTTTAGAAGTGTAAAACAACCACTTTATTATTTACTTTCTTAAAACTCGCACCAAACTCAAGTGCATTTTACATTATACTCCCTCCGTCCCGAAAAGGTTTGCCAACTTTGACTTTCACGTGGATTAATAAAGTAAAAACTGTGTAGTTGAAATTTGTGCAGAGGAGAGAATTAATTTTAGCCACATATTCCTTACTGTAAATGGTAATGACAAATCTTTTTGGGACATTCAAAAAAGGAAATTTGGCAAACCTTTTCGGAACGGAGGGAGTATTACGTAAGACGAAGGTAGTATCATTTATCTTTCTTAATATGTTTTTTTAACCCCATGGGGGGTTGGGGGAGGGGGCTGGGGAATATGGAGTAAAACGGGTTGAAACCGCATCCATAGAGTTTCAAACTCGTTACCTCTTATAGAACAGAGTGAGTCGACCATCGTCTGAGGTGAACAGGTTCTTATTATCTCCCTTAATATGTTTTTAGATATTTTGAGATCCTACAATAAACAAATTGAAATCTCATACTCCCTCCGTAACTTAAAAATCTTCCCACTTTCCTTTTTCGTCCGTAACACAAAAATCTTCTCATTTCTAAATCTTCTCATCATACCCTCAGTAATTCTTAAAATAATACACTATTACAACTACTTTTTTTTGGATTTATCCTACATTCCACCACATTATTCCACTATTTTCCCATCATACCCTCAATAATTCATATCATCTTTCACTATTCTTAATCTACCTACTTTTGAAATGGGAAGATTTTTAAGTTACGGAGGGAGTACTGTCGTATCCATATTTTTGTAAAAAGCAAACAATATTGCAATCATTTTGTTACTCAATCGTCAAATGTACTAGAATCAGTATGTCAAATTATATATTGGGGCCCCACAAAATTATTATAGGGTATTGATTGAATTCTTTAGATGATTAATTTAATGAAAACATATGTACGCAGTACAATAATGACTGCAAATGCTTTAAACTTTTGACTTCTTTTAATTGATTCTCAAATCCTAATAGATTTATCTTCATTAGGAGCGAAATCAGTGGAGGTAAATAGAAAGCAAAACAGGTTGACAGTAACAGGTTATGTGGATCGAAATAAGGTGTTGAGGAAAATTGAACGCACAGGAAAAAAGGCAGAGTTCTGGCCATATGTGAAGTATGATTTGGTATCTAACCCTTATGCCCCTGGAGCTTATGACAAGAAGGCTCCATCTGGTTTTGTGAGGAATGTTCACAATGCTAATCTTCCCAACCCAAACACTGATCCCTTCACCTCTATGTTTAGTGATGAAAATCCCAACTCTTGTTCACTCATGTAAAAGCTTCAAATACTCCTCTCAATAGCATGAGAGATTCCACATTTGAAACAATGTATCCAAGCATTAATATGTCAAAGTGTATGAGTTAAGTATGTCACTATTTAACTTCAATGCGATTTTTGCAGATTTTATTACTATACTTGCTACAATCTTATATACCCTTTTCTGTCAATCAAATCGTGTTCCTTGATATATTTATGTAAACTCATCCAAAATCTGTAGGCACTACACAATGGAAATCATGAACACATTCCGCTTCAACTCATATGAAAACCAATTAACACACTATGGATGTTTTCTTTTGGACTGAAATTTGCTGGTCTGGTATGGTCTGGTCTGTTTAAGTCTGGTCTGATCTGGTCTGGTAAACGTCTGGTCTCTGTGTATTTTATAACTACGGAAGTCTGGTCTAGTCTGGTCTGTTTAAGTCTGATCTGGTCAGCTGGTCTGGTCTGTTTAAGTATGATCTGGTCTGGGACTGAAAACAATCCAAAAGAAAACCATTACACACCTATAGGCCCTCTCATTACGGGTCCAATCATTGTAGTCACACAACAACTATAAACTATTAATTCATCAAATAATTGTCTATTTCCTAGAATAGTGTGTGGTTTCACAATGTACTAAACAATCAAGTTTTCTTCGAATCATTCCTCAAAAAGTTGGTAAACTGCTTGTATGGAATTGGGTAATAACGGAGAACAAAATGAATTAGGGATTTTAGAGCAAAAGTGCTGATAACGTGTCGTAGGAAATTGAGATGTTTGTCTTATTCCACAAGTCAGCCTTCTTTAAGTAGAAGGAATTAGGATTTTACAAGAGATGAGTCAATTGGCCATTAATTAAATACATACAAAACCCTAGATATATATATTTTCTATCGACGAATGCAAATTAAAAGGAATTTCCTTCAACAAAAATGATATTTTCGGTATGTAATCATATGTATACGTACAAGTTATAAGCAAATGATGATTCTATTTATGATCACAAATTTTCTAAACACAACCACATTATTTAAATATAATTGATGAAATACTTCATTGTCGAATTTGTCCTTCTCACTCATATGTTCGTCATATCCATGATTGGTTCGGGTTTTGCCACCACCTATCTCCCCAGTCAAAATTATGGTTGAACTTATGATTTCCTATTACAAATTTGTAATAATGAGTCAAAAATCATTGGTTATTTATCGAGTAAAATGGTCACACGCTTATAAAATTACTAGATTCTCACCCGTGCGATGCACGAATCAAAATTAAGCATCAATTATTTTTACTATTGGTTAATCTTAGTAGTGAAAGAAGTTATAACCCGTTATAAAAGAAATTATGAATGAAACACACACACACGTTATTATTGGTTAATCCGTTATGAAAGAAATTATGAAAGAAGTTTCCCTCCATAGTCCATTCGGTGTTCTAAAAGACGTGAGGCGTGGCAAGGTATCAAGGTTAAGCCTTTAGTTTTTGAAACCTATGCGAGAAAAAGTATTTATAATTTCTACGAATAATTACTTTGGAGTATTTTATATTAATATATGACCAAAAAATATTAGACGTCCAAAACAAAAAAACATACAAAGTTGAGCTTAATTTTTACTTTGCAATATATATAATTTTAAATGTATAAAACCTGTAAATACAAAATGATATGTTATAGTTTTTTACTACTCGGTATTAGATACCATATATATAACATGTGTATAAAAGTATTTTTTTAAGTTGAATCAAAATTTTATTTGTAAAGAACAACTTATCTAAAAAACTTTCATCTTTTCACGCCCAAGCCTTGCCCGATCGCTCCTGAGTTTCCTCCTTTTCACGCCTTTTAAGGTCAACTATTCAGGTGACCACCCTTTTGATATATTTATACTATGCATGACGTTTTCTCGTTGCCTCACACCTGGGCGCGTCTACACCGCATTTTACCGCAAAGGATCATTTTAGTTATTTTTCATATAAATTTTCCTTTATTTTATTAATAAAGTATATTTGAAATATGTTTTTTTATAAGTCAACAGAAACAATCAATATAACCACTCCACCTGAAGTTTCATAAATTTTAATAGAAAGAACCAATTCATCCAATTTTAGTATTACCCAACGGACTCTAAATATGAAAAAAAAAAACGGGGGGTTTTCAAAAATATCACTAAAATAAAACATACTTACACAAATATGACTATTAGTTACTACAATGTTATTTGATGATAACTTAAGTATAAAAATTGAGTATAAGTTATTAAAATTTCATTACTAATAGTCATGAGTCACATTTTAATAAACAATCTCTATTTCAGTCATATAGAATACCCATGCACCTTTGTTAGCAAATTAGCTTTTTTCTTTATTCTTTTTTAAATCAAAAGTTACTTTTTGTGCTTCTTGTAAATTAAAGTATAAAAATCTGGATCAGCCAATGAAAAAGATTCTAAATCCAAATTCATTGAAACTCCACACAGATTAATGTGCATCCCTCTTTACACCTTACTCGGTTCCCGCAAGAAAGTGGAGTGGTATGTTGCCATCGATGTTTTTCAAGGTGCATTTAACTTGGGTTTGTCCATTAACGTTTTCCAGGAGATTGTCGGAGGAGTTGAACCCATTGAGCCGAAGAGCTTTAATTTCTTGTACACTGTTTGGGGAATTGGTCATGTCTACCGATAGACACTTGTGTGCTTTCTTTGGTATTCACTGTTTGGGGAATTGGTCATGTCTACCGATAGACACTTGTGTGCTTTCTTTGGTATTCACTGTTTGGGGAATTGGTCATGTCTACCGATAGACACTTGTGTGCTTTCTTTGGTATTCACTGTTTGGGGAATTGGTCATGTCTACCGATAGACACTTGTGTGCTTTCTTTGGTATTCACTGTTTGGGGAATTGGTCATGTCTACCGATAGACACTTGTGTGCTTTCTTTGGTATTCACTGTTTGGGGAATTGGTCATGTCTACCGATAGACTCTTGTGTGCTTTCTCTGGTATTGCTTCAAAGTACTTCCTTTGTGCCTTGTACCTCATCTTCAATTTCTTTTGTACCACCTCAATCTGCTCTTCGCCTCTTCAACCATGTTCTGAACTTCATTTTGATATCTTGCAGAAGGTGCAAATGAGATTTCTCCTTGGATATGGTTTATAAAAGAGACTGATATTTTTTTGACATGTGTGAAATTGCATCAAGAAATCTTGCTCATTCCTGCCACATACATATCAATTAATATCTGCAACTCTTGCTGCAACATCCAAATCCTGGCAAATGATAGTTCTAGCAAAATCCTACTCATATATAAATGCAGCCAATACCACCTATCACATCATTAATCAAAAGTGCTATTCTTAATACTCCCTCCGTCCCAGGGAGAAGTTCCCAATTTCCTTTTTTGGTAGTCCCAACAAAAAGTTCTCATTTCCCTAAATGGAAAGTTATCCTACATCAAAACAGTGCAAAACAGTGTCAAACAGTGTCGAAACAGTGCCAAACAGTGTCGAAACAGTGCCAAACAGTAAAATTTACCCCTCAGTAACTTTATTTCCTAAATATGTGTGAAAGTCAACCCGGGAACTTCTCCCTGGGACGGAGGGAGTAGTTTTTATTGAAGTAACGATTTGAGCTATTATAAGTAAAAAATTCAGATTTTTTGAAATCTATATATATATATATAGGGGAGGGTTCTAGTGAGAACCACTCTTAAAATGAGAACCCGTGAGAACCCCTGAGAACCAGTGGTATTTTTGGCTGAAATTTTTTGTGTATGTTCCTCATCAAGTCTTGTTCATCCATACCAAATTTGAGCAAAAAATTCAATCGGGAAGGTCGTCAAATGATTTTTGAAAGAAAACTGGTCCGGAATATATATATAAAACGCAGTTTTCTTTAAGTGAGTTTTATATATATTAAGTGAGTTAAGTGAGTTTTCGGCTCAAGCATAGGGGGGTATTTCTGTATCTTTATCTATTCCGCCGCTTGTCTGGTAAATTTCTTATGCTTCCTACGAATCTTCTTCTTCATTATCTCTTTTCCTTCCTATTATTCTCGATTCTTTATCTCTTCTCTTGAGTAAGCTTTGTACGCTGAGTATTATTTTCAAGAAATGAAATACGTCTTCATCTCTTCTCCTTCCTTGGATTCTAGAGTATTATTTTCAAAAAATTGAAAAACGATGCTTAACGATTTCGGCGATAAAGTTTCACTTGCTTTGGCTCACTGTCGGGAGATTCTAACTCAGTCATTCTTCGCATTATTGGTTAGTATTCTTTCCGAAATCTAAATCTTTATTTTTATATGGAGAAATTCATATTAATAATCCATACTTTAGTCCATTCTACAATATTAATCCATAATAGAAATATTAATGAAAATAATCCAAACTGATAAAGTTATCCACGTAAGTACCCTAAATGAGACGGAGGTAACAGTTCCGTTTTATGTTACCCCTTACCCATGAGTCTCACCATACTTCTTCTCCATCACACTAGTATCTCACTATCTCTTTTTAGGCTACCGCCGCCTCATCTCCCCCTATCTCATTCTTCTTCCTCTCGTGGTCTCTTTCAACAAAAAAAAACATCTAAAAAAAGCCATTTACTTTTTCTTTGTGCAAAAAATATATTTTTGAGTGAGTTTTGAAAGAAAACTGGTCCGGAATATAAAGTAAACTGAACCAAAAAACATCTAAAAAAAGCCATTCACATTCAACTGCTTTTAGCATATATATATTCCATTAGGAAGTATATATTATTCCGTTACATGCACACACATTTCGATGTTAGATTATGCCGGGACGTAACTCAACTGGTAGGGAGAGTGTATCAGAGAGAGTCTATAGGTTTCGAGTTCAATTTCTGTCAAAGACTGGACTAGAACACCACTCACTCCTCCCTTTATCCACTTGTCTGTGATCAAAATTGAATTTACATCCATGGGATGAGTATCGTCCTTTTTAAGTTATTTTATTACATCCGTAGAAGTCTAAATAAGTTTATGTTATCTCTTCGGGTTATCGAAATGAGCATCTTTAATTTAACGCCATTTAGCAGCCCTAGATGGCTAGATCTTTGGGTTATGGATTGCATTCTTTCAAAGATCTTTTATTTGAAGGAAATGTGTTATGTTATTGTCATTTTTAGAGATGTTTTCGTTTAAATTCCTTTTAAATTAGAAATTAGTATCATTTTTCTTCAAGTTATATATTTGATCATTTCTTTTCCCTTACTACTTTGATGATGTATATATGTTTAGTTATATGCATATATATGTGTAATGTGTGTTCATAAGCGCGTTTAATTGCTAATTATTTCAGACAGTTGACATCAAAGTAAAAATAGATTGCGATGGATGCGAAAGAAAGGTTAAGAAAGCAGCTTCTTCCCTCAAGGGTGAGTAGTTCAGTGTATCGCTTTCAGAACATCTATGTTATTAACATAGTGTCCAACAACTGTTTTGATAATTGTTGAGTTTAATCCAACACGATATAGTAAATATATGTATAAATGTGTATGAACAAGCTATTTTTACGTGGAAACCCGGAAAGGGAGAAAATCACGGGACTTTTTAGGCTAATGTCCAAGCCCTCTCATTCTCATTAGGACTCTCCTCACCATTACACAGTACAATTTGAGCTCCCATTCATGGAGTAGTGAACTAGCTAGAGAGAAAATAAGAGTTGGGGAAGAAGAAAAAGGTCCTTTACATGGAGGGAAAACCTCCTATAAATAGGGAAAGGGGAAGGGGATGCTCTCCACCCTAATGGGCCGCATGGGCCGGAGTGGGCCCAAATGGCTAAAGTGGGCTGGATGGGCCGAAATGGGCCTAGTTGCTCGGGCTCCGTACTGAATAATGTCTTGGGCTCCTGAACAGTAATAGGCCGGGATAATATATCCCAACAATAATAATTCTCCTAATCTATTCAAAGTGAACCAAAAATCAATAAAATCCAAATTAAAATTGAAGTGCCAATCTCTAATTATTACACCCTCTCTATCCCATGCATTTTGTAAAAATACAAATTCTTACCCAGTGGCGGAACCAGAACAAAAGTTGAGAGGGGCGAAAAAATATTGTACCGTTGGTTGGAAAGATCTATAATATGTACCGTTTTTTGGTTAAATATAAACATTTATTCATTTTTACACTTGTTTTGTTAGTGCCTAAACAAAATAATAAACTTCTTTTATCAAACGAGTTTATTTCGATTTAATACGCTTGCCCTTTTATTTTAGAATAGCAAGGTTTAAATAAAAATATAGCTAAACAACTAGAGGCAGATAAATTATTAATATATAAGTTACTAACTTATCAGGAAAATAATAATTTATTATTCTCTTTTCAAATCAACGTTACTTGTAGGTTATTTTTTAAAAAGGAAATTTGCTTTATTTATGCAAATGTATTACATAAATCTAATTATACTCATATAAAGTTAGATATTTCAAATATCAACAAGAATTTTTGGCATATTTGTACTGAACCAAAGAATAAATAAATTGTTATGTTAAAATTCAAGTTATTTTGAATTTTTTTTATAAACTCCTTATAAAATGATATCGGTCAATGTTTGAAGATGAAAGAAATAGTTAAAAGTCATTTTTACTGTTATTGTACTAAAAAGAAAATGTATATAACATGTTAATATTCGAAATATAAAAAATAAATATTTTTATTTTGAAAAATAAAAATGTACTCGTAACATAAAAGTGATAGAAATCTGGAGTGGTAGGGAATATATTAAAACTAATAACATCCCAAAAACTTAAGAAACTAGAGGTGTTATTAAAAAAAACTTAATAAACTGAGGTACATAGTTAATAACATGGACAGAGGGAATACTCGAACCCGCGTCTCCACAAAAGATGTGGATGCATCAACCATCAGTGCTATTACATCATTTGTTTAGATACGGGTCCGTTTATATTTATTACTATTCGTAAGACGGGGCTGGACATATACATGCATGTATGTATATATACACTATAACCTCTACCGAACGGGGGGCGGCAACACCACTCCACCGAACAGGGGCGGCGGCAACACCGGCTCGCCCCCTAGTTCCGCCACTGTTCCTACCATCTAAAAATATGATCACTTTTCCTAATTGGTTTACATTGACTTTTTACTTTTTCGCTTTATTCTTTTATCCATCATTTCATCTTTTACTTTTTGTGGATCCTTCTAACTCTTTTTTACTTTTTGGAGTTTAGAAGTGTAAAACAACCACTTTATTATTTACTTTCTTAAAACTCGCACCAAACTCAAGTGCATTTTACATTATACTCCCTCCGTCCCGAAAAGGTTTGCCAACTTTGACTTTCACGTGGATTAATAAAGTAAAAACTGTGTAGTTGAAATTTGTGCAGAGGAGAGAATTAATTTTAGCCACATATTCCTTACTGTAAATGGTAATGACAAATCTTTTTGGGACATTCAAAAAAGGAAATTTGGCAAACCTTTTCGGAACGGAGGGAGTATTACGTAAGACGAAGGTAGTATCATTTATCTTTCTTAATATGTTTTTTTAACCCCATGGGGGGTTGGGGGAGGGGGCTGGGGAATATGGAGTAAAACGGGTTGAAACCGCATCCATAGAGTTTCAAACTCGTTACCTCTTATAGAACAGAGTGAGTCGACCATCGTCTGAGGTGAACAGGTTCTTATTATCTCCCTTAATATGTTTTTAGATATTTTGAGATCCTACAATAAACAAATTGAAATCTCATACTCCCTCCGTAACTTAAAAATCTTCCCACTTTCCTTTTTCGTCCGTAACACAAAAATCTTCTCATTTCTAAATCTTCTCATCATACCCTCAGTAATTCTTAAAATAATACACTATTACAACAACTTTTTTTTGGATTTATCCTACATTCCACCACATTATTCCACTATTTTCCCATCATACCCTCAATAATTCATATCATCTTTCACTATTCTTAATCTACCTACTTTTGAAATGGGAAGATTTTTAAGTTACGGAGGGAGTACTGTCGTATCCATATTTTTGTAAAAAGCAAACAATATTGCAATCATTTTGTTACTCAATCGTCAAATGTACTAGAATCAGTATGTCAAATTATATATTGGGGCCCCACAAAATTATTATAGGGTATTGATTGAATTCTTTAGATGATTAATTTAATGAAAACATATGTACGCAGTACAATAATGACTGCAAATGCTTTAAACTTTTGACTTCTTTTAATTGATTCTCAAATCCTAATAGATTTATCTTCATTAGGAGCGAAATCAGTGGAGGTAAATAGAAAGCAAAACAGGTTGACAGTAACAGGTTATGTGGATCGAAATAAGGTGTTGAGGAAAATTGAACGCACAGGAAAAAAGGCAGAGTTCTGGCCATATGTGAAGTATGATTTGGTATCTAACCCTTATGCCCCTGGAGCTTATGACAAGAAGGCTCCATCTGGTTTTGTGAGGAATGTTCACAATGCTAATCTTCCCAACCCAAACACTGATCCCTTCACCTCTATGTTTAGTGATGAAAATCCCAACTCTTGTTCACTCATGTAAAAGCTTCAAATACTCCTCTCAATAGCATGAGAGATTCCACATTTGAAACAATGTATCCAAGCATTAATATGTCAAAGTGTATGAGTTAAGTATGTCACTATTTAACTTCAATGCGATTTTTGCAGATTTTATTACTATACTTGCTACAATCTTATATACCCTTTTCTGTCAATCAAATCGTGTTCCTTGATATATTTATGTAAACTCATCCAAAATCTGTAGGCACTACACAATGGAAATCATGAACACATTCCGCTTCAACTCATATGAAAACCAATTAACACACTATGGATGTTTTCTTTTGGACTGAAATTTGCTGGTCTGGTATGGTCTGGTCTGTTTAAGTCTGGTCTGATCTGGTCTGGTAAACGTCTGGTCTCTGTGTATTTTATAACTACGGAAGTCTGGTCTAGTCTGGTCTGTTTAAGTCTGATCTGGTCAGCTGGTCTGGTCTGTTTAAGTATGATCTGGTCTGGGACTGAAAACAATCCAAAAGAAAACCATTACACACCTATAGGCCCTCTCATTACGGGTCCAATCATTGTAGTCACACAACAACTATAAACTATTAATTCATCAAATAATTGTCTATTTCCTAGAATAGTGTGTGGTTTCACAATGTACTAAACAATCAAGTTTTCTTCGAATCATTCCTCAAAAAGTTGGTAAACTGCTTGTATGGAATTGGGTAATAACGGAGAACAAAATGAATTAGGGATTTTAGAGCAAAAGTGCTGATAACGTGTCGTAGGAAATTGAGATGTTTGTCTTATTCCACAAGTCAGCCTTCTTTAAGTAGAAGGAATTAGGATTTTACAAGAGATGAGTCAATTGGCCATTAATTAAATACATACAAAACCCTAGATATATATATTTTCTATCGACGAATGCAAATTAAAAGGAATTTCCTTCAACAAAAATGATATTTTCGGTATGTAATCATATGTATACGTACAAGTTATAAGCAAATGATGATTCTATTTATGATCACAAATTTTCTAAACACAACCACATTATTTAAATATAATTGATGAAATACTTCATTGTCGAATTTGTCCTTCTCACTCATATGTTCGTCATATCCATGATTGGTTCGGGTTTTGCCACCACCTATCTCCCCAGTCAAAATTATGGTTGAACTTATGATTTCCTATTACAAATTTGTAATAATGAGTCAAAAATCATTGGTTATTTATCGAGTAAAATGGTCACACGCTTATAAAATTACTAGATTCTCACCCGTGCGATGCACGAATCAAAATTAAGCATCAATTATTTTTACTATTGGTTAATCTTAGTAGTGAAAGAAGTTATAACCCGTTATAAAAGAAATTATGAATGAAACACACACACACGTTATTATTGGTTAATCCGTTATGAAAGAAATTATGAAAGAAGTTTCCCTCCATAGTCCATTCGGTGTTCTAAAAGACGTGAGGCGTGGCAAGGTATCAAGGTTAAGCCTTTAGTTTTTGAAACCTATGCGAGAAAAAGTATTTATAATTTCTACGAATAATTACTTTGGAGTATTTTATATTAATATATGACCAAAAAATATTAGACGTCCAAAACAAAAAAACATACAAAGTTGAGCTTAATTTTTACTTTGCAATATATATAATTTTAAATGTATAAAACCTGTAAATACAAAATGATATGTTATAGTTTTTTACTACTCGGTATTAGATACCATATATATAACATGTGTATAAAAGTATTTTTTTAAGTTGAATCAAAATTTTATTTGTAAAGAACAACTTATCTAAAAAACTTTCATCTTTTCACGCCCAAGCCTTGCCCGATCGCTCCTGAGTTTCCTCCTTTTCACGCCTTTTAAGGTCAACTATTCAGGTGACCACCCTTTTGATATATTTATACTATGCATGACGTTTTCTCGTTGCCTCACACCTGGGCGCGTCTACACCGCATTTTACCGCAAAGGATCATTTTAGTTATTTTTCATATAAATTTTCCTTTATTTTATTAATAAAGTATATTTGAAATATGTTTTTTTATAAGTCAACAGAAACAATCAATATAACCACTCCACCTGAAGTTTCATAAATTTTAATAGAAAGAACCAATTCATCCAATTTTAGTATTACCCAACGGACTCTAAATATGAAAAAAAAAAAACGGGGGGTTTTCAAAAATATCACTAAAATAAAACATACTTACACAAATATGACTATTAGTTACTACAATGTTATTTGATGATAACTTAAGTATAAAAATTGAGTATAAGTTATTAAAATTTCATTACTAATAGTCATGAGTCACATTTTAATAAACAATCTCTATTTCAGTCATATAGAATACCCATGCACCTTTGTTAGCAAATTAGCTTTTTTCTTTATTCTTTTTTAAATCAAAAGTTACTTTTTGTGCTTCTTGTAAATTAAAGTATAAAAATCTGGATCAGCCAATGAAAAAGATTCTAAATCCAAATTCATTGAAACTCCACACAGATTAATGTGCATCCCTCTTTACACCTTACTCGGTTCCCGCAAGAAAGTGGAGTGGTATGTTGCCATCGATGTTTTTCAAGGTGCATTTAACTTGGGTTTGTCCATTAACGTTTTCCAGGAGATTGTCGGAGGAGTTGAACCCATTGAGCCGAAGAGCTTTAATTTCTTGTACACTGTTTGGGGAATTGGTCATGTCTACCGATAGACACTTGTGTGCTTTCTTTGGTATTCACTGTTTGGGGAATTGGTCATGTCTACCGATAGACACTTGTGTGCTTTCTTTGGTATTCACTGTTTGGGGAATTGGTCATGTCTACCGATAGACACTTGTGTGCTTTCTTTGGTATTCACTGTTTGGGGAATTGGTCATGTCTACCGATAGACACTTGTGTGCTTTCTTTGGTATTCACTGTTTGGGGAATTGGTCATGTCTACCGATAGACACTTGTGTGCTTTCTTTGGTATTCACTGTTTGGGGAATTGGTCATGTCTACCGATAGACTCTTGTGTGCTTTCTCTGGTATTGCTTCAAAGTACTTCCTTTGTGCCTTGTACCTCATCTTCAATTTCTTTTGTACCACCTCAATCTGCTCTTCGCCTCTTCAACCATGTTCTGAACTTCATTTTGATATCTTGCAGAAGGTGCAAATGAGATTTCTCCTTGGATATGGTTTATAAAAGAGACTGATATTTTTTTGACATGTGTGAAATTGCATCAAGAAATCTTGCTCATTCCTGCCACATACATATCAATTAATATCTGCAACTCTTGCTGCAACATCCAAATCCTGGCAAATGATAGTTCTAGCAAAATCCTACTCATATATAAATGCAGCCAATACCACCTATCACATCATTAATCAAAAGTGCTATTCTTAATACTCCCTCCGTCCCAGGGAGAAGTTCCCAATTTCCTTTTTTGGTAGTCCCAACAAAAAGTTCTCATTTCCCTAAATGGAAAGTTATCCTACATCAAAACAGTGCAAAACAGTGTCAAACAGTGTCGAAACAGTGCCAAACAGTGTCGAAACAGTGCCAAACAGTAAAATTTACCCCTCAGTAACTTTATTTCCTAAATATGTGTGAAAGTCAACCCGGGAACTTCTCCCTGGGACGGAGGGAGTAGTTTTTATTGAAGTAACGATTTGAGCTATTATAAGTAAAAAATTCAGATTTTTTGAAATCTATATATATATATATAGGGGAGGGTTCTAGTGAGAACCACTCTTAAAATGAGAACCCGTGAGAACCCCTGAGAACCAGTGGTATTTTTGGCTGAAATTTTTTGTGTATGTTCCTCATCAAGTCTTGTTCATCCATACCAAATTTGAGCAAAAAATTCAATCGGGAAGGTCGTCAAATGATTTTTGAAAGAAAACTGGTCCGGAATATATATATAAAACGCAGTTTTCTTTAAGTGAGTTTTATATATATTAAGTGAGTTAAGTGAGTTTTCGGCTCAAGCATAGGGGGGTATTTCTGTATCTTTATCTATTCCGCCGCTTGTCTGGTAAATTTCTTATGCTTCCTACGAATCTTCTTCTTCATTATCTCTTTTCCTTCCTATTATTCTCGATTCTTTATCTCTTCTCTTGAGTAAGCTTTGTACGCTGAGTATTATTTTCAAGAAATGAAATACGTCTTCATCTCTTCTCCTTCCTTGGATTCTAGAGTATTATTTTCAAAAAATTGAAAAACGATGCTTAACGATTTCGGCGATAAAGTTTCACTTGCTTTGGCTCACTGTCGGGAGATTCTAACTCAGTCATTCTTCGCATTATTGGTTAGTATTCTTTCCGAAATCTAAATCTTTATTTTTATATGGAGAAATTCATATTAATAATCCATACTTTAGTCCATTCTACAATATTAATCCATAATAGAAATATTAATGAAAATAATCCAAACTGATAAAGTTATCCACGTAAGTACCCTAAATGAGACGGAGGTAACAGTTCCGTTTTATGTTACCCCTTACCCATGAGTCTCACCATACTTCTTCTCCATCACACTAGTATCTCACTATCTCTTTTTAGGCTACCGCCGCCTCATCTCCCCCTATCTCATTCTTCTTCCTCTCGTGGTCTCTTTCAACAAAAAAAAACATCTAAAAAAAGCCATTTACTTTTTCTTTGTGAGATACCTGAAATACAGAACACCAAATAATATTGAATTGTATTATGAGCTTAAAACATTATATTACTCTGTATTATTAATTATTGCTACTACGTACTACTTATTACTGTCATCGCATATATTCATCATCTTGTTTGATCATCGAAAACACGGTACACATTTTGACACTAAAAAATAGCTCGAAAGAAAGAGTGTCTGCAAATAATTTCATACTTGGATATGTGATCTTTTGACTTTTTACAAAATAGATGGATTTCAAATCACTCTTTTTTTTTGCAAATATGGATTTTAAATCAGTTAGGATCGGTGAGTTAATGAAAAAAGAGGAAAAAATGCTTCTAACTAGGGACAAGAAGGTAACATGAAGACAAGAGGGATGATGTTTGTGATTGTGTGAACGGAATGTTTGACTCGGTTTAGTTTCATTTACTTTTGTGAACTGATTTACATGTTTGGATTAATTTTATTAACATCCTGTGTATGGATTATTGTTGCAGAAACACCTAAAGTAGAAGTAGGGATTATTAATATGAATTTCACCTTTTTATATTTACATGTCGTATGATAATCTGAAGTTCCCCTTAATTTTCATCTAAATCCTAGATTAGACCAAAGTGTATATCGTCTCTATCAATTTTCCAATGGCTAGAATTTGTTTTGTTTTGTTCTTTACATCTGATCTAAATTTATATTTTTCTCGAGAACCCCTATATTGTAAGAATTTTTTCTATTGGTTAGATGGAGGCTGTTCGAAAGGCAACACCTATAAGGTGTTTGCTAAAATGCAGCAATTAATATTTTGTCAATTTTTAGATAATTATTTCTGACGTGCACTTTGTCGTGTGTGCACTCAAAATAATTCAATACTAACAACTATACGTAGTATAGCGTAGTAAAGTTCGTATCCACAGGGAAAGGAATAATTCTCTTTTTATGAACTAGTAAATAAAAGGGGGTTGTGATTTTGTGACTTAATTAAATTAAACACGAAGATGAACGAGTTATATGGGTTTTAATTCAAAGTTAAAGGAACTTGGCATTGCTATTTCCACTTGTTGATATATTTTAGTCGATCATTGTTATATCTATAACTTATCTCCTCTCGAATACTCAATCGAGGAGTATATCCAATTCATCGAGGATAGCTATTAACAACGACCGTTCATTAATAACCCTTACTATTAGTCAAGTATAGAACAACGCCATATACCGACTTGATAGTAGCATTTGATCTCTTAACTCCTTGATGAAATCAATTGAGATTGATAACCTCAACACAACGGTTTCGGTTTAACCAACAAAATTAATCCTTCTTAAGTTTATTAACCACGACCGTGCATTAATAAACCGAAGTTACTTACTTGTGAAACTATCAACAATTAACTATTGGTTCTTTGATCGTTTCTAGTAATAATTAATATATGAAACAAAACTAGTTGGAATAAGGGTCAGATAGGGCCTCGAACTCGAAAAAAAAATGTCAAATAAGGTCATATTTCGGATGCTCTGTCTGGCCGACGCCATTTGGGGCGGTTCCCGATGGAATTTTTTGATGAAATTTTTTGAGCATCTTCCTCATTAAGTCTAGTTTACCCATACCAAATTTCAGCTAAAAACTCAACCGGGAAGGTAGTCAAATGAATTTTTGAAAATAACTGTGAAGTTAAACAACGCTGTACATTTCGGAAAATTATTTGACTACCTTCCCGGTTGCATTTTTAGCTGAAATTTGGTATGGGTAAACTAGACTTAATGAGGAAGATGCTCAAAAAATTTCATCAAAAAATTCCATCGGGAACCGCCCCAAATGGCGTCGGCCAGACAGAGCATCCGAAATATGACCTTATTTGACATTTTTTTTCGAGTTCGAGGCCCTATCTGACCCTTATCCCAAACTAGTTGATCCTTTAAGTAATGTTCAAAATATTAATATGAAATATGAATAGGAATTAATTAATACTCAAGGAAGAATACTAAAGAAAATGAATTCTACTAAAGTTAATATCAAGAAGTTGACTAATTGTCATCTTAGTAACACTCCCCAATATTAACATAGAGGAAGGAATAGCTATTACTAAGACCAATGTCAAGATGTTAACTAATTGTCATCTTAGCAACACTCCCCAACATTGATATAGAAATAGTATTTAAAGGAAGAATTAATATTCAAGGAAAGAAGTTAAGAAAATAACTCACAATTTTAATAATCAACAAGCTTCAAGGGCAATACCAAGAAATGGAAGTTTAGCTCCTCATTTGGAGACTAAACATGCTAAAAGAAATATAAAGAAATGCTATTCTAAACTGAGCTTAAAAGTATAAAGGAATCGGTGTCTAATTGTGAAGGAAAGGAGGTGTATTTATAAGCCTTTTTGGGGTGCAGGTCGGGTACTCGATCGAGTATATACAGATACTCGATCGAGTATGTGTAGAAACTCAAACTCGGTCCATACTCGATCGATATTCGAGTAAAATTTATAGCTATACGCCTATACCCGATCGAGAATGTCGGTGTACCCGATGGGGTATAGACATTCGATCGTGTCAAAATCTTCCCTGCATGTTCCTTTGTTTTCGGATCCGATCCGATTTGAAATTTCAACAAGATACCCGATCGAGTATAGGTGATACTCGACCGGGTATAGACCAAAAAATCAGGAACAATTCTTTGTCTTGTGATTTTGCACCTTCCTTCCACTTTTGGGGTTCACCAACTATCCTTTGAGTGATAGTAGACCTGTTTGAGCTCAGAATAAACCTAATCTAAACAATTTATAAGAATTTAACAAACTAGACTATTACACCAAAAGTGTGTAATTTCCGAAATATTAAACAACCAAAACTAACTAAAAACGTAAATAAACACACGGAAATTACAAGCGTATCAATTTCCTTTTGATTTTCTTGATTGAATCATTGAAATACTTTGATATTTATTCTTTCTGAAATATGGTTTAGGACTTAAAACTTATGAATAAAACCATTGCTTGGAATTCTTGGATATATATGTATCCATTTCCAGTACTTTAATAACACCCCCAAAAATATACAATCGCTAACCTTTATTACGGAGTATAACATTCACTACGGCTTACTATGCTTGCTGTGTTTGTTAAAATAGATAGGCTTCAGTTTTTGAAAATCTCAATGCTCTGTTTATTGAATTGATCGTGACTGAGCTTTCACAACATTGTACCTTACCACGTTATTTTAATTAAAGTTTCTTTTGAAGTACTTTTTTACATTTTATTTCCAATTTTGCAGCCATTTCCTTCCAATATGTGTTCGGGCCTTGACTTCTGGGTTGAGCTTCTCACAATTTCTGAGTTTAAGTTTTCGAATATTAAAGAAAATCCAAATGTGATGTTTTAAACTGAAAGCTTAAGATTACAATTTTATTTATTCATCATGTGTCTTTAAATACCACCTGTTTTTATTTTATTTTTGCAATGATTACTTATTAACCAAACCAAGATTATAGACTTTTTTTTAGACTATTCTTAAGGAAAGGAAACTTAATGTTCTGTTTTGTTTTGAACTAAACTCTTGGAATGGATTTTAGTAGTATAGTTTTGGATTGGATAGTTTATTTGCAATATAAAACTTTATAACACTTATCAAAACTTAATGTTCTGTTCTTTTTTAAACTAAACTTTTGGAATGGATTTTAGTAGTATACATTTGGATTGAATAATTTTTTTGCCACCATAAAACTTTATAACCCTTATCAATTAGCCCAATTTGTGTGAAGTAATTTTTTCTCAAAAGTATTGAGAAGGGGGGAGGGGGTGCGGTTCAGGTTAGTTTTTCAACTATTCTTCTTTTAAAAATGTTTGATTTAAGTGTGTGGTAATCGAATACATACATAACAAACACACTTTGAATACTCTCTTGGTTTTCTGGATTTAACAATCCCACTTTCTAGACATCAAAATAAAACTTTGAATATTCATATACTTTGATTTTTTTTATTTGAAGTTTTTGTTCTACCAAATTTATTATTTCCTTGCCGGAGTTCACTTTTGAACCTATACCACTCATGCATGTGAGAAAAATGGAAGCCTAAAAGCATCCACATTCATGATCTTCAACTTTACGGTTTTTCATGACTTATTATTGACATGTCACCTGTACATAAGATAATCTCAAATAATCTCCAAACTAATAAATTTCTCCTCATTCATGATCTAAATTTACCTTAGATAGGAGCATGAGCATGCACGAACTACAAAGCCGGTCATCAATATAATTATAAATATATGCCTAGCAGTTAGAAATAATCTCAAAATAATCCAGCTTTAGAATTTGATACCAGATTATTTTATCAAATAATCTCATAAAATAATCTCAACTCTCCATCCATGATCCCAAAAAAAATCCTCCACATAATCAAAATGATCTAAAAATAATCTATGAATGTGGATGCCCTAACAGTAGACATATTGATTCATGATAAATTTCTTTCCATGTATGAAAAGTGGAATACATGATTTGTTTCTTAGATCCTCAACTTGGGGGTTTTCCACATCAATGTGTGGGAAACCATTAATTCCTTTTACTAATTGAATTTGAAATTTGGTATTTAGAATTTTTGAAACAATATATGCTTTACATTAGTGATGATCTATATGATCATGCAAGTTTTTGACAGCTAGAAATAATGTTGTTCTTTACTTTATTTAGCATATTTATATCTATATTATTATATTTAAAAACGCAATAGTAAGCAACTTTTTGAGCAGGAATTGTGAGTGGAACTTGCCGAGACCGGTTAGGACAATTGATTAATGCTTCTTAACTAATACTCTGTATTGTACATCACTTTGTTCCATAAAGTGTATCATCCAATTGGCTGCAGCGACATTGATTAAATATCACAGGAATCTTAGGAGGTTGTTGGTCTTCCGATGCTTGGACTTCTCAAAACTTATTAGTTTCATGTGCATGGCCAGTATAAGCTAGAGTGCTTAGTGTTGTAATGCATTTTATCCTCACAGTGGTGACAATTATAATAGGGATGAGGCATCATTTCATAAGACATGAGCAATTCATTGTGCAATAGAACTGAAAGAACAATTAACTAGCTAAAAATGATAATGGTGAGGTGAAAAACATGAGTTTCTTTCCTGATAAAGTTTATAATTAACTAGCTACGTAGCTCAGGTTAACAAGTAGACTTTGTGTGATTTCTTTTATTTTTCTTTTTGTATTTTCTAACTTCTACCCTAATATTTAAAGAATTGTTGCAGGATGGTTTTAAAATAATTAAATATATGTATTATTCATCTAGATTAATTTATACTCTTTAAAAACATCAATTTTGAGAAGTTAAATAGTATTTCAGTTCTCTTACATGGATTTGTAGCTTGGAGATTTTACTGATTAAGGAGCTTGAAGAGAGATTAGAATTTAGAACACAATTAACAAATGTTGTTAAAACAGTTCAAAGATACATCTATCACAAGAAAGAATCATGAAGCTAACCCCATAAACAGAAAGACGAGGAGTTATGGCTTGAATAAGTGACTTAGTAGCTCAGAGAGTGAGATGTGTAGACTTTATGTTGTTAATACAACTCTTTTAGCAACAAGGGATTCTCTTTACACTAAAATCAAAGAACTTGAAGACTTGTTAGCCAAAAGAGACCAAACTGATCAAATAATTTTTCTCAATCAACCCAAGGACACTTGCTTCTACAACTACAAAGAGGGTCCAGGCCTCTCTAACCTGCGCTATATGAAGAGAGTTGATTGCACTCAACTCTATAATGTCAGATAAATGGAATTAGGGCTAACCGAGCCTATGGCCTTTACTACAGCTGAAGAAAAAATGCCCTTGATGATAAAAGAAAAAATAAGGCAAGAACTTAAGTCCCTTTTGACTATTCTGACTTAAACAAGAGTTACAAAGACCGTGAGATCCCTGTGACCCCGAATGAAGAGTATAAATTGTCATTTTAAGGCATCTCGTCAAAGTCCACTCACTTCAGCAGCTAAAAAGGCTTTCTCATCAAGACGAATTGTTTAAACATTATTTGACAGAACAACCATTCACGAGTGTAGAAATATCTCTCTCCCAAGTTCAAACAACAATGGGTACCTAAGATCAGAATAGAACAATTAAACAATTCAGACATTTCTCAATCAGCTGACATAGGTTCCCACATTAAACAAAAGTTCAAACAATTCTTCAACATTAGTAAGAAAGTACCTAAACGTACTTAATTTGTTTTGTAGGTCAGTCATGTGGGGTATCTTGATTCGGGTTGCTCGTCACACATGACTGGACGAAAAGAGCTTTTGAGCAACTTTTAAGATGCTTAAGTGAGTGGACTTTGAGGGATACCTTAAAAATGATAATTTATACTCTCCCTCAATAGCCACATTGTTGGGGGAAACCCCAATGGCGTGAGAGGTGCAGACAATTTTTTGTCTCAAGCGTCGCTGGAAACTCGCTTTCTTCAAGTATGGACGTGGTAGGTTGCTCCTGCTCATAATTTTCCCATGTCCTATGGAAGAACCTCCTTACCATAACAATGAGTACGAAATTACAAAAATTGCATGTACCCCGTTTCTTGATGATCCTTGAACCCCACGTGCCCACCAAACTTTTACTGCCTCATTTACTTCTTTGAGTTGAACATGTTTCCCTACTACGTTATGCCCATCTTATTTGGGTTTTCTTGTTATTTTATGGTTAAGCTATTTGCTGATGTAAGAAACAATGCTTTTTGAGTTGTTTGATTGCTGCCATTTACTCCTCTATGAGTAAATTTACCCTTAGCTGCCCATTGTCTTGCTCATGTTGGCAGACCCTTTTCTGTTTTTTTTTTTGCGCTACTAACTTTAGTCATTACTCAGTGTTATTTGCTTCAACTTTTTTCCTCATTTAGCAGGAAGCCTTGCGCAATGCGCGTTCCGATGTAAGTATACATATGCTAGATTGCTAGTCTGGACTGATCGAAAGTGTTGTGCGACCGACGTTTGTGGTGCTTTCCGATATAATATAATATTTTGATAATTTTGTGAACATGTTCATGAAATTTAGATTGTTCCCACAAAATTTCAGCTTAAACCGGGTGGTTAGTTAAATATATTATTGAAACACACTGCACAACATATGCATAAAAACGCAAGATTTTCAAAAATTTATTTAATTGACATCCTGATTAATTTTAAGCTGACTTTTTGGTGAGATAATCTAAACTTCATGAAGTGATCACAAAAATTCATCAAAACATTCCATCAAAAAGCCCCCCCCCCCCCCCCCCCACCACCACCACCACACATATAATTTGGATAAAATATAAAAAGGTCTTAACGTGTAAAATAAAAATTAATCTCAGTCATCCAAATAGTCAATCTCATGCACAATAAACCTTATTTGATATACTTTGCGACTAAACGTTATTTAAGAATACTAATTATTTTCTAAAATAAAAATGGAAAGTTATAGTTGGGACATTCAAAACAAGCAAGTGACAAGCTTAACATGAGATGGTGGAAGTATCAAATCTTATAGGGGTCAATAATTTAAATATTACAAATTTTGAAAGGGTGTGAGATAAGTATCCTAACTTGCACATGTAATATATTTATCTCAAATTTTATATAAAAATTTATATTTGCAAGATGGTCATATATTTGTTCACAAATATAATTTAATGGTATTAAGTACATAATTTAAAACATTTATGAGAATGCAATTAAGAATAAATTATACCAGACGTAACATTATTTATTTCACAAATGAATTTTTAGAATGTTAACTGCATTCTAACAAAGTTTAGAGTATTTTAAATTATGTAATTATTCCAATAAATTTGTATTTGTAAACAATATGCAATCATGGTGCGAAAATAACTTTTTATATAAATTTACGGTATATATATTACATATGCAAGTTTTGTAACACCGTCCCCAAGTATATCTACTTTTATGTAAATTATGAATTGAACCTTATGAAATGGTTAATGAATTTACGAGGTTGTAAATTTTTGTTAATTCTTTTGCATGAATAATAAATTGCACGTGGGGCCCACACTGGGAGCGGGAACCGCCCGATATTCCCGAGACCACATATTTTATTCATCTTGGTATAGATAATAGTTATATGGTGGTGGACATTCATGTTGGGCCATAAGAAAGGCATTGGGTTGACCGATTGGTCAAACGAGGCCCATTTACCAATTTTGGTAATTTATCAGATAACAGCCCAAAATGAATTTCGGAGACCTTTAAATTAAAGTTGGGGAATTTATATTCATTATAAATTCCCGTAATGATTGAGAACATACTATATATTTTATTTGACCCGATAAAATAAAATATAGTTAAAACAGTCTGAGAAATACAACTTTCGGGACCGATTGTACATTTCGGGACAAGTTTGGATGACCTCCCACATGAGTGGGGGCCATCCCACGTTTTTGTGTGCAAGAGCTGACTATTGAGAGCTGGAAGGACACACGATGATGCATGAAGAGATGTGATAAACATGGCTGAAAGCCAAAGGCCCCCCTCTCATTCACTCATTGGTTATGTGAGACAAAACAACCTCTCCACACTCTCTCACCCATCATTCTCGACCAGCACATCCCAAGGAAGGAGGGAAGAACTTTGCACACCATCTTCCATAGTTGCACCATCTTCCATAAGATTCCTAAGGGTAAAGGCTCTCTCCACGCGCGCAGGGGGGGTGCAAATCAAATCCCGAATTCGGAGAAGAAAAACCGCGACTTGCGTGCGCGGGCGACCTGCGAACACGAATGTTGTCCAAAAATCTATCTCTCAAGAGATACGGATAATTTTTGTTTTCTTCCCGAAAAATGTCGTGCAACAGAAGGGACCGGTTCACCGGAAAATAACCTTTTAGAGGTTATTTGTATTGATATGGGTTTTGTGATGATAAAACCTTGTTAGGCACTCGTCAAGGGTGATTTATGAGCTTTCACGAAGTTGAAAGAGTCGACGGAGTTATCGCCGGAGTTCGTCAAAGTTCGCCGGAGTTTCGTCGGAGTTCAACCGAGAAGGGTAGAACTTCATCACGCTCATTCGAGGTGAGTGGACGGATTAATGTCTTATAACTCTTGGGTTAAGTATGATATTACCTAAGTAATGTTATATGTGTTCATTTTGATGTTTAAAAGATGCTTAAGCATGTGATTAGCCAAAGTGATTAGGCTAATATGGAATGAACCATTACTATCATAAATGATGTATGATATGAAAATGTTTGTAAGAACTTATATGATGTTTCAAAGGATAAACATGGTATAAAATGCTTGGTTGTAACTTAATACACGTTGGGATTAAGTTTGACGCAAATCGGGTTTGAAATGGCGAGTCAACGAAAATGTTGACTAAGTTGCCCAGGGGTAACCGGCGCCGGTTATAGGCAAAACCGGCACCGTTTATGGTTTGGCAAGGCTGGTTTAATTAATTTAATTAATAACCGGCGCCGGTTATGTCAAAACCGGTGCCGGTTTGGTGCTGTTTTGCCTATATATTGATTTTTAATGCATGAATTGCATGGATGATTTATGCTTAGGCCTTAAGACTTGGTTTAGTCTTGATTATTGATTATGATATAGACCTTATCTAGGATGATATGTGGTAGATCATTAGTCGGGTGGAGTACCCAAGGATCGGGCGTGTATCCTCAAAACTCGGTTATAGGGTGGAGTACCCAAGGATCGGGCGTGTATCCTCAAAACTCGGTTATAGGGTGGAGTACCCAAGGATCGGGCGTGGATCCTCAAAACTTGGTTATAGGGTGGAGTACACAAGGATCGGGCGTGTATCCTCAAAACTCGGTTATAGGGTGGAGTACCCAAGGTTCGGGCGGTTATCCTCAAAACTCGGTTATATAGAGTGGAGTACCCAAGGATCGGGCGTATATCCTCAAAACTCATAGATTACTATTAAATTACTATTTGTTATTTAGGACCGAGCGGTGTCCTCAAGTTAAGATGATTTGAACCAGGAGGAGTTCTATACACTCATAGATATATGGGTGGGTTGGGGTTTAAGTCAAGGATATTGACTATACTATCTTCCCAAATAAACAATGACCTATGGGTCAGGTATTTCCAAGAGTATATATATATTGATATGTATTTTATTACTTGGGGAAAGAACTATATGTATATGTATCACCCTATGTTTTGGTCTTATACCTGAAACGTTAGTTACTCTAAATTTAACCTGCTACTCGCTCGGTACTTGTACTGACCCCTTCGGGGGGGCCACCATTTCAGGTTGAAACTCAAGCTTGCTATTCTCACCTTGCTCGGTGAAGTGATCTAAAGGGAGATGTGGTTCGTGCTTCCTTTACTGTTCTAAACTATAAACTATGCTTATGGATATTTTGTAATAAGTACATTTGTTTGGGCCTGCGAGTCCACGCTTTGGCCATGTGTGGCCCATGATTGAATATTGAATATTTCCGCAATTCGTTCAATCCAAATATGTGATGTTGTTATGTATGTTTACTTACTGAGTATGGTATGAACTATGTTCATGGACGCCTTGTATGATTAAGTCACGTTGACTTGCGAGTGACGTCATTTAGTCATACGGCGGTTGTACACGCGCTTGGATGCGGTCCGGGGCCTGACAAGTTTGTAGTACTTAGTTCACACCTCATTTAAATTTGGAGTATTTAAATGATTTTCCCCAATCTTATTTCTTTTGGTGACTACCATTCCTTCCATCTCAAAATAAGGATGTTTTTACTTGGACTGTAATTTGCTGGCTGATCTGGTCTGTTTAAGTCTGATCTGGTCTGGTCTGTTTAAGTCTGGTCTGGTTTGGTCCGAACTGGTCTGGTCTGGTCTGGTAAACGTCCGGTCTCTGTGTATTTTATAACTACGGAAGTCAAGTCCGGTTTGGTCTGTTTAAGTTTGGTCTGGTCTGGTCTGTTTAAGCCTGGTCTGGTCTGTTTAACTCTGGTTTGGTCTGTTTAAGTCTAATAGATAATATTGTAAGGATATTCTTGTAATTCCTTATTCCTGGATTATTATATATACATGCATACGGCTAGCTCTAGGGTAAGCCATTCCCTCATACCTCTCATATGGTATCAGTTGCTAAGGCCTTACGATCCTAACCCTAACTCACATCTTCCGCCATCACCATGTCGGCCGAAGCTTCTGCTTCGATCGAACCAACTGCCTCCAATGGCAGTGATCGTATCATCACCACCGAGTCATCATCTTTATTTTCCCAGGTGCCCGAATTCTCTCAGACAGAGTTGCCTCCTGTGAGTCGCCCCATACACGTGTTCATGCCGGAGCAGACCGCGATCCCTTCCTCGGTGCTTTACAATTCCAACAGCCCATGTGTGTCATCTTATTCCTTGTTTCAGATGCCTGAGCCATTTATGTGGCAGCCTACGCTCACTGCCTCGCCGCCATTGTCTCTCGCGCCTGGCAGTTTGTTCCCGTCTTCGAGCTCGGGTGTTGCTAGACAGTTCGAGGTTGGTTCTTCCTCTATGCCCTTACATCATCATCTCCCGGGCACTGGTAATTCTCATTCACACATTTCTACTGTAGCGTCACAATTGACATTCTCCACTCCGAATGTCACTAATACTGTTACTACTCGATTGGCATCGGTTGAAGATTATTTACAGTGGAAAACACAATTTGAGTCTTTTTTAGTCTCTCATAGTTTGTTGGGCGTGTTGGATGGTTCAATTCATGTTCCTTCCCCGTATATTTTGGATGCTTCTCGTAGGGAGGTTGTGAACAATGATTATCAACACTGGTTGAAAATTGACCACGTTCGTGGCTTTTTGCCACTCTTTATCGAGATATTTTGATTGATGTCCATGAGCTTAAGTTTTCTTTTCAAATTTGGGATCGTCTTCGGAACAAATTCATGTCCGCAAGCACGGCCCGTTCCATGGAAATTAAGCGCCAACTGTCTCACATCAAGAAGAAGGCAAATCAAACTATGGATCAATATCTTCGGGAAATTAAAGTTGCTTCGGATTCCCTTGCACTCATCAACTATCCGATGAGTGATAAGGACCTTATTGAATACGCCCTACTTGGTCTTGGTCCGGAGTTTGAGTCTATACTTGGAGGATTGACATACATGCCCCCTACGTACGTTCACCTTTGATCCCAGCCATTCCCTTATAATTCTCATAAAGTCTAGTCTGGTCTGATTTTGGACTGGAAACAGACCCAAGTAAAAACATCCTAATTTGCACAAATGCTACACGAAAAATGTTGTTTGTATACATTTTTTGTACATGTCATTTTACACATCAGCCAAATTGTGTAAAATTGTGTAGATAGTTGTAAATAGGTTTGGTGCATTAAACCCGATGGAGATAAGTTCCGGGATGAGAGGTAGGGTGGGGTTAGGTTATAAGTAAAAACTAATTTTTCTATATGTGTTGTAACTTTTGTATTTGTATTCCAATTCTTATAAAAATATATAAAACCTATAAATTTTTATGATCTTTCATATGACAGTAACTTTGCCTATATAAGATTTTTAAAAAAAGTGAAGCCTCTACGGGAGGAGGTTCTTAGACCCAATTTTTTTAAACTTTATATATGAACTATTAGTGTTATATGAAAGATAATAAAAAGTCTTTTTGCAACCCAATTAAAAGTTAAATTTTTTGATATATTTTATGTAAAATTTGGAATACAAATAAAAAACTTACAATGCTTTAAATAAAAACTTATACTCACTCCGATCCTAAATAAACTTCACACTTTTCTTTTTTAATAGATCCAAATAAAATAAACTTCACACTTTTACTTTTGGTAACTTTTTAATATAAAGTTACTTTTAAATCATTATTTTATTATCTACTTTACATTCATTTTATCTCTCCTCTACACACAATCTACTTTTTGTAAGTGCATGATAAGAAAGTCAAAAGTAAGTATTCCATTATTTATTTTGAGAAAAAAAATTCCATTTTCTTAAAAAACGTAAAATAAATTTATTTAGGATCGAGGAAGTACGATGTTCTGAAACCTGTTATTTCATACTCCTTCAGTCCCAAATTGTTTTGCAAAGTCAGGAAGTACGATGTTCTGAAACCTGTTATTTCATACTCCCTCAGTCCCAAATTGTTTTGCAAAGTTAACATTTTTTGGTCAATCAAGAATAAAAGTCAATCCCCCTATTGATAATTAACTCACTTTTTAATAATTAAAATTTACATATTCTGAAACTACATTAAAATCTCTTGAAAGTTGCAAACTACAAATTAGAATTGATATATGTTAGTTTCTATGGTACCCATAAGGTACCATACTTTTGTCCACATGGACCAATGAAAAGGTCACAGCTAAATTATTTAAATCTAAATTAAAATTTATAAATTGATGTGGTTCAATCAAATGAATATTAGGTACGGTACCCCTGTTTTTAGAAAGATACCGGAGTTGTCACCTTAATATAATTAAACATTGACATCCTAATTAAGCAAATAAAATGGAACTGTTTGACCAAGAAAAGTCAAATTTGCAATAATTTAAAACGGAGGAGGTAGGACGAAATAGAACTCTCGTACTATTTGCATGTGAGGTTCAAAACTCCCTTAATTTTAGAATTTCCTCCATCAAAATGTGGCCACTTATAAGCCGCACACCATTTGGAGTTTTCCAACTTAAATTACAGACCAATCTGCGTAGGAACGTCGAAGGGCAGGTTTGAAGAGCACCTTTCCACCACACCTCCTCCTCCCGCAACGTAACTCTTCTAGGTACTACAAAAAACTATTTAATTCACTTAATCTGAAACTAGGATTTGTGTTTGAATACGTAACTTGTTGGTAAGTTGTGTAGAATTTGGGAGTAGGAATTTTTGTAAATTGTTGGCATATATTTAGAAGTCTGTATTTTAGCAAAGATGTGTAGGGGTTTAGGAGTAGAAAGTGTTGGTGAATTCTTTTATTACATTGATTTGTTGCTAAATTTTTGCTAATTGTTTCATAAATTTTTGTTAACTGCTTACTAAACTGTTGGTAATTTATTGCTAAGTTGTTGCATTTTTTTCCAAGTCTTAATACATTTAACTTCTACATACCGTGATACCGATGAAAACGAATTGAAGGAGTTTAGGAGTAAATTGTATACACATGATATGGACATATGGTTATTCATTCTTTTTTGTAATGTGTTGTTGTTAGAATGTGAACTTTTCCCACTTTCCATTTGTTTTTCATTGGGAAGGAAAACTACTAAATGAGCAAGGAGGGGGAGTGCAATATGTAGGAGGCTAAGTAGTTAAATTGCTACTCCACAACAACTCGATCTAGGGACGAGTAGCGAGTAGGATCAAGTACTCGGGATTAATTGGTGATTACTCGGTTCTGTATTAGTTAAATTTAAAAATATAGATGCCCGAAATTATAGCAATATATTAGTCTTATACTAGTAATTCTTAGATACGAATTACATAAAAATAATACTAGTATTAATGAAGAAGTTACGAGAAAGAAGATAGAGTCATGAAGGAGGTCGAATAGTTTACTGGGACAAAAGGAAGAACTACTGTTCGAAACTTCGAATGAACCCATGCCATGCCCGAAATACTTTTAAATTTAGACTTTGTAAGTTTCATTTCCAATTTTGAAATGATTTTGATTAGTATAATATCATGAAAGTTAATTATAAATTTATGAAAGTACTTTTAACAAAGCATATTTTTATATAATTTTTATATTACAAATTATTTCCAATAAAAAATATACAATTGGTAAAAGTTTCAAAAATGGAAAAGTTTTTTGGGACGGAGGTAGTGATAAATAATCTGAGGAATTCAAGTGTTCATGCAATATTTTCATAAAACAATGCAATAAAAAAAATTAATTTCTAACCAAAAACTCAAATTCACAACACATCTTTTATAATTTCTAATTTCATAATGCTGAGATGTTGAAATATAGCTTATGAGCTTAAGAATTTTCATTAGTACACACTTCAGATGGTGGCCTTTCATTTAATCTTAAAGACTTCTTACACTCAGACTTTGAGATGGTGGCCTTTCAAAATTATTGTAACTCTGGTATATGTTTAAATTTGTAAAGTTAGAATGAGTAAAATAACAAAAAGTATCGATAACATCTTCCTCGACTAATGACAAATGTATATATCCAAAAAATGTTGTTATTGTAGCCTCTTAAAGTGGAACAATTAATATTGTAGTCTGTGCATATAAAATTAATCCAGATGTAAATCTGCACCAGGATAAAGAGAGATTCTAACTTAGAATAACATCATCTACTAACATCATCTAATAACATCATCTACTAACTAATTAGTATTAGGGAGTGTTTCCAAATGTTTTTGCTTTTAAAAAAGCACTTTTGAAGTGATTTTGGAAAACATGATTCATATTAAAAGTTGATGGTGTTTGAGAAAAATTGATTTTGAAAAGTAAAAGTTAGTAATGTTTGATAAAATATGTGCTTTTGTCTAATATAAATAATAAAAAGTTGTTTTCAGCCAAAAGCTGAGAAGCGCTTTTTTTTAAGTAGTAATAATTGTCACTTGAAAACACTAATTTTAGCTTCTTAAAGTCAAAAGTAGAGAAAGAACTTTTTTTAAGCGTTTGTAGTAACAAAATCTGAACTAAGTTAAGAATTCGCATTTTATAAATTGAGTTAAAACAACTTCATAACTAAATCGATGGAGGCAAAATCAACAAATTAAAATTTGTTACATACGAAGCCATAAAGCTTTGGGGAAAAAAACTTATTAGTTATTAGGCCATAAGCTGGCTAATAAATTGAGCGGAAGTATTTTCTCTCTCATACTTAGTGCTTTTACGTATAAATTGAGCAATTAAGTCAACTAACAATTGAGCAGAATAATTGTCTTTTTCATGCATCATGCTTTTAGGTATAAGATTATAAGTCGGCTAACAATTGAGATGATACTTGTTTGGAAAAATGGGTTTAATGCACCAAACTCCCCTATGATATGGAAATTCGGCCCATTAGCCCTCTATGATTTAAAAAATGCGTCAAACCCCCTTGTGTTAAAATTAATTATGCGCAAAATCCCTTCAATGAACAAATCCAATTGTCAAATAAAAAAATGATTAATATTTATGTATGATTTAGATATTTTGACATATTTACTTGCATATTCAATCAGAATGTTAGGAAAAGTGATTTCCAAAACGTTAAGTTTATTCATAAAAGGGGTTCTGTGCATGATTAATTAAAACACAAGGGGGTTTGACGCATTTCTCAAATCACAGGGAGCTAATGCGCTGAATTGCTATATCATGATGGGGTTTGATGCATTAAACCCTGGAAAAACATTTGAAATATTGTACTACATAGTTTTTTAAGTTCTAGTCTTTTAGGATGCTTGTTTTAACTGTGATGCAATTATTTTACTCCGTAGTATTTAATAGTTGTACATTTTGTATTGTAACAATACAAAAACACAGGGTCACGGGGAGGGGGTTTTCTTTTTTCTTTTAAGCTATTGTTGATCTCATATATATGCATTTAATTTATTTATTCAATTGATCAAGTTATGTTTCATTTTTTTGTAAAATACAGAAAATATATGTTTTATACGGGAATTATGAGATTTTTCCTTTTTAAACTGACTGATATTATTTTTCGTTTCAAACGTACAATGAATTGGTACATGAATTGGTACATGAATCTCATGATAGTGGGACACTGGGACTCCCACGAGAAGATAACTACCCGCACATGCATTTGTTCGGTAAAGTGCAATCAGTGTAGAGTACTCATTGATTGCAATGCGAGATGCATTCACTCGAAAGTTTTTTTTTTTTTTTGAGAACATTCACTCGAAAGTTTGAAACTTGTTACTACACAAATTAAGAGAAAGGGGGCAAATAAGACCATATAATAATAATAAAAGGTCAAATAAGGTTTTATTTAAGAAGTTATGTCCGGCCATCGCCATTTGGGGTGGTTCCCGGTGGAATTTTTTGATGAAATTTTTTTAGCATCTTATTCAGTAAGTCTAGTTTACTCATACCAAATTTCAGCTAAAACTTCAATCGGGAAGTCATTCAAATGAATTCTTGAAGCCACCCCAAATGACGAAGGCCGGACAGAGCCCCATAAATAAGGCCTTATTTGACCTTTTTTTGTTAGAGTAAAGGGTCAGTTTGGTCCTCAAAGTTGCAAAAAAGGCGTCAAATAAGTCCTTATATAGAAGATTCTGTCCGGACGTGCCATTTGAGGTGGCTCCCGGTGGAATTTTGTGATAAATTTTTTTGAGCATCTTATTCATTAAGTCTGGTTTACTCATACCAAATTTCAGCTAAAAATTCAATCGGGAAGACATTCAAATGAATTCTTGAAGATAACAGCGCTTTTAACGGCACAGTTATCTTCAAGAATTCATTTGATTGTCTTCCCCATTGAATTTTTATCTGAAATTTGGTATGAGTAAACTAGACTTAATGAATAAGATGCTCAAAAAAATTCATCAAAAAATTCCACCGGGAGCAACCTCAAATGGCACGTCCGGACAGAATCTTCTATATAAGGACTTATTTGACCCTTTTTTTGCAACTTCGAGGACCAAACTGACCCTTATCCCTTTTTTGTTAGTATGTGACCTTATTTGCCCCTTTTCTCCACAAGTTAAAGTGAATATACACAACTACTTATATACCATCATCACTTACCATGTTTTTAGTTGGATTGTTTTCGGTCCCATATCAGACCAGACCAAATTTACATAGACCAGACCAGACTAGAGTTAAACCGACAAGACCAGACTTAATGTTATTTGAAATTCATATATTTCTGCATGCATTAATTAAATAAAATAGAAGTAATTAGATATACTTGGATGAAACCGAGCCCAATGAATCGTTGTCTCTTTAAGACGAATTTGCCCACAACACAGAGTAGCAATCGCCTCTTAGGATAGAACGATTTCTCATTCCCGAAGGACACCGGCGAACCAAATGATGCACTAAAGTGGTGGAATTTGGATGAAGAAGATTAGGGAAAACGTTAAGCAATTTTCAGACTTCTTATCGATGGAAAACGAAGGCCTCCTAATGGGATTTATAGTGCTCTAGTCAGGAGACACAATCACAAAAGGTGTCTGTTAAGAAAACGTAGCGACCCGACCTTCTCTTAAAGTTGTTTTTATCCGAAAATAATTTGTACAAAAAATAACGTTTAAGTCTTAAAGCCGCGCGAGTACCCACCTGTACTCAAAACCCGACCCGACCTATCCAGCCAGCAGCACGGCGGCGGCGGCCCCGAACAACTCCTACACGAGCCTTGCTTCAAAGAGAATTTCGGGATACAATTTCTCATTCATTTCAAAATGATTTTCTACAAATAATATATAATTTGTAAAACCATTTTTCCAACACTTAAACAGACCAGATCAGACTTGAGTTCCGTAGTTATAAATACACAGAGACCGAACGTTTACCATACTAGATCAGACCAGACTTAAACAGATCAAACCAGACCAGACCAACAAATTATAATCCAAGTAAAAACATTCTTAAGTTCTATTGCTTAGCTCAAAACTTGCTATATATATTACTCATTGGTATTGCTAGAAATAAAAGTTTATGTAGCTTAATAAATAAATATGCTTTGATATCCATAAATCGAAAAAGGAAACGGCTAGACTGCCTTTCAAAGGTTTTAACTTTTAAGTAGTCACATTTTTGTCCAGATTTAAAATCATTATTATTTTTATCTTCCCAAAGTCTAATACTATCTCTGTCCCACAAAAAACTTTGTGTTTTGGTAAAATTTGAACTGTGATTTTGATTAGTATAATAGTATGAAAGTTATAAGTTTTATACTTTTATGAAAGTATATTTAACAAAGAATATTTTCTTACTAGTACAACAACAACAACAATAACAACATTCAAGCTTAGTCCCAAAAGATATTGGGGTCGGCTAACATGTTATCACCGCCAAAAGGAAAAGAAAGAAAATAAAGATAAAAAAGATAAGCTATTATGAAAATGATAATATAAAAAGAGATGAATATACCTAAAAAAGATAAAATAAAAAGGATAAAAATAATGTTTATATATAAGGATAAAAGGATAAAAAATAAAAATTGAGGGGAAAAGATAATACGAGATCACTCCTCCACATGAATACCCGCCCTCCACTTTGCTCTCTCCAAACCCATTCCCTCATCTAACCCAAGAAGAAACATATCACTTCGGACTCCCCTAACACACATCTGTTTGGGCTTTCCTCTCCCTCTCTTCCTTGCCTCTTCTCCACACATTTTAACTCGTCTGACAAGTGCATCAATCGGTCTTCTACGCAAATGACCAAACCATCGTAGGCGCGACTCCCGCATCTTGACTTCAATGGGTACTACTCCTACCCTTTGTCTGATTGTCTCATTCCTCACGTGATCCTTCCTAGTATGCCCACACATCCAACGCAGCATGCGCATCTCCACCACACTCATCTTTTGAATGTGACATTGTTTCACCGCCAAACTTTCTAGGCCATACAGTAATGCAGGCCTAATTGTTGTCCTATAATATAAAACTTACCCTTTAGTCTAGTATAATTTTTACATATTATAAATAATTTCCAATAACAATATAGAATTGGTCAAAGTTTTGGGCGGAGGTAGTAATAATTTATTTGTCATTCTTTCTTAATTAAATATTTGTCATTCTTTCTTATTTGCCTTCTAGAAGTGTGGAGGTAATATGTTTGTCCTTTTTTATATAACAGAAAAATATAAAGAAAAATAACCATGAGATATTAGTTTAGTACTTAAATCTGTTTATGAAAAAATGTCTAAAAAAACTCCAATAATTTGAACTTTAATTTAAAAAAACATTTTTATGTAATATTGGTCTAAAAAATAATTGGTATGAACACTACGAGAAAAACAATTTTGTGCAACAAAAAAATCGTTGTTAAAAGTTACTCTTTTGTTGCACATTCTATTGTGCAACAAAATTTAAATCGTCACAAGGTCATTGTCTAAGCATCGTGGCCCATTGTACTTTATGTGATGAACTCAATATTCATTTCCCAAAATCAATCATGTGCATCACGAAATATTTGTTGCCCAAAACAATAATTTGTGCATCAAAAACCTCCATTGCTCATAGAAGTATTTTGTGCAACAAAGTTTATCAAGGGTGGCATATACTATATTTGCGTATTGCAACTCTATGTTGCACAATGTCTTTTGTGAAACAAACCTTATCAAGTGTAGCTTATATTGTACCTAGTATCGTTTTGGCTATGCTTTTTTATATAGCATTTATTCATTGAAATATTTAATTGCACATACAAAAACATATATTCCCTTGCTCATACATACCAACAATTTGTATTATAACATTAACTCAAGGTTTTACAGATGATCAAAACTATAATAATACAATTACTTTTTGACTCATTTTGGGTCAATTTATTTACAGTATTTGAGATATAAAAAAAAAAATTCATAATGATGGCAGGATCAACATAGAGGAGTGCATAAGTGGCTGACATCCCTTGAAATATCCAGTTTAGTATAGACCATAAGAATTCCTCCTGTAAGACATTTTAAAGAGACACAAGTTAATAAAGTAATATTGTGCAGATTATACCACAATCGATTAAAACTTTAAATTTATAAGCAAATTATTTCAAAAAACCAATGATCTCCCATAGATTCTGAGAATAATAATAATGGTATGGTCTACAACACAAGAACTACCAGCAGAGTTAAGAAAATATAATTGCAGATGTCCCTTCCAAACATTAGTGTTCAATTTCAAATCAAAACATGAAGGAAAAGGCATCTAAAGGCAAAATTTGACATACTAAAATTGCAAGTAACTAAAAAATTATACGGAGAATACAATATATATTGAACCAGATACACAAGTTGTATAAAAAGACAGTACGCCCAACATGGTAAAAGTATATCACATTAATCATGCTTTATAAAAAATCTTACCCAAGTCTTACCTAATCGTGTTGGATTATATATCAAGTTATACCCTAACTCTTGACCCCCATAAAACTTCATGTTTGGACCTTATTTCGGCACACACTCTTAATTCACACATAATCAAGCATAACTGCTCTCCCAATGATCTAACACATAAAAAAAATCAAGAAAAAAACAGCACAGAAAAAAGGATTAGAAAAATTATTCAAACACTAATAAAGTAAAATTACACCCTCAAACTAGCTCTTATTTTGCTCTCACGTGAAAATAATTTCTTTAAGAGGTTCCTGACTGCTAGAACTATTGTTAAAAAAGACTTCTCAAGCAATCCAGGGTTTTGACGACAAAATGTATTGAGAAGTCTTAGCCTATTTTTCTCATGCCACCAATATTTTGTTCATGCCATATTAATAAAGCATATAAGAGTAGAAATAATATGAGTACTTTTTTCTCATACATCTTTTCTTAATGTCTTGATAACACCACAGCAGCTTAATTTCACCAAGATGATCAAATAGAAGGAAAATGAGCTTAACATACCTCTTTGTTACTTTGGTTGCACGCTTGCTACTACCAGCTTACCGAGTGATAAACATAATTCGCCACTTCCTGCTTGACCAAGTACTTCATATCCCTCACCCAAACCATCCCTTTACGTTTCCCATAAAGATAACCAATCATGACCAAGTGAGTGATAGAAATGATACATTGAAAATCTATCAAAATACAAAATGGTTACAAACATCCTTAATCCGAAAGGGTCCTTTGAAATTCTAAAAAGCTACTAACATTCCAAAGCGTCATTTTGAGACAATGAAAGATTCGAGCACACAAAAACAGGGGAATTTGCAGGCCATGAAGAGACATGATATCATTTCTCACCCAATGAGCTCTCTTCAGGCACACCAATCTACATTCTCATAAACGTTCTCTTAAGGCACACCAAGTATTGTCTGCATTATAAAAATAGAAAACAAATTGAGTTCCCAAATTGAGGCCTACAAACAAACAGTGAAAGAGCATCGCTTTTATTACTCAATTCAGTTCCCAAATGTACAATGCTAATCATTGGTAATCACATTGCATTCAAAATTGTGTGAAAGTGTATAATTAAGAATTGATATATAATATGTGCTACGTATTAGGTAAGGTGCTATCTTTTGGATATAATAAAAGGAAATTTTAAATTAAACAAAATGAGAGTGAATTTGTGGATATCTGTTTTGATTAGCGGCTAGTATTAGCTGTTTATAGAATTGTGTTTGGTTAAATGACTGTTTGCAATCAGCTGATAAATTATAAAATGACTTTTAAGGATATCAATTGAATTTTTTATTTTCTAACTACTTTTATACACATATTATACGTTTTGTTAATATTATTAGTACACAAACTTAATTTTTTAAGAAAAATACTCCATCAAAAATTATTGACGCAATTAACGATGCTTTTAAACATTTTTTCCGTATAAAGTTAATTAGCATGATTATATTTTGATAAATAAATGGAGTGATAAAAAAATCATGGGCTGCCGTAAGCATTATCTAGCCTCCTTAAATATCAAAATACCGATGGGATCTACAGTGTTTTTAAAAGCATGATATTTGATGTTGAAATCGAATAATACTTGACGTCGTAAGTGAAGAAGAAAGCTTTCTCGTTGCTTTTTGCTGCTTGCGGAAGATGACCGAGCACGCAGAGAAGATGATCCGGGTAAATTGGGAAAACTTTCTAAATTCTCAAACAGCCAAGTCCGAAACGCCACATTTGTCAGCGTTTTCTAATATGGCTGATTGGGGTAAACAGCTAATTGAAATTGAAAAAGCCATTAACCAAACACCTCAATCAGCTAATTAATCAAGTCAAAGAGCCAAACATTGGTCAAATCAGCTAAAAATTGGCTGATAGCTAGATAACCAAATACTTTTTTGCAAATTTATAAGAATAAATTTCCACTTTTCACCCAGTTGTAACCACCCTGACAGTTTTTATAAAACATCGAACTTGACACGTCTAGTTGTTTTCGATTTCTAGCTTAATTCACAGCTCTAACCTCCAATTCAATTTATGAAAAAAAATCACATCCCAGCCACTTTCCCCACTCGTAAACCCACTCGTAGTCCATTAATAAGTGCAATATTGTTCTATTGTTTAATTTTCCTAAAAGTTTTAAGTTTTGTTTCGTGATTTGATTTTCTTCAATATATTCTATTTATGTTTGTGCAGGATCGATCTCATAAGGTGTTTTGTTTTAGAGAAACATCACAATTCCCGTAGTAAGCTTTGGGAGCTCTGATGATTCCTTTTAAGTTGCTTGACTGCGATACAGAGGTTATAATTCTTTTATGAGTTAATGCATCGAATCTGGCTTTTATAAATTATTCATGGCATTCGGAGTAATGAGTACGTGTATAAACTATGAAGCATCAACCCCTTTTATGTTGTGGTGAAGAATTTCCTAATCCTTACTATATATGGAATAAAAAATCTTCCATAATTGAAATAAGATCCGCAAAGAAAAAATCACTTCGCATCATTCCAATAGTATATGGCAAAAAAACTCCATATATACTTGATCATTATCATTTTTTAATGCATAGGATTTAAAATATGAGGTGCGTAATGACAAACAAAACAACAGACGATTCTTTTAATAGCTTAGCTAGTGCTAATTTGGTTCCAAATACATTGTTTGATGATGATATTGCTTCTATTTTTTAAATTTCAGAGAGGTTTGGAGGAAACAAGAACTTTCATTCCTGCCAATAATCCGATGCTCATCCATTTCGATGACATATACTCATTAACCAGGGGTGGAGTTGTGACAATGGAGAAAGAGGGCCATTCAACTGATTCATGTCGAGGAATGAAGCATTTCCTTTCAGGTGAAAGTGAACTAGTAGAAGAAAAAGTAGAGGGAATGAGCAGGAAGCAGAGTGCAACTTATCAGGAGGAGGATGACTTATCAGAAATGTTTGATAAGGTTCTGTTGTGTACTGATGATTCTACATCTCAAGCAGGCAAACAACAACAAGAACAACAACAAAAAGGACGAAGTGCTCACAAAGGTCATGCAAATAAACGAGGAGATAGTTGTGAAATTGTGAATGTGGAGTCTCTTCTACTCAGCTGCGCAAAGTCAATTGCAGCTGCTGATTACAAGGTGGCAGCAAAACAACTAAGGACGATCAGGCAATACTCTTCCCCTGCTGGTGATCCAAACCAAAGGCTGGCACATGCATTTGCTAATAGCCTTGAGGCCCGACTGGCAGGAACTGGGGAAGAACTGCACGCGTCATCATCTTTTGACAATAAGATAGCAGTTCCCGAAATGCAAAAAACCCACATTTCATCATATGTCCCTTTTATGAGGACATTAACCTTCTTTGCGAATAGAACGATTTACGAAGTAGCATCCAGAGGCGCATCACTGCATGTTATAGATTTCGGTATTCTCCATGGTATCCAGTGGCCCACTCTTATTCGAGATCTTTCACAAAGACCCGGTGGCCCTCCAAAACTTCGAATAACTGGGATTGAGCTTCCCCAACCTGGTTTTCGTCCTTCGCAAATGGTATTGGAGACTGGTTGTCGCTTGGCTAAATATTGCAAACGCTTCGGAGTACCATTTGAATACAACTCCATAACAACAAAGAATTGGGAGGCAATAAAGATAGATGAATTAAAGCTTGCGAGGGGTGAGGTGGTTGCTGTTAATTGTACTCTTCGACTCAAAAGCTTACTAGACGAGACAGTATGTGGTGCGGATTGCCCAAGGGATGGTCTCTTAAACTTAATTCGGGAAGTAAACCCTCACATCTTTGTGAATTCTGTTATTAGTGCATCTTACAACTCTCCTTTCTTTGTGAATCGGGTCCGGTCGGCTCTCTACTTCTTCTCTGCTACCTTTGATATGCTTGAATCTATTTTCCCACACCACGATAGTCAAAGGTTAAATTTCGAACAAACAGTTCTGGGGCCTGTCATAACAAATATTGTAGCATACGAGGGCATGGAAAGGTTAGAGAGACCTGAAACATACATGCAGTGGCAAAGTCGCATGATGAGGGCGGGGTTCAAGCCTATGGCCCTGAATCCTCAAATTGTCAAAAGGTCAAGAGGCAAGGCTAGGGAAGGATGCCACAAAGACTTTCTGTTTGCGGAAGACGGTCATTGGGTTCTGCAGGGGTGGAAAGGCCGGATTATGATCGGCAGCTCTGCCTGGACCACTCACAACCAAAATATCCTTTAGAAGATCAAATAGCAAAAGATGTCAAATACATGAATAACGATTGTGAAGCTAAGCTACACAATTGTATATTTGCATAATGTTATAGCTACTCGTTTAAGTTCCTTGGAAATTCCAAGTTAACACCAATAGACATTGCCAATAAGAAAAGATGTTAAGGGTGGGCATAAAAACTAAATCGAACTCATACCGAATTGACCCGTAATGGTACCAACCCATATATTCGGTATTTAAACGGTCTATAGGTTTTTATCCCGAACCAAAATCGTACCACTTGAAACGGGTATGAGACATGTTCTAGATTTTGAGAATAAAAAATACCAGTCTAAACCGTTCAAAAATAATACATTTAAGATTTTATATTTTTCTCATTTCAGTAAATATATTGTTCAAAAAAATAATTTTATATCCCATGTATGCATTCATTTGTTGCAAAATAGCTAAATCTGTGTGTGTGCAAATTATCTTATCCATTCCTTTTACATATTTTATATTATATTTGGTATAGACCTAAAGAATACTGAACTTCTGGAAATCAATAATAACTATTAACATCTATTATTCTAGTGCATATGACTACTTCTGTAGTTTTGCAACATAATTTATTATTTAAATTTTAGCTTCAACAATGCAACTATGAATTAGAGCTAATATTCAATCTAGAATAAAGATAAAGACTGATGAGTTTCTATATATTCAATAATGTGATGATATTCTTTTTAGATTTTCACTTCAATATAATGAAAATGAAGTAAGGATGAATGAGGACAAATTGCACGGTAAAAGCTCTTTCTCTCTCGGAAACTCTTCCGCCATGGATTTTGAGGGCATACTCATTTGTCTTCCTTGAGACTCCACCTATGGAAGATGAGATGGAAACGACGAGAGATATACAAGGAGCCAAAGTAAGGATGAATGAGGACAAAGTGCACGGTAAAAGCTCGTGGTGGTTTGTCAGGACAGTACTAGAGGTCTGGAGTAACTACCTCGGGTCCTGCGTGGCCGAGGTGTTACATGATTGTAATACCCGAGATTTAATTTAAACGGATTAATAGTACCACTCATACCAACAAGATGCATCTCCTTTTAAGGGAGCTCGTCAGCTAAGAACTCCAAAGTTAAGCGTGCTTGCACGAGAGTAGTCTTAGGATGAGTGACCCTCTAGTATTGTCCTCATAAACCATCACGAGCCTTTACCGCGCACTTTGTCCTCACTCGTCCGCGCCCTGAGAAACTTCCCAGGGGGTCACCCATCCCAATATTACTCTCGTGCAAACACACTAAACTTTGGAGTTCTTGGGTAATGAGCTCCCTTGAAAGGAGATGCACATGTGTTGCTATGAGTAGTACTATTAATCCGTTTAAATTAAATTTCAAGTGTTACAATCACCCCCACTTATGAACGCAAATCCTCGTTGCGCCCATAAACCAATCTAAAATCTCAAACAAATCCCAGAATCTTGCCCTGCTAAGTGCCCGCCTGATATCTAACGGATCAACACATTGTCACAGGGTTGCTCTGATACCGCCTGTAACACCCTGGCCACGCAGGACCCAAGGTAGTTACTCCTGACCTCTAGTACCGTTCTCACAAACCACCACAAGCCTTTACCGTGCACTTTGTCCTCAGTCATGCGCGTCCTGAGAAAATTGACTGAAAATTTCGTGTACAAATTTCATAGTTGGTTACTGATCTAATTTTGGATATGTGTGGATAATGGATAGATCAGTAAGTGTTTTATTTTCTGGAGGTTTAGGGACATTATATATGAAGCCAGATTCAATATCTTCCAGTTTTGTGATCTTCATTAGGAATGAGCTTGATGAGATTTCTCAGTTTTATTCCTTCATGAGATTAACCTTAATCAACAGTTCATCCTCTTAGTAATGTTACTATTTGGATTTACTGAATTTATACAAGTAACTAAATCGATAAATTTAAAATAAGATTAAAAAAATCTACAAATTTGGATTTATGAATATAGACAACAACTCGAAACATAAAGAAACAATAAAAAACAAACATTTAGAGTTTTGGACAAAAAGAAACAATTTAATTTTCAAGTTTGTTGTTTAAATTTTTCACATTTTAATTTTCCGAGTTTTTAAATTTTACACTCTTTTTCTCCAAAAAATGATACTCTTTAAAGTTGCATTAATTTTTGATATTTTACACTCGTTATTTATAAAATTTTAATTTTAATTTGTAAGTAGTTTTCATATTATTTAATTGTTTGAATTTTCTTATCTTATTTTACACATTTATTTATAAATTTAAGGTTTTTATTTGTTTAACTATTTTAATATTTTTATTAAACATCCAATTTTTATATTATTACGTATGTATATTTTATAAATTATATTAACTTTTTAATGAATTACATTACAAAAATCGTATTTTGTACGAGTACCTTTTACGATTTTCTCATATCTTTAACTATTTCAAACTTTTTATGGTAATCGTGAGTTGTCTATTTTAAGTTTTGTACGGAATATAAGTTTTTTAAATTTTTTCCCATCTATTTTAAAAAATTAAATTCATTTTCTTTAATTTTTAAATTTAATTTACAATTTTCCAATTCTGATTTTTTTTGGAATTTTATTTTTATTTTGGGTTTTCATAGCTTTTCAAAAACCACAACCGGGCATTCAAAATTTCGAAGTTCAAACTAATCGGCCCAAGCCACGCACACGACTTCCCGCCAAAACGAATCCGTATTTGCAGAAGCAGCTGTATCTGGTCCGACGCTCAAACTCTCACTCGCCTGCCTTCACGAAGAACACAGGTTAATTGAATCTATGGCTTCCTCCAAATCGATCTCTCTCGTCACACTTTTTCTCTTCGCCGTGTCTCTATCAGCTGCACCAGACAACCGGTCGCCGCCGCCGCCGCCCCCGCGCTTCCTGCTCGACACAATACGGGCGCTCGCCAATTCCGGCTACACCGCCATGTCTCTCACACTTCAGCTCATAGCCGATTCCGATATTATTCGCTCAAACTCTACTTCTTCCTCGTTATCAAGCATAACTTCTGCCCTAACGATCTTCACTCCGCCGGATTCCGTCTTCGTGGCTTCCGGCCAGCCGTCACTCTCTCACCTCCTCCTCCACTTCGCCCCTATCTCGTTGTCATCCACCTCCCTCCTTTCTCTCCCGTACGGATCCAAAATTCCAACACTATCCTCCTCCGGTTCGCTGTACATTACCACATCTGGCTCGGATCGTACTCCTGTTTCCATAAACGGGGTCAATATCTCGGCCGGTACGCCGATTTTTGAGGATCAATCTGTGGTTGTCTTCTCTATTGACGACTTCTTCAGCCCTAATTTCAGCCTTCAGATAGCTGGAGAACCTAGCTCTTGTTTGGTTTCCCCCTCCATTTGCAAATTGCAACGGTTATCGCAACTACGCAACGCTTCTGCTGTTCTCAAATCTAGAGGCTATCTGATTATGGCCTCATTTCTGGATCTGCAGCTATTCGGCTTTCTGAACACACCGCCGTTAAAATTGACTGTGTTTGCGCCGGTGGACGAAGCTCTGATTACGTACTCCGGTGATGTGACGGTGTACCAGTCACTGTTGATGAGGCACTTACTGCCTTGTTTCCTGCCATGGAGGGAGTTGAACGAGCTCGGCAAGGGTACTGGAACAGTGTTCAAGGATTACGCGAACGGATTTAGCATGAATATAACGAGCGCCAATGGCCTAATTTTTCTGAATGGCGCCATAAGGATCTCCTTTCCAGACATGTATTCCGATGATTGGATCGTGATTCACGGCCTCCATGAATCGATTCCTCTGCCCAAAGATGCCGAAATCTCAGTAGAAGATTTAGACATGGAGAGTAAGAGGAGAATTCAAGAATCTATCTCACCTGATCGCAGTGAATTCTGAATTGTTGACATCTTTTCTGTTGATCTTTGGTAAGTTTTAGGTTTTCAGATTTCATTATTCTGTCACAGTAATGGTTAGAAGTACGCAGTATTCCGTATCACTTAATTGTTGAGGTTGAGGGTGAAATCTGAATGCAGGTTGCTCATTGCTGCTATGTAACTTTGCAGCAAGTTGATATCAAATGCAATGAGGTCTCTATACGCCTGTACCATGTCCCTTGTCACCACTGTAAGTGGTATAACTAGAAAACTTATCATAGTCACAGAGAGTACATATGTTGCAGTTGTTGCAATGAATCTCATGGCTTTCAGCACCAATTTGGAGGCTTTATATCATATTAATATATAAAGGAAACCATTAAAGTTTACTCAAAATTAAAAACTGAGAAATACAGTGCTCCCATTTTCATTGTATAAAAGTGCTTTAACACATTTGCTCATGTATATTTTTGAAAAATTAAATTGTTATTTCTGTCTTGATGCTATATCCCTAGTTTTTAAATTTCACTTGATGAACTTGTTATAAAATGTGATTGAAAATAAATAAAAACTGGGCGATTACGATTAGAATGAAACCCGTGAAAGAATAAGTCACCATTTCTTTAAGCAACAAGAACATGAACACTATTTGGAAGGCAACGAGACAGAAAAATAGAAAATTATATTATGGGATTATGATATTTATTAACATACTCCGTATTTATTAAGTGAGTCACCATTGGTTGATGACTCATTTTTTCATACAAGAGGTCTTGGTTTCAAAATTTCATGAAGGGAGCGTTAGCCCTATTTATCCGAAACTCCCCCTCGTCCGACATCTCTTGTAAAAAAAGAAAAAAATAAAGAATATACGGTTGGTTAAACATGGATTATGAAAACAGAGAAGAGACCTACCATTGGGAAGTGAGCTATGTGTTGTACTTGTATTTTATTTGCTGTTCACTCATTTTATTTGAGAGTATCTCCAATGCTCTTAGTGCATTGGTGATTTGGTGATGAAGTGGGAAAAAATGGATAGGGTTAAATTGACGTGGGCCAAGCTTTGACTAAAATAGAGAGTATGTCAAAATAATACTCCAATGCAAAAGCAAGAAAACTTAATTAAGAAAGAGAAAAGCTCCATAATGGGTATAGAGGGTGGCACCAAAGGTCCACAAATGGATCTTATCCTAGACCTTGATCCATTCTTCAATTGCCATGTCACCTATACTTGATATATACTCCATACTCTCTTTTTTATTAGTCTCCTTAGACTTTGGCACGGGTTTTAAGAGTAAAATAGTAGGGGTAGTGTAAAAAGGTGTAATGAGTAGTGGGTAAATGAAAAAGTAGGAAAGAGAAAGGGGTAATGGTAATAAAAGTGGGGGTATAAAGGTATATCTAAAGTAAAAACTTTCCTTAAATGGAAAGGAGAACAGATAAAAAAAAAACGTCCCAAAAAGGAAAGAAGGACTAATAATAAAGAACGGAGAGAGTATTATTTTGCATTGGAAGTGGCATTTATATTTCAAAAATGCAATTGATGAGGTGGAACTAGAATGCACATCTTCTTGGAGATGCTTTGAGGATAAGTAGTTGATGTTGCTTGGCAGAACAACTTTTTATTATAGATCCTTTCACAAGCAAAATGCACTCTCTTTTTAAAATTTGAGATAACAATTGAAGTGATCTAGCACAGGTCTACTTTGATACCCTAAGTGTGACTGTCTGACATTAGAGAAGCTTTTGTATTACTTTTTCTATTGAGAAATTACCCTAAATAGGACTAAAAACACTTCTATATTCCAAAATTAGGACTGCCATGTTTTTATTCCCAAAATAGGACTAATTACTGCCATGTTTTGACAGTACCAGGCTTTAAAGATGACAGTATTTTCCAAACTAGACAGTAATTACTCCTATTTTGGGAATAAAAACATGACAGTCCTATTTTGGAATTTTCAAACTTATTTAGTCCTATTTCGGGAATTTTCCCTTTTCTATTCTCTATTGGAGTGTCTTACAAATGTAATGATGTTTGGTCTATATAAAATGTATACAGCTGAGACAGACACTCTCCTCTCTCTTCATACAAAAATCTCCTACACCCTCTTTTCTTTCTTTTTTCTCTTCAGTATCATCGCGTTCACATCTATCATCACCATCTTCCCCACTTCATCTCCTTCATCTTCAACTTCTATCTAGCACACAATATTTATCGCCTCTCATTTTTACCATCTTTCATATCTATCATCATCATCATTTTTACCCTTGTCATCTTCCGGAATTAAAAAAATTGTAGTTTAATAGTCACCAGAAAGTCATCAGGAAAATATGCAGACATTTTTTTACGGTGTTTGTGTGTCCAAATAGAATTGTTAAGCACAAACAAGAATGTACAAATTCTTTGTGCACATACAACTAATTTATGTGCACAAACATTGGTTTACGTGCTACTTGGGCTAGTATGATTCATCCAGGTCTTTCATTCTTTACTCTTTACTTTTGATTTAATGAGATGTTCTCTCAAAACCTAATAGAAGAAAAAGTAGTGAGCTTGAAATATAGAATGTAATGACATCTGTTAGTGGGAATGGAATAAGATTCTCTCCTGCTTGTACAACTATTAAATTGGTCTAGCCTTGCAAGCTTTTACAAAGCATTTTATTTTTATTTCAATGAAGGGAGTTATTCTTTGTCGACTTATGTTCTTCTACAAATTGTATTGTTTGAATAAAATTAAATGATTCAAGTAATATGTAGGTTTTTAAATTTTTTCTAAATAATAGGTGGAACAAATGAATAATTTCACGTAAAATTAACTTACTTATTCAAAATATATCTTAATTTCATGATATCTATGTTTTGTTTGTTACATCTTATCTTTCAATTCATTTTTGTATTCATTAGAATTTAATCTGATTCAAAGTTTAGTAGAGTATTTTATTTTAAGAGAAGCGCACAAATCGACCAATGGATCTAGGATTAAGCAAAGGGTATCATCCTTACACTCACTCTCATGGGCATTACTAAGCCAACAGACATCGACATGGTTCTTTTAGCACAATTAACTCTAATAATCATATAAACACACTTTTCTTATCTTATTAATAAATGTATCTCCCCCTTCCATCCCAATATTAGTGGGACGGAGGTAGTACATAACATTTTGGTTATGGGGAGTCCGAATTGATATTCTTCTTCTCGGGTTAGATGAGGGTATGATTTTGGAGAGAGCAAAGTGGAGGGTGGGTATTCATGTGGAGGAGTGATCTCGTATTATCTTTTGCCCTCAATTTTTTTTCCTTTTATCCTTATATATATAAACATTATTTTTATCTTGTTTATTTTATTTTTTTAGGTATATTCATCTCTTTTATATTATCTTTTTCATAATAGCTTATCTTTATTTTCTTTCTTTTCCTTTTGGTGGTGATATCATGTATCGATTCATGTTAGCCGACCCCAATATCTTTCAGGACTAAGGTTTGAATGTTTTTATTGTTGTTGTTGTAACTTAACTGCACACAATTATAATTATTAAAAGGGAAAATTCCCAAAATAGGACTAAAACAATTTGGAAATTCCAAAATAGGACTGTCATGTTTTTTTTAATTCCCAAAATATGAGTAATTACTGTCAAGTTTGGAAAATACTGTCATGTTTGAAGTCTGATACTGCCAAAACATGGCAGTAATTAGTTCTATTTTGGGAATAAAAATATGGCAGTCCTATTATGGAATTTTCAAACCTTTTTAGTCCTATTTCGAGTAATATTCTCTTATTAAAATGCATCTCTAATATAAAAGGAAATATTAAATTATGAATAAAGTACATAACTATTTTTAAAAAGTGCATATATTGAATTTCTAAAACCTATTATAAACTTAACTAAGATGACTTTTGAAGTCAGTATTGGATACGATAAGTATAAATTAGCACATCTAATCCTCTTACACATTCTTATACATGAGTTTCATTTTTTATTTCACAATTTTTACGTTTAGGATCTACATATTTCCATATTTATTTTCATTTTCGTTTACTTATTTCACTTTTAACCCAAAATTGATTCACTTTTGCCTCTTAAATCTTGTGAAAAGTTCATGTGTGCACATTGTCACAAACATTATCTACAATTGTTTCTATCTTTCCCCGACTTCTTATATTTTCCTATCTCTGTCTATATATTATGCCACACAAGATGGATTACCCTCCACTAAACTATAGCATTGAAGATACTTTGAGAAGAGACAAACATGTGTGTCAATTGACTATTCCATGTAAATATGTAATATTACCATTGAGCATGTACATAATCACTAATTTGCCGAGGACTACATCACCTTTTAAAACCTAGCCACTTTGACCGTATTAGTGAGCGAAAGAAAGTCTTAATTCCTACTCCTCTTCCCCTAATTAAGTTCACAGTTTGACTTCACACAGATTAAGAAAATAAATTTGACTTTACTGTGGAGTACACTGTTTTGCACTGTTTAAACATTGTTTGACATTGTTTGGACACTGTTTGACACTTTTTTATGTAGATTATTTGCCAAATAAGGAAACTTTTGAAGTGTGAAGTTAATTTTGGAACTACCCGAAAAGGAAAGTGAGAAGTTAATTTTGGAACGGAGGAAGTATATAAAAATAGTCATCCTACAAATAAATGAATGGTCAGATGTTATTCTTATTTTTTTCTAGAACTCATTTCTCATCGGAGCGTACCCTACAAATTTACTTTATTGCACAATTATAACCATTATATATTTAATTCAGTATCACTAAAAACCTTGTTTTTAACAATTTAAGAGGAATGAATTTAACGATATTTTTCAAAAAATAATAATTTAAAAGATTAATAAAGATTGATGTCATTCCTCTTACTCTCTCCGTTCCCCAAAATAGTTTCCGGTTTCTTTTTTTGGGCCGTCCCAAAAAATAGTTCCAATTTCTTTTTTTGAAAAGTTTTGTGTGTCTCACATTCATTTACTTTTTTTCTTATTCAACGACATCAATACAATTTCACTTTATTCACTTTTGGAGGGAGTATATTTTTTTTATCCTCTTTGTTTTTGTATCAGCGAAATGCCCAAATCAAGTGGACAAAGTTGTACCAGACATGGAGTGCGCAAAGTCCCAAAGGCTAATAAGCCAATTCCGAGTATCAAAAGGGATTCCCTTCTATCCTTTCTTTTTCGCTATTTATACGCCTTCCAATGTCCGTCGTCCTCCGCCCTCCAATCTCCAGGAAGCAATTCCCCTTCCACATTCCATCTCCCATTCATGTTCTAGCCACTGGACTCTTCCAAAGGCCCGATTCTTTTGCAACCCCTTTTGTTTTGCTGAAATCGGTTTCTTTCCGATATGGCAGTTGCATACCGTCATATATTGGGTTCAGAGAAGCGGAAGACGGTGGAGACGCCGTCGGTGGTGGTGGAATCGTCGTCCCTGTCGACCGCCATGCTCACCCAGGACGAACTGAAGAAACTTGCCGCCTACAAGGCCGTGGAGTATGTGAGATCCGGCATGGTGGTCGGCCTGGGCACTGGCTCCACCGCGAAGCACGCCGTGGCCCGTATCGGAGAGCTTTTGAGTGAAGGTAAGCTGAAGAACATCGTCGGGATACCAACTTCGCGGATGACTCACGAGCAGGCCGTCTCTCTGGGGATTCCGTTATCGGATCTAGATTCCCACCCGATTCTAGATCTGGCAATCGACGGCGCAGATGAGGTCGATACGCATATGAATCTGGTAAAGGGACGGGGCGGGTCGCTTCTCCGGGAGAAAATGGTGGAGACCGCGTGTAAGAAATTCGTGGTGATTGTTGACGAATCGAAGCTGGTAGGCCATCTGGGAGGGAGCGGGCTGGCTATGCCGGTCGAAATTGTCCCGTTCTGCTGGAAATTCACGCTGAAGAGGCTTGAGATGCTGTTTATGGAGGCGGGTTGCGTTGGGAGGCTCAGAACAAGCCGCGGCGGAGCCGAGAAGGAAGCGGAGGAACCCTTCGTGACGGACAATGGTAACTATATCATTGATTTGTTTTTCGAGAAGGAAATGGGGGATTTGAAGGCCGCGAGCGATGCGATTTTGAGGCTTGCAGGTGTGGTTGAGCACGGAATGTTTCTGGATATGGCTACCACCTTGATTGTCGCCGGAAAGCTCGGCGTCACCGTCACAAACAAGTAGGAAAGCTAATCAGATTGACTGGCAGGTGTGGGATTAGATTTTTACTCTAAAACTTGACATGTTACTCAGCTGATGATCATATTATTTAGTTTCCGGCCAGAGTAGTCTTGCTGGGAATGGCTGCTGGCCTGAGGGCAATCAATCTGTTCTCTGTTAACAGATTCATTGTATTATTATGTTACTGGAGCTGGATCGAGGTCTTTTTGCCTAATTGCATCGACCAATAAACTTTAACTTCTTAACAGAATTGCCTCTAATGGAAGATTTTCATTAAAGAAAGAAAACCCCGTGAAATTGAACTCTTGCTAAAGAATGGGGGTGTTTGAAATCGAGGAAAAGGTCTAGGTTTAGGGTTTAAATTTAGGAAAGGGTGAATTGAGTACCTCAATTCTTTGAGGTGAATTAAAGAGTACGTTATATTGCATCTCATATTTCTAAGCACACAAACTCGGTTTTTAGTGCTAATGGGTACGCCCACCGTTCTGAAAATCAAATCACTCTAGGAGCCCGGCTAGTCCCTGCCTAGGCGCTAGGCGGTGGTCGCTCGCCCCGATTTTAGTCTAGGCGCTCCGACTAATTGATTCGACGACTAGGTGAATTAGTCGGCTGCCTAAGGCGTTAGTTGCCTGCCTAGAGCGCTTAATGGGCCGCCTAGGTGTCTAGATTCATCAAACATTATTTTTTTTTTTTGATTTTTTATTTTAGTATCCTAAAAGATATATTATTCTCCGTTCTTTAATTCTTCCAACAGTTTGACTTTCACGTTTGACAACGCACAACTTTGACTGTAATTATATTTAATTATGTATTAGTAAACATTATAAAAAGTTGATATTTTGGAAATTCACATTGATAGGAACTCAATAACATTTTATACATAATAATTTGAGTATGTATATTAGTAGAAAATCATGGTCAAAGTAAGGTCTGTGAATAATGCAAAAGTTATAATGTTGCAAGAATTAAATAACGGAGGAAGTATGTAAATTTAATTTTGACAACGCATGTGAAGAAAGTTATTAGTGAGTAAGTGAGTAGATATAATATATTATTAAATGTGATAACTCTATCATTCATGCATGTTAATGTGTATGTGCGTGTGTATTTTATATACGCACACAAACACAACATTACTAATCATATTTATGCAAAAATATTGATAAAACAACAATTTTTATGTATCGATTAGTCCACGCTTAGGCGCCCGCCTAGCCGACTAGGCGCTAGACGCTGGGCAGGCGCCCGACTAGCGCCTAGCGCCTTTTAGAACATTGGGTACACCTGATTATATTGACTTCTTGAAGCTTGACGTTACCCTTTGACCTCTTGGTCGACTTTCACTTGGTCGACGCCCCCCCCCCCCCAAGTTGATGCCCCCACCCCACCCCCAAGCCGACGCCCCCCACCCCACCCCCAAGTCGACGCCCCCCACAAGCCGACCTCTAAAGGTCAACATTCCCTCTTTGGTTAACTTCGCGAAGGTCGACGCCATAAACGTGATCAATTACCCCTTCTTATTTAGTATTCAGTTAGTCCACTCAACTATATTAACGTGTTAATCTAACGAGAGTACTCAATTAACACTAAAAACCGAGTTTGTATACTCTTTACTGCACCTCATATAAGTTGACGTACTCAATTGACCCTTACCTTGTTTGAAATTTATTACTCTGTATATTGATTCTGTCTTTTTTCCTTTTGTAAAAGTAGAAGTGAATTAAAATCGGTTATTCAAAACCGAGTGGTCTTCCTAAACTTAAAAATTGCTTCTATTGTGTAATTTGAATACAGAAGTATTCTTATACTTTCACTCAAACGATGAAACACAATAATATTATGCATGTGCTAAAAATATTTTAAAAAGTTGATTCAAACACTTCTTAAACTGTAAACTCTAAATTCTTTTGACACATTTCCCTTCCCGTGTTCCATACAGTATTTCCTTTCCCAGCAACGCAATTCATCAATTGTTCGTCTGCACTGACCTTTATGTTCTCATACACTAGAAATATACGGAGATACTCCTGTATACATTTTCTCATACAATGAAGAGTGTGAATGGAGAGTAGCGGTCATATGTATTTATTGTCTAGCCAAACCTTGTGGTGATCTTGGTGTCGATTTTTTTCTCATAAAAGTAGTAAAATGATTGTAAATTGTTGATGAATTAAAACCCAAACACTTGCAATAAAGAGTTTGAATGGAGAGTAGCGGTCTTATGTTTCTTACTCCATATTACCTAGCCAAACTTTATGATCACCTTTTTTTTGAAAGCAACTTTGTGGTCACCTTTTTTTTAAAGCAACTTTATGGGCACCTTATTCTCGATTTTTTTTATACTCGTAATTCATAAGGAGTTTTCATAAAAGCCATGTGTTTGGGAAAAATTGATTGATTAGTTAAAAAAAAAGGTGTTATTAAAGACTCTTAGAACTCATTTGGGACTTTTAGTTTCAGTTTATCAATTTTAATAGTCAACTTTTTACAACACATCCACTTTCATTTTGTGTTTGTGTTATAATCAAAATAAGTAGAACTAGAGTTACGATTTTAACTGAATTCATTAAAATTATTGTAGAAAAGGATTTTCGCTGTTTTTCATATGTTTTCTCTTAATCATGTTAATAAATCAATTTTAAATCAAAGTCATCTTTGGTTGAGGCCATTTTGACTTATAATTTTTTATTTATTTTATTAATAAATTTCTTTTACTCTATTTTTCATCAATTAGCGGAATCAGTTAAAGCAGTCATTTTAATTAAAATTTGAGAAAAGGGGCAAATAAGCCCATGTACTAACCAAAAAAGGTCAAATAAGCCCTTATTTAGGAGAATTTGTCCGGTTGTCGCCATTTGGGGAGGTTCCCGGTGGATTTTTTTGATAAAATTTTTTGAACCTCTTATTCATTAAGTCTAGTTTACTCGTACCAAATTTCAGCCAAAACCTTAATCGAGAAGGCATTCAAATGAATTCTTGAAGATAACTGTGCAGTTAAAAGCACAATTATCTTCATGAATTCATTTGAATGCCTTCTCCATTCAATTTTGTTTTACCAAACGAGTTCTTAGATTCGTTGGAAAGGGAGCTTTCATATCTAACACAATCCTAAATAGGCCCCAATGTTTCGTTGTATCGTGCCGCTGCATTCCCTTTCATCATTACTTGACTTGATAAGCCCATACACATACTAACGGGCCCAGTCCGGCATAGGCACCATGTGACCATGCTAAAATATTGAAAATTAAAAACGGAACAATAACTAAACACGAGTATTTGATAAGCGCATTATTGCCTATTTGCCTGGTCTAAATTTCTAGGGAATTTTTTTTGAAATATGAGTAAAAATATGGTAATTCAAATTAGGATTGTTATTTTTTATTTTTTAAATAGAAGTAATTATTATCACGCTTGGAAATATTGTCATGTTTAAAGTTTGATACTGTTAAAACATGAAAGCAATTATTCCTGTTTACGGAATAAAAATATGATGCTCCTGTTTCAGAATATACATATATTTTAAAGTCTATTTAGGATATTTTCCTAATTTTCTAATCTAACTTTTAGCAAATTTAAGGAAATTATCTTTCTCGCAGAGGCTAAAAATGTTTTTAATTGGATTGAATTTTTTGTCTAATTTGATCTAGTTTGGTATTATCCATGGTGCTAAAAATCGGCCTAGGTGTCCGCCTAGACAACACCTAGGCGGGCGCCCCGATTTCGTGGTATCGGTGGAAAAAATTGGACAACCACTAGACGAGCTAGGCGGGCACCTAGGTGGCTCGGGCTAAATCTTTTTCCGACCCAACTTATGCTTTCCATTTTTTCCTTAAAACACCTTTTGATCAATAAGTATTACTCTGTATATCTTATTGATGGAGTATATGGCCCAGGAACCCCCGGCCCACAGACTCCTACTACTCTATCACAGGCCCAACAAAGCCCAGGAAGCACAGGAGGCCCAAAATGCTGCGGACCAAGCTCAAGGAGGCCCGCGGTTCACATACGGGTGCATTCGGCAATGTGGCCGAAGGCTCCAAAACTCACAGAACAGCCGTATTTGAGCATACGAAGCTACTGGGAGAAAATGACAGAAAACAGGAGCCTTCGGCACTATTGAGCCCTCGGCATCAGAAGAGCCTTCGGCTGAACCAAGCCTTCGGTTACACAGAGCCTTCGGCCACACGAAGCCCTCGGCTACATGAAGAGCCTTCAGCTAAACAGACTTAATCATCAAAGATTCCCTTTGGAGACAGCCAACCACCGCATTTAATGCGGCGTCACATCCACCCACCGCATTTAATGCGGTGAACGTGCAATTGCCGTTGCCACCCCGATTGAGGTGACCCCTCGGCCGTTAGATTATCGCCACATGTACTCTCATCGCATTTATTGCTACTATAAATAGCACCCTCTGTTCCCATTGTAAAGGACCAGAACATCTCGAATTCATAAATATAATCGCTTCTCTCTCCTACTTGCTTGCTCTGACTTCTCTCTAGGTTATTCTCATAATAACCACTCGGATAAGCTACCCCCGGTGTACACTGTCCATCACTTATCAAATTCACTATCATATTCTCATATAAAAAAACTTAAATGTATATAAACATTTTAGAATGTTACATGAACAATTTTAGAGACTAAAAACACAAATATCTTATTTATCCATTATTGATTTCATTTTTGAGAATTTTACTACAAAAACCATTACATTTCTTGATTGTATGACCTATTTCTATTGTCAAAATATTATAAAATCATTAGCAAAGATTTTTGAAATTCAAAGGAACTGAAAAAAATAAAATAAAAAATATAGAGGAAATGCCTAGGCACCCTAGTTGGTGCCTAGGTGGGCTAGGTGTTATGCGGCTAGTCACCTCCCAACTAGTGCTTAGTGCCTTTTAGAATACTGGTATTGTCTTAACTGATCTGGTTTGCTAAATGTATGGTCTCTGTGCTTTTTATAACTATCGAAGTTGTTTAGGTTTGATCTGTTCTGGTTGGTTATGGTTTGATCCGGAAGTGAAATAAGTTTAAGTAAAACATTCTAATTACTAAGACATAATATATATATTTAATATTATTTGACTTTATATTATTTATGAATTTGGAACTTCCCATTCCAAATGAAAAATTGATACCCCCATTAATATGAAAAATTAAAAGATATTCCGGTTTCAAATGAAAAATTGATGCCCATTGTTGGTATATTACAGACTAAGGGACGGATCCAGAAATTCGAGTCAAGGGGGGCAAAAAAATTTGTTGGTTAGGAGGGAAAAAAATCACTAGTATAGCGGGACGAATTTTTTTCACTAGTGTAAGGCTCTGGGGCTATTTTTATTAAAAAAAAATTCATTAATATATACACTGCGACATTTAAATCTATATATTACATTCTAAGTTTATACAATGACAAAATAACTTTAATTTTAAAATTGTCGTGCTCTAGAAAAAATATTGATACATTAAAGTGTAAGAAATGACAAATCAAAAACATAATTTGAAAATAAAAAAGGATATTTAACATTTTATTTAAAGATAAAGAGTTTACAAGGTACACATTCACCAATACATTTAAAATAACTTCAACATTGTTTAACTCTACAAGAATCTTATAGAAATAAAGAATTGGTTTTTGAATTATAATATTTGTCTACCAACAAGGGTTTCATGAGTCACAAGAGTTTTCTTAATATTACAATAGTATCTATGAGATTATTATTTTTAGAATAATATTATATTGCTAATGCATATATATAGTGCATATTATATTTGTATTAATGTTAAAATAATTAAAATTTATTATCTATGCTATAAAGTCTTTTTAGAACGTAAGAAGTAAATGAATTGTGGAATTTAATGTCAATAAACATTTATAATTAATTTGGATTCACTTCAAATGATCTAAAAACCGTATAACTAGTGTGTCTGGTATTTAATATGGTTTGATATATATTTTACAAAATCAATTACTAGTTATCTAATAAAGATAATTAAACATTACAAAATTAAGAATTCTAATAAGTATCCTGATTCTTAAGCAATGAGTTGTTATATTGTTTATTTATTTAAGTTATGTATATTATTTTAGATCTCCAATTAAGTACTTCGTATTACATTATGTACGACTATATATTAATTTTAAAAAATAAAAGTTAACAAGGGCAAAATTAATTAAAGTATGAAAATTTTACGAAAAAATGGAGATGTATGTTGAAATTTTCATTTTTATGTTATTAGTTTTGATTGTAGTATAACCTTATGCTACTTCATTCAAAAGAATGCGTTCGTTTTAATTTAATGTATTGATGTTTGTTGAAATTAATATAATCTATCTTAAATTTCAATTCATTTTTTTGTCAAATAATTAGTTACAATGTTATCAGTTATAATTACTTACATCACCCAAAACATTAATGGAGTAATATACATGGTATATTCATTTTCGTAAGACTTTATATACCCAAAAGACACAACAACAATTGTAATACTCAAACATTGTCTAGTATTAGTAAAACACAAAACTTCAATATAAAAGTACTAGTATGTTACGCGTGCCGTGCACGAGATGAAACAATTTTCTTTTATTTTACTATATACTTCATATATGTGAGTGTGCACACACTGCCATATGTATGGGTTATTAGAATTAACGTAAAGTCCCTTATTTAGTCGCAAGGGCGGACATGAGGCACTGGGTCGGTTGAGCCAGTACAAAAAATATTTTTAGAAAAGAAATTATACGGAACTTTTTACACTAAAAATATAGACATTTTTTTTAATTTGGGATGAACCGGGGCCTAGCTCTACCCATATTTAGTAGACTGAACATTAGTGTTGATAATGCATATTCTTATTTATTGAGTATGTCTTATTTTTTAATTAATTATGTATGCATCAGTCTATATTATACGATTAAAAGAGCTAATTATTTTATAACTCTTGTTGCATTCAAATAAACTTCGTCTTTTAAACCATGTTTATCTGAACACAAAAAGAAATTGTTCAGTGCCTATTTTTATCCATTAGAATTCATTTGTAGCTTATTTTTTCAAAAATAATAACTACACATTTTTTGTAATTTATTTATTTCATAATTGGTGTGGTTATTGTTTTTGAAGATATTAGCCCTTTTAGGATTTAGAATTGAGCAAATTAATCCTTCTATCTCATTGTTTGAGGAAAGAATCCATAATGTACATTTTTGTCACATTCTGATTTTAATGAACGTGATGGCAACGACACGTCGACAACAGGCCGGCAACAAAACGCTATTGATAGCGGTCCATTTATAACGCTATTGATAGCGGTCGATTTATTTCTCCTTAGATTAATTTAAAATAAGTGTTATTGAACGAAGAAAGGTTGCATGATTTAGACTTTTAGGATGCAATTTTTACCTAGAAGTTCAGCTGAATTAAATCTATAAAAAGATTCTCACGTCAAGTACTGCTAGGTAAAAGAATTACTCTTCATAAACAGTCTAACTTATTTATCTAGCTCTTAAACACCACTTTTAGTATCATGATTTGATTGTTATATAATTAGTTAATAAAGCTTTCAGAGATTAGAATCTCTTGACAAAAATATATCAAGATTTATGCTAATATTTAATATATACACTAAAGTAAAAAATTACTTTTACTTTCATAGAACAGATCAAAAAATTGTTTCCAGTGTAAAATATCCTTAATTAGAAAGGTGAACACAAATTTTAGATATCATTAAGACAAACATGCATATCGCAAATTTAAAATACATGCATTCTTATTTATTTCCCGAGTAAAAGATATTTTACTTTTTTAGTTTTATTATACTACGTTGAATGTAAGAAAACTATTTAACGGTGCCGCTTCTTCACCATGACATCTAAAGAGCACAGGTTACCGAAAAAATGCGGATATCTAATTCAATAGTCATATGACCTGATACTTGTGTAAAAAAATAATACATACCACATAACATTTTTTGGGAATCAACGGTGATATAAGACAATCAGCTTTATTGATTTCATCTTTTCTGCTTCAACTAAAGAAATGATGAAGTAGAAAATGAATTTGTGGATATGAGAGCCATATATTAAAAAACATAAAGAAATTAGCATTTACAAATTTTAAGCACAGTCTAAATGACATTATATTATTTAATTGTGAATAGTCGTGAATTTTTCCGCGAACGTCTCCCTAGTTATCTAGGGTTTTGTTTTTCTTGAGCCGATCTTTCTTCTTCGATCGAGAAGGGAGGATTGTGTTTTCAGTTTTGCAGTCAATCTATTGAGGCTGGGGTCTGCCTGGGACTGTTGCTTCGCTTTTGGTTTGGAATAGATAGCAAGGGGCTGATTGAGATTTGCAAAGCTCAAAAGCAAAACCTCGCGTTGCTTGCTCGTCTTCGATAGAAGCAGGTGCTCGACTAAGAAGGGGAAACAGAGTCTGCGGGCCTTGGGACTGATGCACAGCAGGTCGTTGATCGCAGAGGCTGGAAGGCTTTCGAATGCAGCAGGGGTCGGGCAGTTTGGATCGCTGTTTCGCTTGGGTTATGGCCTTCTCGTTTGTGTTACTGGTTTCGGTTGGGGAAATACTATCAAGCGGAGACTTCGGGTTCACTAGTACTATAATTGCAGGGGTTAAGAAGGTGTCTTTGGAATTTGTGGTTGTGGGATCACAAGGAATTTTTCAAGACGAAGGATTGATGATCCGCCCCCCTCCTGAGCTACCGCCAAGGATGACATTTGAAGCATGGATTCGTTTTCGCTGTCAAATTAGTTTATTTAATTTCGTGTTACTCTTGTTGAGTTTCTTTGGTATGAATACTGTCGTTGTTGCTTTCTGTATTGTCTTTTTCAGTCAGACTCTTACATTAGGTAGGGGTGATGGGGGTTTTGCTCTGGCCACGTTTGCTCATTTAGACCCATTATAGGACAAGTGAATCATATTGCTCTATACAGGGTGATTGGTTCTCCAGCTGGTCCGAGGGTCGGTGACTGGAAGTGTTTCCTTTCTCGTTTGTATCACTTGCTGAATGTTTTATTATCAATATAAGCCCCCTTGTTACAAAAAAAAAAAAAATTGTGAAAATCAATCAGCAAATAAATGCCAGTTTTGATAGTGAGGGAGTACTCACTAAAAATCTAGCATTACTGTATATGGGCTCCTCGAAATCGTTATCTAATACATTGAAAATTGAAGAACTTTTACTGCTTTTGCAATGTACACTTACACTTCCCACAAGGACAAAGTCGAGATTTCCCACTAAGCCAATGCCCTCGAATGTTCCTATTGTCGAAATGGTTAGAGAAACATAAGGGGCCGGGTATTCTAAATGGTACTCAAATGTTATTTGCGCTAAAATAACAACCAAAGTTAATGACTTTAATAGATTCAAAGTGTTTAAAAATCACTCCCTCCGTACATTAAAAAATTCCAAGTTGACTGGGATGGAGACTAATTATGTAAAAACTGTGTAATTGAAAATTGTGAAAAAAGAGAAAGAGAAAATAGGAATATAAATTAAATGATTAAAATGAATCTGATTTTGGGGGGCAATCAAAAATCACTTGATTGAAATTGTACTCCCTCCGTCGTCCCTATTTAAAAGTGTTGCTTTATTTTACACACAATTTAAGAAAGTGTCACTGTTTGGCACAGTCTAAATATTTTTTGACACTGTTTGGCATTGTATTGCACCAACTATTTTGTTTACTAAATAAAGAAAGATGACATTTTTAAGGGACAGACCGAAAAGGAAAGTGAAATGTTTATTTAGGGATGTTGAAAGTATATTACACCGACCTTTACCCAATATCAGACAGCAGACATTTTGATGTTGAAGAAATGACTTCTCATTGCACCACCCTAAACCGGCTACTCAATAGTATTAGTAGGCTTAAGGTTATTATTTGACTTTGGAAGCTGCTACCCCCCAAATATCAGACATTTTGATGTTGAAGCAATGAATTCTCTGAATTTCCTTTTTTGATTGTCTTAGTAAAGGTTCTCATTTCTATGTCAGGAAATAATTCACATTTTTAATTATAATTTAATCATCAAATACTAAAAACAATACATCTTTAACACCACCGTCATATTCAATGACCCTATTATATTATATACTCAACAAAACTATTTCTCAAAAAGTACTTGAACCATTATTGGTTACGAAAAATATGGACTAATATCTTTAAAAGAGGTTGATTACACCAATTTTTAGAGAAAAAAATACATAAAGTGTTTAGTTAGTTTAAGAAAGCAATAAACCACGGATAAAATTTAATGGATAAAAATAGTGTTTAGTTAGTTTAAGAAAAATATTGAGCATTGTCATGATTATACCCGTTTTCAGATAAATGAATAACAAAAGTGTGTAGTTAGTTTAAAAAGTATATAAGATGAATGATATTTAATGGATAAAAATGGCATTGAGCATTTTCTTTCCTTGTTTAGGTAAATATAGTTGAAAAGATTAATTTCATTTAGATACAATTGAGAGTTACAAAAAATGCTCTTTTCATAAGAAAATGTAGACGGAAAAATCATTCTAATAATTATTAATTTTGTGTATGTTAAAGAAATATTAAGCGAAATAGGGTCAGGTTAAAAGTATTTCCCAAAATATTACTAAATTAAACCCTAGTGAAGACAACCGCAACTTAAAGTGGCGGTTTAAGAAAAGAACAGACCAAAGAGGAGAATACTATTTAGGGGTCCCATCAAAATAAAATTCCATTTTTATAAGTGCTATAATTTTTTTAATTGTACTCCGATTGCTACAAAAAATTATACAAAAGTATCTCTTTTTATTATTTTTCAATTGACATCAATTGAAAATATTTTGAAGTGTTAAAATATTTTTGTATCTTTATATATTTATACCGGAGTGTAAATAAAAAAGTTATATCACTTTTAAAAAAATAGATGTTTTTGAAAGTGTTAAATTACCTTTTATTTTTGTATATTCAATATTGATGTCATTTGAAAGATAATAAAAAATCATGATTTTTTTATATATTTTTCGTAATAATTGGACTACAAATAAATTAAAAATGTTATAAAACTTGAAAATAAATGACATTTTATTTTGATAAGACATTAAATAAAAAGATTGTTGGTAATATTTAGGATTGCTCCAGGATCCCAACGTCCATGTCTGATTGGGAGTTCTTTAATTGGAGCTTTAAGAGCATCCACAATGCTCTAATGTCTAGTCCATTTTTAAAATGCCAAATGTAACTTAAATACTTAATACACTTCATATAAAGTGGCGCCATTAGATATCGAACTATGAAATGAGTCTCCAATCCTCAAAGTCCTACTTACCAACTTCCAAGTTTCGCTGCTGCGTGTTATACGTAACTTAATACGAATTAATATGCATTATTGCTCCCAAATCATATTCTTCATAGTTCGATCATCTTTTTATGTGGAAAAGAAAATCAAGTCTCAATTTAATCGAAATCCTTATACTCCGTATATTAATATATGGAGTATATTTATCTCTCCGGCGTTACAAGGGAAAACAGTCGCTGCCGCCGGCGTTACTGGGGAAAACGGTCGTTGTCGCCGGTGTGCTAGCAGCATTCCATACGGAGTACGGACGACTCATATATCCCATTCAACTCTCACACTTTTCCTTCAAAGGGATGCCGGCATCTTTTGCCTCCCAGATGTGAGAGTTGATACCACGACGGGTTTACAGAGGGGATGTCGGCCAGTTTCTGTGCCTGACTAATACGGTGGATGCTCCAACAGTGGCCGCAACCGGATGAGATCCACCTACCTTTGCGATGATTCTATTGTTGGGTGTTTGTCTCCCTATTTTTCCGACGGAAAATGACTTGCCGATGCCTAGGTGGGTTACCGGCTTACCGCCAGACAGACTGCATTCAGGTGCCTTGGACAAAGCAGCAACTCTATATAATCATCACCGTAGAAAATAAAATATGCAGTTTTTACTCTCTAAATTTTCGCCGGTCAGGCAATTTTTTTAGGTAGATTCTATGGTACCCATAAGGTACCATACCTTTGTCCACATGGACCAATGAGAATGTAGCAATTGAATTATTTAAATCTAAATTTAAAATGATAAAGTGATGTGGTCCAATCAAATGAATGATAGGTACGGTACCCCATATTTTAGAAAGGTACCGGAGTTGTCACCTTTTTTATTGATTTGTCCAATCAACAAGTCTAGGAGGGTTTTTACACTCGGAAACTCCCTTCACAGTGTTTATCAGTTTTGTTGCCACGTCAACCAAAGTAGATGCGAGACTACATGCACTGGAGGAGGAAATACATCAAAAATGTCTAATGTGGTGAGCTGACATATATTTTTAAGACTAAACATCTCTGCGCTTCGGATGCTCTAAGAATTGCTTTTAATAAGATATTTATGTACGTATTGTATTTTGTTTAAAACTTTAATTATGAATTGCAACATGACATGTGGCAACACTCTACTTAATTGTAACCTTCAAATGTATTATCTATAGATACCTTAGTTTTGATGGAAGAAAGAAAATTGAACCGTGAGCCTTGGGAGAAATTAAAGCATGCCGTAGAAGGAACAAATGATAAAACAAATGGGATACTCATCGAGGTTTGAGGTTTTAGAAGAGACATGATGTGAGTTGATGACAAGGAAAAAAATAAGAGAGAAAGGGAACAGTGAATCTAATGAGGGGTCGGGAAGGGGTTAGGGCATCCCCATCCATGGATTATTTTTGGGATCATTTTAATGATGTGGAGGATTTTTTGGGAATCATAGATGGGATTATTTTATCGGATTATTTGATAAAATAATCTGGTATCAAATTCTAAAGCTATATTATTTTGAGATTATTTCTAATTTTTAGACTCCTCCCTCCATTTTCTATGCATATACTCATAATTAAGGTGATGAGTAGCTTTGTAGTTCGTGCATGTCTCATAATTAAAATTTGGTAAATCAAGATCATAGATGAGGAGAAATTGGTAAATTTGGAGATTATTTGAGATAATCTTATGTGGAAGTGACATGATAATAAGAAGTCAAAAAAAAGTAAACTTAAGTATCATGAATGGAGATGCTATTAAAAGTATAATTTACGTGAAAAAGGAGAATTTAGTTGTCACTCTGTTGGACAACGTTTGTAAAACAATTATGGAATATCTTGTATTTGTCATTGTGTACCATCTGTACCATACTTTTCATTATACAAACAATAATACTTTGTTCCGATTTTTATCCATCGGAATACTGGACATGAAGTCTTCTTTACGTGCGTCTGCGCGCGAGTTTGAACCACTCCTCTCTATATATAAGAAATCAAATACAAACTCATCCTAATTTACAAACTACGAGCTTATACTGGTCATCAGTTGAATTGATCTAAAGGCTGGAGATGCATTTTTGCATTTTGGTAACAAAACTAAAAAAACCGAACGCAACACTTTGAACGCTAATATGCAATTTTGTATTTCATCGCAGAGTAATATGCGTCATCGCAGAATATTAATATGCAAAACAAATATTGGATTTGTAAAGGTGCATTGTACAAAATTTTACACAATAAGCACAGTTTGTATTGGATTTGTCCCTTATACATGTGTGGGGGGGGGGAGTTCTATTGAAAACCACTCCTAAAATGAAAACTTTTAATTTGAATCTTTTATTTTTCGTAATTATTATGGAGAGCTTTATAAGTTATGATTTATTGGTTATAAGTTCCTATAATTAGTCTATAAGTTTACTGCGTTGTAAGATCAGATGCAAATCCAAGGGCTGAGATTACTTCTCACTTCTCATTTTAAGTGGCATTTCTCACCTGATCTTTTCTCTATTCATAATTACCTTAAATTCAAACGAGTTGAGGCTTCTTTGCAATTACGAGTAATACTAAATAGTTACAAAAATGCGTCATTGTCAATATTAGTCATTTTAAGATGTCTTCTCTTAAGAATTCTCTTTTATTTTTGGCATAAAGATCACGCTTTTATTTTTGGCAAGTTTATATTATAAAGTTACCATTATGGTAGATTCTATTGTACCCATAAGGTACCTTTGTCCACATGGACCAATGAGAATGTAGCAGTTGAATTATTTAAATCTAAATTAAAAATGATAAAGTGATGTGGTCCAATCAAATGAATGATAGGTACGGTAACCCATATTTTAGAAAGGTACCAGAGTTGTCACCTACCATTATATGTTTACTTCATTTACCTACTTTACATCCACTTTCTCTCTCTCTCTCTCTCTCTCTCTCAATACACCAAGTACATGTTTGGTAGACATAAGTCTTTAATCTACCTTTTGTACTAATTAAAAAGTCTAGCTTTTGTACTAATTAAAAAGTGTCTCAAAGTTCATAGGTCTATATTTAGTATGACAATTTTTAATAGTTTTTTCCAAAATAGAAGATATTTTATGAGAAGTTATACTGAGTAGCATATCAGAAAAGTCTATAGCTAATGCTCCTATATAGAGGTAAAAGTCTAGAAGGGGGAGGGGGTGAATAGACATTTAAAAAATTTCGCTTTAACAAAGTATAGTTTGTAATGGAGTGAGGTACAAAATCTTTTGGGAGACCTTAAAATTGACAGTGTGAGACTTGATCTCTTTTTGAGTGACACTTATGAAACAAAGAATATGACGCTTTTAGTTTAGTGTGATGATGGACGGTGTGGATTACTTAGGAGAGCGTTGGCTTGGCCTGAAACAAGAGTAGTCTACTATAAATCAGATGAGTTATATTCCCGAAAACACGATATCATTTATCTAAGCTATATAGGTAATAGTCAACTCAAGTATTGTTTAAAAACAATCCACTGCACCCTTATTAATAATCTGTATTAAGTTAAAATTTGACCCCCCCCCCCCCCCCACCGAGACATTTTCCTGGACCCACCACCGAGTCCATTAAGTTGTGTGTGTGTGTGCGTGCACGCGCGTTTACGTACTTTGTTAAGGGCAAATCATTACGTCCATTACCATACATATGCATGTGTAAGTATATTTATATATAGACACCCAAAGAAAGAACTGTGTGCACACACCATTTAATTACATATTGAATGGGGAAAATATTCCATATACCCCAGGGATCAAGATATCGTGTGAACGGACCTCCGTAATCGACTAAGGTGACATTGATATGCCGAGCTCGTCAACCAAGCTGAAGCCGAGGTTGGACCTGGTTTCAGATCAAGAAAGAACTCCAAAATTGCAGCATAGGCCAAGCCCGTCAGCCAAGCCGGGGCCAAGGTCTAACCAGCTGGTTCTCTGGACAACAAAAGAATTCTGAAGCTGCAACTGAGGATGTTTTTACTTGAACTGTAATTTGTCCCAGACCAGATCAGATCAGACCAGACCAGATCAGACCAGACCAGTTCAGATCAGACCAGACCAGACTTGGATAGTTATAAAAATACAAAGAAACCAGACATTATCAGACCAGACCAGTTCAGACAAGACCAGATCAGACCAGACCAGACCAGACCAGACCAGACCAACAAATTACAATCCAAGTAAAAACATCCTGAGCCCGAGCTCGTTACACCTGAGTTGAGCCCCATTGTGCACCCGAGTTGAGCTACCCCGCTCCCCAAGTTAAGCAGGGCCGAGTTATTCACATCACAGACGTCTGTACTTATACATTTCGACACAAATACTCTAGACAGATTGAAGATAGCACTGTTATGGGATATTCAATTCTTAACTAACTTCAGGGCTGACGTTAGCAAGTTTATCCTAACAAAATAGTTGTCATGTTGTACACATGTGGCCAATAAGGTGTTCTGTTACAAAAGGGCGGTTATTCGCACTCACGCAATCAATCAACCAATCAATCAACAATCCCCTCACCAATCAATCTAATTGCTTCTACATGTGACTTACTCCTATTAGACTAGCTATTTTTCACTTGTATTATAATACTAGCTCGGTGGCGCGCCTTGCGCGACGAGTTATGCCCAATGACAGACAACAACCGAGAAGAAGCGGGTAGAAGTTTCAGGTTTTTGAATGGATAACGAATAATTTTTGCATGAAAAGTTTACGCATGCTTATGTGGTCAATGCATTATATGGAGAACAACAGAGAGCGGACATGAATACGTTTGTTTTATCCCCTTGCAACAGACGGAGAACAAACGATCTTCCCCTTGCATATTCCCGTCGCAAAATGTCATTTCGTGAATTCAAACCCGTTGTGCTACCACTCAATAGTGGCAGAGCAATGATTGTCTTGAAATTCTGAATTCAAAATTCAAATTGGTTTTGCTGAAATCAAACCAGAAAACATGGTATCGGAAATTGTCCTAATCATGACAAACAACAAATATGAATATATGATGTCTTGATTTCCAAGTTACTCTTTTAAAGGCTATATTGAAAAGGGCTATTATTTATGTTTTATAGAAATATTTGAAATGCAAGTTTAAACATGAAGGTATGCTTTTTAAAAACGTTTGTTTTTGTCATAAGCATTAAGTTTGCTCCAAAAGATATGGATATAAATTAGGCTATGCTAATTTTATTTCGGGTGCTTTCATTTCCACACAGTAAACAATGAATGTAAAGATGCAATGACATCATAAAAGCAAAGCAAAAAAAGCAATTCATTGTTGTCTATTATAGCAGTGTAGTCAATTAACATTTCAGTTTGAATGTTATTATAACACAGATATATGAAGCATATATTTCAAAATGTACTAAAGCCGCTATTTTTGATAAGAGAAAGTTGCTCAGTTTTTTCAATTGTCTTAATAACACTGAGAGTTCATTGAAATGGGAAACACTGATTTACAGTAAAATGGAGAAATCAATCGGTTATCTTATTACCCATTAGTAGGTCCTTCAAAGCTTGTTATTTTTTAAAGGAAAAAGTTTAGGACCACTTTGATTTCCAAATCGTAAGGGAATGCTAACATATATGTCAGGGGTTCATCTTAAATAGGTAGTAAACACACAATTTTATAAAGTCTTCAACAATGGGGTCATGTCTTATGTATATATCATGTGAGATATTTCTATATCTATATAGTGTATTATTTCTGAGCAGTTTAATTATCTTTAAGATCTTTAAAGTAATGTCATGCAAGGATAAACACCCTAACCTATATAAGCACAATTATACGGAAAATCTACAATTAGTTTTTTTCTATTAGTTTTAGTAGACTATAAAAATGCATTATAAGATAGAAAAGTGCAGCTTTGTAAAAAAAAAGAGAGAAGATAATGAAACAACATATAATGAATCACCTAATAATGGGGAGAAAAAGAAGGGAGCAAGAGCGGAGATTCAAGGGTTCAGGGAGAAGGAAATGGAAAGTCCATACTTGTAATTGCAATTTTCATTAGGCTCGTGATGCACTTCACATTTTCCACTTGAAGTATCGTTGCTCTATGTGTCCATCATCTTCTTCAAGTGAAAACCAATCAAGAAGGAAGTTAAGCATCTGTGCTCTAACGCAAGAAGTTCGGTTTGATATTGAATCCCTTAATTAGAAGATGTAGAAACACATTTAACCCATATTGCTGCAAAGAGCCACTGCACTGCCCAGTCATGGAATAAAAAAAGATTATTCAATACTATTCACACAATAATAAATAAATATTTCAGCGACAAGAGTAAAAACGATAAACTTTTAACTGTCAGTAGGTAAGTAGTGAAAAATCAAAGCACTAGGTGTCCACATAAATTACTAACCTTCTGCAAAACACTCATATACAGCAAGATGACATCTTCATTCTGAATGCAATAGTATAGCAGAGGAGATGCAGCACATGAGAACCCTTTTTAGTAAAACAAATTAAAAAGAACACTAAAATCCCATGTTTATAAATAAATTTGTTATAACTCACTTTTATTACAAGGCTTTCTTTGAGATTAAAGTTCCCATCAACCAGCATATCAAGCAGAGCATTCAGAAGTGTTTCACTTGTCTGCCATTATAGGCTCCAGAGCATATAATATTAAAATGCGTAAAACATAGCTCATAGCAAAAAACAGCCATACAATCACCCTAAATATCTAGATGTGACCCTCTCGGTTTAGCTCCTCGTCACCGCCTATCTCAAATATAAAAACAGACATTAAAACACCCTAAAACAACCATTCAAACACCCTAAATTGAGATAGGTGGTGTCGAGGAGCTAAATCGAGAGGCTCACATTTCACCGAGTCCAGCAAACGGAGGTCGTGAATAGGGATTGATATCGAACATTGCTGTAACGGGCGTCGGAAAAATTAATTCCTTTAAATATGCATGTCAAAATCTTTGTTAAACATCCCACACTTACATCACATGAATAGAAGATGGGGAGCCCTACAGGGCATGCCTTCCCCCTGCAACAAAGGAAGATAACAATTAACCAGTTATAGTGGGGACAAAACAATTAAAAAAAATAAGTAGGTGGATATCACAAGCCATGTGTTTTATACATTAGAAAGGGAAAAGGTAAGGAAATGCATTATTACATACTTGATGTGATTCATAGCCTCTATCAAACTCGTGGTTGTGATACCCTCTAAGAGCCCCTAACAAGGGTGAGACCACTATCTCTCTTGAAACACGATCACAACTGGATGTATAATTGTCCATTGACAAGCTTCTAAAAAGTTCGAAATTTAAATTCATTTAAGAGCATAAGAGCCAAAAAGTATGGCAAAAGTGAATGATAAAATGCATGAACCAGTCATATCTTCTAGGTAGTACTAAGCATTTTTTACATTTATTCATACAAGTATTAACTAAAGAATCAAATACGAGAAGTAAGTCATTGGATGTTTTCCCTGCAGAACAGAGCAAACCACGGGAAGAACACCACACGAAGCAGAAATGTTGCAAGATTTTCAAGTGCTAGAGCTTCAGAAGAAACATGGCAACCTAGTTGGCACTATACTCATCCAACCAACTGGAACAACAAGTGCGGCACTAAACATCATACCTGAACTCCATCCGCAGCCAAGTCAGGCCGCCAACTCCACTTCCATAGACACCAATTTCGGAAAAAAAAAGCAATCACACAGAGAACTTATCACCCCCTCCTCCCCGAAATGAAATTGAAACAAAAGAAAAGCAAAATAGGATAAGAAATCTTACCGGGGAAGCAATGATACTTGGGCGGCTTCGGCTGAAGGATTGCGAACTCGGACGGCTTCAGTGGAAGGATTTTGCGAACCCTAGACAATCAATCCGAAGAGCAGAGAAGAAATGAAGGTTATGGCGGGCGACGAAACAAAAGAACCAGATATTACTCGTATCTCGCTTGAACAGAAACAAACAGAGCAAGCAAACGGGAGATGGGGTTAGTTTCCTCTGCGCAAATCTGAGCTCCCGTTAATCAATGTACACATGGAAACAAGCCAACTAACCGGCTTAGGCATTTTATATAATCACTGTACACATTGACAGCTTTTTGATTGATTTCAGCTTGTTTATTCCTTGTGTATTGATCAAAATCCCACCATCAGATTAAAAAGTATGAGGAGCTTAGTATGAATAATCTATTAGTAATCTGATCATATACAATAAAAAAATCCAAGAAAAGTGGATATGCTAATATGATTCATATCATTAAAGCTTTTCTTATATGAGGTATATGGATATGTGAATAAGGTAGTAGAAGACTTATTAAATCACTAATAGTGAATGGACACTTACAAAATATTGATTCCTCTAAAATCAAATTCGGTTCCAAAATTAACAAAGCATCAATGAGGAAAAAATCGTAAATGAAAGAAAGGATTACAGAATATATATATGCACCTAATAAAATGTTAATCCAGAATTTATATAAAATAGACCTTAACATGGTGTATAGATAACAAAAGGGACTGTTTTATCAAAAGTGTTTAAAGAAATAATGAAAATGACATAGAGTGAACTTAGAAAACAGAGAAAAGGAGTCGATACCCAAAAACATAAAAAAAAAAAAAAGGTGATAAGAATGGTGATAAAACTTTAATATGATGTAAGGCAGAAAAAAATGGTGATAAGAATGTTCATGAACTATCATCTAATCCACAGTATAATATACAAAAGACAGAAGAATCTATGGTAGCACAACAAAAAATGCTAATGAGAATGTTCATGTACTAAGTCAATATCAATCTCAAATTACTCGAGGAGGACCTCTTCCCGGGTTTGGTGCTTTGTGAGTTTGTATCGCATGCCGCATGGCAGAGTGCCAGAGTCAACACCATTTAAAAAAACAAGACTCACTTTAGGAGGTCAAACCCCCTCTTCCCCACAAACATACCTTGCTCTTCTAACTCTTTCAAATTCCCTAAATTGAAATAAAAAGTTAAAAATAGAAAATAAGATCAAAGCCCACATCAATAATTGAAAAGGAAAATAAGAACACTGGAAAGACTTCACTTCCCTCCTCACCAGACCATACAAATAGACTCTCCTTTGCGTATTTTTTATAGCGGCAGTCCCAAACAAAACCAATGATACAAATTCTGATACTTGATTTAGGCTTACCTTGTAAAAAATTATAATTACATGTAGCTTGAAGTATGCAATGGTATAGGTCAAGAGATGCTCATTTAGAGACATATATCTGCTGCCAAATCCTCATAAATTAGTACAGAACATACAAGTTCACAAAAAAGCATAGCCTAGGGAAAAAGCTAATTTAGGCTTAAGAGTGAATAAAAACACTCATACGGAGAACAATGTGTTTCATATAACAGATTAAATCAATATAACCAACCTATGCAATCAAATTTAGTTTTGATTTACCTTCCCAAAAAAGCAAAACCATGTTGGGCGTCCATGGATATATACCAAGTTGAGAAATTTTTAGTATCTTCTACCAACACCCCTAATCAACAGAAGAATCAGAAATCTGTCAAAAATGCAGAAACTCTCTTCTAATAACATGGATAGAATAACAACTAAAACATGCAGGAAAATTGCTATGAAATGCAGAAATAATCTGCAACAATAGCTTGCTGTTTTTCAATAAAATTCCATCTAAATGCAAAAACATGCAATGTCTTATCTACCAAAGAATGAAAGTAATTCCTAAGTAAAGAAGAGCAAAGATGCAACCTAACATTCTGATATTCACTTTCTACAAAAGAATTCTGGGTTTTTATTGTTTTATAATCATAATAGGCTAAGTTTTTCAGAGTTCAGTATAAATAGTAGGTTGGGATTTTTCAGTTTTGTTATATCAGCATGGTTCTCAACAAAAATGCATCCCTCTTAGTCAAATTCTAATTTCGATTGTTTTATGATAACAATAGGCTAATTTTTTCAGTTCAGTGTAAAGAGTAGATTAGGGTTTTTCTATTTTGTTATATCAGCATGGTTCTCAACAAAAATGCATCCCTCTCAGTCAAATTCTAATCCCAATGGTTTCTTACTTCATTCAGGAATGCACGCTCTTATTATTATTCATGAATGAGATGATGGTTTCTTTCTTTAAAAAATAGGAATAATTAAATGGAGAAGCTGAAGGGACAAAAAACTGAGAAAACGCCAACATCCAAAGCTTTCTTGTACTGCATTTTCTTAAAACACCAACATCCAAAATCTTAATGTAAGATTTTGGTAATACCTTTCACAACCAGTAAGATATTCTACGAAATAATACCTCAATTTTTATGGGACCTGAATTCAAGTGCGTACCGGCGTACAGTTGTATGGTGATTACCTCAAATTGGTTATGCGTACACTTGAATCACCACCATACTATTGGGAGAATTCCCAAATCACCAATGAAAGACCCAGGAAGCATCATACGAAAGAATACCTCAATTCTTTAAACATACAATGACAAGAGAAGACTGATGAGCAGAACTCTGCAAAGAGCGACAAGAGCGATGCGAAGAATTCTGCGATTGTGAACAGTGATCTGTAGTTCGCGACTCCGTCTGCGACTCCTTCGGTGATAGACTGATAGCGGAGCATGCCTGATGTTCCTCGATCCTCTCCAAAATTAATTACTTCTTGTACACCTTTGTGGTGGAACCCTTCACCAGACCTTCTCCTTGTGGGGGACCCAATGTGCACCGCCACCGGGCTGTCCTTTCTACTCCATAAAATGATAATCTGTAAAAGATTTATGTTACTCCCCATAAAAACATCGAAAAATAATAAAAATAAACAAAACAAACAAAAAGGATAGTATTTAAAAGATTACCTAGCCAATGTCACTAATGTTGTAAATCCATGAACACAACCTGTGAAGACATACAACAACCCAGATGAAATCATTATTTAGCATTCAATATAAATCAAACATGGAGCCGTAAAAGAAACAAAAAACCTTGTAAAAACAAATGTAATTCCAAAAAAAGGCTGCAAGTGATGGTTAAACTTCCATGGTTACATTGTGATAAGAGAATGGTTTTCAATTTTCTTGCGAATGAAGAGTGAATTTGTCCATTTGGTTATAAAAGGAGGGTGATCTTTCTTTGGTTTAGACTGAAATAGATTGGTGTTTGTTTAGTTTAGTCATAATAAGAGTGTATAAACCGAGGCTTCAAGCCTCGGTTAAAACATTGTTTAAAATAGATTTCTTGTAATAATTATATTTAAAGTACCTGATCATGGAGAAAAGGGTAAATAAAATGAAACAAATAAATCGCGCCACAAAAGCAGAAGCATCAATGCAAACAAAGAAGAGAAACCAAGTAAATAAGTTTTTTTGATCATATTAAACCATCTTTAAACTTGTACGGTAAGTCCGAGCATAGATGCTATACCTTGAAGTGATGTTCGAATCATTCAATTCCATTTTACTGTTAGCATCAATGTCTTTGTAACTTTGATTTGCAAACTAATACATGAGGGCCAATTTGTTTTTCCTGCCTCTGACATGCATGAATCCTTCGGGACATTCATCTTCGTCAGCCTGTTTATTTGTAACATCTGAAAGAGTATGTAAATCAGTGAGGTCCTCAGACAAAGTATTATCATTGGAAAAGTTGGGGCTACTTTAGTATAAATTTCGGGGGATCAGAAATAATATCATCATCTCCATAAGTAGCATGCTGTTTTGTGGTGGCAACAGGCCCTTTAATAATGTTAAAATCATAGGGCAACATCAATAGCGGATAAACAACACATGTGGTTCATCAATTCCAACTGTGGCATCCGAAATAGTTTGGGAGCCATCACTGGCTCTAAAACCAGAATCAGCAGGGACAGTAACATACCGAACACAGTTTTTAGGAGCAAGGACAATATAATCAGTACAGACATCATAACTTTTAACACAATCTTTAGGAGCAGGGATAATATTATCAGCAGGGACAGGCTCACATTCAACAAAATCTTTGGTGGCATCTGTGTATTTTCTGCTTGTCAAAGCAGTAGCTTTTTTTGTTAATCTCAATCGCAGGGAACTGTTGCCTCATATAAGTATCATTGGCAGCAGAAAAATCAGCATCACAATCATAAACACGGACTCCTGGAGCATCACAATCAGTAAGGGAAACATCATTTAGGTGGGGGGGGGGGGGGTTCTGGATTTACCAAAACTGGAGCTACACCTGTAACAGAGAAATCAATGTTGCAAGCCGAAGGAATTGCAATTGAGGATGGCTAACGACCTCTGATATGGTCGTTAGTGATAAGGACATGAGTAGGCTTAAAGTAAATCTTGAATTGAGTGTTTTTTAAAACTATAGCTTAATACCATATAGTGGCTAATTGAGCAGGGAAGCTTGCAAGATAAATCTTGAATGAGATGATATGGTCACCGGACAGAGTGATAATCGCCGGTAGTCGCTGGGCAGCTTCGACCTCTGAAGAATTTGCTTGAACCCTAGATTCTGAATCGGAAGAGTGAAAGATCGAGTATATACTGAGGAGCTCTTTGGCAAAGGAGCAGCACACACACGTCTGAACAGTGCCAAGGTGCTCCCTGTCAACAGGATGGTTCGCCACGGGAGTTCAACGGAAGGCGGCAACAGAATGCACTAAATAAGAGTTTCCGTCCAACTGTTTTAACGGAAATGGAACATCTAACTACCTTAGGCATTTAATATATATAGTAAGATATAATATAGCATAGGATATTTCACTATAAAATATCCTCCCAGGTTGTGGAGAGTGATTCGAATACTCGATTACTCTACCATTTTTGTAGTCAAGCTTTCTCATTCTAACTTCTCTCTAGAACATTCATACCCCTGGTCCTAAGGACCACCGGTCGGGTTAAACCGCTCTCACTCATGACAAAAGAAATGTGTAAAGCTCAGCTAAGACTCAAATTAGTTTTGTGCAACATTAATGTATATGTGGCAGGAGCACTATTGTTAAAAGAGAAAAGGAATGTTATTAGTATTTTTTTTTACGCAGATAGATCAATTGCTATACGATGATAAAACTATCAAATAAGCCCTTGTACTATACCGAAAAAGTCAATTAGGCCCTCGTACTTTACAAACACTCAATTAAGTCCTCGAACTATTAAAAAACGTTCAATTAAGCCCTTTCGGTCAGTAAGTAACCGGTTTTCCGGTTAAATGTAACCTGTTTCCCGGCAGCCGCCGTTGCTGGGATTCGAGCACATCGTCGCCGTCGTCGCCGTTTAACCGGGAAACCGGTTACTTACCGACCAAAAGGGCTTAATTGAATGTTTTTTAATAGTTCGAGGGCTTAATTGAGTGTTTGTAAAGTACGAGGGCCTAATCGACTTTTTCGGCATAGTACGGGGGCATATTTGATAGTTTTCCCGCTATACGATGATAAAACTATCAAATAAGCCCTTGTACTATACCGAAAAAGTCAATTAGACCCTCGTACTTTACAAACACTCAATTAAGTCCTCGAACTATTAAAAAACGTTCAATTAAGCCCTTTCGGTCAGTAAGTAACCGGTTTTCCGGTTAAATGTAACCTGTTTCCCGGCAGCCGCCGTTGCTGGGATTCGAGCACATCGTCGCCGTCGTCGCCGTTTAACCGGGAAACCGGTTACTTACCGACCAAAAGGGCTTAATTGAATGTTTTTTAATAGTTCGAGGGCTTAATTGAGTGTTTGTAAAGTACGAGGGCCTAATCGACTTTTTCGGCATAGTACGGGGGCATATTTGATAGTTTTCCCATTGCTATACCTATAAGGCTATAACTCTAGGAGGAGATGTTAATGCATAGTTGGGTATCTAATTCTCTTTAGGGAAAAGGGGCAAATAAGCTCTCGAACTAATAAAAAAGTGCAAATAAGTCCTTTTGTAGGAGGTTCTGTCCGATTATCGTCATTTGGGGAGGTTCTCGGTGGAATTTTTTGATGAATATTTTTGAGCATCTTCTTCATTAAGTCTAGTTTAGCCATACCAAATTTCAACTAAAAATTCAACCAGGAAGGCACTCAAATGATTTTCGGAAATATACTGCGTTGTTTAACTGCGCAATTATCTTCAAAAATTTATTTGACTGTCTTCCCGATTGAATTTTAAGCTGAAAATCGGTATGACTAAACTAGACTTAATGAATAAGATGCTAAAAAAATTTCATCAAAAAATTCCACCAGGAACCTCTCCAAATGACGATGGACAGACGAAACCTCCTACAAAAGGACTTATTTGCACTTTTTTGATTAGTTCGAGGGCTTATTTGCCTCTTTTCCCTTCTCTTTATGGTTTCATTAGTTGATCCAACCACTATTCATAGTTTTTATACTCCCTCCGGTTCTAAATAAACTTCACACTTTCCTTTTTTGGACGGTCCAAAATAAATTTCGCACTTCCTTATTTCCTTATTTGGCAAAGAAACCTACATCAAAACAGTGCTAAACAGTGTCAAACAGTGTCTCAACAGTGCCAAACAGTGTCTCAACAGTGTACTTTACAGTAAAGTCAACTTTGTTTCCTTAATAACTGTGAAGTCAAACACTGAAGTTTAAAAAGATCCGGAGGGAGTATTCTATAAACTTGACCATTGTCAAGTGCACATTCGTCATCTTCGGATAATCTTTTCTGGCAATTTCTTATCTAAATTTTTATGTTACATCCTGTTTTAGGCAATGCCTATTATTCAACCATTGTAATCTTTATTTTGATTTGATAAAAAATAAACTTATCACCAAAAGATATTACGAACAATTCCTCAAATAGAAAACATGGATTACATTTTTTTACTTTTTTTTAAAGCACTCAGGTGCTGTTCTGTTCGTCTTATTCTTATTACTTATTACTTATTCTTATTTTATTCAGATCAGATCAGATCAGATCAGAAAAATTCAGATCAGATCAGAAAAATTCAGATCAGATCAGATCAGATCAGAAAGATTCAGATCAGATCAGATCAGAAAGATTCAGATCAGATCAGATCAGATCAGAAAGATTCAGATCAGATCAGAAAGATTCAGATCAGATCAGACCAGATCAGAAACATTCAGATCAGATCAGAAACATTCAGATCAGATCAGATCAGAAAAGTTCAAACATGATTTATCACTTTTATTATTATATTAATTATTATTATTAATATTGTTATTACTATTATGATTATTATTATATAATTATTATTAATAATATTAATAATAATATGATAAAAAAAAATAAGATATTAATATAGTTATAATATTTTAATATAATAATAGTAATATAAATGCAATTATTAAGAAGACTATTATTATTACAATATTATAATAATAATAATATGATTAATATTGTTATAGTATTATATTATAATTATATGTAATTATAATTATACTTACAATTATAATTCTTATAATTATAAGTATATCAATTGTAATTATTATAATTATATCTATAATTAATTATAATTGTAATTGTAATTAATTATAATTATAATAATTATAATTACAATCATAATTATAATTATGATTATAATTATAATTATAATATAATAATATAATAATATAATACTAATTATAAAAATATTATTATTATTATTATGTTATTGTTATAATAATATCGTTATAATAATATTAATTGTATTTATATTACTATAATTATATTATAATATTATAATTAATGTTAATATAATTATAATTATTATTAATTATAAATATACTTATAATTATATTATAGTTATAATTTATTATTATAATTATTATTTTTATTATAATTATTAATATTATTATTATTGTTACTATTGTAATTATTTTACGGAGTAATTATAATAATATTGATAACTATAGTTACAATTATAGAGATAAATATTGTAGTTATAATTACAATTATAATTATATAAGTAATTATAATTAAAAATATAATTACAATTATAATTATATCTATATTTATAGTTAGTGTAATATGTATAAATTTTTTCATTTTAAATTTAATTTTAATTATTATTATTATTTTTATAGTTACGATTATAATTATAATTTTATTTAAGTTATATTTGTAATTGCAATTATAATAATTATAATTATAATTATAATCATAGAAATATTCAAATCGGATCAGATCAGAAAGATTCAGATCAGACCAGAAGGATTCAGATCAGATCAGAAACATTCAGATCAAATCAGACCAGATCAGAAACATTCAGATCAGATCAGGAAGATTCAGATCAGATCAGATCAGAAAGATTCAGATCAGATCAGATCAGATCAGAAAGATTCAGATCAGATCAGATCAGATCAGAAAAATTCAGATCAGATCAGATCAGAACTTAAAAAATTCAGATCAGAAACATTCAGATCAGGCGAAGAGAACAGCTTCTCAACCTTTCAAAATACATATACACTTTTTGTATCTCCAAAAATGATTGTTCTTTTATTGTTGTTACCCAACTCTAAACACTCTTCTACTCCTACACGTTTTCCTCTTGAGATATTATCCAAAATGGGACTAAAAAAGTTTGGAAATTCCAAAATAGGACTTCCATGTTTTTATTCCCAAAATAGGACTAATTACTGTCATGTTTTGGCAGTACCAGACTTCAAACATGGCAGTATTTTCCAAATTTGGCAGTAATTAGTCCTATTTTGGGAATAAAAACATGACAGTCCTATTTTGGAATTTTCAAACTTTTTCAGTCCCATTTCGGGAACTTTCCCTTTCCTCTTTCATAAAGTTTTACACTCCTACCCAATAGTTGTTTTAATTAGGTGCTCAAACGAGTCGAATTCACCTCGAGTTTTGGTGTGCTCGAGCTCGGAAAAATGTACTTGCTCGAGTTTAAGCTCAAACCAGTTTAATTCTTTTGGCTCAAACTCAAATTTGGAGCCCGTTTGGAGAACTCTGATTTCGGTTTATCTGGCTTATCAGCCAGCTTTTTCACCAAACACGTAACTTTTACTTTCGCGCGCTGAATTGTGTAATAAGCCGAAAAAGTAAGGTTGGAGTTACTTTTCTGGCTGTATTGGCTGAAATTACTGTAGAGGACCATTTTAGCTATTTTTACATATAATTTTTTCTTTAATTTATTAATAAAATATATTTTAAAAATATTTTTTTTCTTAAATCAGCAGAATCAGCCAAAACAGCCACTCCAGCCAGAATATCATAAATTTCAGCAGAATCAGCCAAAACAGCCGATTTTGGTGCTACCAAACGGGCTCTTGATCGACTCAAGTTTGGTTGGATGGTTTTTAGAAAAGTTCCAGATCAAATAAGACGCTCGAATTGGAGTTCGAGTTTGAGGCTACAACGAGTATTGTATTTTCAAATTTGTAGTATTATATATACAAATGTAAGCAAATATTTATTTATATCCCACTCGTCTCGTAAATAACTTCCTAGTGTGACTTAAACACATATGCAAGATAAAGTTTCTTCTGAATTTTAATTATAGTCCTATTTTATGTCAAATCAACTATAATGTAAGTAAAAATATGAGTAGTGTTGATTTTTGTTAGCGGGAAGTTATTTTCGATCGAAATGAGAATTTTGCTCCATGAGGTTATTTAGGACGAAAAAGAATATTCATATTGAGCAAAAAAAGAATTTTCATACATTCATGAATCACGGTTTAAATATAGTCCAGTTGAGTGCAATTGATTAAAGGTTGTGTTACTTGTACACATAAATTGTACATATTCTGTGTACACTTAGAATTTGTGCACAAATAATTAGGGATTTGTACATAAAAAGTGTACAGCTTATGTGTACAAACAACTTTTTTTAAATGATTAAAGATCTAATTCCAACTTGAATTTGATTGAATCCGATTCAAATTTAAACTTAAAGGGTTAGAACTCGGGAGTGATTCATGAACGAGTTAACTTGACAATAACTTTTTTTAAGGATTGACAATAACGTTATTGTTAACTATTAATAATGGTAGAATGATTCATAATTCTAAAGTTTAAATATATTTTTAGTCCCTGTAAATATAAGACATTTTGTGTTACATCCCTTCAAAAGTATTTTTTATTTTTCGTCCCTGGTTTTCCTTTTAGTCCATCACGTATCATAACAATCTCCGTTTGACCTCAAAATAATCCCGATTGATAGATTTCCTCTAATTCTTCGTCATGTTATTCAAAGAGTATTTGATTTTATTTTTAAGAAGATTGTTAATGTATTTTAATTTTAAAATGTGAATACTTAGTTTTGTATTATTTTAACACTCATATTAGCCTTAAAAAAACATAAAAGGACAAATTTAAAATTTTCTAATAGATTTGTGTAATTGAAAATAACTTCTTTTGTAAGTTGAGAAGTTTCGGGATAAAAGATGGATTAAAAACAAAATAGTGCATATTGCAAGGATGAAAAACAAGAAAACTATTTTGCATGGACTTAAAACAAAATGTATCATATTCGGAGGTACTAAAGACGCATTTAAGCCTAATTCTAAAAAAATGATGCACAATTAAGAGTTCGTTTGGTAACTCTGTTTTTCATACTTATGAACCAACTTTTTAAGTTTTAACCAAGCACGTAACTTCTGATTTTGCGCGCTAAATAGTGTGGTACTCCGTAATAAGAAAAAGTAAGGTTGGAGTTACTTTTCTAGCTTTATTGGCTGAAGTTACTGTAAATGATTATTTTAGCTACTTTTTCATATAATTTTTTCTTTATTTTATTAATAAAATATATTTTAAATATAATTTTTTCATAAATCGTCAGAATACGCCAACGGAATCCTTCAATCAGAATTTCAAAAAATCCAGTTGAATCAATCGATTCAACTGATTTTAGTGTTATGAAACGTGCTCTAAATTAGAAACAAACTAAAAACGGATTTTGTAATACTACGTACATTAAGTTCATCCGTTATTTCAACATTTTCCTTCAATGTTTTTATACTCCCTATATGTTTACTACTCCGTAATAATTAATGACGGTTAAAAAGAAAAACAAAAAAGTGAAAAACATGAATTTTGTTGATCACAGCATCTGAAGGCGAGTACCTGGAAGGAGGATGAAAGTCGAAAAGTAATGGACGAGTCAAAAAACTCATCATTCGTCAGCAGCAGACTCGTTTTGGCCTTGCTTTACGCATTCACTGCTCCACTTTTCTTCCCTTTGTTCACACCCGCCCTTTTTGCCCATTCCGATTAACCCTATCCTTCTCCACCAAGTATGTGTATAAATCATCTCCATCTCTGTCAAACAACACCTCAAATGAATCAAAGATTGAAATCTTAGGGTCGAAGAAATGATCATCAAAATGATCACAAGACCTTTCGGGATTTCCAGATAGAGCGCGAAGATGGACATGATTAAGGGTTACTCTTTCTTTGCTCTCTTCCTCGTTTTGACCATTTGCATCAGCTCAAAGACAGCAGCTTCTGTGCGCTCTAAAGATCCTCTCGAAGCCATTCTTGGTAATTCAATACTCTTATAAAAAGTCATTCTTGAGTGATTTCCTGATTTACCCATCAGGGTTCTTGATCGTTTTTAGCTGTTTACTCTAGTGGGATAGAAATTACTCACTGAAACGGAAAATTATACTTTATTTACCTTATATATGTTGTCACTTTCTACGGGTCTCGAAATAGCATGAAGCTAGATGAAAGGTGGTGAATTATGAAGTCATCTTCCATTTCAATTTTGACATCTACTTATGGGAATTGAAAGCTTGATCTTTTCTTTTTGAAGATAGTTTATTGATTTCCCCACTGCAATTCTGTTGTACTGAGTACTATTATTCTACTTCTAAGTTCTACCCAAATCTATACAAATGAAAATTTACAAGCGGGTTTAGAAAGATACATTTCTTGATCTTTTATTCTACAGACTGTGAGTTACTATAAATTTTACTCCTTCTGGGGATTCTTGGCAAGCATTTTTTTTAAGATTGTAGATGATAGATAACCTCTTGGAGATTTGGATCGGCAATGAACAGATCATCAACTTCTTATTTACTTTTATTAAATTTGTGAAGGAAATACAGCCAGGGAAAACTTTGCTGCTTGGACAAATAGAGAACTGAACGCAGCATTGACTCAAGCGCCAAGTCCAGCCACTCAAGGACTTAATGACACACTTTTATTGGCCGGAGATAGGACAAGAAGGCCAGACATTCTTTCTAGGTTTCACAAGTACAAGGGTGGATGGGATATTGTCAATAAACACTACTGGGCTGTAAGTTGTCTTTTGTTCTGAATAAAATTGAAACTAAATTTTGTCTGGTTAAATGTTCTTAACAAAATTGATTGATTCTTCCTTGTGTATTGTGTCATCTGTGCAGTCTGTTGGGTTTACAGGAGCTGCTGGTTTCATTCTTTCTGTGCTATGGTTTGCTTTTTTTGGATTGGCACTCATGGTGCATTATTGTGTTGGATGGAGAATTAAGATTCCTTTCATGACTAAAGAATCACGCTGCTCTGATAGGGTTTGCCTTATTGTGCTTATTCTCTTCACGTGCACTGCAGCGTAATAATTCAACAACTATCTACTTCTTTTTAAAGACTCATTTGTAGGATCAATCATTAATTCATCTTCAGCCAGCAATTATGTATTCGATTCAAGTCGAGATATGGCTGGGGTCACTCAACTAGGTCATAAGGCACTTAATATTGTGATATGTGTGATTTCAACTATATGCAATCTGTCCATTTTTGGGGGAGGGATGCATTTTAAATCATCATTAAAGGAGAGGTTGCTATGGTAGGCGCATGATGCCAACAACATAACTTAGTTACATGACATGAAGGAGAATATGAATATTATCTTTTTAACTCCATTTTCATTTGCCGATCCATGTTAGCCGACTTTAAACTATTTTGGGACTAAGGCTTGGATGTTGTTGTTGTTGCATTCATCAATATCCTTCAAACTATACGACTCCGTTTGGTAAGACCGTAAGACTTAAGTTGGCTAAATCTGCTTAAAATGGTATAGTACTTGCCTTTTTCATTATTAACTAATTCAGCAATTGGAATATAAAAGCTAGTGTTCCGTAAAAACTTGCTGATTACTGTGATAAGCCAAATAACAAGGTTACCAAATGGGCACTACATCTCTTTGGCATTTGAAGGAAGAAAATTCTGGGGATGCACATTGCTTAACACATCATCATGTAATTGAGATTGTAAAAGTAAAATATGTTTAGGCTGACTGTATGGACTGACTATTTTATGTACTTTATCCACTGACTAAGCCATGTACTTACCTATTTCCTTCTGTGTATACAGGATTGGATGCATTCTACTTTCTATTGGACAGGATAAATTTCGAGTGGAATCCTTGGATACCCTAAAATTTGTTGTTAACCAATCTGACTATGCTGTTCTGACTTTGAGAAATGTGACACAATACCTGACACTTGCAAAAACAGTCAAAGTTGCCCAGATGTTTCTTCCTTCTAATGCCATAGATGATATTGACCGGCTGAATGGGGACTTAAATGAGGCAGCAGATACACTTGAGGAGAAAACAAATGTTAACTCTAGCAGAATTAGAAGAGTCTTCAATCTTGTGTATGATATCCAAATTGGATAAATTCTAAATTATATGATCTTTGCTTGAAATCTGTTCTTGATGATCCCATGATATTTTTTTGCAGTCGCATGGCATTGATCACTGTCGCAGCAGTGATGCTTATAAGTTCTCTTTTTGGTCTTTGTATGTATTCTAACTTATCCACCTCCAATTGACAATACTTCATCTATCTTGACTGATATGTGTCATATCTTCCTGGCAGGCTTATCTATCAGAGGCCATAAACACACAATTCATATGTATGCTTCATTTCATGCTGATTAGTACTCTCTTCACTTTCATTCTGTTGAAATGGGAAACTGATGGAGTCTTAGCCTTGTTTGGTTGGGGATTTTAGGGGGAATGGGATGGGAGGATTTGTTTTTGTTTTAGTAACTTTTTTTATTTGTTAATCTTATGATACTCGAAAATAAGTAAATGTTAGAGTAGATCATGTACTCATATATATTCATTTAAATAATTACCTCAAATTTGACTAATACATCTATACTTTTCCTACATAAGACTCACATGTTTTTTGTCTAAAATAATATGCATATGGTCCTAAGTAGGGAATACTTCTATTTCTAAAATATTACTACGTATCTATTTAGTGCAAGTATTAGTGATAATTGGAGAAACTTATTATATTTTATTCATTGCCACTTTGCCAGAATTTTTCTTTTTCATTTTATTTGTTGTTAGCTACTTAGCTGCCCTTTTATTGTCTCACAGCTGATTCTATTGATGCAGATTCATTATTAGCGGATGGCTATTAGTTTCTGTCACACTTATTCTCTGTGGAGTTTTTGTCATCATTAACAAGTAAGAATTTTAAATTTTAGTAGATATTCCTTTCCCCAAAATCTTTTGGGATCAAGGCTTGGATTTTGTTGTTGTTGAGTAGATATTCCTTTCATATAGAACTAAAACGCAATTTTTCTTCTTCACTTGGGCCATGTTTGATGTTTCAACTCACACTTTATTTTTCATTTTTCCTGTTGAAGTTAATAATGTTAATATGTTATACATAAAAAGTGTAATGTATAATAAGATTTTTTTAATAGAGAATGAACCTTCATGGTCTTAAATAGTTGATGATCACGATGAGTCTTTTGCTGAAGACATTCCATGATATGACTAAGGCTATGTTTGTGTTTACTTCTGCTTTTTAGAAGTTATTATTTATTTTAATGATTGTTAAAAAGGCTATTTAAAAATTATTTTAAAGTTGAGGAGAAATACCCTGGTTAAAAACACTCTGTGTAGCTTTTTAAAGACCAAAAATATAGTGTGCTTCCCAAAACTCCAAAAGTAATGGAAAACACTCCTTAACATTGTTGAATATTGGGTTTTAGTGTGATTGCGGACACTTGTGTGGCCATGGGAGAATGGGTTGACAACCCTCAAGCGGAAACTGCTCTTAGCAACATCCTTCCTTGTGTAGACCAAAGTACAACCAACCGGTCATTGATCAAGAGCAAACAAGTCGTTGTTGACATTGTAGATATTGTCAATGCATTTGTAGACACCTACGCCAATTCGGATCCACTGGATCCTCGCAATTCCATTAATTACAACCAATCAGGGCCATTGATACCTCATCTCTGTTACCCTTATGACTCAAGGCTGCAAGATCTTCCTTGTCCAGCACAACAGGTTTCTATGGAAAATTCTTCATTGGTAAGTGCTCATCATATCCTCTTCTTTTTTCAGCATATACGTCAAACGACTATGGTGATATAATTTTTTTTAAATTGTAGGTTTGTAAAAATAATAACACCTCTGTCCCAATTTGAGGTGTTATTCAAGGAGTTTAAGGTTCACAGATGATGAAGTTAATGCTCCCCTAATAATATTTAAATTAGGGATAATAATTAAAGTTCATGTACTTAAAAACGACACTTGATGTTTTATCGCATCTCAAAAACAGAAGTCAATACAATAAAAAATTGTCTCAAAAATCAGATAATAGAAAGGAATTTGTAGCTCAATTTAGGATGATTTATACGAATTGATAACGAATATATTACAGAAACAGAACTTATGGACCAAAGTATGACCTCTCTAATGCTCATTGTTACATATTTGACTGGTGTAGTGAGGGTGGTGATGCAAGAGTGACTATGTAGTCTCTAAGTTTTGATTAATACGGAGTAATATTTTTGAAAAAACTAAATCTTGAGTTATAGCCTTGGCCTTTTTTTAAAAATAGCCTGAACCCTAAACTTAAACACTAAACCCTGTCCTACCTCTTACCAAAAGTTTTTAAAAAATATAAAGACCTATAAAATCAAAATCTAGAAAGTGTTAAAAAGTCTGAAAATTAAAATTACAAAATAAAAATAGAAAAACAACAGAATATATATAAACAATTCAAAATTTTCAAAAGAATAGTTCTATAAAGTTTTAAAAACAATGTTGATTTTTAAATGGGCAGGTATGGCAAAATTACATCTGCAACGTTTCAGAAGCGGGTGTGTGCAGCAGTGTAGGGAGATTGTTGCCTGATATGTATAGACAGCTTGTGGCGGCAGTGAACATCAGCTACGCTCTTGAACACTATGCCCCGCCATTGCTCAACCTGCAGAATTGCAATTTTGTACGTGATGCCTTCAGAAACATCACCTCCCAGCATTGCCCCCGTTTGGAACGCGAGGTCCGAACTGTATATGCAGGGCTGGCTTTGATCTCTGTGGGGCTCATGCTTAGCCTTGCACTTTGGATGGTATATGCAAACCGCCCCCGAAGGGAGGAAGTGTTTGAGAGGCTCTTCAAGAATAGAGGGTGGTTCCTCTGTTAAGAAAAGACTCAATCCATGGTTTTCGGCGTTTTCCTAGTGATGTACGGTAGATTACGATTTTATTGGCACAAGAGTGGAGTGGAGTGCGCCATTCTTGGGCTGCTGAGGTGGAGAGCCATATCGTCATCTACAATGGCTCTTGTGTATATAATACATATTTTTGTTGTTCTGGTTTACTCTTCAAGTTAAGTTTCATTTTCAGTTGTACTAGGATTTTTACAAAAACTTGTTTAGTGGGAAAAATATAATATCAAAACTAAGAGATGAAATTTAGAAAGAATGACCAATACACGACTACAATAAATAGTGTAAAAATGTAATGCAATCATAGTAATTGTAACTATATTGACTTTTATACTTGGAGTTTTGCAAAACAAATATTATGAGGGGAATATATAAAGTCAATAATCAAAGTAAGTAGTGCGAAAAAGTAATTTTTATGCGCAATCATCATAGTTAGTCGGGAAAATATCACAAATAGACTTAAAAGGGAAAATAATATCAATTTTGTCACCTTCACAATTTTCTTTCAAGAATAAACTCACTGGAAATTTCTTTTCACAAATAGATCATATCTATGGTTGACTGAAATTAGAAATCGAAGCTGTCACAACGCTAAACGCTCAGGTAGAGAAAACATTATCTCTCTCTCATACACACATACCGGAAGGCGTCGTGCGAATTCCCCCCGCAAAACAACACCTTCACCTTTGCGAAATCTTCATCGTTGTTGTTGGCAGCGATTTACCATGGAAGAAGCGTCGATTGATTGTCATAAGCAGTGTAGATCCAGAACCCGTCGGGAAGTTTAGGGAGCTCCTGGACAATCTAACAGGTTCAATGATTGACAATATTAACCTGAAGTTTTCTAAAATTATTTGTTAGTTTTCGTTGATTTTATGATTACATTCCAACGTTCTTTGTTTATTGGAGCATATCTATTTATTTCTATATAGTTTGTGAGTCGATCAGTTGATCGATGCTGATTTTCCAATTTGAATTAAGACTCGTAAACTGGAGTTTAAGATTAGCAAATTCTCTAGTAATGTTATACTCTATTTTATTTGTACTAGCACAATAAGTAAAGATGGATTGTGTTCAGATTATGCAGGTTACCAAACTAGCTATTGAACTTGCAAATTTCTTCTACTTGCTGAATATTATTTTGATTATAAGTAAGCTTTCAATACTTATGCTTAATTGAATACAAACTTTGATGAACAGGATCTGATTTGCTTCCTGCTGGAAAGACTTAATGCCTGGTTCTTCCTCTTCTCCTCTCTTGGAATTAAAATGGGGCTCAGCTTGTCTTTATTTTTGTTTGATGAACAAGAAGGAACATGGAATAATTCTCTTGTTCAACACCCCCAGCAGTTAGTTTGATTTGCGTAGCCCATTGCAGAAGCGGAGAAGCCTACTGTTTTTTACCCTGTTTTGTGAAGCTGAGCAACTTCTATTCGCCGGGATAAAGCTTTTCATACAGTAAAGTGAAATTTTAGCTGCTCACATTGTCCATCAAATATAAACTCAGTGGTATAAAAAAGACTTGCATACTCGACTTCACTACTAAATGAAGATGGGAACAAAAAAGTTCATTTCGGCTTGGAAAAAGCTAATTGCAGTACACCCTTTCAATCCAAATGAAAAAAAGTCAGACGAGGGACAACAGATGTGGAGTAGAGGATCTTTCCCAAGCAGAGTTCTTGTCAAAGCGGTAGCTTCCCTTGATCGATTAAAATACAAGAGGTGGGCTTCGTGTTGGAACTCACAATATCATACCCTAGATAGATTCCATGTACGTGTATGCGAATTTGTAACTTGCTTGGACAATAACATTCAAGGGGTGATGTTGGTGTGAAGGTGCTTCTGATGATTAAGAAACCATTGCTTCTGCATAGAAGAAACCAAAAGGTCATGTAATCAAGTTTGATGAAAAACATTTTACTTTTCTAAAATTTGACTAGAAGCACAAAAAGCTAGTGTTTTATATTAGTTTTCATACTCTTTATATATTGTTTTTTGTTGTTGTGAATGTGTTAGTTTTTGTTTCACCATGTTTCTTTTATTTCATTTCTTTTTGTTGCATCATGTTGCTTAGCGTTTTTATTGTTTCTTTTTATAAAAAATAGAAAAATAAATAAAAAGTTTCTCAAATTGTAAAAATGAAAATTACTCTTACAAATTAAAAAAATACAAAGGTAAAATCAAAATTTCAAAATGACGTGCACTTGTCGTGTGTGCACTCAAAATAAATTCAATACTAACACTTATACGTAGTATAGATGAAGTAGAGTTCGTATCCACAGGGAAAGGAATAACTTTCTTTTTATGTAAATAGTAAATAAAGGGGGGGGGGGTTGATTGTTGAGTGATTTAATTAATTTAAACACGAAGATGAACGAGTTATATGGGATTTAATTCAAAGATAAAAGTGACTTGGCATTGCTACTTTCCACTTGTTGATATATTTTAGTCGATCATTGTTATATCTATAACTTATCTCCTCTCGAATACTCAATCGAGGAGTATATCCAATTCATCGAGGATAGTTATTAACAACGACCGTTCATTAATAACCCTTACTATTAGTCAAGTATAGAACAACGCCATATACCGACTTGGTAGTAGCATTTAATCTTTTAACTCCTTGATGAAATCAATTGAGATTGATAACCTTAACACAACGGTTTTGGTTTAACCAACAAAATTAATCCCTCTTAAGTTTATTAACCACGACCGTGCATTAATAAACTGAAGTTACTTACTTGTGAAACTATCAACGATTAACCATCGGTTCGTTGATCGTTTCTAGTAATAATTAATATATGAAACAAAACTAGTTGATCCTTTAAGTGATGTTCAAAATATTAATATGAAATATGAATAGGAATTAATTAATACTCAAGGAAGAATATTAAAGGAAATGAATCCTACTATAGTTAATATCAAGATGTTAACTAATTGTCATCTTAGTAACACTCCCCAATATTAACATAGAGGAAGGAATAGCTATTACTAAGATCAATGTCAAGATGTTAACTAATTGTCATCTTAGCAACACTCCCCAACATTGATATAGAAATAGTATTTAAAGGAAGAATTAATATTCAAGGAAAGAAGTTAAGAAAATAACTCACAACTTTAATAATCAACAAGCTTCAAGAGCAATACCAAGAAATGGAAGTTTAGCTCCTCATTTGGAGACTAAACATGCTAAAAGAAATATAGAGAAATGCTATTCTAAACTGAGCTTAAGAGTATAAAGGAATTGGTTTTTTATTGTGAAGGAAAGGGGGTGTATTTATAGGCTTTTTGGGAGTGCAGCTCGGGTACTCGATCGAGTATAGATAGATACTCGATCGAGTATGTGCAGAATGATGATTTTGAGCTATACTCGACCGAATTCAGGTTCAAATTCATATGTATACTCGATCGGGTATGTCGGTGTACCCGATCGAGTATGACAATAAAACGTGGCCAAATCTTTCCTTGCATGTTCCTTTGCCCCCGGATCGAAACCGATTTGAAATTTCAACAAGATACTCGATCGAGTATATACAGATACTCGATCGAGTATAGACCAAAAATCAGGATCTTCCCTTTTGTCTTGTGACTTTGCACTTTCCTTCCACTTTTGGGGTTCACCAACCGTCCTTTGAGTGATAGTAGACCTGTTTGAGCTCAGAATAAACCTAATCTAAACAATTTACAAGAATTCAACAAACTAAACTATTACACCAAAAGTGTGTAATTTCCGAAATACTAAACAACCAAAACTAGCTAAAAACGTAAACATACATACGGAAATTACAAGTGTATCAACTCCCCCACACTTAGTTCTTTACTCGACCTCGAGTAAAACAGAAACATCCAACCGGTTTAAGAGTTTTCCAAAAGTTCAAGAAAGAAGGAAACTAAGACCACCAAGGGGAAAAATGAGTTTTTACAACAACATTCTTTCTTGGGTTTAATGATCTTCTATGCTCCATCTTCTTGCCTTTTTTTTTCTTCTTTTTCTTCTCTTCTTCCTCTTTTTCTCCAAAGAGATTAAATGAGTGCATGCAAAAATAAATATTTCTCTCATATCTCTCATTTTGCCTAGGAGCTTTTTCAGGTTTTCATCCTAGCATCTCTTTTCATTTTCCATTCTCCCAACTCACTCATCATTTTTCACAAGTCTTTTTTTTGCTTAGATTGCCCATTTTGTTGGGTTTTCAACCTAACTAGCATTTCTTTTCTTCATTTTTTTTTGTTTTTTTTTTGTTTTTTTGTTTTTTTTAAAGAAGTTCATGCGTAGTAAAAGGTAGAAAATAAGATTACATACCCATGATGAGTCTCCTCCCCCACACTTAGTTCAAGCACTGTCCCTAGTGCCCAATTTCGGCTTTTGTTGTTTGTGGAGTAGGGTGATTTTGATTTTTGGTGGGTTGTGGGTGTTTTGGTGGGGAAATGATGGAGATATGGTAGAGAGAAGGTAGAAAAATAGAGTTTTGGGGAGAAGGGGTCGGGGTTGGTATGGGTGTTTGGAGAAGATGAAGTGTTTTGGGGTGTGTTTTGGGGTTAAATCGCAGGTATATCCGATCGGGTGCCTCTCTATACCCGATCGGGTACTGGAGACAGGGGGTGCGAATATGGCTTTTCCAGTGATACTCGACCGAGTATTGATAGATACTCGATAGGGTATAGGAGACAGGCTGCTCGTGGTTTTGATTTTCCAGACATACTCGACCGAGTATTGACTTATACTCGATCGGGTATGTCTCCAAATACACCTTTTTTTTTCCTTTTTTTTTTTTACACACGCACACAAACTGAAATAAACATGAAAAGAAAATATACCTTGCTTGGGTTGCCTCCCAAGAAGCGCCTAATTTAACGTCGCGGCACGACGCCATCATTGTGTTCAATCGTTCAAGCTTGGATCATGATAATTAATTTTCTTCAAATTTTCACTCCTAGGACCTCCATAGGAGTGCTCAATTTCTCGACTCTCCACTTTGGAAATCTTTCCAGGATCAAATATCCAGATTTTCATTGATTTATGTGGTGGGAGGAAGGGGAAGAAATTATCATGTAGTATGGTCAATGAAAAGTTTTTCGATCCCTCAATTTTGAAGGAGATTTCAGAAATGTCATTTTCCATTTCAAGTTTACGAGATTCTCTTAAAGCTTCCAGAGATGATGGAGATACCTCAAAGGATGACAATGACAAAAATTTGAATTTGAAGCTCAGCTTATCCTCTTCTTTGACCAGTTGGAGCTCCGTGTCTTTTTCTTCTTCTACTTCTTCTGGATTCTGGATCTCCTTTTGTATCTCCTTTTCATTTGTCAATGTGATTGCAAAAGTTTGCTGTTTAGGATCACATTCTATTTGAGAAGGAAGTTTTTCTGAATCCCTTGCTTCAAGCCTACTCACGGCTCCGGCTATTTGACTCATTTGAGTTTCCAAGTTTAAAATGCTAGACTTGGTCTCATTTTGGAATTGTACCATGTTGTTTTGCATGGTGGTCATGTTGGTAGCAATAGCCCGGACCATATCCTCCGTAGACATGTTAGAGTTGGAGAACGGATCATACCTCATGTGAGGTTCATCCCTTTTGTAACCAACATCATCACTTTTAAGGTATTCATCTTGGAGCTTTGGGCAGAAATCCGTAAGATGTCTGTGAGACATGCAAATGTTGCATGTGTTGGCATCTTGAGCTTTTGGGCTTAAGATAAATTCCTTTATTAGAGAAGTCAAGTCGGAAATTTGACTCTCTAGGGATGATAGTTTGGTATCCATATACTCATGAAAGCTCAGAAATAGAAGAGTAAGATTTTATTTTTATTTTTATTTTCTAAATTTTTGTTGTTTTTATTTTTTATTTTTATGAGATAAAATAAAAAGAAAAATAATTGCCTTTCCCCGGCAACGGCGCCAAATTTGACGTGCACTTGTCGTGTGTGCACTCAAAATAAATTCAATACTAACACTTATACGTAGTATAGATGAAGTAGAGTTCGTATCCACAGGGAAAGGAATAACTTTCTTTTTATGTAAATAGTAAATAAAGGGGGGGGGGTTTGATTGTTGAGTGATTTAATTAATTTAAACACGAAGATGAACGAGTTATATGGGATTTAATTCAAAGATAAAAGTGACTTGGCATTGCTACTTTCCACTTGTTGATATATTTTAGTCGATCATTGTTATATCTATAACTTATCTCCTCTCGAATACTCAATCGAGGAGTATATCCAATTCATCGAGGATAGTTATTAACAACGACCGTTCATTAATAACCCTTACTATTAGTCAAGTATAGAACAACGCCATATACCGACTTGGTAGTAGCATTTAATCTTTTAACTCCTTGATGAAATCAATTGAGATTGATAACCTTAACACAACGGTTTTGGTTTAACCAACAAAATTAATCCCTCTTAAGTTTATTAACCACGACCGTGCATTAATAAACTGAAGTTACTTACTTGTGAAACTATCAACGATTAACCATCGGTTCGTTGATCGTTTCTAGTAATAATTAATATATGAAACAAAACTAGTTGATCCTTTAAGTGATGTTCAAAATATTAATATGAAATATGAATAGGAATTAATTAATACTCAAGGAAGAATATTAAAGGAAATGAATCCTACTATAGTTAATATCAAGATGTTAACTAATTGTCATCTTAGTAACACTCCCCAATATTAACATAGAGGAAGGAATAGCTATTACTAAGATCAATGTCAAGATGTTAACTAATTGTCATCTTAGCAACACTCCCCAACATTGATATAGAAATAGTATTTAAAGGAAGAATTAATATTCAAGGAAAGAAGTTAAGAAAATAACTCACAACTTTAATAATCAACAAGCTTCAAGAGCAATACCAAGAAATGGAAGTTTAGCTCCTCATTTGGAGACTAAACATGCTAAAAGAAATATAGAGAAATGCTATTCTAAACTGAGCTTAAGAGTATAAAGGAATTGGTTTTTTATTGTGAAGGAAAGGGGGTGTATTTATAGGCTTTTTGGGAGTGCAGCTCGGGTACTCGATCGAGTATAGATAGATACTCGATCGAGTATGTGCAGAATGATGATTTTGAGCTATACTCGACCGAATTCAGGTTCAAATTCATATGTATACTCGATCGGGTATGTCGGTTTTGATTGTTGAGTGATTTAATTAATTTAAACACGAAGATGAACGAGTTATATGGGATTTAATTCAAAGATAAAAGTGACTTGGCATTGCTACTTTCCACTTGTTGATATATTTTAGTTGATCATTGTTATATCTATAACTTATCTCCTCTCGAATACTCAATCGAGGAGTATATCCAATTCATCGAGGATAGTTATTAACAACGACCGTTCATTAATAACCCTTACTATTAGTCAAGTATAGAACAACGCCATATACCGACTTGGTAGTAGCATTTAATCTTTTAACTCCTTGATGATATCAATTGAGATTGATAACCTTAACACAACGGTTTTGGTTTAACCAACAAAATTAATCCCTCTTAAGTTTATTAACCACGACCGTGCATTAATAAACTGAAGTTACTTACTTGTGAAACTATCAACGATTAACCATCGGTTCGTTGATCGTTTCTAGTAATAATTAATGTTGGAACGTCAACTAATCGTCACTTAGCCACCCTCCAACAATGATATAGAATGAGATTAAGGGAAGAATTAATAATCAAGAGGAGAAAGTAAGAAAATAACTCACAACTTTAATAATCAATCAAGCTTCAAGAGCAATACCAAGAAATGGAAGTTTAGCTCCTCATTTGGAGACTAAACATGCTAAAAGAAATATAGAGAAATGCTATTCTAAACTGAGCTTAAGAGTATAAAGGAATTGGTTTTTTATTGTGAAGGAAAGGGGGTGTATTTATAGGCTTTTTGGGAGTGCAGCTCGGGTACTCGATCGAGTATAGATAGATACTCGATCGAGTATGTGCAGAATGATGATTTTGAGCTATACTCGACCGAATTCAGGTTCAAATTCATATGTATACTCGATCGGGTATGTCGGTGTACCCGATCGAGTATGACAATAAAACGTGGCCAAATCTTTCCTTGCATGTTCCTTTGCCCCCGGATCGAAACCGATTTGAAATTTCAACAAGATACTCGATCGAGTATATACAGATACTCGATCGAGTATAGACCAAAAATCAGGATCTTCCCTTTTGTCTTGTGACTTTGCACTTTCCTTCCACTTTTGGGGTTCACCAACCGTCCTTTGAGTGATAGTAGACCTGTTTGAGCTCAGAATAAACCTAATCTAAACAATTTACAAGAATTCAACAAACTAAACTATTACACCAAAAGTGTGTAATTTCCGAAATACTAAACAACCAAAACTAGCTAAAAACGTAAACATACATACGGAAATTACAAGTGTATCACAAAAATATAAAAATACTATTATTATAATTTTGTTTCTCATTGTTGCTATCTTCTCAAAATTTGTTTTTAATTGTTTACTAATGTTTTTGCCTGTTGATTTTCATAAGAGAAAAATTATCATTTTGTGTATAAATACTTATATATGTCCAGGTATCAAGAATAAATGAAAACTTGAATAAACCATAAACAAAAAATGAAAATAACTATTATAACTATAATCACAAAAAGCAACATGATAAAACAATAAGAAACATCATTTCTTCACCATTTGCAAATGTTTCTTCTACCAAACTTGCAATCATTTCGTGTCTAAGAAAAAAGTCCCTCTTCTGCCGCTTTGCTTTCTGCCAAAGTCTGGTTGCAGCAAACAACAGAAATGAATTCTTTCTTATCCCTTAAATCCTTACTAAGCTAGTTGCCTGCTTTTACAATATATTTATTTAATTAGATCAACAGGACTAGCATGCATCTAAGTCAGGAGATGCTTTTTTTTGCAAGAAAACAACTACATTTTATTTAAAATATCAAACTCCAAATCGTTGATTACATAAGTAGGAGGAATATCGAAACAAAACTGACAATCGGACAAAGAAACTGTTGCTCTAGCTAAGGAATGAGCAACTTGATTCGCTAATCGATCAACGTGAGAAAACTTAGATTTATTAGCAATCATAAATCTAATATCTTCCGCAACCAAACCAAAACCCGAAGAATCCTTCCCATCTTGGTCTCATAGATCACTGAGCCACATCCAACTCTACATCTAGATTACTCCAGCCAAAGGACATCGACAATGCCAATGCTTCACGAACCCCCAACATCTCCACTTCCTTCGCTGCCAGCTTGCTATTCCATGGATTTGCCCCTGTTGCCACAAATTCACCAGCTGAGTCACGAATAACCCCACCAAGTCCGCACCTATCCCTCCCAAGTGCAACATCAACATTCAGCTTTAAGAAACCACCAACTGGACAACTCCACCTTCACCCTCTCCGGCAAGATTGACCAATCAGATCCCCAACCTGCTGCCATCTTCTTCCCTGCGTCCTTGCTGCACCTTGGAGTCTCGCCTCATGTAGTTGAGCTGCCTTTTAAGCTTCTATGAAATAAGCAAAAGACTTTGCTGGTAAATTGCTGCCACATTAACATTCTTCTCATGAGCCTCGTTCCCCACCTGTGAACACCGTTCCTGCCAAATACTTCAACACAAGAAAATAACTATGCACCATCAATTACTCCCTAGAACATATCCCTAAAGTCTTGGATTGCTCTCATATTCTTAAAAGACCCCTGCATTGATTTTTCTTATCAAGCAAATGATAATTATTGTGTTTCCTGCAAAAGCAGCAATGTGCATAAAGTTTGGTCAGCAAATAGGGAAGTTTACATTAGCACTTGCCTATGCCTTAAAAAAACACAGACAAAAAAACATGCATAGAGTTTAAACAAAAATGAAAGGTAATGTTATGCCAGTCAATTAAGCAAGCAATTTGATTGCTCCATTATCTCTAATTTCAAAAAAATCAAGATACAATAAAACATCAAAAAGTAACACAATACAACAAAAAGCAACACGATGCAACAAAAAACATCATGATGCAACAAAAAGCAACATATTAAATATAACAAAAAGAAACAAAAAAACAATATATAAAAATAACACACTAATTATGTAATTCAATCTAATATTTCAATGTATTAAATATATCTATTATATAATATAGCTTTCGTTCATATCACACCTTTTTATGCATCTTAACACACAATTCTTCAAGTTTGACTATCTTTTTCTTCACTTTCCATGATAATCTTCATTGTATTGTCAAGCAAAAATCAATGAATCCAGGAACCTTCAGCATAATTGAAAAATGCTTCTCAAGCAATCCACGGTTTTGGAACCCCAATAATATCCAACGCTGCATCAAAGTTCCCATTTAGAGCTACTTCTACATCCTAACCCTCCTGCAAAAGACACACACAAAGACATATACATATGGATCTCACTTGGCTCCCAAATGTCTTCCACAAAGGCAAACAAGATAGAGAGAGGATATAGTAGTGAGATATATAGTGAATGAAAGGAGACACAAAGTCACAGAGTTTGCCGTTTAATATTCATAAAGGTAGAGAGGTGAAATTAAAATGAACTGTGATGGACTTCTTAATTTTGTGAACATTTAAATAAGAGTAAATTTTTTAATTCTTAGTTTTTTATGAATAGTGATTTCTCTACTGGTGCAAAGTTGTGGAATTCATCCATTGCAGACTTACTAAGAATCTAAACAGAAGCAAAGTTTCGTAGCTACCAACATGAGATTCTATATTAACACTGACCTCTTCGATCACATCAACAGTAATGGAAGGGATGAACACCCTCTTGTTCTTTCTTAACAGATCCATAATCCTCCACCGTCAAAGTGAGTAGTCATTCCTAGCGCTAAGGACTATAGAACACAGATAAGGTTACTAGTCACTCCTAGCTAGTTTTCTTGACATAAGCATGCCTATGAAAATGAGAAGAAGATATGGTTGGAAGCAGAAAATCATCTTCGTCTAGGAGAAAAAATAGATAAAATAGACTGAACTCTAAGTTGTTTGACCTTAAAGGGTGGTATTCACAGAGATTAAACACAGTGTGAAATGCCTACATACTTGTGTTCTGGCCTTTGGCAAGCTATTATTCATGGTTGAACAATTGGCGATAGATTTCAGTTCTTGGATAAAGGTTAGCTACACATATACAAAAATGGCACGAGGATGTCTATTCCTGCTCAACTTTCACTAAAGAGGCTGTTGAATGTGTCATCTCTTCCATCGATGCTAGTATATATTTCCATCTATTTGCTCGATTCTCAAACAAAATCAAAAGATCTGGAAAAAATTGAAATAATATTACATAAACATCTCAACGGATTAGGTTTACCTTGAGGCCATGCTTGAGAAAGTAATGTTCCGCACGGGAGATTCTGAATTGGACACCGACCGACCTACGGGAATCGAGATACACCTTTAGGCCATGCTCGTGCCGGTACAGCTCTCAAAGGAATTGCAGAATTTTAGACTTGGATTCCGGCATACGCGATGTGAATTGAGATCCACTCCCTCTTTTCCTTCGTTGAGATTCTTGAAAGCTTGTTAAAGGGCTACGAAATACTGTATTAAAAGGACATTATTGAAATAAAAAAAATAAAAGTGAAAACGTGGAAGTTCAAAATTGAAAAAAAAATTTGAGCGGTGACATAAATGAAATGGGTTAGTCAAAAGTGTCCTAAACTGGATATTTCCACTAGTTAGTCCTGAGTTGGGCTGGCCCAATCAAAGTAAGTAGTGCTGAACCAGCCCGGCCCGGTGGCCCGGCCAGTGACCGGTCCGGGTAGGCCCGGCCCGGGGGGGTCCCGGGGCGGGCTCGGGTCACCCAAAAGCCGAACCGGCCCGGGTGGTTCGGGCCCGGTTCCGGGTTTTTTAATTTTTTTTTTTCAATTTTTTTTAACTTTTCGGGTTGAGCTGGGTATTTTGGGTCATTTGGGGGGAAGGGGATGGGGGGTAATTAGGAAAAGGGAAAAAAATGACCTGAGGCCCGGCCCGGACTCGGACTAGACCCGTACACAGGCCGGTCCCGGGCCCACCTATTCAGAACCGGCGGCCCGCCCGGGGCCTAGGCTCGGACCCGACCCGGCCCGAATCCAGCCCTAATCATAGTTGATGTTTTATCTAGTTTTTTGTCTTCTCAAAAGCTTCAAACTGGTATACAAACTTTCATTTTACTCTTAAAAGATGTAAATAACCTAATACTTATTTACAATTACTTTTTACATACACATAATATGAATTGGTCTTTCTAAATCTATTATACTTCTAAATATATTATAGTGTCTGTTCTAGATAATCAACACTCTTGATTGAGATATTATTCAAATTGAGATATTATTCAAACTTATGATTTTCTCATTGGAAGAACACTAAGGATTAATAGATCACGAGGTATTGGTGATTTTTTTTATGCATACTTGTGATCGATTGTTTGTAAAATGTGAGACAAAATTGTATTGTAAATTAGACTTCTCAGAAAATTTGGGTGTTTCGTTTATCAATGTTCTAAACTATATGAATGTTTATGTTCAACATTCATGTAGTTTAGTTTATTACTCCCTTCGTCCCACAAAATTTGGTCAAAGTTGACTTGCACATAGATTAATAAAGTAAAAACTGTGTGGTTGAAATTTGTGCAGAGGAGAGAAAAATAAATTTAGCCACATATTTCTTACTTTAAATGAAAATGATAAAGTTTTTTAGACAACAAAAAGGAAAATTTGTCTAAGTTTTATGGGATAAAGGGAGTAATATGTTACGAAAATCTTTTGACTTGCTTTGTGCCTTTGGTACATCATTGGTGCTTATCACATCATTGCAGGTCTGGTCTGGTCTGGTCTGATCTGGTCTAGTCTGATCTGGTTTGGTCTGGTAAACGTCTGGTCTCTGTGTATTTTATAACTACCGAAGTCAAGTCTGGTCTGGTCTGATCTGATCTGGTCTGGTGAATATGAATGCAGTTGGCAGATGAAAACGCTTTAAGGGCATTTGCCGCTATTTGGTTATTAAAGATGTTTTTTTTTTGAAGGGATTTTTTTTATCTGATCTCACCCAATGGCGGACATGCTTTGTTCAAGGGTGTTCAGGCGAACTCCCAAAATTTTGAAAATAAAATGTAAAAATACATGTATAAAATTGATATAATAATTTATATAGTGTATTTTTATACAATGTTTGTTACCTTTAACCCTTTTTGCTAGTTATTTGTTGTTGAAAAAAATTACATTTCTTCAATTTCGAGATCAAAAAACATTATTGTGCAATATTTTAACTATGAATTTTTTTTACGCCCAATTTCCGATTGCAAGATCCGCCATTGATTTCATCTGATTTGGTTTGATTTGATCTAGTCTGAATTGGTCTGGTTTTGTGTGTTAATGTCTGGTCTCTGTGTATTTTATAAATATCTAAGTTTGATCTAATCTGGTCTAGTCTGATCTAATTTAGTCTGGGACTGAAAACGGTCCAAGTAAAAATATGGGAAATTTACTAGGATATGACAAAAACTCAACAAGTTTTACAATTTATGACCTAACTAGTTTTTAGACTTTTCTATGACCTAAAAAAAATCTCGTTTATATTTAAAGATTGAATGACGAAAATACCCTTATTTAAAATATGTGAATTTTGCACTAATTTCGTCCAACTAAAACTACGGCACTTTATATTGTCGTTACTGCACGATATTAATGCACGACTTTATTGCACATCCGGTAATAATCACTGTACTTTCGCCAAAATTAATTATCTTCTCGTTTACTTGAGGAATTTATTTTTATTTTTTGTTTTTTTAGATTTAATAAAATTATTATTTTACTTCGAATTAAGTATATTGCATTCCATGATGATATTACTGCTTTGTGTTATTGCAATACTGATCATAATCATTGCACAACAAAATTTCTTAATTCATTCATTCACTACCATATACAACATGTCTATTACTATATATTCACTGCCCATACTCAACACTTATTGAAATGTTCACTGCCTTCAATGCTCATATTTAATGCCCACAAACTCTAAATTCAATAAATTTTAATCAGAAGAAGAAGAAGAATGAGGCGGGCGAATGGGAAGCAGGGAAGGTGAGTTGGAGCGCCTCCATGCTGCTGGATGGCGGCATTGGTTGGATGCGGACGGAGGTGCATGGCTGGGTGGCGGCGTTTGCACGTACGCATCGGGACGGAGGTTGGGGGCGGTGTGCACGGCCTAGGACGGCGGCGCACAGGTCGGGGATGGTGCGCACAGGTCTAGAACGGCGGCGTACAGATCTGGGACGACAATGCACATATCATGGACGACGATGAGGAGCGGCGACTGGACGGCAGACAATATATCGACGTCGGTCGGCGCTTTGGGACCCAAGCCACGTTGCTTCTGGTTTGGTGTCTGTGCTCCCATATTGGATTTCTGTGGAAGGCGACGACGCTCGACGGCGGGTGGCGGCTGGACGGCGGGCGGTGGCGGGGCGGCTGCACGCAGAGCTGGGTGTTGGGAGGTTGTAGCTAAGGTTGTAGAAAATGGGTAGGAGGTTAGGGTTTTATAGGTGTAAACTAAAGGGTTTATTTGTCCACCTAAATTGATTATTATTTATTAATTAATGATGAATTTTAATTAAATATTATGAATTTTGGTACTCCCTCTGTCCCATTGGACTTTGCCAAGTTCCCTTTTTTGGTTGTCCCGAAAAACTTTGTCACTTTCCCATTAAAGTAAGTAAGTAACTATTTTGTGGTTCTGCTCATTTCTCTCTCCTCTGTACAATTTTCAACCACACAATTTTTACTATGCTTGTTTCTCACCTAACTCAATTAGTGCAAAGTCCATTGGGACGGAGGTAATATTATTTTGGTAAAGAAACTAGTTAGGTCATACCTTGAAAATTTAAGTGAAAAAGTTTTATCTAAGATAATTATCTCTTAAAATGTTTTTAGTTTATTTATTTAATATGTAAAGGGTGCCTTGAGTTCTTGGAAGACCACAATGCAAGTGCAAAATACATCGTAGTTTATCACGACTTTCAAATTGTTTTTATTTCACAGGTTGTAAATAAAACATACGGCGTACTACGTACGATGGTATAAAAAATACTCCCTCTGTTTCTAAAAGAAAGTCGCGGTTTGACTTCACGATTATTAAGGAAATAAATTGACTTTACTGTAGAAAACACTGTTTAGACACTGTTTGACACTGTTTGGACACTGTTTGGCACTGTTTGGATGTAGATTTCTTTGCCAAATAAGGAAATAAGGGAAGTGTGACTTTTATTTTGACACATCCAAAAAAGGAAAGTGTGAGGTTCTTTTAGAAACGGAGGGAGTAGTATGTATATCTACTCCTATAAGAGAGCTTTTGGTAGGATGCAAAATAATTATTTTGCATGTGAAATGTAGGGACTTAAAAAGTTTACATTGTTTGACTTAATTATTTAATGTAGATGTAAACACTTTTTAAAAAATATTTTACATATACTGCACCATGTAAAGTTCTTTGCATGGGGTGGTAAAATATTTTGCATACTTTTTATGAAGCACTGCAACACCTTTGAGTGCAATTAAAAAGTAAATCACACATCTATACAAACAATGTAATTACTTTTACATGCAAAATGATTGTTTTCTTAAACTCTGCATGCAATTATTTCATATGCAAAAATTTAATATGTAAACTATCACACGGACCCTAAATGTAAAGTATTAAATGATACTCCGTAAATGGTAAATTAAAAGAAAAGAAAAAAAGTTAACAAGGCTTAAATTAAAATTAAGAAATTGTTTAGTCGACTAAAACAGAAAATATGGAAGATGATGTACGTCCAGATGTGATTTTATATCAACATGTTTTATACGTAGTAATTTTTAAATTCTATCTTAAAACAACTCATTTTCCACTATTCCTAAATTTTAATTTCATCTCTTTCTAACTTGCTACCAATTTAATTCAACTAGTCATGCATTTCTACACGACATTCTGTTAATTACTTTTTAGCTTTGTCATGTACTACTCCATTGTACAATAGTGGTTCATATTCTCTTTTAAGAATATTTTTATTACTACTACCTAAAAAGAATATTTTTTTATTTGATATATTTCCACGTTAAGAATTTTTACCCTTCTTTTTCATAATTCTTTTTCATCTTTTTTCTTTCTCTTGCCTACTTTCCCTTCTCGTCTTTCCTACTTTTTCTATCATCTTTCATATTTTTTCTATCCTAACTATTATGTCACACTTTATCCTAGTTTAAGGGAGTGTTTGTAACTGCTTAAAAAAACGCTTCTCGACTTTTGGCTTAAATAGCTAAAATTAGTGTTTTCAAATGACAATTTCGACTTAAAAAAGTGTTTCTCGACTTTTGTGTGAAAAGTGTTTTTTACTTTTTTTTTATTGCTGAAGTGGTCATCAACTAAGTGTAAAAATTAGTAGCTAAAATGGTCATCTACTAATTGACTAAAATACTGGGAATTAGTAGCTGAAATGGTCATCATTTTACTCTGGTATTTTTTATTACCGCAACAAACAGTTTCTCGACGTTTCTGGCTGTATTGACTAAAATACTACTTTATTTTATTAATAAAATATATTTTAATTTATTCCCTTAAATCAGCAGAATCAGCCAATGCAGCCACTTCAGCCGGAACTTCATAAATTTTAGCAGCCGATTTTCGTGCTACCCAACGGGCTCTTAAGCTTCTTATTTGCATTTTTTTGACATCTCAATTAAAGTTTCTCATTTCTATTTTAGGAAATAATAAGCACATTGAAGTAACAATTAATTATCAATATTAAGAATAATACACCTATAGCATGACAATTATCTTTCACAAATGACAATTATCATCAATGATCGCATTATGTAATACACGTACCCATCAAATATCGCATTATGTAATACACGTACCCATCAAATTACTTTGGAAAATATAATCAAATTACATTATTTAATTATAGTTTAAATTACTATGTTACTCTCTCCGTCCCTTAAAATTTGGCCAAATTTGACTGGAACGAGAATTATTTAATAAAATAAAAAACTATTTGGTTGAGATTTGTGCAGAAAAGAAAGAATTAACTGAAATCACATATTCTTTATTTAAAACGGAAAGTGACAAAGTGAATGGAACAACCAAAAAAAAGTTGACAAAGTTTTAAAGGACGAAGGTATTTTTCAATGAAAAGCATAAGTCAAGACAGAGCTAGTACATTTTTGTAACTAGTTTGTTTCAAAAATATCAAATTATCAATTTTACAACTCAATTTGGGACATAATACCAAATACCCAAAATCATAAAATGAAATATATGAAAAATTAAATCGGTATGAGACATGGAATTCACGATATTCCATGTTTTGCATCAACTAATTGTTTAGTCGTAGTATTTCATTTAATCATTTTTGCTATTTTAATTGTTGCATATGTGTGCTTCTAATTTAAAGGGAAAAAAGGAGGAGGAAAAAAAGAATGGGCTGATTCACAATCTGATTCCACCACCAAGCTCCAAATCACCATGGTTCTGATTGGACGGGTGGTTCCCAGTTTGGAGCTCTGAGGCTTGCCTTGCCCTCATTCCACCAACAGGGCTGATTCTTTGCGGACTCTCCTCCGCCGCTAGGAAGTATGCATATGGACCCCATCCTATTTTGCCAGAAAGAAAACAGTAAAATACAATCAAGAAGTGCAACCTCTTCATGCCAAACACGCCCTAAAATCTTCTTGGTGTGGAGTTCAAGAGTACATCCAAACAGACTCTACAAATGAACTTACTAAAAAATTGAAACCATATGATTATCTTGGAAAGTGTCCAAAAAGAAACATGAATTTGGTCATATATAGGGGAGAAAGAGGTCCAGCCCAGCTGGTCGCCGACTCACTCTCCGAGTTCTCGGGTTCAATTCTCAATGAAGTCAGATTGATCTCAGTACCCGGGCCCCCAAACCCCCTCCTTCAACGCCCTGGGGTAAAAAAATAGGGGAAATTGTATGCAACCTATTTCTGATCTGGGGCTTAAAGGATCAGAGGTAGCTAAACCTTTCTATAACTGCTAACAGATTGTTTGGTTATTGTATTTCTAATAAATATCTATCGTGTAGAACTTTGTTGATCAGATCATGAAATTCTATGTACAGAAGTAGAAGTTGGCAACCAAACCTTATCATCTAGGTTCGTTTGTGCAACCATCTTTCTTGAGGAATCTATGATTTGTCTCTTCATCTTCTATTTTAACTATATATTTGTCTTTTTTTTTATTTAGGCATTTCATTACCATCAAAATTTTAATATGCTAAGAGATCAATCACTATTGAAGTGTCTCATTTTGGATGTTTACCAGATTTAGGTCAAATATTACCTTTTGGGGGGAGATAGGCCCAAAGTTATCTACTATGGAATCGTATTGCAACAATTATCTCATACTTTCCAAATTTATTGTTAACTTACCTAAACTTATCAAATCTGACTAGTTAGTATTGTTTTATGACAAAGTACATGCATAATTAGTCTAGTTTATTCACAGCTTTAAATGACACAAAAATTAAGAATCAGAAATGATTTTGAAGATAATGACATCAAAGACCCTACCTTGGGTGTGATATGGAGGAGGGAAAAATTGCAGATAGCAGAATGTTGACACAATGAGACCTGAAAAATAAATAGGCATTAAAGCCATTGTTTTTTTTTTATTTCTTTGTATAATAACCTTGGCATATGCTGCTAACCTATGAGTCCCCCAACAAAAACGTCAGTCCAATGATGCCAGTAGTCATCCACACGAGATATGGCAACAAGCGAAGCCGCAAGAAGAGGAAGGAAAACCAGGCATAGCTTCGCCACATGACCTCTCCCGTCAAATGTTTTTAATTTTCCTGCTAAATACAGTGACACAAATCCCAACCCTGCAAAAGACCCTGCAGCACAACCAAACTTAATATATGTCAAACTAAAAAAGTTATTTGGCATATTGTGTAGGTGAACTGGTTGCTGAATTCAACTCATTTGGTCAGTATATTGTGGACTCTCCAACAATATTATTAGTGACTTGATCTTGCAAGGTTCCCTTACATGAAGTATGACCACTTGGAAAACTCTTGTGTCCTTCCTTTATATCACTTTCTTTACCATGACAGATCACATCCCCCAGTTTATCAAATTTCTGAAAGTACAACCAACACAACCAAGAAAATAATAAAATGATTAAATGACAAATATAGGACAAAAATAAAAATAATGGAAAAAATATGGCTTTAAATACACAAGGACCATAGTAGTACTATAGCACTACATCTTAGTAATGTTCAATTTTAAACTGCAGTGATTATGATGGTAATTTCACAGGGGCCATAGTGTTATAATGTTAAGGGCAGACGTACAAGATCTCGTCCAAGGACGAGAACGAGAGACTGGCAGGGAACGAGAACTTCGAAAATTCTGAAATTTGGAATCTATGATGAATGTATTAACTGGAAGAATTAAAAGAAAGGCTCAGTGGAATTAATCTGATCTTGGAAGTATTCCAGAGATCCAGAAATTAATTCTCCAAAGCTGTTTATTGAATAATACTAATGACCCTTATATAGCTATTACAAGAGTCCTAATTCTAAAAGGAAATAAATGCTAATTAAGAAGTTTCCTAAAACATAATAGGAAACATAATAGCTAATTGAACAGAGATAAATACTAATTAGGAAACTGCTGCAGATTATTGAATAGGAAGCTAGAAATAATTAGAGAAAGAGATAAATGCTAATTAGGAAGCTGCAGATTAGGAAGTTTCCTAAAACTGTCAGATCACAGATTTCTTTCTCAGCCACTTTGGATTCCAGAATCGTCCTTCCTGATCATCCGATTTCTACGTTGATATTTCCGACCATAGAATTGGTCTGTAACATCACTCCCCCCGTTGACAAAGAGCTTGTCCTCAAGCTCAAAACTGGGAAATCTCGTTTGAAATGAACCCAAGGGCTCCCAGGTTGCCTCATCCAGTTGGTGCCCTTGCCAGTGAACTAAGAGCTCCCATCCCCCTTGAGTAAGTCTACTTCGAATGATTGCAAGTGGAATTGAGGTGCTAAGACTGTTAGGAACTGGCGGAAGAGTGCCCATTGTCGTTGGAGGAGGCCCTTTATGTGGCTTCAAAAGGGAGACATGGAAGACATCGTGTATACGAGCCTCAGAGGGTAATATGAGCTTGTATGCGCTGTTGCCAATGCGTTCCTGCACTTGAAAGGGGCCAAAAAATTTCTGCAATAGTTTGTGATTTTTTTGGCCCAAGGAGAGCTGGCGATATGGCTGGAGACGGAGCCAGACCCATGCTCCGGGTTCAAAGGATAAGTCTCGGTGATGTTTATCAAACTGGTCCTTCATGCGTTGTTGGGCTTGTGCTAGTCGGTCCTTGACACTTTTCAGAAGTTGGTCACGGGCAATGAGCTCCCGATCAACCCCCTCGACCATAGTTGTGCCGGGCATATATGAGAGAATACGAGGCGGATCCCGACCATACACTAAACGAAAAGGGGTGTCCCCTAAGGAAGAGTGGTAAGATGTGTTGTAACAATACTCAACCCATGGAAGCCAACGGACCCATTCCTTGGGATAATCGCTAGTGACACAACGTAAGAACAACCCTACGGTACGGTTGACCACTTCCGTTTGGCCATCTGTCTGCGGGTGATATGCGGATGAATAGGCCAGCTTGGTTCCTGATAATCTGAAAAGTTCGCGCCAAAATGTGCTTACAAATATTTTATCCCGGTCAGAAACAATGGATTCAGGCAGTCCATGAAGGCGAAATATTTCAGCAAAGAAGACTCCTGCGACTGAGACAGCAGTATAAGGATGAGACAATGGGACGAAATGTGCTGCTTTAGAGAGTCTGTCCACAACCACTAGAATAACAGACTTGCCGCGAACCTTTGGTAAACCCTCCACAAAATCCATTGAAATATCGGCCCATATGTGGTGTGGAATCGGAAGAGGTTGAAGCAACCCAGCTGGCTGTAATGTCAACCACTTGTGTTTTTGACACGTTTGACAGTCACGAACAAAGGTTGTCACTGCCGTTTTCATGCCGCTCCAATAAAACTCACGCCGAAGCCGTTGCAAAGTCTTTTCCACTCCCTCATGAGCCATATTATGAAAAATCGAGATCAGAGTCGGAACGACTGCAAATGTATCTAGCAGGTAGATTTTAAACCTGAAATAAACTAGGCCATCTCGAATCTCCCAATCTGATCCACGTTGACCACTTCGAATTTCGCCAATGATATCTCCTATGATAGGAGAGGTTGCTTGTGCTGCCCGTATTTCAGTAAGTAAGGTGTTGTATGGAATACTGAGTGCTGCCAACTGGATGTCGTCCTCATGTTGTCGGGATAGAGCATCTGCGACAGTGTTTAGGCGGCCTGGCTTGTATTCTACCCGAAAATTGAAGCCCATCAATTTACTCAACCAATGTTGTTGTGGGGAAGTGGTCAATCGTTGATCGAGTAAATACTTCAAACTGGAGTGATCTGTCCGAATTAAAAATTCAGATCCCCACAAGTAGGGTCTCCAATGAGTCACCGCCTTGGCTAAGCCAATCAACTCTCTTTCATAGGCTGCGAGCTTAAGGTGTCGATCAGCTATTTTTCGACTAAAGTAGGCGATAGGATGCCCTTCCTGTTGTAAGACTGCTCCAAAACCTGAACCGGAAGCATCGCATTCTACAATGAATTCTTTTTCAAAATTTGGCAATTGGAGTACCGGAGCGGAGGATAAGCGTTGCTTAAGTGTCTCGAATGCCTGGGCAGCTTCCTCTGTCCATATGAAAGAGCTTTTCCTTAACATTTGCGTGAGAGGCCCCGCAATTTCGCCATATTGTTGAATAAACTTTCTGTAATAGCCGGACAACCCTAAAAACCCGCGCAGGGCAGATACAGATTTAGGGAGGGGCCACTCTGTGATTGCATGTATTTTGGATGGATCAACCTCGACACCCCCACGATGTATTATGTGACCAAGATAGTTGACTTGCTGGTCGCCAAAACTGCACTTGGACTTTTTTACAGAAAGGCCATGGTTGCGCAAGATTTCTAAGACGAGGCGCACATGATAAACGTGCTCAACCCATGACTTGCTATAAATCAGTATGTCATCAAAGAAAACGAGGACAAACTTGCGAAGGTAGGGCCCAAAAATATCATTCATCAAACTCTGAAATGTGGAGGGTGCATTAGTTAGGCCAAAAGGCATAACTAAGAATTCAAAGTGTCCATGATGCGTACGGAATGCTGTTTTTTCGACATCCCCAGCTGCCATCCGGATCTGATGATATCCAGAACGCAGGTCGAGTTTAGTAAAAAATTGGGCCCCATAAAGCTCATCTAGCAGCTCATCAATTACCGGGATTGGATATTTATCCTTAATCGTCTTGGAATTCAATTCCCTATAATCAACGCAGAATCGCCAAGCACCCTCTGGTTTTTTTACTAATAATACAGGCGACGAAAAGGGAGAATGACTTGGGCGTATGATACCTTGCGCGAGCATCTCTGAACATTGTCTTTCGATTTCATCCTTTTGAAAGTATGGGTAGCGGTACGGACGAACAACGACTGGGCCTGTTCCTGGGATGAGGGAAATTCGGTGATCACAAGGCCGAGAAGGTGGGAGGCCGGTTGGTGGGCAGAAGATATCCTGGAAGTCATTCAGTAGGCCTTCCAGCCCTAATACTGTTTCGGTCAACATATGGGCATGAGGAGGCGTAGTTGCAATCTGTCCGTGCCATTCCACTTTTGCATTCTGCCATATGAATTGCATAGAAAGGCGGGAGAAGTCCCATACAATGGATCCGAGGCCTTGAAGCCATTGTACTCCCAAGATCATGTCAAATCCGGCTAAGGGCAGTACATAGAAGTCTGCCATAAATGTGCGTCCATCGACCATGAATTCCAGCCGAGGGCAGGTTCCCAATATAGGCACCCGTTCACCATTAGCCACCAAAACCTGAAGACGGGACCCAGGTTGGACTGGATGAACAATATTAGAAACTAGCCGTTGATGCACAAAATTGTGGGTGCTGCCTGAGTCGACTAAAACCGTGATCGAGGTGTTGTGAATGTGTGCAGCTAACTGCATTGTCGATGTTGTCCCAGCACCAACCATAGCATGAAGTGAGAGGGGGGGGTCCAGGTCATCCTCCACGGGATTGTCTTCCAAAATTTCAATGAAAAACAACCGTTTGCATTTATGGCCACGAACCCACTGATCATCACAATTATAACACAACCCTTTCTCCCGGCGGATGGCAGCCTCTGCAGGAGAAATCTTTTTAAAATTCGGAATGGAGCTGCGCCGAGGTTGATTGGATTCGGTCAGTGTGGACGCATAGCCTGATCGTGTGGCAGGTTGGGGTGGAGGGGAGATCTCGACCGAGGAGCCTGGCAAATTATATTTGCGTTCAACATTACGTGCGAGCATCATCGCAGAGTCAAGATCTAACGGACTTTGGTACTCAACCTCCATGCGGATGACCTCCCGAAGGCCAGCTGTGAATATTTTGACTTGCATTCGTGTAGAGATCCCCACGGTTCGAGCCAATAATTGTTGAAAATTCTCAATGTAGAGCTCCAGATCACGAGTTTGACGAAGTTTGGCAAGATCACCTTCTGGATTAGAACTACTGGGTGGGCCAAAACGTTTGATGCAGCGAGTGTAAAAATCTGTCCATGTAATCTCTGAAATTCCTGTCTCCAGTTGATCGGCCCATAGTTGGGCGGTGCCGAGCATGTGGAATGTTGCCAATCCCACTCGAGCTTGGGCCGGTGTTCGTTGTTGAATAAAGAAGCTTTCACAACGTTTCAACCACGACAAGGGATCACTTTTACCGTCAAATTGAGGGAATTCCAGTTTGGAGTAGCGGGGGACTACGGAGTCATCAGTTTCACGCCGACGATGTTCTGGGTCGCGTTGTCGTTCATGCCGTGGAATGCTGGAGGAAGATTCGTCCATCAATCGTTGCAGGTTGGCAGCTAGCGCGGATACAACGTTAGGAATGTCGGCGAGCTTTGCCATAGAATCCCTGATGTCTGCCAATTGATGTTCGACTGCCAGTTGCCTGTGATCGATGTTTTCGATCATGTCTTTGAGTGAGCCAGCGTCAGCAGCGTCTTTCGCCATCGTCCTAGATGCTGATACCAAGTTGTTAAGGGCAGACGTACAAGATCTCGTCCAAGGACGAGAACGAGAGACTGGCAGGGAACGAGAACTTCGAAAATTCTGAAATTTGGAATCTATGATGAATGTATTAACTGGAAGAATTAAAAGAAAGGCTCAGTGGAATTAATCTGATCTTGGAAGTATTCCAGAGATCCAGAAATTAATTCTCCAAAGCTGTTTATTGAATAATACTAATGACCCTTATATAGCTATTACAAGAGTCCTAATTCTAAAAGGAAATAAATGCTAATTAAGAAGTTTCCTAAAACATAATAGGAAACATAATAGCTAATTGAACAGAGATAAATACTAATTAGGAAACTGCTGCAGATTATTGAATAGGAAGCTAGAAATAATTAGAGAAAGAGATAAATGCTAATTAGGAAGCTGCAGATTAGGAAGTTTCCTAAAACTGTCAGATCACAGATTTCTTTCTCAGCCACTTTGGATTCCAGAATCGTCCTTCCTGATCATCCGATTTCTACGTTGATATTTCCGACCATAGAATTGGTCTGTAACATATAACTTGTAAAGTAGTACTCCGTAGTATGTATTTATACTTTTGCCAATGAGTTCTACTCCATATTTAAGTAAAATATTATAGCAAACCTCAAAAGTTAATAAAATCACTTCTACTTACACTATGCCCATCTGGAAAACAACGCCAAAAAAAGTCAGGCCGAGGCCGCCCAACAGCATCCTTAATTGCATCAGTGATTACTGCAGTTATCAGTAAAGCAAACAGAAGTCCTGAAAAGAATCATGAGCACTATATCATCATTTATCTTGCAAATATTAAAAAATTACCCCGAACAGATGATTATCTCTTGAAAACTGCAAGCATTATAACTGCCCCGCAATCCTTCAAGAAGATCTCACAAAAACAAAGAATATGAAAGAGACAATCAGGACTTACCCAGAATGCTGTGGTGAAGGTCATAGACATCTCTCCTTCGAAGATAGATTAAGGTGAAGATGAGAATTGGCAACAGGCCGGCATATATCTATTCATCAAACCAAACGATGTTAGAATTTCACCCTCAATGAACTAAATAGCTATTGTCCATCTTGAAAATTAAGAGACACTCACAGGTACAGCCCAGATTGGAACTGTGTTGTCCTTGAAAGGATATTTGAGATCGGTCATCATGTCCTCCCCAACAAATCGGTAAAATGGATGAATGAGGTTAAGAACAACATCCACAACAACGAGAAGAATCAATATGAGCCAATCGTATTTGTGATGCTTTGAAACCACTGCACCATGGGACCTTATAGTATATTGGCATCCAAGCACAACCTCATTCGGTGTGGACTGCTAAATCAATATCAATGCAAAAAGTTAAAATATATTTTTTCTGTACCTAACAAAAGTAAGATTGGAAGTCAAAAATTCAGAAGCTTTGGACTGTGTTGGGAATTAATTGGGAGAAAGGCGAGTTTGGAGCGCTTAAAAATGCTGAAACCGAGTTTGTGGTTGTAACTATAAATAGTAATCACACAATCCTCATAATGTAGTTAAAAATGGTTAGCAGTTATATTTTAAAAGTTCATGTCTTACCCACCTAGGCTCTAAGCTTCCCACCCACTTGTACAGCTTTACTGTTAGGACTTACGTATCATTTTTAGAAGCCAGCCTAATACGAGAAACGATCAAATGCCTCATTTTATGTTGGTTACAAGAGCATCCCAATGCCTTGTGTATGTTACTATGTTGGTTTGTAAAGAATCATGACTAGTTAAAAGTTTATAACAAACAAACCTTGAAATCTTTGTACTCTAACTGAATCCGAGTCATATACATTTTTCATTTCAAATTAATTGACTCTAATGCCAAATTAGTTATTGAGTTTTAATCTTAGAAGACCAGCATAATAGGAGTTACTCAAACTTTATATGCTTATTGGTATGCTTATTGGGGCTCAGGAGAGTGATGGGATGATTGTAGACCATTCCCACCATTCTAATCAAACTTCAATACCAAGTTTGACACCAAGAAACAATCAATCTTAATGGGTTGCCCAAAGAGTTAACAAACTATATTACCATGCATAAGAACACAAGTATATTTCTTAAAAACAAAAACAGAACCCCACACAGACCTGAAATATGCTAATAAAACTGCCCATAACGACGCTCGCTCGCGCCAAGCTTTTGTGCACATAGGCTATTGTGTTCACAAGGCAAATGTTCTCGATTTCTGAGACCTAAATGCAGAGCCATGAAGGATAATATATAAGACGAAGTGTGAAGACAGATGATGATGATGATGATCATCCGTAAACCACTTATTTGGCATAAATATATACTCGTAGGACATTACTAGTACAGTAGTAATATGCTTATATGCACCTCGGATTGAAGTTAGAACTTAGAAATGAACTAGAAAAATATGATTTTTGAATGAAGAATGGGATTCAGAAATACCTTGAACAGATGATTGAATTCTTTGGTCGTTGGTTTGCACTTTACAGGAAACACAGAAAATAACCCACAACGCTTGTTGTACAGAAACAATAAATGGTTTGAAGGGGATGAAATATAAACAGGAGTAGAGAAATAACAAGAAATTTCAAATTAGGAGTTTAGAACTATTTGAGCGCTTGACAGTTACGACTACTTACGACTTCCAGTTTTCTGCACTTTGAAACTGGTAACTAACGGAAGCGTAACGTATCCAGCAGGGCATTGGGGCAATTGCTGAGAACCCACGATACAAAGAAAGTAGGACAAAGTAGGGGTGGGATTTTGGAACCGGGAACCGTAGAACCGATTGGAACCGAACCGTTAACAACATCTAGGAACCGAACCGTTAACAATTAATGCCTCATTTGTAGGAACCGAACCGAAGCGGGTTATAACGGTTCGGTTCCCGGTTCCTATTAAAAATATGTGCATGGAACCGTTAAGGAACCGTTATTAAAAAAATAAAAAAATAAAATATTATTATTATTATTATTATTAGTAGTAGTAGTAGTAGCAGTAGTAGTAATAGTAGTAGTAGTAGTAACAATAATAATAATAATATAATAGCAATAATAACCACCACCACAACCACTATAATAAAACAATATAAGATATTTAACTAACAATTCTAATTTAATCAATGGAAAAGAAGTAATAAATATTGTACATGAGGTTGATATAATACATTAAACTCCTTTCTACAAATCAAGTTTTGTTCCATCACATAAATTTTATAAATATAAAATAACTCAAATAACTTGTAGTTGATTGCACATATTTTACTTTACTATTTTCATGATATTTCTAATTATTAGATTTATTATGAATCAATAGAATGTAATAATGTTTTTTATATCTACACATGCAAACTTAATGTCTTTTTTTTTATGTTTTGAAATACTTGAAGTAAGCGTCATATTCTTGCTACTATGATGATGAGTAACCTTCATCGCTCCGACACTACAACGATTTTTAATGTTTCATTTATTACATGAAAATTTAAATCACTTTTGTTCTATTAAATGTTCAAAGTTCATTAGTTAAGTTTGAGCTTTGATGTTTGAAGTGATTAGAGCTTCAAATAAAATTTTAATACTCGTGTTTTGAATTTTCGACGTGTTTATGTTGTTTGTAGAAAGTAAATTATGTGTTAATTCTTAGACGAGAAAAATTATTCTAGGAACCGATAAAAGGAAGAACCGAACCGTTTACTACCGGTTCGGTTCCATAACGGTTCTTGATTTTTTATATAGGAACCGAACCGATTTCATTAGTTAAAACTTTTATAATGGTTCCACTTATTTTGAGTAAGAACCGAACCGGTCCCAACCCTAGGACAAAGCATTGAAAAAATTTCTAGTCTAGAGAAAAGGTGTGATTACAATGTCAACGTTTAATTTTGGTTTAAATATGTTTTTAGTTCTACATTTTGTTTTGCATCCCTTCAAAAAAAAAATTTTGTTTTCCATCCCTCAATTTAGGTTACTTTTCATTTTAGTCCATCACTGATGATAACAACATCTGTTTGACCTCAAAATAACTCTGACAAATAGATTTCCTCTATTTCTTTATCATGTTATTAAAAAATTATTTTAATTTATTTTTTTTGAAGCCTTTAAATATATATTTTTGAAATGTGAATACTTGGTTTTACATTATTTTAACTCTCTTATTAGCTTCAAAAAAAATTATAAAAGGACAAATTTAAATATTTCTAGTAAATCTATGCAACTGAAAATAATTTTTTTTCTAAGTAGAGTGGTTTTGGGATTAGAGAAGGACCAAAACCAAAATAGTTATGAAAAACAAAAGGCTAAAGGGTCAAATAGGTACATGAACTAACTTAAAGTGTTCAATTAGCCCCTTATATAGGAGGTTCTGCCCTGCCGTTGCCAATTGGGGCGGTTCCCGATTGAACTTTTTGATGAATTTTTTGAGCATCTTCTTCATTAAGTCTAGTTTACCCATATCAAATTTCAGCTAAAACTTAAATCGGGAAGGCAGTCAAACGATTTTCCGAAATGTACTACGCTGTTTAATTGCGCAGTGATCTTCAAAAAATCATTTGACTGCCTTCCCGGTTGAATTTTTAGCTGAAATTTGGTATGGATAAACTAGACTTAATGAAGAAGATGTTCAACAAATTTCATCAAAAAATTCCACCGGGAACCGCCCCAGTTGGCGACGGCCGGGCAGAACCTCCTATATAAGGGGCTAATTGAACACTTTAAGTAAGTTCATGTACCTATTTGACCCTTTAGCCTTTAATTGCAGGGACCTAAAACAAAGTGTGTCATATTTGCAGAGACTAAAAACGTATTTAAGCCTTTAATTTTTACTACGTACTCCCTCCGTCCTTTATAACTTTGTCAACTTTCCTTTTTTTGATTGTCCCAAAAACTTTGTTACTTTCCCTTTTAATCAATCAATTCGCGGTTCCTGTTATTTCTCTCTCCTCTGCACAAATCTATACCACACAGTTTTTACTTTATTATTCTACGTGCCGGTCAAACTTGACAATCCTTTTAGGGATGGAGGGAGTTTTAGATTGGTCTTAAACATTTCTCATCATTTACTATAAATCTAGATCGGGATCAGATCGGGCAGGTTTTCCGGTTCCGGGTCAAAACCGGGTACCCAACATGGGTACAAGCGGTCACCGATCTCGGGTTCCAGTATTTGGGATCGCAGCGGGCAATTCTGGTTACGATTCGGTCCTTGACTAGCCAATTCTTTTTTAGCCTAGAGAATGAAAAATAAAATAGAATGGGACCGGACCGCCCAAGTACATGGGACCGGACAAAAAACGGGTCGGTTTTGGGCTTAACCTTTCACAGATCGGGACCGGCCGGGTCAAGATCAGAATCGGGACCGAACCATTATCGGAATCGAGACCGAACCCGGTCCATGCATATTATATACTATCTCTCCCATAAATTGTCTCAAAATAAATTTCTCATTTATTTACATAAAAAAACAAATATTGCACTTATCTTTGCTTTTTACGTAATTATATACTCCGTACGTCGTATTTTTAAAGGAAAAATCAACAAATTTATTAATCTACCTCGTCATTTGCCAAAAGACCTACAATTAATTCAGACTTTGAATAATCTAGCAAAAATTAAACCAGTTTTTGACAAACAAGAAATCAAAAAAAAAAATGGCTCGCCATTGACGTCCAACGGGCCGTTGCCTTCGCGAGTCATGCCAGAGAATAGCCCGCCATCGCTTGCCGCCCCTAAATTTGGGTTTGCGGGTCCTAGTCTTCTTCCCTAACTACTGGTCTCCTACTGGTCACAAATTTAGAACTATTTTAGACTGGGGTTCCATCCCAAAAGATACCCTTAACAAACTTTTAACAAGCTACCCTTAATTATGGGTGCTAAACAAGCCGTCAAACCACAACCGGAATTGGCTCTGATACCATGTTTTAGACTGGGGTTCCATCCTAAAAGGTCAACCTGATAGGAGGAGTAGCCCAAAGGCTTATATAGTTCGAGGGTCAAACTTTTGCCTTGTTGGCTAAAGGGTCAAATAGGCCTTCGAACTAACTTAAAAAGTGCAATTCACCCCTTATATAGGAGGCTCTATCCGGATGTCCTCAATTGGGACGGTTCCCAGTGGAATTTTTGGATGAAATTTTTTGAGAATCTTCTTCATTAAGTCTAGTTTACTCATACCAAATTTGAGCGAAAAAATCAATCGGGAAAGCAGTCAAATGAATTTTTGAAGATAACAACGCAGTTAAACAACGCAACACATTTCAGAAAATCATTTGACTGTCTTCCCGATTGAATATTTATCTGACATTTGGTATGGGTAAACTATACTTAATGAAGAAGATTGTAAAAAAAAAAAAATCATCAAAAAATTCTACCGGGAACCGCCCCAATTGGCGACATCCGGATAGAGCCTCCTATATAAGGGGTGAATTGCACTTTTTAAGTTAGTTCGAGAGCCTATTTGACCCTTTTGCCTTAATTGTTTTATAGCTTTCCGGTGTGGAACAAATGCTTTAAGAACTCTTTTAAACGTAACTTCTCAAATGGTGGTGATCTAAGGGAGTGTTTGCGATTGCTTGTGCTTTTTAAAAGTGATTTTTTAAGAGATTATTGGAAAAATGATTTATAGTAAAAGTGAGTAGTGTTTGTAAATAGAAGTGATTGTAATTAAAAGGTAAAAGTTGAAGTGTTTGGTAAAAAAAATGATTTTTGGTAGTGTAATTTGTGAAAGTACAAAAATGCCCCTCAAATAAATTAAATATTACTCCATCCTGAATGCCCAACATTCTATTGCTCAAGCTACATTTTTTTGGCACCTTCCCCAACAGACCGGAAACTCTTTCTGACCTCTCAATACACAATATTCTCAAACCTTGTGATTCTCAACCTACAATACTCCTACATTTATGCCTTCTAATTGTGGATCTCTCCTTTTACAGCTAGAAGTTTTTTCAGGTGCTTGACCACCACCGTTTAGAGGCTTAGAGCTCTCCGTCTAGCTCTCTTCTAATCATCCTAGTTTAATTTAGAAAAAAACTTCTAGCTCTCTTCATTTTGAAATCAAATTGTGGAGCTCTCTGTCGAATTTGTGTATTGCTTGGTCACCGGCGGCGACACCGCATGAGACTTGCGACACATTCGTCTTCACCACCGGCGGAACAGAGCGGCAGCAGAACATAGCGGCGGCAGAACAGAATGGCGGCATAACAGCTTGGCCACTACTGGTGGTACTAGATTCCATTGATAATTGATGAAAGCGGAAGGGTGGTTCTTTGATGCTGGAAACCGGTTATAGTAGGCAGGATGTGACTTTTTCATTTGCAAACGCTACTTTTGACTTTTTGAAAGCCAAAAGTCAATAAGTACTTAAATTAAGCAATGACAAACACTGGCTAAATGTATCATTATTGTCGAAGAAAATACATTTGAAAGGCCCATATATTAATGATTAATAATCTGTCTCAATCGTGTATAGTGTCCCCATGGATCACTAAAGAAGTCTCCAACAAGTTATTTTTCATCACAGATTGATAATGAATAAGTAATTCATATTCATCCCACTAGAACTTCGCTTCAGTCTGCTAAGCAATGGTCATCCACGGCGACTAATGCACATAAGTTAATCACATTCATCACAGTGAGACTTCACATAAGTTCGTGACAAATCACTTACATAATAGTCCAGGGACCAATGGTGTGCATCATCCTACTGATGATGCACACAATTAAATGACATTCATCACATCCGGACTTCACATAAGTCTAACACAAGTGCTTTGTCATCACAAGCAACACAAACATCACAGTTGCTCTTCACATGTGTGAATTTTAGAAGTAAATTTTCAGCTTATCAACCACCTTTTTTCACTAAACACGTAATTTTTGCTTTCACGCGCTGAATTGTGTAATAAACAGAAAAAGTAAGGTTATAGTTACTTTTCTGGCTGTATTGGCTGATGTTACTGTAGATGATCATTTTAGCTATTTTTACATTAAACTTTTTCTTTATTTTTTTAATAAAATATATTTTAAAAATAATTCTTTCTTAAATCAGCAGAATCAATTAAATCAGCCGATTTCCGTGCTACCAAACGAGTTTTTAGTTACACTCAATTTTTCACACACACATAAGTCTCATAAAGTCATTATAATCAAAACAAGACATCATAAGTAAGTTACAACATAGGTGGCAATCAAGGCATCATTTTACATCCGACATGTAAACATAACTACTCTTGGAAAAATTTATTAAAATTGCATTAAATGGTAATCTTGGGGCAATTTTTTGAGTGGGTTCCACTTCCGATTTGGGTCGGGTCAAAGTGGTTTCGGATTGTCCTTGCTTAGGGCTACAATTCGATATATGGTATGCTCAAAACGGATAACGGGTGAATGAGAAATTGATTCTCGAAGTTTACCCGTTAGAATGGAAAAACTGGGAAAAAAGATGAGTTTCTAGTGTGTTAATTTCCCACACCGGAAAACCCACGAGATTTGCAACCCCTTATAAAGGGAAGCCTCCTTTAAGGAGTTAAGATTCTTTATAGTAAAGGCTCTCTCCACACGCGCGGGGATGCAAATCGGCAGCTTGCGAACATGAATGTCATCCAAAAATCTATCTCTAAGAGGCACGGTTTAATTTTTATTTTCTTCCTGAAACGTTTAATTTTTTCCCAACGGCAGAAGTGCTCAGACAGAAGCCTATGGAACAGAACCCCTCATGGGGTCTTCTATTGACCTCGGAACAGAACCCCTCACAGGGTGTTCTGGTGGGGGTCTTCTGTCGCGCATCTGAACCGTTACAACAATTAATGTCCAACGTTCTTATCTTTTGAAGCAGCATTAAATGGACAGTGCATGGATGATTCAATGCCCAACGCACTGGTCATTGATATCCAACATTCAGATCCATTATTCACCATTTACACACAACAAATCTTCCTATATAATGGCTGACAGGTGGTTTGTAACAACACACGTTTTTAGACGATCGTACATGAGTTCATACACATTCCTCACATATTTCTTCAGCTAAAAACACATCCAGCTACCTCTGAAAATTTCCTTCTGTGTTCAGACTTTGTTCTCGTTCGCTGGAACTTTTGTTTATGTGCTCAAACATTAGTTCGTAGTCATCGTATCCTAAGAAACTATTGTTGCAATGCTCCTAGCACCGTGGGAGGCAACAAATACGTTTTAAGGACATCGTGCGTAGCACGAGCTTTGGCTAAATTCTGCTCCATCTCCTTTCTTGTTTTTCTTTCGTCATTTTAATTAATTTTTCTTATTTTCCGAAGCACACCCAACAACTACATATCTAAACAAGTCAAAGCACACTAAGGATGTTTTCTTTTGGATTGAAATTTGTTGATATGGTGTGGTCTGGCCTGATTTAGTCTGGTCTGGTTTGAATTGGTCTGGTCTGGTAAATGTCTGGTCTATGTATATTTTATAACTATGGAAGTCTAGTCTGGTCTGATCTGGCTTGAACTAGTCTGGTCTAGTTTGATCTGGTCTGGTCTGAAACTGAAAACAGTCAGACAACATCCTTACACGCAACAAATGAGATCTGACTTAAACAATAGTAAAACACTATAAAGTCTTATTCGTTTTAGACCAAACTTTAAGAAAACTAGACTAGAGAATTTTACTTTAAGGTAGTATCCCCAAACTAATCACTTCGTCAATTGGATTTTGTTTATCAACATAGCACTGACAACTAAATTCTTTTTTTTTTCTCATAATGGCAAAGAGCATTTAGTAAATATAATTACACGACTTTTTCCACATCATAATCGCTGGCTAGAAGTCGTTATGACTTTGAACATCGTTTTGTCGTTTTAATTGGTAACGGATTAGCTAGCATTTATGGTGTCACTTATTTTGTACTCCCTCCGTCCCCCTAAGTTTGGGACGAAGGGGTGTGGTGTGGTTTTTAAGAAAAAGTGGAATTGTGTGGTTGGTATTGAATTCATAAAGTGTAAATAAAGTAAGAATGAATTCTAACCACTCAAATGTTACCAAATATGGTACGGGACAAACTTAGTGGGACGGACGAAAAAGGTAAAACGGGACAAACTTAAGGGGACGGAGGGAGTAATAAATACTACTAGTACACTAGTACGTAGATACGTAGTTATTAGCTGTGATTCTCAATCGACCCTAGCTCTTGAGCCTCTAACAAATCAAATATTCTAATAACCTTTGACTATTATTAAACAGATCCTTCCAATAATATGTCATTTATTATATTTGTTCTAACGTGTAATTGTATTATGTTATTGATTGACTTCAAATATAAAATGTTTAAGGGTGGTTTGGTTACTCTTATAAATCAATTTCTTATCAAACACATATAATAATTACTTTGCTAATTAAATTGATTGAAGTTACTATAATGAACCTTTTTAGCCAATTTTTCATACAATTCTTTCTTCATTTTAGGATGTTTTCTTTTTGACTGAAATTTACTGGTCTGGTCTGATTTGGTCCGTCTAAGTCTGGTCTGATTCAATCTGAATGAGTCTAGTTTAGTCTGGTAAATGTCTGATCTTTGTGTATTTTATAACTGTCCAAGTCTGATCCGTTATAGTCTGGGACTGAGAACAATCCAAAAGAAAATATCTTTATTAGTAAAGTACATGTATATTTAATTATAATGTTTCCATAATGTAGTAGATTCAAGCATTTCACTCACTTCAGTAAGAATTTCATGAACTCAACAGATTTAGTCAACTTCGGTGTTTGAAAAGAGACCATAATACTCATTTTAACCAAGGTTTCCTATAAATATACCTCATTCTCAATGTTCTAAAAGGCGGCAAAGGGCGGGGCCTAAGCGCGCCTAAGCGTGAGGTGACGGAGAAACGTCTCGCATTGAAGAAAGGCGTGGAAAAGGCGGTCAACTCAAGAGTTGACCACCAAAGGCCTGAAAAGGCGTAAGCCTATGCATGCTTAGGCGTGAATAGGCGGAAGTTTTATTAGATGAAATATTTTTTGTAAAGAAAAAATTGATTAAATTTAAAAATAAAAATACTTTTATTAACATGTTATATATGAAATCTAACACAGAGTAGTAAAAAACAACAATATACGGAGTATCATTTTGTATTTTACTTCTTATACATTTTCTTTGATCATGTGCTTCTTATACATTTTAGAATTATACTCTGTATATATTAAACAAAGTAGAAATTACGCTCAATCTTGTATAATATATTATGAACATTTATTTTCTTCTTCTTCATATCACTATATAATACTCCCTCCATCCCACTAACAATAGGAAAAGAGGGAGTTACACACAAACTAATAAAAAGTGAGTCACGTGGTTAATATATATTGAATTGATAAAGTAATAATAAAGTAAGAATAATTTGGAGCAACACGAATTTTGTCTAATATGAAGCAGCGGTCGGTCCATGCAATTTTGGACGCAATTTTCAATATGGGTCATCCGGAAACAGTCTCTCTGTGCTTTAGTATAGGGGCAAGACTGCGTACATCCGACCCCCCCTTACCCCACCGTAGGTGGGAGCTTTTGCGGCACTGGGGTAAATGAAAATGAAAATGAAATGACATGAGACAATCCTAGTGAGACAGATCGAAATGGTAAAGTGATACAATCTCAGCGGGACAAAGGTAGTAATAATTATCAATAGAAATCTAAAACGCATTTTCATGCCTAGGCTCCGCCTATTGCCACAGAGACTTTAAAGGCTTGAGGTTTGACATCGATGCCTTGCGACACCTCACGCCTTTTAGAGCATGGCTCACACTCATATACAGAGTATTTGTTTATATACGACAATAGAAGACTAGTAGTTGATAAGAAACACCATATTTTCTCGTAAAGTTTTAACTGTTTACACGTGGTTGTCAAGACAAGAAGAATTGTCGCAAACGTATATACAAACGTGTACAGTTACAACTTCTAGAAAAGCTCTCTCCCATAAGGAATTGCATTGACAGAAATGCTATTGGTATCCCAAAATGGGGTACTCATTCTTACCCCGATCTATTGTGCGGCCATAAGCGAGGCAACACATTTAAATGTTACCTACTTAAATGTGTTGTGTGGTTTATGGCCGCACAATAGGCCGGGGTAAGAATGGGTACCCATTTTGGGTACCCATAACATTTCTCTTGCATTGAATAGTGAAAATACACGAGCAAAATGACGAGGCATCCAGTTGGAGGGGCCGCCAAAGGCCACCCCGGCCGGTCCAACCGATTGAAGGATTTTTCTCCTAAATTTCCAAAAAGGTGGTTTGCTTCCTCTCTCTTTCTCCCCTGCCTCACTGGCGAACATTTCAGGCATCAAGAAATCTTCTAGAGAGAGAAACACGCAGGGCTCGGAAGCAGCGTTACACAGAGACAGACAGATGGGAACGCTACAATCCTGGAGGAAAGCTTACGGGGCTCTCAAAGATCACACCAAAGTCGGCCTTGCCCATGTCAACAGCGATTTCAAGGTCTTTCTCCGGTTATGTCAACATATGTTTGAGCCTTGGTTGCTCTTGGTTCTGTGATTGATGATGTTATAGTCTGGAATGAATTGTTCTTAATGTCGTCCATCTTTGATGACCGATTTTTCATTTCATAGGATGTGGATGTGGCGATCGTCAAGGCTACTAATCACGTTGAGTGTCCACCCAAAGAAAGGCACATTAGAAGTGAGTGTTCTTCACTCCTCCGTAGATCTATCTGCTGTACACCAACTTTGTGTCTGCGATTCCCCCTTTCCTTTCTGAACTTGAACAAAACATGATGAAGTTTAGCATTTTCTTTTTTCCAGCATAAGACCTTATGCCATGGTTTGTGTTGTAGTAGAGCTTGTTCGTACTTTCTATTCAACTCTGGGCATCAGCTCTGATTAAATCTGATGGAATTATGTGAAAGTGGAAATGCATTTTGTTGAATCAGTTGTTTTTAGGAAATGTTTGCAATTGGGTTTGGCTGCACTCTTTCGTTATTAAGAATGGCTAAAAGCTAAAGTTGGGCTATTCCATTTTGTTGCTTTTTGCAGAACTCATGGTTTATACATCTGCGATGCGGCCTAGGGCTGATGTTGCGTATTGCCTACATGCCCTTGCTAGGAGGTTAGCAAAGACACATAACTGGACGGTATGAACTGCATTTTAGAAGCTGTGTTGAACTAAAATGCTTTTTTGTACTCAAACACTATAGTACTACAAACAACAAAATTCAATACTAAAATCTTGTACTCAAACAGTAAAGTACCAAAATCTTATCTTGTACTCTAATCAATACTACCATAAGCAACCAAATTAAATACGGAGTATGAAAAAGCAGTAGTAATAGTTTTCTATCTGCAAGTTGAATGGAGAAGAAAGCAGTAGCATTAGTCTATTACTCTATTAAACTTTATTACACAGAATGAAGACAGGAGACCATGGGAAAACCTAAAGAGAGAATAAGATGGTGAATAGGAGGAGAAACCTGATCTCAAGATGAGGAAGGGTGTGACTTGTGTTTTCTGATTCTAGGAAGAAGTAGATGATTTTTTCGGCTTTCCAAGCCTAGTTGCATTTAAATAAAAGGTAAAATAACTGTAAATAATACCAACCATCATTTTTCAACCAAAAACGATACAACACCCTACGTTCCATATCACTTGTCCCACTTTCCTTTTGGACTGTTCCAAGTTACTTGTCTCAATTCACTTTTTGAATTTTGTCACATAAAAAAGTACAGTACCTAATAAGCAAAAACAAATCCCTAAAAAGATGCTTTTTTCCTACACCTAGAGACACCATCTTAAACTTCGTAGAACCCCTACAGGGACAGCTAATTTTGAATGTAGGGAGTGCTATAGAAATAACTATTTTGTACCCCAACTATTCAAATATAAGACAAAATGATACGAAGTCACTTTATGACCTCAAACTCTGTCATTTAGCCTATCAAAAATGGCATATGACCATCAAACAAGCTTTATTTGATGGTACATGTTTTTGATGATTTGAATGACCGGATTTGAGGTCAAAACGGACTCTGTATCATTTTTGTTGTGTGTGTGTGTGTATATATATATATATTTGATGGTACTTCCGACCCCCTTACCCCATCGTAGGTGGGAGCCTTTGCGGCACTGGGGTAATGATGATGATATATATGAATAGTTAGGGAATAAAATAGTTATTGTATACTCCCTCGGTATTTTTTTGTTTGCTAGAATAGGTATTGGCACATTTTTTAAGAGTGAAATAGTAGGGGTAATGAATAGTGTAGAAAAAGTATGAGAGATGATGGAAAAGTATGAAAGAGAAGATAAAAAGTAGAAAAAGTAAGGGTAATTGAGTAATTTTAAAGGAAAAACTTACCAAAAAGGGAAACTGTAGCAAATTTTTTAATACATTCAAAAAAGGAAAGTGTAGCAAACCAAAAAATACGGCGGGAGTAGTATGTATTATTTTTGACTGACTAGTGATTCTCGCTATAATTTAAAGTTATTTTTCAATAATAAAAAGACGCGATAATGTTTTGAAACTCCCCATTCCAAGAGGTTTAAGAGGCACAGCGCCTCACCTCTGCAAATTGGCACCCTGATGAGCGTAGTTACTGGAACCTATTGTGCCAACCTTCGTGAAGCAGTATTTCTACTGGATCCCTATCCGTGTCATTAAACTAAGTTTGTGATCAGGTTATTTTAGCATTCTCTGTTGTGGTTTCTTTTGAGATGAGTTGAGTGACGTGCCGGTAAGTAAGAGTAACGCTTATAGGGACATTATGAGTGTACATTCTATATTCATGATGCAGATCACCCATCGCTACTGTACCTTCTTCCCATAAGTTCGCATATATTTATTCAAAGGATATACAAGTCAATTATTTGAACATATTTTTTAGATATGTGCAACATGTGAAAAACAGTTTGTGGTTGCATGCTTGTTTCCGTTGTTTCCCTTTTTGGAAGAAGTATAAAAGCATCGTATTCCATGTGTCAAGTATTGGTACTTGACACTAATATATTAGCCAGTCACTTAATCGCTTTCTATAACTTCTTTCTATAATTTTGATGAACTATACTAGGTTTGATTATTTGCATCATGGGACCAAACATGTGTCAAATCTTGGTGGCTTGGCAAAACAATTACGCTGATAATTGAGACAATTATCATTCATCCCATTTAATGCATATAATTAGATAAAGGAGAATTGATGAAAAATGGTCTGTAATTATCACAGTGAAATGTATTTCACCTTCCTATCCCTAGTCAGGTTTATCATTTTCAAGTTAATTTAAATGATATATTTATAATGTTGTTCATCCCTATAGGTGGCGCTAAAAACACTCATAGTAATCCATAGAACATTGAGGGAAGGTGATCCTACATTTCGTGAAGAACTTGTAAATTTTCAGCAGAGAGGCCGTGTTCTTCAAATGTCTAATTTTAAGGATGATTCAAGCCCTATCGGTCAGTAGAAATACTGCTATACATTTCTAGTCTTCCTTCCTGTTTTCATTGGCAGAAGCGGATCTGCTTTTAATTGTCTTATAATATAAGTTAAGTTGTGATCAAACCTATTTCTTGTTTTACTCAGCTTGGGATTGCTCTGCATGGGTACGCACATATGCACTCTTTTTGGAAGAACGGCTTGAATGCTTTCGGGTTCTTAAGTATGATATTGAAGCTGAGAGACTTCCTAGACCTGCTCAGGGGCAAGAGAAGGTAAGGTGCCTCCTAATAATTCTATAACTGGAATGAATATGCGATCCTTGTTTGTTTTACAATTTTCAACCAATCATGATCAAGGTTTCATTTATCCTATAGTTTTTCATTTTCTAGAGCATAACTATATAAGGCATGCATAATGCATTGAGACTCTTACTGTTAATGTGAGGGGAGCAAAGTTTTGATTATTATTGAGTTTTTTTTTTTTTTGCATCTTATTTAACATATTATCCATATCTGGGTTACCAAGGGTTTTTTGAACAGTTTTATTAATGCTAACCCCACAGTTTAGGGGTTAAAGCCTTACTGCAGTTTCTTATCATTATGGACAAACTGTATCTATACATGTCCTTTTCAAAGTCCCATTTTTTATATGAGAATATTAAGTATCTAGAAATGTTGGAGTGTCTTCAACTCTAACTGATTCTCTATTTTTCTTCTATTTATTGCTTGTTTCTTTGTAGAGAAGAATAGAGGAAATTGGATGATCCGTAACACTATTAGGAGATAAAGGATTAGATCAGAGTTTATTAATGACACTGGGTAAGTGGGTAGGAAAAAATTAGTTATGAAAAAATCTATAGTCCTACCCCCACCTCTATCCACCTACACACAAATAAAAGAAGAATTAAAAGGTATGGGAGTGCAATGGTCAATGATTGATTTATAATGTAATTGATTGAATCGAAATGTGAGTTGTAAATATGCATAGCAAACCGACTTGGTTCAAGTAACGAGGTAAGGCACCAATAAGACCTTTGCGTCCTAACACAATCCCAAACAAATACTCCTTTATAATTTTTGCGAAAAGCTTACTTGAAAGTCTAATAGCCACCGTGGCACAAAAGACGGTTCAAGATTAATTTTGTGTGTCTAGAATAACACTTGAGGTTCCAATACTTCTTTTTCTTTAGACATTTAAATTTTCCAATGCACTTTTCAACCTCAATGTCGATTGCCAAATATATACATAACTCCCATAAGCGCTTTCCACCGCAAATCTCAAGAGTAATTTTCCAAAAAGGATTTTTTCCCCAACCCAACATCATCCTTTGTTGAAAGTGTTCAGTCAACCGGATTTAGAACACTGAGTTACCTTGGTTTTGTAAATAACTGATGCATTATTGTTGTTATTATAGGTATGCTTTTGAAATGCTTAAACTTGAACAAAATATTAATGTGATAACCTCAGAGACCAGTGTATATTGCCGGAGAATTTGGATTGAGTTTGAATTCGGATTTGCTCTGCAGACTTCTTTTGGCTAAACATGATAGTTTTTATTTTTGTATCATTTGACTGTCAGGGATACAGCAGAACTAGAGAATTAGACAGTGAAGTTCTTTTAGAGCAATTGCCCGCTTTGCAGCAGTTGCTGTATCGACTTATTGGATGCCGGGTAATTCCACAAGGCTAAGGCTTAAATCCTTAATATAACAAGACTGCTTAATTGCCAATTTCCACTCTCAACAATTCATTATTAGGGGCTTCAAAGTTCTTTATATTGTTATATTGTTTTTGTTTCGTTGTTTTTAATACAGCCTGAAGGGGCAGCTTTTCCAAATTATGTGATACAGTATGCACTAGCCTTGGTAAGTTGTGAACTTGTCACTAATTTTAATGTTGACTGCAAAGTAGTTTTCTAGTTATAAATATGTTAGCTAAATCATTAAATGATATGTTCCATCATCATCACCATCATCACTACCCAAGTGCCGCAAAGGCTCCCATCTACGATGGGGTAAGGGGGGTCGGATGTATGCAGTCTTACCCCTGTACTAAAGCACCGAGAGACTGTTTCCGGATGACCCATTGTGAAATTCGCGTCGAAAATTGAATGCACCGACTACCGCTTCATAATAAAGAAGCGCAGACAGTTTAGTGAGCCATTTTGCTTTATTCCATTAAAAATGATGGAAATATTAAATGATGTGTTCCAATGAAGGAAATTCCTTAGTGATTTTAATATCTGAGCAAAATGTTTTCTGGATGGAGTAATAGGCACAACTAATAAGTGCAACTTGGACTGTAAAATATTGAACCTCCTATTACTGATATTTTAATTTTGAAAGTCACATAGGTGTGCCTTCTGTCTGCATGCAGTGAGACCCTTCTGAGTTCTGATTATATTCAAATTCTGTTGCTTATATTCAAACCTGATTTGGAGATGTATCGTCTCGTAAATGTCAGTGTCACAGTTGCTTATAGTTATATCACGTTTCAGGTTCTGAAGGAGAGCTTTAAAATTTACTGTGCTATCAATGATGGAATTATTAATCTTGTTGACAAGGTGCATTAAACTGAATCCACAGGATTACAACTTGAGCGTAAAATAGTCTCCTATTGTCCATTTGACATTACTTTCTGATGACTTCGATTTCAGTTTTTTGAGATGCCAAGACATGAAGCTATCAAAGCCCTTGATATCTATAAAAGAGCTGGTCAGCAGGTCACAGTATTGTATTATTAACTACTGTATAGCCTTAATACTTAATAATATACTACATTGTTGTATATCTTGATCAGTCATCCCAAAGCTTTTTATTTTTGTTTTATGTTGTGCAGGCTGCAAGCCTCTCTGATTTTTATGAAGTTTGCAAAGGATTGGAACTTGCTAGGAATTTCCAATTTCCTATACTCAGAGAGGTATTGAGACAAGATGGAATTTGTCTTGAAATTTTATCCCTTTATTTTTAATTTTAATACACATGACATCTGTTTTATTTTTCCAGCCTCCACAATCATTCCTGGTGACAATGGAAGAGTATATAAGGGAAGCCCCACGGATAGTATCAGTTCCTAGAGATACTTTGGTATTCTTTTCGTCTTAAACACAAGTGCTTTCTTTCTTCATTAATACACTATTTATGATTTTATGTGGTCTAGACTCTAGATTAATCTTACATTACTATAATTTTTCTTAAAGCTTATAGTAGTATATCAGAAGTATGCTGAAAATTTTGTGTGTTAACACAGGAATACCCGGAGAGGCTTATGCTGACATATAAACAAGAAGATGAGCCATCACCATCTGAAGAACGTAAGGAATATGCTGATGAAGTTCCAACCCAACCCCCGCCGCCAGCTGAGGATGTTGAAGGGTTGACCACAGAGGTTCCTGCTTCAGTGCCTCCTCCTAGCAGATATGAAACTGATGATCTACTTGTTAGTATCATGTCCTTTCTTTTGATAAATGCGCGCATGCACTCATACATGCTTTTCCTAGTATTCATTTTTTCACTGTACATTGTACATTTTCAGGGACTAAATTCTCCCACAGCAGATGTATCTGCGATGGAAGAAAGTAATGCTTTGGCTTTAGCCATAGTTTCATCTGGTATTATATCTAATTCTCATTTTTAATAGCACTGCTGCTACAAAGATATTATATTATACACATACATATGTGTGTGGGGTTGGAGAATAAATGTTTTCATTGGGTACCACCTATCAATTTTTATAACTAAGAATTAAATACGTTTGATCTTCAGTGCTGATATTGAATGAACCTTAGAATGATCATGACTGTTTGATCTGACATCTAGTGGTTAAGCTTCCATCTCTACAAATAAGTACTTTTTAGGTACCTATTGGCCCTCCCGCATGATACCCACACACATTTATATCCTAAAAGTTTCTAACTTTGAATCATGGTCGGTGTCCCAGATATGTGCCCATATTTTTTTTTAGGCCGGACATATATATCCTCTAATTCTTTTGATGTAAAAGTTAACTTGTTTTAACTTTTCATGGCATTCTGTATTAGTCATAATGGTGGAAATATGTTAATTAGTTATACGGTTATGCTTATGCTAGCATAAACTAATAACACATTATATAACCTACTTGGAGAATCTGCTATTCTCTTGATTCCCATGACGAAAGTATTTTGAATTTTATTCTACCATAGTATCGGAGCCAAACTAAGTCAAAATAATTACTCCATCCTTTCCATAATGGTCTTTCCTAATACTTTTTACATGTCGAGGTCCCTTGATACTATAGGCACATTGCATTGCGAGTTCCATATCTATTGAAGAAATTGCTCCTCAATACAATTTTACATAATTGATTGAAAAAATCAATTATGCGTTGAAGATCAGGTGATGCAAATGTTAGACGAGTTGAGAGGTGGGGAGAAGACCCAAACGGATGTGGATTAGAAGAGTCATTATGGTTTTCTTGGGTTGGATGAGAGCATGAATTCGGAGAGAGCGAAGTGTAGAGGATTCATCTCATTTAATCTTGAGGATTCATCTCATTTAATCTTTTTTATTTTCTTTTTATTTTTCATCTTTCTTGTCTTCTTTAAAGTGGTAGAATCAATATAAACCACATAATTCTTCCCTTGTAAATGAGAACACTGTAGGGCATCTAGAATAAAGACTAGCTAGTTCTGTTTTATGAAAAGTCGTACTTCGTATTTGAGACTTTGAGTTGAGGTACGATTTTAAAGTTCTGCGAAGGGACGACAGTCTGAAGTTAGGTCTTATGGAGTATTTGCTTTTAAAACTTTATTTGTTGGTTGAATAAAGTATATTATCGTATTTAACATGTAGACACAACGCCATTTGACTCGGAAAGAACACAACCTAAAGATTTTGATTCTACGGGATGGGAACTTGCTTTAGTCACTGCCCCTAGCAGCAACTTGTCTACCGCTCAAGAGAGGCAATTGGTAAATCTCTTTATGCTTCATTGTAATTTCCCATTCTTCTGCTCTATTTATAACACGCCCTTTTAGGCTGTAAAAATCCACATATGTGTTGGTTTCTTGTGGATGCAGGCTGGTGGGTTGGATTCTCTCACCCTCAATAGTTTGTATGACGAGGGCGCTTTCAGAGCATCACAGCAACCGGTATATGGAGCTCCTGCCCCCAACCCATTTGAGGTAGCTGATCCATTCGCTATGCCCAACACCACAATTGCTGCACCTCTTCCTCCTCCATCAGTTCTTCAAACCACTGCTCCTGCAATGCCAAATCCTTTTGGTCCTTTCCAACCAGCAGCATACCCAACACAGGCCATGCAGCATCAGACACCTCAAAATCCATTGGTGGGGGTGCAACACAATCCTTTCGGCGATGCTAGTGGTTTCGGAGCATTCCCCCCCACAAACCCTCAGAATGCCAACCCATTCGGGAGCACTAGCCTGCTGTGACGAGAGAGTGAGAGAGTTGAGAGAGAGCACATATGAAAGGTGGAGTTGCTTGGGTGTGGTATAGATATTGTTTGAGTTACATTTTGGGGTAAATGGAGCGGTGTGTAGACTGGTTCTCACTCACTAATGTACGGTGGAATATAAAATGCATACAGAAGATTTGATTTACTCATTGGTAGTGTTATTGTTATTATCAACAACACTTCGCCTTGCTTTGAAACTTCGATGATTTTTTCAATCTTAACCACTGTGTTGTATACCAAGTATCTAATTTTGTTTGTGTAAGAAAGTAAGATAGTGATACATGGCTCCACGCACAGATGATTTATATTATTATATATAGAATTGATCACTTGCAGATTTGACTCGGTACTGGTTTGATGTCTCATTAAGAGGCGCAACATTGTTTCTCGGCTTATCAGGCTTATCAGTCAACTTTTTCACCAAACACGTAATTTTTGCTTCCGCGCGCTGAATTGTGTAATAAGCAGAAAAAGTAAGGTTGGAGTTACTTTTCTGACCATTTTAACTATTTTTACATATAATTTTTCTTTATTTTATTAATAACATATATTTTAAAAATGATTTTTTCTTAAAATCAGCAAAATCAGTCAATGCAGCCACTTCAGTCAGAACTTCATAAATTTTAGCAGAATCAACCAAAACAACAGATTTTCACGCTACCAAACAGGTTCTAAATAAGTGAAGGAATTCATGTGAACCACACTATTTTATTTTTATTGATTGGTATCTCACTTTAAGTCGCCCCATGCAGAATTGGGTAGGTTATTGCTTCATTTACTTACCTAAATTTCTGTTCTCCTTTTCATTCTTTTAGTTTCTAAATTTTTCTTCTTAGTACTTGTAATTTGAAAATTGTGTTTTACGAGGCAAAAATGTCCAGAATCCTACACCTTGTGTTTGGGATGGCCTTGACTCTTGAGAGGTAACAGCGGCGATGGAGAATTATATGTGTCATTTACACTATACATTTTATTCTTATCACACTTCTCTGTATTTAATTTTATTTTGTTTATGTTGAGTAATTAATTTTGAGTTACATGACGGTTAAAAATGAGCATTTCTTACAATAAATTAGTCATGGAGTCAGTTCGGGCCGCCTGGCCCACTACTGTGCGGGCCAAGGACCGGCCCGGTCCGTCGGTCCGGTACCAGGTGTTGACCCGAACCGGGGGGTTATGCGGGGCCGGGCTCGGGTAGGGAAAATGGTGACCCGGCCCGGCCGGGTCGGGCCCGGGTCTGGGTCCAACGGTCACTTTTTATTTTATTTTTTTTTAAATTCAGCCCAAACACAGCCCTAGCCGTTGGGCTGTGCTCCCAAACGGCTATATAGCCGTTGGGTGGGTGGCAAGGGGGTCCCGGGCTTTTGGGGGGAGGGTGGAGGGTGGGGGTGGGTGTTAAAAAAACTATAAATACTCCTAATTTTGAACATTTTTCCACATCTCTTCTTTAACACTTCCTAATTCCTACTCTCTACTCTCTAATCATTTCCATCTTCATCTTCTCAAAATCTCTTATTCTCCATTATATTTTACTATTTAATACTTATACAATTATTATGTCTACTTATATACGTAGTATTAATTATCTACTTATAAATACATATATTATATTACTTATATTTCTTATCTACTTATATATTAATTATCTACTTATAAATACATATATTATATTACTTATATTTTTTATCTACTTAATCTCTACTTATTATCTACTTATATCTACTTAATTCGTACATACTACATCTACTTAATATATACTTTATATATTAAAGTATTAAATATAAGTGTATTACTCATCTTATGGTAGTATACTTATATATTATATACTATAAACATTATATTATATTTTAGTTATACAATTGTTATATCTACTAATATAGTTGGAATTATATCTAATTAATTCGAACTATATTTATTACTATATTAAGTATATATATATACATATATATATATATAAAGTATATATATATATATATATATATATTCAATTTTTACTAATATATTACTTTTATTACATCTAATTAGTATATTAAGTATATATATATATACTTACACAATATATTATATATTAGTTACACTTTAATTAATATTAGTTAAATCCATTCTACTACTCCCATTAATTAGTATACACATTCATACATAATACATTTGTCTTATTAGTTACATTTTGTAATAAAATTACTTGATTAGTTAATTAGTATTCCCATTAATTGTTACGTTTTTCAATAAAGTAGTTAATTAGTTCATTACACTTTTTTTTTATTAATTGCTACCTTTGTCTCTACTTTAAAAAACTAGTTAATTGTCATTATAGTTAAAGTCACACTATAATAGTTTGAATTTTTATTTGAAGAAAAAAAAGTAGTTCAATTAATTTTATTAAAGTACTTAACATTTTATTAAAGTAGTTTTCACTAAATTAAAGTACTTGGAAAGTTGCTATAATTCAATTACTCACATTTTAATAATAATAATCACATTTTAGTTAAAGTCACACTTGTTAGTTTTAAGTATTTATTAAAAATTGTATTGATTAGTTCCAATTTAAGTCACTTTTTAGAGTCACACTTTAATTTATTACTTAATTAAAGTACTTCACATTTTATTAAAGTAGTTTTCATTAATTAAAATAGTTTTAATTAATTGCATTACTTTTGTACTCATTCATATATTTGTTGCAATGTAATATTTGTTACATTTTTAAGATGGAAGGTGGTAGCTATTTGGTTGATATGGGTAACCTCCACCGCAACCGAAGGAACCAGATTGGGAGGAAGAATTCTTGCAAATGTAAAGCACATATCGGCTCTTCATCTCAAAACCGAGATGATTTTGAAACGGGTTACCAAAGGAGAGATGAGGATGCGATGTCCGACGAACAACTACAACAAGAATTGACCCGACAAAATAGCCGCTTTTTTCAAGAACAACAATTCGCGATGACCATTGACGAAGAAGAGCTCGAGGATGAAGATGCAGAGGAAATGGAACCAGAGATGGCCAAAGAGGAGGGTGGCGGAAGCCACGACGCGGACGAGCCTGCATCATCCTAAGCCGGTAAGGAAAAAAGTAAATCTGAACTAATGGAAAATAATTTTGATAAGTGGAAGGACACGAAGACCGGGAATTAGTACGCAACTTGCAAGTGGTGCAAGAAAGATTATAGCTTGGGGATTTCTGGCAGAAACGGATCCGCCGAGGCATCTTAGGTCCAAACACATCGTGGAGTATGCAAAATTAGACAAAGGAAAGGGGAAGCAAACTCAAATATCGAGGTTTGCAAATAATCAACCTTTTGGTAATTTCTCATACAATGATGCACAAAATTTGAGTGGTATGTCTAACTTAATTGTTGAAGAAAATTTGTCATATTTGTTTTCAAAAAGTCTTGCTTTAAGAGATTATGTTCAAGGTAGTTTAAATCCTCAATTTAGAGGTTATAGTCGCAAAACGGTTAAGAAAGAAATTATAAGGCTATATGGTTTGGAAAAGGCAAGGTTACAAAATTATTTTGCAAACTTTGATGGGCGTGTTACTATTTGTTCTGACATATGGGAGGATACTTATCATAATTTACATTATTTGGATCTGACTGCACATTATATTGATGATGATTGGAATATGCATAAACGTGTTCTTGCTTTTCGTGAATTTAATGATCATCGCACCGCTGATAATATTTATATTTTGATTGAGCGTATTTTAATTGAGTATAATTTGATTGGTAAAGTGTTTGCTATTGGTTTTGATAATGCTACTAATAATACTACTGCTATACCTCGATTGCGTGAATTGTGTGGTTCTAATACTTTGATGGGTAGATTTTTTCATCAACGTTGTGCATGCCATATTATAAATTTATGTGTGCAAGACGGTCTAAAAGCGTTGGGAGATGCTATGCAGATTGTGAAGGTGGGGAATAGACGTATTTGGGATAGTGGTCAACTTAAATTACAATGGCAAAATTATTTGATCGAAAGACGTGTGAAATATGTTGCTTTTCCTAAAGATTTGTCTATTCGTTGGAATAGTACTTATAAGTTAATTAAAGTTCTTCTTAGATATAAAGAACATTTTCCTGCTTTTTTAAAACGATAATTATATTATAAACTCGGCTGACATCGACACTTGTGAAAAAATTGTAATGTTTTGGTATATTTTTTTAATGCAACTAAAACTTTTAGTCATGTTTATAAACCTACCTCAAACCAATTTATTCGTGAAGCTGTTAATCTCACCGGTGCTTTTAATAAATTTTCGGATGCCGCTTACGTGAGTTATTTTTGTAATTTTATGAAGGAAAAGTTTTTAAAATATTATGCCATGCACATATTCCGCATATTTATGGTATTGCATTTATTCTCGATCCTCGTTTTAGACTTTGTTCTTTGGAAGAATGTTTGAAGTTCTATTATCGTGCTTTTTTGGTGAATTTTCAATGTATTGATGAAAACCTCATAGATCCGAAACAAGAATACAACGAGGTTAGTACATTATTTTATGCCTTATTTAATGAGTTTCATGCACAATATGGCAATCCCCCCCCCCCCCTTCGACATGAACATCTTCATCTAAAAAAAATCAATTTTAAATCTGCATTTGGCAGTCTTATGAAAAAAACTAAAACAACCCCCGCTACTGAACAAAGCTCAGTTAATGAGATTGCTTTGTATTTAACATATGACGTTGATTTTGAAGAAAATGATGACTTTGACATTCTAAAGTGGTGGAAGGAAAAAGAAAGAATGTTCCCGATTTTAGCAAAGATGGCTAAACAAGTGCTATCAATGCCGGTTTCAACAGTTGCCGTGGAACAAGAATTTAGTTTGGCCGGCAACGTACTAACGAAATCTAGAACGAGATCGAGCGCAAACTCTCTTGAAACGCTTGTTGCTACCACGATTGGTTGAAGACCCAACGTAGAACTCAAGAAATTAACATCATGATATCGAAAGACTTTATGGATGAATCAACAACCGAGTGTGGCTCTACCTATGCCGGAAATTCTGATTGATTAGTATTTTACAATTTATTATAAAATGTATTTCATGTTTTAATTTTCCCTTCAATTCTCAATTGTAATTTGTATACTTGTAGTTCATATTTCAAATAAATATATGTTCGTTTTTTATATGTAGCACTTCTTAAATTAATTAATAAATTTTACAAAATGTATTTTTCTCAATTCTCAAATGTAGTTCCTATTTCAAATAAATGCACTTGAACTCTTGAAGTTTGTTTATAATATGCAACACGTGTATAAATAAGTACCAAAAACCAGAAAAAAAAATTGGAAATTGACCCGACACCGGCCATAGCACGGGCCGGTCCCGGGCTTCCTTCAAAAACGCTGAGGCCCGACCGGGCTTAGGCCCGGTCCGGGTCCGACCCGATTCCATGACTACAATAAATATATAGAAAAATGATTATAATAACACTTCTTTCTCCCAGAGCCATAAAGCTTCCTTAGATTGCTGGTTGCTTGGGTGGCAGAGCTCTTGAGCTACGACGATGACTTCGTCTTCAATGTCGACGACGGAATCGCAGATGACTGTAAATGCGATTTTTTTCCGGAAGGGATGAATGATCCATATTTTGTGCGTGTAGTTGGTAAAAAGAAAGTACAAAAGAAAGGACAAAACAAGAAGGCGCGATAGAGACCATAAATGCTTGTCTGAAAGAAGAATGAAGTGGGGTAGAGGCTGGGAGAGAAGAGAGGAGAGAAGAATGAAGTGGGGTAGAGGCTGAGGGAGAAGAGAGGAGAGGCATAAAAAGAACAGGTGAGAAATGGAAAAAAGTAAAAACATTAAAAACAATAAAATTAGTTATTTATGCGCAAAATCCTTTCTAAAAATAAATTTAATTGCTAAATAATTAAAAAAATGTTTTTTGTATGGGTTAGAAATCTTATCAGAGTTACAAAATTATTTCAATTTGTCTGAGAGTGGATTTTATTCCTGCATAATTCTAATACAAAGAGTTTAAAGCTTTTTTAAATGACAATAGATTTTAGTGCGTTAAACTCGGATCATATGTTGGGAAACCCCACTTTTAGCTTAAAATAACGTGTTTGCTGGGACGGGTTTGAGTGAAAGTTTTTTCAGTCTTAACCTGGTTACACTTGACCTTAGGTTTACATGTAAGAATGGTTCATCCATGTTCGTACATGGAAACTAGTCAACACGCTAGGCTCCATAACTTTAACGCTTTATTGTTTTCAGTAGTGGAATTCTTAACATACACATTAGAGGATGAAGGAGAACTTTTTTTTTTCATTCGTTCATAAATCCGAGTAGCAGTTTTCCTCAAAGCATCATTAATTTTTCAGAACTCAAGCCATACTTTCTAGATTTCACTAACAACCATTGAAGAATCCTAAATGGACTGAAGCCATTCCTCCATACCCACTGCCATGAAAAAATCCCAAAGCTTCCTTGTCAATATCATCAAACCCCTTTTCTCGAGCTCGAGTAGAGGTACGTTTTCTGCTCGTGCAATTGCTTTGAGTTTATCAAGTGATTCGGGGTTCTTGTTTTTTTTCCTTCTTTAATTAAATTGCTATTTATTTGCTCAGCTTCTTTTTACCTTTCATTTTCTTCCCTCTTATGCATTATTTCGACAATTCATAAGGTTCAGGTCAAGACGGCTTGGAGAGAATTGCAGAACAGGAGCAGAAGCAGTTCCAGTTCGAAACCCTAGTCTCTGCAACCAATAATTTTCATCTCAGTAACAAGCTCGGGGAAGGTGGTTTTGGTCCAGTTTTTAAGGTAAAAGACAAAATTTTCCAACTTCTGATATTTTGGAATCCTGAAAAGCTCATGGATTGTGATAAAACTATATTTGGATATACTATTCTGATGCAAAACTGGAAATCGAAAAAGTGTATTGATCTTTGTAGGGAAGATTGAGGGATGGGAGAGAAGTAGCTGTTAAGAAGCTGTCACAGAGCTCAAGACAGGGAAATAGAGAGTTTCAGATGGAGGCCAAGGTATTGGCTCGCGTTCAGCACAGAAATGTGGTGAATTTGCTTGGATACTGTGTTCATGGAGCAGAGAAATTGCTTGTTTACGAGTTTATGTCAAATGAGAGCCTTGACAAAATTCTCTTCAGTAGGTTCTTCTCCTTCTTAGAACTTGATTATGGGCCTTGATGTCTTGTTTTTTTGTGAGGTTTTGCATTGCTAGAACATTGACGAATTAACAGCTACCCTATACTTTTTCTTGAAATTCCCTTAACAAGTTCTATTCTATGTTATTGCTTATTTAATATCCCTTGGACAAAATTTGTTAGTTTTCAATTTTATGGCGTACATGTTACCAATTGGTAGTTGTGTTACTTATCGGTCATGACCAGTTGACTTTTGTTAATTGTGCTAGTAGCACGTTTTTCCTAAAATTTAAAAATTTACATTTATGTCTGACAGGTATTCAGTTAGTAATATTCAAGGAGTTTATGTACTTCATAACCTATCTGCAGAAGGAATGGATGATGAAATGAGTTCTACTCAATCATATTTTGGAGCCAATTGAATGCATTCCAAACTGAGTTCATGATAGACCTGCTACTGAATTTCCCTAGATACAGTTGTGTCGCTTGGGGAGAATTGTGGTGGGATGGATAAAGAACTCATCTATATAAATTGTCACACAATTTTTTCCCATTTGTAAAAAAAGTTTTTTGCCAAAATTGGGCTGGGCTCGGTCAAAAGTTGGCCCTTCTTGGCTACGCCCATGCTTAGATAGATATATTTAGAACTTGATTTGTTAATACTTTACTAGTTGCTTCAGAAGTTTGAAGGAATTTGAACATAGTGGTTGTTGAGCTGTTTGTAAAGTTTTTTTTTATTGACAAGAATGCTCTTCATCCCAGAGTCTGGTAAAAGGGGCATGCTTGACTGGGAAAGAAGGCATGGCATAATTACTGGCATAGCCAAAGGCTTACTATACCTTCATGAAGACTCACATATCTGCATAATCCACCGTGACATTAAGGGTAGCAACATCTTACTTGACGATAAATGGATGCCAAAAATTGCAGATTTCGGAATGGCCAGACTCTTCCCCGAAGATCAAACACATGTCAACACCCGTGCGGCCGGCACCAGGTATGTTCCCTTATAGTGCTTGTTCTACTATGTTAGATTCCCACATTGGGAAAATTAAAGACACAATGATGAGGTGCTAAGACTTTGGGTTGAACTAACTAAAGATTCAATTTAATACTTCCTCCTTTCTTGTTTAGTTGCAACACTTTCATTTTCATGTTTTCCAATGCACAACTTTGACCATTGTTATATTTCATTGATTATTTGTAAAAAAAAAGATTCTGAAAATTTAACATTAGAGAAATTTAACAGTATTTTTCAAAAATTAAATTTCTACAGAGTACTACATTAATAAATAAAATATAGTCAAAGCAGAGCATGAGAATAGTGCAAAATTCAACATGTTGCATCTATGTAGAAATGGAGGTACACTTTTAATATAGTTTGGCCCAAGTTCCTTAGGCCCTGTTGAGTGACCCTAACCCGATAATGAATCTTGTCATGATACAAGACTAGACTAATTGAATGTTTGTAGAAACCTTAATTTATTTGAAGACTTGGAACAGTGGGTACATGGCGCCAGAATATCTCATGCATGGACACCTATCTGTGAAGGCAGATGTATTTAGCTTTGGTGTTGTGGTTTTGGAGCTGATCAGTGGTCAGAAGAATTCAACCTTCAATCAAGATCCGGGTTCCCAAAACCTACTTGAGTGGGTATGAATCCAATGACCCATATTTTGACTTATGTGGCCTTCTGTGCTACTTTTTTAGTTCCATCCTTTCTACTGTGGTGCATCTTCACATATTTAGTAGATATTATAGTTTCAAATTTTATTAAATACATCTATTTAGCATTGTCCAGAAAGGCTGGAATTTGATGTGCTGTTTTTTGGTATTGGAAATAGTGCACATAAATCATACTACATAGTACATATCTAGAGTATATAATGCATTGTTGGTAGGATACTAGCATATATTTTCAGCATGACAATCTCGACAAGAACTTAGGACATACTACGTACTTGTTATGATTTTCTAATAGGCACTAAATATCAGATCCCATTTGTTTAAGGGTGGATTTGGCTGAAATGAATTAAGTTACTATAATTGCAGAAGTTGCTTAATCATAAAAAAATGTGGATAAAGATGCCTTTTCATTTGCTCAACTTCACTAAATTCATTATTACTTTTTCATTATCAAATATATAAGCCAATTCTCAACCCATGTCGACGGATAAGTTAGTGTTTGGTAAAAAATACTCCGTATTAATAATGCTGATAGAAAGCAATAAGAGGTCTCTGAACGGGCACTCAGTTCTTGAATTTTATACATTTCCTTCTGAGCAAATATTTAGAAATGACAAGAGTATGTTGTTGAATTTATATATCTTCTGTTTTCTTGTATAAAAATAATGCCTTCTGTAATTAATGCTCTACCCCCAGAAATGCTCTCCTCCCAATCACAAGTGGAATTCTGATTACAAGACAGAGACCCAGGGTTACAAGTGGGCTTTATGGTGTACTTTGGGTTGGGTGTTTCTTTAAAAAAATGTTCTCCCCGTCACTGAGAGCTTAAGTTGTCCCACTTCCTCATGTTGCTTTAATTTTTTGTATAATTTTGTTTTTATTCCTTTTAGCTCTTTAAACATTCTTCTGGATTAAGACACTTTTTTTGTTAACTTCTAAAATTTTACATTATACTTCGTATGACAGTAAATCACTAATTCCACTGAATATCTCTATTTGAAAATCATTACTAACCACCAGAACTTAACATATTATCAGTTAGATTGTTGGTTTGGAACATTGGAGGTTTCAAAGTGAAGGGAAGAAAAGGGAAAGATTAATTTCTATTTAACTACGTAGTAATACATCTCTATTTGTTTGCTTTAGACTACATATAACCATATGATGAAGACCATGCATTTCTACATAGCTTTTTTATCTTATACTCTATTTCTAAAAATCTAAGTGTCGAAATTTTTAATAGATACATAGTGTCCCTCCCTTTTCCCCCCTCCCTGAGTCCTGTAACCAAACAGGCCGTGAAAAACATAATCCTACATTATTACCTACATTTATAAATCAAATACAAGCTCAGTTTGTAGTAAACTTTTACATCACTGCAGGTATACAAGCTCTACAAGAAGGGGAGATGCTTGGAGATAATGGACCCAGTGTTGTTGCAGTCTGCCATCAAGGAAGAAGTGACAATGTGCATACAGATTGGTTTGCTATGCACCCAAGCTGATCCACAGCTACGGCCCACCATGCGACGTGTGGTGGTCATGCTGTCTAAAAAGCCAGGCAGTCTTGATGAAGAACCAACAAGACCAGGATACTTGGGGTCTAGGTACAACAGAAGACACCACCGGCCTGCCATAACATCCTCAAGCGCATCATATTCTGGTACATTTGGGTCCACCATTGATAGCGTCAGCCCTAGTGCAAGCATAACAACTACTCGTACAGGCCCCACCAAATTAGAGCGTGGGAAATATCCTATACGAGAGTGGTCTCCACTTAAGTAGAGTGTAGTTATAGCCTCATATTGCTTCATTCTTTCGTGTATATGGTGTTTATATTGTTATTTAGGCATGCGAATTCTTTATTTAATCTAGAGCTGAATGCCTGTGAATGTGCGGAACTGGTCCTTAGTTATTTGGATCACAGTTAGACGAAAACTTGTTAGAGACTTAGAGCTTATTTTTCAAGTTCATTGAAATAAATGAACCAGAATACCAAACTATAGGTTAATGATGTTGGGTTTGTAGTTTGGAGCTCGCTCGTAAATAGAAAACAAGTAGTCCCACATGAATGGAATTTGTGTGCGAGGTGTAGTAATCTGTCATTATGAACCTGTGATGTTTTGGAATTCTAGGCCATACTAATAATGCTCTCTAAAGATGCCATAACTCCTAAGTAGAGAGTAGAGACTGGAGAGTACAAAAGGCGAAGATGAAAAGGATGCAGACTCAATGGTCTAACAACATTATATCTATGAATGATAGTTTGTACCAATAGTTTATGTCAATATACTCCGTATTATATGTATAAGAACTTTGTACATTGTTGTTAAAAATGGTACCTTACTCTTAACATAGCTTCTTTACCCTTTGCAATTTTTGCATGCGGTCACATATTTTTATCCCATAAGGTCAATTGTTTTTAACATACCAGCTTAAAAACTCCCCCACAGTTACTTAGCTTTAGGTCAAATAGATAAATGAAGTATCTTAAAGTTTGCTTCAAGTTCTTCACAAATGGCTACAGAAGGTTGGAACTTGGAATGTTCGAATTGCCACCCGGAATCTTTGGAACCAAACAATTATACATTAAATGACTATAAATCCAGCAATTACCATGACCTCGTCAATCGTCATTTCATACGTTTTATCTTTACTCAGCAAAGCAACAAATTAGATTAGATATAATCCATATGGAATTATGTTAGAGTTCAGAAGTTTGTATTTTTACGTGCGATGGGGGTTAAAAGATTTCCCTTTGGAAATTTTATTTGTTATGAGTATATGTTAATAATTATTCTCTATCTCTAATTCCCAAATTTAATGACAGTTCCTTATTTAATTTATGGATACACGAAGACATGGACGGAGCAAGGATATTGGGCCGGACTGGACGGTACAAAGAATATTTTTGAATTTTTTTATATAGGATTCTTTAAATTTGAGGTGGGGCGGGGCCTAGGTTACCTCCCCGGCTCCCTTAGCTATGCCCCTGCATGAAGAGACGACACAACCTTCTTCAGCTCAGCCACCAGGGGAATAGAGGGAAATAGTTTGGTCATGTTTAAGTTTAACTAGACTACTTTTTCGCTGCATTATTAGACTTTGAGTACTTTATTACTGAACTGAAGCAATCATGGATCATAGACAATAGACATGACAGATTTAGGTGCAAGCCAAACCTCAAAATGTAAGCAATTCTTCGGTTTTTGAAGTTCTTAATCCAGAAACCATTACTTGAAGTGTAATAGTGGAAGTACAATAAGAAAATATTATGCTTTTCTTGTTGACTATATATAAGCGCATATTCGATGGCTGTAATTCAGGTATAACCGCACAAGCAATATAGGAATATGTGATTAGATGTTTTTCCATTTGTTACTCTGGATAACTTATCATTTATCAAGGTTATGTGTTATGGAATTAGTTAAATTATACGGAGTACTTTTTTCATAAGTTTATTTTGTGATCTTTCAGCAAAAAAACACCAACTCATACATTTAAGATACATTTTACAGCATCCTTAAATCAAGCATTCAAGTGGGGTTTCGAGGACTGTAATCTTTAACTCAACTAACAAATACGTAGTAGCGGTTTCTCCAAAGTGGGGTTTTCTACTGTGTAATTTTTAGATATTAAGGATGTTTTTACTTGTAATCTGTCCCAGATCACACCAGATTAGATCAGATAATTACAAAAATACAAAGAAACCAGACCAGACCAGCAAATTACAGGCTAAGTAAAAACATCCTAAATCCCGTTAATGAAAGTCTACAAAAACTGAAAACCATTTTTGAGCCTAACAAATCTAGTTATTCCATCATTTTGAGCTTCGACATAGAGATGAAGAAGACCAATCTGTTTTGAAGAGATGAGAACTACCACTGGTCCACTGAGGCCTATAGTGTTTGGGGAAATTTTTTACTCATTTTATTTTTCAGTCTGAGGGTAACATTGTGTTTGGGGAAAAATTGAGGGATAAAAATTTTCTCATTTCATATACATTACTATACTAGAACTGATGAGGCCAATCTGCAGAGTCACGTAATTTTAAAAAAAATTAGGCACATTTCAACACAATATTTGATGGACTCACATATAATATGTGCCCATACACGTATAATAATTTTATAAAGAAATGTGTGCATGTATCAAATAATATTTTCTGTGAGAATAATAAACAGGCTTAATCAGACTGGTAGCCCTGAGAGTATATTTATAATAAATAAGTTGCCAAATACAATTAGGAAACTAACTAATAATTAATTCTACACTATTACACCCCATCAATCTATGCAGGAGGAACAATGCGTAGATTGTCTCGTAAAAATAAAAACTGCTGAGGAGCCAAACTCTTGGTGAAAATATCAGCCAGCTGAAACTTCGTTGGAACATATTGTACTAAGAGATCACCATGAGCCACACGTTCCCGAACAAAGTGATAATCAATGTCAATGTGCTTGCTGCGAGCGTGCTGGATGGGATTAGCAGATAATTATGAGGCTGATACATTATCACATAATAGACGAACAGAGCTATGAATAGGAAAGCCGAGTTCGAATAAGATGGAGCGAATGTGTAATGTATCATGAACTGTGTATGCAATGGCTCTGTATTCAGCTTCAGTGGACGATCTGGAGACAGTGGGTTGTTTCTTGGACCGCCAGGAGATCAAATTAGGACCAATAAAAACAACATAACCAGATGTAGAGCGACTACTATCAGGACAACCAGCCCAATCAGCATCAGAATAGGCCAGTATAGAGTGCGGACAAGCGGAAGGCTGGAGATGTAAACCGTGAGTAATCGTGCCCTGTAGATACCTGAAAATTCTCTTTACAGCCAACATATGTGAAGTACGAGGAGCATGCATAAATTGAGACACCAAATGAACAGCATATGTAATATCAGGTCTAGTCATAGTTAAATACTGTAATGCACCTACCATACTCCGATACTCCGTAACATCTGCAAGTAACTCACCATCAGTGAGAGATAACTTAGTTCTGCTAGGTAATGGTGTGCGAACTGACTTAAGAGTGTGAAGATGAAAGCGGTTAAGAAGATCTGACACATATTTGGCCTGAGATAAAAATAAACCAGAAGAATTTCGCACAGCCTGAACCCTCAAGAAAAAATGAATATCCCCTAAATCTTTCATAGCAAAATATTTCCCTAAAAGAGAAATAAAGTTACTAATAAGTTTAGAGGAATTGCCAGTAATAATAATGTCATCCACATATAGTAATAAATAAATTATATGAGTAGCCTGGCGAAAAATAAACAAGGAATTATCAGCACAACTACACACAAAACCATGAGTCAAAAGAAAGCTACTGAACCGATGAAACCAAGCCCGTGGAGCTTGTTTAAGACCATAAATGGCCTTGCGCAAGCGACAAATATGATTGGAAAATTGAGGATGAATAAACCCAGGTGGTTGACGCATATAAACTTCCTCTGTGAGATGACCATGAAGAAAAGCATTTTTAACATCCAACTGACGAATAGGCCAATTATATGAAATAGCCAAGGTCAAAACAATCCGAACAGTAGTGGGTTTGACAACAGGACTAAATGTTTCAGAAAAATCAATCCCCGCCTGATGTTTAAACCCTTGGGCAACCAGACGTGCTTTATGTCGTTCTATAGACCCATCAGAAAGATATTTAGTTTTATAAATCCATTTAGACCCAACCACATTTTTACTAGAGTCAAACGGCACTAATTCCCATGTGTTATTAGCAATAAGTGCATTAAATTCCTCAGCCATTGCAGCTCTCCATTTAAGATCTTTATTAGCCATAGAAAAGCAAGTCGGATCAGGAATCAAAATCGCAGTGTTTAAATTAAAAATTGTTTTGAGTTTAAAAATTCCTGATTTAGACCTTGTTTGCATAGGATGAATATTTTTAATGACCAAATTATCGGAGACATGTACACTACCACCCTCGGCATCGGTCCTGGACGATGAACCAAGCTCGGTAGAGCTGCCCTGGCCAGCAGCTGCCGGTGGCACGCTACCAGACCGACTCTCGGTCATGGAGGTGTCCGGCGACAAGGACTGCTGCCCGGAGGTGTCGGACTCAGCTGTTTGCTGGCCATAGGTGTCCAATTCCGGCGAGGGGTCCACTAGTGGTGATAATGCACATGTGCCCGAATGAAAAACTTCCGGGGGCAGTAGCGGAACAGTAGCGGTCGGCAACAGTGTAGAGGAACAGAAAAGAGAAAGGGGACAAGGCTGGAAGGATGATGACTCAGTTGGCCGAAAAGACACTAAGGTTGAATAAGGAAAAATATTTTCATGAAACCGAACATGGCGACTGATGTAAGTTTTACCAGTCCGAGGATCAAGACAACGATACCCTTTATACTCAGAGGCATATCCCAGAAAAACACACTGACCAGAACGAGGAGAAAGTTTATTGGCTGAAGTGGCAGCAAAATTAGGATAACAAGCACATCCAAACACACGCATAAAAGAGAAGTCAGGAATCTGGTGAAATAATTTTTGATATGGAGAAGAACCAGTGAATTTGGTGGAAGGCAAGCGATTAATAATATAAGCAGCAGTCAAAATAGCTTCAACCCAAAAACTGGCTGGTAGACCGGCATCAATAAGCATCGTGCGTGCTAACTCAAGTAAGTGGCGATGTTTACGTTCAGTAAACCATTCTGTTGAGGAGTGTCAGGACATGATTTTCTAAAAAGAATGCCATTAGAATTAAAAAATGACCGCATACTTAAATTATCAGACTCACCCCCTCCATCACTTTAAAAAATTTTAATTTTATGATCTAATAAATTTTCCACCAGACACTTGAAAGATTTAAAATGATTAAAAACTTCGCTCTTACGACGCATGGGATATATCCAAGTAAAACGAGAGAAGTCATCAATAAATGAGACATAATACTTAAAAACCAGAAGCAGATAAAATCGGGGATTACCAAACATCCGAATGTATTAAAAATAAAGGTTTACTAGCACTATGAAAAACATCCTGAAATGGTAATCTCTGAGATTTACCCAAACGACACGACGAACAATCATGATTAAAAGAAGACAAACTACATAGTTGACCCGTCTTCTTAAGACCATCTAAAACTCTACTGCCACAATGTCCCAAGCGATGATGCCACAGCGGTCCAGGCGCCGCGCTAGAGACTAAAGCCAAAGGTGGTGAAGGGGATAGGCGAATGGGGTAGAGACCGGAGCCGCTACTGGAAGCCTGAAGAAGAGTTGCCCCCGTGGTTTTGTCCTTTAGAAAAACAGAATTTTTATCAAATATCACCACGCAATTATTGTCAGAACATAGCTTTTGAATGGATAATAAATTATATTTAATATGAGGAACATGAAAAACAGATTTTAAATAAAGAGGCCTTGACAAGGAATTAATGGAAATATTGCCAATATTTTTTATGGGTAAATTTGTTCCATTAGCTACAGTAACAGTAAGTGGTCCGGAATAAGCAGATTTATTAACAAATGTACCTTCCTGAGGAGTCATATGCGCGGAAGCACCGGAGTCTGGGAACCAGATAGCGTCATTAGTATCACCCACGGGTGCAGCAAGAGCAGGAGCAGATGGTTGTGAAAAACGAGACGGACAGGAAGCACCAGAATGACCTGGTGAATAATAAATCTGACAAACAACCGGCGGGGGAATAGAACCAAATTGTCCATCAACTAAAGGTGAGCCCGCATAGCTATGATTAGTACCAGGAATAAAATAGGGATGCGTATGTAATGATGAAAAAACCGTATTACATAGAACTGAACCTGGACGCCCATGAGGAGGAGTTGGCGGATGATAGGGTTGCGGCTGAAAATACCCCCCTTGGGGCTGCTGTCCAGGCCGTGGCTGGTAGTAGCCGAGCTGCTGGCCGTACCCGGGAGCCACGTAGTTCGGCTGGTGCTGCTGACCGCATCCTCGTCCTCGGCCGCGGGTGCCTCTGCCACGCTAACCACGTCGCCCTCATCCCCGATTATACTGATTGCCACCTCGCGGATCATGTCCAGGAGCTGTCGGGGGCCGCGGGCTGAGCAACAAAAGCCGCATGGGATGACGCCTCCTGAGAGCGAAGATAAAGAATGCGTTGCTCTTGCTCAACCAGCCGTCTCCGTAGCTTATCAAAAGTGAGTCCCTCCGGAAAAGAAGTTAATGTGGTAATTATAGACTCATAATCAGGACCAAGACCGAGAAGTGTTTGCTCAATTATGTCTTTCAGGGAGACCGGTGAATTAATCGTGGCAAGGGCATCAATAATTTTCTGAATTTCACGCATGTATTGCTCCATGGTTTGATTTTCTTTCTTTTTAGTATTTATTGAACATGCGTTTTAATTCCATAGAACGAGCCATGCTGGCAGCCATAAATCTAGATTCCAGTCGTTCCCAGATGGTAGCAGAACTTTGAAGTGTATGAACTTCAACAAGTATATCACGAGATAAAGTAGCAAACAGCCAAGAACGAACTGTTTGGTCTAACTTTAACCAATAATAATACTCGTTGTTCACAACTTCTCTACGATTAGCATCAAAAATAAATTGAGGAGGAGCAGTGATAGTACCATCTAGGATGCCCATGAGACCGTGAGATACCAAGAACGATTCAAATTGGGTGCGCCAGGGCAGATAATCTTCAACTGCATCAAGCTTGGTGGTAACAATGTTCGTAATATTGGGAGCCGAAAAACCCATAGCCTATGCAATTGCCTCCAGAGAACTAGTGCGGGCTGCTGCCGGTTGGCCTATCAGTGAAACCGTAGGCGGCGGCGCTAATCCTTGCACTCCAGAAAATGTGGGACCGCCAAAAAACATCCGGGAGGATGATGATGCCGGAACCGACTGTGTGGCCGAGTTCGGACCGGTCGAGTGAGTGGCAGTAACCGGAGTAGACCAATCAAACACCGGTGGAACCCAAACCGAGGCATCAAAAGTCGGGTTGCTCACCGGAAAAGATGCTGAATACGTCGGGTGCAAGACAGTGGACGCCGAGCCAAACGAGAGAGAGAACGAAGCAAACGAAGTAGAGAAAGCTGCCGGCATGGTGACGGGCGCTGCCGTGGTGAGAGGCGCTGCCATCGTCGGAGTTTGTGCGGCCGTTGTATTCGGCGCGGTGGTGGCGGTGGTTTGTCCAGCGGCGGCGGGCGAAGCCATAAGGACCGAAAAAAAATTAGGGTAAAGGGATGACTCTTGATACCATGTGAGAATAATAAACAGGCTTAACCAGACTGGTAGCCCTGAGAGTATATTTATAATAAATAAGTTGCCAAATACAATTAAGAAACTAACTAATACGAAGTAATTAATTCTACACTATTATTTTCATCTAAAGATAAGGGATGTAGAGCCAATAAGGTATATTTATAATAATTTTATAAAATATATTCTATTTTATGAAAGACTCGTTTTTTAATTTTGTACAACAAATTGTGTAAGATTTAAAAGAAGTAAGGTTGTATTTATTTTTCTGCTATATTTTATGAAACATTATTTTAAATTATAAAAAAATTACAATGTTTTATTTATTTTATTAATAAAGTATATTAAAATATACTTGTATAAGTTTTAAATAGCTAAGTTCTTTCTCTAGGGTTTGACGGAAAGCGCAGCTTGTCTACGATAGGGTTTGTGGTGCCACAATCTCTTACAATCTCTTTTGACGGTGTGGCTAGATTTTGATCGGTTGTTTCTTTTTGCGATTGCAACGAAGGGGAAGAATGGAGGAGGTGGATGCAAGGTTGATGTGGAGCTCAGCTGGTGTACCAGTTCCCTCTGAGAGAGGGCGTGCGGGTTCAAACAGAAAGGTGGGCTTTGGCGTCGCCGATGTGGTTGATTGGTCGAGTGGACCAGGGAGCGGTTGTGAGGCACAAGGGTGGGATGGGGGCTGCGGACAAAGGCAAAATTGTTGACCCGACCTCTTCCTGAATCACCGCCATGGAGTGAACGTGTGTCTAGGGCGGTTTGGAAAAAGAAGATTCAAGTTTGTTTTATTCTTATTTCAAGTTTTATGTTTCTTTCGTTAGACGATTTATCTGGCTCTGTTTGTGTTTGTGATAGTTTTGAAATGTCTAATTTAGTTATGATCAAAGATAATTGCCTCGAAACTCCCATATGATCACGAAAAAGCTTTACTCAATTTTGGGTAAACTTTTCTATATCTGATCACGGACAAAGAGGATCATTTGATTCTTATGAGTCTAATAAAGTGGTGAAGAGTACGGTGACCTTAAAAGTCTATGAGAACTCTTTGTTGCCTATTTGGTGGTCAGTGATTCGTGTTGCTGCTGCAGATGTGATCGTCTCAGAGTCTGATCATAGGATGTCTCTTGAGTCTAGATGTACTAACTTGTTGATGGATATGTTGTGATTTTGGGGCTATTGGTTGATTGCAAATTTTGATGCATTTCGTATTTTAATACGGAGTATAAGCCTATTTTTCATTTTAAAAAAAACTTTGGGAAAACTGTCAAGTTGGTTTTCGTACTTTCATGAAAAAGTCAATTAGGTCCTCGTACTTTTAAAAAAATCAATCAAATCCCCGAATTTTGTAAAAACGTTCAATTGAGTCCATTTGTAGGTTCCTTGCCATGTTAGTAGGTCACCCGCTGACGTGGCACGCATGTGTTAGCCCAATCAGCAATAACCTTGCTGACGTGGCACACATGTGGAAGTCCGATCAGCCATTTGTTGTTGACGTGGCGCACACGTGGACCGCCATATGTGCGCCACATCAGCGGGTGACCTGGTGACATGGTAAATGACCTGCAAATGTACTCAATTGAGCATTTTTACAAAGTTCAGGATTTTGATTAATTTTTTAAAAAGTACGAGGACCTAATTGATTTTTTCATGAAAGTATGATTACCTAAATTAACAGTTTTCCCAAAAAACTTTTACTGCATCTGTCCCATTCAAAGGTTCCAAACCACTGTACACATGGTCAACTCAAATCATTCTCAATCTTTTGTTTTACATATCAAATTTCTATCAAATTAATTTTTTTTATCTTGCTTTGTAAAAATTTTAATGTAGTTTCTGAATATATAAATTTTATCCACTAAAAATAATCAGAGTATGAACAGAGATTAAGTTACTTTATCATCGATCAGAGTTGAACCATAGTCAGACGGAGGGAGTAAATAGTTTGACATATTCAATCAGGTGGATTGCTAATATATTTTCATATTCATATAATTCGAGTAGATTTAGAAGCTATTCTCTTCACCTAATCTGAATGTTTCTGATCTGAATTTTTTAAGTTCTGATCTGATCTGAATGTTTCTGATCTGATCTGGTCTGATCCGAATCTTTCTGATCTGGTCTGATCTGATCTGAATGTTCCTGATCTGATCTGAATGTTCCTGATCTGGTCTGAATGTTTCTGATCTGATCTGAATCCTTCTGATCTGATCTGAATCCTTATGATCGATCTGAATCCTTCTGATCTGGCCTGATTTAAATATTTCTAAAATTATAATTATAATTTTAATTTTTATTATAATAATTAGAAATGTAATTACACATATATAATTTAAATATAATTATAATTATACTCATAATTATAAAAAAATTATAATTATAATTATAATAATTATAATAGGTATAATTATTATTATACGTATTACACTAGTTATAAATATAACTATAATTAGAGGAAGCGGCCCAGCTCAGCTGGTCGCCGACTCACTCTCCCCTATGGGAGGTCTCGGGTTCAAAACTCAATAGGGTGAGTTTCAACCTAGTTACTTCAGGGGGCCCCCAGACCCCCTCCCCCAGAGGTCTCCTAGAGTAAACAAAAAAAACCTATAATTATAATTGTAATTATATTTTTAGTTATGATTATTTCTATAATTATAATTTTAATTATAATTATAATATTTATTTCTATAATTTTAATTTTAATTACTCTGTGTAATATAATAATAACAAAAAAATACTAATAACAATAACAACAACCATAATAGTAATAAGACTAATAATAATCATGATAATAATAATTTTCATAATAATTATAATAATCATAGTAATCATAGTAATGATGATGATGATGATGATCATAATAATAGTAATAATAATAATAATAGTAATAATAATAATTACAATAACAATAAGAATAATAATAATAAAAAATTAATAATAATAATAATAGTCATAATAATAGTAATAATAATCATAATTACAATAAAAATAAGAATAACAATAATAATAATAATAATAATTATTATTATTATTATTATTATAATTATTATTAATATTATTATAATTATATTATAATAAAAGAGATAAATCATGTCTGAACTTTTCTGATCTGATCTGAATGTTCCTGATCTGATCTGAATGTTCCTGATCTGATCTGAATGTTCCTGATCTGATCTGAATGTTTCTAATCTGATCTGAATGTTTCTGATCTGATCTGAATGATTTTGATCTGATCTGATCTGATCTGATCTGAATTTTTTTGATCTGATCTGATCTGAATAAAATAAGAATAAGCAATAAGCAATAAAATAAGAATAAGGAATAAGTAATAAGAATAAGATTAAGCTTCTCAGTCCATTAACTCCTTCCACACTCATGATGTAACCGGGTAAGCTTGAAATACAAGTGATTACTGCTAAAAGAATCGGATCTGGAAGACTGGAATTACGTGGTACATAGGGACAGAAATGTAACTGCACATCCATCATCGGAAATTTTAAATCAGACAAGCACAGCCACGTCACCGATCCTACAAACATATCCATATCCTCGCGCTCACCGTCCAATTCAAAACGGCAGAAATCACTTTTCTACCGTCCGATCTCCTCTTTTATCCGCTCGTAATCTTCCCCTTTTAAAAACCCCTCTCACCCAAATCTCTCCATCCAACAACTCTGTCCTTTCCCATTCCCCCCCTCACCACTCGATCGCCGCCTACCGTTTCTGTTTTGGAATTCGAAGCATCCATGGCCGCCGCCGAAGACCAGCAACCGGAATCTTTGCCGGATTATCCTCAGGTCCTTAAATCTCTCAATCCGGCTTTTAATTCTGTGATTTCTAATGTTTAATCGTATGATTCTACTGCGAATTTGTGCTAATTTTGTTGTTTTCTCCCATCCAGATGATCATGGCCGCGATTGAGGAGTTGAATGAGAAGGACGGATCTAGCAAAGACGACATTTCGAGGCACATAGAGACCGCAAAAGGCGGCGTTCCTCCGTCTCACCACGCGCTGCTTATTCACAGCCTCGAAAGGATGATTCAGAGCGGCCAGCTCGTCTTGATGAAGAATAACTACATGAAGGCCGACGCGAATGCTCCGCCGCGCCGAGGTCGCGGCCGTCCTGCAAAGGCTAAGACGGCCTCACCTACTGAAGCACCGGTCTCAGGCCCGCCCCGTCCGCGTGGCCGCCCTCCTAAGGCGCGTGACCCTCTAGCTCCGGAGAGTTCTTCTATGAAAAAGGCATCTGCTTCTATTCCTGGCCGGAAACGAGGAAGGCCGTCTAAGGCTTCCAACGCTGGTGCTGCTGCTGCACCGCCGGCAGCGAGCGGTGCTCCGGTTGCACCCAGAGGGAGAGGGAGGCCGCCGAAGGTGAAGGTGAACCCGGCCATGGCTGCAACAGTTGGAGCATAATAATGATACTTGTTGAAATAAAAGTAGCTTTAGTGATCAGCTCGTATTATTCTGTCTTTTTTTGCATTTAGTCCTTGTGTTTTTGTTTAATTTAAATGTAGCGCCCTGTTAAGTAGAGATCCATGTATGTATATGTCTGTATGAGGCAAACTGAGTCATCGGCTTTATAGGCCATTGCTGTTTATCACTGCTCTTCCTTTTTATTGTTTTGCTCTTTACCTTTTTGGTGAGTGATACTGAGATTTTTTTTTTGAACAAGTGAGTGATAGTGACGATGAAAAATGATTCTCTCTCTGTCCCAATTTGATGATTGCATATTTTCTTTCGGGGCAGTTTCAAATTGATAGTCCCATTTCCCTTTTTGAAAAGAAATATACGGTCCACATTATTTCACTTTTTTTTTACTCAAATCTCAATCACAACTTTTACTTTTTCAACCACTTTTTTTGATTTTTGAGTCCAAAAGAAATGAGATCATCAAATTGGGACCGAGGGAGTATTTGTACCCGAGTTGCAGAATTGGTAGAAACATCCGTTATGTTTTCCTTAAAGTGAATTTTAAACCTAAAATCTTGAAATTAAGAAAAAATTTCAGTTTTGTCCCAAGACTATTATGAGTTTATTTGCAACAGTTTCTGCTTTTAAAAAAATGTTTTTTTTAATGAAATGAGGAGAAGCGATTAAATAAAAGTTGATAGTGTTTGAGAAAAAAGTGATTTTGAAAAGTAAAAGTGGGTAGTGTTTGGTAAAATAAATGCTTTTTGTGTAATAGAAAAAGTAAAAACATTTTGACGCGGAAGCCGAGAAAAATAAAAGTTGTAGTGTTTGAGAAAATAAGTGATTTTTAAAGCCAAAAGCTGAGAAGTGCTTTTTTAAAAAGAGTTGCAAATCAACCCTATGCCACTTATATAAAGACCGTTTGACAACACAATTTTTTGGTTTATTAGGCTTATCACTAGGGATGACAACGGAGCGGATCGGAGATGGTTTTATATATAATCGAACCCATCCCGTTTGGTAATTCCCCCGCCCCATAACTGCCCCATTACCCAACGGGTAATTTTTACCCAAACCATAACCGCCCCAACGGGTAACGGTTATAATCGCGGGTAATCACTTTATTAAATGAGTCATTGATATTTTAATAAAAAATAATATTTTAGAAGGTGAAAAATGACATCACCTAGACGACGTTAGACTCAAACGCCACTTTAAAGCTTCATATATCTATACGACGAGAAAGAAGACAACCTAAATTAATTTGAACCTACAAATACTTAATCTGTAATCAAACAAGGCTATTAAGTTCTATTGAGAACTTTAATTCTTACACTATAGTTAGTACATCTATTATTCATATATACACAATGAACATTAAAAATCTCATCTTTTATTAGTTGTGGGACAAATAATAGATAAAAAAGTAATAAAAATATAACTAAAAATAAACGGGGCGGGTAATGGGGCGGGCATGCATAAAACCGTAACCACCCCGTTATCTGTAAAAACAAAATGAGTATTCCCTGCCTCGTACCCATTACCCGGTCAATGCGGTTTTCCCCATTTTGATCGGGGTGGTTCGGTGAGGGTATCCATCGGATCGGTCACAATTGCCATATCTACTTATCACCCAGTTTTTTCAGCAAACACGTAATTTTTGTTTTCGCGCGCTGAGTTGTGTAATAAGCATAAAAAGTACAGAAAAAGTAAGGTTGAAGTTACTTTTCAGGCTGTATTGGCCGCAGTTACTGTAGATGACCATTTTAGCTATTTTTACATATAATTTTTTCTTTATTTTATTAATAAAATATACTTTTAAAATAATACGGAGTATTTTCTTAAATCAGCAGAATCAGCCAATGCAGCCACTTCAGCTAGAACTTCAGAAATATCAACAGAATCAGCCAAATCAGCCAATTTTGGTGCTACCAAATGGGCTCATTTTTTTTTACCATATTTCCAACTTTGCCACATCTCGTCCCATCGTTTTGTCCCGTTACCATTTGTCGTCTTTCTGGCGAGAACTTCGACAAGTTTAAAATTTAGGTTTAAATCCTCTCCTTAATAGCACTACACTTCTAGAAATGAGTTTCCCGCTCATACAAACTTCTCATATCATCCGTCTGATTCCAATAAAATGAATCGACTGCTTCTAGCCTCGCATTGGAAACCTACTCCTACCTCCCGTTTCTCTAGGCTCTTTCTTCTCCCCAAATGGAAGCAAGGTCTTTGGGAAATCATCTACCTGTACTATCCGCCCGGAAATAGATCGGTCACTATAGCCTTCTTCAACTTCGTTCTTGAACGTTAGGTTCAGCCATCTTTGCTGAAATCAACGTCACCGATATCGTCCGGCCAAAAATCATCCTTAAAAGGTGTTTACTTCAATTTCATTCTTCAGCCATTTTCCAGCATCTATCTTTGCGGAAATCATCCGCCGAAAATGGAGTCAACCATTACAGTCTGTGGAAATATCTTGGCCGAAATCCAGCCAATTCAAACTGACTGGTGAACATATTCTTCTTCCTTCGGAATCATCTTTGTATATGCGTCCATCCCTACAATTTTCTTTCACAAGTACTGCTTAATGTAATTCTACTTTGATTCATACAATTTCCTTCCATCTTCTATTTAGTCACGTGAATAGCCATGTGAATAAACTGATTTATTCACATTTTTTTTTGTGAGAAGTAGATACTTTGATTACAAAGTTTTTGTTATAATTTCTCAATCAACAATTTATGATTATTCTGGAAATGTGAGAAGTAAAGGGAATATTGTTATTACTTAAAACTTCACATTTATGTTTAGTTTTAACTTTTAATTACTCTATGTGCAGCCCCAAATGCAATTAAGGAGCTTCATAACAGTACTCAGTCAGATTGATGTTTTGGAATCAATCTGACATTACATAATATAATTGTTGTTTCTTCATAGTCTCTTTGGTGAAACTATTAGGTAAAAACAGTCCTTGATGAAGTTATATCGCAAAATCAAGCCACACATATTTGGTTTTATTAAACTTTGTGTCAGGTAAGTGCACAATTATATATGGACATAAGGGATACGAATATACGATGGCACATGACTTGAAAACTTATAGGTGGATATATCTAAAGTCTTTGGGACGTTTGCCTATCTCTTTTGGAACGTGGCTCTGGAATGTACACAATTTTGTAAGAACCTGCATAAAATAAATAGGAACCTATTCCAGTAATTTGGACTCTATTACAAATAGGTATCTGGTTTTTTTCCTAGCTTTCCTTTTAATTAGGGGAAAAGAGTACACACCAAAGTAGGGCATCTTACATTTGTTTAAGATTTATGAGGTTTGCTCTCAACCCAGACAATGCCCCTGATAAGTCTTGACTTTGTGCTATCCTGTAAAACCAAGCAATGAGTTTCCCTTCTTTACCATTTGCTTAAAATAAATTAAAATATTGAATAGTTGGTTTTTTCATTTTTTTGAGTTGGACATTTTTTTTAGTTTAATTGTAGGATGCTTAAAATACATTGTTTATGTCTTTTGACCAATGTGTTAAGAATACCTGGAATGCTAATGCTAAGAATATTAATAGAGCAAAGTGTGATGGCAGGGAGTGATCTGAGATGAGCTGAAGGGGTTAGCACCTTGGATGCAAGATTTTCTGGGAGAATAAGTAAATCACAAGCTAGGCCAAATCCCTCAAAATATTAGGGAACTTAGCAACAAATATATTCTACATCTTTGGAACTTCCACCATTAACCTTTAAAGGATTGCAACCTTTCTGCTTTGACTAACGAACTGTCAAATGGAGTGTGCTATTTTAAAACATTAAGCTGTTATATAAGTGAAAAATGAATTTATGTATTACATTAGGGACATCTAAGTTGTTATAGTAAAACAACCTCTTGCTTTGTGTAAATCGATGAAACTATGACAACCTGGAGAAGGGTTCAGAGGTGGCTACTATTGACGTGCAAAAGGGAAATTTCATGTTTTTATTCTTTTTTCCCTTTTTCTTTTTACCCTTTGTTTTAAATGTCATTTGTGGTTGTTTATTCCTCCAAATTCATTCCAGCAACATGATGCTATTAGAGGGCTAGATAGAAATGAGTTTAATACATCTTTCACGTAGAAGGTATTTCTTGAATCAAAATGAATATTCATGGATTGTGATGGACAGTGTACCCGGGGTAGCTTATCTGAGGGGTTATTGTGGGAATAACCTAGAGAGAAGTCAGAGCAAACAAGTAGGAGAGAGAGGCGATTATATTAATGAATTCGAGATGTTCTCCTCCTTTACAATGGGAAAAGGGGGTGCTATTTATAGTAGTAATAAATGCGATGAGAGTACACGTGGCGATGATCTAACGACCGAGGGGTCACCTCAATCGGGTGGCACTGGCAGTCGCATGTGCACCGCATTGAATGCGGTGGGTGGATGTGACGTCGCATTAAATGCGGTGGTTGCTTGTCTCCAAAGGGAATCTTCGATGATTGAACTGCTAGCCGAAGGCTCCCCCGCAGCCGAGGGCTCTGTGTAGCCGAAGGCATGAGAGTGCCGAAGGCTTCCCAGATGCCGAAGGCTCCTGGTAACTGAGTGCTACCGTTTTATGTCATTTTCTTCCAGCAGTTTGGTGCACTTAAATCTGGCTTCCCTGTGTATTTTGGAGCCTTCGGCCAAGGAGGCCGAAGGCACCCTAGTGTGTATTTTGGGCTTCTTTGAGACTTGGGCCGCTGTATTTGGGCCTGAAATGCTCTTTGGGCTCAATGGGCCTATGTAGGAGAAGTAGGAGTCTATGGGCCGGGGGTTCCTGGGCCATATACTCCATCAGATTGCTTCATTATCAAAGTTTTACTCCCTCCGTAACTTTAAGATCTTCTCATTTGAAAAGTAGGTAGATTAAGAATTGTGAAAGAGAATATGAATAATGTGAGGGGAAGATACTGGAATAATGTGATGAATCAACGACTTTCATAAGGTTTTTACAATTTGCATTTTTTACTTTTCTTTCCTTTTTTTTTCTTTGCAGCTTGGTAATCCTGATGAGTGAAGCAGGGATATTAGCAGATGATATAAGCAGTCATTCACATCCGATATGTTATAAGCAGATGATATAAGCAGTCATTTGCTTGATAAAAATAATAATATAAGCAGATGATATAAGCAGTCATTCGCTGGATAAAAATAATAATATGATCAATAATTACGTTTATACCATCATAATATGTTAACATTTATACCATCTTGCACATTTCATCCCGTGCAACGCACGGGTGGAATGCTAGTGAAGTTTAATTTTGTAAAATCAACTCCGTTTTAACTTATTCCCGCGCACCTCCATCTCCTTCTTACCTACCCTTCTTAAATCCTCCTTACATAGAATCGATAACATCATCGTCTACATCTTGTTTCAACCCTAAATCGGTGGCCCGCAACACTCAACTCCTTCGTTTCACCCTATCTTCATTCTCACCACTCAAGCACAAAGAACCCCAACATGTCTACCAGTCATTCTACTTCTTCGAAATCAATAGGTCAGTATGAATAGGTTTTGGAAATGCGTGGGAAGTCATGTAATAAATTTCTTTGAACATTGCTTGTTTTTGGTTATTTGAGCAAATGATTAATCATCAAAATTTATTTGCAGAGATGTCATGGGTGTGGTTTCATGAACTGGTTTGACCTTCCAATGTGCAAGAGGTCATAGAAAATAATTCCTGGGTTGCTGAAAAAATTGAATGGCTATGAAGATCAAATGCAGATATTGCACTTGAAGGTGGAAGAGTTAGAGGCGCATGAAAAGAAGAAATACAAAATGAAAACCAAATCCCCTAAAATCATTCAGATTGTGTGCAGTGTAACAATTGTTGTTGTGTTTGTATCCATGTATGTATATATGTATAGTTTCTAGGGAAAGTTCCCGAAATGGGACTAAAAAAGTTTGAAAGTTCCAAAATAGGACTGTCATGTTTTTATTCCCAAAATAGGACTAATTACTGCCAAATTTGGAAAATACTGCCATGTTTGAAGTCTGGTACTGCCAAAACATGACAGTAATTAGTCCTATTTTGGGAATAAAAACATGGAAGTCCTATTTTGGAATTTCCAAACTTTTTTAGTCCCATTTTGGATAATATCTCTAGTTTCTAATGTTGTGTGGATTGTATGTTGTGGTTTTAATGTAACCTTTATCATGTATTAATGTGGCCTGGTCAGTGTACTTCAAACTGATTTGCAAGGGTTGGAAACATATGTTTACATGTTTTGATAAGGTGTATTGTTTACAGTCTTAATACATATGTGAACCAACATAATCACCATGAACACAAAGTGAAACATCTTTATAACCATTTTTAACACTCACACTGAAACTGAAACAAACCATCTTTTAACACAAACCGAAATTGAAAGTTAACCAAATACCATCTTTTAACACAAACTGAGTGCACCAAATACCTAAAACATAACAAACCATAGCTAAAGCATAACAACCCATAACAACAACATCAACACAAACTGATAACATACCACATGATAACAAATAGACTAAGCTGAGTATGGCATCCTCAGTACAAAACAGATAGGATGTTTTAAATTACACATTACAAAAGGCTAAGTATGGCATCCTCAGTACAAAAGGCAACCATCCAACACTCACATCACATGCTTCAATGCATAGACCAACCATAAGAAATCATAAAAACAAAACAGATGGGTTGTTTCAAATTATATGGGCGGTTTCAATATACATATTATAGAAAACATAACATACTTACATAGTCTAAGGAACCAAGTAAACTACTCCAGGTCTATTGGGTATGCATCATTCCAAAAAAAGATAAACTTGAAAGAGGTTTTGGATCTGGTGCAATAACTTGGCCTCTTCTTAATCTCCAGCTTTTGTGTCTTGCTTGTTCTTTGTTCTGACTTTTGAGCTTTTGAGGTCTTTGAAGGAGGGGGTGGTCCATAGCTTATCCTGACCCCATGAGGATTTCTCAGCTCTATCTCATGACGGCAGCCATCGTCACTCTCCTCAGTGTCCTTTGAAGGAGGGGGTGGTCCATAGCTTATCCTGACCCCATGTTCTGTGGTACTGTAGTATCCTCTAAGAGTGTGAATTTACTACCTTTCTGAGATTTATTCTCCATGGACAGTATAAGTGCTTGCCTTGCACAACAACTCTTTCCTTATCACTTTTTGCAAACTTCAATTCAAGTCCTTACCTGTCTTAAAAGCATGATTCTCAACAGCTTCTTTGAATTCTTTCTTGGTAGAAAATGTCATTCCCAGCTTGAAGGTAGAATTTTGCATATCAATCCGGGCACAGAATTCACTCAACTTATCACCATCAGAATCAGAACCATGTATGAAAGCATCATCTTCAAAGTTTGGTTCAAGGTCTACCAATGATGAATTACTGTGTTTTGGTCTTCACTATTGGTTTGCAGCCCTCCATACTCAACTGTTGGATCAATGTTATAAGAAAAATCTGTATCATCTTTAGAAACAAAGTCCCCTAGATCAGAATCTTCATCATCCCCAAAACATCTTTAAACTCCTCACCGTAAGCACAATCACTGCCTGAGAAGTCATCATCAACATCTCCACCTTCATCCACTTCTTCTAATTCAACCCAAATCTCCACAACTCTACCCACATTTCAATTATTCACAAAGCCTCAAATCTCTGAGTAACCTTTCAATTCTTGTAATGAAGAATCTGAATAGGAAAACACTCTTCTTACCTTATCAGTGCAACCAAGTTCTTGTAGTTTCTCTTTCAGGACAATTAGACCAAACTCATCCACTTCTAGATCACGAAACATATGGGCAGTGCGTCCTCTGTAAGTAGTTCCTCCGTACAACAACTTCAGACTAAATGTGGTCCCACATGGGGCTGTTTTGAAAAAAGCATTGAATGTGGTAGGTCAATCATTCAAAGTGCTACACACAACCACATAATAAATACATACACAGTACACACATCAAGAATACGAAATTTTCAAACTACACTACATACAAACTATTAGATAAAGTTAAAAAGGAAAAAGAATCTGGTCCCATTTGTCAAATCCAAAAAGATAAAAGGAAAAGAGAATCTGACCAGAAATAAACCCTACCCTACCTTCTCCAAGAGCACAAAAAACCTTTGTGTGGTTGTCTTTATCACTTCACCTAATTTTCTACCCACATAATTCTTGTGCAACTTCACAAAATTAATACAAACAAATTTCTTACCTTTCTAGTTGTCTTCAACACTTGTCCCTTCTCCAGGTGCTCTTCGCCCCATTCCAATTGTAGGCACTCCAATAGTTCGCATCCTCATCTTCAACTTACGTACTAGGGCTACTCAGATCACTGGTAGGGGAAATGCAAATTTCAGGCTCTATGGTAGAAGGAGACATGGTTAGGTGATAGTTTCACCTAATGCAAATGTGAGTTTAAATTTTTATTCTACACATTTCAATATCATCTAATGCACTTTTCGTTTTCACCAAATGCACATTTCAGTTCCACATAATTCAATCCAATGATCCAGATTCGTTCTCATTTCTCTCCTAAGATCCGTTCTTATCGGAACCGCTCCCTATATATATTACTCTTTTTACCTTCATTTTATATTTAACCTTTTTACCTTTTTACTAATTTTAATTATTGTCATAATTTTCTAAGTTTATATTTTTTTCACTTTTGTATAATATTTTATATTTTCTTTTACATTGAAATACCATATTTTCTTTGAGAAATTCTTTATTATTATTCTTACTATTATATTTCTGTGTTACTATTCTAGAGTTTAGAATTTTGTGTTTATGGTTCGAAAACAATTAATAATCTTCTCATTTCTATAAAAAAAACTTCCTTTTCGTTTTCTCAAACCCTAGCCGTCCTATTCGCCCATCTTCTAAGGCAATTGATTTCATCTTCTTTGCTCAAATAATGTCTGCAATGTCATTTGGTATTGATATGAGCGACGATTTATTCTTTAGTATTTTTTAGTATGTCTAAGGTTCTTATTATTGTGTTAATTTTAAATAGTAACCTTATGGGTGATTGTGCTCAAATTAGTAATGTGAGTTGCTAGAAGATCCTATATTATTGTTTAATTGCTATTAAAGACACTTCTAGGCGTATATCTTCTTTTTGTCAAATGTCATTATTTTTCTCAAATCGTCTATGGCGCTATCGATGACTCGTCTCCCTCTCAAAACACCATTCATTGGAAGAACGTTTCTATATTTTTATCAATTTGGTGTGTTTCAAATTGGAATAAAAGTCATTGATGTTTCATCGGGTGCGACATATCTACAGGTCTACTTGAATCCAGAGAGAGTGCTGCAACTTCATGATTGGTCAAGGATGACTAGTTTCAACCGTAATTATAATTTTGCTTATTCATGCACTTTTTATTATTTGTTATCATTTTTTTGATGTTCTTAGAGAAATTAAATGTTTTTCATGTCAAATTAAAAGTATAGAGATCGACGTGATAAAATTAAACTTTCATTTGTTCGTTACATTATTTGCGACTTTGGCGACTCATTTGTTAGTAAGAAACGTCTAAGTCTAATCATTGGGCTTATGATTGAGATGAAATTATCGTGAATCTATTGTAATGATGATTGATTTATTAATGAGTACTTTCCTAAAATATTACTAATAAAAAATACTCCATGCGTCCCAAAATTAGAGTTTTTTTTCGAATTAATGTTAATTAATTAATTAATTACGAAAATAATGTTGGAAAAAAAGTATTTACCAATATACTGCTGGGCCTTAACCACGGTCAGGGATAAGTCGCCCAACCGTTGGGCGACTTATAAGTCGCCAAACGGTTTGGCGACTTATAAGTCGACCAACCGTTGGGCGACTTACCCCTGAAATAAGGTTGAAGGCGAGCAGCTACTGCCAGCCAGGCACGATCGTGCCCAGCCTGGGACGCACGATCGTGCCTAGGTCCGAAAACAGCATTTCGGCAGATTTTTCGTCCCAATTCAACCCGGACTCATCTGTTTGCTATAAATAAGGTCTCTCTTCTTCTGTTTAAGTGTTACGAGCCAGATACAACACATTATAAAACACATTATAAAACATACAACACACGTATTCTCAATCACATACATAACACCTCCTCTCATCAACATAAAAAACACCTTGAAAATACCCTTTACAAATCAAATACAAAATCTGACATTCATAACCGGTATAACACAGTACAATTATTCAATATTCATAACAAGTAATCATCTAATATTCAGACTCGAACACATCAAGACAACATACAAGACTTTACAAGAGAAAATACGTCAAATGTTGTAAATTGTTCCTACAACATCTACTGCATAAGAAAAACTACAATACAAAAGACAGACTACAAGTTCCCATCGCCAGCTTCGTCATGGAGATGTTACTGCTCATGTCTACGCCTACGCCGTTGTCGTGGTTGAAGAACCACTCTCTCATGCTGCGTCTGGGATGATGAAGCCGCCGCTGCACTAGACGTGGATGGCATCTCCTGAGATGGGGGCATGTGTATAAGATGGCCGTAGTCGACTCGCCCCAACACATCTGAACACAAGGACGCAATGCCTGTGAGAGCCTGTCCATACAAGTCCACATCAGGACTATCAGTCACTGTGACAGTAGCCCGCTGATGTATGCGCTGCAAAGCTCGTGTCTGAAATGTGAAACACAATTACATTTACATTGAAATATATACAAATATTACATAAATAAAATGACTTACTTTAGTAATTAGTAATATACTCACCGTAAGATGCAAAGCTAAGGAACTAGGCTGATAATGATGAGTAGGGAGTCTGAACGAAGGAGACACAAACAAACGAGTGATGCTGTAATACCATCCCATGTAGTCTCCTGAAACAGATGGCACATATGTCGGTGTCCCGGCCACAACAAGCTCAGCTCTCCTTTCCCACATAGTCACATATCGGACATGTCTGAGTGCCCAATTAAATCTGTGATGCTTTGCCTTCTCTCTATTTTTTTCAATTAAATCTGTGATGTGTGGGGAGTACTCGTGACCTTGTGTGAGCCTCAATTTACTGGTTTCACGCCTAGTAACAAAATATGCGTTAACCCGGTAAAAAGAAACCTGCACCAAGGCGGTGATGGGCAAATATCTAGCATTTTTCATGACGCTATTGAAAACCTCTGCCAGATTTGAAGTGATGGTACCATATCTATACCTGCCATCGTGGTGCAGTGACCACATTTACGGAGGAATGTTGGCCAAAAAGTGTCGTGCCTCCAAACTCATTTCACCTATCTTCTTGAACCCCCCATCAAATTTCTTTTTCTGATGTTGCCGTGCGGTCCAAACAAAAAGATTTTTTAGATGAATGTCTTTGAAATGAGTCTGCACATTTGATGCAAGATGGCGGATGCAAAGCCTATGATGCGCATAAGGCTCCTCTCAAGTACTGCCCACCTCATTCATTGCCCTGACAATACCTCCATGTCTATCTGAAATGACACACAACTCCCTGTTAGTCACAAACTGCCTAATACATGCCATAAACCATGGCCAACTATCTCCATTCTCAGATTCCACAACTGCAAAGGCCACTGGAAATATTTGGTTGTTCGCATCACAACCCATGGCCACGAGCAATGTACCCTTATACTTTCCATACAAGTGTGTGCCATCAATAGTAAGTACGGGGCGACAATGCTTAAAACCATTTATTGATGCCTTGAATGACCAAAATACTCTTTGAAACTGCATATAACCTGTTGGAGTATTGGGGGGTGGGTACCACTAAACAATAGTTCCAGGATTTGAATGTTGGAGCGCTATCATGAAACGGGGCAATTCAGAATATGACTTCTCCCAACCGCCAAATATATCTGCTATGGCCTTTTGCTTCCCCATCCATGTTCTCCGGTATGATACCGTATACCCATATTTTTCTTCAACATCTCAATGATAGTATGCACTTTAAGAGAAGGATCAGTGCGAACAATGTCTATCACATCTTTAGAGATGAAATCTGAAGTCAAAGCCACGTGATCGGTAGTGTCGGTGTTGCCAACGCACGTAGCAGAATGAGGTCCAGGATAACGCACAATTGTGAAGGTGTCAAGGTTGCCTTTGTTCTTTGTGGCACGTATTCTCCAGGGGCAATCACATTCTTTCTTTCTTTTGCATTGTGCCACCCACTTATGTTTATCGGACTCTATCACCCGAAAAAATTGGTTCCGTTTGATAGAATACAAGCTCACCATATTGATGACTTGTTCTTTGTTGTCAAACTGTTGACCGACCTCAAACTCACCATCGGGGGTAAACCTTTTCTCACCTGATCCACTCATCCACGCATCAGTAAAGCCTTCAGGGAGATCATACATTCTAGTAAAGTGGCTAGACGGGGCAGTTTTCGTGACAGTATCACCATCATCTTCATCAGATTCTGTCATGTCATCACCATTGATGTTCTCATCAGCATCATCATCACTTCCCTGCCCATCAACAAATGATGCACCGTTTTGCAAATACCTACCATCTTCCTGTATAACCATGTCCAGTACAGGAGCCTTTGAGGAGTTCCCTGCATTCCCCCCTGCATTGAGATCATGCGTAGATACGACATCATTTGATGTTGATTGAGTACCATAAGCGTCACATGATTCCTCAATGTATATCTCAAGCGTCGACATATCCTCCATCTGAGTTATGCCCCACATACTTGTTATAGCTAGCCTCATCAATGAGGGGCATAAGCATGAACTTTCCCCCGTTCATGGGAAATTTCATTTTCAACCGCAAAGAACGGCTAGGATGAATCATTGTGGCTGCATGTATTTTTTGAAGGATCTCCAGCATGCATGCGCCACGAGAAACCATGACAAAGCTGGTTCTACCACCTTCATGGCATATTTGCCCAGCATCCTCATAATAGTTCCCTCCCCAATGACATATGATTGGGAAGCTTGAGAAATCCATATTCTAATAACAATTCGTTGTCCAACATTCATGAGTAGGCATCAATATACACACTTTATACACATTCAAATTTTCAATAGAAATAACTACCAAAATTGAAACATATCCAAAAGTCAAAATTCACAAACAATTCACATTTCAATATGAAACTACCAAAATTTTGATATCTACATTCACATCTACCTTTCAATACCCAAATTTAGCAACATTCAAGTCTACCAAAATGCCCAAATGTCAAAATACACATTAAAATTTACAATCAATTTAAAATCAAATTTTAACATTTCATACATATCCACATTTCACAACAACTTAATGTTAGCCTAAAATCATAACAACGCAGCGGAAATAATAGGATCGCTAACCTCCAGCCATATTGTTGATGAACGGTCGAAGAACGTGGAAGAACACCGGAAATCCTTTTCGTCTCCCACTTCACTCCTCACTCTAGATGGTGTATATTGCTTAGAGCCTATTCGGATATGGAGCTAAGCATACATGTGAATGTATGTTGTGATAGGAGGAGTGGGAGGACCATGGAGCACTTATATAGCCACCTACCATCAAGGTGGCTCTTGTAACGGAAACCGTTACAATATCCGCCATCATTGCACCACACTTATGGGACATTATTATTTGATTAATTCAAATATTTCAAAATAATGTTACATTCTCCCACTTGGTGTAATGGATAACCTTAAGAAACAAAAGACATGAACCATAGTGTTACGTCCTCTTAGCTTGAGTAGTACCACTAGTGATCACAATGTATGTTGCCCCTTAAGTTATGGAAAAACTTAATGAATAAACCTTATGTTTATTGCTGGTCCAAAAATAATGGTACATTTTTCTCAACATAATGAAGTGTGCACATCTTAATGAGAAAAATGTCTTAATGCATAAGGATTTCGTAAATAACTGAATGTATTAATACAAATTGGAACAAAGTCCCATATTCGACACATGATCCTTGAATTTGAATGGTGGCATGCCTTTAGTCAAAGGATCAGCAATCATTAACTCTGTGCTAATGTGCTCAATGACCACTATCTTATTTTTGACGCGCTCCCTTATAGACAAATATTTGGTGTCGATATGCTTAATTCGACTCCCACTTTTGTCATTCTTTGATAGGAAGACCGCAGCAGAGTTGTCACAATAAATCTTTAATGGCCTAGATATTGAGTCCATAACTCTAAGCCTAGAAATGAAATTCTTAAGCCATACACCTTGCGATGTAGCCTCAAAACAAGAAATGAGCTCGGCCTCCATAATAGAAGTAGCGACCGAAGTTTGTTTGGCGCTCTTCCAAGAAACAGCTCCACCGGCCATGATAAAAATATATCCCGAAGTCGATTTCCTTGAATCAACACAACCGGCGTAGTCCGAGTCAGAATAACCCACAACTTCCAAGTTGTCAGTTCTTCTATACACAAGCTTGTAATCAATTGTTCCCTTAAGATACCTCATGACCTTCTTAGCAGCTCTCCAGTGGTCCAGACCTGGATTACTCTGGTAGCGGCCCAACATCCCGACAGCAAAGGAAATATCCGGCCTAGTACAAACCTGGATATATCCCAAGCAACCAACTGCCGACGCATATGGGATATTATGCATGGATTTTCTTTCAAAATCATTCTTTGGACATTGGTCCAAACTGAATTTATCTCCTCTCACTATGGGAGCAACACTCGGTGAACAATCCTTCACCCGAAACCTCTCTAAAACTTTGTTGATATAGGTTTCTTTTGATAGACCCAGAACACCAAGAGATCTATCCCTATGAATCTTTATGCCAATGACAAAAGATGTCTCACCCATATCCTTCATATCAAAGTTTTTAAAGAGAAATTGTTTCACTTCATGTAGCATCCCCTTATCATTTGTTGCGAGCAAAATGTCATCCACATATAAAACAAGAAAACAAATGTTACTCCCACTAACCTTCTGGTATATACAATGATCCATGGGACTTTCAACAAAGCCAAATGAAGAAATTATCCCATCGAACTTAAGATACCATTGTCGGGAGGCTTGTTTTAAACCGTAAATGGATTTATTAAGCTTGCAAACTAAATGCTCACCATGACTAGAAGAAAAACCTTCAGGTTGTTTCATGTAAACCTCTTCTTCTAGATCACCATTAAGAAATGCTGTTTTCACGTCCATTTGTTGCAATTCAAGATTGAAATGTGCAACTAAAGCTAAAATCACACGAAGGGAATCTTTCTTAGAAACAGGAGAGAATGTCTCCTTGTAGTCAATTCCTTCGATTTGAGTAAAGCCTTTAGCAACAAGTCTTGCTTTATATCTATCAATGTTGCCTAATGAATCTCTTTTGGTCTTATAGACCCATTTACAGCCAACAGCCTTGGCCCCATTAGGCAACTCTATTAGATCCCAGACTTTGTTACTCTTCATGGAGTCCATTTCTTCCTTCATAGCTTTGTGCCATAAATCGGACTCCGGGCTACTCATGGCTTGTGAAAACGTTTCAGGATCATTTTCGGCTCCAATGTCAGTTTCTTGCAAATACACTTCATAATCGCTAGAAATTGCTGGCTTTCTAACTCGAGTAGATCTTCTTAATGCTAAACCATCATCTCCATGAGGATCTTCCGGTTCAACAACCTCCTCAGGAATTTGATTATCCTGAATAGGTGGATCCACTGGAATATTTCCAGCATATTGTGGAATATTAGATTGATCAGTACCAATTTGATCTTGAGGGGTACTGTGTACAATAATCAACCTCTGTGATGACGTGGAAGGTTGGGATTCCATATGATCATGAACAGGAATTAAATCCCTGAAGCGATCTCTCCCACTAACTACGTCATTCTCAAGAAATTTTGCATTTCTTGATTCCACAATCCTAGTCGTATGAGATGGGCAATAAAACTTGTAACCCTTAGAGGACTGTGCGTATCCAATAAAGAAACCACTAATAGTCCTTGGGTCCAATTTCTTCTCATGTGGGTTATAAATTCTCACTTCAGACGGGCATCCCCAAATACGCATATGTTTCAAACTCGGTTTCCAACCTTTGAATAACTCAAAAGGTGTTTTAGGGACAGCCTTGGTTGGAACTCGGTTCAAAATATACGTTGCCGTCTTTAGTGCTTCAGCCCACAAAAACTTAGGAAGATTGGAGTTGCTAAGCATACTCCGCACCATGTCAATAAGCGTTCGGTTTCTCCTTTCCGCAACACCATTTTGGTCCGGAGACCCAGGCATGGTGTATTGGGCAACAATCCCTTGCTCTTGAAGAAACTTAGCAAACGCACTAGGTGCTTGTCCATTTTCAGTGTATCTACCATAATATTCACCACCTCTATCGGATCTAACTATTTGTATTCGCTTCCCACATTGATTCTCAACTTCAGCCTTAAAAGACTTGAAGGCATCCAATGCTTCATACTTATTTTGAAGCAAATACACATAGGTATACCGAGAGTAATCGTCAATAAAGGTGATAAAATATTTCTGACCCGGCATGTCCATTTCTGGACAACATATATCAGTATGTATGATTTCCAATATACTTGAACTCCTATTGGCACCCTTTTTAAACTTGTTTGTTTGCTTACCCTTAATGCAATCTACACAAGTTTCAAAATCAGAAAAATCAAGAGTACTAAGTACCCCATCATTAACTAATCGCTTAATTCTTTCAATGGAGATGTGACCCAATCTTCGGTGCCATAACATAGAGGAATTCTCGTCAACACTGGGTCTTTTGGAGCCAGTATGCACATGAAATGAATTAAGTGTGGCATCATTTTGCAAATCAATACGGTAAAGACCATCAGACAAAGTACCTTTTCCAACAAAAGTAGATTTATTGAATAAATCAATAACTTTATTCTTGAAATTGAAGGAAAAACCGAATGGTACTAGTCTTGAAATTGAAATCAAGTTTCGTGAAAAACTTGGTACATAAAAAGTCTTTTCCAAAGTTAAAACAAAGCCACTACTTAAAATTAAGGTGCATGTTCCAATGGCTTCCACATGTGAGCCCATCTTGTTTCCGGATAAGATGCTTTGCTCACTTCCCACTGACTTCCTTAGATTCTGCATACCCTGTAAAGAGTTTGCAACGTGGATTATAGAACCAGAATCAATCCACCATGAATTAGTGTTAACATCACACATATTGGATTCATGACAAACAAAGGAGGATAAAATACCTTTATTCTCCAACCACTTCTTGAACTTGGCACAATCTTTCTTCATGTGTCCTTTCTTTTTATAGAAATAACACTTATGTACCTTCTTAATGTCAGCCTTGGGTGGTATTTTACCTTTACCCTTAGCTTTAGAGGTGGTTGTACGAGACTTGTCAAATTTGTTCTTGGCTAAGGTTGTAGCTAGCATGACACTTTCACCCAACTCCATTATGAGCCTTTCTTCTTCTTGCACACACATGGTCATTAGTTCATTAATTGACCACTTATCCTTATGTGTGTTATAAGAGATTTTAAATGGCCCATAGTGGTGAGGAAGGGTATTCAGAATGAAGTGCACCAAGAACGCCTCCGACATTGTTACCTCCAAATTTTGCAATTGAGCCGCTATGTCCCGCATCTTCATGATGTGCTCTCGCACACCCTTAACGGTTGTGAGACGGAGTGAGGAGAATTTCATGATTAAGGTACTTGCTAAGGCCTTTTCCGAAGTGACAAATTGATCATCAATAGCCTTAAGCAAGTCATTGACATTCTTATGCTGATCAACCGAGCCACGAATTCCAGCTGAAATTTTAGTTTTTATAAACATTACGCTGAGCCGATTGGATCTCTCCCATCGCTCATATAGCGCAATTTCAGCCGGAGTACTTTGTGCATTAATGGCGGGCGGTTCATCCTTCCTAATAGCATAATCAATGTCCATGCAACCTAAGTGTAGGAGAACTCTTTCTCTCCAAACCTTATAGTTGTCACCAGTTAGTTCGGGAATTTCAAGGCCTAACGAAAATTCGGAATGAGTAATGGGTTGAGAAGCTGAAAAGGTCCATATATAGCTTGTGTTAGTTTTGAGGTACATATATAACTGAATTGCATGAATTACCAATGTAAATAATGCACCATGATGACTCAACCGCCATAAAAATTGCCTGTGGGCTAAATTCTTATGCATGAGTCTTAAATAATTTTGTACCCATACCGATAAACATATCAAACTATATTCCGAATCATAATTTCCTGTGGGATAAATTATGACCATAGTCCGATATTTTATCCTAATTAATCATACAAAATACAACAAATTTCCTGTGGGATAAATTGTGTCATATTGCGTATAATTAATTACAAATTTTATGCCTAACTTTAGTGTGATTTTCGCCAAAGGCTTCTTAATATATAATTTTAATTAATTAAGGATGCTGTGGCTACTCCAAAATTAATAAAATTATATTATCACAAAGGCAATCCTTTAAAGCTTAAAACAACATTCGTGATGGACAATCCCCAAATATGCTCCCAGGATAGTCGGACGGGGCTAGGATTTATTAAAAAATAATTCTTTAGACAAATTAACAATTCAAGGAAAACTAGTATCAAAATTGAAGCGTAACTAGTTTGTACTTCCCAAGAATTTCCCCGATTAAACCTCTCACGTTAATTGTTGTTTGGGTACTGCCACAAATAATTTATTCATGGGAAAAACTTTAAAGGTAACGGAATGAGAACTTTATTTACTTAATGTGCTTAAATTTTAGGCACTATGTCAATTACAATTATGCATAAGTTCAACTTTAATGGGAATAATATGTGCATTGATTCCCGACGTTATGCATTCAAGGCATTAATTTAAGACGTTACGCATTTGAAGGCATTAATAATACGTTACGCATCAAAGATATTAATTATACGTTATGCACTAAATACTTCAATATTACGCATTAAAGGCATTAATATAGTGCACAGTTTCAATGCAATGCATAAAAATTAAAATCAATGCATCACGTAATAATTAAAATAAATGTGCTGGAAAAAGAATTAAATTGTTCCAAAATCCAAATTAATTTATCCAAATTAAAATAGCACAATTGAATTCATTCAAAGTGGATCCCAAATATAGTAATAAGTCCAAAACTTATTCTATAACTTCATGGAGAAATTCGGAAAACATAAAAAGAGTCATGGCGTTCCTTATGAAGGCGCATCAAAACTCTCATGCACTACCGCCGTAGCACCCTATGGTGCTACATCAACCGGCGGCCACCATATCCGATGGCATCTCCTCCACACATACAAATACCAATCATAGATACAAAATACTACATGTTCAATTTCATATATACATGTAGAAACGCCATATGTATGTATGTAAAATATATAAAAAATTATTAATTAGCCATCCGTTTTAATATTTTCCGAATTATAAACGGATAGAAGAATCACAAAACATTGCGAAGCACATGTATATACACACGGTTCATATACATGTATATATATATTTCATAAATTTAAAACACTTAAATTCAAGAATTAAATGTCACCATAACCATTCCATCAAACATAATGATAGGAATTTAAAAGGTTAACATATGAACTTGAGAAAATCATATGCATATATCTCTCAAAATTAAATATATATATATACATATAACAATTCAAATTCATAAACTCATATGATTTCCGAACAATTATTATATAATTTTCGGACAACATATATGTATGATTATAGGACATACGATTATATATAAAATCATACATAAAATTATATGACACAAATATACATACATATGTCATACGAACACACACAAAAATCCATGCTTCCATATGAACACATACGAATATACATGAGCACACACATATGGTTCAATTCATGCATATGACATGGAAATCATGTTAAACATATACACATATATATATTTATATATAATATATACCAACAAAACATATATGTGTGTGATGTGATGAACACATATATGAACATGTATATACCGAATGTTCATATAAAATTCATGATGTTCATACAACAAATAGACAGAGATTAAACAGGCTCTGATACCAAATGTTAGCCTAAAATCATAACAACGCAGCGGAAATAATAGGATCGCTAACCTCCAGCCATATTGTTGATGAACGGTCGAAGAACGTGGAAGAACACCGGAAATCCTTTTCGTCTCCCACTTCACTCCTCACTCTAGATGGTGTATATTGCTTAGAGCCTATTCGGATATGGAGCTAAGCATACATGTGAATGTATGTTGTGATAGGAGGAGTGGGAGGACCATGGAGCACTTATATAGCCACCTACCATCAAGGTGGCTCTTGTAACGGAAACCGTTACAATATCCGCCATCATTGCACCACACTTATGGGACATTATTATTTGATTAATTCAAATATTTCAAAATAATGTTACACTTAATTCACAATCAATTCATAATCCAAAAAATCGAAAATTTTAAGATTCAAAACCGTAAGTTAAAAATGAGATGAAATGAAGTTTGATTTACCTACAAGAAAGAAGAAGAAAGAGTGTTGCAGAAGAAGATGAAGGTTTGCCGGAGTGTGGAGGCCGGAGATGGAGCTTCGCCGGAGTTGGAAATGAGCTCCGTGGTCTTCGTCGGTCGTGTTCGTCGTTCGCTGGGCGTTGGGGGGATTTGGGGATAGTTTACGCAATGTTCTGTTTTTGGCGCGAGACCCGATTTTTACTTAAGGGTAAGTCGCCCAACCGTTGGGCGACTTATAAGTCGCCAAACGGTTTGACGACTTATAAGTCGCCCAACGGTTGGGCGACTTACCCCCACCATGGTTAATCCAGCAGTATTTTGGTAAATACTTTTAACCAGACCCTATTTTCGTAATTAATTAATTAATTAACATTAATACGGAAAAAATCTCCCAAAATTAACTTCTCACTTTCCTTTTCGGGCAATCCCAAAATTAACTTCATACTTCAAAACTTTTCTTATTTGACAAATAATCTACATAAAAAAGCGCCAAATAGTGTCCAAACAGTGTGTAAACAGTGCAAAACAGTGCACTCCATAATAAAGTCAAATTTATTTTCTTAATCTGTGTGAAGTCAAACTGTGAACTTAATTACAGGACGGAGGGAGTATAAAGATAAAAATGTGAATAAAAACTACTATATGTAAGTTTTAAAGTCATTATGATGTAACATTTGAATACTTTCTAATTTTAGTTTTCCATACAAAGAAAAAGTTCTACGGGGTATTTGCGAAAATTTTCCCTTTTTCCGGGTGTCGTTGTAGTACGTTCGATTGTAGAATTAGGCCAAGGCAACTAACTGCCCAGTCTGCCCTGTGCCAACTCCCCTAATAGCCTGTCCCTGTGTACGGTTCATAAGTCCCTAAATTACCGACTTTCTAGCTATCACTGCCTTTTTTTAGCTCGGGAGATCGACAGTGAGATCTCGAATCAAACTCGCTATTTGGTGCAGAAACGCAGAAATGGTGATGTTCAAAGTCACTCACGTTGAGACCAAGCCGTTTGAAGGGCAGAAGCCTGGAACCTCTGGTCTCAGGAAGAAGGTTTGAGGGCTTGATCACTGGCTGTTGTTACTATTCTGATTGTTAATTTTCAATTTTCTTGTTTTAATTGTTTCTCCTATTATTAATTTTAAATGAGTTAATCAGGTTCTGAATCAATAGGTATACGTCCAACCTCTTGAAATGATCACCTTTCTCGGAGGGATTCGATCATTTCTACTTCAGTGGTTTCATTTTGAGAGAAGTCGTGTCCTGCCATTGAAATGCATTTTCTCCCGATTGAGGATTTATTTTTGGTGATTATTCATTTGGATCCTATGAATCTATGATCACTTGAAGTAGATCTATTGAGAAGAATATGATCTGGCATTGAGATCTTGTACTTTGGGTTAGAAAACTCGTCAACAGAGTTAGTATACCTGCTGCATTTTATTTAGCATTAAACCTTTTTCCAAGTTATCTCCAGAGAAATAAACCAGCTGATGTCTATTAGGAATTAAATCAAGGTGTGCCTGAAAAGTCAGTTAAGTACACGCACACACTTTTTTCCAGAGTTCGATCCTCCCAAGTGACTTGCCAAATGACCTTCATGGTTATAATTAGGATCAGAATCATCAAATGGAGCTATTTGTTTCTATAGTATTTTACAAATGTTTCCATAACATGCTATTATATGAAATGAAAATTATATACTATCGTTATATCTTTTGCTTATTTAATACTTGGATAGTTGGATTTAATATAACATTATGAGACTGTTTCAGGTGAAGGTATTTAAGCAACCCAAGTATTTACCAAATTTCGTTCAAGCAACATTCAATGCCCTAGGAGCGGATAAAATTCGAGGTAAAAATTATTGTGATGACTTTTCTATCATGTTTTTGGAAGTGCTAGTATTGCCAAAAGGATTAGGGCCTTGTTAATTGGGATTCATTTCAATTTAATATCTGGGTTAAAATATTTTATGTTGTTTACTGTTATTTGCAGTTCTACAATGCTATGGTTATTTCAGAATGTATGATATTGATGGTTGATACTTAGTCATTAGTGCATTCATTCATACTCAAGGTGCTGTTTTAAAATGTTTTTTTATGACATACGCAATTCATTAAATGCCACTGTATTGCACCTTTTAGCTCTAAAAAACATGTGCTTATGTATTTTTCACATATTTTTTTCAGAGAAATCAGAACTAGTGCTGGTTGGAAGTTTTGTTCCCTAACCATAAATAAATATACTCTTGTCCCCAAAACAAGTTCATGCTTTCCTTATTTGGGTGTATCTAAATGAAGTTCCTATTTCTATAAAAAGAATACTTTTATTCGGAAAATGTCAGTATTACCCTTACTTTTTGCTCGATTCGGCTCAAAGTAAGGATATACTTGGAAAGCCTAAGCAAAACCTTGAATTGAATAAATATATGTAGGTCAAACTGAGTACTTGTTTCTGGGATGGAGTTAGCATTTAATTGAGGAGTGGTTGGATTTATATCCACATTATCATTTGCGAAGTTTAGCCAATCAAAATAGAGCCTGAACACAGTTCATCCCCCAGCCTGAGCTGGAAGACAATAACATAATGCCGTACACATAGGTCATTTTTTTACTTATATATATGTACGATATTTTCATGCATTTGAACTGAGGTGATGAATCAGGGTTCGCCACATTGTTTTCTTCTTGGCTGCTCCATCAGCTGGTGTAATTAAATTGGCATGCTTAGCATAAACTCTAAGCGTTATGCTTAATGCATGATAATACATACTGTATTAAAGATTGTAGTGCTTTTATTGCATATGAAATTGGTTGCATTAGGATGCTAATTGTTTTATTGATGGAACATGAGAGATGCTTGGAGTTTATTTATTTTTACTTCGGTGATCTCTAGAAGTCATGTCTGAAACTCATATGCTGGGTCAGCTACTCAGCTGGAATATTTTTAGGGAAAAGAACCAAAAGGTACATGTGGTTAGGCGTGTTTTTCAGATACGGGGTTGTCTTTCATTTCTTATCAAAGTAGTCCCAATGTTTTGATTCCGTTTTCACTGGAGGGGTCCGGTGCCTAAAAGCCATTAGAAATCGTTAGAGGAAGGCGATGAACAATAACTCCGATTTCCAAAAATGCTCGAAAAATTAAAAAAATAATATTGGGAGGTGCGCCTTGTCAAGGGCTCAAGGCGATATCGAAACCATCGTCCTTTTTGGAATTTTCGGCTCTTTTTGGATTATTTAAAAAATGATTCTTCAATATCACTTTTACGGTGGACTTTCCAACGACAAGGGTGGCGGTAAATGAAAAAGGAAATCATCAGAGTTATTTTTCCTTTAATTTTCCGAGTACTTCTGAAAATCGTAGTTACTATTCACCGTATTCACCGTATTCCTGTGGTGATTTGTAATGGCGTTAGGCGCCAGACCCCTGCAGTCATAACAGAATTTTAAAACATTGACTACTTTAAAATTAAATGAAACACGCAGGCCCCTATTTAAAAATGTGTCCAACCACAAGTACCTTTTGTGTACTTTTCCCAAACGAATTCCTTGCCTTTTCTGCATTAACAAGCTTCTTCATTTTTTACGTGTAGCGGAATATATACTTCATTACTTCCCTTCTATCATTTTTAATTGATCCGGCAGTGTGCATCTTGTAATTGCATTGCTTACTTTGCAGGCGCTACACTTGTTGTTTCTGGTGATGGTCGGTACTATTCGAAGGATGCAATTCAGGTGCAATTTCATGAAATTTGTTTTGACAATTTAAGGTTGTCTAAAGTAGAAAGTATTATGTCACAGAGGGGTTTTTAGGTCACCCTATCCCTAAAACAGTCGCTACATGCTACATTATACTAACTTTTCCAATTTCATGGGTAAAGCTGGCTAAGTTGTGATGTTTGTGTGATTTAAGCCTATATTATACTACCTCCATCCAACTAAGGTTGGGACAAGAGAGCGTGGGACCTCTAATTTCATGCTCATCATACGATCATTCTTCTGAAAGACTGTCCAAGTTTGGAACCTCTATAAGTTCGATTAGAGAGAGAATGTTGAGTTTAAATATTTTTTGTGCATGTTTATCCTTCGGTTTGATCTTTATCGTATCTTTTTTTTTAATACTTCCTCCGTCCCAAAAAGGTTTGCCAAATTTCCTTTTTTGGATGTCCCAAAAAGATTTGCCATTTCCATTTAAAGTAAGGAATATGTGGCTAAAGTTAATTCTCTCTCCTCTGTACAAATTTCAACCACACAGTTTTTACTTAATTAATCCACGTGAAAGTCAAAGTTGGCGAACCTTTTCAGGACGGAGGGAGTATCTTTTTGTCTTATCTTATCTTTTTATCTTTCTTATCTCTCTTTTCCTTTTGGATCTGGTATCATGTATCGATTCATTTTAGCCGACCCCAAAATCTTTTATGACTAAGGCTTGAATGTTGTTGTATTGTATGCTTATCCCTTGGTACTGTCCTAATGTGCGTGCACTTGTGATATATACATTACATACAATATGATATTGGTTCTCTATATTTTCTTACTTATCTACATATTGTTTCTGCCAACCGCTAGACCTATTTCCCCAAAACTCAATAAATACTAGGCATCCTATGGTGCTTCACATGGACTGGTAGACTGGTTTCTTAAACTCTGTTATGTCTGTTCTTACCACAGATCATTATTAAAATGTCAGCTGCAAATGGAGTCAGACGCATCTGGGTTGGTCTAAATGGATTAATGTCTACTCCTGCTGTATCTGGTGTCATCCGTGAAAGAGTTGCAGCTGATGTATGCTTTGTTTTTGTTCTATCATTGACCTGGAAGTGTGTTTCCTTCTCTTGTTGTGTGAAACTACGCCCTTACTGTTCTAATATCTGTTTCTTTACTCCTGAATGCAGGGATCAAAGGCAAATGGGGCATTTATATTGACAGCTAGTCACAATCCTGGTGGCCCTAATGAGGTTGGTTCCTGTAATTTTAATTCCTTTGTACAATTTTCTCCGTTAGGGAGGATTCTTAAAAGTTGTTGAAATACACATGGTCGTATCATATGCTTCTTACTAAAATGTTTCACGTTTCTATTTCGTGTGGGTGATGGATATCTCATAGGATTTCGGAATTAAATACAACATGGAAAACGGTGGTCCTGCACCCGAAGGTGTTACTAACAAGATATATGAGAACACCACGACAATAAAGGAATACTTGATTGCAGAGGACTTGCCTGATGTATGACCTTTTCCTTGCGAAATATTTTGTATATTTTTGAATTATCGTTTCATCATGTAGAAATTTTCCTAGTTGTCATTCTGGAATTACATTACAGGTGGACATTTCTGCAGTGGGTGTGAAAAGCTTCAGTGGACCAGAAGGACAATTTGATGTTGATGTTTTTGATTCAACTACTGACTATGTAAAATTGATGAAGTATGAAATCTTTGTCATTTAGTTTGAATTTGTGAGTGATACTTGGTAGCTAATATTTTCACTTCATAAGATCCCTAATCCCAATGCTTTCTATTATTATTATTATTATTATTTTTAGTGTTTCTTTGATTATATTTATTTGTGTTTGCTAAAGATGACTTGTTTATCTTTCAGGTCTATATTTGATTTCCAGTGTATTCAGAAATTGCTTTCTTCTCCAAATTTTACATTTTGGTAGGTGTTTTTTTATACATTTTGACATGTTATGCTTGAAAATTGTCTGAAAACACTAGCTATGTTGTAAAAACCGGACCGGAGAGTGACCCGGCCACATGCCTGGGTCACGGGTCAACCCGGACCTGGTGGGTCAACCCGGTCAACGCCGGAAAACCGGTCAATGATTATACGTCTATATAATAATAGTAAACATATAATTATATATAAAATTATAATAAAAATTAGTTATTATTCATAATAATCAACTAACAATACTACTTATTAAGCATTTAAAACACTCTTATAATATTTCAATGCATATTTTGATCTTATAAAAATATATAATGATATTTTTATTTTTATTGTATATCTATATTATAATTTGGCATGATGTTCATTATTAAATAAATATATAAATATATTACGTAGTTTTTCTTTTTAAGGTATTGAAATTGCAATTTTATTGGTATAAAAAATGCATTAAAAATAAAAAAGAAATTACTTTTTTTGGTAAAACACCCAAAAACAGGGTTTTACCGGGTTTTTTTGGGTTTCTTGGGTCTGGGTCTTGACCGGGTTGTCCCGGGTCAGCCGAGTTTTTCCAGTTTTTGACCATTTCCGGGTTTTGAAAAAACCGAACCGGTTTTTTGTCCGGGTCACCGGGTTCCGGGTCAACCCGGCCGGGTCGGGTCGGTTTTTTAAACATAGTGAAAACTCTTGTTTTCCGTTTAAAGATTTTCTATTAGATGCTAAACCATGTTTTATGACATAGCTATGACGCGCTTCATGGTGTTGCTGGAGTCTATGCTAAACGTATATTTGTGGATGAGCTGGGTGCCGAAGAAAGCTCACTAATAAACTGTGTACCCAAGGTCATATCTGCATTTCTTAGGAATGAAATGATGCATATAGAGGACTGGTTTCCCTGATAGGCTGTTTTTCTGTTTTCTACAATATTTAATCTGAGCAGGAGGACTTTGGTGGAGGTCATCCTGATCCCAATCTGACATATGCAAAGGAGTTGGTTGCACGTATGGGATTGTCTAAGACTAATCTTGAACCAAACCCCCCAGAATTTGGAGCTGCTGCTGATGGAGATGCAGACCGCAATATGATCCTTGGGAAAAGGTGACATTTTTTATCTTTAATAAATTCCATTCTTGATTAGGATTGGATCTTGTTTTATTTATCTTTATCTTTTATAAGAATAAATACTTAACTAAGTATATGTTTCCAGGTTCTTTGTTACACCTTCCGATTCTGTTGCTATAATAGCTGCTAATGCTGTTCAAGCAATCCCTTACTTTTCGGGAGGTCTAAAAGGAGTTGCCAGGTCTGCAGTTATAATCTGAAACCACATGAAATGTAAAACCAATTTTTATCTTTACCTGATTATCCCATGCATGTTTTGTTCAATTTTTCTATGCCACTACTTTTTTCACAGGAGCATGCCCACGTCAGCTGCTCTTGATGTGGTTGCTAAACACCTCAATTTAAAATTTTTTGAGGTACAGATTCTTTATCCCCCTATCTTTTCCATTTTATTAAGTTGTGTCTGGCTCATGTGTGTGCACGTGCAGAGGAGGCTTTGGAGGCCTGGGAGATATATTAGCAGTCAAACTTAAAACTTTTTACAACCGTAGGCCTCTCAAGTCTTAGCAGACATTGAAGGCCTTGTCTAAGCCTTCATCATTTTGATTACTGTTGTTTTCTCTTTTCAGGTGCCCACTGGTTGGAAGTTTTTTGGCAACTTGATGGATGCTGGAATGTGCTCAGTTTGTGGTGAAGAAAGCTTCGGAACTGGTTTGAAGCTTAGCACTTCAGCCTCCTGCATTTAATTTCTTGAAGAATCACCCTGCTGATGCACCAGGCATTGTGTTTGATTTTGCACTTATTTATGTATCAACAGGATCAGATCATATTCGAGAAAAGGATGGAATTTGGGCGGTTTTAGCTTGGCTGAACATTCTTGCCTATAAAAACAAGGAAAACCAAAGTGGGAAACTTGTAACAGTCGAAGACATTGTTCGCCAACACTGGGCCACCTATGGACGCCATTATTACACTAGATACGACTATGAGGTATCTAATATTATAATTTCAGTTCCAATGATTATTGTCTGCATATGAGTGAATTTCAGGTACCGGTTATGAGTTATGCCATGTCATATATCACAATTTACAATTGACTTTGCTCTGCAAGAATGTTGATGCATCTGGTGCCAAGGAACTGATGGCTCATTTGGTCAAGCTGCAATCCTCCCTCAACGAAGTTAACAAGTAACCTGTTTTTTAATATTCTGTAGATGCCTTTTGGTGATATTTAGAACTCTCGTTTATAATTAAGGTAGGCTTTACTTTTATGGTTTTGTTCCGAACTTCCTAACTCTCGGTTTTCTTAATCAGAGACCAACTTGGAAAACAGAACATTAAAGAATATTGACTCTTTGTAACTATTTAGCAATCACCTTCCTTGAATAAAAGTTGTTTAGAACCAAGAAGATGCAATCATTTGTAGCTATTTTTGCTTGAATATGGACTTTTACCTGATAGGACAATGCTAGCTATTGTTTTTTTTGCTACAGTTTGAACATTTTTATAGGTGGTAATGGCATCACAAATGTTCATTTGGCCCCATATCTAGTATAGGTCATACTGAGTGAGTGCTATTGAAAACTGAGTGAGACTATCTGGAGTGTGCAGTAGAACATACGAAACCATTGTACCTTCCGTACTGAAAGCAAGTAAACTGCAATGTCCAAACTACCATAATCTTGGGGTCATCCACCTCTATGCTTAGGATAGCCCATGACCACTATTATTTAGTACCCCGTATATAATTGTTTTTTTATAATCTTGTATCAGTTGAAGTGGGTGCAAAATAACTTGTGGCTGTGAGACATGTTAAATTTTGCTCTTTATTGCTCCCTCCATTCTTTTTTATTAGTCCTTTCCTTTTTGGGACATTTTTTTATCTGTCCTCCTTTCCATTTAAGGAAAGTTTATACCCCAACTTTTATTACCATTACCCCTTTCTCTTTCCTACTTTTTCATTTACCCACTACTCATTACACCTTTTACACTACCCCTACTACTTTCTTCTTAAAACCCGTGCCAAAGCCTAAGAGGACTAATATTAAAGAACGGAGGGAGTATATGGAGTATTATAAAGATGCTCAACTCATTTGCTAAAGTCAATGGAGTGACATTTTTGTGTTTTGTTGAAATATCATAGGATAATAGCAGGAGTTCGGGCAGATGTTTCAAAGGTTGTACATGCTGATGAATTTGAGTACAAGGACCCTGTTGATGGCTCCATCTCAAGTCATCAGGGTATTCGGTATCTATTTGAGGATGGGTCACGCTTGGTAAGGAGTTTTGCTCTACTGCATTTTTTTTCGTGGTGTCGACCAAGTTCTGGACTTGCCGTCCCGTAACGGTTCTCGAACTGGAGATGGACCCACCCCTAATTTTTCCAAGTGAATCGCGTTTTTATGTGATTCTGGAATCTCAGTTTTGATTGATAACACCATAAACCAGGTTTTCCGTCTCTCGGGAACTGGCTCTGAGGGTGCAACCATCCGTCTGTACATTGAGCAGTATGAGAATGATTCATCCAAAATTGGAAGAGAATCCCATGATGCGCTTGGCCCTCTTGTAAGCTTTTCATTTCACATTACCTTTGTTTTTCTGACCCCCCCACCCCCCACCTGCCCCTTGCTCACCCACTTGTATAATTCACAGTTCTTATATTTATCCCATTCATATTGTACAGGTTGAGGTTGCTCTTAAGCTGTCTAAGATGGAGGAGTTTACTGGCCGATCTGCTCCAACTGTTATAACATAAGACTTCATTAAGTGTCTGCGAGTGTATCAATCAATTCAAGTTTATCCCCAACATTATGCGACCGTTTTGGTTTATTCGGTGTAATAATATACCATCATATAAACTGCATATGCGGTTTTTGAGTTTGTGATTCTTTAATACCCGGTATCATGTTACAATAAATAAAAGCCTTCACTATTTTGTATTTGGGCCTAAGTAGAGTTGATGGGCCATTTGTATGTTCATTACTATTGTAGTTTGTTATAGCCCAATCGTACTACTAACGGAATCTTAGTTAGGTTGTTGGAGGATGAAATAAGCTATATTATTCGGGCATCGCTGAGCTAATATACAAACTCTCTTTTCTTCTCCTCCTAAACTGCTACTTCATTTCTCTCTGATTGTTATGAATGTTCCGTTCTTTTCTTTACATTCATAACAATTTGGTATCAAAGCTTAGTTAGAAGATCAGTGCAGCAATGGCGAAAATGAGCAATATGGATCGCGCAAGAAATGGAAAATACCAATGAAGTTACAAAGCTGAATGAAAGACAATTTGAAGAAGTGATAGCTGCAGTCAAACGTCGGTAAGACTCAGGATTGATATCTACTCTCGGGCATCAATGTGGTCTTAAAGTGGATTTTCCTTAGTTCGAAGGTGGAAATGCGGGAGGATCGATAAGAAAATGTGAAAGGTATTTTCTAATCCATAGTATGTCAGATTATGAGAAAATTGTGTTGATTGGGATGTATGTGACTGGAAGTATGGAGAAGTGGTATATGGATAGAATTGTGGGGAAAGAATCTATAGGTTGACATTCATTTGTAGCACTGTTCTTGGATAGATTCTCATAAGATATGGATTTAATTGGGGAATTTAACAAGCTGAGACAAAAAGGAGCAGTAGATGAGTATGTAGATTAGGGGTGGGCAAACGGGTCTTGGAACCGCGGTCCGGTCCGGGTCCAAAACGGGTCGGTTCCATTTTTTGTTGCCATAAAACGGTCCGGGTAGGGTCGGGTAATTTTTTTAAGGAACCGGACCGGTTCCAAAATTAAAAAATAACGGGTACCCGGCCCGGCCCGTTATATATATTGTATATTAATTTATTAATAGTTTTGTGATAATCGGTTTTGAAATAGTTTTGTTTCCTTTGCTAGAAGTAGGATTTTAAATTGAGTTGCACTAACTTTTGTTTTCAAATTATTTATCAAATGTTTCATAAATATCTTATTACTTTTTATTGTTATTGAATTATTCCTTTCTATGGAATTTAATTATTTGTTAAAAATGATTTTGTTATATTTTTTATTATATTGTTCTTAAAATATATAAATTGTGTTTACCACCCACCATATATGTGTCAACTTTGGCTAATCCTGAAAATTTAATATAAAAAAAAAGCAATACTTTAATATGTGATGTTAGACAACATGTTTAAATACAAATGTTAGAAAATACTTCGTATGTATTTTGGTTATGTTATATATTTTTGGAATTTCTTTAATTGTTTGAAACTTATATACATGAAATTATGGAGTATTGGACTTGTCGCTTGTGTTACATGTGCACCACTATGTTGTTATTTTGAAACTTGCTAATGTCCTATATTATTAATTATTGATTTTTGGAACTTCATGAGTTTTTACTAATTTCAAGACATGAGAATAGAAACCGTAAAACCCGGACCGGACCGACCCGTTTCAAACGAGCCGGGTAATTTCCGGTTCCTATTTTGAAAATTGTAATACCCGGACCGAACCGAACCATATAATGGAACCGGCGGTTCCATTTTATTTTGCATTACCCGCCCCGACCCAGCCCGTGCCCAGCCCTAATGTAGATAAGTTCTCTGAGTTGCAATCATTTATTCTTCAAAGGGATAGACACTTAGATGCATATTATTTTTGGAGGAGTTTTCTGAAATCTGACATATGGTGGAAATATTAGCCCTTGAAACATTAGAACAAGCTTTTCTGATAGCTAAAAAGCAAGAATCTCTTTTAGAGGCAATAGGAAAGACAGGAAGACCTACACCTAAGAGTAATATTTGGCCCAAGATTAATATTGAGTTCAAAGGGGTAAACACCAGAGAAAAAGCTCTTCCAGTAAAGAGGTTGAGTAAGGATGAATTAGATGCAAGGAGGAAGGGCTTGTGCTTTAATTGTGATGAAGCCTACACAATAGGGCATAAATGCAGGAAACTATTTGTTATTTTGTTAGCTGAAGATAGCAAGGAAGATATTGAACATTTGATGGATCAGGATAGTGAAGATGAAATAAGCTTTGGAGTGTCATTGCATGCTCTAAGTGGGCATGTACCTACTGAGACAGTTAAACTGGCAGGAAAGGTAAAAAATAATAACATAAGTACATAACTACATTAGTGGATTCTGGGAGTACTCACAGTTTTATAGATCCAACCACTGCCAATAGGATCAACTGTGAGCTGGATATTATCAATCCACTATAGGTTATGGTTGCAGGAGGAGGAAGGATAGAGTGAAATTCTAAATGCCCCAAACTGGAGTGGAGAATAACTTTGCAACAAGTGTAAGATTATTACCCATGGGAGGTTATGACATGGTGATGGGTGTTAATTTGATGAAGAAGCTGGGGCCTATTATGTTTGATTATGATAATCATTCTGTTACTTTTGATCATAAAGGATAAAGAGTAACAGTAAAAGGCATATAACCAGAAGTATCAGTAAGAATGGTGATTGGGAAGAAAATGAAGAAGTTATTAAAGAAAAGAGATGGAGTGGTCTCAAAGTTCTTCTATATGGTTTGTTCTGTGGAAAGAGAAGAGAAATCAGTTATCAAGGAGGAAATAGAAGAAATGATTGGGGAATATGAGGAAAATTTTCAAGAACCTAAAGGCCTACCTCTAGTCAGAAAACATGAACATCAGATTGACATCAAAGCTGGAGAAAACTCATTCAAGCAGATTCCTTATAGGTACCCATACATACAAAGATATGAAATAGAGAAGTTGATCAAAGAAATGCTTTGCATCAGGAGTTATACAACACAATCAGAGTCATTATGCCAGTCCAGTATTATTAGTAAAGAAGAAGGATGGGTCCTGGAGATTCTGTGTTGATTACATAAAACTAAACTCAATTATCATAAAGAATAACTATCCTATTCAACTTATAAATGGTCTGTTGGATGAGTTGCATGGGGCTATCATTTTTTTTTTTCTAAAATTGATCTAAGGGCAGGCTATCACCAGGTAAAAATGAGGTCAGAAGACATTGAGAAGACAACTTTTGTTACTGCTAGTGGTTTATATGAGTTCACTGTCATGCCATTTGGGTTGAGCAATGCTCCTCCTACTTTCCAAACACTCATGAACAGTATATTCAATGAATATTTGGTAAAATTTGTTTTGGGTTTCTTTGATGACATACTGATTTATAGAAGTAGTCCAGAGATGCATAAAATACACCTGAAGCAAGTATTTGAGCTATTAAGGTAACATACTCTTTTTGTCAAAAAAAGTCCAAGTGTGTTTTTGGAGTTTCACAAATAGAGTACCTGGGACATATAATCAGTGTTGAGGGTGTGGCTGTGGATCCAGAAAAGATCAAGTGTATTGTGGAATGGCCAGTTCCTTCTTCTCTCAAAGCACTAAGGGGTTTTTGGGGGATGATTGGCTATTTTAGAAATTTTTGTTCTTAATATGGTCAGAAAGCTAAACCTTTGACTGATCTAACAAGGAAGGGGATGTTTAAATGGAGCAGGGAGGCTCAAAAAGAATTTGAAGAACTTAAGAAAGTTACCTATACTACACTTGCCCAACTTTAATAAAACCTTCATTGTAGAGACTGATGCATGCTATGAAGGTATAGGAGCAGTGTTGCTACAAGATCAACACCCTCTGACCTTTATCTAAAGGGCACTTTGTCCCAAGAACATGAGAATATCCATTTATGAGAAAGAACTTTTAGCTATTGTGTTAGCTAATAATGAAAATTAATTGTGAGCCGCAAAGGAATAAAGTTCTTTAATAAACAATGCAATTTGAACTGAAAGTATTATTCTTTAATAAAAATCAAATTTAAAAATGCAACACCCAGATTCCAAAACTTCAAAAATGCAAATTTGAACTGAAAGTATTATTCTTTAATTAAAAATGCTAAAGGACCCCAATTTGTATCCCAATTTGTACCCCAATTTGTACCCTCACCCTATTTTGTGGCTCACAAAAGCAGTTCATTAAAGTGGAGTAATTGATTTATTGAAGTTGGCTTTTGTGAGCCACAAATATAGGTTGGGGTACAAATTGGGGTACCTATAGCAAGGTCGTTCTTTAATTTTGCGACTCACACTTAAGTCTTTAAGACCTTAACATTATTCCTTTGTGGCTCACATTATTCTTTAATGAAAAGTGGAGAGCTTACTTACTACATGCTCCTTTTGTGATCAAGATTGATCAGATAAGTCTTAAATTCCTAATGGATCCGAGAGTATCAACTCCTACTCAACATAAGTACTTGACTAAATTTTTGGGTTATGATTACAGGATTGAGTATAAGAAGGGGCATGAGAAAAAGTAGCAGATGCCTTATCCAAGAGGGATGTCACAGAAAAAGAGGGGGATGGAAATTGCCAAGTTATATCTGCTGTTAAACCTCTGTGACATTAGGAATTAATAATGAGCTATCAAGGAGATGAGGTAGCTGAAGAAGCAGTACTCCAGAAGTTAGCAACACCATATAACATGAGTTATTTATCTTACCATAATGGGATGTTGAAGTATAAAGATAAACTGTATGTGGGAACGGGTAAATTAAGGAAGAAAATGGTAATAACCATACATGAGAGTGCAGTTAGAGGGCATTCAAGAGAATTGGCTACCTTACACAGAATTATGGCTATCTTTGGTGGTCAAATATGAAACAGACAGTGCAACAGGTGATCAGAAACTGTCCTATTTGTCAGATGTGCAAACATGAAAATTCCAAACACTCGGGTTTGTTACAACCTTTACCAGTACCTCAAAAGACCTAACAACACATTAAATGGTATTTGAGCAATTACCTAAATCCAATGGGAATGATGCTATCATGGTATTAATGTTAAGATACACTAAATATGCCCATATTGTACCACTAACCCACTCCTTCACTGCCCCCAAAATAGCAAATATCTTTATCAACTACATCTGCAAATGTTATGGGCTAACAGAATCTATAACATCTGACAGAGATAATTTTTTTACTAGTCTATTTTGGATTGAATTGTTCAAAGCTTTGGGGGTTAAACATCAGTTGAGTACATCTTATCATCCTCAAATGGATGGATAGACGGAGAGGGTGGATCAATGCTTGGAGAATTATCTGAGATGCATGTGTGGACGTTTTCCTAAGGAGTGGAGTAATTGGCTTCCTTTAGCACAATGGTTGTACAATAGCGGCCATCATACCGCCATTGGGATAAGTCTTTTTTAGGCTCTTTTTGATTATAAACCTCCTACCCTAAACCTAGGCCCTTATGGTGAACTTACTGTAATAGGAGTAGAACATGAGCTTAAGCAAAGACAGATTATTTCAAAAAAATTGAGATATCATCTCAACCTATCTAAACACAGAATGAAGGAAAAAGCAGATAAAGGGAGGTTGGAGAGAGAGTTTGCAATCAGGAATGGGTTTATTTGAAGCCCAAACCTTATAGGAAAATGAGTATGAGGAAATCTACTCTTTGGAAGTTAAGCCTTAGTATTGTGGACCTTTTTTAGTAGTGGAAAGAATTGGAGTTGTAGCTTTTAAGCTGGCACTGCCAGAAGGAAGCATGATACATCCTGTGTTTCATGACTCACTATTGAAGAAAAGGGTGGGAATGAATGACAACATATCCAGCAAGTTTCCAGCCATGAATGAAGAAGGGAACATCATACTAGCACCAGCTGGAGTTTTGGCTAGAAGGGTAGTACAATGGTTGATCAAGTGGGCACATTTACAGCAAGATGAAGCCACATGGGTAGACTACGATACTATAGTCAAGCAACTTCCGAAAAAAAAGCTTGTGGGCAAGCTTTGGAGAAAGGAGGGGCAATGTTACAATAAAGCCTTCACTATTTTGTATTTGGGCCTAAGTAGAGTTGATGGGCCATTTGTATGTTCATTACTATTGTAGTTGTTATAGCCCAATCATACTACTAACGGAATGTTAGTTAGGTTGTTGGAGGATGTATAAAATAGGCTATATCAACTGTATTCGGGCATTGCTGAGCTAATATACGAACTCTCTTTTCTTCTCCTCCTAAACCGCTACTTCATTTCTCTCTGATTGTTATGAATGTTTCGTTCTCTTCTTTATGTTCATAACATATCAATTATTACCTTGAGCTCGATCCCAGTTTTATTCAAGCCACTACTCGGATCCTGATTGTTGCCACTCCCGATCGTTTTCTGATCCTTGGCTTTCTCCTATTATTATTTTTTAAATTAAATAATAAGTGCAAAAAATCAATTTAACAGAAGACTCGAGTTGTTTTTCTTATTAAGTTAATATATTAGTAAAACTGTTACGATCATTATGCTTATTGCTTTACAAGGATAAATACCTAGAATAATGTTTTGGAACTTTTTTACAAAAAAAGTAGTATATAAATTTAATTCGTTCTTGACTTGGGAAGAAATAAAAGGCTAATTTCAGATTTTGGAAATTTAATTTTCTTTTATCATTTACGGTTTGATGTCTTGATCCAAGATGGGTTTGGTCAAGGTTCACAATGGTTTTAATTTGACTGTTGTTATACCGTGAGGGTAGCTCATGGTGAAGATCATACTCACACATCTAAATGACGTTATTTATGTTTAAAATTTAATGAGTGAACAATACATTATTTTTGTCTCTACATCTTTTGTGTTGTATATCTAGTCATTCACTTGTATTAAAATGTAATATGTGTTGCTAAGAAATGCAATATCATTGGTGACCTGGAATGTAACTCGTGTTACTCCATCTATTGCTCATTTTGCAACCTTTCGTATATGAAATGTAAATGCAAAATGTAATTTCAAGCATGTTGCAATGTAAATCATGTGTATGTAAAATAGAATTTGCCAAGTCTAGTAAAAATGTAAATCACAGTGATTAAAATGTAACTCTAGACAAGTTAAAGTGTAAATGATGATGAAAATGTCATTTGAGACAAATTGAAATATAAATGTAAGTCATGCATATGAAAGTGTAACTTGCGCATATGAAAATGTAGCTTGCGCACATGAAGATGTAAACCATGCTTAAAAATGTGACTTATTGTATTATCAAATGTAATTTCAAGCATTGACTATAAATGTAATTCGCACATATGAAATGTAATCTCATGTATTGTCAAATGTAAATCGCACATATGTATAAAAACCATATAAGAGATATAAAAATATACTCGTATTACAAAAATGTATGAATATGAAAAATATATTACAGTATAGAATGTATGAATATAAAAAAATATTGCAGAAAAAAGTTAGTATAGAAAATATAACAGAAAAATATTGCACACAAGAATGTATCAGTATAAAAAATATATATGAAATGCAATATACTTATTTTATTTAGATTAATAAAATTTTGTTGTGCATTGATAAAGAATAAAAAAGTAAAATCGCAGTAAAACTTTTGATATACTAATACAATTGAAGAAAAGAATTGAAGGAAAAGAAAAATAAAGAAGAACTTAGAAAATTGAAGGAAAAGGGGAAAACGATATACCGCAGTGAAAAAGAAAGAGTGTAATGATGTGTTGAGATATATTATCCGGTTTGTTACTGTTCAGGAGCCCAATGCATTGCCCAGTACGAAGCCCGATCAATGAGACCTGTTTCGGCCCCGTTTCGACCATCCAGCCCACCTTGGCCCAGGAGGCCCACCTTGGCCCGTTGGCTCATTAGGGTGGCTTGCACCCCTTTCCCTTTCCCCTATAAATATGGGACTTTCCCACCATTTTTAGGGATCCTTCTCTTGTTCCTCCTTCTCTCTAGATTGATTTTATCCTCCATTAATAGGAACTCAAATTGTACATTGTAATGGTGAGGAGATCCTAATGAGAAAATGAGGGCTTGGACATTAGTCTGAAAAGTCCCGTGATTATCTCCCTTTCGGGTTTCCACGTAAAGATCGAATGTTCATGCAAATTTACATCTATATTTGTTATATCGTGTTGGATTAAACTCAGCACGATGTATTTTTAATACAAAACTACACCATATTAAGATCGCTACACCGTGCGCACAGTGTAACGGTCCACGGTACAATTTGCCTAATGTGAAACTAGAACAATAGTGAGGTATGCCCTATCATTTTAGAACGGGTTTTTGCCTTATATATTACTCCGTATTACTTGTATAAGTTGTACTTCCTCTGTTCGGTTATAAGTGCAACATGCACTTGGGCACATAGATTAAGAGACTGCGTAAGGGTGTTCGACTTCACGGTTTTACCCTTCCAAATAGGAAAGTACCTGTCAGTCTGTCACACAAAGAAAGTGCTACAGTAACTAAAGTAGATACAATCATACAATTATTAGAGATTTACAACCAAGAAATAAAACAGCATGCTCGAGTGTACTGCTCACTTTCGGAAGACCCCCTTTCTCGCTTAAACTCTGGTAAGACTCCGTCCTCCTCCCCCGGCGTGAAGCCAGTTCAGCACCCCCTTGTCCGCTTAAACAAGCAAGCCCAGACGCCGCAACAGTCGGCCGCCGCCTAGAGGCCACCATTATTGCCGTGCCTCTCAAGCTTGTGGAGGAGTAACCGGAGAAAAATCGGTTTTATGTCTGCCCATGTCTTCCCTTTTGGCCATAATTAAAATAGAAATCAGAAAAAAGAAAATAAATGAGGGAGATGATGGGAAAGAATTGGAGAATTGGTTGAGTGTGTGAATGAGAACCGCAGATGATACGGAGGAAAGAGCCAAGTCCGTAAATTAAAGAAGAATGGAATCATGAGTGAGTGGAGAAATTAAAGAAAAGTAAAAAAAACGGAACAAGAAGGACGGTTTAATATGGAAGGGTATAAAAGTCAATCAACTTAGAATTTCTTTCCCAAAATAGAAATGTTGCATTTAATTTGAAACTGCCGAAAATGGTAAGTGTTGCACTTATTAAAGAACAGAGGAAGTATTAAAAAATAGAAGTAGAATTGCCTTGTCCTATTTTGGAGGAGAGGAACTCAAAGCAGAAATTGACCGGGTCCTTTTAAACAATTGGGTCTTCCTATAATGCAGCGGTACTTACACAAAAAAGAATGACACCCCATTTCTGAGGGCCCCCACAACCAATCGAACATTTATCTGAGAGGATGTAAATTAAGCTTTGATCTAACTCTAATTGAAAGAGAGTGAAGCTTCATATCAAGCCTTTGCTTGAAGTTGAACTCGAGATCTCTCCCTTGTGACACTCCTTTCCTGTCAGTTGAGCTACGCCCTCCGATTACAGTAGTGCTTACACATTATCATTTGATGCACAGTAGCCGTTGTGGCGGTAATTGTGTAATGGTCTTTCAAATGTGCAAGGGTACATTTCTTGAGGCCATTTTAAAAATACAATGCATTGACCGGTGGGAGCTAAGTCCAAGTAGACCACTTCCCGTATGTGAATTCGAGAGATCTAGTCCCAAGGCTAGTTCAAGTGATTGCACAATCGGTATTTCATCACGTCCTAAATGACAATGTAAGGATTAACTTCTTAATGAGAAATTGGTGTGTGGAAACATGGCGGTGTTTGATTGGTGATTTTCACAAGACTTGTGTTGGAAACCTGAGGATACTCACACAATCAATTAGTTAAAAATGATATATATCTTGTGCGAGGTACGGTGGTGTATAGATGGCTGAGAAACTAGTTGATTGTTGGCTCAAAATTACTTCTCTTAAGGGATTAGGACGTGTCCTTTGGAGTATAAGATTAATCCAGCGAAGTCGAGATCTCTCAATGCAACAAAAATGAAGTCTATTACAGAATATAGTAGGAGTCTAGGAATTTAGGATGAATCTCCATAGATTAGAGTTAAAAAATTGTTGCTAATAAGATTAAATTATTAAGAAGCATTTGCAAATAGGATTAAATTAATTATATTTTATTTTCAAACACGATTCCATAATTAGTTGTAATGAAAGAACCAAAGAAGTTAAATGTTTTTTTAAATGTGAATCCTATATCATATTTTAGAAAGAAACAAATTTGATCATTTTGACAAGGGAAAGTTCCCGAAATAGGACTAAAACAGTTTGAAAATTCCAAAATAGGACTGTCATGTTTTTTATTCCCAAAATAGGAGTAATTACTGCCAAGTTTGGAAAATACTGCCATGTTTGAAGTCTGGTACTGACAAAACATGACAGTAATTAATCCTATTTTGGGAATAAAAACATGTCAGTCCTATTTTGGAATTTTGAAACCTTTTTAGTCCTATTTCGGGTAATATCCCTTTTGACAAACATCATTTTAATTTGTTTAAATTTTATTTACAGTTTTTTCTCATTTTTTCTTCATTAAGCGAACCTTACTATCCATTTGCCAAATGCCTCAACCCTTAGAAAAATTACCTCACCCGCGAGCACCGGAGCTAGAAATAGGTCAAATAGCAGGATTGGAAGCCGAGGTTTAAAGAATTTATATTGAGGAATCAAAGTTTAAATTTTACTATATCTTTTACTACTTATAAATATTTATACATATGTATATACATCAATTTTTTTTACTTGGGGCCCAAGGTCCCTGCCAAACGGCACCGTCTCCACCCCTATTACCCACAAAGTTTTAGAATATATGACCCCTACATGTGGCATCGAATCAGATCTAAAACTTGATATTCATTCATGCTCCTAACAAGGACCTTGCACTTTAACAGGTTTGCATGTGGACTCAGTTTCATGCATGTGAGTATGTGACCCTAATTGGTCCACAATCCAAAAGATCATATATGGCGCAGTACAAGTCTAGTGGATGGGGATTGATCATTCATATGAAAATTATACGGTTATCATTCTATAAAATAAAGCGTGAAGCAAATTAAGAGTTTACTACTCATATTTGTGCAACTCTTCCCTCCCTAAATTATGAAGCAAATATGATCAATCCCAGGAATAAATTATCAAGAAGACAAATAAATTATATAATTCACGTGAATAAATTTTCCGATCTAGTCAGATAAATGTTTGATCTGTGTATTTTATAATTATCAAAGTCTGATTTGATTTGATCTATTTACCCTAATCTAGAAATGAAATAAGTTATAATCATTAACTATTAATGCACTCAATCAAAATAGATCATCAAAAGGCGGGTTTACGTCTAGCTCATACTTTTGTTGTGAAATAAATAAAGATATAATTATCCCCCATATAACTAAAACTCTCTCACTTTCCCAATCTAGGACCTAACTAGTTTTTTTCCCAAAATAATATTACATTTCATAACAATTAATTAAAATTCGTAATTAATAATTAATAAATAATTTTTATGGACAAAAACACCCTTTAGCTTATCCCTATAAAACCCTAACCTCCTATTCATATTCTACAACCCTAGATACAACCTCCAACGCTCACTCACGCAGCCGCCCCTCCGCCCAACTGCCGCTCGCTGCCTAGTCTCCGCCCACAGTCCAGCGCCGCCACCCACCGTCTAACGCCGCCGCCTTGAACAAAACTGCGATCTCGGTGTAAATCGTCGATAGCTAGTGCAATCGTCCGCTCGACCTGGGCTCCAAGGCGCTGCACGACGTCCATGTATTGTCCGCCATCTAGCCGGCGGCCGCACAACCATCGCTCGCCGCCGCTCACCAACCGCAGACCCGCCGCATGGTTGCCTCCTTCCCCTTCTCCTTTTTCTTTTTGTATTTCTTGAAATTGGGGTTGAGAATTAATGTTCTCAAAGAATGGCATTGGACTGCCGCTCCAACAACTCAGATTCTTCAACCAAGGTGGTCGAGGTTGAAGGCGAACCCAAGGTTGAAGATGAACCCTAGGTTGAAGACGATTGAAGATCGTGTGCAATGAATAATTTGTGTTGAATTCCGTGAATATTACAAGAAGTGCAATGATTGGTACAAGAAGTGCAATGATATGACCATGTATAGTGTGATTATGATAAGAAATGCAATAAATCAATAATTAGCGCATTAACATTGACATGAAGTGCGATTATCAAATTTAAAATGAAAAAGTATATGAAATCCTAACAATTTTTTAATGTTGTGCAATAACTCTCGCATGAAGTGCATCATATTTAATTAAACGTAAAAAACTAAAGTCATCAAAACTACAAAAATCCATAAACTGAAGTGTCATAACTTAATTGCATGAAATGCATTAAATCTTGTGCCGTGAACACAACATAAAAGTGCAATAAATGTTGTGCAATGACTCTTTCATAAAGTGCATTATTTTTACCCGGACGTAAGTAGTGTAAAATGCATTTTTTAAGAAAAAGGGTATTTCCGTCCTTCCAAAATTTAATATAACGAAAATTTCTTTTATATATATATTTTCACTCATACTTTGGGAAAAAAACATAACTACTCACATTTTGAGAAACTCACTTTGTTTTAGTCATATCCCGGAAATTTTTCCATAAATAAATAAATACCACATATTATACGAAGTATAAATCAACTAGACCATTTGAGAGTAGATAAATAGATGAAATTGAAGCCAAATATAGTACATTGTGTTATGGGGATCTTCATGACGGGCTTGGGGTGGCGGAATCCCAAATTCTTGTTTGTAATTCTCAGCTAGCTTCTCGGACTTCAATTACAATCATATGATTCATATCTAGTCATGGACCCGGGCCGGGCCAGTTCCGGTTCCGGGCCGGGCCAGTTCCGGTTCCGGGCCGGGCCCGGCCGGGCTTTTTTTTGGGAAGGAAGGCCCGGGACCGGCCCGGGTAGCCACCGGGTCCGGTCCGGGTCCGGGCCGGGCCTCCGGTTTGGTCATTTTTTTTTTTTTTTTTTTTTGCTTTCCTAACCCCCCCTCACCCCCCACCCCCAAACCCCTCCTAACCATCAAGCCCAACCCGGTTAACCCCAAAAATGAAAAAAAAAAAATTAAAAAAAATTAATTCGGCCCGGCCGGGCCGGTTCGCCAAATACAAGGCCCGAGCCCGGACCCCCCCCCCCCACCGGGCCTAGGCCTGACCCGGACCCGAGAACCGGGCCGGTTCCGGGCCCGCACAGTAGCGGGCCGGGCGGCCCGAACCGGGTCCATGCCTATTCATATCCTTGTCGCAATTGTTGTTGCTTGTGAACTATCTAAAACTCAAAATCCTGTTCTCAATCATTGTTGTTCCTAACGAAATGTTGTTGTCGAGGAAGAGAAAGATTTTAATTTTAAAAAAAGATATTTATACGATTAGATGTTGGATAAAATATGAGTCAATTTAAGTGGCGTTTTTTTCATCGTCAAAACAGATTACTTAAATTGCTTTTAAAGCATTCAGATAGGGGTAAAATGACAAAAGGACCAGAGACAACCGCCAGCCCTCGAACCAGACTTATAGTGAATCACTTTCGAAAAAACAATATAACTCGTTGATCCTATCATGAGCATAAATGAGCCAAAGACGGTTAAAGCAGATCTCACATCACCAAATCCTAATGCAAGAGTCTTACACCAATAAAAATAACCAACAAAAAAATAAACAGACTGATCATGAAAAATAAAAAGCAAGCAAACAATAAAATAAAAAAATAGCTTCCAAACCCTAACTTGTCCGGCACTCCATGGCGGAGGGCGGTTCAAGAGGGGGGCGGTCCAACAGTACTATAACTTCTTTCGCTCCTTGCCTCCAGTACAGATCTGTTCCAGCACCTAGCCCTACACTTCATCCATGCCCTTTTGATCCCAACCATGAACAACATACTTGAAACTCTCCACCTGCTGCTAGGGGTACACAACCTTTGAACGCCATATAAGCGCTGCAATCTGCCGACGAAGAGAGCCTCACGAAAGGCAGAGGAAAGCCGCACAAGAAAGACACACTTCGTCAAAGACGAAAGCATAGAAAAACAACCCCTAAACCTAGGGGAGACGATCGCTAGTTGCTTTGCCTTTGCCGCCGAAACTTCGATCGGCACTTCAAACCCCAAGGCGGCAAAAGTTACTCGCCATATGCGAACCCTAGAGAGGGAGCCTAATTTAAGTGGCGTATTGAAAATAGGATAATTTGTTTTATCATAGAAAATAGAGATAATCTACGACGTACTTATAGAAACTGCACTAAGATCGAATTGAATTCTATTAAATAAAAAAAACTAAGTTAGAAATTATTACAAAATGAAACTCAAAATTAGTGAATAAAATGGAATTATATTTATCAATTAAAAGAGAAATTACCCTTTGGTGTACTCGATCACAATCACAAAGTAATAATAAGCCTCCCTAAACTAAATCAACATTGCTCATTTCTAAAAAGAGCACTAATTCAGTAAACAACGCTACCTACATCTGGTCTACAGTACGTTTATTTTTATATTTCCACCAAATTTTTAGTCGCTCTTCCGTCTTTTTATTTGGTAAAAGCATTTAAAGAAAATTTCTTTGAATATAATAGTTGAGCATATAGCATATAGAGGTGATATTGAGCCATTTTTTCACTAGAATTCAATCACTTAACTCATCATAAACCTATTTTGAAATATGATTTGTTTGGTGGGTTTGAGGGGTTAAATGGCTATATAGCCTAATTAAATAAGGGAAGACAAATTAATAACCTATATTATGTTTTTTGTAAGTAGATAGCACTTTTGTAGTGCATTTGAGGCTATGCGTAATTATAGCTAGCAACTTAGCATATGGTAATTGTTAGCTTTTTATCCTTTTAAATTGTTAGTTATGCTATTTGTTTTATTTATTCAAATATATGACATAAATTTAACTTCACTTGTTTAAAGTTGTACATACACCCAAATATTCCTATTATATTTTCCAAAACTCTTATGAATTTATGTTATTGATCTATAGTAATAATAGCTTTGCAGTGTCAAATAGATTTAAGGAGTGGCAAAATGAGTATTTATTCTAAGGGGAAGTTCCCAAAATAGGAGTTACAAAATTTTGTGTTTCCAAAATATGATTGTGATTTTTTCTTCCTAAAATAGAAGACATTATTTACTTCCATTTTGGAATCATTACTATCAAAATAATTGTGTATTAGGCATTAATGGCGGTATTTGTCAATCATACCATAGCGGTAACAATTCCTATTTCGGAAATGAAAAACATAGCAATACTATTTTGAAATTCCAAAACTTATTTACTCATATTTCAGACAATTTCCCTTATTTCAAAACTACTCCCTCTGTCCATAAATTAAAGTCCATGTTTGACTTTTGCGATCTCTTAGGTGGACGTTTGACCATGATTATCTATAAATATATACCTATAAAATCTATAATATGTTGACATTTGAATAATACAAATTACAATGAAGCACATTAAATAATTTTTTGAAATAAAATATAATAAATTTCGAATAATTAACGGTCAAAGTGTAACAAGTTTGACTCAAAAAATCAAACCGAAACTTTAATTAAGGGACATAGGTGGTATTTAGAGAACTTGAAGCAATGTTTTTACAGCAATCTTGTGCTATTGAGAAATTATCCTAGATATGACTAAAACTTCTTCAGTTTCTCGATCTATAACCTAACTAGTTTTTTTTACCAAAATAATATTAAAATTCATAATATTAAATTAAAATTCGTATTAAATAAATAATTAAATAATTTAGGTTGACAAATATACCCTTTAGGTTACACCTATAAAACACTATGCTAACAAAAATATTGAAAGTGATAATTTAGGTTGACAAATATACCTTTTAGATGTTGACAAACTTGAATTAAAATATAACAAAAAATGATATGCTAAATAACTAAATAAAATGAAATCATATTGAAAGTGATAAATATTTCAACGTTCTTGGTTGCGCGCAGTGGCGGAGCCAGAAAAATGGTCCAAAGGGGTCGAAAATCAACTATATACAAAATGAAAACGATGTATTGTTTTTAGATGATGTCTGAATTGAATGTTTCATACTTTGTATATAAATAGACACTATTAGCAATAAGATAGATTGTCTTTTGCTTTGTCTCTAACATATGTCACGTAAATAATAAGTTAGTTTTACGCTATTTTTAATATTTGGAAAAATAATCAATATTACACATCAAATTTTGTTGTTTTTACTTTTAGATAGTGCTAATTTTGCAGAACTCCTAACTTTGTACTCGTAATGAGTTACGTGAATCATAATATATCAAATCGAAGGTATTTCAGAGCTCCATACTGATAAAAATAAGATTAATGATAAAAATAAGAACTAATATCAAGAGCACTGTATTTCATGTAGAAGAAATAACACTTCATATTTTCTCTCTACTTGCTTGCGTGACATGCATCATGCATATATACTACAAATGGTGGATGTAAAATAATAGAGAGGGAATAATAGAGGGCCATGCATATCATGTAACCCCCAACACACACATCATGCAATCCATACACACATGTTACGTACTAGGGTAACATTACACATTATGATAATAGAAATAGTACGGGTCCCATTATTCTCAATACTCCCCCTCAAGGTGGAGTGTGAAGATTGCAAACACCCAACTTGCCCCTCAGAAAATGGAAACGATCAGTGCCAAGTGCTTTGGTGAAAATGTCAGCAACCTGGTTTGTTGTAGAGATACGACATGGATGAATCTCACCGCTGGCAACACGTTCACGAACAAAGTAACAGTCCATTTCCACATGTTTGGTACGTTCATGAAAAACGGGGTTAAGAGCAATATGTCGTGCGGCTTGATTGTCACAGAAAAGGGATGTAGGACTAGTCTGATTAACTGTTAAGTCACGAAGTAACCACCGTAACCATAAGATTTCACTGACTGTAACAGCCATGGCGCGGTATTCTGCTTCTGCGGAAGACCTAGAAACAACTGTTTGTTTCTTTGTTCTCCAAGAGATTGGTGAACTGCCAAGGGTGATGAAGTATCCAGTGCTAGATCGACGAGTGTAAGAGCACCCTGCCCAATCTGCATCACAATAACCCTTTAAGGAGAAATCACTGTCTGCGGATAAGAAAATTCCTTGCCCCGGGGTTTGTTTTAAATAACGAAGGACACACACTGCAGCGTCAAAATGAGACTGGCGTGGCTGACTGAGAAATTGGCTGAGCTGATTGACTGAGAAGACAATATCAGGACGGGTGACTGTAAGGTACAACAAACGTCCAATCAAGCGACGATATGAGGAAGCATCTGCAGGTGGACTATCATCATCCGGTCGAAGTTTCAAATTTTGTTCCATGGGAAATTGACTGGGGCGGGCGGCTAGAAGACCACTTTCTTCTAAGATGTCAAGTGTATATTTCCGTTGACTTAGCACAAATCCTTCGGGAGAACGAGCTACCTCGATTCCAAGGAAATATTTTAATGCACCCAAGTCTTTAATGCTAAATTGATCATTCAAGTATTCCTTGATTCTGCTGATATGAGGTGGATCATTTCCGGCAAGGATGACATCATCGACGTATATGAGGGCAAATGTGTGCTTCTGACCTTGCTCGAAAATGAACAGAGAATGATCCGCCCGCGACTGACGAAAACTGACTTTCAGAAGTGATTGAGTAAACTTGTGGTACCAATTACGAGACGCTTGGCGTAGGCCGTAAAGGGATTTTTGCAACTTGCAGACACGGGTGTCACCCCTTTTTGTAAATCCTTGGGGCACACACATGTAAACATCTTCTGAAAGGTCTCCATGGAGAAAAGCATTATTAACATCTAATTGATGTACTTCCCAATTGCGTTTGGCTGCAACAGCCAGTAAACACCGTACAGTTACGAGTTTGGCAACTGGAGCATATGTCTCATGAAAATCAATTCCTTCGACTTGTGTGAAGCCCTTGGCTACCAGCCTTGCCTTGTAGCGCTCCACATCACCATTAGGTAGATATTTGATTTTATAAACCCATTTAGAATCTACTGCTTTCTTTCCGGGCGGCAGTTGAACCAAGGTCCACGTATCATTTTCTTCTAAAGCACTGATCTCCCTTTGCATAGCCTCCCGCCACTTTGGATCTAAAACAGCCTGTGAAAATGCTTTTGGCTCATCACGTGAAGTAATGGCCGAAAGAAATGCTTTGTGTTTATTAGAAAACTTCTCATAATTGATAAAATTAGAAATTGGATACGCGATTAAATCAGCCTGATTTGAGATTGATTCTGAACGTTCCAAAGAGGGAGGCAGGTCAACATCAAATTCAGATAAATGTTTAGGGAGCCGGCGAATTCTATCGCCCCTTCTGAGTTCACCCACATGAGGTGAAGTTTGACTGGTCAGATCACCTATCAATGGAGATTCCAGATGTTGTTCCATTTCATAGCCACCTGGAGGGGCCTGTGGTTCAAAGTGTACAGGAGTGCTACTGTCCTCTGCATCGTTGGGTTCGAAGGGCAAGTGGTGACGAAGGGTCGACCTTACATCTCCGCCCGCACCTTCTCTACGCGGACCACTACGTACAGGGGCGCAGCTGTCTGGACGTGACGTTCCAGAATGGTCCAGCGACCTGCAGACAGGGGTGACAAACTCATGTGGACGGAACTGTGTTGCAGATTGTTGCTCGGGTCCATGCGAGTACTCAGCAGGTGGGTAGCCGCAGGTGATATCCAGGCTGTCGATTGCAACTGGGTTTACAGAGGGTTGATTCCCAGGCTGGTCCACTACTATCTGGTGACGAAAAATTTCACGGGGAGGAAGGCTGGGACGTTTGGCTTCAGGTGTAGGTGTGCTGTTCTGGCCCACAATTTGCTGATACACACGGTCAACAATCCTTTCAAAATCAAGGCCCTCTTGATTTATCATTTTAAATGGAAATTCACTCTCAATGAAAGTTACATCTCGAGAGGTGAAAATGGCATGTTTTTGCAAATCAAATAATCTGTAGGCCTTTTGACCGTATGGATATCCGAGAAATACACAAGGACTCCCCCTTTCACCAAATTTATCTTTGCGTTTGTTGTTGTGTGCATAAACCAAGCACCCAAAAGTACGCAAATGTTCATAGTTAGGTTCCTTTCCAAGTAACATTTCAAAAGGGGTTTTGTTTGAAATAATAGGTGAAGGTAGCCAATTGATAATATAAACGGCAGTAAGGATGCATTCTCCCCAAAAATCAATAGGCAGTCCGGACTGAAATCGTAGGGCCCGAGCGACTTCCAAAATATGTCTATGCTTACGCTCCACAACCCCATTTTGTTGGGGAGTATCCGTGCATGACGTTTCCAAAATAATTCCACTACGCGCATAATACTCAGATAAAATTTTGGTTTTAAATTCCAATCCGTTATCTGAACGTATGCGTTTAACTCGTTTCTCAAATTGAGTTTCTACCAAATTGCAAAACTCCATTAATTTTTGACAAACTTCAGATTTATTCCTCATCAGATAAACCCAAACACCTCTGGTGAAGTCATCAACGATGGACAGGAAATAGCGTGCTCCTGAAGTGGAGTCACACCTATAACCACCCCATATATCACAATGTATTAATTCAAAGGAACAAGTGGTCTTACTTGTACTCTTGGGAAAGGGTAGACGAGTCTGCTTAGCTCGCAAGCATGGGTCACAGAAACTATTGTTCTGTCGCAGGCCTTTGAGGAACTTGATGTATTGTAACTTTCCACTTGAAGCATGACCCAAACGTCGGTGCCATAAATCAGGATCAAAATTAGCCATCATTACCATCCCTTCACCTTGGGGTGGCTCTAGATAGTATAGGCCATTGCGGAATCTTCCTTTACCAATTTGCTTTCCAGAAGGGAACTCTTGTAATATACAACAATCTGAGAAAAATGTGAGCGAGCAATTTAGATCATTCGTAAGACGGCTCGTGGAAAGCAAATTGCATTGAAAATGTGGGACGTAAAGAACACGTTGAAGGTAAAATCCATTTGGCAGGTACAAGCTACCAATGGCAGAAACTGGAACTAATTCGCCGTTTGGGATTCTCACTGATTCGGACGGATGAGTGAATATATTAAAAAGATTTGTACTGCTACAAGTTATATGCTCACTTGCGCCGGAGTCAATGATCCAAGCACGAGTGTGAGAAGGTGTTCGCGCCATGCCAACGTGAAGTACGTAAGAAGAAAGAAAAAAAAATAATCTCTCAAAAATAACTAGTATTATGACTGCCAGGTTTCGGCTCTGATACCATGATAAAAATAAGATTAATGATAAAAATAAGAACTAATATCAAGAGCACTGTATTTCATGTAGAAGAAATAACACTTCATATTTTCTCTCTACTTGCTTGCGTGACATGCATCATGCATATATACTACAAATGGTGGATGTAAAATAATAGAGAGGGAATAATAGAGGGCCATGCATATCATGTAACCCCCAACACACACATCATGCAATCCATACACACAATGGCGGACCCACTAAGGGTCCCATGGGGTCCCGGGACCCCGTGGACTTCGAAAAATTTACCTATATATATTACATATATTTTACAAAATTTATGTGTATATATAAATAACATGTATGCGACTTAGAATGCAAAGAGATGCCGCGGAGTAGTGGTAGTGTGCGTATGCTTAAAGTTGCCTCCCAACGTGAGGTGTTGGGTTCGACTCTCCCTCCCGTCAGTTTTTCTTCCTTGAACCTTATATTTTTTTAAACTCATTTTCTTTGGGTCCATTCTTTAAGATTTTCTTTGAATGTTAAGATTAAATAAATAAATTTATGTATTTATGATTTTTCTTAAAATTTGACGATGAAGGATGAAAATATATTTCAGTATTGTATCCAAATTTAAAAAAATTCGGAGTACCGAGATTAGTTAAGATATTAATTCAAATGTTCGTCTTTATTAGTAAATAAAGAATCAGATATAGTACTTGCTGAAAGTGAAACTAATTTGGCGGTTTGGCCTATAATCTACATGAACAACATAATGATTTTATCCTAATGTTCAAGAGAGTGTACGCCGTATTTATTGTCAAAAAAGGTCATTTCAACTTCGGGATCATGATTTCCCTATTAAAGTAATTGACGGCAAAAAAACGTAGATTTGTTTCAAATTGGTTTGATGACCATAAATGGTTGGAATACAGTATTGCCAAAGATGTTGCATTTTGTTTAGCGTGTTATTTGTTTAGGAATGAGTGGAAAGTAAGTGGTAATCATTTTTTTGGAATAAGATTTTTAGCATGAATAAAAAAGATAGGTTTTACATCGCAAAAAAAAGGATAGATTTTATGTACATGTTGATAGACCTATGAGGTACTTTTGTAAACTTGAGAATGACTTTTATATGTAATTTTTTGTTTTATATCATCTTAATGTTTTGCCGATGTACGTTAACCATGAAACATTATGCTTATTTTTTTTTTAATTTTATATTAATGAAAGTTCCATTAGTTTAGGGACCCCGTGACTCTGATTTTCTGGGTCCGCCACTGCATACACACATGTTACGTACTAGGGTAACATTACACATTATGATAATAGAAATAGTACGGGTCCCATTATTCTCAATACATACTCACACATTTTCAGCGGGGTCGGCTGACCACCCTGACCCCTTGGTTCCGCCCCTGGTTGGGCGTGGGGGACAATTGAGATAAAACAAATTTTATTAATGTACAATGAACACACATATACATGAATGTTTTGGAGACATTTCTTCAATTTGGTAAATAACCTAAAGTTGTGACAATAAAAAGTGGACAATGTATAAGTGGATGGTCACGGCCTCACGGGCCATTTGCAAAGTAATTAACCAAAGCCAATGCGTTACTGGTGACCCGCATCACTTTCCCCACCCGGTCACGGACTTCCGCTTTGAGGGCCCCATCCCCCACTCTGCCAAACCCCTCCAGACACGTGTCCTCGTTCGTCTCCGCCGCGCTCATCCACGTCTGCACGTTGCTGAGCTGGAACCGCCGTGCCTCTGCGTCGCCTCCCAGCTGCCTCAGCTGGGCCAGCGAGTCGTGCATTTGGTCCACGGTGTCTTCCAGCACCGAGCAGCAGTCCTGTAGGGCCGCTGTCTCGGTGCTATTGGCGGCTTGGCTCGAGAGGTGGCTCTTGAGGCGAGCCGCCGCGTGAGTGGCTGCTCTCATGCTCACGCTGATAGCTGCCATCGCCAGCTTGCCACGGTCATGCTGTACGCTGCTGGCGTACGTCGCTAGCGTACGGAAGCATATTTTCGGGTACAATGTGCTTTGGCAACTCACGAGAATGAATTCCGTGTCATTGCCCGCACCTGAAGGACCCGGAGACGGGGCGGCGGCAGCGGAGGAGAGGTCGAGAAGTGCGGCAGCGGAGGGATGCAAGAATAAGAGGAGGAGGAGAATATGTATGAGTAATAAAAAAGTCGTAGTGCCTTTCATGGCTTCAAGTTAAGGTATGCTTTAATTTGGACTAGGTGTTATGCATTGCATGATTGGGAGGAAGAATTTGACAAGATGGGTTATAAGTAGGGAGGAATTGTGGGTTGAATTACTATTATGCCCTGCTTAGGTGTGATTGGGGCCTTTTCCTGAATTTGGTTGTAGCCTGCATGATTGCATAATCATGTGTGATTTCATCTACGGGCTGTCAATATGTCATACATCACTTTTTCTTGAGTTGAGTGTCCGCTATAACATTTGTATCTTGTAGAGGGTTAAATTCCGATAACAGTATCCAGAAGTGGTGTGGTAAATAAAGCGCTTGAAAAAAAGATTTACTGTCTCCGTCCTTTATAACTTTGCCAAGTTTGACCGAAACAGAGATTAATAAATTAAAAACTGTATGGTTTAAGTTTGTGCAGAGGAGAGAGAGTTAACTGGAACCATAAATTTTTTACTTAAAAGAGAAAGTGACAAAGTTAATGATACATCTAAAAAAAGAAAGTTGACAAAGTTTTGAGGGTTTTAAGTGACAGAGGGAGTATGAATCACATATTTCTTCCCAAAAAGAGAAATGCGATAGTTTTTTTTAGTAAAAGTAAAAATGGTTGAGATTTGGATATAATTAAGTACAATGTTGTAACTTGTAAGCCACATATTTGTTTTCCAAAAAAGGGAATGTTATATTTATTTTGGAACAACCTAAAAAAGAAAGTAAGACTAGTAAAGGAAGTATAACATATGTATTTTAAAAAAAAATGACACGGAGTTTAGGCAGAAATTCTCAACGTGAAAGCATATGTTCTGAAAAAATGAATTTATGTTCCTATTTTAAAACGACCCAAACCACATACATGCATTTAGTTCAGGGGCAGATCTACTCATATGGTAATAGGGCACATGCCCCAATGACTTTTTTGTAATAACATAAAATTATATAAAAATGGTTGTGGTATTGCTTTTGTAATTAGAGTAATTGCCCCTATTAAAATATTTATTCCCCCCCCCCCCCCCCCAATAACTCTTTTTTCAATTACAAGATTGAACATAAATATTTGTGATATGATTATTAGGATGAATTATTTAAGTTCACTTAAAATGGATTAAGTGTGGCAGAGATGCACATGCTGCGTTGGATGTGTGAGCATACTAGGAAGGAAGGAGCATGTGAGAAATGAGACAATTAGACAAAGGGTGAGAGTAGCACCTATTGAAGACAAGATGCGGGAGTCTCGCCTACGGTGGTTTGGTCATGTGCGTAGAAGACCAAATGATGCACCTGTCAGACATTTTGAAATGTGTAGAGAAGAGGTTGGATGAGGGTATAGGTATGGCTTTAGAGAGAGCAAAGTCGAGGGCGAGTATTCGTGTGAAAGAGTGATCTCGTATTATTATTTCACCTCTCATCTTTTTTTCTTCATGTTTTTATTCTTTTATCCTTTTATATATAAACATTATTCTGATCCTTTTATTTTATCATTTTAGGTATATTCATCTCGTTTTATATTATCTTTTTTATAATAGCTAATTTTTTATCTTTATTTTCTTTCTTTTCCTTTTAGTGGCGATATCATGTATCGATTCATGTTAGCCGACCTCAATATCTTTTGCGACCAAGGCTTGGATGTTGTTGTTGTAAAATGGATTAAGTGTAATGGAACTAAAATATTCGTAAGTAAATATAACTTTAACAGCAAGTATGCACACTTCATCTATTTATTTGCTTGCTTCAATAGACTTTTAATGATGATTAAGATTTAAATGAAATTTTAGCGGATATAGCATATTAGAAATTGAATGTAGAACATTTACAAAAGGAATCTCCTATGTCATTTAATACACTAAAGTGAAAATAAAAAAGTAATCAAATTAGTACTCCGTATAATTTAACAATGTACTCCCTCCGTCCCCTTAAGTTTGTCCCTTTTTACCTTTTTTGTCTGTCTCACTAAGTTTGTCCCATACCATATTTGGTAACAGTTGGGTGGTTAGAAATCATTCTTACTTTATTTACACTTTATCAATTCAATACCAACCACACAATTCCACTTTTTCTTAAAAACCACACCACACCCCTCCGTCCCAAACTCAGGGGGACGGAGGGAGTAGCTTTAATTGACAATTTAATAAATAAATTATTAGGAGATAACATGATAATGATCAATAACAAATCATTGGGTGTAATATACTACTCGTAACTCAAATAAAAAGAGTAATACGTACAATACAACTCTAAGAGTGAAATCAAATATACTTTTGAGTCAAATTTACATGCATATTTTTTTTTTGTAATAACATAAAATTATATTGTCACGCCCCGGACCTAACCGGACACGTCAACAATCCGCCGTACAGTACGAATAGTCAACCGCAGTCCAACACATCCATACTATACAAGGCGTCTGGAATATCATTCACACATAGTACATCCATAAACACACATAATGTAAAATATTCATTCAAAGCAGCGGAAATATTTAATAAGAGTGTTCGTGCCACACTTTGGCAAACATGGGCATACAAGCCCCCAAATGATTATTCAAAATGTAATATCCATGAGCATTAATTTAAATGTTTTTAAAACAGGAACGGAGGAAGCACGAACCACGTCTTCCTTCCTTGAATTCGCCCGGAGCAACGGGCACTGGTAGCAAGCTCAGCTCCTACCTGAAACTGTGAGGTGGCCTCCCCCGTGAAGGGGAGGTCAGTACTTGGAAGCATTTGACAAGTACAATGACAACTATACTAAGTATAATCAATGTTTCAATTTCCAAGACCCTCAATTTAGGGTGTTATTATCTCATGATTAACTTTGTTCGTTTAGTGTCATTTCATCATTTATTACCACGGTCTAGAGCCCAGCTCAATAATCACCGTTACCTACTACGGTCTAGAGCCCAGCTCAATAATCACCGTCATCTACATCGGTCTAGAGCCCAGCTCAATAATCACCGATAACTACTACGGTCTAGAGCCCAGCTCAATAATCACCGTTATCTACATCGGTCTAGAGCCCAGCTCAATAATCACCGATAACTATCACGGTCTAGAGCCCAGCTCAATAATCACCGTTATCTACATCGGTCTAGAGCCCAGCTCAATAATCACCGATTCTTTACAATTAAATTTCTTAGGATCCATTCATCCATTATTCAACTACAATCCCAACTAATATTTCAATACTAGTTATGTACTCATTTTAATGTAATTCTTCATTCAATATGTAGTTTGACCTTAATATCAAAATATCACTTTTATTCTTTCATGGCTTCTTCTCATGAATTAAAAAGCATACTTATCACAAATGAAATTTATGGTTGATACTACTATCATGCCATCATATTCATAACATATAAACATACACAATTTATTCAATAAATTTGTATGTTATGCAAACTATACTTATAATCAATAGTAATTTCATTTAGACATTAATAACCATTAATAATTCATGCAAATAACATTGTGTATTCATTTAGGAAATCTTATGAAATTAACCCAAAGATTATAAGCAATATAGTCGGTCATCCTCACCTTAAGTGAGCTTAAACGCGATCTACGCTCCCCCGGTTGAACTTTGACTAATTTCCGGTGAACTTTGACCAACTCCGGTGAACGTTGACCAACTCCGGCGAAACTCCGGCGAAGCTCAAAAATACTTTAATCAAGTTCCTAACAAGGTTTTAACATCATAAAACCTTAATCAATACAAATAACCTATAAAAGGTTATTTTCCGGTGAACTTGTCGGTTTGGCCCCTAAGTCCGTTTTTGGACATAGGACCACCTTCCAACCTATTATTCCACACTTTAATTATGTAGAACAACCCTAAAGGTCCTTCATATGATATATATCACATATGATAGAAGAAAAATAAAGGAAAAGTTAATATAAGGTGATTACCTTAATCTTTCTCACTTTTCCTAGCTTTTTCTCCCTTCAATCTTTCCCCTTGGACTTCTATTGCTTGAGCTCTCTTCAAGGATGGGAAAAGGAGGATGGGGATTTTCTTGGTCTTGCTGGGGTTTGTGCTGGCCGAGAGAAATGAGGGAGAGAGTGGGTGAGGAGTGTTTTTGTCTCTTTGATCAAATGAGTGTGGAGAGGAGGTCCACCTCATGTACCTTGATCCTTTTTCTTTCAATTCAACCCCTCCCCCATGTTTTCCATTCCCACCAGCCGGCCAACCCTTCATTTTGGGTGGCTAAAAACGTGGGTTGGCCCCCACACATGTGGGAGGTCAACCCTTTTTGTCCACGGGTGTACAATCGGTCCCGAAAGTTGTATTTTTCGGACTGTTTTAAATATATTTTATTTTATCGGGTCAAATAAAATATATTATGTGTTCTTAATCATTATACCCTTTATAATGAATATACATTCCCCAACTTTAATTTATAAGCCTCCGAAATTCGTTTCGGGCTGTTATCTGTTAAATTACCGATAACGGTATTTTGGCCTTTTTTGATCAACCGGTCAACTCTATATTATTTCTTTGGACCAAATAAATTATCCACCACCATATAAATGTTATATTGACCAATATGAATAAAATATACGGTCTCGGGAATATCGGGCGGCCCCCGTTCCCGGTGCGGGCCCCACGGGCGAATTTGCTATTCACGCAAAAAAAAAAAAACATTAATAAAAATTCACAACTTCGAATACTCGTTAACCATTCCATAAGTTCAATACATTATTTACTTAAAAGTAAATACTTTTTGGGGACGGTGTTACAAGTTCACCCCCCCTTAATTGGGATTTCGTCCCCGAAATCCACGTGTCTAATCGAAAAGAAACGGGTATTGCTCCCTCATTGAGACCTCAGTCTCCCAAGTTTCTTCTTCGACTCGATCACTCCTCCAAAGAACCTTCACCATAGGAATCTCCTTGTTCCTCAGTTTCTTCACCTGTTGACCCACAATCTTTACCGGTTCCACCGCATATTGTAGGTCTTCACGTATCTCCACCGGTGGCTTCTCAAGAATATGAGATGGATCTCTCAAGTATTTCTTGAGCATCGATATATGAAACACGTCGTGTATCTTCTCAAGTTCTGGCGTCAACTTGAGACGGTATGCCACGGCCCCAATCCTTTCAAGGATTTCGAACGGACCAATGTATCGGGGGTTGAGTTTTCCCCTCGATATAAATCGGATGATACCCTTCCAAGGAGAAATCCTTAGGAAGACCTTATCACCGACCTCGAACTCCAATGGCCTGCGTCATTTGTCGGCATAACTCTTCTGCCGATCTTGGGCAGCCTTGAGTCTATCCTGAATGACTTTCACCTTAGCTTTGGTGATTTCAACAAGTTCAATCCCTTCGAGCTTGGCCTCGCCAACCTCGTCCCAACACAACGGTGTTCTGCATTTCCTCCCATACAAGGCCTCGTATGGAGGCATACCAATACTCGCCTGATAACTGTTGTTATAGGCGAACTCGACTAGGGCCAAATGTTTGTCCCAACTTCCTTGGAACTCCAGAGCACATGCCCTAAGCATGTCTTCCAATATCTGTATCACCCTTTCAGATTGTCCATCCGTCTGTGGATGAAAAGCTGTGCTAAACTTCAATTTAGTACCCAAAGATGCTTGAAACTTGGGCCAAAATCGAGATGTGAACCGTGGATCCCTATCCGAGACAATGGATATCGGGACTCCATGTAGTCTCACAATCTCTTCCGTGTATAACTTTGCCAATCTTTCAAGAGGATAAGTAATGTTGATAGGTAAAAAGTGTGCACTCTTAGTGAGCCTATCAACCACTACCCATACTGCATCGTAGTTGTTCACTGTTCGTGGTAGCCCCACCACGAAGTCCATGGTAACATGCTCCCACTTCCATTCTGGAATGGTCAGTGGCTGCAAAAGCCCCGCCGGGTGCTGATGCTCTGCCTTAACTTGTTGGCAAGTAAGGCATCGACTCACGTACTCTGCGATGTCTCTCTTCATACCCGACCACCAGTAACTTTCCTTCAAGTCTCGGTACATTTTAGTACCCCCTGGATGCATAGCATATGCCGAAGAATGAGCCTCCTCTAGTATGGACTTTTGGAGCTCCTCACTCTTTGGTATGCATACACGGTCTTTAAACAGTAAAAGACCGTCATCACGTACCCGAAAGTTCTCCACGGGCCCTTCAAGGATCCTCTCGCGGATCTTCTGGCATTCTTCATCAGTGGCCTGACATCTACTGATCTCACTCAGCAATGTAGGCCTAACCTCGAATCTAGCAATGAGGACCCCACTCGTGGACACCTCCACTTGTGCCCTCAAAGTTCGTAGACATGTGAGTAATGTCCCCGACGTACTTTTCCTGCTCAGTGCATCGGCCACTACATTGGCCTTTCCGGGATGATAGTCGATGATCAAGTCATAGTCCTTGATCAACTCCATCCATCTCCTTTGTCTCATATTCAACTCTTTCTGAGTGAATACGTACTTCAAGCTCTTATGATCGGTAAAAATGTGACATGTCTCCCCATAGAGGTAATGCCTCCAAATCTTTAGTGCAAACACTACCGCCCCCAACTCTAGATCGTGGGTAGGGTAGTTCGCCTCGTGTTTCTTCAATTGCCTAGAAGCATAGGCAATCACTCGACCGTTCTGCATGAGTACACATCCAAGCCCTTGAATGCTAGCATCACTGTATATGTCATACCCTATCCCTTGTATGGGTAGAGCGAGAATCGGTGCTTCTGTAAGTCGTTTCTTTAGTTCAAGAAAGCCTTTCTCACAATTGTCGTCCCATATGAACTTGGCCCCTTTCTTCGTGAGCTTTGTTAATGGAGACGCCAATACGGAGAATTTTTCAACAAACTTACGATAGTATCCTGCTAAGCCAAGGAAACTACGTATCTCTTTCACATTTTTGGGTCTCCCCCAATTCATAATGGCTTCTATCTTGGCTTTATCCACCGAAATGCCCGAACTTGACACGACATGCCCGAGAAACCCAATCTCTTTGAGCCAAAACTCGCATTTAGAGAACTTGGCAAATAGTTGTTTTTCCCTTAGTCGTTCAAGTACAAGACTCAAATGATCTTCATGCTCCTCTTCACTCTTGGAGTATATCAAAATGTCGTCAATGAATACTATCACAAATTGATCTAAGTATTCACTGAACACACGGTTCATCATGTCCATGAATGCCGCTGGTGCATTGGTTAGACCAAATGACATCACCAAAAACTCGTAGTGTCCATACCTAGTGCGAAATGCACTCTTAGGTATGTCACTCTCCTTTATCTTCAATTGATGATACCCCGACCTCAAATCAATCTTCGAAAATACTGTCGCCCCTCGAAGTTGATCAAACAAATCATCAATCCTAGGTAAAGGATACCTGTTCTTGATCGTGACCTTGTTCAACTGTCGGTAATCTATACACATTCTCAGTGTGCCATCTTTCTTCTTAACGAAGAGTACGGGTGCTCCCCACGGTGAATGACTGGGCCTAATGAACCCATTGTCCAATAGTTCTTGAAGTTGAACCTTCAACTCTTGAAGCTCGGCCGGTGCCATTCGATAAGGAGGAATCGAAATGGGTTTGGTTCCCGGCTCCACTTCAATTACGAATTCGATCTCCCTGTCGGGTGGAAGCCCCAGCAAGTCTTTGGGAAAGACATCCGGATATTTGCACACGACACGTACATCGTTGATGTCAACCTCCTTCTTTGCTTCATCCACCACGTAAGCAAGGTATGCGTGGCATCCCTTCTTCATCATCTTCCGTGCCCTCATCACGGATATTATACAACTATGAGATCCTCCCCGATCTCCCTCGAAACGTAGAGTGTTTCCCTCAGCATCCTCGAGTTCCAAAACCTTGGCATAACAATCCACTCGAGCATGATGTTTCTCGAGCCAATCCATCCCTAGAATTGCATCGAATTCTAACATACTTAGAGGTACGAAGTCACAAGTCAAAGGTTGACCCGTCACTTCTACCTCACACGAAGGGTAGTAGTGTTTCCTCTCCACATCGTCTCCCAACGGTGTAGAGACCAACAAGGGTTGCGTCATTTCTATCAACGGCACGTCTAAACTTTCGGCAAACGCTTCACTCACGAATGAACGTTGTGCCCCGGTATCAATGAGAATTCTTGCGTTTCTACCATTGATCTTTAATGTTCCTACATATATAAGTCATGTAAGACACACTAGTCAACGTACCGGATCGAAACGGGGCTTAACGAAAATTTTTCGGGTAAAAATACACTGGACCGGCGCCGGTTCTAGGCAAGACCGGCGCCGGTTTGCCTTCGGAGTGGCCGGATACACATAAATTGAACTGGACCGGCGCCGGTTATGGCCAAAACCGGCGCCGGTTCACCTTCGGCAACATCGGAAAATTCAAAACCGGCCCCGGTTGCGAGCACGGTGATTTTCCGACCTCTTTTTCCCCTGGACCGGCGCCGGTTATGGCCAAAACCGGCGCCGGTTTTGCTACGGCGTCTCCCGGAATTTGGTTTTCAATTCGTTTGAGTCACCCCGACCCTTGACCGGCGCCGGTTATGGCCGAAAACCGGCGCCGGTTTACCCACGGCAACCCCAAACAGACGTTTTTAATTAGAACCGGCGCCGGTTTAAGCCTCGACCGGCGCCGGTTTACCCCTGGGCAGTTTATTTTTGCAACTTTTTGCTAAGAAACCGACCGGTATCGGTCCCGGCGAGCCCGTACAAAACCGCTATCATTCTTAGCACTCAAAACATGTAATTTATCAATTGTTACAAAGGATTACCTGCAACGGAGTCGGGATTAGCCCGAGCGTCGGCCTCAGTCATCGCATAGACCCGTGCTTGAGACCTCCCCTGATTCACGGATGGCGCGTTACTCGTGCTCGCTCCCCCTTGCCCCATACTAGCATGGGGTGCTCCGCTTCGGTTCCTACTTGCCGTGGTAGCGCCGCTTGATCCCACCCCTCGGTTCCCACCAAGTTGAGGGCAATTTGGTTTAATATGCCCCGTGTCCCCACATTGGTAGCACCGAGGAGGGTCACGACACTTACCACCATGGTTCCTGTTACAGTTCCTGCATCTAATCATCATTGGGGCTTGTGAGCCCGAGTTTTGTCCACCCGTGCCTGAGCTTCCCCTAGATGGCGGTGCACTACTAGAATTTTCCTTATTTGCTGCTACCCAATTGCTGCGGTTCTTACTAAAACCGCAGCAAATATTCAAAATGTATATCTATTTGTTGCGGTTATGGAACAACCGCAGCAAATGTTTAGAAACTTTCGGTTTTTTTTGCTGCGGTCAAATAATAACCGCAGCAAACAATACAGAAATCGCACCTATTTGTTGCGGTCGTTTACAGTGGCGCAGCAAATAACCAAAAATCTCCCTTCTTTGCTGCGGTCGTTGACCAAACCGCATCAAATAAGTGAATAACCTATTAAAATCCAGTTCTTTTCAATCGCAAATTCGCAATTCTCTTCAATCCCAAGACCTAGCCGCGCCCAAAACCCCAGCCCCCCTCCCTTCATCTGTAGAGCAGAGCCGCCTCCGCGGCTCCTCGAGGACTGTGCGAAGGAATTTCACAAGCTTGCATATCGATTTCTTCTCCTTAGTCGTCTTACCTTTGCCCAACACATCGCCGCCGCCCTCCTAGCAACACGCCACCGTCGCACCCTCCCAGCAGTACACCGCCGTCGCCACCATCCTAGCAGCACATCGCCGTCGCTTGCCTTCCAGCAGGAATCCGCCATCGCCGGTCCTCTGAGTCTAGTGAACAAGCTGTACCCGCTGCTCGACGTGGAGTAACCACTGCTCCTTCATCCTGCCACTGCTTCCTGATCGCCGCCTTCTCCTCTTCTTCACTTATTAGAGGTTTATTCCTCAATCTTTTATAATTTCAAGTAGTTTGCTATAAATGTTTATCATTTTACGAAAATTTTATATTTATTTGGATTTATGAATTAAGTATTTATTTGGATTTATGGAATCTGATATGCCACTCTAAATTCAACAAAGTGAAATGAAGCACACTATGAGTTTAAATGATGTGCACCATCGAAGCCAACCCAATTCATACGGTGGTTTGGCTTCAACATAGGCACTTGTATTCTTGTTTCAACAACGCCCGTTAAGTGCTTATTAGTTTTAGAGATTAATTTTTTTATTTCAAGTGTTTAACATATGTTAATTAAGTGCTTATCTGGACTTTCAGTTTACAAACATCAAAAGGGCAGAATAATTCCTTTACAGATTGTTGGTATATAATTTCATTAAATAGAACTCTACAGTTTTAGTTCTGTTCCATGTCCTTGGTTAATCCATTTAATGAGTATTTTTATATTCAAATGTGTGTTTTGCAGGCATGCTTTTTCAACCCGGAAGAAGAACGCAGCTAGTGAAGAGAAATGACTAATAGAAGAGTTATTCAGGATTCGTTGCTCCTGACCATAACTATACTCTCAGCATCTAAAAGGTCTATTACTAACTAATGTAATTTAATCTCTATACTATGTTTATCTTCTCTTTTCCAACCAATTTCTTTCATGTTGAATCCTTGATTTTTTTCCTTAGTTTGAAATTCATGTTAACAATATGATATACTCTCTTACTACAAAGTAATGGTATTAGGATACTTATTTTTAACCTGATTATGTTAACTATTTTTAGAGCTGATGTGACTCCTAATGATTAATAACCTGACCTTTTTTTAACTGATTATGTTTTGTAATGTCATATTCTATACTTATGGTTGTGATTATTGTGGTTAAATTTCCCAGAGTGCTGAGAGAGATGTGCTTAATGAAACTAAAACTAGGATATCCATATTGTGTTCTGTTTGCTAGAATCATTTTTTTGTTACCAGTGGGAGTTCTGTTGTTATTGAGATAATAGTGTCCCTTTGCTAATTCTCTACTAAAGATAGTTGAGTTAATTTTCCCTAGATTGTCTTTGGAGAATGTCTTTCCCTTTGCTAATTCTCTACTAAAGAAGTAAAGATAAAATGTCTTTTTTTAATTTGTTTGAATTTACGGTGGATATGTTCCCCAATTATTCCTTACTAGCTACAACATTGCTCAAAATTAGTTTGACATTCACCCGATTTAATTATAGATTTATTATTTATGTTTGTTATGTTATACGTAGTAATGGTAGTATGTATTTAAAATGAAAAATGTAAATTATAACAAAAAGTATGTATTTCTGCCAACTACATTTAATTTAATGTTATTTGTTAATACAAACAATATATGTGGATGAATTTATATGAAATAACATGTCTCACAGTTCAATTTACTTTTATGTTGTTTTCAAGACATGTTGCTTATATTTTTTTTTTTTTTATGTTTTAGGTTTACTAGAGGACCAAGGAACACTACCAGGTTTCAAGGAGCTCTGACCTTACGGTCCTTACCAACTCGGTCTCGCGGCGGCTTCCAGTAACCCTGACCACACTGCCTCAACCAGCCTCGATCTCGCGGAGGCTTGCAGCGATAGGGAAATTCACGAGTCCAGGACAACATATGCCCATGTACCATTGCCCATGTACCATCCTGGCACAGCAGGTCTTTTATGGGCAACCTCCACCTGCTATGCTTCCTCCTCGGGTACACAAACAGTTCATTTTTCTTTTGAATATACCAATAGCTTTTGGATAAGTTGTTAATTTGTCTCATGTTCATCGTTGACATGTTTGTCAAACATCTTTTTGGACAACTTATAACTTTCTATCTCACGAACACTTAATTATTTTACCACAGACCCTACACAACAACTTAATCCTTTTAGAGTTTGATCAATGTGTAAAAAACAATCAATACATAGGTTAAAAGCTGAGAAATCTTGCAAAACAAAGGCTGTCAATTTTGTGTTTTTCTCCTTAGTTTCAATAACCCTTGTTAAATTTATTTAATTTGGCCGTGTATGATAGTTATACCTATTAATATGTGTTGTTGTTTCCTTCATAATATCTGATCAGAATAAATTGTTTTGTAAAGGCTGGGTTTGGATATCACCAGCAATGTACGAAAGGTGAACCCACACAACGACGTGTCGCGCTGTGAAGGGTTCCCACATAAATTCATAAAAGCAGAAATTCAAGATTATCAGGTTTCTCATTGTAAAAGTATAGGCTTTGAATTAGTAGTATTTTAAATGATGTGATTTAATCTGGAAAGCGATATAATCTGATGGTAGATTTAATGCTAATGAAATGGTTAAGGACAAGCGTATTTAGGTGGACTCGAGCGGGTTTGTGTTCCAGACTGGTATGTTCCTGTCTTATTTTGGCAGAACTGGAGTAATTTTTTATTGGTTATGATCTGGAATGAAAATCAAGCACCCCGAGGGGATTGGACAGTATGTGGTTGTTGGTTTTTAGGAATATTTTGGTGACTTGTTTATTTTTTCACAAGAAAAGATGAGATTTAATCTCAATATGTTTAAGATCTAGTTTGGGCCTTTTTTCCACACGTTTTTATACAAGTCTATATTATTTGTTTTAAATGCTTCTGTTGTTCTCTGTTTTGAATGTGTGGTTTTGTTAGACATACTTCGTATAACATTTCGGTAGATCTGATCTAAATTTGTTTAGAATTGATCTGATATGAATATTTGTGATATTATTTTTTCTAATTATAATTGTAAATGTTTTACCAATTTTAGGTTTACCAAAGCACCAAAAGAGCTTTTGTTGGGTGATGAAGAATCTGAAGTGTGCAAGGAATTGTGCATTTATGTCAACACGTGTGATAATTTTTTTTGTAAACTTTAGTGGAAAATAAAAAGATGATTTTGTATTGTATTCTTTTTAAACTTTGGTGATGTATAACTCAAAATATTGGGATTGTAATTCTGATTTGTGCTAATGAGATACGAAGTTAGTAGAAAAGATTTCTCCTCATTTTGTAAACTAGATATTATTTGATGTAAACCATGATCTATATAATTTTGGTAGAATTACAAAACAAGGAACGTAAGCCACTTTTTTCATGTATTTGCTGCGGTTGTAACCGCAGCAATAAGTCAAAGTCCACCTTTTAAAAAATAGGTATTTGCTGCGGTTCTGAACCGCAGCAATAAGTCGAAACTCATTTTTTTTTAAATAGCTATTTGCTGCGGTTCGGGACCGCAGCAAATACGTTTTTTGACTATTTGCTGCCCTGCCAATTGCTGCGGTTCAAAACCGCAACAAATAGCTAAAAATGACCGCAGCAAATAGCTATTTTTCTAGTAGTGGTGCCGGTGCCCTAAATGATCCTCCCCCCCCCATGGTTCCCCTTTTTGTTAGAACCCTGGGGGCCATGGCTTTCCCACTTTCTTTTCTTCGCCTCCTCGGCGTCTCTCTTCTTTCTCTCCTCCCATTGCTTTTCTCCCTTCAACCCTTGGGCGACCACTTGGCTGAAAGTCATGTTGGGCAATTGAGTCGCCCTATCACGTATCTCCAGGTCCAAAGCCTCCCAAAAGTGGTTCACCATTCGGTTTTCATCACAAGCATACTCCGGTATGTGGTCGGCAAGGTCCCTGAACTTGTGCTCAAGTTCTTTCACCGTCATGTTACCCCCTTGGGTTAGAAGAGTGTATTCTCTCACCTTGGCATTTACCTCAAAGTCAGAGTAGTATTGGGCAAAGAATTCTTGCCGAAAAACCTCCCAAGTAACATTCCCTCCGTACTTGCCCTTGGTTCCATCCCACCACTTGGATGCCAACCCTTCAAGTAACCTCACCGCGATTCTCAGTTTGAAATCGGGGGTGAGTTGCATGTCAAGGGCTGCCTCGTTCAGCCTCTTGATCCATTGCGCGGCCACCGAGATGTCCCCCGTTCCATCGAACGGTTTGCACCCCAAGTCCCTCGCCTCTTTGATGTATTTGGAGATCCTTATGGTTGGACCTCCATCACCTCGGCTCCCATGTGCTTCCACGTGGGTTCTTGAATCACAATAGCTCCTTCCTCTTGGAGCCCCACCCGAAGGTTGCCCCGCACGGCGCCTCCGGCGTTCTCTCCTTTCCTCACGCTCCCGATGATATTGTTGGAGCAGTGCTTCAATCCTAGCCAAGGAGCCATTTTCCTCCTCGTCGCTAACATCGTCGTCGTCCCCTTCATAAGGGGTCTCAACCGGCTCAGTTTCGGGCCGGTAGGTCGAATCCTCATAAGACCAATAGGTTTCGCTTTCCGTATCGACGTGGCCATCGCTCACGGTTTGTTGTTGTCGGCCTCCGCGGCCTCTTCCTCTTGATCCCCTAGAGGACCCCCGGCTACCGCGCTCGGACCCACCCAGTACACGGCCCGTCGGGTTCCTCCTAGTGATCCTTCCGACTGGCTCCATTTCTGAAAGGAAGTAGAATGAGTCATTAGACTCGTATCAATGTCAAGTGACGGATAGGTACTTAAAGACATCCTTTGGCTCAAATCACCGTCATACCAATTGTTAAGGGTACCATCTTAACAATTAGAGACTTTGCAACTCAAGTACCAAAAGTTCTATAAGTACAAAACTTTTATGCTCATGGTTTTCAAATTCATTTTCGAAAAGAGATTTTGAAGCTTCATTATGAAGTTTACGGACTAAGGCTCTGATACCAATTAAATTGTCACGCCCCGGACCTAACCGGACACGTCAACAATCCGCCGTACAGTACGAATAGTCAACCGCAGTCCAACACATCCATACTATACAAGGCGTCTGGAATATCATTCACACATAGTACATCCATAAACACACATAATGTAAAATATTCATTCAAAGCAGCGGAAATATTTAATAAGAGTGTTCGTGCCACACTTTGGCAAACATGGGCATACAAGCCCCCAAATGATTATTCAAAATGTAATATCCATGAGCATTAATTTAAATGTTTTTAAAACAGGAACGGAGGAAGCACGAACCACGTCTTCCTTCCTTGAATTCGCCCGGAGCAACGGGCACTGGTAGCAAGCTCAGCTCCTACCTGAAACTGTGAGGTGGCCTCCCCCGTGAAGGAGAGGTCAGTACTTGGAAGCATTTGACAAGTACAATGACAACTATACTAAGTATAATCAATGTTTCAATTTCCAAGACCCTCAATTTAGGGTGTTATTATCTCATGATTAACTTTGTTCGTTTAGTGTCATTTCATCATTTATTACCACGGTCTAGAGCCCAGCTCAATAATCACCGTTACCTACTACGGTCTAGAGCCCAGCTCAATAATCACCGTCATCTACATCGGTCTAGAGCCCAGCTCAATAATCACCGATAACTACTACGGTCTAGAGCCCAGCTCAATAATCACCGTTATCTACATCGGTCTAGAGCCCAGCTCAATAATCACCGATAACTATCACGGTCTAGAGCCCAGCTCAATAATCACCGTTATCTACATCGGTCTAGAGCCGAGCTCAATAATCACCGATTCTTTACAATTAAATTTCTTAGGATCCATTCATCCATTATTCAACTACAATCCCAACTAATATTTCAATACTAGTTATGTACTCATTTTAATGTAATTCTTCATTCAATATGTAGTTTGACCTTAATATCAAAATATCACTTTTATTCTTTCATGGCTTCTTCTCATGAATTAAAAAGCATACTTATCACAAATGAAATTTATGGTTGATACTACTATCATGCCATCATATTCATAACATATAAACATACACAATTTATTCAATAAATTTGTATGTTATGCAAACTATACTTATAATCAATAGTAATTTCATTTAGACATTAATAACCATTAATAATTCATGCAAATAACATTGTGTATTCATTTAGGAAATCTTATGAAATTAACCCAAAGATTATAAGCAATATAGTCGGTCATCCTCACCTTAAGTGAGCTTAAACGCGATCTACGCTCCCCCGGTTGAACTTTGACTAATTTCCGGTGAACTTTGACCAACTCCGGTGAACGTTGACCAACTCCGGCAAAACTCCGGCGAAGCTCAAAAATACTTTAATCAAGTTCCTAACAAGGTTTTAACATCATAAAACCTTAATCAATACAAATAACCTATAAAAGGTTATTTTCCGGTGAACTTGTCGGTTTGGCCCCTAAGTCCGTTTTTGGACATAGGACCACCTTCCAACCTATTATTCCACACTTTAATTATGTAGAACAACCCTAAAGGTCCTTCATATGATATATATCACATATGATAGAAGAAAAATAAAGGAAAAGTTAATATAAGGTGATTACCTTAATCTTTCTCACTTTTCCTAGCTTTTTCTCCCTTCAATCTTTCCCCTTGGACTTCTATTGCTTGAGCTCTCTTCAAGGATGGGAAAAGGAGGATGGGGATTTTCTTGGTCTTGCTGGGGTTTGTGCTGGCCGAGAGAAATGAGGGAGAGAGTGGGTGAGGAGTGTTTTTGTCTCTTTGATCAAATGAGTGTGGAGAGGAGGTCCACCTCATGTACCTTGATCCTTTTTCTTTCAATTCAACCCCTCCCCCATGTTTTCCATTCCCACCAGCCGGCCAACCCTTCATTTTGGGTGGCTAAAAACGTGGGTTGGCCCCCACACATGTGGGAGGTCAACCCTTTTTGTCCACGGGTGTACAATCGGTCCCGAAAGTTGTATTTTTCGGACTGTTTTAAATATATTTTATTTTATCGGGTCAAATAAAATATATTATGTGTTCTTAATCATTATACCCTTTATAATGAATATACATTCCCCAACTTTAATTTATAAGCCTCCGAAATTCGTTTCGGGCTGTTATCTGTTAAATTACCGATAACGGTATTTTGGCCTTTTTTGATCAACCGGTCAACTCTATATTATTTCTTTGGACCAAATAAATTATCCACCACCATATAAATGTTATATTGACCAATATGAATAAAATATACGGTCTCGGGAATATCGGGCGGCCCCCGTTCCCGGTGCGGGCCCCACGGGCGAATTTGCTATTTACGCAAAAAAAAAAAAACATTAATAAAAATTCACAACTTCGAATACTCGTTAACCATTCCATAAGTTCAATACATTATTTACTTAAAAGTAAATACTTTTTGGGGACGGTGTTACATATATAAACATGCACCTAATACTTTTAGTATCCGTCTCTGAATTAAAGTCTCATTTTGACTATTGAGTGAAATTTGTTAAATTTGATCTAATTACTCAAAATTTACAATATTTTATCACACAAAATTAGTTTTATGTGCTTCATTATAATATGTATTATATTATTCAAATGTCAATTTATTATAAGTTATATATGTATATATTTATAGATAATAATTGTGATCATTGCACAATTGTGTTTAAGTTACTCTAATGCTTTAGTCTGCTTTTTCCCAAATAAAAAACATGCATGTTAATAATATATGGTATAATCACTAGTAGAAAAAGGGCTTATAGTGACACTAATATAGTGTCACTGAAAGTTTCTGTGACACTAAAAAAGCGTCGGGAAAAGTGTCGGCTAGTGACACTAAATGTAGTGTCACTGATTGTAAAACATAATAGTGTCAGTAAATTGTGACACATTAATGTTGTACACAATAATGACACATTGGTATCATTATGCTTTGCGACTCGCTGGTATCATAGAAAACTACGACACATTAGTGTTAAATGTAATAATAATATTATAATAATCGTTATTTTTTTATTTGATACTAATTCGGTTAAAGATTATAGAAATAATAATATATAATCAAAATAAAAGGCTAGACCAACATTTGTATTTTCTTCTCAAATTATTTTAGTGTCAATAACATTAAAGTACAGTACAATATGTTATAAATCTACAATTTAACCATACAAAGTTTTTACAATATGCTATAAATCTTCAACTCTTACAAGAGTACTCAAAACTAATGAAGTATCAACAAAGTATGCCAAAAGGGGAGTTGAAGTGTGCAAAGAGGCGCTGATTTGCTCCGTCATAGGGTTGAGGAAGAAGTTCAGATTTTGTTCAATGATAAATAATGCTTCAAATTAAAGCTCTTGCTCCATGCCAGGCCACCTCCCTATGACCCTCAAGGTCTTCAAGCATTTCTTTATACGACACACAGGCAAATTAAATCAAGCACTTTGAAATCTGGGAAGCTGCTGAAATTTATAGAGCACAATGTCATTGATAGAAATAAAATTAAATCAAACACATTGAAATCTGGGAAGCTGCTGAAATTTATAGAGCACAATGTCATTGATAGAAATTTATAGTCACGTCGCATATAGTTGAATATTATCCCCTGAAAGAAAAACTACGGTACTGGAACACAAGAAAATGTAGTTGAATAATTTTCCATAAGAATAGAGATGTGATGACAAAAGAGCAGTTTTTAAACAAGTAGCTGAAAGCAACTTTCAAAGAGCAGTGAAGCCATTAAGCAAACAGAAAAACAATCAAAAGGAGATAACTTTGCTATAATTACTTACGTACATGTTTTTTACTTCTAGTAAATATTCCATATAATACCACCAAAACTGTCAGAATACAGACATGAGAAGAAAAAACAGAACGTTAGAAATATAGAGAACTCTGGTTTCTACATGATCGATTTAGCTTTTCCTCCCTCTGTACAAACTTGCATTTTCTCAACAAGATCAGCTTTATTCCCAACTAAAACATTTATACTCTTGCTCAATCTGGATTAAGAGACACTCAGACACATAATAGTGTATTATATTACCCTAAAAGTATTAAGCAGATTAAGAGAGCCAATTGCATATCAAACCTCAGCTCACCGTCTTATGCTCCTTTTGTTCCTTTTTCTTTACCTGACATACGTACCATGTTGGACTTTGAAAGTGGGCAAGCAATCTCATTCTTTTACTGAATATTATGTGCAATAGGTGTATTATTATATCGGCGAGTTTGAGTAGGCAGAATATATGTGTGTGTGTGCGCGCACGCCACTAGTTTACAAATACAATGAGCTTGAATAGGCAATTTGTTATATAAGAGTATCAAAATAGAAGTAAATCCCAATCATGTACACCTATTGGGCCACTTTTGCAATAAATCAGAAACTTAAGTGCATTGGGACTGCATTTATATAGCCCCTAAGTGCATACGTCTTATGCCAGTGAGGCTTTCACCTCTCTCCAACACATATGTACGCCTCAAAACCTTGGAAATAGTTGACAACACAGAAGATTAAAATTGTTGCAAGCAGATTGGTAACATGGGGAAGATTTTGCCAGTAGAAAGCCTCTCTGAGGTAACATTAAGTCAAACTCACCCTTTGTCCCTAGCTTTTACTTTTTATCATACCAATATATACATATAACTACAAATTTATCAACTAAGAAAGAGAAACAACAAAATTCACACAAGCCTCAAGCAAAAACTCTCAATAGCAATTGAATAATGAGACATGTAGTGAAAGAAGCAAGACCAATGAAGGTGAAAGCCAAGCCTTTTGTTGTAGTAAAAGAAGCAAGACCAATGAAGGTGAAAGAACCCAGACTATTGCTACAAATTAAAAAACATTTCACTCATTTGAGAAAAAGTGAAAAACACATTAATACCTTTATTTCAAGAAATGAGAATACACAACCCAAACTCAATTGAGGAAAGAATCTGTTAGTGTAAAATTCCTTCAAAAACATTGTATACTGAACGCCACTCATCACAGATAAAGAAAATATTTTTAAATAAACAGTATATTCAGGTAATTCAGCCTAAGTGAAAAAATAAACAGTATAATCTAAACAGAAAATATTGAAAATTTACCTCAGGTGGAAGATAGCTGATTGTTGGTTATGGCCGGAGAGCAGAAATCTGTGCGTCCTATTCACCGGTTGATGCAGAGTGGTGTGTAAAATGTTAGTGGAGAGGACCAGGTCTTCTTCTGTTAACCTGGAGCAGCAGTGGTCACTGTCAAAGTCGTCTGGAGGAGCACCGGCATCATCTTCTGTCAAAGTCGTCTGGAGGAGCACCGGCGTCATCTTCGTCGAAGTCGTCGGGAGCAGCTACGGGTTCGTCTTCGTTGAAGTCGTTTGGAGCAGCAGTGACGGCATCACCATCGAACTCGTCGGAAGAAGTGGAAATGGCATCTTCTTCAAAGTCGTTAGGAACAACAGCATTCGAGTCTTCATCCTTGGGTCCCTTTATCAATCGATGAATTAATTAGCTAGGGTTTGAAAAGGGAAAGAGGCGAGCAGATGCACAAGTCTGGAAGAAGATCGATTAGTTAAGTATTGAAAGGCTTCGTATTATTACTCCGTATAATAGACCATGCAGCCCGGCCCAAATAGTTATGCACGCGTTATAACTTAAAATATACTCCGTAAAAACGTTCAAGTGTCACTAAGTGATTTTCATATATTTGTGTTGAAAAATACTGAAAATAGTGACACTTTTGTGTTACTGATGACATTATTTCAAAAAAGTGTCACTATAAAAGTGTCACTGTAAGCCAGTTTTCTACTAGTGAATAATATAAAAATAATGATTTATCCTATATTCTATCAATGAGAAAGATCGAAAGCCAATGCAATACACGTAATACACTATATACTACGTATAATATAACCAATGATTAGTCTTCTCTTCCGAAGGTTAAGAGGAGTTCCGTGTGGAATTTTATTCGATCCCTCAACAACAATAGTGCTAGGTCATATATATACTCATATATAAGGTCCGCACCATAATTATTTTTAGGGGAAAGTCATAATGGTGCTAGGTCAAAAGGTCACTCAAAATACTCGCACTATTGTATTTCAGCCCTCTACTTAATTAACAACAATGTTTCCAGGTCAAAAGGTCACTCAATTTGATATTTTTCTATTCAATATTTTAGAGCTCCTCTAATAATTACTGTATGAAATAGATTGAACTGTTTGAATTCACTCAAATTGCGGAAATCCTCTCCTTAATAGCACTACAATTCCTAAAAACAATTTCCCGCTCACCCCCAACATTTCCTACTGTCCGTCCGATTTTAGTAAACTAAATCATACGGCTCCCGTTTACACCTCATTTCTGAAATCGCTATCTCCTCAAATGCATTGAAGAATTCATCATCTACAAGAAATCTCCTCAAATTTCCTCATACAGTCATATCATAGCTATATCGATGAATTCTTTTTCTCAAATCAGAATCAGCAAATCCTCTCCTTAATAGCACTACAATTCCTAAAAACAATTTCCCGCTCACCCCCAACACTTCCTACTGTCCGTCCGATTTTAGTAAACTAAATCATACGGCTTCCCTTTACACCTCATTTCTGAAATCGCTATCTCCTCAAACGCATTGAAGAATTCATCATCTACAAGAAATCTCCTCAAATTTCCTCATACATACAGTCATATCATAGCTATATCGATGAATTCTTTTTCTCAAATCAGAATCAGCAAATGTTGAGAAATCATCTAGCCGAAATCATTATTATAGGGATGTTGCCGTTTCCGAGGTCCACAAGCACGAATGCAATCTCAAGCACCACAATCCCTCTTTATCAAACACATAGTGAAAAGATTCAGGGTTTTCATCCCTAAACCAATCTACTTTTCCCTCATGATCTAGCCTCGCCGCGGATTCGAAGGATTCCGTCTCAGAGGTCAATAAGCAGGAATGCAATCCTACCCATACCTCCAACAATTTCTCCTTACCAAGCAAAGAGCGACGGGATTCACGAGCTTCCTACTTTCCCATCTACACCTAGACGAAAGCATTTACATATGTAATTTCACAAGCATTTGATCACCCAAAGGTATTTGATCATTTTGTGTTTGATCTCCAGAAGTATTTTTTTTAAGCATAGAAGTGTAATTTTGCATCAAGAACTCAAGGGATATGCTTTAGAGCCATTTAATCTTTGTTAAATTTTCAGAAAATAACATTCATATTAGTATGTTTTTTGTGACTAGCATGTTACTTCCCGTTGATTTAGAGTTATTTGGTTCTAGTTCATATATATAAGACATAGTCTGTTTCACATCGTTTATGAAACAACCATTAAATTAACCCTTAGGGGTTTCTTACTTTTTTTGTAGTTTTCTTTTGTTATTAACTCCTTATGGACCTTATCTCTTTGATATATACTGGAAAATATATCAAGTAATTGTCCAATATAAGCTTGTTGTAATGACAATCACAAGCTTATTTAAATACTAATACCTTACCAGCACTGATTTAAGTAATTTATGGCAACCGTGGTATTTCTGTATGTGACTCAATATGCTTTGGCATTGCAACTTATTTTGTTTAATTGGATTTTCAAAGATGCTCTTCATGTACTTAAGAATATTGACTACTTACATAATTTTGTTAAATTCTCTTTCACGACATTCATATTACTATGTTTTATAGCTAGGTGTCATGACTGGCTCAAAGATTAAGTATTCTGGAGTTTATATGGGCCATGTGTTTAATTATTTTCATGTATATGCCCGGGTTGTTCTCAAGGATGTCTTCTTCACTCTTATCTAAAACCATCCAAAGAACTTGATATGTTATAAGAAGAAAATGAGAATCTTATTGAATAGGCCTAATTTTCAGTATTTAGTTTTAAACATTTGTCTAGCCTATCTACTAACCTTAACATGTTGTAAGTTTTAGCTAATAAATGTAGAATGAGTGTTATTCCATGGATTTAAACTATGATCAAATACAGTTTTTTTCTTAATCTACTTCAAATATATATGTATATATTTGAAGTATGATTTGATTAGTTTTCTTGAATTCATTATTATCAACACACATGTAATCATCACTGTTGAATATTGTTAACCTACATCAGTTTCTTATTCTATTTGTTCAGTTTAATAATAAAGATCACATTACAGGTGTGTGGTAATTAAATATATTTGTTATACTTTTGTAAAGTGTCATTACTATGAACATGCTGGATTTGAGTAATATAATGTGTATTATTAAGGGTCATTATTTGAATTTTCTCGATCAGTTGCTTTCCCATAATTCAAAGCACTCAAATAGCAGGGATCTGTGCAATAGAAGCTTTGATTTTCTAATCAGATTTTCTTTTCTTTTTTAGAGGTAGGTTTACTTATCTATTCTTTTGTTGATTTTTTATGTTTGCTACAAAATCCAATAGAAGCTTTCATTTTCTGATCAGATTTTCTTTTCTTTTTTAGATTCAGTCGCTCCAGCAAAGGGCCATTTTTCTAATGAACCGGGTTAATATAATTATCCATAACTTCGCACCTCTTTCATCAGTTTTATCATCACCCGTGTGAGCAACTTAAGGGGTGTAAGGTGGCCAAAAGATACTCGTTTTTTGAAAAAAATGAAACCTATGAACAACCATATATATGAAGAGGACTATAAAATAAATTTGATCGATTTGGTATGGTATATGTCTTTTGTGTGAGCACGAGACATACAAAAACATATGAACTTTAGAGGAAATGACGAAACCACAGGAGTTTCCAACAAGCCATGCGAAAACACGGGAGTTCTCATTAGGGTATGAAAACACGGGATTCGGAAGGTGGCTTTCCGAATGAATGAAGTGAGGCTGTATGAGAACTGGGATTCGGAATTGCATCTTCCGAATGGAGGAACTCATAATTTTTTTTAAAGCAATAACTTTAATGGTTGGAAGCCTGATGTCGAAATATAATGGCTAAAAAGCAACCAAAAAAACAAAACAAAACATGCACCCACTAATTCAGACCCACATTTCCAAATGCCAATTTTTTTAATTAGTTGGAATTATAAGAATCCACTAGCCATTTTTTTTAAATTTTTACTTTGGTCTGACGGATTTTATTAAATTTTTATTTTTTAAATATTATATTAATTTTTTATTATTTTGTTTCAAATTTTATTACTTTGTTACCATTTTATAATAAATTAATACCCACATGGGTAATAAAGGTAGAAAAATTGAGCCCGTTTGGTAACATTGAAATCGGCATAATCGGCTGATTCTATTGAAATTTCTGAAATTCTGACTAAAGTGGCTGTATTGCTTTATTCTGCTGATTTATGAATAAATTATATTTTAAAAATATTTTATTAATAAAATATAGAAAAATTATCTGAAAAAATAGCCAAAATTGCCATCTACACTAACCTCAGCCAATACCGCCAGAAAAATAACGCATACCTTACTTTTTCTTCTTATTATACAATTCAGTGTGGGGAATGAAAAGTGACGTGTTTGGTTAAAAAGTTGGCTGATAAGCAGAAAAACAGAGTCACCAAATGAGCTCTTAATGTTTAGTCCTATTTGTGAATAATTTGGTTTTTAGTCCTATTTGTGCAATTAAGTTTTCATTTAGTCCATTTATGGTATTATATTCATTGTTGGGATATTAGACCCACGTCTAATACTGGTCCAACCAGTAAAGTGAGAAATATTTTATTGATAGATGAAGTACAAATTAATTTCTTTTAAAATTTTCAACTAATTTCATATAATTTAATTTCATTAATTATTTTGAAAAAATACATATCAATTCATTTCACATAGTTAAAATAAAAAATGAATTGACATGCATTTGGAATTGCATTATCCGAATGAGGTGAGATTAAAAAGTAAAAAACAAATATTTGGAAACCCATGTTCCGAATGGGTTAAAAAAATAAAAGAAATCTGTAGATTCGGAATGGGGTCTTCCGAATGGGCTAAAATATGATTTAATACAAAAACCCTAATCTACTCGGAATAGAGACTTCCGAATCACACATTTTTCGGAATATGATTTAATTTTGTCTGGTCGTGACCAGGGGTGTTAAATGTCCCACACCGGACATCTTTGGAATGACTAAACACTATATTAAGATCCAGGTTACTCCTCGGAACCCCGGATCTTAACATGGTATCAGAGCCAAATCGATCCATGGTGTGGGAGCCCCTTATGAATCGTGATGACACGATTATAAAAAAAATGACAATTACGAAAAAAACGGACCGATGAAAAAAAATACAAATGATGACACGATCCAGACGAAGTGTCTGGTCGTGAGGAGGGGTGTTAAATGTCCCACACCGGACATCTTTGGAATGACTAAACACTATATTAAGATCCAGGTTACTCCTCCTATCAGGTTGACCTTTTAGGATGGAACCCCGGATCTTAACATTTCCCGTTTTTTTGCACTGCATGCTCACTTTTCCCGTCTTTTGGGAAAACACCCTGAACTTTATATCAATTTTTATGTCTCACGACTCTCATATATTGTTTTAGCATGTCGTACAAAAAAAATTTATATCATATTTTAATGATATATTTTTAAATTTATTTGTACTTTAAAATTTGAATACCATTTTTTATAATAGCATATTAGTTTTTTATATCTGAATTTGGGTGGGAGATATCATTTAATTTGTATTTTAAGAACTAGTATCTTTACCCGTGCCGTGCACGGGATAAGAAAATATTTGACGGTCTTGGTGTCACTCCATAATATATAATGAGAGTGAATTAGTCAATAAAGATGTTAACATCGCAACTTCATTATTGCAAAAATATTTTATTCTATCAAATTGTTTTCGTTTTTTCCTCATGTAAATTTCTTTTTGTTATTTATAATACTTCTTAAATGGCAACTGGGAGTCTGGGACTTGCCCCATTTATTTTAGTGATTTGGCTTCTGAATTTATAAAAAGTTTTGTGACCTTTAAATTTTAATATTAGTCATGACGACAGTGACAGTAGACTGCATGACAGCAATTGGTGAGTCTCTAAGCAATAACGACATTATTTTATTTTTATAAGAGTTATTAATAGTATTATGATTTTATTGGATAAAAAGTGTTATTGAATGAAAGAAGATTGTATGTTTGACTTTAATTGGCTAATATTTATTTTCAACATATATCTATTGGTCAGATGTTCATTAAAAATTTCAAACAACAAATTGAGAATAAAAATAATATCTTGCACTGCTCGTAGTAGATTAGCAGTTACACACGTTAACAACCATAAATGTATACTACTATTATATATTATCCAAAGAGAACGCACGTCAAATTGTAGCTACTAATCAAGAGTACTTGAATTCTTGTAATTAATTTAGAATTGATTTCCTATTTAACTAAACAAAATGAGTTTATTTGACTTTAAAAGTCAATTTTGCAACTCTATTCAGGATTTGGGGGATGGGAGGAGGGGGATAAGGAATTGAGTTTCGGGCGTGTTAAGACATTTTTTACTTGGAACTGTTTTAAGTCTCGACCAAACCAAACATTTTAAAATCAAATTAGATCACAATAGACCAAACCAAACTTAAACTGATCAGTTAAAATCAGAAAATTTTAATCCAATTAAGGATGTTTTCTTTTGGACTGTTTTCCGTCCCAGACCAGACCAGACTTCTGTAGTTATAAAATACACACAGACCAGACGTTTACCAGACCAGCCCAGTTAAGACCAAATCAGATCAGACCAGACCAGATCAGCAAATTTTAGTCCAAAAGAAAACATCCTAAAAACATCCTTATTACTTTTATTAGTGTTATTTTAGGACATTAGAATGAGTTATTTATCAGTATAGGACCAAAAGCCGGTTGGTTTGCACAAATAGGACCAAAAAATAAATTATGTTTCATAGGACTAATTATGTGTGTTGGACAAATATACCCTTGTAGCAATCGAAATGTTTTAATTCATAATAATAAAAAAATAAAAATTCGTAAAAAATATAAAAAATTAATAAAAAATGTTTAAAACATTAATTTAAAAAAATTGAAAAAAAATGAAAAAAATGCAAAAAGAAAAATCATCGCCGCCTCTGTCGCCCCAACACCTATGTTGCACGGATATGGATACGCCGATACTCGGATACGCGGATACGGGTACGGCGATACGGCACTTTCAAAAATTATAGGATACGGGTACGGGGGTATATTTAGAAATAATAAAAATATAGGGTATAATTTTCAAATATATATATAATTCAGGGGTTCATAAATAAAATAATAATAGTACAAAAAATTAACTATTATAATAAAGTTTCAAAGATTAGTCTAAAAAACTAAAGTATTGATATTTTGATTTAAATTCAAATAACATTTTTTTGTTCTCTATTTGCATTTACATCTAAGTCTTGTTTCAATTAAAGCTCATCAAACAATGAAATGACAAATTATAGTATTCTGTTATTTTCCATACTCCCGAAACCATCTTTATCAATGTTCCACATGTTGTGGTTGCTTGGGCGGCTACTGAATTTTTGTCATGTCGTGTATCAAATGAGGGGTTATAGGTTCGGATACGCGTATCGGTTCACGGATACGGGTATCGGAAGTATTGATATTTTTAAAATTAAGTCCGATACTTTTATTAAATTACGGATACGGACCCAATACGTACAGGACGCGTATCGGTGAGTATCGGATACGGATACGTATCGGATACGCGGATACGGCATCGAGGTGAAGTATCGGTGCAACATAGCCCAACACCACCACCTCTAGTCACCCGGGGGGATGCCACATGCATTAGGAATGTCATATTTATGGCAGATTCAATGCCAATCTCACTTCTGCTTGTATAGTGATAATATAACTCCATAGTAAGCTAATGAACTCCAAATACTCATAAATACTTTGAGGAGATTAATTGAATTTCAATCCAATATATATGGAGTTCTAAATTTTAGGAAGAATTCCATTAAAACATTTTTAATTGGACTGTTTTTGTTATTTGTCTGTTCTAATCGGAATTGGTCTGATCTGTATGATTAGATCTGGTCATGTTATATTATCCGATCATTTATTTAAATTCTTTTTGCCAAACAGATTTACCTCATCCACCTAACAGTTCATATGCAATGTTTCAAAACTCAACTCTAGACAATAGTCTTGAGTTCATACAATAATCCTTAATTCAATATTAGCATTCACCTACATTTCGTAAGTGCCAAACGCCCAAACATAACTCCAATCTATGAACCCGTTTGAATATTGAGAAAATTTCACATAAATAATGTATAGCACTTTATTTAATTCTAATCAAACATGACAAAAGTTCCATCATTCCTAATTATATTTTTAAAATTATTGTAAATAAGTATTTATATTGAGACTTTAAAAACTGTTCTACTTGTTTTACATTTGAAATATATGTACCTAAATTTAATTTATAATAGCTTTTTATTACTCATAATATTTCATGTCGTATATGTATTACAAAGAATACGCAAACTACTCCGTACTATTTTCAAAGTCTCAAAATACAATTATAAATTATGAAAATTTTATCATGTTTGATTAGAAGTCCCAAAAATAAAATTTCATGTTTATTTTAATGTGCTGTAACTTTTTTATTTGTACTCCAATTGTTAGAAAAAATAAATCTAAATTCATGATTTTTTATTATCTTTCATATTACACCAATATTGAATATATAAAAATAAAAAACAATTTAACACTAAAACATCCATTTTCTAAGTTTTGTTGCATTTTATTTTTATATATTCAATATTGGTGTCATATGAAAGATAATAAAAAGTTATAAATTATGACATATTTTTTGTAACAATTAGAGTACAAATAAAAAAGTTATAGCACTTTAAAATAAATATGAGATTTTATTTTTTGAATTACTTGACTTTATGAATTAAACATTGGTACTACATATTACGTAGGATTCAACTTATAATAACTTTGTTCTAAAAATTAGCATACGAATCCAAGTTGAATACATGTAACGAAGTATTTTTAATTAATTAATTAATTAATATACTAATTTAGAAAGAGAATCTAGAATATTATAATGAATCTTTGTAATGAATCTTTAGAAGATGACACATGGCAAAACTTTCCCTAATTGTAACCTTAAATTGTATTATCTATAGATGACGAAACACGATTGATTTTCTAAGAATATTATCTGTACTTAACAATTGACAAAGTTATTATAGAACATGATATGCCAATAAAGTTATTGGATTGGGTTTTTTACAAGAATATTACTAAAATAAAACTTACTTACATAAATATGACTATTCATTACTACAACGTAGTGTTGTGGTAACTTAAGTTCAACACTTGAACATGAATTACTATGATTTCATTACTACTCTAATAATTAATCATATTTTTGTAAATCATCTTTATTTTGATCATATTTATGTAATTATTTCTTGGATTAATAGTGAAAGAAGTCAAAAGTTATGGTGCTTCTCATGATTAATGTCGTACTGCATATATTTTATCACAAATTTGAAGTTTTAGCTTCTCATGATTACATGTGTGCTTCAGTATTTCTTGAAATTCTTAATCATGAAAGGCGTGAATGATGTTCCATGCTTCATCCCCAATCCCTGTCTGAGCAGTGCACATTGACATTCAAAGTGATACACCTTAATTTAGACGGGTAGATTTTTGCCCATGTGTAGAGCACTCTCACGTTCAAATTGGGTGCCTTTCCCGAGTCGTAGTTTTTTTGTTAACTTATCAAAATGGCACCGTTGTTTTAACATCTGAAACATTAAATCGGGTGTATGTGTTCTTAATTGTTTGCATTTTGAATGGTATGACACCTTTTTATTTGATTTAAGGGGTCTTTGACTCTACGTACTATTAGGGCTGAAAAAACATGCACTGGACTTGAAAAATTGACACCCGACCAGACTCTTTGTTTTGGAAAATCACAATTCCGACTGAAAACCATTACTCTTATTTGAACCGGGTTACTCCAATTAGATAATAATACTAATGACAATACTAATAATAGTAATTATTATAATGACGACGACGACAAGAACAACAATAATTGAATAACAATACAAATACAATAATAATAATAGTAATAATAGTATAATAATAATAATAATATCATAATAATAATAATAATAATAATAATAATAATAATAATAATAATAATAATAATAATAATAATAATAATAATAATAATAATAATAATAATAATAATAATAATAATAATAATAATAATAAAACCAACAAGAACAACAACAAAAACAATAATACAATAATGATGATGATGAGGATGATGATGATGATGATGATGATGAGGATGATAACATAAGTACTCCATCTTGACCAAAACGTTATATGTACTTTTCTCTAAAAATACTATCCGGTTATATGTATTTAGAAATCGGGTTTTCTGGTCTAATTCTGGTTTTGAACCGGTTAAATCGACCCTGTTCTCTATTTCTTTATTTTGCAAATCCGATTCCAATTTGATTTCGGCAGGTTAGATTCGGTTTTGAACCAACACACACCCGTATATATGTATACATGTATAATATATTCCGCATTTTTTTAAGATTTCACTCCGTGCAATGCACGGGTGAATTACTAGTTATAGGTAAAACAGATGAATCCGGTCAAGTATGAAAAATAATACTACGTAATAGCAAAAAATCACAACAATCTCACCATCTTCTTAATTATAATAATAAATGAATGGAAAATATAACTTTAAATAATATAAACTATTTTACATGAATCAAGAATAATATGTATGCAGTGTGGAAATAACTTTTAACAATACTATACCAACTATTGATATGTGTGTGTATCAAAAGTCGGGGGTGGAGTATTGATATGTTATTTATCCTAAAGTTTAATTTTAACAATGTCTTTTCTTGAATTAAGTTTACGTTGATTCAATCATATCTCATACTATGCAATACATTTTTGTAATGAAATAGTTATGCATTTATGCCTCTAAAATAGTGCAAACACTACAGAGTAATGTGGACTTCTTTAATAACCATACTAGAATTAACAAATAATGAGGGAATCCAAAATATTTTACAAGATAAAATTTAAGGAAATGTAAAAAATGAGGAGATCAATTGCTAATGAAATTGACCGAATAGATGCATATTAGGTGCTATTGTATATGCCTTTAGGAAATTTTGATGCAAATTATTTCCCTTAAATAGCAGATTTATTTGCCATGAGGCCGGATGTCACCTCTTGCTTACTAGTGCGGGTGGAGAAAAGCTTTAATTATGTGTATAGACCTTATTAATATACTAATAGTATTAAAAAAATCAAATGTGGGGGAGGTGGGGGGGGGGGGGCAAGCAATTTAAAAAAATCAAATGTATTACGTACTATTGATTTATGATGATGGTTGATATATGTAAAGTTATATTCCCATCAATATTTATTTGAATTATTATCAAAACATTAAATAGGTGACCATATTCCTAAATATCACTCGATTGATGGATTGAAATTAGTTTTTGATGTCTTAACTCACTAGTTTCCTTGTTAAAAAGTGTTTTCATATTATTTTTGTTCTCTATTCAAATAGTTGTTACTCTCTCTGTCTAGGAAACAAGTTTCACCTTTCCTTTTCGGGCAGTATCAAAATTAAGTTCCACTTTTAAACATTTCCTTATTTGGCAAATTTTCTACATCAAAACAGTGTCAAACAGTGTCAAACAGTGCACTCCGCAGTAAAGTCAACTTTATTTTCTTAATATATGTGAAGTCAAAACCGAAACTTGTTTTATTTAGAACTGGAGGGAGTATTATAATTAGAAATCATTTTCAAATTAAAGTATGCATTATTATTGGTTTATGATGATTGTTGGTATTATGTAAAGTAATTTTTTCATCAATATTTATTTGAAAATTTCCATAATGTTACTCTTGGAAAAGTAATAAATAATATTAGGTGTTATAATTGTGTTTAAAGTTTACATTATAGTGATTACATGTAGTCACTAAACTTTGAGCATAATATTAGTCACTAATATTCATCAGCAATGTATGTCCGTAACAATTACGTAGTATTAATTGGAGGAGATATCAGAACAAGTAGTCTTTCGCCTTATCTTTTGCATGCGCACAAACTACTTGATACACTTTTTGAGAGAACTTAGTTAAACTATTATGCTTTGACTGTGTGCTTACATGATGATTAAGTTCAAATCTGAATTGAAGTATTTTGTTAATATTGTTTATTAGTTATTAATAAACTTACAAGCCTTGGTATTTCAAGGCTACAAACCCTGAATATATTAAACGAACAATAGATGTAGTAGATGTTATTGTTATCAAAGTTTGCTTCAATTTCGAAAAAGGAACTTATGAATCTGCTAAATTTTCTTTTTGTTAATAACTATTTTGAAATTGATGACCAGTTCAGATTATTAACAAAAATTAAAGGATCTTAGGAAATGATACAGTATTCAATTTTGATGATGACTACAAAGTATATAATTGGGTTTATGATCCTTTTGAATTTCCAACCGGTGTGATCTCAGGCCATGTAATTAATATCTGCAAGTTGGATTGTTTATTTATAATTTTGAGCATTTCAATTGTTCTTATTCCACTCTTTTTATAACTAATCCTACTCCACTGAAGGAAAGACACCACATAGAGGGGTTGTCACCTATGGTGAACTTTCTAAATCATGCACCAATGATAAGAAATACTCCTTTCCTCCTTTAAAATTCTTCTCACTTTTCCATTTTGAGACGTTCCAAAAAATTCTTCTCACTTTTCCATTTTGAGACGTTCCAAAAAATTCTTCTCATTTCCCTTTTTGAAAAGTTTTGTGTGGCTATCATTAATTTACCTTTTTCTTATATTGACACTTCCTTAGAGTTCATTTGCTCATTCAAATAGCATAATTTCAATTACCAATTAATAGTATTTTTATCATCTTACCCAACTACAATCACACACTTCCACTTTATTCTCACTTTTTTAAACTGCGATCCAAGTTAAACCGGGAAGCATTTTGCGGGAATGAGGGAGTATACATTACCTCTTATATTAACGGTCGTAGGCAGCCTTGAAATTAAAGCTACTATCGTATAATATTTGAGGGTTCTGAAGTTGCCAAATTGTTTCATGTAAATATTCCACCATCTTTTAAATGAAATACTACGTACTTGTTTTCAATGGTTTAGCTTGTTCGAGACTATTAACAATGTAATTTGATTTTGCTAAGCTGTGATTGTCAAACACTCATGCCATTGTTAAGTTATCAGGATTATGATGTTCAAGTTTTCGTCACACTCTGATTTTCATGACCTTAATAGAATAGAACTTTTATAAAAATGACAGTACAATTGTTAAACAGAAATCAAGTTATACTTAAGATGAGGAACATCTAAGCTAGCAAACTTTAAGTATATTATGAAATAACAAATTTGACAAAAGAATAAGTATGGAATAGAGCATATGGCCGGAGTATATATATAATTACGAAAAAGTAATAAATCGATGATTTGATTTAATTGAAAGGAAAGGTAAGGTCGCTAGCATTGGAATTTGCACTGGCAGAGAGTGGTTCCTGCGCCGTCCATGGCACAATTTGCGTCCACGACGGCCTTCTTCAAAGCTATGGTGCACGCTTGGAAACACCCATGATCCGGCCCAAATCTGCACTTGCTTCCTATGAATGATGTGCATATCTCTCCATTAACCATTCCTGCATACATGCATGCACATCCATACATCATATCCCCTAATCAAACTAGATCAAATCAAAGCAAATCAATAATAATAATTGAAGACAGTGTTGCACTTTGGTTCCACAACTTTAATTTCTTATTAGTCCCGTAACTTTAATCACTTGAAAGTATAGTCTTGTAGTGAATAAATCTTTACGATTTATTGATATTTCCCAGGAAAGTACACTTTCTGGCGAAAATAAACCGGAAAAGTTGTCACCGGCATTAGGTTTTTTTGCCAAAAAGTGTACTTTTTCCGACAGAAAGTCCTTAAATCACACACTTACTACGTATTAGTTATGAGATCAAACTTACAAGTGACTAAAGTTACGAGACTAGTAATGAAAACAGTCAAAAATTACAACAAAAATTGCAAATCTCTCATTATTGAATCAAATACAAGCTAATTAAGCTCGACATGCAAGTAGAGTACTAAAGTTAGTTGTTCATATGAATGATTAAGAAGTAAATCTACCATATGTGAGAGCAACGATGAGGACAACAACCAACAAAGCTGATGATGAAGAGGATGACGACTTCATGTTTCCTGTCCTCACTTTAATTTGTTATTACAACAAAAAAATGCAATAATATATGTGCTTAAATACCATATTAATACATCTTTAATTTCCAATTATTATCCCGTATAATCGGATTCTCATCAAATTAATACACAATATCATACGGTATTAATTGTTTCACATTGAAAAGGAAACATATATATATATTGTCATACTTTCCATCACAGTCATGTATTCTCTATTTTATGTCCCATAATTAGCCGATGATGAATTAAATTTTGTCTAGCAGTATTTAAGTTTTTATAATTAATAATTAAAAATTTACATACTTCATATATATACAAACTATACTAAACATCTTATTGGGCCACAAAATGAAAACACGAATATCAAATTTTTTTGGGAAGAAAAAACACGAATATCAATTAGAAATTGAAAGAGAATTAACTTGAGCGTAAAAAGTACAAACTAAACGGCGTTCAAGAACCATAAATTCACATAGATTAAGAGCATCCTCAACGCTATTATGTGTATGGTTCACATGTGGCAAGAGATAGACACATAAATATTAACAAATAAATTATACATAGTATATCTCCTTATTTGAATGACTTTATACAATTTTGGTAAGATTTTCCGTGCAATGTCGGCCACAATGTTAACATCTAGACGGTCTTCTTGACATTGTGGAGAAAAACTTACTAAAATTTTATAAAATAATTCAAATAAGGAGAAAGATAATTCATTTGTTAATATTTATGTGGTTAAATATCTTGCCACATGTGCACCCCACTGCACCGTGCATATTGTATCATTGAAGATGCACTAAGGATGTTTTCTTTTGTACTGTTTTCAGTCCCAGACAAATCAGACTAGACCATATCAAACTAGATCAGACTTAAACAAACCAGATCAAACCGGAGCAAACTTAAACAAATCAGACTAGACTTGAGCAATTATAAAATACATAGTGACCAGACACTTAACAGACCAGAACAGATCAAACTTAAAGAGATCAGACCAGACCAGAACAACAAATTTCAGTCCAAAAGAAAACATCATAAGTGTGATTAGTTAACTGCTGATTTTGTATCTATATATATAGAATTATATATATATAGAAATAAAAACCTACTTATATTTCAACTAATTCAATTTATATCAATAATTAATACATTATTTACCATATTTAGAATCATATAAAATGTTGCACTCTTCATCAACAAAACTCAGATAGACGTGACAGTTTAAATATTAATAAAAAACAATTAAAATATACTCCTCCCTCCGTCCCTCAAAGTTTGTCACATTTTGACTTTTTCAGTCAAACTTGTTAAACTTTGACCGCTAATTACTCCAAATTAATTATATTTTATCCCAAAAAATTATTTAATGTGATTCTTTGAAATATGTATTATTCAAATGTCAATTTATTATAGATTTTGTTAGTACCTAACTGTGATGATTTTGATGATGCCACTATACTTTGCACTAGTATATTGTGTCTAAGTTAATTCGTGCATTAGTGTTTAAAGTTATCCAAAAGTGACACAACAAATGTACAAACTATGTACCAAATTAAACATACTGGAATTATAAAATGCAATGAGGTAAATTCTTGTTTACCTTACATGGATATCTAGATCCAACCAGTATAGCTTTCATATGGTACATAAGTTTAATCATGTCACTTAAGAAAGAAAGTGATTAGTAAAATAAGTGACAAATTTTATTGTAAAGTTTGTACCAAATAAATTGTACTGGAAAGAACAAAATGCAATAAGGTAATTTTACCTTAATAGGATATTTAAAAGATCCTACCAGTACAAATTTTATTTGGTACAAAATATTCTAAGTCACACATTTTATTACTTCACTACACAAATTGAGCAGGATCACACACTTAGCTTCACAAGTGTAAATAACAAAGCCAAAAAGTGAACAGTGAAGACATCAGTGTAGGTGATCAGAAGTGAGAAGGCCTAAGGTATGGGTTTACCATTCGTACAAAGCAAGTGGCCTTCAAAGACAATTCCTTATCCTGCTCCAACACAAGAAGACGCAAGTACAAAACTTTGGACGTCAAGGATTAAATCCTCTCAACCAACGGAGGAAATTAATCTACTGGAGATGCCTATAAAAATAGGCAGAAGCATGAGTTCAAAGACAAGTCATTGAGTTCAAAGCAAGAGATTCTGTTATTACACTACGAATATCCAGCAAAAGAGAAAGTGCTAGAATACTCTGCTTTGACTCATGCTTCACTAAGCTTTTAGATTAGATCATTCACTGTAACATTCATAGAGCTTAGATTTTAGTTGGCGGTCAGAACTTTCGTGAAACACTTCACAAGGTTGTAAACACTTAGGAGAACAGTTGTTCGGATCCTAAGGTGTGGTTAGATAGATAGAGTACCTTTTGATCCCCACTGGATCAATTGAGAAAAGTCTTAAGGTTTGAGTAACTTGGAGTGGTGTTATACTCCTCGTGAAACGCCTTCAATCTAGGCCAGAGTTGTCAAGGCTAGATTGGCACTAATTGTATTGGGCTGAATACTTTAGTGGAAATCTATTTGAAAGAGAATGGGACTGGATGTAGGAGGATTACACCACCTCTGAACCAGGATACATTGTGTGTTGATTTACTTTCACATATACAAAGCACACACCAAACACTTCTCACAAAAGGATTGTAGTTTGCCAGCAGCATCCTAAGCAGTAGTCTTAACTGACCCTACTGCTTATCCTTCTGCTTAATAACTCACTCTCCTTGAGATTGCTTTCCACGAAGAAGATTTCAAAAACTCAGAAGGTGTCTCAGCAGTACCCTGGTCTTCACCCACCTGCTAAGTCCACTGCTCACCCATACGTGTCTCTCTTAACTCTATAATAGTTAGAACAAAAAGCCTATCCAAGAGTCATCCTGTTTCTCAGCAGTTGCCTCAGCAGTCCCCTGCCCTCCAGCCAACTGCCAACCCAGCAGTTGCCTCAGCAGTAATCTGCCCACCAGCCAACTGCCAAGCCTACTGCCAGTCCAAACATCACCAATAATAGAAAGTTTTCTTGCAATAATCATCTAGAGGTTAGAGACTTCCGCTGTGCATCTATTAATCTCTCAAAAGATTATAGATCAACTCATCTAGAAGGGAAAAAGTTTTTAAAGTTGCAAAAGCTTTAAAAGTCTATTCACCCTCCTCTAGACTTTTACCTCTATCCGGGACCATCAGATTTTATAGGTATATATTAATAGATAATTACGGTCAAACATCTACCTAGAAGACCGCAAAAGTCAAAGTGTGACAAACTTTGAGGGACGGAGGGAGTAATTAAGTTGAATTGAAGAAAAATCTCTTAAAAAAACTCTTCAAAATTTGTAGACCTTAGGGGTGGGATTTTGGAACCGGGAACCGTAGAACCGATTGGAACCGAACCGTTAACAACATCTAGGAACCGAACCGTTAACAATTAAAGCCTCATTTGTAGGAACCGAACCGAAGCGAGTTATAACGGTTCGGTTCCCGGTTCCTATAAAAAATATGTGCATAGAACCGTTAAGGAACCGTTATTAAAAAAATAAAAAATAAAATAATATCAGTAGTAGTAGTAACAATAATAATAATAATAATAATGATAATAATAATAATAATAATATCAATAATAACCACCACAACAACAACAATAATAAAACAATACTACGTATAAGATATTTAACTAACAATTCTAATTTAATCAACGGAAAAGAAGTAAAATATTGTACATGAGGTTGATATAATACATTAAACTCCTTTCTACAAATCAAGTTTTGTTCCATCACATAAATTTTATAAATATAAAATAACCCAAATAACTTGTAGTTGATTGCACATATTTTACTTTACTATTTTCATGATATTTCTAATTATTAGATTTATTATGAATCAATAGAATGTAATAGTGTTTTTTTATATCTATACATGCAAACTCAATGTCTTTTTTTATGTTTTGAAAGACTTGAAGTAGGCGTCCTATTCTTGCTACTATGATGACGAGTAACCTTCATCGCTCCGACACTACAACGATTTTTAATGTTTCATTTATTACATGAAAATTTAAATCACTTTTGTTCTATTAAGTGTTCAAAGTTCATTAGTTAAGTTTGAGATTTGATATTTGAAGTGATTAGAGCTTCAAATAAAATTTTAATACTCGTGTTTTGAATTTTCGACGTGTTTATGTTGTTTGTAGAAAGTAAATTATGCTAAATTGTTAACATGATTAGTAATATGATTAATTCTATGGTTTTCATTTACTGCAAAATGCATTGGTGTTTTTAGGTTATAAAGTTAAGCACCCACCTCTTGCTATAGATCTAGGTGCACTATTCGTTAGAATATGGCATGTTGATTAAGATTAATGTCACAGAAAGAGGGAAGCTTGAACAAATTTAATCTTGAAGAAACTTAAACGAGAACTGCAACGAAGAGGACAAAGATTACTAATGAAGTGAATACTTGAACACACTGTTAATAGAACTAATTTTTATATGTACACAACAATTAGTGAAAAGCAGCTCCTCTTGTGGTAGACCGTCTATTTGATAGACATGTCCAACAAGAGGCCAAAAACAAAAGGCAAAGCACGCGGCCTGTCAATGTATATCATGGCCCGTGGGTTTTTTATAAATCCGATAGTTACATCACCGAAATCAGTGGGACAAATGTCGGAGAACATTTCTCAAATTTTTTTAGAATAAAGAAACACAAAGTGAAAGGAGGCTCAAACCAAACCTCTCAAAAAAGTACTGTTGAGGTTTTGTTCCGTAGATCCGGAAGTCCAACATAAACTTCGGATATTAAGGACGATGGATTTGGTATAAAAGTAATAAATATATAAGTGTATGAACTAGCCATTTTTACGTGGAAACCCGGAAAGAGAGAAAACCACGGGACTTTTTAGGCTAACGTCCAAGCCCGCTCTTTATCATTAATATGCTCTCCTCACCATTTTACATAATACAAGTGTAGAACCTTCATTAATGGAGTCTTTTAGGTAACTAATCTAAGAGGAAGAAGAAGTTGGGAAGAAAACTTTCCCAGGAGAGAAGAGCCCAAAAAGTCCTCCTTTAATAGGAAGCCTTGCTTCCTATTTATAGATGGGGAAGGGGTTTCCAATGGGCCAAAGGGCCTAATGGGCCGAAAAGGCACTAATGGGCCGAAGCAGGCCTAAATGGACCTCGCCGATTGGGCTCCGTATCAGGGTGATGCTTTGGGCCTTTGAACAGTAGTGGACTGGGATAATATATCCCAACAAGTACAAAATGCAAACAAATAATTAAAGCTACAATAAAGATTAACGATTTGGGAGGGCTAGACCTGACCCAAGAAATAAGGGAAGAAAGCTAAAGAGAGATTGTAATAGAAGGGATATCAAATAGATTCATGAGGTAGGCATATCATGGACCATGGGTTTCATTGTAAAATGGGCTGTATATTTAGCTCCATCTATTTGATAAACCGTCTAAGATAATAATTAGTGAAAGTCTCTAATTCTCATCCATTACATAATGTCATTAATAGTAAGGGACTGAGGGTAGTAAAGAGTAGGATTGATGAAGTATTGATTACTAAGATATTAGCAATTAATGTTACACTCTCTCAAAGGGAAATAATTTTTTTTGGACAATTCTTTCTAATCTATATAGTATCTGCTCAATGTTAATGGCAACATCCTTGAACTGGGATGAGATTCGAACCTGTGACCTCCTCTATAAAAGTCACAATGATGCTATCAAGCCACAAGGTACTCAGCAAGCATTGAAATATTTAAAACCAAAAAAATTGTTTGATTCCTTTTAATAACCCGTGCAACGCAACATAGGCATAAACTAGTAATGTATAATTTCCATTTGGGTTAGGTATGCCTAAAATGTAATATGACGAGATGAGATCATTTCATCGAGTTAAACTCCATGATAAATTATTTGCATAAAAAACACCATAATAAATAATGACGCATAACCTTAGCAACCACATCATGACATCAAGTTCATTTTATTTTTTAGAGAGAATCAAACTAATTTCATTGCATAACCGCGCTAAGGATGTCAATGAGTATATCTAAGCTCAATTTAATATGGGCTCGAGATCAGCTTGGGAATTTGAGTCGAGCTCCCAACCTGGGATACAGGCTAATCTCAATTACCCTTAAACCAGAATGGCTCCCTATACATCTTCATCCATAATCACTTTCTCCATGTCTTTGATTTTTAACCGCACAACCTTCATATTAAACACCAACACAGCCACGACCTCCATCTCAACACCACCAACAAGAAGCCACCATCCTAGACTAACTCCATGTTTAACAAACAAAAACTCCCTCAAATAAACAAAGTGAAAGTGGAGAAGAAGAATAACTCCATTTCCTACAGCTCAAGTAGTTAAACCAAACGAGGGTTTAAAGAGTTGCTCGAATTCAAGTCCCCCATCCTCTGTATGAAATCCTCAAGTGAATATAGTATGTTTGGATACCATTTTAGGAGGGAAGGGGCATTCTACTATTTTTTGGTACCAGTCATGCACTCAATCTTCTTTTACAGAACAAAGCAACTGAGGAATAGAACGATGAACGTTTAATTAAGGACGATTATTATTATTATACTAGTTTTTACACGCGCGTTGCGCGATTGAGTAGATGCCCAATGAAATTGACATAGAAAATATTAATCAATGAAATATTCCAAATGTGATTAAAAAGCATAAGCTCTCATGAAGAAAACGAAAGCCTTTCTACTTAAATTATTTTTAAGAAAATGTAATATCATCATTTACTTAAGGAAGTGAGGAATATTTTTAAGGAAAGAAAATGAAAAGCAAAATCTTAGCTTAATGAATTGATTGTTTAGACAACTTTGGTGGAGAGAAGACGGTTGACATTTTTTTCTTACACTTAAATTTATGGGAAACATGAGCCCCTAGTTAAAAATCTTTGCACCAACCCCTACTTGTTAAAACACCTGAAAAGGGATGATCTCTTGTTTTATGTATTGCACTTTGTAAGATAAGATGTTGCTAATTAAGCAATATCTCTATATTGATTTGTAACTTGCCATGGGTTCAAAGAGATTTCTGTTTGTACAAAAAAATAGATTAGTGCAACAAAATAGGAAGATGACTCATACAGAACTAAAATGTGTGAGTTATATATCCATCCATATGTAGCACTAAATATGTTTTGTTCCATAAAAGACCTATTTGTTGCTACTTAAACCATGGTCAAAATGTCAAACTAATATTGTAATGATTGTTGGAACTTGGAACATGGTATAATTTCAATCTATGAGATTGATGGGATCATCCATGTAAAATCTTCTCTTTTGCATACTTCGTAGGGCCAACTCTGATATCCAATTTCACGTGCGGGCTTTGTATGAAAATGAAAGATTATACAGGCTGTCAGTGAAACCTGCACACACATAAAATGTCTTCCAAATTTTTCCTATTATTTTATAATAAAATATAAATGTGATAACAATATCAAGCATTATAAATGTGATAACAATATCAAGCATTATAAAACTTGTCATGCTACAGCAGGATTCACACAACATGAGACAGTTAACATTGACAAAAACTTGGCTCTAGTTTCTAAGCTTATTACTATCCAAGTCTTATTATCATCTGGGTGCTATTAATGGACTGTCACAATAAATACAACTTCTCTTTTGTTTTGAGTGTGCCAATGGGGGTCGGACAAAGTTACAACTCAGAAACACGCCTAAAAGCTGTTAAAGCATATTTTCAAACATGCTAACCAATGTTCATGCGATTTCTATCTCGCTTCATAACTATTATTATTATTATTCAAATGACTTTACACAGAGATTTTTAGCAGGTTACTTAAAAACATTTTTCAGAGACCCTTATTGGGTGGTATTGATGTTACGACTCATGCTACTCTTAAAGGTTCATAGTTATGCTCGTTTTTAGTATGAATAGTAAAAAGTAGTATATGTTCATTAGCTAAATGCACATTAAAAAAACATATTCTAAGTAGAAGAAAGGAACACGATGGCAGGAAATTGGAGTTGTAGTTCAACGGAAAAATCAAGGCATTTTTGTACTGTGAAGGGGGGGGGGGGGGGCTCAAGGATGCAGGAGGTATATTTTCCGGAATGAAAATGGGTGTTTTCACCAGGCTATTTTAATCTAATTAAACCCCAAAAATGTTTAAAACTTCCTTATACTACTCTGCCCCAAATGTAGATACTCTCTGTTAATAACATGGATAAGGTAATAACTAAAATATGTATAACAATTTATATGTTTTTGAAAGCATCTGCAGCATTACTATTGTTTTGATTTTTTAAATGGTGAATTTTACATATAATCTTTTTCAAAGCACCTGCAGAATCTATTTCTCTTATTTTAATTTGAAGGCTCTTTTAAAATGTGTTCTTTTTTCAACTACAACTAAAGGTCTCAACTCACAATTTCTTATCTTGGGTTACATCTTAACACCCATTCAACAAAACAAAAAGAATGTAACTTTATCGTCTAATTTGTTTGAAGATAAATTACTATGAATCACCACTCACAAATTGTTATTTTGGCTTTCAGAATGATCACATAAACAGCTGTATTTGTATGTATTCACTCCCACTTCAATCTGTGTATGCCCCTAATATAATCCAAATGACTTTTTACAAGATAATAAGGATGCATTTGGATGGACTCTTTAGATAAGAAGATATCTTGTAGAATTAAAATGTTATTTGTTTTCAAATGACTTTAGATCTTCAAAAGCTGGTATACTATTCTTCTAATAAATCAACTGGAGCATGTAGATGCAACACTTAGAACTTAGAGAGTGCTATGTTAAAAAGTTGATGGTAGTTATCAAACATTCAAAACCACACCATTTTCCTCCTTTATTTAGTTTGGAAGACAAATAATGTCATCTCAAAAGGTTTAAAAGTCACTGTTTCCATGTATCCTCTGTTTTAATTCAGTCTACTATATGAGACCTTTAAGTTTGTCCCAGGCATGCCCTACTCTCCTCCCCACATACCACTTCCAATTGAACATACTAAATGGACCAGAAATTGATACAGAAATGAACAAACAATCTGGTATATGTAGCCTATAAAAAACATTAATCTGGCTCTACTTCTTCAGCCCCCTGAAACATTGTGCATTTTGAAGTGTGTGATGGGTCAAAACATTGGTACAAACGGACTTATAAACCCATAAAAGTTATGAGGGGTTTAAATGAGTTTGAGGAAAATACAGCTATTCCAGCTAATAATAATAGTAATAATAAAAAAATAAAAAAATGGGAATTAAGGTAAAATGTCAGGGAAAAATACCGATAGGAACTAAAGTGTGCAAACAACAAAGCATGAGTTTAAAAAAGGGGGCACCATATTCTCTTCTTCTTTTTTTCGACAAAGGGGTGCCATATTCTCTATTTATCATATTTTAATATGATGAAGGCTCTTTTAAAATGTGCTCTAAATACATAGTAGATTGCTATAATTGATCATATGCTCACTGGTTTGGTAAGGCAGAATATTGCAAAATCTAAAATAAATCAGGGTAGGTGCAAATTGAGGTTGGAGGCCAACAAATTACTTGATTTCATGTGGACATTTAAACAAACACATAGATGACATAATTATAAAGGGAAAATTACACAAAGGGAAGATGGATTAACCAACTCAAGCCACCCAAAATCCCATCACAAACTCTTTTGGGAGCCCGTACAGTAGAAACCCAGAGGGATATGGAACTAATTATACGAATGTGCATGTAAATAAACAAGTGAACTGAAACATAGATGCCGCGAGCAGTAACACTAAAGTGTAAGAATACCTCTACAAAGAGAGGAAAGCATCATCGCAGATGGTTATGGTCAAGGTTTAATTGAATATTGAAATCTGTAAATGCAGCCATCATCAACAAAAAATTAATACCTACTTAGTGGATGGTGGGAAGATGATGAAGGAAAAAACAAAATTAATAACAGAGATACCTGAGAGAAGATGAATGGAATTGAAGGTGTTTAAGAGATGGCCGTGCCTTGCTTGTATATGAGAGGAAGTGAATGCGTTCTCATAGAGGTTGAATGCGAAGAATGTAAAGGGAGAAGAAGAGGCAGGTTGAGTGATTTAAGGCAATGGTAACGGGACGTTTGTTTGTAGAGAAAAGAAGGAAGCCTGTACAATCATTCAAACATTTAGTACATACCGCTAAAGCTATGGATACCACCAACAAATTTTTTATACCCAAAACAGGCTTACTCTCATTGGTGTTTATAAGTTTGTAGATAAACCACATGTTATAGCTACTGCGCTTCAGCGAGCACATCATTACACCAGTCACCAACATACAAAAATTAATCAATACGTACAAAAGGTACTTATGAGCCCTACAGTCGGAATATCACATAATAATAATAAATTAATAGTAATACGCCTAAAGTTCGAAGGTCAAGTAATAATGATTAATAGATAGCACAAAAGATACTCAAATTCCAGACTTGGGAATTTATATTCATTATTACTAGGCCTGGGACCGGTTCGATTCTTATTCAAAATTGGTGGAAACGTTGGAAGAAATTTTTAAATCTTAAAATCGGTTCGGTTCTAATAAAAAATGTAGAACCGTTAAAGAACCGAATCAAGTCTTAACGGTTTGGTTCTTGCTTATTATCAGTTCCTAAATATATAATTAAGCCTTCAATAAGAATTGAAGTTTAGTGTTACAATCATATGAAACATCAATATTCAAATATACAAAAAATTCAATTTGCTCAATGCATAACTAGAATATATCCTAACAATAAGATTTTAATGGAGCAATAAGGGTGTTGGAGATGCCCAATGTAACAAGAATTGATGTCCAGTTTCAAGCAATTCAAACCTGGAAAATTTTTAGTGAATTGACATTAAGTTGACAATAATAAATAAAAGTCACAAGATCGGAAGCAATAATAAAACAACATAAGAACTGTAGTGAATTGACATTAATTAAGTTGACAATAATAAATAAAAGTCACAACAAGATCGGAAGCAATAATAAAACAACATATGAACTAGCATGTAAGTATACCCGGAGGTTCGCGACTCGCGAGTTCAAATTAAAGAAATACAGAGAGCTAGCAACAGAAGCATACCTATTATCTGTGACCTCTCCTATGAGGAAGCCATGAAAATCAGAGGAAGGAATATGAAAGACCAGCATCCAACGTAGCAAATGATCGAAGGGCTAGGGTTTTCCTGCCAGCCATTTGAGTCGTAACTTTGAAGACTGAAGAGGAATAAAGGTGGGGTTGTGGGCTTAAGACTGATTTGCAATAAGTAATACTACGGACCTACAGAGTTTGGATAAGTGGGATAACCTCATAACTCCATAGTTTGTAGTAGGGGTGGGCAAACGGGTCTGGGAACCGCGGTCCGGTCCGGGTAATGGCGGTTCGGGTCCAAAACGGGTCGGTTCCATTTTTTGTTGCCATAAAACGGTCCGGGTAGGGTCGGGTAATTTTTTTTAAGGAACCGGACCGGTTCCAAAATTAAAAAATAACGGGTACCCGGCCCGGCCCGTTATATATATTGTATATTAATTTATTAATAGTTATGTGATAATCGGTTTTGAAATAGTTTTCTTTCCTTTGCTAGAAGTAGGATTTTAAATTGAGTTGCAGTAACATCCTTTTGTTTTCAAATTATTGATTAAATGTTTCATAAATATGTTATTACTTTTTATTGTTATTGAATCATTCCTTTCTATGGAATTTAATTATTTGTTAAAGATGATTTTGTTATATTTTTTTTATTATATTGTTATTAAAAATATAAATTGTGTTTTCCACCCACCATGTATGTGTCAACTTTGGCTAATATTGAAAATTTAATATATAAAAAAGCAATTACTTTAATATGTGATGTTAGACAACATGTTTAAATCCAAATGTTAGAAAATATGTATTTTGGCTATGTTGCATATTTTTGGAATTTCTTTAATTGTTTGAAACTTATATACAAGAAATTATGGAGTATTGGACTTTTCGCTTGTGTTATATGTGCACCACTATGTTGTTATTTTGAAACTTGCTAATGTCTTATATTATTGATTATTGATTTTGGAACTTCGTGAATTTTTACTAATTTCAAGACATGAGAATAGAAACCGTAAAATCCGGACCGGACCGACCCGTTTAAAACGGGCCGGGTAATTTCCGGTTCCTATTTTGAAAATTGTAATACCCGGACCGGACCGAACCGTACAATGGAACTGGCGGTTCCATTTTATTTTGAATTACCCGCCCCGACCCGGCCCGTGCCCAGCCCTAGTTTGTACTAAGAACTAGTATAGTACCAGTGCGATGCACGGGGTGATTACTCCTCTTATTCATTTACGGAGGATGTGTCAAAATAAGCAAAATCACATAATAGGATGGTAAAAGAATATTACAAAAAAATGATAGAAAACATAAGGGATAATAGCCCTAAATAGGACTAAATAAATCCCTAAATGCATAAATAGGACTATGTGCCCAAATCTAGAGGCATAGATAATAAAGAACGGAGGGAATAAGAATTAACAAAATATTTAAAAATAAAAAATAAAAAACTTAAAAAGGAATAAAAATATGGAGGGCCTTTCTTGCAGTCTCGTCCATCGCCCAGCAATGCCACCTCAGATCGACAAAGAATGTCATGTTGGCATTATTTTCGGTGGTCAAAGCCGGTGGTGTTGGGACTTGGGAGGTTGTTGAGACGGCATCAGAGGCCTGCATATTTTTTTATATTTTGTTACATTCTTTATTTTTTATTTTAATTATTAATGAAATATGAATTCTACTAAAAAAGCATGAGTAGAATAGGAAAGCTAGTCCTATTTAGGAATTTTTTAGTTTATATTCCTATTTTTGCAATCAAGTTTCATTTAGTCTATTTGAGAAGTACTCCGAAAACATAAAATAATAGCCATTTACAAAGCGTGAAAGACAATATATGCGCGGGTGGAGCCAGGACACTAGGCCGCGGTCAGACTGGGCTAGTACAAAGAATATTTTTGGAAAAAATTGTACACGAGATTTTTTACCCCAAAAAATTAGACATTTTTAAATTTTGGGTAGGGCCAGGGTTAACCATCCCTATGTATGCCCCTGTATATATGAAAAAGTAACACTCTGTATATATAATCAATAAGTATATGTGTTTTCTTAAATAAGTATTGTCATTAAGTACCTATGTTTTTGTCCTAGAGTTGAAACACCGATTCATAACCATTGGAATCTATCCCAAATCATTCTATTGATTATTTTATTTAAAACTATTGTGAATGCAAATAATACAACATTATAAGCCAACATCTAAAATACATATTTGTATAATGTACAATAATTGTAATACTAATACCTTGATCTACTAAAGCAGAGAGATATTACTAATGGATGCCAAATTTTGTTACCTTACCAAATACTTTGTATATAATTCTATTTGGGAAAACTGTCAAATAGGTCCTCGAACTTTCATAAAAAAGTCAATTAAGTCCTTCTATAGGAGACTCTGTCCAGTCGTCGCGATTTGGGGCGGTTCTCGGTGGAATTTTTTGATGAATTTTTTTGAGCATCTTATTCATCAAGTCTAGTTTACTCATACCAAATTTCAGCTAAAAATTTAATCGGGAGCGCATTCAAATTAATTCGAGAACGCAAAAATGCGCAGTTATCTTCAAGAATTAATTTGAATGTGTTCCCGATTGAATTTTTAGCTGAAATTTGGTATGAGCAAACTAGACTTGGTGAATAAGATGCTCAAAAAATTTCATCAAAAAATTCCACCGGGAACTGCCCCAAATCGCGACGGCCAGACAGAATCTCCTAGAGAAGGACTTAATTGACCTTTTTATGAAAGTTTGAGGACCTATTTGACAGTTTTCCCATTCTATTTTAAAAATTGAAATAGATATAAATTCATGCATTGAAAGGACATGATTTCTATATCCGCAAAATAACATGATCATTTTAAAGCACTTGCTTGATTCAATTTGAGAAGCTTGGTGAGTAGCCTAAATAACTATAGATGGGTCTGCCGCCTTCTTGATCTCAGGGTTCAGACCAACAACTGAATTATGTCATTTCACTATCTTCTTTGCTACTTCTGCAAGGTAACTCGGAATCTCCAACACAAATAATCATATGTAAGCATGTAAACTTAGATCCACACCATTATCCCAAACTAACTACGACCTTACTTTGGGATTGCAATAGTAAAAACATTTGGGTTCAATAACTCAAGTTGCCAATAATGTCTTTTGATTTCAAATATTCAAAACAAAGTTCATAATTTAATTTTCGTATAAAGTAGGGATACGGTTATTTTATTTATGTTCTGGATCCAATTACCTTTACAAAGTCTAGTTAGAAGAGATATTTAGCAGTTTAATAACACACTTAGTAATTTCTTTGAACGAAAATAATCTGATTAAGATGATCTTCATAGGACACCCTTAAATTTCTTGTTTCGGTCAAAATTTCCAGACCTGACATCATATGTGTTCCATATAAAGTCATTGGGAATGTCGTTCTTTGATAGAAAAATAACTTGAAACTTGAATAGTAATCAATTTAGATAGATAAACCTTTGGCGGGTCATGAAAAATGCAATTCCTAGTTTAGAAATTTCCCATATGCCCTGGCATCGAGCTAATGTGCAACAGGTGGAGAAATCAACCTCCATGTAGTTTGAAAACACAAGAAGTATTTCAATTATTCGACATAATACATGTACAACACAAAGATTACTTCTTTGCTACGGAATGCCAACTTTAGATCGACTTGTATTTTTCTTGAATGCAAAGGCTGCATTAGCGCACACTGCTCTCATCTTTTATGACCAAGTTGAGCAGGTCCAGTTCACCACTCTAAGCTTCATTTCTTTACAAAGACCACTTAGAAATCATGTTCGTAGGTAGGTTAAAAGCATGACTATAAAACTTTTGCGTTTTTATATACTTATAGATTAATTATCGGTCCTTTATCGATTTTAGAGCAACATATTTATAACAAACCGGGAACCGAAACGATATTCTCTAATAGGAACCAAACCGATTTATTTTTTCAACACCAAAAATAGGAACCAAACCGAGTTAAAACGGTTTGGTTCCAGTCATTTTTTTGGTTCCTGGTTCCAAAATCTCAGGCCTAATTATTACACCATTCACCAAAGTCCAAACCATATCCATGACTTGCACCAGGCACAACATCCCCACCTGAAAGTTGGCAAATTAGAGTTTTTTAGTTGAGTTTTACACCAAGGTTCGGCACACTGTTTAAAAAAGTTAAAAAGAAATGGAAGAGTGAAACATTTAGAAACAACAAAAGGGTAGCCCGGTGCATATTTGCATTCTAAAAGAGGGTCCAAAGAAAGTGAAAAGAGTGCATGTCCCACTACAAGTGCATAACGAGGGAGAAAGAACATAGACATAAATAGATAAACACTTAGGTGGCAAAAGATTAGCGCCCACCTGAAGTAGCATTAGAGAAACCGGATTCCCTTCCTCATCTTGTGTAACGCCCCTCTCAGGGTTAAAGGATACGTTACACTAACTTATTACTTTTAAAAATAATTGCAATATAACGGCCGTCTATTTAAGAAAATAACCCTGATGAAATCTCAATAGTAACTAAAACAACTCCAAATAAAAATTTAATAAAATATAGTTATCACCAGCAAATGTGACAACCACCTGGATCCAGGAATTTATTCAAACATCAAATTCTAAAATAAAATAAAATAATAATAATCTCTTTATTATAAGACTGAATTACTGAAACAAATAATATCTAGCTAAAAGCCGCCAAGGTCGTTCCCGTTAACTCATCTTGGCACGCGTTCCACTCTTTCATCATCTTCCTAGGCCTTGGCCTTACCCTTAGTATCTGTACATGCGAAGAAAGAAAACTGATAAGCTTTACGCTTAGTAAGTCACTATGGATCCACAAAAATATCTAGAAGTCTATGTCAATTTATCAATAGATAAATTTAGGCTATAAGGATGCACTGAACAAATAACTAACACATAACTTCTCAAATACATTTTGAGGGAGATCTCAAAAGAAAACTCTTTTCGAAAATAATTTCTCAAAACTGCTGGAGAGATCTCAAAAAGATTTCTTTCTCAAAACATCTCTGTAAAACTTTCTGAAAGAGATCTCAAAAACACTTTCTGTAACACTTTCTGAAAGAGATCTCAAAAACAACTTTCTGTAAAACTTTTTGAAAGAGATCTCAAAAACAACTTTCTGTAAAACTCTTTGTGGCTAATTTTACTCTGTGGGCCCGTGATATGTACCCAAAGGCGCCAATCCGACAGCTCAGGGGAGCGACCCACTAAACATATCGGACTCTCTGAAACTCTGAAACTCTGATTACTCTGTGGGAACTTGTTCCCGGGTACATATCACTTAATCTTTCACTTTAAATATTAGTTCTTTTTATAGTGTCGTTTGGATAACCACATCATTAAATCAGAAAATAAAAATACTGACAAACTCTTGACTATGCCAGATAATAATCATCACTTAATTCAACAAATAAAATAACTCATCACATAATTCACATAATTCACATAATAGCAAATAGACTAAAATCATCTATTAAAAATCAACAAGACTTCTTTCTTTTATTTGGTTGAACAAACATGTACCGGTGGTAGTGAACTTACCTGTTAACGGCTGAACTCAAAATACTCAGATAAGTGTGGCACCTTGATAACGTCTTCCGGTAAACTCTTCTCTTAAATCTTTAATTAAAGATAATGATAATCTAATAAGAATCATATCTCCCAATATACCAATTGGCCATAGGGATCTGTTACTAATACATAACTACTATAATTAAAAGTGGGAAGGCTAAGCTAGCTCAATAATATACGTATAGCACATGAGTTTCAGCCTTGTTAGTTATATATTAAAATATATGTATAATTAGAATCTACTGCAGGGACACACTAATCCCTTCTGCTAAAACGAAAAGAAAGCAGAGTAGCAACACAGTGAACCGACTTAAAAATCAGGCTCCCACTTTTGTGGTTTACAAACTGGTCCAAATCATTTGAATAAAACTGAAACCCACCACATAAAATTTTAAGGAAGACCAAACATTATAAAAGATTTTATTACTTGGCAAAAGTCAAAACTAGCTGGAAGCCTGGACTTGGAGTAATTACTATTACGGAGAAATAAAACTACACAAGAAACTCAAAATTACTCCTGTACTCATTGAATGTATGGATAAAAGAAAACATGAAGTTTCAATAGAAGGGAAATTTTGTAGAAGAAAACCTGGTAATGGAGACCGCACACTAGCAATTTCGTAAAGGAAGATTTAATCTAAACAATTAAACCCCAAAATCAAAATCAACTAGAAGATACTATGAAACCAATCTTTTTTATCGATCAACCCAATTGTTCAACCGAAAAACAAGAAGTTGAAAAATCATACTTACGCGATGAGAAAACCTTTGACGAAGAAATCGACTGAGCAGGGTAGAAGGCTTTGGCGGCCAGAATAAAAAGAACAAACAAAGCCCTGGGATGTTTACTTTTATATCTTAACTAAGGAAGAGTCCAACTCATTTGAGTTGAGTGAATTGGCAACCGATTTGGGCCAAAAATAATTGATTGGGTCTCAGGTTATAAGAAAAATGTTTCTGATGTAGCTAAAGAAAAAAAATATAATCTTTTTCAAAAATAACTAATTGAACTTTAAAAAAAAATTATCTTCGCTTAAAAATATAAGAGCTTACCAGTCAACGTTACCTGCCACAATAAAACATGTTAAATAATATATCACATTATTCATAGAAGAAACTTACTTAACTGACTTAAGTTAATAATAATAATAATAATGATTATTATAACTAGCTCACAAAAATCGGGGTGTTACATCTTGGTAGCTAGGAAAGACAAACACCTTGAGGATTGCGTAGACCAAGATTGCTTAGTCACAGCTGTATGAGAAGCCACATAAAATAGTCTTGCATCCTGACGGATGTATGGTGGTGGCCGTGGTAGAGAAGAGGGACCGATACCCGTCATTATCTGAAACTCTTCATCATTAGCAGGCTTATATACAAGTATGGCAACCACATAAACAATTAAGTTGACCACCGGAACAAACCATACAATCTAAAATCTAAAATTGTATAAGTGACTAGCTAGCAAACCATGAAACAATAATAACTAGCCAAAAGACATGATGTATCATGATTATTTGCTACAAAAGTAGCTCCAAAGTATTACCAATCTTGATGTTGTTGAAGCTACGCCTATGTAACCTACTACTTAGCACTAATTATGACTTGATCAGACAACAGTAACAATGTAACCTCCCTCAAAAGCTCCCGCCAACACCAGAGACACAGAGTAATGATGTTCGCAACTGTTCCCTTGTGTTTATATAAATCAAGAAGGTTTGGTGTGCCAAGCAAGCAATGGGTAAACGAGAGAGGGATTCAGCCTTCTTAATAATAGTGAGGCGTGAGCTACGTTCCTTTGCACTTACAACATTTCGAAGCACAAAAAAGAGGGAAATTAAAAAGAAAAAGATTTTGGGAAATTTATTAGAATATGACTAAAACTCAATGAGTTTCTCAATCTATGACCTAACTAGTTTTAATACTTATCTATGACCAAAAATCCAAATAAATAAATAAATCTCGTTTTTATTTAATGGTTAAATGACAAAAATACCCTTATTTAAAATATGTGCATTTTGCACTAATTTCGTCCAATTAAAAATAATGCACTTTATATTGCCGTTAATGCATAACATTAATGCGCAACTTTACTGCACATCCGGTAATAATCACTACACTTCCGCCAAAATTAATTTTCTTCTCATTTACTTGAGGAATTTAGTTTTAGATTTTTTTTAGATTTAATAATTTTATATTTTACGTTGAATTAAATATATTGGATTTCATGATGATATTACTGCTTTGTGTAACAGCAATACTGGTCATGATCACTGCACAACAAAATTTCCAATGCATTCATTCACTGTCATTTACAATATTATTTATCGTCATATTATATGTCGTCATATTCACTGCCCATATTCAACACTTATTGTCATGTTCATCGCCAATGTTCAATGCCCATATTAAATTCCCATAAATCCTAAATTCAACAAACCCTAATCTAAAAAATAATAATAATTATGAATGAGAATGGAAACCAGTTAAATTGCTGCCAATATGCCAGCAATCAACCACAATATAGTGCATAAATGTTCACAGGGCTCGAGTATACTCTTTGGGAACCACATATTGTTCTTCCAACGAGGCAACAACATAAGGCATTGGGAAACCAATTGAGAAATATTAATATAATAATAATAATCCTCAGATACCTCAATGATCTCCTCGATCAATTTCTATATGGTAAATAGCCCATGCATATATTATATATATACATCTGTATAAGTTCTATATCTCTTGCCGACCAATCAATCTTTAATTTGAGACCATGGTATCGTGGTGTTTGAAGCTTTTCATCGACCAGCAGCTTCCCACCCAGGTCACGTCGGGTGAAATTGCTCCCAGGCCAGAGACCGATATTAGAAAGACTGTTGTCGTGCTCCCAGACTACAGATCTGTTGAAGGAGGCGGCGCTGGCCGGCAGCCGGCAGCTAAACGGTGGGTGGAGACTCAACAACGGCGATTGGGTGTGTGGGCGGCGGAGATACACATGAGCGGCTGTAGCAATGGTTAGGAAAAAAGAAGTAGGGAATTAGGGTTTTATAGATATAAACCAAAGGGTATATTTGTCCATAAAAATTATCTATAATTTAATTATTTCGATTTTTAATTTTAAATTTCGAATTTTAATATTATTTTAGGGAGAAAACTTGTTAGGTCATAGATTGAGAAACTCATTGAGTTTTAGTCATACCTAGGGTAATTATCTCAAAGATTTTCTGGCTCCAGTTCAAAGGGAAATCATCCAAAACAAAAGAAAAAAGACAAACAAATAAAGGGCATTTTAACTTTTATAGCTACGATAGTGTTGTTTAGTTTGCATAATCAAGATAAGTGAGAGAATTTTTCATATAAACACAGACTTTTTATGAAGATCTCAATCCATAAAAAACGCATGTTGAACGAGTTAGTAGGAGGTGATAAATCTACTTACAAGCGAACCATCCCGTCGATCTATTGTTTGCCACAGATAACGGCCATTGCCATTCTCCTAGGAATTGACATTGCCACAGAAATCATTACTATCCATCATGTGAGGTGGAAGTGACGGGTCAACCTATGACTTGTGATTTCGTACCTCTAAGTATCTTGGAGTTCGATGCAATCCTAGGAATGGATTGGCTCGAGAAACACCATGCTCGAGTTGATTGTTACACAAAAGTGTTGGAGATCGAGGTTGATGAAGGAAACACGTTATGTTTTGAAGGAGATCGGGGAAAATCTCATGCATGTATCATATCCGTGATGAGAGCATGGAAGATGATGAAGAAGGGATGCCACACATACCTTGCTTACGTGGTAGATGATACAAAGAAAGAAGTCGACATTAAAGATATACGGGTCGTGTGCAAGTACTCGGACGTCTTTCCCAAAGACCTACCGGGACTTCCACCCAATAGACACTACAAGAAAACAGGTCATTTACCCCCACATGCATGTGTAGGTAAAACAATAAGTATGTGTGGGCAATAGTTTTTACCCACACATATATTAAGTGTTACGATGTGTGGGTAAAAGACTGTAGGTAAAAGTTATTACCTACACTTAAAATTATGTGTGGGTAATTGTAGTGTTTTTAGCTACACATGTATGTGTCAATAAAACACTATTAAATGTGTTACTATTGGTCATTTGAGCCGTGAGACGGTGACATGGCATGTGACGTGGAAATCCACGTGGACGCTGACGTGGAAATCCAAGTGTGAATGCTGATGTGGCCGCTGACATGGATCATTATGTGGATGCTGACGTGGCACAATACATGGGTGCCAAATAGTGCCACGTGGAAGTGTTAATGTGTAGTTAAAAATCAGAGTATGTGTAGGTAAATCTTTTTTATGTGTAGCTATATGTAACTATGTTTTAGTGAACCCAATTTTTACTTTCATATTCATTATTATTGAATGTATATGCACATAATCATCAAACATAGCACAATAAAAATATAATAATATACTACGTAATACAACTATAAATGAATTAACATAAGAACATCCACAAATACACACTGAACAATTAAAACATAATTAATAATTGACATTAAAAATCTACTCTTCAATTTTCAACGTCACAAAGTTATTGTATATAACGTTTACATCAATGTGCTTCAATTCTATATCCCCATGTTTACAAAATGAGTCTTCATAGCCATCGTAATATGAGGAGTATCTGCGGCATGTTCAAAGTTCAAACCATCTGCAATTATACCAAAGAATACGTAGTCATACATTTGAGCTCGAATTGTCAATTCACAAACAACAAACAATACATAATAGGATATTTTCTACAATACATTATAGAAGATCTTTTCTTCCCTAGACATATTTTGGAGAACTTCCATGTCGTCTGCTTTTGCATAGTAGGATATTGTTACTTGAAAAAATCTAAGCAAAATAGTTGTAGTATAATAGATACTAAGACAAAAATAAATAAAAACTAAGATATTCAATTTTTAAGAATAAAATTAATAAAGACATCGCTTATTCCAAATCACAACTGACTTTGTTAATTGACATGGAAAAAGTTAACCCTCATATGACTAAAGTTAATAACTCGCATGTGGCACTGATAATTCCTAGTTGAGCACCTAAGTTACTCAAAGAAAATAAGCTCATGCTCTTTAATTGTAAGCTAAAATTCTAAAAGTAATTATGGTACTTGCTATCGGCTTTCTAATGCTATTATGAGTTATTCACCTTTGCTTACATGTGCTTCAACTTTAAAAAACCAATTACAAAGCAAAACACACGACCTGAGATTAGTTTATTGAAGTCACCACTTGCCGAGCTAACAATCATTTAGTTTATTTAGACTAACTTAACACACATTCATAAGCTGCCTTTGAAATTACCAAACTTTATATGGCCATGTACTCAAATATACAATGGAAATAAATTATGCATGTAATTGGTTAAGGCCCATCAATACTCTAGAAACTAAGATTAGCTTTAACTATGAAGAGAGGAAAATAAAAAGAGCTTGAAATAAACCTGGAGTGCCAAGGTTGAAGTCAAAAGATAGTACATAGTATGAGTCTATTAAAGTCACCACTTGCCGAGTTAACAATCTGAAGCTATATACATTAGACATGCCTTTTCTATTGAAAGACTCTTGGTCCTTGTGATGTCAAATTCTTCATTTAAGTTAAATAATCTATAAAAAAATGAAATTTGAATCAACTACAAAAAATGAAGGCAAAATCTAGTAATCAACTAGTTCAAAACAAATCTGAGAAGAAATGGAAGAAGCGGTTAAAGAGAATACACTCATAGCAGCAAAATGAAGTGTTGCACATACAATACCTGCATTAAAAAGAGGACAAGGAAACAATACATGAAAAATTATAAAGTTTCCAATGCCAATACTATATAGTCTCATTCAGCAAATTAGTTTGAATACCTTTCAAACTAGTGAATACCTTTCCACCCTTCCCTATGGCAAATTAGTGAATAAAATCTCTAAATCTCCACCTAAACGTTTGACAAAGATAACAACAATAAATTAAAAGAACCATGCAAAACATAAAGTATTACTCCGTATATTGAAGAAGCATAAAGTATTACTCCGTATACAAGAATATAAAGCTTAGATTAACACCATTTACATTTGAAAACAGTTTGAAAATGGAGACTGTTCAAACCAAAACATGAGACAATCCGCTTAATCATCTATATCTGTCAACAATAAAAATAAGAAAAAGCTCCTTACTACATAGAAGCAGTGTTAAGTCATTATCCTCTATATACATAGAGAGTAATAGAATCCAAAATGTATGATGTACTACTCATTAGGTATAAAATGCATTGTAAGTTCGTAATCATATCCTTTTTTAAATACTTGATATAACATAAACAAGATAACCATGTTGCTCATATAAAATAACTATCAATTAAGGAAGCTTAAGACTAGATTCCCAACTTTACTAAGCGGGGCACCCGTGTCAATGATATACATGTGTCTCCGATTTCATCTTTATTGGTAGGATGGTATCAAATGCTTACATTTAAGTGATTTCCCTCAAAACTGCAGATACACACAGAAACTGAAAAATAAAAGATCAATGAGTAAATTTATAGAGCATAAATACTTAAACGTATTTTAAAGTGACCTATGTAATTTGAATAAACAGAAAATTAGTCAATTAATAGAGCATAAAGCATGGAATTGAAATAGAATTTTAAAAATTAAAGATTCACAAGTTAAACTTAATGATAGCAGAAAGACATGTCAATGAGTCAAATATATAGAGATTAAAATAAGCAAGAATATATACCTTCGTTTTTCGTAGCCAAGAAGAGAAGACTGCAGGAGCAGGGCTACTGCAATCCTCTTTTATGGGGAAATGATGTCTTATTCTCCAAGGCCCAAGGAAAAAAGTGGTCTGCTTTAGTGAATCTTATTTCAGCAGCAAGGGAAGAGGACTATCTAGTGGAAAGGTTAGGTTAGGGAAGCTGCCACCATTACAATGCACAGAATCAAATAAGCATTTCAGATTAATTGAATCCATAAATTAAAACCTCGAATGATGGATTTAGGTTTCATCTTCGGTTTTTCTTTCAATTGCAAATTTAAGGTCTTACACACAGGCGAATAGAGTAAGAACGGTCTCAACATTGCTAGGTCCATCAAGAGAATTGAGAAAAAGATACACGAGGAGAGAGTAATGACCGCTCCGCCACCGTCTATGCCCAAGAGCATTTGAAGGAGGAGGATGTCGCCGCTACGTGTGCCGCGGAATGGATCGGGAAAGGCAGAGTTGTATGGAATGGATGCTTTGACGAAGGCATCATCGGCCGAGAGGAATCCTATCCGTCTTAGTCCTCTGTAATCCTCGATTCTACTTGTGTTCCCAGCCGATTGTCGTCTATGATTGCAGACTAAAGAAGAAAAGGAGCAGAGCCAGAACCGCCAGAAACAAGGCTAGTAAAGAGGGTTAGTGGTAGGGTTAGAGCGGGATGAGTTAAAGGTGAAGCCGTAGGGTTAAGGGAGTTACGGACTTACGGTGATGTGGGTATTTTATTTATAATTTTCTAATTAAATAAAATGCGAAAGTAAATTCACGCACTAAAAATCCACGTCTGCTTTCGCTTCACACGTTGCTTCCCGCTAAGATGAAAAAATTTGATGGAAATTTTCCCTCTTAATTTTAATGTGATGAAAAGTTTTTACCCACACGCAACTTGCGTGGGTGACGTAAACAGTTCCATTTAATTAATTACCTACACATATTCAAATTATGTGTGTCTACATACCCACACTTAATATGTGTAGTTATTTTAAGTGTGGGTAAAACACATAATTTCTTGTAGTGAGAGAGATCGAATTTGTAAATTGAAGTGGATCCGGGAACCAAACCCATTTTGATCCCTCCTTATCGAATGGCACTGGCGGAGCTTCAAGAGTTGAAGGTTCAATTACAAGAACTATTGGGCAACGGGTTCATTAGACCCAGTCACTCACCGTGGGGAGCACCTGCACTCTTCGTGAAGAAGAAAGATGGTACACTAAGAATGTGTATTGATTACTGACAGTTGAACAAGGTCACAATCAAGAACAGGTATCCTTTACCAAGGATTGATGACTTGTTTGACCAACTTCGAGGGGCAATAGTGTTCTCAAAGATTGATTTAAGGTCGGGGTATCATCAGTTGAAGATCAAGGATACTGACATACCAAAGAGTGCATTTCGCACTAGATATGGTCACTACGAGTTTCTTGTGGTGTCATTTGGTTTAACCAACGCACCGGCAACATTCATGGACTTGATGAACCGAGTGTTTAGTGAATACTTAGATCAATTTGTGATAGTATTCATTGATGATATCTTGATATACTCCAAGAACGAGGAGGAGCACGAACATCATTTGAGGCTTGTACTTGATCGGCCAAGGGAAAAGCAACTCTTTGCCAAGTTCTCTAAATGCGAATTTTGGCTCAAAGAGATCGGTTTCCTCGGTCATGTCATATCCGGTTCGGGCGTTGCTGTGGATAACACCAAGATAGAAGCTATCATGGATTGGGAGAGACCCAAGAATGTGAAGGAGATACGTAGTTTCCTTGGCTTAGCGGGATACTATCGTAAATTCGTCGAGAAATTCTCTGTATTAGCGTCTCCATTGACAAAGATCACCAAGAAAGGAGCCAAGTTCATATGGGACGACAAGTGTGAGAAAGGGTTTCTCGAACTAAAGAAATGACTTACTAAAGCACCAGTTCTCGCCCTACCCATACAAGGGATAGGGTATGATATCTACAGTGATGCTAGCATCCAAGGGCTTGGATGTGTACTGATGCAAAACGGCAAGGTGATTGCCTATGCTTCTAGGCAATTGAGGAAACACGAGGTAAAGTGTTTGCACTGAAGATTTGGAGGCATTATCTCTGCGGGGAGACGTGTCACATTTATACCGATCATAAGAGCTTGAAGCCTTGAAGTATGTATTCACTCAGAAAGAGTTGAATATGAGACAGAGGAGATGGATGGAGTTGATCAAAGACTATGACTTGATCATTGACTACCATTCCGGAAAGGCCAACGTGGTGGCCGATGCACTGAGAAGGAAGAGTACGTCGGGGACGTTACTCACATGTCTACTGGCATTGAGGGAACACGTGGAGGTGTCCACGTGCAGGACCCTCATTGCTAGATTGGAGGTTAGGCCTACATTACTAGGGGAGATCAATAGGTGTCAGGCCATTGATGTGGAATGTCAGAAGATCCGTGAACGGATCCTTGAGGGGCCCGTTGAGAATTTTCGGGTACGTGATGACGGTCTTTTATTGGTCAAAGATCGTGTGTGCATACCAAAGAATGAGGAGCTCCAGAAGTCTATACTTGAGGAGGCCCATTCTTCAACATATGCTATGCATCCAGGAGGTACTAAGATGTACCGTGATTTGAAGGAAAGTTACTGGTGGTCAGGTATGAAGAGGGACATCGCTGAGTATGTGAGCCGGTGTCTTACTTTCCAGCAAGTTAAGGCGGAGCATCAGCACCCAGCGGGACTTTTGCAACCACTTACTATTCCCGAATGGAAGTGGGAGCATGTGACCATGGATTTCGTGGTGGGCTACCACGAACTGTGAACAACTATGATGTAGTATGGGTAATGGTTGATAAGCTCACCAAGAGCACACACGTTTTACCTATCAACATTACTTATCCTCTTGAAAGATTGGCCAAGCTATACACGGAGGAGGTTGTGAGATTACATGAAGTCCCGATATCCATTGTCTCGGATAGGGATCCACGATTCACATCTCGATTTTGGCCAAAGTTTTCAAGCATCTTTGGGTACTAAATTGAAGTTTAGCACAACTTTTCATCCACAGACGGATGGACAGTCCGAGCGAGTGATACAACTTTTGGAAGACATGCTTAGGGCATGTGCTCTAGAGTTCCAAGGAAGAAGGGACAAGCATTTGGCTCTAGTGGAGTTTGCCTATAACAACATTTATCAGGCAAGTATCGGCATGCCTCCATATGAGGCATTGTATGGGAGGAAATGCAGAACACCATTGTGTTGGGATGAGGTTGGCGAGGCCAAACTCGGAAGGATAGAACTGGTTGAGATCACCATGGCCAAGGTGAGGATCATTCAGGATAGACTGAAGGCTGCTCAGGACCGACAGAAGAGTTATGCTGATAGACGGCGGAGACCGTTGGAGTTCGAGGTTGGTGATGAGGTTTTTCTAAGGATTTCTCCGTGGAAGGGCATCATCTGATTTGTACTGAGGGGAAAGCTTAATCCCCGATACATTGGTCCATTTGAGATCCTTGAAAAGATTGGGGCCGTAGCTTACCGCCTAAACTTAACACCAGAACTTGAGAAGATACATGACGTATTTCATGTATCAATGTTCAAGAAGTATGTGCGAGACCCGTCTCATATTCTTGAAAAACCGCCAGTAGAGATCCGTGAGGATTTGCAATATGCGGTGGAGCCGGTGAAGATAGTAGGTCAACAGGTGAAGAAGCTTAGGAACAAGGAGATTCCTATGGTAAAGGTTCTGTGGAGAAGTGATCGGGTCGAAGAACAAACGTGGGAGACCGAAGTCTGAATGAGGGAGCAATACCCATTTCTTTTCGATTAGACATGTGGATTTCGGGGACGAAATCCCAAATAAGGGGGGTGAAATTGTAACACCGTCCCCAAATATATTTACTTTTAACTAAATGATGTAATAAACCTTTTGGAATGATTAATGAATTTACGAAGTTGTAAATTTTTATTATTCCTTCCGCGTGAATAGTAAATTGCACGTGGGACCCACACAGGGAGCGGGGGTCGCCCGATATTCCTAAGATCACATAAATTGTTCTTATGGGTCGAGATAATATTTATATAGTGGTGGATATTTTATTTGGGCCATGGAGAGAGCAAAGAGTTGACAGATTGGTCAAAAGAGGCCCAATTACCAGTACCGACAATTTATCAGATAACAGCCCGAAAATGAATTTCGGAGACTTCTAAATTAAAGTTTTGGAATATATATTATTTCAAAAGACCATTATGATGGATAATACATAATATATTTTATTTGACCCGATAAATGTGTTGCAATATATGTGTTGCTTTTTGAGTAATTCATTACAATTCGTTTTTGTTTTAGTTTTTGACCGCACTTATTCTGTTAGTGTTTTTAAGTTATAATGACAATTTTATGATTATTAGTTCATTAATCATTTTGTATGATGTTGTTAATAACATATTGTGTTTGATTTTTTGTATTCGTGATCACAGTGATTGCAAACATGTTGCTTATGCTTAAGGTGGATGGCAGTTGGGACAACTCATACATTTTCTGTAACAAACGATGCTTTGGCTTAATAGTGCATGAGGGGACATTATATGTTGACTTTGCTTCCATGGTTTACTCACGTATTGGCGAATTATCTGCTACCAATACAAGGCTTATAATGTCTTACCTTGTAGATTCATGTCCACCTCTGGTTCTTGTTAATGACGATTCTAGCTTGGCATTTTACTTGGGTTTAAAAAAATTTGATAGTGACTATGCTAAGTTCCCTTTGTGTGTTGAATTGTTTACTGTCCATTCTTCCGTAAATCAACCAATGTGTTGTGAGGCTTATGCAATTGATCTTAATATTCCTTCCAAGTCACTAATGATTAATGTCCTAGAACAAGATATGCCTCCCAATTTTCTTCCATTTGATCTCAATGTTTCTGCCAGTGCTTCATTTGATGCTCAGCCAAATGGTATTAGTGTTTCTACTGATTTTAGTCATTCAATCCCCAATTTTAATCAGTCAATACCTTTGGAAGATACACATTCATCTTCTAATCAAGTCTTAAATGGGTTAACCCTTGAGAACTGCCTGGCTCGGAGGAAACACCAGCGCTAACACGCTTCCTCTTCATCTTCTTTGTGTGTCGCTATGGATAGAATTTTGGGCGCGACAACCGCTGCTTTTCATGGTGCGCATGACATTGACGTACTCATAGAGTTCATGGAGTTTTTTATGTTTGCTCTCCGATATGCCTACGTCATAGTGTATCGGCAGGAACATCACAATTTTGTTGCTCGACCGTCCGGCTATATGGAGCTGGAAGGGGTAAATGTTGTCTACCATGATTTGGATTTGCAAACACGGAACCGTTTCGTACAGTTCGCAAATTCTGTATTCCATGATATGCAATACAGAAAAAGAATTGTCCTTGAGGGCGTAAATGCCCAATTTGCAGTGGTATGGATTGCGACGGATGTTGTGGAGGACGAAGAAGAAGAAGAGGCGGATGAAGAAGCTCAAGAGGCGGATGTTGGGGTGCCACCAGCTATGGTGCCACCACCTTTAGTGGCACTGGTTGATATGCCTTTGGACTGCCAAGTTTTTTGTGTTACTATGGAGGTTATGTTGACTTTACAACCAACTAAAGCGGATCCAATAGCTAGGAATGCTTTAGAGACAGCAGTAGGAGCGAGGTTCCAGGCCTTAGGACTCCCTGGCCTTCCTATTGGGTTTATGACCGTTCAGTTTTTGGTTTGCACGTTTGGTGCTCTCAATGGCCGACATGAACTCCTGACTAACGAGAGGCACACGTTTTCTTGTAGCCCCGATGACTCCGTCTGTTGGCTGACTCGTACCCAATTGTTGGTTTGATTTATATAGCTGTAAATTGAACAATGATTTTCTCACTAATATTTTAGTACCTGATACTAATATATAAATATTTACACTAAAAAAATCAAGTCTTAAATTCAGCTAATTGTCCTTTTGATCCTTTGGAACACGATTTAATACTTTCTATGAGTTCTAGTTCTGAGGAGGCTTTGATATGTGATTAGTTCGTTCATGTTGGTTCACCCACAAAGACGATGGTTGATATCTCTTGGTCGTCACCGCCACCCTAGTGGGTTGCTCTCAATTCAAACAGGTCTGTTATTCATGAGACCGGATGAGCAGCCGCAAGAGGCTTGTTCTGTGATTCCGATGGGCGCTGTTTAGCAGCCTATTCGATGAACCTGGAGATTTGCTCAATCACCAGGGCTGAGTTGAGCTGCTGTGATAGGTTTGCAGATTGCTTGAGAGAGAGGATACTGTCGTGTACGAGTACAACTAGATTCGAGTGCCGCGGTTCACCTACTTTTGAGTGATGGCGAGCTCACACACCAACACTCTTCTGATATCGCCAGTTTTCGTGAGATGTTGGATCGGGACTGGATGATTAAAGTTGAGCATGTATATCGGGAGGGCAACAGGGTTGCCGATTTCTTGGCTAGCCTAGGCCATAGTTTACCTTTTGGTGTTCACTCTATATGTATTGATGATCCTACTTTATCGCTACACATTTTGTATGATTTGTTAGGGGTTTCTCAGTCTCGGTTGATTATGAATGAAGGATAGGCACTGATGCACCTATGGTTTTACCAAAAAAATATTACATGTTTTATTAAATTTGTCCTAGTAGAGTTAGCTAGAAAATCAAACAATTCAGGGAATAACAAGTCAACTCAATTGGTGTAAAATAGTAAAATCATATTGGTTCAAAAAATCATACAATTCAACTCAACTAGTGTAAAATAAAAAAATTCTTATCATAGCCGAATCCTTTGATTCAACGTGCTATTTCTGAAACATATTGGTTCGCAGAGAGATTTCACTTAAATAACAAACAAAATTAATTCTATTTTTGAAGTGAAAGCTAGAATCGATTATCACATTAACTCAAAAGCTAGACCAATCCTTTGATTCAACGTACTATTTATGAAACAATTTCTGTTCGGTCATATATTTTCCCCATGCATAGTTGTTGTTGTTTTATTATGTACATTTATTTTTGTACGCATGAGTGCGCATGTATATGTGGTTGTATTCACATAGGAGTCTTAACGTTTATCTCTTCAGACTCACGCATGTATAGGTGGTCGCAGTTATCTGATAATTACGTAGCTTAGGCCTTTGGCTATATGCTATACATGCTTGTAACTCTTGGAACCAGATCGGAAATAAAGAAAATATTCTACATAAATTTCTTCATGGTATCAGAGCGGGTTACTCACTCTTGAACCGAAATCTGAATCTGCGTATTGATCGGGCTAAACTTGCAAGTGTACAAGTGCCGATATAGTAATAAATTCCGGTAAAATACCGGGTCGAATCCACAGGGAAACGTTGTTTAATTTAGTCCGAGAGTAGATGACTTTAAATAAATAAATGAGTAAAGTGCAGGGATTTTGAGTTGTGTGTTGTTGTGAAAACAACAACTTGATTCTTCTTTTTAATTTTCAGAGATATAACTTAAATTAATTTGATTAAAGTGATTGATAACAAAAACTAAGGCTTCGGGAATCACTTAAATGCTTTAATAGGGTTGAATATTAGTTCTTTACCAATAATTATGAATACGATGTCGCTAATATATTCTCAACTCCGGTTAAGGCAGCGAGAGCGTGGTTTTCGTTACGTGTAAGTCCCGTTACGGCTTACATTCATCTACCAAAAACCCCGTTGAATATCAAGACATCACACCTGTATCATATAATACCGAATATATTTCTATTCTCGGTAATATATATGTTTATCCTTTAATGTTCATAGTTTAGACTTCAACGTTAATTGCAAGCATAAACTAAGTTTAACATACTTCTATGTTGTACACCATAGTCATAAACAATCAAAATGTAAAGGATAAATCACAATTTATTGGTTTAGAACTTTTATCAAACACCTAGTGGGCATAGAAGTTCATCCCTAGCCTTAGCTAAGAACTTAGCCTCTAATGCTCATATTAATCACAATACAATATTGAAATGTAATGGAACATGAAATTACAAAGGAAATAATACCTAAACACCAATGATTTCGGAGGTTGAAGTTTCCTCCTCAAGAACTTGAAGAAAAATAGCAAGAACAAAATATAAAAGCTAGGAATTAATCTATGGAATGGAATGTGTTTGAATGATGAATTGAGGGCTTTATATAGGCTAAAGAATGGAATCTTTTAGTCTATTCGAGCCCAACAATAAGGTATGGAAGCAATATTTGATCACACTTGAGGAAGATGAAGTTTTCCCATCAAAAATCCTCTTGCACGTTGGACTGTTTTGTGCAGAATCGGACCTACCCGGCGCCGGTTTCAGGCCTACCCGACGCCGGTTCTTCATTGTGCGCAGGGAAATCTGAAATTTTGACATACCCGGCGCCGGGTATAAGGCCTACCCGGCGCCGGGTAAGCTACTAGTTTGTGTACATGTGAAAATCAACAAACGGGCGCCAGTTTGGTGCAAATTCTGGCGCCGGTTTTGTCCTGGGATTTTGGGGATGTTCCGCTACGAATTTGGACATGATTCCTTCACCAAAGTTGTAGATAATGAAGTCTTCTATCCAACAAAACTTGAATGACATGGTTTTATTCAGCCAATCAAGAGATATGGATAAAACACTGAGAGGTATGCATCCTGAAATCCCACCAGCAACATCTGACTTTGTTGGTTGATTGAGTCTTGCTCCTTTCATATTTTGGCCATGACGTCTTCATAACATTTGTACCGTATTGAGTTAGCATTCACATGAAACTCGAATCGAGTGATTTCGAGTTCTATAGAATACGTTATACTCAAATTATGGGCAGAACGTCATTCTCTTGGTCCAAAAGTCGTTCATCGCAATGTTTTATGATCTAGCTCTCATTCTGGAGGTATTTGCCCGAATTCTCTTCTTTTCTTCAACAAATACTTATAAATACTTATGTTAAACACAAGTAAATATAACGGCTATCACGTATTCCCGTGGAATACCCTCGACAAAGCAATGACGACCGACAGCGGAACTGCCAGAATTGAACCAGTAAGGAGAATGATTAATGATCCATCTTCTCCCTACTACTTATCTAGTGTGGATCATCCCGGAATGAATATTTGTGGGATGATGTTGAAGGGCGAAGGAAACTATCGCTAGTGGGTTATCGCGATGAAGAATGTGTTCCGAGCCAAACGGAAGATGGGATTTGTGGACGGTACCATAAAACGGCCGACCGGAAATCCCATGGATAATGTAGACTGGATAGCCGTGAACTCCATGTTGGTTGGATGGGTCATGACGGCGATTGAAACGACACTCCGGACCAACGTGACGTACATGGATTCCATGTATGACTTGTGGGAAGATTTGAAAACTAGGTTTGCCGTTGGCAATCTTATGCGAGTGTATGAACTCAAGGAGTCAATAAGGGGGTGCCGGCAGAACGGTCAAAGCGTGAGAGATTACTACGGGAAGCTTAAGGGTCTATGGGATGATTATGATGGGTTCAGAGACTTCCCACGCTGCAAGTGTGAAAAGTGCACTTGTGATCTCGAAAAGTAATACATGAAGCAAATTGAGAAGGAGAAGTCCCATGACTTCTTGATGGGGCTTGATGCTGAATCCTTTGGAGTGTTGCGGTCAAATATATTAAGTGCTGAAGAGCTGCCAAGATTGTCAAAGATTTACAATATGGTGATTCAGGAAGAACGCCATATCACAATTATGCGAGGATGTGAAATAAAGACGGAAGCCGTGGCCTTTGCAGCACAGACTCCAACTGGCAGGGATGAAAGAATTGTGTGCTCATTCTGCAAAAAGAGTGGACATGAAGTTGAAAACTACTTTAAGAAAACCGGAAATTATCCGGATTGGTGGTATGAAATTCAAGGGAAACATCGAGGAGGCAAAGGACGTGGAGGACAGGGTCGCGGATGAGGGAAAGCCGTTGCAAACGCAGTGATAGAGCCCAATGATGAAGGCGGGAGTGAAAGGAAGGATGACAGGCGGATACCTAGTTTTACAGAAGAGCAATGGCAAAGACTTGTTAAATTTATGGAGAAAAGTAAGATGATAACTATCGTCCTCCAACCTGCGAGACACATAGCTGTTGCTTATTTCTTTTTCTTTTGAGAAAACTATCAAATAAGCCCCCTTACTATGCTGAAAAAGTCGATTAGGCCCTCGTACTTCAGAAACAATCAATTAAGACCTCGAACTATTAAAAAACGTTCAATTAAGCCCTTTCGGTCTGTAAGTAACCGGTTTCCCAGTTAAACGACGACGACGGAGACGATGTGCTCAAACCCCAGTAACGGCGGCTGCCGGGAAACGGGTTACATTTAACTGGGAAACCAATTACTTACCGATCGAAAGGGCTTAATTGAACGTTTTTTAATAGTTCAAAGACTTAATTGAGTGTTTGTAAAGCACGAGAGCCTAATCTACTTTTTTGGTATAGTACGGGGGCTTATTTGATAGTTTTCCCTTTTCTCTTTTTTCTTTTTAATTTTGTTTACCCGTTTAGTCAGTTGCAGGTAACATGGTTCATTTAGAGAAGAGGCCTCATGAATTTCAGATTAATTTAGAATTACTCATACTAGGGATTAATATTGGAATATGGTTAATAGTTGGGATTATTAATGTGAATTTTTCCTTATAAATACGCATACAGAGAAGCAACAAATTGGAGCAAATTTTACATATGGAGTATTTGTATATATTATTTGTATATATAGATATAAATATTGGACAACTTACCTTTTGATTTGGTTCAATTTACATTTTTATTAACGTAATTTACATTTCCATTGATGTCAAATTACATATTTATTAACTTGAGTTACATGTCAACTTTTTTGAGTAAGTTACATCATGTTTATACGTGATATACACTCAAGTTACATTCTGTACACCCAAGTTACATTTGCCATCAACGCAAGTTACATTTGTAATAACACGAGTTACATTAAAAAATCAACCCCTGCTATTGAAACAAAAAATGATCTTTTCTAAGAAATTATTTTTTATGGCTATGATATTAAAAACAAAACATATTTACGTTTAACCTAAAACAATTGTGCAATTAGACTCTTTTTTTATTGTTTACATTGAATCAATATTTGACAAGTTACATTTTGTATGAGCTTGAGTTACATTGATCAATAACGCGAGTTACATATCTTTACACGTGAGTTACACCATCCGTGTTATTGGGACAAAAAAAAGTCATTGTACACGCGTGTACTGTTCATGCAATTTTTTTAAATTGCCCAAAACTATGCCGTTTTGGGAGTGGGAGCATGATGCTCATGGTGGGACGGTTGTATGGTATACGAACTGTAGTCGCCTTGGCAAAATCAGCGGCCACAAAATATCCTCATTAGTCTACTATTATGGTCTTTCCAATTTCCAACAAGATATGATACTCTTGAAATGGTAGAACATACATCAAGATATGAGCGTAAGAAATACTTGGCATGGTCTTTGTCATTTAATGTTCTCCGCGTAAATAGATTATATTAGCATAAATAGAGTCTTGGATTAGAAATTCGGTTCATTAGGTAATCATCCAATAATATTTCGAAACCGGAGCCTAAAGATGAGTTTTTGAACTCGATAAGATCTTTTCAACGAAATAGAAAATACTTTCAACAGAACGAAAATACAACAAGATATGATTAGATCAAATTCTACACGAGTTCAGAGTGAAATCAGAAATGCTTGTGAGTTTCATGTTAATCTGTACCATTTACTTAATGCATTGTGAATGAAATCGGAAAAATAGCTTTATAACTCAAAATGATCTTTCCAATGAGATATAACACGCTTGAAACGGGAAAACACACAACACGATATGAGCATCACAAATACTTAGCTTGTTCTCTGACATTTAGCGTTTTCAAAGCAAATAGAGCATTTTTTGCATAAATACCGTCTTGGATTAGAAATTTGGTTCATTAGGCAATCATCCCGTAATATTTTGAAACTGACGCAATCAATACAAGTCTACTCCTATGTTAAATCTTAATTATATGTGTCAAACAATCAACGAAGGGATTTTGCTTGTCCACGTTTCCTTTCATGGTAATTTTTGTTTTAATTTGCAAACTTTAAGGCACTGTTTGGTTCAAGGTGATATCTTATAGAGGGCAGAATCTCATGCTCAGAATGTGAGATACCTGTGTTTGGTTCGCGGTTTTGATTTTTTTTTTGGGAATGTTACATTCACAAAAGTGGAAAAGGAGATCACATTACCAGGCATGTCAAACCCACCAATGCCTTAGGTTTTGTAAGATTCCTGGTGGCTTATTAATTTTCTTCCCAAAAAATCCATACTTCACTAATCGACATATCTAGGGGTGGACCGAGCTTGGTCCTGTTCCGGGTCGGGCCCGGCCGGGCTTGGGTTTTTAGGAATGTAGCCCGGGACCGGCCCGGCTGTTGAATGGTACCGGTTCGGGCCGGTCTATCCGCCCGGGTAGCGGGCTGGGCCGGGTACGATTGTTTTTAATTCATGTTTAAAAATTAATTCAAGAAGTGCTACATATAAAAAACTTAAAGTATATTTATTTGAAACATGAACTACAATTGAGAATTGACAAAAAAATTAAAACATGAAATACATTTTCTAATAAATAATAATCAATCAGAATCTCCGCCACCATCGGTTGTTGTTTCCTCCATAAAGTGTTGGGTGGGTGTGATGCTAAGTTCTTGAGTTCTACGTTGGGCCTTCAACCAATCGTGGTAGCAAACAAGCATCTCAAGAGAGTTTGCGCTCAATCTCATTCTATAATCCGTTAGCACGTTGCCGGCCACACTAAATTCTTGTTCCACGGCAACTGTTGAAACCGACATTGATAGCACTTGCTTAGCCATCTTTGATAAAATCGGGAACGTTCTTTCTTTATCCTTCCATCACTATAGAATGTAAAAGTCATCATCTTCTTCATAATCAACAAGAAATGTTAGACACATAGAAAACTCCTTAACTGAGCTTTGTTCAACAACGGGAGTTGATTTACTTTAAAAAAAAAAAGATTGCCAAATGTAGGGGTGAGCAAATAACCGATTTAACCGACCTGACTGAAAACCGATGATCGAACCGACCGAAAAAATCGGTTTCTGGTCGGTTTTCAGTTATCATAAATGAAAAAGAATCGGTTATTCGGTTACTCGGTTATTATTCGGTTATATTTATCGGTTATCGGTCGGTCACCGATAACAGCCCAAAATATATAAGTATATATATTCCATAGTAATATAATACTCCATATGAAGTCCAACCCACACTTATTGAAGTCCACATACGAAACCCAATAGTCGAATGCTCTGGGGCCCATAACCCTTGACCTTGTCAGACGAGTTTCTGGTTTGGGTTTAAATGTTTAAGAACATGATAGCTTAATTATTTGCTAACATGTCATTTTTCATCTTGTTTCCTGATTGAAAAAGATATGTGTGGGTGATGCATCATGCGTGCATATGTAGTGTGCTTTGTACTATTATTTACATTTAAACAAGTTAAATCAATTTGAGTAATTATTATTTTATTTATTAATGTGCTATCTACAACTTTCATAATTTTGAAATTTTATGCTTTTTTCGGTTATGATCGGTTATTCGGTTACCAACCGAAACCGAATGACATTTTTCGGTCGGTTTTTGTAATGGTGTCGATCGGTTTTCGGTCGATTATGAGAGTAAAAAATAGTGGTCAGTTATTCGGTTATTGGTCGGCTATTTGACCGACCCACCGAATGCTCACCCCTAGCCAAATGTAGATTTCAAAAATGGTTTTCCTTTAAATGAAGATGTTCGTGTCTGGGGAGGGGGTGCATTTCCATATTGTGCATGAAGCTCATTAAATAATTGATAAGTTTAATGTGTTAAGAAACAAATATTTAAAGGGCATTCAAGTAATTCACCAAATATGCAATATAAGATATCACTCAACCAAACAACTTAATGTGACATTTCTTTAATCGTAACCAAACACAAATGGGCTATGCATTAATCACATTCTCATCTATCTAACATACCCAGCAATCTAACATTCTCATGGTAATCTGACATTTCTTGAACCAAAGATACCCTAAATATAGTGCAACCTAAACCCCAAGTAACAACTAGAAAAACAACTATATGAACTAACAAATCAGCTAGAGGAAACATGGTTATACGTACAATTATATACAAGAGATAACAACCCAAATTTTAATTGTCATAAATTGTCATAAAATGTGAGCCAATAGGATGAAAATTCGGCATTTGTGCTCAACGCGATAAATATCATATTTTTTTGAGGATAAGATAAGTTTCATAATTGACTAGGCTGCACTCAACGCTGATAATTACTACCCCGTTCACGAATATAAGTCATTTTCAGTTTTCTAGGCAAGACGTTTAAAATTAAATACCTCGTAAATTATAACGGAAATTGATCTATATAGGAGCAAAAACGTTTTGAAATTTCAAAATAGGAGTATCATGTTTTTTATTCCCTAAATAGGAGTAATCTGCCAAGTTTGAAAAAATGACATGTTAAAAGCCTTGTAATGACAAACTTGGTAGAAATTTACTCCTATTCAGGGAATAAAAAATATGATACTCCTATTTTGGAATTGCAAAACGTTTTTTGATAATTCTCTCAAATATTAATGCTTAAATTATGGAACAAAAATTACTAATGAGTAATGAGACTATGACACAATTGGCAATGGAGGCATACAAAAGTGGATATACCACTTATTTTTTCAATTTGCACACTAATACTCTCAGGAAGAGGGGATACAAAGTTGAATCCAAATATCAATTCAAAAACGTAATAGTATGGAGGTTTAGATATATGCTCAGTTTTTGTGTAGCTTTTGATTACTATTGCCGTTTTCTCATTGCTTTGACGTGAATATATACTTTTTGAACTAATTTCCCAGAAGAAAGTCAAATCATACCGTTTATGGTTCATGTATTTACCGTTTAATTTTTAAGTCCTTGCTTTCAATAAATTAATCACCACTATCAACATTACTATTTTTGGATTTTGTAATGTACTGACTGCCACATATTTTACGACTTACGTTGCTGTAATTTTGGAGATGCTTGTACCGTTGTTCTTTGCTTTCCTACTAGCTCACTAACACCAAATTTTGGGGTTAAAGGGTCCTAAAAGAACTACACATTTTTCATCCTAATCTACACATTGTTAAGATAGTACTCCGTATTCAGGAATAGGGGTGTTAATCGGGCGGGTTGATTTAGGTTCGGGTCGTGCTCGGGGTCATATCAGTTCGGGTTAATCGAGTCAAAATATTCACGGTTAATCAATTTGGGTCAATTTTTTGTTGGCTTTATTTTCAATACGTAGTTTGTCACATTCTCAATCTAATATACACTTGAATACTTTAGATTGAGTCAGGTCTAGATTGGGTTATGCTTGTTTGTGTTAGGTTGGTCTGGGTGACGAGCCAACATTGGGTTGAGTTTGTGTCACGATTTTTTTGGGTCATGAGTCAATGTCCGGTCGAGTTTGTGTCTAAATAGATAGTGCTCTGTAAACCTTTGATTAATGGGAAAACTACACAAAGTAAGCTTTTTTTTGGATGAACTAGACAAGTAAGTAAGGATGTTTTCTTTTGGACTGTTTTCAGTCCCAGACCAGACCAGACCAGACTTAAACAGACCAGACCAGATCACACCAGATTTAAACAGACCAGACCAGACTGGACCAGACTTCCGTAGTTATAAAATACACAAAGACCAGACCAGACCAGACTTAAACATACCAGACCAGATTAGACCAGCAAATTACAGGCCAAAAGAAAACATCCTAAGCTTAAAAGGGAAAATAATATCACATTTTTCACTTTCCAAATCTTATTTCAAAAATAGACTAGCGGACCTTTTTTCTTTTCATCTCAGCTCCCAGATTAACTTAAATTGAGTTTTAAAGTAGAAAATATTGTAAAAATGTACGGTAATTTAACAAACATTAAAATGTTCGAAAAAAGTAAAATAAAAATATAAAATGTTAGACGTAAGGAAAAACCAGAAAATGCATAATAATAAATAGGCTAAAGGGTCAAATTGACCCCTGTACCTGTTCGGAATGCTAAATTCGCACCCTGAACTCAAAAAAACTCCAATTCACCCCCTAAGGCCTAAACTCAACAAAATAGTTCAAATCTCACTTTTTGCAGGTGAATTTCCGGTCATCGCCACGTCAGCCGGTTATATGCCAACCGTGCATCCTACGTGGAAATCTAAGGGGTCAAATAGACCCCTGAGGGCCTGAACCCGACAAAGTTGTTCAATTTACCCCCTCAATTGTTAAAAAGTGTCCAAATTGCCATTAAAAAATAAAAAATTAAAAATAGAATATAAAAATAAAAATAAAAATAATATACAAGTTCATAATATAAAATATATAAGTCTATTTATAATATGACAACAAAAATTTTTATATTTTAGGTAAATTAAATATATATATATAGGAAAAATAGTACGCAAAATACAAAATTTAATATTAATTTGTAAAAAAAATGTATGGTTGATTTTTTTAAAAGGATTTAAAATATCGAAAATATTTTTAATGAATTTGTTTTGTTATGTTTTATGTGAATTTACCGCAAAAAATAAGGATATATTTATATTAACACTAAATTCATATAAAATAAAATAAAAGAAATTCATTAAAACTATTTTCATATTTTTAATATGTTTTAGATTTATATTTAAAATTACACACACACATGCATATATGTATATATACTTCGTATTATTCTACTCTAAAATTATATACTACGTACTATACGTCATACTAATTATATGCAACATAAAAATTTTATACTATAAAAAATTATAATATGTAAATAGCTACGGACTACTACATTTTTATATTATGTATTTAAAAATAAGTACCTTCATTATGTTTATATATATTTATTTCAAAATATAAAACTCAAAAATAAAAAAATAAAGTGAAAATGAAGAAAAATTTAACAACTTAGCATTGGAACAATTGAAAAAGTCTTAAAATATGAATCTTGTAGTTCATTTTTTAAATTCTTAGAAAATCTAAAAATAATTATTACATAAGTTTGTTGTTTTTTGTTGTCTATTTTTTTTGTTTCGTTTTGTTGATCACTGTGATATTCTTTATTGTTTGTTTATGTTTCTTATGATTGATTTATATTCATAGATTCAAATTAATTAATTTACGTGATTGAACACATATTTATATATGATTTTTTACTATAAAAAAGTAGCAAACATAAACATTGATCTAAATAAACAACAAAAAAACTCAAAAGCATTTATAAATAACAATAAACAACATGATACAACAATAAACAACATAATGCAACAATAAGCGACATGATGCAACAATAAGCAACATGTATAATGCAACAAAAACAACAAGAATAACATATAAAAGCATCACAAGAAATGCATAACTAAATCTATTATTTAAATTTTTACATTTATCTAATACTATCATATACGATAGTCATAGTAGTCAATGGCGTTAATGGCGAGCGCCAATTCTCGCCTTTGGCGATTCTGGATCTCCTCGCCAGGAAATATGGCTATAGCGCTGGGGTTACAGTAGGCGACGCTAAAGTAGCGCCATCGCCATCACCGTTTAACGCCAAAAATGGCGTTTGCTTAAAAAAAATACGGCCCAGAGTATTTATGGACTCTGCGAGACTCCCAGCCCTACCAGTAACGAAGAGAAGTTGCACGATTTAGACATTTAATATGCAATTTTTATCGAACGAAGAGAAGTTGCACGATTTAGACATTTAATATGCAATTTTTATCGAGAAGGTTAGATGAATAAAACCTATAAAAAGTTTCTCATAACACCTAGAGGTAGGTATAATCGAAACATAAACATGTCAAATTATGCAAAGAAAAATAAATAGACAAACACCCCAGAAACGAAAAATAATACTGAATATCCATTTTCATGAGCAAATAGTACTATATTAAGGTTACATCCATGAATAAAAAAATTGTTATGTACCTTTTATATACAATTGAGTTTATTTATCTAGCTCTTAAACACCACTTTTTGTGTCATGATATGATTGTTATATATGTAATTAATAAAAATTGTAATTAATAAAACTTTCCAGGAGCTAAAACTCTAGTCCAAAATATATCAAGATTATATTAATATATAAAATAAAGTAAAAATAAATTTTACTTTCATAAATGAGATTAAAAAAAAGTGATTAAAAATGTGAACATAAATTTGAGATAGCATTAAGACAAACTTTTATTTAACAAATTTTAACACATGCAGTCTTGCTATTTTAATGTTTCCCACTTTCATTTTATGATGTTTTACTTTTTTTTCATTTAGGAATGATTTGGAAGTTATTATAAATTTGTAAAACAATTTCATTGAAATTATTAGGGGGTGCTAAGAAGATTTTTATTCTCTTGTGTTCCACGATCATTTCTATTTATAATTAGTACTTGTGGTTATTATTATATTGAAATAAATCATATTTAAATGATTATTTTTTTCCTAGCCATATGATTATGTCATTCTACTATTTCACCTTCTACATCATTAGAGTACTAATTATTTTCTCTCACTCTACTTAATTACTACAACTTTCCATCTCGTTAAGTATTTTTTGGTTCTCTTTCCACTTTGCTTTCAAATTTCACACCCTCATTTAAAGGGGTTGTGTCAGCTTGAAGGTTCGCCATTGCACACAAAAATGAATATCTCGAGGTGATTGTGATCAACTCTTAATTGGTGTTGTGGACTTTGAATTTTGTTCCGAGGTGACTTAGATATCTGATTTTCATATCAACAATACGTAAAGGAAAGAATTACTTTAGAATTTATATACATTCCTTCCGGTTATAATATCATTATTTTATCATACATCAATTATTTTTTCAAGAGACACTAAGATCTATTAGGATTCAATATTTTTCAATAATTCTACTACGTGCCTACGTTGGTGTAAAAGTGTTGGTGTAACACTAAAGCAATTTACACTTGTACAATTTGTTTTAGTCATTGTACCATTCATCATTAAATTTAAATCTTCCCCTTAACTCCGTTAACTCCAACGTTTCCCACACAAACTTTTGAGTTTCCATTTAATTATTCTATGCACTTAGATTGATTTGATTTCCATTTAATGTTCTAATTGTTTTTTCATTTTTTATTATGTATGTTACCTTATGCAAGAATTTAGAAAATCATTATTCTATTCTAATTATTTTAATTTGTCATTTCTAATTTAATTATTCATCTTATTTTTAGTGCTTATTTTTATTTTTATGTATATTTAAAAACTTTACCATTTCAAAAGTAGGTAAATTAAGAATAGTGATAGAGAATGTAAATTATTGAGAGTATGATGAGAAAATAGTGGAATAATGTGATATTCCGCATAAATTTCTTCAATTTCTCAAACAACAGTTTTGTCCGTGTAATATCAATCAGAAATTTATTGTCATAGCCCAAATTTTGAGAATATATGTAATCGCTCATTTTGTGAATAAAAAGTCCTCAACATTTTAAACGAAGCTACGAAGCGCAGCTCTCGCATTAAACATGAGTCGGTCCTAGGGAAATCCTAGGCGGCGAGCCCCTCGATGATCTAATCTCCTGACTTCTTCTCAGAAATTGTGAAGAGTGTTGATGATTGCGATGTTCTGTGAGTAGTAATAAATCACATGTTTTGATATGTTGTCTCTCGTTTTTTATTTCTATCTTCTAGGGTTTTGGTTATTGTTCGGCATCTTCTTTAGGTGAGAGATATGTCTGCTTCAGGTGAGTGTGTGTTTTATTCTTCTCCTAGCAATGTCTCGAGTATGTGTCTTCCTCGTCGGTGTAACTGATCGAGTGGTTTATTATTCATGGTTTGCAAGACAGGTTCAACCTAATTCTTCTAAAGCTTCAATTACCCCCCCCCCCCCTCCTAAACCACCAACTGGCTCACTTGAAGAAAAGAATAGTGTTCAACTGAGTCTCCTTATCGGTGACTGATCAAACTGATGATCGGACCATTTTCTACTCAATTCAGTTTCCTTTGTTGGTTGTTGGTCAAACCAATTCTCCCTATCCGGTGACTGGTGAAACCGGATCTTTTAGTTGTGATTTTTTGTTTTCTCATTGGAATAACAAGAAGAGCAGCAAAGTTGTTAGACTAGACTACATTATTGCAGGGTTAGCAATCTGGAAGGATTCATTGGATTTTCTCTGTTCTATGTCTCATCCCATGGTAGCTTTAAACTCTTTATTTTTTATCATTTAATAATAAATTATTTATTTGATTTTCAAAAAAATATTAGTTACACTATAAAGCCGAATTGCATGAAATCATAATGTTTTTTTAAAACAGATAACTTAATAATTAATAAAACTGAGAACCAGATACAAAGTTGCCATAATGAACGTTACACTGGGGTGAGACTCTGAGCTGGATTCATGCATACAAGCGGACCATCTCGCTAACCCCGCAACATGGTAGACTTCATACGCAACAAAGTTGCACCTGCTACTAGAAGGGGAAATAAAAAACAAAGCAATGTTCTGAAACTGAATAAAAAACAAGAAAATAACATAATCCAGTTTGACCAGCCACTGGCAAAGGAGTAGCGGTTTGACCAGCCCCTGCTAAAGGAACAGCCTCCAAGACCTTGCCATAAACCACTGCTGGCGGTGCTGTCCAGCCAACACCACCATCTCCAAGTTTTTTTGAAGACGCGTCATCAACATCCATATTCGCCTGCGTCCCTACCTTGTTGTCAATCTCAGTGACCCGACGCTTTCTAGGTGCATCTCTAGATGTAGCAGTCTCCTTACCTTTCGACAGAAGGCCCTCCACCAAATAACTGTCTTGACCCCGTATTTCTTTGTCATCCTCAACAGTTTTTCCTTTACTATCGCCCTATTTATTGTTGTTAGGAATGAGCCATCTGTTCCCCGGGTGCATTCCTCCATGCCTCATATCAGCTCTCATCAGTCACGGCCCATACGGTTTCTCTCCTACCCCCAGCTCGCTATGTGGATTGGATGGGCAAAAACGGTCAGCATGGGCTAGGATCCCACACAGGAAACAGAAATTCGGGAGTTTTTCATTTTTTAAAATTTACCCAAATCCAACCATCTTCCTCATGTCTAACCTGTAAGCTTTGTACTAAAGCCATAGTAACGTTCAGAGTGACCCTTATGCGCATAACCAGTCTCTGTTTTCCTCCAGAAGAGCTCTCATCTAATTGCACAAAAGAGCCTATACTGTTGGCAATGCCACGAGCTGCCCTAGCTGTCATGCAGCTAAGTGGTAAATAATGTACCTGGACCCAAAAGTCCGCGTGATCAAGAGCAACCTCTAGCGGTTTATCGGTGCGCTCCAGTCGTCTAATAACCACCAGGTTCTGCTCAAAAGACCACTTTCCTTCATCCACAACTCTGTTCAGATTTCCCTCATGATAGAATTGTAAGAGAAATTTGGAGTCCTCAATTTCATCAATCGAGACCCCTTTCACAGGTCTCCATACCATAACCATAGTTTGACAAAACGAAACAACACGAACAGGTTTATCAGAAACCACTCTGGCCACTGCCGCTAAATTATAGCCTTCTGTTGCGCCATTCTCATTTCTGAATCGGTGACCATCCACAATCCCGAGCCCCCAATTTTCTTCCTCAGCAATGGATAACATCTCGACATTCTTTGAAATCATATCCATTTCAAGCAAGCAAACAAAAGCCAAATGATGCACAAAAGCAAAAAAACTACAAACCAGAAACAACCCCATGTAATCGCAAGGGCAATAGAAATCCCTACCAGTCGAAACACACAAACCAGAGCACCAACCTCGGCCAAATCGGCCGGACCAAATACTCGGAACAAAAACGTCCGGAGAAAAGAGCAAAGCAAACAACTAACCCAGAGAGAAGAGCCTAACTCGAACAGCGACCGGTATCCTCCTTGGTGTTGCCGCCGATCAACGAACTTCGAACCCCCTTGCGTCGCCGCGGTCATCAAGAGCTAGGGTTTCTTTTTTAGTTACGATGATCTATATTCGATCGTTTTGAAAAGGGCCCTCCATGAAATCATAATGTTAAAATGTGAATTTCTTTACAAATATGAGTTACCCGTTAATTATTTTAGGTAAGTAGCATATATTGGTAAACACTAATAATCCACTTTCCCTTTCCCAATATTCTCACTACGAGCCCGTTTGGTAGCACAAATATTGGCTGATTCTGCTGAAATTTATGAAATTCTGGCGGAAATGGCTGCATTGGCTGATTCTGTTGTTTAAAGGAAAAATTATTTTTAAAATATATTGTATTAATAAAATAAAGAAAAAGCGATCAAAAAAAACAAAAGAAAAAATTATATGAAAAAATAGTTAAAATGGTCATCTACAGTAACTTCAGCCAATACAGCTAGAAAAGTAACTTTAACCTTACGTTTTCTCCTTATTACACAATTTAGCGCGCGAAAACAAAAACTATGTGTTTGGTGAAAAAGTTGATTGATAAGCCTGATAAGCCAAAAAACAGAGGTGTCAAAGGCCTCTACATCTTTTTTATTTTCTCCAGTCTACAACAATCCTACGATGATGTGTCACTCTTCCGCCAAATACTTTTTCTTTGAAACACAATCTTTCGAAAATGAATCGTGAGAGGGAAGAGGAAGGAGAGAGCTAATTAAAGGTATGCTCATGGTTGTGGCTTGTTGGAGGGAAAGCTCAAAGACTGATGCATGTCTTACAAATTAAGGAGATTTACTAGCCTAGTACTATCGTATTTGAGTATTATTATTACCTAATATTTGAGTTTTATTACTTGCCAAATACGGAGTATAATTTATGAGTAGTTGGGGTAGCAATATGCCTTGACAAAAATAATACTCGCGTGGCAAATTATACCGTACGATCGGTATACCATGCGTGGCACATGGTATACCCAGGGACGTAGACAGGGGTGGCCAACCATGGCCATGGCCCAGCCCAAATTTTAAAAATGTCTAAATTTTAAGGGTAAAAAGTTCCGCGTAAATTTTTTTCCAAAAATATTCTTTGTACCGGCCCAGCCCGGCCCAGTGTCCTGGCTCCGCTCCTGGGTATACCAGTCCCAATACGGTGCCGTTTTGGGTTAAAAACGAATTAAAATTCTCCTGCGCACTCAATCGGTCTTTACTCGTGTTTGGTTCTCTGCTCTACCTTGCCTCTGTCCGCAGATTGCCGTCGAAGTCCACCGCCACCCTTCCGGAGTTTCAATCAGGTGGTTGCAGTCTGGAGTTAAAAGGTCGCCGTTGTTGGTATTCCTGGTCTCCTGAATCGTCGCTCCAACCATTCTGTTCGTAGATGTCCTGGTCTAGGTATTTTGCCGACATAGATGACGGTCTCTTTTTTGTAATCAGAGCAGCTGCCTGCTGTTGTTATAGATCCCACCATATTCACATATTTATATCTTTATAAATAGGAAAAATTCACATAAATAATCCCGACTATTAACAGTCTTCTCATATTAATCCAACATATTAGTAATTCCAAAATAATCTGAACTATACAAGGCATCTTCTAACAACAGACCGGTGACCTGCATAACCAAGTTCAGTAGGTCATCTCAACACGTGGCAGATTTTTATTGGTTTTCTATTTTTTTTTCCTTTCTTTCTTTCTTTTATTCTTGTATGTTCTTCTTCTCTTACGTTTCACCAGCAGATCCTAATCGGCTAATCCCATCCCCTTTCTATTGTTAGGAGTAGCCCACCTTCTTCGGCCGGTAGGGATATCGGCAACTGTGGATCGTTGCGCTTACCGCTACACTAAAAGCAATCGCTGATAGTGTAGCACGCTCCTCCCCCTTTATAGATGCGAAGCGCCACGCGGTTCGATTGCACCGGCAGGCTGGCTGCTGCTGGCACCGCATACCCGTGGCCCAACAGCAACCGAAGCTCAGACCGACAAAGATGGAGATGGGACGAGAAGATGATGAACAATGTTTAATTTCTTATGATTGGAGTCGAGATCGATGATGAACAGTGCAGTGATATTTCTTTCTCCTTTTCTTCTTCCTCCTTGAGCGTCTTTGGGATGGAAGCTTCTACTTTTAGCGAGAAAATGAAGAAGATGGCCAAACCCGTCTGAGCCGCCTTTTAAGATCTGTCGTCCTTTTTGTCAGTCTCCGGCATTACTTCGAGCAAGAAATAGATTGAAATAGGTTACCGGCGGTGGACTGGAAACGCCTAGGAACAGGGAACAGTGGATTAGAACAAAATTGATCAGAAAAAGGAAGGGGTAATGGGCTCAAGAACGGCCACAAGGCTCTCAACCACCGTCCTCCAACCTGCGAGACACATAGCTGTTGCTTATTTCTTTTTTTTTTTTTCTTTTTAATTTTTTTTTACCCCTTTACTCAGTTGCAGGTAACATGGCTCATTTAGAGAAGATGCCTCATGAATTGCAGATTAATTTAGAATTACTCATACTAGGGATAAATATTGGAATATGGTTAATAGTTGGGATTATTAATGTGAATCTTTCCTTATAAATACGCATACATAGAAGCAACGAATTGGAGCAAATTTTACATATGGAGTATTTGTATATATTTGTATATATAGATATAAATAGTGGACAACTTACCTTTTGATTTGGTTCAATTTACATTTTGATTAACGTAATTTACATTTCCATTGATGTCAAATTACATATTTATTACGATTTTCTATTTATTAACTTGAGTTACATGTCAACTTTTCTGAGTAAGTTACATCTTGTTTACACGTGATATACACTCAAGTTACAATCTGTACACCCAAGTTACATTTGCCATCAACGCGAGTTACATTTGTAATAACACGAGTTACATTAAAAAATCAACCCCCGTTATTGAAAAAAAAAATGATCTTTTCTAAGAAATTATTTTTTATGGCCATGATATTAAAAACAAAACATATTCACGTTTAATCTAAAACAATTGTGCAATTAGACTCGTTTTTTATTTTTTACATTGAATCAATATTTGACAAGTTACAGTTTGGATGAGCTTGAGTTACATTGATCAATAATGCGAGTTACATATCTTTACACGCGAGTTGCACCATCCGTGTTACTGGGACAAAAAAAAAAGTCATTGTACACGCGTGTACTGTTCACGCGATTTTTTTTTAAATTGCCGAAAACTATGCCGTTTTGGGAGTAGGAGCATGATGCTCATGGTGGGACGGTCGTATGGTATACGAACTGTACCCGCCTTGGCAAAATCAGCGGCCACAAAATATCCTCATTAGTCTACTATTATATTCAAATGATACATTTGGAATGGATAAGAGGGAGTAGCACGTTAGTATTCATCTTAGAACTCAAAATGGTCTTTCCAACAAGATATGATACTCTTGAAATGGTAGAACATACATCAAGATATGGGCGTAAGAAATACTTGGCATGTTCTCTGTCATTTAATGTTCTCCGCGTAAATAGATTATATTAGCATAAATAGAGTCTTGGATTAGAAATTCGGATCATTAGGTAATCATCCAATAATATTTCGAAACCGGAGCCTAAAGACGAGTTTTTGAACTCGATAAAATCTTTTCAACGAAATAGAAAATACTTTCAACAGAACGAAAATACAACAAGATATGATTAGATCAAATTCTACACGAGTTCAGAGTGAAATCAGAAAGGCTTGTGAGTATCATGTTAATCTGTACCATTTACTTAATGCATTGTGAATGAAATCGGAAAAATAGCTTTAGAACTCAAAATGATCTTTCCAATGAGATATAATACGCTTGAAACGGGAAAACACACAACACGATATGAGCATCACAAATACTTAGCTTGTTCTCTTACATTTAGCGTTTTCAAAGCAAATAGCGCATTTTTTTTGCATAAATACTGTCCTGGATTAGAAATTTGGTTCATTAGGTAATCATCCCGTAATATTTTGAAACTGACGCAATCAATACAAGTCTACTCCTATGTTAAATCTTAATTATATGTGTCAAACAATCAACGGAGGGATTTTGCTTGTCCATGTTTCCTTTCATGGTAATTTTTGTTTTAATTTGCAAACTTTAAGGCAGTGTTTGGTTCAAGGTGATATCTTATAGAGGGCAGAATCTCATGCTCAGAATGTAAGATACCTATGTTTGGTTCGCGGGTTTGATTTTTTTTGGAAATGTTACATTCTCAAAAGTGGAAAAGGAGATCACATTACCAGGCATGTCAAACCCACCAATGCCTTAGGTTTTGTAAGTTTCCTGGTGGCTTATTAATTTTCTTCCCAAAAAATCCATGCTTCACTAATCGATATATCTAGGGGTGGACCGAGCTTGGTCCTGTTCCGGTTCCGGGTCGGGCCCGGCTGGGCTTGGGTTTTTAGGAATGTAGCCCGGGACCGGCCCGGCTGTTGAACGGTACCGGTTCGGGCCGGTCTATCCGTCTGGGTAGCGGGCTGGGCCGGGTACGATTGTTTTTAATTCATGTTTAAAAATTAATTCAAGAAGTGCTACATATAAAAAACTTAAAGTATATTTATTTGAAACATGAACTACAATTGAGAATTGAGAAAAAAATTAAAACATGAAATACATTTTCTAATAAATAATAATCAATCAGAATCTCCGCCACCATCGGTTGTTGTTTCCTCCATAAAGTGTTGGGTGGGTGTGATGCTAAGTTCTTGAGTTCTACGTTGGGCCTTCAACCAATTGTGGTAGCAAACAAGCATCTCAAGAGAGTTTGCGCTCAATCTCGTTCTATAATCCGTTAGCACATTGCCACACTAAATTCTTGTTCCACGGAAACTGTTGAAACCGACATTGATAGCACCTGCTTAGCCATCTTTGATAAAATCGGGAACGTTCTTTCTTTATCCTTCCATCACTATAGAATGTAAAAGTCATCATCTTCTTCATAATCAACAAGAAATGTTAGACACATAGAAAACTCCTTAACTGAGCTTTGTTCAACAACGGAAGTTGATTTACTTTTAAAAAAAAAGATTGCCAAATGTAGGGGTGAGCAAATAACCGATTTAACCGACCTGACTGAAAACCGATGATCGAACCGACCGAAAAAATCGGTTTCTGGTCGGTTTTCAGTTATCATAAATGAAAAAGAATCGGTTATTCAGTTACTTGGTTATTATTCGGTTATATTTATCAGTTATCGGTCGGTCACCGATAACAACCCAAAATATATAAGTATATATATTCCATAGTAATATAATACTCCATATGAAGTCCAACCCACACTTATTGAAGTCCATATACGAAACCCAATAGTCGAATGCTCTGGAGCCCATAACCCTTGACCTTGTTAGATGAGTTTCTGGTTTGGGTTTAAATGTTTAAGAACATAATAGCTTAATTATTTGCTAACATGTCATTTTTCATCTTGTTTCCTGATTGTGAAAAAGATATGTGTGGGTGATGCATCATGCGTGCATATGTAGTGTGCTTTGTACTATTATTTACATTTAAATAAGTTAAATCAATTTGGGTAATTATTATTTTATTTATTAATGTGCTATCTACAACTTTCATAATTTTGAAATTTTATGCTTTTTTCGGTTATGATCGGTTATTCGGTTACCGACCGAAACCGAATGACATTTTTCGGTCGTTTTTTGTAATGGTGTCGATCGGTTTTCGGTCGGTTATGAGAGTAAAAAATAGTGGTCAGTTATTCGGTTATTGGTCGGTTATTTAACCGACCCACCGAATGCTCACCCCTAGCCAAATGTAGATTTCAAAAATGATTTTCCTTTAAATAAAGATGTTCATGTCTCGGGAGGGGGTGCATTTCCATATTGTGCATGAAGCTCATTAAATAATTGATAAGTTTAATGTGTTAAGATACAAATATTTAAAGGGCATTCAAGTAATTCACCAAATATGCAATATAAGATATCACTCAACCAAACAACTTAATGTGACATTTCCTTAATCGTAACCAAACACAAATGGACTATGCATTAATCACATTCTCATCTATCTAACATACCCAGTAATCTAACATTTTCATGGTAATCTGACATTTCTTGAACCAAACATACCCTAAATATAGTGCAACCTAAACCCCAAGTAACAACTAGAAAAACAACTATAGGAACGAACAAATCAGCTAGAGGAAACATAACAACCCAAATTTTAATTGTCATAAATTGTCATAAAATGTGAGCCAATAGGATGAAAATTCGGCATTTGTGCTCAACGCGATAAATATCATATTTTTTTGAGGATAAGATAAGTTTCATAATTGACTAGGCTGCACTCAACGCTGATAATTACTACCCCGTTCACGAATATAAGTCATTTTCAGTTTTCTAGGCAAGACGTTTAAAATTAAATACCTCGTAAATTATAACGGAAATTGATCTATATAGGAGCAAAAACGTTTTGAAATTTCAAAATAGGAGTATCATGTTTTTTATATCCTGAATAGGAGTAATCTATCAAATTTGAAAAAAATGTCATGTTAAAAGCCTTGTAATGACAAACTTGGCAGAAATTTACTCCTATTCAAGAAATAAAAAAATATGATACTCCTGTTTTGAAATTGCAAAACATTTTTACTCCTATTTAGATCATTCTCTCAAATATTAATGCTTAAATTATGGAACAAAAATTACTAATGAGTAATGAGACTATGACACAATTGGCAATGGAGGCATACAAAAGTGGATATACCACTTATTTTTTCAATTTGCACACTAATACTCTCAGGAAGAGGGGATACAAAGTTTGAATCCAAATCTTTATATATATAAAGAGAATATGGTGGAGATCCAAATAGAAATCTATTTGGAGCCAAAAGAAGTGAAAAATTGTTGTCACAATTAATTAAACATTATTTAATATGTCAATAGTTAATAACAATCAATGATTAAGTAGAAACCTCATTAATTGTTGTAAGTTACAAATACAAATTAGAAAAGTAAGCATATAGACATTACATATAAATAAAATTATTAGAAAAATATTAGAAACATTTACATACATAATTAGTTAATAGACATAACATAATAAATTTTAAAACGAAATGTTCTAACTTTAGAATATAAAAAAAGTACTTCGTATTAAATTATATTCATGAATGATGAATTCAGATACAAATATTATTAAAAAAGGAAAGTGATACGGAGTAGTAATTAGTACCCCCATAAAATGTGAATGAAATTGATTTGCATGTGAAATACTACAACAACAACGACAACATCTAAGCCTTAGTCCCAAAAGATATTGGGGTCGGCTAACATAAATCAATACATGAGATCACCGCCAAAAGGAAAAGAAAGAAAATAATTTAAAGATAAAAAGATAAGCTATTATAAAAAAGATAATGTACAAAGAGATGAATATACCTAAAAACGATAAAATAAAAAGGATAAAAGTAGTCTATATATATAAGGATAAAAAGATAAAAAAAACACAAGCAAAAAATGAGGGGAAAAGATGATTTGCATGTGAAATATAAAGTAAAAATTATATGATGGAGATTTGTGCAAATCGTAGAAGGAAAAAATAATTTACCCACAAACTTAATACTTTAAATAGAAATCACCAAAGTTGCATAAATAAAGTTATCAAAGTTTAACGAGAGAGAGAGGAATTGTTATTGGTAATCAGTTGCAAAATAAAATAAAAATGCATTCATTTAATTCTATTACATCTATCCATAAAATAGACGATTTAAATAAATTTATCCATTAGTAAATAAGTAACTATATTAAAAAGAATTCAATCCTTACTAGCTAGATGCAGACAATTGAATAAGGAGAATATGATTGTACTTTATCAAATTTAACACGAATTTGAACTTAACTGAACTAGAAATTAATTATATGGAAATAAATAGCCACTTTCACAACAATACATTGAAAAAACATAAAAGGGTCAATACATTGATAACTCACTAATAAGTAAACATAGCATGTCGATCTACAATTCATATGATTGGTCTATATCGTTATAAAAATTTCTATACTATGATACCCACTAATAATATATGTGGCTGATATTGAATTGATAAAATGAGATTAAAGTAGGAATGATTTAGAATCATACCAACGTTACCAAATTTGGTATAAAACAATCTTAATGAGACAAACTAAAAAGGAAAAATGAGAAAATTTTAGTGGGGCGGATGAAGTAGTATCATACATGGACTCTAATTTATTTTTATATCATATTTTTATACAATAACTATGTATATACACATTTCTCATGAATTATTTTAAAATAAATTATTTCATCTTTTATCCGTGCAACGCACGGGTGGATTGACTAGTATCAATTCAAAAACGTAATAGTATGGAGGTTTAGATATATGCTCAGTTTTTGTGTAGCTTTTGATTACTATTGCCGTTTTCTCATTGCTTTGACGTGAATATATACTTTTTGAACTAATTTCCCAGAAGAAAGTCAAATCATACCGTTTATGGTTCATGTATTTACCGTTTAATTTTTAAGTCCTTGCTTTCAATAAATTAATCACCACTATCAACATTACTATTTTTGGATTTTGTAATGTACTGACTGCCACATATTTTACGACTTACGTTGCTGTAATTTTGGAGATGCTTGTACCGTTGTTCTTTGCTTTCCTACTAGCTCACTAACACCAAATTTTGGGGTTAAAGGGTCCTAAAAGAACTACACATTTTTCATCCTAATCTACACATTGTTAAGATAGTACTCCGTATTCAGGAATAGGGGTGTTAATCGGGCGGGTTGATTTAGGTTCGGGTCGTGCTCGGTCATATCAGTTCGGGTTAATCGAGTCAAAATATTCACGGTTAATCAATTTGGGTCAATTTTTTGTTGGCTTGTTTTCAATACGTAGTTTGTCACATTCTCTAATATACACTTGAATACTTTAGATTGAGTCAGGTCTGGGTGACGAGCCAACATTGGGTTGAGTTTGTGTCACGATTTTTTTGGGTCATGAGTCAATGTCCGGTCGAGTTTGTGTCTAAATAGATAGTGCTCTGTAAACCTTTGATTAATGGGAAAACTACACAAAGTAAGCTTTTTTTTTGGATGAACTAGACAAGTAATTAGGATGTTTTCTTTTGGACTGTTTTCAGTCCCAGACCAGACCAGACTTAAACAGACCAGACCAGATCAGACCAGACTTAAACAGACCAGACCAGACCGGACCAGACTTCCGTAGTTATAAAATACACAGAGACCAGACCAGACTTAAACAGACCAGACCAGACCAGACCAGCAAATTTCAGTCCAAAAGAAAACATCCTAAACTTAAAAGGGAAAATAATATCACATTTTTCACTTTCCAAATCTTATTTCATAAATAGACCATGTGCGCACGGATATAGACCATCCACTGGAACTTACGGAGTACTCCCTCCGTCCCTTAAGACTTTGCCAACTTTCCTTTTTTGGATGTCCCATTAACTTTGCCACTTTCTCATTTAAGTAAAGAATTTGTGGTTCTAGCTAATTCTCTCTCCTCTGCACAAACCTCAACCACAAATTTTTTACTTTATTAATCCCCGTGCCGGTCAAACTTGGCAAAGTTATTAGGGACGGAGGGAGTAGTTCTAAAGAGCGCACATCAAGATTCAAGACTCCTGTAGTGCTCTACACCATCTCCGTACACAAGCTCAGCTCCCAGATTAACTTAAATTGAGTTTTAAAGTAGAAAATATTGTAAAAATGTACGGTAATTTAACAAACATTAAAATATTCGAAAAATAAAAATAAAAATATAAATTGTTAGACGTAAGGAAAAACCAGAAAATGCATAATAATAAAGAGGGCTCTTCTCATCAGGCCGGCCTAACGGGCTGCCCCGTCCGGCCGAGCCCGTTTGGGCACCTTCCCGGTGGAATTTTTTGATGAAATTTTTTGAGCATGTTCCTCATCAAGTCTAGTTTGTCCATACCAAATTTTAGCTCAAAATTCGATCGGGAAGGTCGTCAAATGATTTTTGCAAGTTAACTGGTGCGGAAAATACATATTCCGGACCAGTTAACTTGAAAAAATCATTTGACGACCTTCCCGATCGAATTTTGAGCTGAAATTTGGTATGGACAAACTAGACTTGATGAGGAACATGCTCAAAAAATTTCATCAAAAAATTCCACCGGGAAGGTGCCCAAACGGGCTCGGCCGGACGGGGCAGCCCGTCAGGCCGGCCTGACATGAAGTTTCCTCTAATAATAAATAGGCTAAAGGGTGAAATTAGCCCCTGTACCTGTTCGGAATGCTAAATTCGCACCCTGAACTCAAAAAAACTCCAATTCACCCCCTAAGGCCTAAACTCAACAAAATAGTTCAAATCCCACTTTTTGCAGGTGAATTTCCGGTCATCGCCACGTCAGCCGGTTATATGCCAACCGTGCATCCTACGTGGAAATCTAAGGGGTCAAATAGACCCCTGAGGGCCTGAACCCGACAAAGTTGTTCAATTTACCCCCTATATTGTTAAAAAGTGTCCAAATTGCCATTAAAAAATAAAAAATTAAAAATAGAAAATAAAAATAAAAATAAAAATAATATACAAGTTCATAATATAAAATATATAAGTCTATTTATAATATGACAATAAAATTTTTATATTTTAGGTAAATTATATATATATATAGGAAAAATAGTACGCAAAATACAAAATTTAATATTAATTTGTAAAAAAATGTATGGTTGATTTTTTTAAAAGGATTTAAAATATCAAAAATATTTTTAATGAATTTGTTTTGTTATGTTTTATGTGAATTTACCGCAAAAAATAAGGATATATTTATATTAACACTAAATTCATATAAAATAAACTTAAAGAAATTCATTAAAACTATTTTCATATTTTTAATATGTTTTAGATTTATATGTAAAATTGCACACACACATGCATATATGTATATATACTTCGTATTATTCTACTCTAAAATTATATACTACGTACTATACGTCATACTAATTATATGCAACATAAAAAATTTATACTATAAAAAATTATAATATGTAAATAGCTACGGACTACTACATTTTTATATTATGTATTTAAAAATAAGTACCTTCATTATGTTTATATATATTTATTTCAAAATATAAAACTCAAAAATAAAAAAATAAAGTGAAAATGAAGAAAAATTTAACAACTTAGCATTGGAACAATTGAAAAAGTCTTAAAATATGAATCTTGTAGTTCATTTTTTAAATTCTTAGAAAATCTAAAAATAATTATTATATAAGTTTGTTGTTTTTTGTTGTCTATTTTTTTTTGTTTCGTTTTGTTGATCACTGTGATATTCTTTATTGTTTGTTTATGTTTCTTATGATTGATTTATATTCATAGATTCAAATTAATTAATTTACGTGATTGAACACATATTTATATATGATTTTTTACTATAAAAAAGTAGCAAACATAAACATTGATCTAAATAAACAACAAAAAAACTCAAAAGCATTTATAAATAACAATAAACAACATGATACAACAATAAACAACATAATGCAACAATAAGCGACATGATGCAACAATAAGCAACATGTATAATGCAACAAAAACAACAAGAATAACATATAAAAGCATCACAAGAAATGCATAACTAAATCTATTATTTAAATTTTTACATTTATCTAATACTATCATATACGATAGTTATAGTAGTCAATGGCGTTAATGGCGAGCGCCAATTCTCGCCTTTGGCGATTCTGGATCTCCTCGCCAGGAAATATGGCTATAGCGCTGGGGTTACAGTAGGCGACGCTAAAGTAGCGCCATCGCCATCACCGTTTAACGCCAAAAATGGCGTTTACTTAAAAAAAAATACGGCCCAGAGTATTTATGGACTCTGCGAAACTCCCAGCCCTACCAGTAACGAAGAGAAGTTGCACGATTTAGACATTTAATATGCAATTTTTATCGAACGAAGAGAAGTTGCACGATTTAGACATTTAATATGCAATTTTTATCGAGAAGGTTAGATGAATAAAACCTATAAAAAGTTTCTCATAACACCTAGAGGTAGGTATAATCGAAACATAAACATGTCAAATTATGCAAAGAAAAATAAATAGACAAACGCCCCAGAAACGAAAAATAATACTGAATATCCATTTTCATGAGCAAATAGTACTATATTAAGGTTACATCCATGAATAAAAAAATTGTTATGTACCTTTTATATACAATTGAGCTTATTTATCTAGCTCTTAAACACCACTTTTTGTGTCATGATATGATTGTTATATATGTAATTAATGAAAATTGTAATTAATAAAACTTTCCAGGAGCTAAAACTCTAGGCCAAAATATATCAAGATTATATTAATATATACAATAAAGTAAAAATAAATTTTACTTTCATAAATGAGATTAAAAAATAGTGATTAAAAATGTGAACATAAATTTGAGATAGCATTAAGACAAACTTTTATTTAACAAATTTTAACACATGCAGTCTTGCTATTTTAATGTTTCCCACTTTCATTTTATGATGTTTTACTTTTTTCATTTAGGAATGATTTGGAAGTTATTATAAATTTGTAAAATAATTTCATTGAAATTATTAGGGGGTGCTAAGAAGATTTTTATTCTCTTGTGTTCCACGATCATTTCTATTTATAATTAGTACTTGTGGTTATTATTATATTGAAATAAATCATATTTAAATGATTATTTTTTTCCTAGCCATATGATTATGTCATTCTACTATTTCACCTTCTACATCATTAGAGTACTAATTATTTTCTCTCACTCTACTTAATTACTACAACTTTCCATCTCGTTAAGTATTTTTTGGTTCTCTTTCCACTTTGCTTTCAAATTTCACACCCTTATTTAAAAGGGTTGTGTCAACTTGAAGGTTCGCCATTGCACACAAAAATGAATATCTCGAGGTGATTGTGATCAACTCTTAATTGGTGTTGTGGACTTTGAATTTTGTTCCGTATAAGATTTTTAGATATCTGATTTTCATATCAACAATACGTAAAGGAAAGAATTACTTTAGAATTTATATACATTCGTTCCGGTTATAATATCATTATTTTACCATACATCAATTATATTTGCAAGAGACACTAAGATCTATTAGGATTCAATATTTTTCAATAATTCTACTACGTGCCTACGTTGTCTTTTGAAAAAGTAGATACCTATAAAGCAAAAAATTACATATAAAAATCATTCAACAATTCTACAGATGTACCCTCCTAGGCTTCATTTGTTGGAAATATTCTATAATAGAATCATCACTAATAGTACCAAAAACATCTCTCTCAACACATGTAACTAAGCAATCATTCAACCATTGATCGCAAATCTTGTTTCGCAATCTGGGCGACAGGGCGAGTCCGAGAGTGAGCGTGCGGCGTGGAGTGGTGGGCGCAGCTGGTGGTCGCCTAGTCTTTGACGGCACCACACGGCGGCGTGGAGTGGGGACTGGAGGGCTGGAGCGGAACGTCGAACTCGTGCAGATGCGTAGCCGCGTGGGTCTAAAGTCTGAGGGAATCGATCGAGTGCTCTGCCTCTGCGTAACTGCGTTTAAGGATTGGCAACAACTAAAAAAACAAAATGACGTAGTTTTGGTCTATTTAATTAAAATAGTTTTGGAAACGAAAAAGGAGCCCAGGGAGATTCAAACGTGGTACCTCCAGCAACTTGGAAACCTTTAATCCTGCGCATGCTCCCATTCCCCTACTCCATTCTTTTGGTACTAAAGCCGTTTTTTGTGTAAATATACATTGAATAATTAATTTTATATAATATATATATATATATATATAATATAGGTAATTTTTTCGAGGTGCACGTGGTCCTGGGACCCCGTGGGACCCTTAGTGGGTCCGTCTCTGGCTATTACATATATTCTCGTAAAAGGGGAGTGATTGAGAGAGATCTATTTGGATTTTGATGATGTAAGTTCAAGATATTTCTCTTTTTTTGGGTTTTTGGCTTGGCGTGGCCTTTTTAATCTAAAAACTTATAAGCACCAATGATGGTTAGGGCATTTTAGGAATGATAAAAGTGTTGGTGTAACACTAAAGCAATTTACACTTGTACAATTTGTTTTAGTCATTGTACCATTCATCATTAAATTTAGGGAAAATGGAAACTAATAATCCAACCTTTTAGCGGTCTTCTTTTAATAGTCCCACCTTTTCGTTATTCATGAATAATCCAACCTTTGCACCTCATCTTCATTCACTGGTCCCCAACCGGTTGATCACCTGTTATTCCAAGTTATTTTCTTATCTTTGCAAAATATTATCTTTGTGAAAGGTGAAATTTATGGTATAATAGTTTGCAGAGATAAGAAAATAACTCGGAATAGCAGGTCATCAACCGGTCGGGGACCAATGAATGAAGATGAGGTGCAAAGGTTGGATTATTCATGAATAACGAAAAAGTCAGACTATTAAAAGAAGACCGCTAAAAGGTTGGATTATTAATTTCCATTTTCCCTTAAATTTAAATCTTCCCCTTAACTCCGTTAACTCCAACGTTTCCGACACAAACTTTTGAGTTTCCATTTAATTATTCTATGCACTTAGATTGATTTGATTTCCATTTAATGTTCTAATTGTTTTTTCATTTTTTATTATGTATGTTACCTTATGCAAGAATTTAAAAAAACATTATTCTATTCTAATTATTTTAATTTGTCATTTCTAATTTAATTATTCATCTTATTTTTAGTGCTTATTTTTATTTTTATGTATATTTAAAAACTTTACCATTTCAAAAGTAGGTAAATTAAGAATAGTGATAGAGAATGTAAATTATTGAGAGTATGATGGGAAAATAGTGGAATAATGTGATAGAATGAAGGACAAATCCAAAAAAGTAGTTGTAATAGTGTTTTATTTTCAAAATTATTGAGGGTATGATGAGAAGATTTAGAAATTGGAATTTTTTTTCGTTAAGAACGAAAAGGAAAGTGATAATTTTTTTTTTGCCCGAAGCGGGGGGCGGGTACCCCCATGGTCCCTAGCTCATCCACTGTCGATATCGTACTTCAGATGTTTAGTGCTATTGGATTCAAACATCAAAATGGCGTACATGTTAACGTTCTAGCTAGGCCCTATAAACCTAATCATCATGCCCACCCTTTCTTAGATTGTTTATTACCACATTATTGATATTACATTCTTATAGGGCGTTTCGGAACGATCCTTGTCAGGCTTATGGGAAAAGAGATGCTCACGCCCCTTTTTAATCATCTGTTATGTGGGAAAATATGCATAAAACTAATCTTGTGTGCAATTTCATATAACTTAATTAAATATATTAATCATTAACATTCACATTATGTTAATCTTGTTAAAATAACATTAGGCATTTTTCCCTCGCGCATCGCGCGTTATAGAACTAGTAATAAGATAAAATCGAAACCAAGCAACCGCCCGTATAAGTCCCCAACATTTTATAAGAAACCTGTCTAGGTTTTAATTCTTTCAACTTTTTGGATGACATTATAAAGGTTTTAATTAATTGCTCAGGTACTTTTAATGAGTACATTTTCTATAAATATGAGTTACACTATAAATCCGAATTGCATGAAATCATAATATTATGAATGTGAATTTTGTTACAAATGTAGTTAGTAGCATGCATTTCACTATATAAGTATTATTACTATATTGTTAATTAAATTTTAAACATACACATCCAAATGCAAAAATGAAAGCATCAGAGATATACCCCCTCTAAATCTCTATGATTGTCAACCGAGTGTAATAATGAATAGCAACTCTTATCAAACATGACTTTGATAGACGAGCCCAAGTGTGAGGGGTGTGTGTTGGGCCTTTTAATACATTGGACTATATGGCATTGTGTTTTGTATCTGCTCCATTAGCTCCGTCTATAAAATAGACAATTAGTGTTTGATGAAATTAAAGGGACTACTACCCAAGCTAAGTTAACAACATTTCTAGGGAGTATAGTACTACCCAATTGCGAAGCCAAACAAACAATGTTTTGCAAGTGTAACATGTTATATGGGACGGACTACAGAGTGAGAAGTAATCTCTCTTATCCATTCCAATTGCACCACAAAATAAATAGGCCACTGATTTTGGCTGCGTTTGTTTTTCGGCGGATTCTTGCCTACCCGCTGCAAATTGCAGCGGTTTGCAGTTCAAAACAATCAGCGGATTGCTCAAACCGCTGCTATCCAAACGGGGCCTTTGCCAAGGCAAAATTACTTCTGCCACTAATACTCCACTTCCCCCTCCCAATATAATATTCTCTTTACATCTCTTTTATTTTATTTTCTCTAATAAGCCTATAGTCTACAACAATTAAACCCAACAAGTCATATATAGTACATTCCCACCCAAATAATTTTTCTTTCGAAGCTCATGGTTGTGGCTTATTGGAGGGAAAAGCTCAAATACTGATGCATATCTTACAAAGTTACACACCAAGTTCCGCAAATTAAGGAGATTTACTTGCCCAATATTTGAGTATTATTAATTGCCTAATATTTGAGTATTATTACTCGCCAAATATAATTTATGGGCAGTTGGGATAGCGTGCAATTAGTCTACTATATTTGGGCAGTTAGGACTAAAAATGTTTGAAAATTCCAAAATAGAACTGTCATGTTTTTATTCCCGAAATAGGACTAATTACTGCCATATTTTGGCAGTATCAGACTTCAAACATGACAATATTTTCCAAACTTGACAATAATTGCTCCTATTTTGGGGATAAAAAATATGACAGTTCTATTTTGGAATTTTCAAACTGTTTTAGTCCTATTTCGAGAATTTTGCCTATATTCAAATGATACAATTAAGCAATGAATATCGGAGACTGAAATAATATCATTATTCGTATGTTGCTCAAACAACTGTTTGATGCAATATATACAAATTGTTTACAAAGGCTACTTCCTACGCTAGTAAGCTACCAGGAGACCTTTTGACTCCTATACGTAAGCTAAACAATAAATGCACCGTTACAAAGTGATAAATACAAGAATAATGAAAAAATACAATTATTTACAATCATGCATGCGGACGTACGCAAATAATGTTACGTAAATAATATTAACACCCCTCAAGATGGAGCATGGAGATCTTGAATGCCCATCTTGGCAAGAAGATAATGAAATTGAGACACACCCAAAGCCTTAGTGAAAATATCTGCCAATTGGTCTGAGGTAGATGTGTAAGATGGAACAATAGCACCGGATCTCACATGGTCACGAATAAAATGACAATCGAGCTCGATGTGTTTGGTACGCTCATGGAACACAGGATTTGAAGCAATATGTAGAGCTGCTTTGTTATCACAAAAGAGCTTGAGTGGCGGGAGTGCAATGCGTAGAGATGAAAAAAGGCTCCTTAACCATAGAAGTTCACAAGTAAGAGTGGCCATGGAGCGATATTCTGCTTCAGCGGAAGAACGGGAAACAGTAGCTTGCTTCTTTGTCCGCCAAGAAATAGGAGACCCCCCAAGTGTCACAAAATATCCTGTAACAGAGCGCCGTGTATTTTGACAACTAGCCCAATCGGAATCACAATAACCAAGAATAATTAGAGGCGAATGGCGCCTGAATACAATCCCCTGTCCCGGGTGACCCTTGAGATAACGAAGTACTCGGATGATGGCATCCCAATGCGCTTGCCGTGGTGCTTGCATAAATTGGGAAAGTATATGGACACAATAATTTATGTCCGGGCGTGTGAGCGTGAGATAGATGAGTTTGCCAACCAACCGCCGATACCGTTCAGGGTCCGAAAACAACGGACTTCCGTCGGCTTGGAGTCCATGATTTTGAGACATAGGAGATTCAGCAGGTTTGGCTCCTGTCAGACCTGTCTCAGCCAAAATATCCAAAACATATTTTCTTTGACATAAGAATATACCATGCGGACTCCGTGCGACTTCTAGACCAAGAAAATATTTCATAAAGCCCAAGTCTTTGATAGGAAATTTGCGAGCCAAATAAGATTTAAAAATAGAAATCATTTCAGGACTAGAACCAGTAATTAGTAGGTCATCAACATACACAAGAATGCATAAAATATGGCCACCACGGTGAAGCGTAAACAAGGAATAATCAGCATGAGATTGAGAGAACCCGTAAGCAATAAGTGCATTAGTTAATTTGGAAAACCAACAACGTGGAGCCTGGCGAAGACCATAAAGAGACCGAAGTAATCTGCAAACCTGCCCAGGTTTAGCAGAGGAATAACCTGGGGGTAAGTGCATGTACACCTCCTCCTGAAGATCACCATGTAGGAAAGCATTGTCCACATCCATTTGATGTGTCTCCCATCCGCGTGAGGCAGCTAAGGCCAAAATAGTACGGACCGTGACCATTTTGGCTACCGGAGCAAACGTTTCGTCATAGTCAATTCCTTGAACCTGTCGATTACCGCAGACTACTAGCCTTGCTTTATAGCGATCAATACTGCCATCACTTCTGTATTTAATTTTATAAACCCATTTACAATAAATAGGTTTCTTACCAGGAGGAAGAACCTGCAATTTCCAAGCTCCTGTTCGCTCCAATGCATCAATCTCGCGTTGCATGGCAGCACGCCAATTAGAATCACCAACGGCCTCACGAAAAGTGTTAGGTTCCGTAGTGGCTGAAATGGCTGCAATAAAGGCACGATGGTGGACCGAAAAACGATTATAATTTACATAATGAGATAGGGGATACGGATTACCTGGTTTAACCGGTGGATGCAAGTGAGCAACGGGCGGAGTATCTATTTTCATAGTATTAAGTTGTACTGCATAGTCCTTGTGCCATACTGGTTGTCGTTTGGGACGTGTGCCTCTACGTACAAGAGAATTGGATGGAGGTGTGGATGTTGACGTGTCAGAACCTCCATTCTCCTGGGAAGATGACAATGTTGTATCAGCATCCGTGGCACTATCTGAAGCCTGAGTATTCTGCATGCCCTCATGCATGCGTGCACCTGTTGACGTCCCAGAAGTGTCCAATTGAGAAACGTCTTGCTCAAGGGAGTCATACTTGTCGTCTCCAGTAAGATGGTATGGGTGAGTTGATTCCTTATTCATGGAAGTCACATCATAAATTCCATTTTCCTCAATTTCAGTGGCATAGGGAAAATCCGTTTCAATAAATGTGACATCCCGTGAAACCAAGAAACGTTTATTTTCAAGATCATATAACCTCCAGCCCTTTTGAGAATAGGGATACCCCAAAAAAAAACACATTTTATACCTCGTGGAGCAAATTTGTCCCCGTTGGTGTTGTGTGTGCGTGCATAACATAGACAACCAAATACACGAAGATGATCGTATTTGGGTGTCTTGTTATACAATAATTCATAAGGGCTCTTATAATCCAATACAGCAGAAGGCAATCGATTTATAAGATAGCATGCAGTTAATACACATTCGCCCCAAAAATTAATTGGCAAGTGAGCATGAAAATGAAGAGTCCTTGCAATATTTAAAATATGCCGGTGTTTGCGCTCAACTCGTCCATTTTGCTGTGGAGTGTAAACACAAGTTGTTTGAAAAAGAATTCCATGATCCAAAAAATAATTTTTCAAACACAAAAATTCTGTCCCGTTATCACTCCTAACGATTTTCACCCTTTTGTTAAATTGACTTTCCACTAATGCAACAAACTGTTTAAGTATTCGGGAGACCTCACTTTTTTCTATCATCAAAAAGACCCATACAGCACGCGAATAATCATCAACTATAGTCAAAAAATATCTAGCACCACAAGTCGCTGGAGAACGATATGGACCCCACACATCACAATGAATCAAATCAAATATTGCAAAAGCTCGTGAATCACTAGCATGAAATATATCACGTGTCTTTTTTCCACGCAAACATGCGTCACAGCTTTTATTCAAACCAGTATCCAACTCAGAATTAATATTGAAAATATTAATGGAACGCAAAACTTTGACTGAAGGGTGTCCTAACCGGGAGTGCCACAAATCGCCTTTGTTCTTCTCCATTATTGAGCAGGCACGAATAGAATCCAAACTACGAAAATAGTATACTCCTCCACGTTTTTCACCCGCTCCAATCGGCATCTTTGAAGGTAGATCCTGTATCACACAAATTTCATTAGTAAAAAATATACCACATTTCAGGTCATCAATTAATTGTGCCAATGAGATTAAATTGCATGTTAATCTAGGAACCAATAACACGTTTTTAAGAGTAATCCCCTGGCTCAATTGCACCTCCCCTTTGCTCGTAGCATATGTAACATCTCCATTCGGTAAATAAACAGGCAGCGGCGTAAGCTTCTGTGTTTTCATTAACAGGCTTTCATCCCCGGTCATATGAAAAGATGCGTCGGAGTCTATTAGCCAAGCAGCGTTAATGGTGTTCATACCTGAGATTTTATCGTGTGGAGATTATGCCTTACACTGTTCCATTAGTCGGATAAAGTTCTTCCATTGGTCATCACTGAGATTGGGCACTCGTGAAACATCTCCTGGAACCGTCGTCATATCATAATTCCTTTTTTTCGTTTCAAATGCCTGCATGGCATTCTTCGTGATTCGGTCGGAGTTTGTGTTGTGGGTATTGTTCACCATGTTTGGTGAAGTCGGTCGGAGTTCAAGTACGGATCGTTAGCCGCTCTGATACCAAATTAAGCAATGAATATCGGAGACTAAAATAATATCATTATTCGTATGTTGCTCAAACAACTGTTTGATGCAATATATACAAATTGTTTACAAAGGCTACTTCCTACGCTAGTAAGCTACCAGGAGACCTTTTGACTCCTATACGTAAGCTAAACAATAAATGCACCGTTACAAAGTGATAAATACAAGAATAATGAAAAAATACAATTATTTACAATCATGCATGCGGACGTACGCAAATAATGTTACGTAAATAATATTAACAGATACATTTGGAATGGATAGGAGGGAGTAGCTAGCTAGTGTTCATGCTTTTTTTTTCAACTATTTGGGCATTTCCAACAACAAATACTACGTACATCATAATTTTCAACATTTATTTATACTAATAGAAGAATCCCAAATATTCTTCAAGTACAACAATTCTACTCCGTTAATAACTCTACATTATTACATTATTGATACTCAAGTGCTATCGTTGTGAGGCCGGTTAATCAAATTTATAACCTCTCGAGTCTCGAAAGATCCCAAGAATTGTACGTAGTATGTTTTTATGACCACTAGCCCAAGACAAGACTTGTCATCTCACCTCTCAAGAAAGAGCGATCGGCAGATATGAGCGTCTCGCACAAAACTAAGATAGTGAATTACGATCGTTACTTGAATATTCTGAAGACTTTGTTTAATCCCAAGGAGAAACACAAGAAGAATAGTGTGGATCTTAGAACTACCTGACGGGATTGGTAAGGATTGATTGTAATTTTGTTCCAAATAGCTCGTAACAGAATGACGTTTGACACAAATTTGACGTATCCGTGCTGAATCTTTATAAATCTTAGTGTCCTTGTTAGAGATATATACTTCGTATATGTCAATCTTATTAATTTTTGTAGTAATGTTTGTACAAATATAGTTGCAAACTGAAGCTTGATGTGCCAATAGCTTTGGAAACCAACTCGCTTCCAATTTAGGTGGTACAACAAGTAGCCTAACATCCAAGGGTATTTGTAAATAATATGAGCTGTAAGAACCATTTTAATTTACTACGTAGTAAATAATTTGTATTCTATTTCTGTGTATGATAATTACATTACGGAGTATTATTTCTCTAATTTGTTTCTAAAAGATTTGTTATCCACTTATCTAAGTAGTTATCCATAAAAACTTGGTTGGCGGCACTATTTTTAATATTTTGCAAAAAATGAGGCTACTGTACAAATTTATTCTAGGTACGCCAAAGTAGCTAAAAAAACGACTAATGGTGAAGGTGGCTAGGGATTAGTGAAACGATCGAGGGAGAAAATGTTCAAGGAAATAAAAAAGAGAGAATTCCGAGTTTAGGAGTAAAACATATTCATTGTGCCAAAGTAGGACTCCTATTCTATCTGAAGTTTGCCACACGGAAGTTAATAGGAAGGGACAAGAATGCCCTTAATGAATTACAATTTATTTAGTAAACATATAAAATAGAGTAATATACTAAATGAATTCCAATTTAATAATGAGTTCGCAACAACGACATATTTTCCCCATGCCCACTCCAGCCATGTTGCCGCCAGCACAATCCAAGGGACTAGACATGCACCAGTCACTGCCGGCAGCCTCCCCTTGCCGCCACTGGACACCGCCAGATGCTGCCAGCCGTCGCCGCAATCTCCACCGCTATCTTCGCTTCCGCCGGCGTCACAACTGTCAAGTACCTCCACCGCTAGTCGCCGGCCACCGTTGGTCAATCACACTGCCTCATACCTCTTATGGCACCACCACCATCTCTCGCTTCACGATGACAACTCAGATCTGAAAAAACTAAATTAAAATATCATTTCACCATTTCAAAATCATTTTTGATAAAAATTATACCATAATTTACAGGGAAAATACTATTGTCATCACTACATAGTTACTGCCATATAAATGGCAATATGTGAAAAAATTACATTTTTATATATGAAAAAGGTGGCATTATTTGGCAGTAATATCTTCATTTTAATGTGATAAAGTTAAAAGCAATTATAGGGTATTGGAATTCAAATCATAAAATTAATTTGAAGAGTTAAAAAAATTGATCTACATGAAAGTAAAAAATTACGCAGTATTAACTTAATGTAAAAAGATAAAATAAAAGGTTAAAAAAATAAAAAGCTGAAAGCAAAATGACGGCAAATTCATATAACAATCTCGAATTCAATGAAACAAAATGGAAAATATAAGAACAGATAAAAACGGAGGAGGATTTATAGTCATTTTGACATTGTTATGACATTGTAATATTGTATTGTATTGGGGAGTGTCATATATTGCCATCTAACATGGAGTTAATTAGTGCCATATAAATGGCATACAAATGACACTAATTGTCAAAAAATGAAATTATACCTTTGTGATGGCATTAATTACCAAAAACACAACATTTTATTGCCATCTTAAAATGGAATTATAAGAAAAACAAACTGTGCCATTTTTAAAAAAAGATAAATCGAAATGATTAAAAAATAAGATCTGTTTATGTAAGTGATGTTGGAGCCTCACATATTTCAATCCAAAGATTACAGATCTACAAATTATATTGAATCTCAAAATTAAACATAAATATTAGTCAAGATCTTTTAGATACAAATTCATTCATCTGAAAATGTAAAATAAAGTAATCAATATTAATAAATACTCCATTTTGTTTAAGATAAAACTAAATAAATTAAAATTTTCAAATAAAGGACTTTCATGTTTTAAAATTATAAAATCCAGATCAAAATAGCAATTCGTAAATAAAATAATTAATGGAAAATAAAAAAAAATCAAAATGAAAAGAAAAAAAATTGGAAGAAGAAGGAGAAGAGGAAGAAGAAAAAGAGAAGAAGATGCTGAAGAAATTAAAGAGGACATACCATTAATTTTTACATCTGATTCCACTACTCAAATTCGCCGGACATAGGTTTCATATCGCTGACCTCTCAAATTCATTTGGAGTGTGCGAAATTTTAAAATCTCTCAAGTGGATATGAGATCAATTGCAAAAGGAGATAGATACGGAGTATTAAATGAGAGATTGGAAAAGAAAGAAGAAAACTGAGAGAAGGAAGAAGAATGGGATGAAGATGATCGAGACATGTGATGGAGTGGAGAGATAAGGATGGGAAAAGAAAAAGAGAGTGGGGAAGAGACCGAGACTTGATCGATCCGGACAGTAGTGAGCATAAAACGATTGACAGCTGTTGAAGGAAAGACAAGAGAGGGTAAATCTGGAATAAATCAAATTCGCGAACGGATGGTCCATTAAAAGCTCCTACTTAGAGAATATATCAATGGTAACTCCTACGTTGAAACTTTTTTAATGTTTTACTCCTATCTAAGATAATTTCTTAATAAAAAAAGAAAAATTAGATGACAATAGCAATGAGGCGGTGATGGTGTGGCAATTCGATGAGCTTGATTGGCATGGAAGTTAGGCATAATGAGGTAGATTAAGAGCCCGTTTGGTAGCACAAAAATCGGTTGATTTGGCTGATTGTGCTAAAATTTAGGAAGTTCCGACTAAAGTGGCTGCATTGACTGATTTTGTTGATTTACGAAAACAATATTTTTAAAATATATTTGATTAATGAAATAAAGAAAAAATTATCTATAAAAATAGCTAAAGTGGTCATCTACAGTAACTTCAATCAATACAGTCAGAAAAGTAATTTCAATCTTACTTTTTCTGCTTATTACACAATTCAGCGCGTGAAATCAAAAGTTATGTGTTTGATGAAAAAATTGGCTAATAAACCTGATAAGCTAAAAAACAATGTGGTCAAATGACCTCTGAGTGTGTCAAATTGGGGGATCAAGGTGTCCAAGTGAAAGCTCTAACTATCTCTCAAGTGCAAAGATTTTTGTGCCCTTCTCAGTTCTATGAAATAATGGGAAAGTGGGCACTCCAATAGGAGCCCTAACAGATATATATATAATAGAAGAGTTGTCAAAATACTAAGTATTCCTAAATAGATATTAGGGAGATTCTTGAATATATATTAGGAAGATTCCTAAATATATTAGACTATTACACCCCTCAAACTGTGCGGAAGATACAACGCGCAGGTTGTCTATTAAAAATGAAATTGCAAACTAAAAAAAAACTTTTAGTAAATATATCCAAAGAATCAATGTCTGCAGCAGCAAGCGGCGAACTCAATGGCGCGCTGGAAGCAAGCACCGTGGTCAGCGACGCAAAGAAGGTGGGTTGTGCGGACATAGGCAACAGCAGGCGGCGAACTCAACGGCACACTGGAAGCAAGCACCGTGGTCAGCGACGCGGAGAAGATGATTCGCGCCATATCAGCTGCGCTCATCCTCAAAGGATCGCAAACTGTCGTAGATGTGACGGCAGTGGACCCCGAGGCGGCGGCTGTACTAGGGTTCATGGGAACCGGAAAAAAATAGAAAATAATAATAATTGTATCTAAAAACCTAAGCTCTTGATACCATGTGAAATAATGGGAAAGGGGGCACTCCAATAGGAGCCCTAACAGATAGATAATAGAAGAGTTGTCAAAATACAAAATATTCCCAAATAGATATTAGGCAAATTCCTGAATATATATTAGGAAAATTCCTAATTATATTAGGCTATTAAGTTCTCACCATCCTAATCACGTTATGAAAGTTCCCACCTTGAATAACTAGGTTGAATAAAGTGTAGTTTGGACTAAACTAGTTTGGAATTTTGGATTGTCCCAAAACAAGTATCATATTTCCAACCATAAGTACCTTTTTCGTACTTTTCTTAATAAAGAATATTGAAATAATTGCATTTCTCCCCACATAAATAATTAATTTAAAGTCTAGTTTATTTCCATTCAAGGAAAAACTTTTAAATTTGGGAAAATTAGTTTAGACAAATTTGCGAAACTGGTACAAAATATACACTGAATTTGAAGAATGATAATTCGTTTCTGGTGACCATAAATTGTTTAAAATGCTCATAATAATTGGGAAAGTGAGATAACAAATACGGAGCATTGACTAATAAGAGAAGAATACTTCTTTCCTCTCGGTTTCCACAATTCCTGAAACCCCTTTTTTAAAAAATACACTCTGCTCTGTCTCACTTTCTTGTAGCTAGACTACCCATTTTCCTCAAAAAAGAAAAGCCCAATCCTCCCATTTCCCACCTTTTTTACTTCTTCTAAAGTAAATACATTAGTTTGGTAGAATTTGGTGGTGTTCTGTTTCTTTATAAAAACTATAGCTTTGGACACGGTTGAACCGATGGGGAAATCCAGGAATGTATTATTGCCTCTGCTTCTTCTTACTCTTCATATCTCAGTATTGTCTGCAACTCCTGGCCATGGAGAAGCAGGTCACTTCCTTTCTTTCATCTATAATTGACTTTATTTCTGGGTTTTTTTCCTTTTCATCCATTTGTTAAAACTTGCCAAAGGGAATAGAGAGAGAGAGAGTGAGAAAGAGAGAACAGAAGATTGCCCTTTTTCTTGACTGCTGTTTTAGGATTTCATGTGTATTTTGTTTGTATGTAGTCCTGAATTGTGTGAGTATAAAGATAGCTAAGATCCTGAGAATGTATTGAATGTTTTGCAAAGGTGTGTGAAAAGGAGTAAGATTCTTCTTTGAAACCCTAGAGCTAGGAATGCTTGAATTAGTTTTGTGGTATGGAATGTGGATCAATTAAATTCTTCAATTTGTATCATTATTTATTCATTTACCTTTGGAAATTGGAATAGTTTTACAATTCTAGGCATCAGAGTTTGGGATTATTCTACAAACTAGAGAAATATGGAATCTTTATTCATCTCTATTCTCTTCCCAGAGGCCGGAGTATGTTTAAAAACACCTAATTGCCGTCATTATTGTTAATAAGGAATTTGAACTCATCAATCTTGGTCATTCACTTGCAGAAAATTTCTATTTTGTTTGTAAACATTTGGAGTGAGGTTCACAACTTCACAAACTAGAGTAAAACTTGTTCTAAATAGCACCACCAAAACACGCCAGAACTTAAAAGGACTTGAATTCTAACAATAACCTCTCACCTAACATAAAATGAGTTTATGTTCTAAATTTGTTACGTAATATCAACTTGTTTGTTTTGATGTTTCATATATTTCTCATCATCCCCTCAAACAAAATTCTAGTTCCACCGCTGAAAGTGTAAATAGTACGGAGTATTATTAATTACTTCACAAAAAATAGGGAAAGACAAAATTGATTAGAATGTGTAGTTCAGTACCATGAAGCTAATGTTCCATTACATATTTAGCTACCTTGTTTATTGTTGTCTCCTCTAAGGTAGTGGCTAATGTTCTGAATGTACCCAAAAAGTGGCTCCAAATATTGCATATATTAAGAACTTCTGAGTATATGTTGAAATGGTTCAATAAGTTTGTTTGGCTGAGGAAAATTACTCCATTTCATGTATGAATTTTAAGAGAATCTTTTTAATGGGAATGTCTTCAGTTTTGTTTGTAAAGATTATGTGGTGTTTGAATCTGATTCTTGAAAGTGCTTCTGCTCTTTTAGGGAGCAGAAACGGAAGTTGGAGTGTTTGAGTGAAAGTGTAGAAGAGTTTTTGAAACTGTTTCTACTTCTGCTTCTTCAAAAGAGAAGCAGGATCAGTTCCAAACGCTCGTATGTCTTTCTGGTTGAGTCATCATTCAATGTGCTATTAATAGCTTCAGGGGATTATAACACTACCCTTTTTCCTATTTTTGTGGTATAATAAATTACTCCGTAATAACTATAAATATTTTCCTTTATTGGGCAGAGGCTTTCATTGGTGTAAATATCGGCAAAGACATCACCAATATGCCCAGTCCAACTCAAGTGGTGGGCCTCCTAAAAAAGCAGCAAATTCGCCACGTCAGACTCTTCGATGCTGACCAAGCAATGCTCCGTGCGCTGGCCAACACCGGAATAAGCGTCATCGTCACCGTCCCCAATCAACTGCTCATCGGCATCGGCGCATCCAACCAGACCGCCGCCCAATGGGTTTCGCACAACATCCTCACCCTCGTCCCCGCCACCAACATCACCGCCATCGCCGTCGGGTCCGACGTCCTCACCACCCTCCCGAACGCCGCCAGCATCCTGGTCTCCGCCATGACTTTCATCCACTCCGCCCTCGTCGGCGCCAATCTCGACTCCCAGATCAAAATCTCCACTCCCCTCTCGTCCGACGTCATCCTCGACTCCTTCCCGCCATCAAAGGCTCGGTTCAACGGCACGTGGCTCGGAGTGATGGACCCCCTCCTCCGGTTCCTCAACTCCACCGGCTCGTATCTCATGCTCAACGTCTACCCGTACTACTCCTTTATGCGGTCCAACAATTCGATCCCGCTGGATTACGCGCTTTTCCGCCCCCTTCCTCAGAACAAGGAGGCGATTGACTCCAACACACTCCTGCATTACACGAATGTGTTCGATGCGATGATCGACGCGGCGTATTTCGCCGTGGAGGCGCGGAATTTCAGCGATATACCGGTTGTCGTGACAGAATCGGGCTGGCCGTCGAAAGGGGACCAGACCGAGCCGGATGCTACGCTTGATAACGCGAACACGTACAACAGCAACCTGATCAGTCACATTCTCAACATCAGTGGCACCCCAAAGCACCCCAGGGTTGGAGTCAGTACATACATCTATGAGCTATACAATGAAGATAGAAGCCCTGGGGCGACTTCTGAGCAGCATTGGGGGCTGTTTGACCGGTTCGGGGTGCCAGTTTATACCCTGCACTTGACAGGGGGGAATTGGGAGTTGTTCACGAATGACACCACGAATCGGACTTTCTGTATTGCTAAACCATCGGCTGAAAAGGGGTTGATTCAAGCAGGGCTGGATTGGGCATGTGGCCCGGGGAATGTGGATTGCTCCGTTTTGGATCAAGGACAGCCGTGCTATGAACCGAACACTGTGCGTGCACATGCTTCGTATGCTTTCAATGCATATTATTATAGCCAAGGCTTGAACAATAGCGCCTGTGACTTCAAAGAGGCAGCCATTATCACCACTGTTGACCCAAGTAAGTAGTACCATCATTTCATTTCTGTTAATCTATGCTTCTGCTTCATTTGAAGGATCAGAGGGAATTTATGTATTTCTTATAACTTTACTAGACATGCTTCTGGTTCTAGATACTAGAATGCTGATAGTTTTGTCCTATGCAGGTAATGGCACTTGTATATATCCTGGAAGGTACAGGCTTATTTTCACTTCGTTGCTTTTTAAACATTTCTATATCAGAGTCCATAACTTGAGAAATAGAAAAATGGGTTACCTTCAACTGTGGGAGAGTCAAATAAACCAACAAACCACAACTAAACCAAAGACTTTGTTAGCATATATAGAATTAGAGACTTGAATTTAAATCCTAAAAGGTTAACCCAATAACTTGATACCAGATTTGACTCATAATCGTATACTATGTAAATACTTGAACAGCCATACTAATAATTTTTTCCCTCTTGGTTTGTACACATAGTGTTTGGAGAAATGGAAGTTCTCACGTTCCATCAACAAACTCTACAGGCTCTAGCTCTAGTTGTGGATTACAATACTTACGAGATGACTATTCTCTCATTAGCTCTCTAATCGTCTGCTTCACAATCTCGTCCATTGTTCTGTTGTAAAAAGGATAAGCATAGTTTACTTTGTTCTGGTATTTTTTCTGGTGTTGATAAAATTCTATTCATTTGAATTTCCTTCCCTAGCCCATGACATCCCATCGTTCTCATCGGTTAGGTAACATAGTAGCAATGCAATTCAGAGCTCAGCTTGCAAGTAGTTCTGAGGTTGCTTCATTGAGTTGTTCAATCAAGAATGGTAGATTCGTGATTATTTGTAATTATTATTTATATATGTAGTCAGATTGATTTGAAACTTTTGGAACTGTTTGTGCCCTCATATACTTTATTTGATTCGTTTAAATGAAACATTTGTTGTACTTTAACTTAAAGTTGGGGCATGAAATAAGCTGATCAAGTTCCATATTGAATTTATTTGGGTTGTAGTAAATAATATTGCTTGACCAAGCAATAGGACTGGATTGCTTAACAGGAGGACTGGAATGGATTAAGAAAACCTTTTCTTTATTAAGATATGATAAGATATTCATGAAATGGGTGTCATAGTTTACTTTGATGACTTTAAACACTCATGTGTCTGAGCGGTCTCCATTTCTAATAACTCAGCCACTGCATCACTTTTGAATGCAAAACCATGAATGAGTGTGAATGATGCTTGATTACCCAGTTATTAAGAAAATTATTTCCAAACACATACTAACCGATTATTAGTCATAATTCATAAACACCCTACGGTCCCTACCTAGTACTTGCTAGGATGGGATTCAGTTGGTCCACCTGTTAAAATAAGCTTGGCATAGTACAAAGTGCTCCACAGTCCATTGATTATGAGGTTCAATTCTGGTGCAAATGTTGGGGCAATTTGAAATGGGGTTACACTACCATTGAGCAGTTGGGCTTGAGCAAGTTACAGGACCTGATTTGTTGCAAGCACTAGAGTGAACCTGATCTCAGTGTTTTACCCGAAGTTAGACTGATTATATGGTTCCAATCCGAAACATGTCCAATTCTGTCTTGCATACTAGTTTTCTAATCATAGGCTAGGAACCGGTGTCGGAGCTGACTCTAGAGCCAGACCTGAACCACCCAGTTCCATCAAGGAATGCAGGATTACGGCTACAGCTACTCCTTTTCAATGACACATGGCTGGGTCCACCCCTAGGCACACAACATCACCTTATGCAGGTGCGATCTTTGGAGCTGAAGTGCAGGTTTTAATCATCTTTGTGTCCCATTGGTGTTTGCGATGAAGACTTTTGGCACACCACCCAATGAAAAAAGAATTGTGCATTCAAATTGCATTTGTGTATTAACATTTATACTCTAAGGTACAAGACATTGTAGGAAACGCTAAAACGAAAACATGTGACAAACAGTATGTGGCAATGCAACACTGCAACACGCTAGCTACAATATATATGAACAAAATCTAAGAACCCAGTGCAGCCATTAGTTTCCACAGTTCATTTCTCCGTTCTTGTAACTTTTCAAGATCAGGACTAGCTTAACAGGAGTTCGCTCCCCAGAAAACGGTCCAAAATAACAGGAGATGTAATAGGAATCATCATTTATTTGTTCAAAGGCTTTACAGCAGTTTTAAAAAGAAGAACATAAACCTTGTCAATGGAGAAGTACAAAAAGCCTCCCATTGAGTGTGTCACATATGACCCAAAGCTTGTTCCCACAATGCAATGCCAAGCTGGACCATAAGCTGAGTCGAATTCCTGTAGTTAACCAAACCAAAGTTTCAATCATTTACCGGGGGGGGGAGGGGGGGGGGGGGTTGCATTATCTGAAACCCATGCTCCAGCCAGGAGATCATCAATAAGATTAAGAATAAAATAAATAAGGTGGAGTATAGATGGTTAATGATTTCCCAAAAGATAACACTGCCACATACTATATATATCTTCAAACAACTAGAGAAGACCTGACCAAACTTTTACAATTCTTGAAACAACTAAAATCGAGTGATATATACATGTACACACACACACACACCAAAGCTATGGTGTATCAACACTACGGACGGTTAGAGAATCCACGTTTCTTGAATGTAACTTTCCGAAACGTGGGGGAACACTACAAATCATTAAGAGTATAAAAAAGGCTAGCTGTTTTTAGTTGTGTCCAACTCTCAACAATCATTACCAAGTACACAAATATACTCATTGCATAATGAATACAGAGGCAAATGTAGCTGAGCACAATGTACCCCACCATCCGACCCAAATTTTAGTGTGAATCTCATTTTTTAAATCATTAATATATGCACACCCTAAAGTTAGAAAAATCTGTTAATAAAGTGGGGTGCAAATTCTCACTTGGATTACAAATATCGAGTGATATATGATTTGAAATATGGGGTACAAACACTGATTTCCCACAATGTAATCTAGCTGCAACCCCGGAAAGGTCTCCTTTTACTTTTGGCACAACACAAATAATGACATTTGTTATGATCTGTTAGTCCCAAAAAAATGAATGTAAAGCTCTTCTTTATCATTCTTTCTTTTCTACAAAATTGCCAGAGTGATCAGGAAGTCAATGTAAAATGCCATCCGATAGTGAGGCACAGAGCAACTGTTCTTGTGAGTTTCCGATAGAAACCCTAGCCTTGATAAGGTAGAAGAAAAGAAAGCAAGGACATCTCAGATCAAGCAAATTCTGCACAAATATGACTCTACCATTGAAGAATTTGAGCCCTTGGCAGAAAAGAATCGATCTTTCTGGTAAAAAGGGCAGTGAACTGGGAGTAAAAATGCTTCTGATAAAAACGGGGCAAAATCAATCAAAAATGACAAGGCAGGTGGATTACCTTCTTGAGAGCAAGGGCGAGGCGTTTGCTGTCAAGCTTGGGAGAGGGCATGGAGTCAAGGCAGTTCTTAGCGCACCTAAAAGCTCTGTTCTGAAGAGCTAAGGGCATGTCAGAGGCCCTCACGCGGAGATTACGGAGCTCATTCTGCGGCGGCGGCGGCTGGTTCTTCTGCTCCTCCACGGCCTTCTTCCTCAGTATGAGGGTGTTCAGGAACTTGCTTCTCCTCTCTAACTCTTGCTCTGCTTTCTCCATCACCACTTCCGCATCCCCTCTATGGGGACAACTGGATCGATCCTCTACTTGCTTTGACTGAATTGTGGGGACAAGGGGATTCTTGTTGCTTCTTGTTTTGGGTTATTATTACTAGATTCTCACCCGTGCGTTGCACGGGATAAAATTTAATAGAGATGTATAATACTCCCTCCGTAACTTTAAAATCTTCTCATTTCAAAAGTAGGTAGATTAAGAATAGTGAAAGATGATATGAATTATTGAGGGTATGATGGGAAAATAGTGGAATAATGTGGTGGAATGTAGGATAAATCCAAAAAAATAGTTGTAATAATATATTATTTTAAGAATTATTGAGGGTATGATGGGGAGATTTAGAAATGAGAAGATTTTTGTGTTACGGACGAAAAAGGAAAGTGGGAAGTTTTTTAAGTTACGGAGGGAGTATTATTTATTTACATTAACAATAACATCGAAGAATCATAAATTATTATTTATTAATAAGTGAAAAAGAAAATCCGAGTCTATAATAAAAAGTTGTATATAAAATAATTCGTAATTAAAAAGAGCAAGTGTGATTTCAATCCATATACGTTGGAATAAGAAACTTCTCTGCACTTCCCATATACTCGTATAACAATATGAGCTTGACTGGGCCTCTTTTTTGGAATTCCATTGTTTACTTTTTTTAGTATAACCATAAAAAATGAATAATGAATGCTATAAGTATTTGAATATACAAAATTTGTAAAATTTAAAAACTAAAAACTAATATCTCCACAAAAAATTTTACACTTAGTATGGTACAACCTAAAAAAGAAATAAGATAGGTAAAATATAAACTAAAAAAATATAAAATATTTTATTCGGAGAGAATATAACATGTGAAATAAAATATAAACTAAAAAAAAAAAAGAAAATCAAAAATATAAAAATATTTACATATTAAATATAAGGGAAAGTTCCCGAAATGAGACTAAAAAAGTTCGAAAATTCCAAAATAGGACTGTCTCTAAATATAAACACACTTACACTTTATGATACGGAGTATAAAATAAGACAATTGACAAAGATGGATTTTCCCAGACATTCACTACTTCAACAAATTCATATATCAGCTCTTAGAAAAAGCTCAATTATGCAGCCAAGCCCAGTACACCTATCCCATTGAATATTTGCATATTAAATGCCCAACCATCCCAACCCTAAACATCACATATATAAACGGTTCATACTCTTGCGCCGTTTCCTTTCATTCTCCGTACACAACATTATCGCTCGGTTGAACCTCGGTTAGCATCCCTCATCGAATATTAGCCAACAATCCATCACTACCTATGCTAAAATCGTGAAATCGGTGCTATTAGGTGTTAGAAGCTTCCTTGTCGGACCGATGGAACGTTGCTGGCTGAAGAAATTTCTACGGTGGCCGAAGTAGTTCTATAATTTCTCAGTCCATGTCTTCACTACTCTCCCGATATGAGTATATCCCTTACCTCTCTGTCCTACACATTTATTTATTTTTGAATGGTTAAAATTAAATTTTATCTTACTTTTGAATTTGTGTGCATATCCTCAATTACTATCACTTTTTAGATTGGTTTGCTGATGTTTTTTTTGTCTTAAAAATAGAGGTCGTTTTTTTCTTTCCTGCTTGTCCAATATGTTTTCACTTTTTAAACTTAGGCAAAAGTTTACAGTTTACACCATTTTGTGAGGTGTTGATTAACATTTTTTCTTTTGTTTTAATCGAGATGTTTATGTACGAATTTTTTATTTTTTGAAAACATAAAATAAATTGGTGATGGAATAACAAATCTGTCTAGAATTTTTGGGGTATGGATGTGTCATAATATCATCTATGAGACATTAGCTTCTGAGGTAGATATCATTCGAGATACCTCTCACATTTCCTTCACATGTATTTTTTCAACAGAGGCATGGACCTTGATAGAGGTCTCTCTACAATGTTCTTAAAGCATACTCGGTATATGACAGAGATGTTGGATATGTACAGGTGCATATTCTATTCATTAAAAGAAGGTTGATCTTGTTATTTTGGATTGCATGATAATGGCATCACACCATATTGCAGGGCATGGGGTTCGTTGCAGGCCTTCTGCTTCTTTACATGAGCAAAGAAGATGCATTTTGGTTATTGGTTGCTTTGTTAAAAGGTGATGTGCACTCTTCAATGGATGGGATGTATTTGGTAAGTTTTTTGTCATATACTTTCTCTCCACATGAAAGGGTTATTTCATTATATTTGGAAGAAAGAAGACATCGTTAACATTTTCTGTGATCGATTTGTTGTCCTTGGACTTCTTTACTACCTCTTGTTTAATATTTCATTATTTGGTGAGTCAGTGAGTTTACGCTTATGTGGACATACATAGTCTTTATGTTCAAATACTGGGAGGTATCCTGTATTTCAAGCAAAACACATAAAACTGAACATTTTGTAATATTGTAATTGATATTTTCATATTCTGGAATCTCATTCCCCATAATTCTTGCAGGTTTCGCTGGCTAAGCAAGATATCTTTTTCTTATTTTTAGTTATTAGGTTCTCAGACATAAAATGTATAATTAATAGGTTTTCGGAACCTATTAAAGTTGTCAATGATGTAATATTCATGAGGAAAATGTAATTATTAATTAGATTAAAATATATATGATATGCAGGTTGAAAGATTTCACAGTTTAAAAGGCAGGTATGAATCTGCTCCAAAAATGTGGTTATTTGGATATTTCAGTAACCTTGATTTGTTAACAAAAATGTGAATATTTTGGGCTAATAATATGATAATTTATGGAATAAATATGTTTTTTATTCCAGAAATGTTATACATACACATGCACACATACTTATTACACTGTAGTGAGAAGTATAATAAAACCCTTACTTTTCATAAATTCCTCTTATGTGCTAGTTGTAGACTTGTAGCTCTCTTCGGGTATCCCAATATTTGTTGGAATGTATGTAACCTGCAAAAGATAATGAACATTTCTGAACAACTTTAAGCACAAAATTTATTAAGACATATCATTAGGCTTAAACATTCCTGTTTAAAAAAAATAAATGGTAATCGGATCAACAATTTTAAGCTATTGTCCTTGATCACAGACCATGTTCCTATTCGCGTTGATGAATCTGCCATTTGATGAATTTGCCATTAATTCGCATTTGTGAATTGCTATGTTTGGAACTTTGGGTGTTGTTATGCCACCCCGTGTGGGTATATATAAGGGCAGGAGGAAGTTTCAAATGAAGCACACATTAAATAGCGTGTGGGTATTAACCAACAGTTAATGTGTACCCGATCTTTACTTTGTGATTTTGTAGTACAAACAATTAATGTTGTGGGCAGCCCAGCAAACAACATGGATATAGGTTTTGAAAATTTGAATAAACACATGTGTAAATGTGTAATAGTAAATGTAGCACATAGCATTAAATGCTTTTGAGGCTCAATTATGTCAAATCTTGCATGCGGATTCCTTTTTCTGACTGAAAGATTTTGGGAACCGTGTTACTCCATTTTTTATTAATAAATGGTACACTCTTCGAAACTGTTGACTGGATATGTCAGGCTAGAGATTGTTTACAACCCATAAAATTTGTTCCTCAAGCCACAAAAACATTGGAGAACGGGTCATCATTAATGCGCTGCCTGCATACCCATTGTTGAACCCATGGACCATCCAACCCGTCCTGTGGATGACCCGACCCGAGAAGCTTGATGTGATGGTTTCGAGCGGGAACACTGTACAAATTTTCTTTTGGCTTTGTATAATAAAAGATTGTTGTCTTGTCTTATGCTGTACTCTCTTGGTCATATTTTCATTTTGAAGTTTTTCGGTTTTCCAATTTAGGTCCACTTTTGGTCCATTCTCACATGATGGGTCTATTTGATAAAACAAGTGTTAATTGTACTCTTCTCTCCCTTAAAACTTTATCAACTTTTCGTTTTTTGATGTTTCACTACTTTTGTCACTTTTTCTTTTAAGTAAATAATTTGTGTTTCCAGTTAATTCTCTCTCCTCTGCACAAACCTCAACCACACAGTTTTTACTTTATTAATCTTGTGCTGATCAAACTTGGCAAAGTTTTAAGGAACAAAGGTACTACATGTTTTCTTTAAATCATTCCCAGACATTCTCGGTTTACATGAATAGAGTTATTTAAACACAAAGAATTTTTGTATTTCCAGACAATTTATATGTATATTGACAACTTTTACACACATAAAATGTTCAAAAAAGATTTTACATCAAACAAGTGTGTTGTTAAACACTAAAGGATTTTTATGTGTATTTTGACATTTTGACCTATATTTAAAAGGGTTATTATCATCATTAATCGTTTTCAATTTTCATATTCCAAATTAAGAGTAGTCTTGATTGTACATGCAAAACTTGAAAAAATTTGGACAAAAATGCTTGTCTCACTAAACTCGCGGTAATGGTAGTTGTATTTGTGTTGTATTTTTATCGCCCCAATTTGATTTATAAAGTTTTATATTTTGATTATTTTTTCACTTTTCTATTTTAGATAAGAAAAGATGAATAAAATAATAAATTTACCATTATTTTTACTTGTTTTCTATTCACTTAAATGTCTTTATTTTATTGGAGATAAGGAAAAATAGTAAACTTTATTTCTCTATTGAATAAACTTTATTTAACTACCTTAATTCTTGTGTCATTCAACTTTTGTAAATCAAATTGGGACAAAGGGGGAATTATAAATACTTTCTTTTAGATCTCGTTTGGTAATGCCAAAATAGATTGAATGAGCTGATTTTGTATTTTGTTGACTAATTATGTCGATTTATCAAAAATTATATTTAAAATATATTTTATTAATAGAATAAAAAGAAACTTATATTTTAAAAAATAGCTTAAATGATTTTCTATAGTAACTTCATCCAGTACAGCCAGAAAAGTAAACTCAACCTTACATTTTCTTCTTATTACACAATTTAACACTTGAAGTCAAAAGTTACGTGTTTGGTGAATAAATTACTCATAATTCTGATTTCCAGACTTGTAATCATGCCTCCTAGGAGATTTTGATTTCCCATGCCAACTTGTAATCATGGTGTGACGACTCGTTCCTCAGGTCTTGAATAAAGTTTTCCAGACTTGTAATCATGCCTCCTAGGAGATTCTGATTTCCCATGCCCCCCTTCATACTCAAGTTGTCTGCGACGGGATCGTAAGTCTTCTTCTAGATGGATGAAAGCCAACGCCTTTGCTTGGACATCTTCGAAGGATCGACAAGGGTATTTCGTCAGTTTGCGGTACAGCTCTGAATTTTCATGCAAAACCTCTTCTGAATGCTTCAATGACGGTAGAGACGTCACATTTTGGGATCGACATCTTCCTTTTGAAGTTTTTCATTTTGAAGTTTTTCGGTTTTTCCAATTTAGGTCCACTGTTGGTCCATTTCACATGATGGGTCTATTTGATAAAACAAAAATGTTAATTGTACTCCTCTCCGTTAAAAGTTAAAACTTTATATGTTTTTCCAACTTTCCTTTTTTGATGTTTTACTAATTTTGTCACTTTCCTTTTTAAAAGCATCTCCAATGCTAAAACGTAAACGGTGCATAGGTGGAATGAGAGATAGTCAATTAACAAATAATAAATAGAATATTTCTCTCTTTATTTGAAGGATCTTGTATCATTTTGGTAAGTTTTCCTTCACAATGTCAAGCACAATGTCTAGAATAGACATTGTGCTTGACATTACAGAGGAAAACTTACCAAAAACACATACAACCGTGGAAAGAATGAGAGAGAAATGTCATAAATTCAATTTTTTGTGTCTATCTCTCTCATACCACACGTGCACCGTGCACATTGTAGCATTGGAGATGCTCTAAGTAAATAATTTGTGGTTCCAGTTAATTCTTTCTCCTTTGCACAAACCTCAACCGCACAGTTTTTACTTTATTAATCTCGTGCCGATCAAACTTGACAAAGTTTTAAGTGACGGGGGTAATACATCTTTTCTTTAAATCATTCCCACACATTCTCGGTTTACATGAAGAGAGTTATTTAAATACAAACAATTTTTGTATTTCCAGCCAATTTTGGGATCGACACCTTCCTTTTGTTGAATCTGTGCAAATAATCTCCAAGTGATTCACCATGCCTTGGTGTGACTTCATACAAGTCACTGGTCCGTCTTTCCAATACCTTACTACTCGCGAACTGTCGATTGAAAAGATTGACGAGTTCAGCAAATGAACTGACGCTCCCATTCGAAAGATTCACGAACCATGTCAAAGCAGTACCAGTCAATGTCATGCTGAATCCCCAACACATACAAGCCTCTCTCTGTTCCGGTCTAACAGAGACGGTCAACATCATTTGTTTATATCGCGCGACATGTTCTCTAGGATCCGTGGTTCCATCAAATGGCTCCATGGTTGGTACGTCAAATTAATTTGGCAGTTCGACAAACATGATCAAACCGTCAAAAGGTGAATCTTCATAGCACGGTTGAGACGTTATGTCAAGTGGAGGAGGAACTCCACGAATTGCATTGATTCTCTCCTGCATTTGTCGTAACTGGTTCATTATCATTGACATTTGGTCCGTCATGCGTGGTTGAATTGGTCCCGCCGTGTAAACTGTAGGTTTGGCCATTTGGGTGGTCTCTGGTCGGGTTGGTGACGAGATGATGATCACATCTGGACGTTGCCTTATCAGATTTGGATCTGACAAGGTGACGGGTCTATGAGGACGTCCTGCTTGGGACTCAGGCAATGATTCGTCCAGTCTATTACGCCTAGCGTCCTGCATGAAAACTGGACGGGCCCGGATTTCCATAAGTCCTTCTCTTGAAGTGTAGAGTAGTGGGATCTGACAGAGCTGAGATTGCAGTCATCGCTAGCATGCTATGAGGGGCTGAGTACATACCTGTCCCCCTAGATCTGACTCGAAAGGACTCCAAGAAGTAGCAAGTCGGGATGCTGGGGACCGGCGTTGTCTCCAGGACAAGAGGTGTATAGGGGATGACCTGTGAGGTGACCGTTGATTGAGGTTCTCCGGTTGGTGAAAGGCCTAGTGTGAGGGAGATGTGATCCGTCGTCGTTGCAGGCGGATCCGTCGGCACCGGGGTGAAACCAAGACCTAGTCTCGTGGCGACAGTCCTGACATCACTCCTCCAGTTAATCATTGAGTTTGAAGCTATCGACACCACTGACTGCACCTATGAACAAAGAACGTCATTCTCCCGTTGAAGGTGGGGCATTCATTCCGCCATCTCATGTCGGATTTCCTCTTTTGCCGTTTCTAGTTCATGAAATTCAATCAACAATTGATTTGTTCCTGCCATGATTGATCTAAAATGGATCCTCCCTACTTCGACAATCTGCCTTTCTATTTAAACTGAAATTCGTCCCTTAGAGCATCTTCAATGCTACAATGTGTACGATGCACATGTGTCATGAGAGATATAGACACAAAATATTGATTTTATGACAATTCTCTCTCCTTTTTTCCACGGTTTTTTGTGTTTTTGGTAAGTTTTTGTCTGCAATGTCAACCACAATGTCTACATCTATACATTGTGCTTGACATTGTGAAGAAAAACTTACCAAAATGATGTAAGATCCTTTAAATAAGGAGAGAGATATTCTATTTATTGTTTTTTGATTGGTTATTTCTCATATCACGTATACACCGTTAACGTTTTATCATTAAAGATGCTTTATTTTGAATCTACTAACCGGCAAAGTAGCAGCTTCCCTATTTGCTCGCAGAAAAATGCTAGAGGTACCCCAAAATGGGGTACCCCATTTGTACCTCACTATATGAGTGGCTCACAAAACCCCCAACCCCACAAAATAATTGCTCCACTTAATTCATTGCTTTTTTTTAATCACAAAACTAGAGAGAGGGTACAAAATGGGGTAGGATTTGGGGTACCAATAGCAATTTTGTTGCTCGCATGTGGTGACGTATTCTCCTTTTTCCTCCCATATTTATCCATTCCGTTCTTCTTTTTGTGCACTTGGACTTTGACTCTCTTAAGTCTAAGAGATGTGGGCCAATGTTTATCCATTCCGTTCTTCTTTTTGTGCACTTGGACTTTGACTCTCTTAGACCATTTGTAGTGGTTACAGATTAGGAGTCAAAAAATTAAATATGGAATTTTTAGACTCTTAATTGAGTGTAGTGGGAGATTAAAAGAGGGAGTAAAAGTGGGAAGGAGAGTGGAAGAGTCTAAAAATAGAGGGTGCAGTTGACAGGAGAAAAAAAAGGAAAAAGAAAAAAAGAAAAAGAAAAGCGGCCGCTGCGCGTTGGTGTTGGTTCTGCTGACGTCATGATGATGTCACGCTTATGTCATTAAAATCCCATTTAATTTTAAACTCTTATAACTTTTTTATTTTTTCTCCAAATTCTTCGAAAAATATATCAAAATTCATGATTTTTTATGATCTTTCATATGACACCAATATCAAATATATAAAATGAAAAATAAATAAATAAATTTTAACTGTTGAAGTTTTGTTGAACCCAAAAAACACGAAACACAAATTTTTAATTCATTAAGCCTTCACAAATAATAAGTGAATATTCCATAATCGAATTTTATTTTAACTAAGTTCTTTTTTGTTAACCAAAAACCGTTTAAAAAAGTTAGTGAAATTTATTTTTTTACATCGGAATGCGTATCTTTTACTTCATAATTATCTAGGTAAAAAAATTAAAAGGAAAATATTTTTTATAATAATGTAATTAAGGTTTTACTAATTTGATAGGTAAAAAATATGCAGAGTGTATTTTATTGACGGTGCACGAATGCGGGAAAAAACAGTATTGACGGAGTCTAAACACCGTTTTCATATGGACGGAGTCCAAATTTAACAATTTAGACTCTCCACCACTACAAATGGTCTTACGTGTAAGAGATATGGGTCAATTTATTGACGTGGATTTCCTGGTCCAACAATGGCTCTGATCTATGTTTAAAAAACTGACCCGACCCGGCCGGGTTGACCCGGAAAAAAAATCGGTTCGGTTTTTTCAAAACCCGGAAATGGTCAAAAACCGGAAAAACTCGGCTGACCCGGGAAAACCCGGTCAAGACCCGGACCCAAGAAACCCGAAAAACCCGGTAAAACCCAGTTTTTGGGTGTTTTTACCAAAAAAAAAGTAATTTCTTTTTTATTTTTAAAGCATTTTTTTACCAATAAAATTGCAATTTCAATACCTTAAAAAGAAAAACTACGTAATATATTTATATATTTATTTAAGAATGAACATCATGCCAAATTATAATATAGATGTACAATAAAAATAAAAATATCATTATATATTTTTATAAGATCAAAATATACATTGAAGTATTATGACAGTGTATTAAATGCTTAATAAGTAGTATTGTTAGTTGATTATTATGAATAATAACTAATTTTTATTATAATTTTATATATAATTATATGTTTACTATTATTATATAGTCGTATAATCATTGACCGGTTTTCCGGCGTTGACCAGGTTGACCCACCGGGTCCGGGTTGACCCGTGACCCAGTCATGTGGCCGGGTCACTCTCCGGTCCGGTTTTTACAACATAGGCTCTGATATAAATTGTGGGTTGGATTTATCATAACAATCAGATAAATGTACAATAGAGAGTAGGTGAGCAGAAACGAGCGTTATTAAATACTATAAATATGAAGGACTACAGATCGACTACTCAGGGTGTTTAGAACTTCTACTAGAAAGTGTTTCTACTCCTCTGTTTAGAAGCAGAATCATTTAATTGAGTGTTTGGATTCAGTTTTAGAAGTACTTCTAAAAGGGCCGAAGGAGAAGTTTTATGGAAGATGGGTACTACTAGCTTCTCCAAATGTGATTCTGCTTCCAAAAATATCCTCCTTGAAAAAACCTCGCCCTCAAAGTCGCAACTCGCAAACCCTATTCTCAGTATCGCACAGACTCATCTTCTCCATAGGCAATCTTCGTCTTTGTGCCCCTGCTCTTGGCCATCTTTTCATGCTCAAAGGTATCACCGCCGGTTTCTTCTCTCCTCTCCGGCTTGAATAAATTCAATTTTTTCCTATGAACCGACAATATTCAATTTCCCCCAAATTAGTGCTTCCTTAGCTCATTTGGATAAGATTCCATGAGCACTATAACTCATGTTTATTGAATACGTAGATTTTGCAGGTATGGAGTATTATTAATAATATACTTTGAATTATTATAATTATACTTTATTTAGTAAATAACCCAATATAAGAAAATTTACTTCAAGTTAATATTTGTATTCCATTCAAATCAACACAATATGCGGTTTTCCTAATTTTACATAAATAACAGTTTATAATATGCGGTTTTCCTAATTTTACATAAATAACAGTTTATAAAAGCGTTATCCAAACTGATGGAGTATTAATTCTAGAGAGAAGTGAGAGCTAGAGAGAGAAAGTGAGTAATTATATTTCTCAACTTGGAACCCCCTATAATTAGCCGCTTGGGGTCTATTTATAGGTAAAAAATGTGGATTTGGGCCCCTAGCTTTGGGCTTAGGAGGCCCATTACAATAATCATGCCTTCTTTGGGCGAAATAAGGCCACTAATGGGCTGAGTACAACACTTAGTATATAAAATAGGAAAATACATTCTGCCTGGACGGAGTCCGGACGATGCGGTCCATGGACGATGCGGTCCATGGACGATGCGACCCATGGACGATGCGGTCCATGGACGATGCGGTCCATGGACGACGCGGATTCTGGGTTTCACCCCAAAGAACCCGGGTGATGTCTTCTCTCTTGGACGTCGCACGCCTGTGGCCGATGCGGGTGTCCTGCTGGTGTTTTTTGGGCCGTTGAGTATGTGGGCCATGGGTCCAGGCCCATATACTCTATCAGGAGTCCCCCACCCTCTGAGCTGAGGTGAAGCCGAAGCGAAGGGGAGTACTTGTTCCTTTCTGGCTGGCCGTTGCGTGAGCCTAAGGCGTTTGATGGCCGAAGAGTTTCTGCTTCGATTTTGGATGAAGCGGTTCCTTTATTTGATGTAGATGAAGCGTGCTTGGGAGTTCATAGCCTTGATGCGGGCCGACGCGCTCTCTGTGGAAGTGCTTTTGAAGACGAGGCGATGCGCTTTTCTTTTTTTGTAGATGTGATGAATTCTGGTGGATAAACTGGCCAGTTTCATTGCCATTTGTTGGGGCCGAAGAGCTTCCTTATGACTCTTTGGCCGCAGCGATAACCTTGTCTTATGAAGTGAGGATGGTTGATTCTGTCTATGTGGACGATGCGATGCACACCTTTGTCTTGCCATGCAGCCGAAGCGTTTTGCCTTGTGGTTTTTTGCTTTGGTGAGCCGACGCAGTCCCCCAGCGTACGTAGCCGTTGCGCTGGATTTTTTATTTTGGGGTTCTAATTCCTGGGTTCTGTAGCCGATGCGATCCCCAGTGCTTTTGTTGTTGGCAAGCCGTAGCGCGCCCTCTTTGCATTAAGGCCGTTGCGGTTTCCCTTCTTGTGTCCGATACAGTCCCCCAGTCCCCCACTCCGTTGGCCGAAGAGTATCTGAGGCACAAGGGAGTAATGAGCCGTTTTGGTACCTATGCGTTAGTCGCGACTCCAACCCTTAGGCGAACCTGTCCAAGGTAACCCTGTGGGAGAACCCTTGGACGAAGGCCGCAATGCCAGGGTTATTATCGACGATGCGCGCATAGGCGGCCGTAGCGGTCTATTTGTAGTTCCTTGGGTTGTTGTGAGGATGGGCCGATGCGCGCGTAGGCAGCCGATGCGTTTTCTTTATTCGGGAGAATGGGCCGATGCCTGTTCCGGAGCTTTGTAGTAATTGGGCCGTAGTGGTGCTCGGCCGATGCCTTGCTCTTGTGGGGTTAATTTGGGCCGTAGGGGTGTTTGTATGAGGGATTCCGAGTTGGTACCCCTTGATTGGCTGGGGGAGGGGTGGCCGTTGGTGGCGCCAATGGGATGGCGCCACGTGTATTGTCCGTTGCAAGTTTTCTATAAATACCCCCTCATTCCGGAGCCACCTCCTCATTTGTGCCTTGCTGTTGTCGAATTGCTGCCCGAGTTTCCTAGAGAGAGAAAGTTCTGAGAATTTTCAAGTGTTCATCACACCCTTCACATCTTCCAAGGTTAGCTACTTTACTTTTCCTTTGTTTCCTTCATATTTTGCTCCTTAGGGTGTTAGATCTAGTGTTCGTAGGAAAGTCACTTTGATCCAATAAACCACCCTTAGGGATAGGTTTAGGTGTTATGTCGTTCCCTGACGGCCGTAGCGTCCTTTCCCCTATTGATTTGACAGCCTCTCTGGACGAATCGGACTGGCCTTTTGACGAGGACGACGCGTCTCCTCAAGTGGATTTGAACATCGTGGCGACTTTTGAGATTGAGATGGAGAATACCGCGGATTACCGCACCTCCGTGGACGAGGAGCGTCTAAGTGCCGATGCGGGTTCTCAACCATCTGGTGAGGACGAAGCGAGCTCCGAGCCCAGGCTTCGCGAAGATAATGTGGGTGATGCTTCATCGGCCGCCATCCCCTGTCCACCACCAATTTCCTCTGTTCCGGGTGGCGCTTCGTCATCTGGGGTGACAAAGAGGCGTACGTCGCGTCGGCAAAAAGGGGTATCCGGCGGGCTTTCTCAATTGGATCTGTCGAACCTCTATATCATAAAGCCGGAGAGCACCCCAAGTGAATACCAGGTGGCGCAGTTGTATGTCGGCCCCTATGGGAAGGTGAGGGCGCCCAAGCCGACGGACCATGTTTTGGACCCACCCCTTGGATATTTCGGGGTGTATCCAATGAGTTTCTCCCAAGGTTTGAGGTTTCCGTTGCCTCCCTTCGTAGTCCAATATCTGGATATGTTGGACCTTCCTCCTGCCCTGTTAACACCGAACAGCTACTCCCTGATCGTCGGGTTCCTTATCCGGTGTGATGAGCTTGGGATTGAGCCCACGACGGCGTTGTTTATGAACTTGTACCGGATCGGCCGGGGGAGCCACGAAAACTGTGCTGGTTATGCGGCGCTCCAACAGTTGCCGAAGAAGAGGTCCTTCATAGATCTCCCTTCGTCCATCCATGGGTGGAAGAGCAAATTCTGCTTTGTGAAGTTGGCCGATGGGGTCTTTTTTCCTTCACAAGGCCATAGCGGCCTTTTTAACTTACACACTCCGCCGAAGAGCGCTGAGATCGATGCTCAAGTGGAGGCGTTCCTGAAGGGTGGACCGCGGAGCGTCAAAACCTATATTACTGAGTTCAAGATTGCGGCCCTTGGGATGATGCGCTACTACATACCAGGCGATCCTGATTGTGGTTTGTGGCCGAAGATGTCTGGTTACTTTGAGCAGGCCGATGGGCCCTCTATTGGGATCCCGGCCGAGGCCGAAGGTTGATAGTTTTTCTTTAATCCTTGTGTACTTGGCTTTTTTTCCTTTTTGTTTCTAACTCTTTTTTTTGCATCGCATTCGCAGGTTTTGAGATGAGTCGCAAGCTTTTTATGGCTCAGGCCAAGAAAATGGTTGCCAAAGAGATGGAGGATGCTCAACAGGCCGAGGCGTCCAAAGGTTCTGGCGACGGCTCCAAGTCTCAGGCCGAAGCGGTGAAGAAGGCGGCGGCCCAGAAGAAGAAGAAGAGGTCCACCGAGGGTCAGCAAACTTTGACCGAAGCCGGGTTGAAGCCGGCCCAGGGTGCTAAGAGGCCGAAGCAGGGCTTGCCCTCTGGTGACGCCGCTACGGCTGATGTGCAGGCTGCGGCTCAAAAAGAGCAGGTTTCTGATGTCCATGTGATTGAGGACCTGACCCTGAATGAGGCATCGGCTGCCCTTGTCCCTACGTCTCTGATTTCTGGTAAGAATGCCCAGACAAGCTCTCGGAGCGGCCGTGATGTAGCCTCTGGGTTGTACGAGGTGACGGTCCGGTATCCGACAAAGGGTGGGCTATTCAACGAGAGGGTCTCAGGCCACGATGTCTTGTTCCAAGCCATTCCTGATGAGGACAGGGCGTATCTACGCCGGCAAGGCAAGGAAGTGCGCCTTTTTGATGGAGGGTTGGACTTCGTCGTCCAAGTAAGTATATGATCTTGCACCTAGTTTTTCTCGTTTTGCTTTCCTTTTCTAACTCTTTAATTTGTCCTTTACAGGGTGCCTTGATGCTGATGGAGCAGCACCGTCGGCAGGAGGAGGAGATTGCTCGCCTCCGGGAGGCTGAGAAAAAGGTTGCCTCTGCTGACGAGGTGTTGGCTTCCCTGGAGCTTCTCCGATCCGAGGTCAGCTCCCTTAAGGAAATGGCTGATGCGGCTGAAGCACGAGCTGCTGCAGCTGAGGCCAGGTTGGAGGAGGAAGCCGCATCCCGCCGGTTGGCAGAAGAGAGGGCGAAGAAGGCCGAGGAGCTGGAGGCCGAAGCGGAGAGGGCTGCCGAGAAGGCTGTTGATTTGTTCATGGCCGAGGGGTGGAAAGACGAGGCCCGACGTGATTGGAGCTTTAACGTCGTGGCGGAGCGCTTCGAGGCGTGGTCTCAGGAGGAAGCTGGACGAGCTTGCCTCAAACAGGAGTTTGAAGTCTGGTACGACCTCGGCCAGAGGCGTATGCAGATGTTGGTCTACCGCCGTCTTCGCCGGCGTGTGAAAAATCTGAAGCCCAGGGGTATCGGCCTTCCCCGGCTGATGAAGGACCCCGAGGAGGAGTTGAAGCTCCCACTGTCCGAAAGGCAACCCCCCATTCTGAGCTCAGACGAGGAGGACGGGCCCTGGACCGAGAGCGACGACTACCTCTTCCGGAGCTCGGCCAAGTCTAAGAATACCGATGATGAGCAGGACGATGCGGACAGCGGAGCCGTTGAGGGTGGTCAAGTACAAGCTGTTTAGTGTTTCCTTGTACTTGGTTTTCTTTTTTCATCTATAGTAGTAGTCTCAATGGCCGAAGCGCCGTAATGCATGTAAAGGCCGAAGCGCCCTCCTTGTATGTTTTGAATCATCAATTAAAGATAACTCTTTTTGTCCAAGTATAAATGTTTGTTGCTCCGTCTTCATAGATTTTGATTTGTGAATCGTTGGTATCGCATCGTCTCTGTACTCATTGCTTTTACAGGTTTTCATCTTTTGCAAATTTGGCCAAGTGTTGGTGAGCATGCTTCGGTTGATTGAGATGAAGCGTTCCTCTGATGTGTCCACGGATATGCCTCCCTTGTCGGAGATGATGCGGTTTGATGGTGTAGCATCTTTGGACGAAGCGCGCGCTCCTGGTTGTGATTTAGGGCCGCATCCCCGGCTTTACCGCTTTGTTTTTGTATACTTTCTAATTCTCGCGTTTTTTGCTAAGTGTCAGTTCTATATATCCATGCTTGGTTGTAACGATGCGCCCCCTCGTCCATGTGTCCATGTAGGCTAGTTTCCTTAGAATTTTTCTAAGTGCCAGCATCAAGCTTGATTTGCTTGTTTAAGATGGTAGGATCCTTGTACCAAGTGTCGCAACGTCTTGGTTGCATTCATGCGTGTTTAGTTTGTATGGATGCTGTGTCCAGTAACGCGTGCCTTTGGAAACTCTTAAGTATCACAATTCCGGTTTTTGCGTCTTTTGATTGAGACGTAGCGACCTCCTTTCTTTGAAGACGATGCGCCCCATCGTTCAAGTAATGGACTGGTTTTGTATAACCGAAACCGAAGCGATTCCCTCTTATGAAGCCGTGGTTGAGGCCGAAGCGTGTACTTCGGATTCCTGTATAGTGAAAACCTGATATGTACTTAGCTGAATTTGAGGATTTGGTTTTTGTGGGGATTTAATTTTATGCTCGAGGCCGGCGAGTGCGCGGTCCGTCGGCTTCCCTCCTTTTTTTTTTTTGGGTAGCCGAAGGGTTACTATCCCTTCGTCCATGTGCGGTAGTTTGCCCGCTACGCTTTTCGCGTGGATTAGTGCGAGGGAGTAAATACGCCCTCGGCTTGGTGTCAGTGGCTTCTCTTTTTTTTTGGCCTTTCCACGTCTATCGTCGACGAGGGACCGGACAAGGCATCGTCTTTTGACGGCCGCCCTTTGTGGTCCTGAGCGAAACAGTTCAGGGCCGCAAGGCGTCCCGTCAGCCGTTGTACTTCTTTGATGTTGCGGGGTGGCTCCATATTGATGATGGCTTGTATTTTCTCCGGGTTCACCTCGATGCCCCTTCGACTGACCAGGTACCCCAGGAATTTACCTCCCTGGACGCCGAAGGTGCACTTCTTTGGGTTGAGCCGGAGGTTGTATCTCTTCATGATCTTGAAGATGCCCCGGAGGTCGTCGGCATGGGTTGTGGATTGTTTTCTCTTGACGATCATATCGTCGACGTATGCTTCCATCGTCCGACCTAAGACTGCTCTAAAAATCCGGGCTACCATCCTTGTGTAGGTGGCGCCGGAGTTCTTGAGCCCAAAGGCCATGACGAGGTAGCAAAAAATTCCCTCCGGGGTCATAAAAGCAGTTTTCTCCGCGTCATCTTCGTGCATGGATATCTGGTGGTACCCTCTGAACGCGTCGAGGAACGACATCAACTCGCACCCCGCCGTCTCATCCACCAACTGATCAATGTTGGGGAGAGGGAATGGGTCCATTGGGCACGCCTTGTTCAAGTCAGTGTAATCAACACACATTCTGAACGTAGGCGGCTTTGGGGCGAGGACGACGTTCGCCAACCACGTGGGGTACTTCACCTCTCTGATGTGCTTGATGTTGAGCAGCATGGCCACCTCGGCCTTGACAAATTCCCTCCTGTCGGCTGAGAGGTAGCGCTTCTTCTGCTTGATGGGGGAGGAGGCCGGGTTCACCGATAGCCGATGTGTGATTACCTTCGGGCTGATGCCCGGCATGTCCTCTGGTCCCCATGAAAAGACGATGGCATACATTCTCAGGACAGAGAGGATGTCCCTTCGGATATCTTGGGGGAGCTGGGTCCCGATCTTCAGCGTGCGTTCCGGCCGAGAGACGTCCAACGGGACCTCTTCCACGTCTCCGACCGGTTCGGCCTTCGGTGTGTCTTCTTCGGCCGAGGCGGTGGTGATGGTATCTATCCGCTCCTCGGCCTCATTGATCTTCCTGGTGAGCTTCAAGTAGCAAGCCCTAGCTATCTTCTGATTTCCTCTGGCGTAGCCGACGCCGTCCTTGGTGGGAAACTTGAGGCATAGATGTTTCATGGAGATGATAGCCTCAAGGTCCTCCAAGGCTGGTCGGCCCCAGATCATGTTGTGGGCGCTGTCCAGGTTGACGACCACGAACTCCATGTCCATCTTCGCCTGATAGGTACCGTCACCGACCACAACGGGAAGCACTATCGTGCCCTCGGCGTCGATAGAGTCCCCGGTGAAGCCGGATAACGGAGTCCGTATCGGCCGGAGCTCATTTTTCTTCAGTTTCAGCTGCCTGAATGTATCAACGTACATGACGTTGACGGAGCTGCCAGTGTCGATGTAGTTGCGGTGGATGATGTTGTTGCCAATCTCGCATTTGACGACGAGGGCGTCCCTGTGGGGCAAGGGGCCGAAGGGGAGGTCCTTGTCGGTGAAAGTGATGGCTTCCACATGCCGCCGCTTCGGCTGAGGGGGGGCGTGGGTCACCTCACCAACGTATAGGGACTGAGCCCATTTTTTCTGTTGGGTAGCCGAGTCCCCCCCTGTGTTCCCGCCGACGATGATGTGAATGTGATGCTTCTTCTGGTGGGGCTCTTCTTCGTCCTCATCTTCACTGAGGGCGCCGATCTCCCTCTTTTTCCCGGAGGATCCTCCCCCCCTTTTGCCAGGGTTAACCCAAGTGTTACTCTTGGGGACACCCTTGACAAATTGGGAAAGTTCCCCCTGTCGGACGAGGCCATCGATGTGCCTCTTCAAGGTGGTGCAATCCTCGGTCTTGTGGGATGTCTGGCGATGGTACTTGCAGTATGTCCCTCCTTTGTGGACCGCAAATATCTCCTCCTCTGACCTGGGGTCCTTCACAATGAGGCCCTGCGCCTCGGCGTGGTCAAGGACGACGCTCACCGGGTGGGTGAGGGGGATGCGTTGTGCTTCCAACTTTGGACGCCATGAACGATCCTCTCTTCGCTGTCCGCCTTGCTCCTGGTGTGCCTTCTTTGGCTGGTGCTGTCCCTTGTTGGACGGCGGGTGGTGGGGGTTGGACGAGGAGTCCTTCTTTTGTTTCTTCTCCCCACCCTTCTTCTGGTTCAGGAGCTCGTCGGCATCAGCGTGCCTATATCCGTGTCGGAGCGCCGCAAGGTATGACCGCGGCGGCTCCGTGAACAGGCTCCGGACGAAGTGGCTCGGCCGGAGTGCTCCACGGAGGAAAGCCAGGAGGGTGCGCTCATCGGCTCCTTCGCATTCGTCCGCCTCCCTCGTCCAGCGATCGAGGAAGGCTCGGAGCGTCTCCTCCGATTGTTGCTTGATGGTCAGGAGATGAGCGAAATGCTTCTTCGCGCGCTTCCTCCCGGCGAAGTGGGTGAGGAAGCGTTGAGCAAGATCCTGCCATGAGTCGATGCTCCCCTCCGGAAGGTTGTTGAACCAATCGTACGCTGGTCCCTCCAAGGTGGATAGGAACCAGCGACACATGTACTCCTCCGAAGCGTTGGTCATCATCATATTGTTCTAATAACGGGTGAAGTGCTCCTAGGGATCAGTGCGGCCGTCATATGGCTTGATCGGATTCCCCTTATACTTCTCTGGGATGGGGGCGGAGAGTACCCTGGCAGAGAAGGGGGTCCGTGTCCGTATTTGGATGAGCCGCTGCGCGCCCTGCGGCCTCCCGGGCCTCCATATCGGCGAGGCGCTTCTCCAGGCGGGCGATGATCTCGTCCCTTGGGTCCGTGTTGGCCGCAACGCCACCCAGCGGGGTCTGGATCCGGGTCGCGTGGGCCATGTTGATCTGATGACGCGCATCATCATCATTCAGCTTTCCCTTTCCTTTGTCTTGTCGGGGCCGATCCGTTGTCCGGGAAACGGACCCGAAGCGTTCCTTTGGCGACCCCGGCTCGTGGTTACCCAACCGATCCGCCACCCTTCCCGTAGGTACCCGACGGCTCGCGATGTCACCCAGCCTGTTGAAGGCCGAGATTTTTCCGCGAGGTTGGGCCGGTGTATCCCGGGTAGGAGAGGCAGTATGGGAATGGGTGTCCACGGCGAGGATGCCTTCGTCGTTGCCGAAGAAGGTGACGCCCTGTGGCCGAGGCGGCGGTGGTGGCACCGTCACGACTTCCCCAGTCACGGGAGTGTTGTTCTCCCCTGTCTTTGCGACGAGGGCGCTGACGACGTTGGGGTCCTGGAGAATGCTTGCGACGATGGCCGATAGTGCGGCCGGGTTGATCTGGGGGGCAGCAGGGTGAGAAGCCTGCTGACCCGAAGCGCGATCAGCATTGCGCCTGTCCTCGAGCCCGATGCGGGCGTCTGGGGCAGTCTTGTTGAGCTGGACGCGAAGGTCGGCCGCTGCGTGCTCGACCTCCTGAGCGTCCTCATCCTGGATGATAGGATCATTGGGGACGTTGTCAGCAACGTTTCCTTGCCCTTCCTGGTTCAGTGGGGCATTCCTACCGGTGTTCTTTGACCTAGTTCTTGTCATTCTGTTGCGTCTAGTAGCGACGAGGGGTACTCACTTGATCTGTTCTAACTCTCAATGAAAGCACCAAATGATGGAGTATTAATTCTAGAGAGAAGTGAGAGCTAGAGAGAGAAAGTGAGTAATTATATTTCTCAACTTGGAACCCCCTATAATTAGCCCCTTGGGGTCTATTTATAGGTAAAAAATGTGGATTTGGGCCCCTAGCCTTGGGCTTAGGAGGCCCATTACAATAATCATGCCTTCTTTGGGCAAAATAAGGCCACTAATGGGCTGAGTACAACACTTAGTATATAAAATAGGAAAATACATTCTGCCTGGACGGAGTCCAGACGATGCGGTCCATGGACGATGCGGTCCATGGACGACGCGGATTCTGGGTTTCACCCCCAAAGAACCCGGGTGATGTCTTCTCTCTTGGACGTCGCACGCCTGTGGCCGATGCGGGTGTCCTGTTGGTGTTTTTTGGGCCGTTGAGTATGTGGGCCATGGATCCAGGCCCATATACTCTATCACAAACACTCTAAACTGATTCTCTATTTCAAACAGCAGAATCTCCAAATAGAATCACTTTATCATACAGCAGAAAATTCTGCTTCTGCTTCTAACTTAAAAATAGAAGCAGAAGCAGAATCATTTCCAAACATCCCTCAATGCTACCGTGAAACGGCTGAGACATTATTGTTAATTCTTTCTAACAGTTTTTGAAGTTTTTCAACGCTAGGGTTACTGAAGCTTAGCCTTCACATAAATAATACGAGTACTTGAATTGAAGGTTAGATTTTCCTATTACAAAAGGCTAGGTTCAAATGCAAAGCTGGCCCAATCAATACACAAATAAAAGATAATAAATGCAATTACACACAACAAAATAATTCCTAACCACATTTTAATAACTTCTTCCACCAATCACACAATATAATAATATGTATTTCCTTTATTTACTAATAATTACATCATACGTTATGAAAGAACTTGGAATAATATACAATCATACATAGATCAGTAATTCTTTTTCTCCCTTCAAGACTCTATCCAGTAATGATTTGATGATATAGCAAAGCAAACAGACATCCATCTCAATGCGGTGAAATTGTTCTTACGCTGAAAAGGATAAAGAATCAATTTTACAAATAAAATAACAACGCTTAATCCAGCAAGCCCTTTCTCGCAATATTCAGCCAACATATATACTTCCTCCGTTCTTTTTTAGTTATAACATTCACTTTTTCAGTTTTGGCAACGCACAAGTTTGACCGTCATTATACTTAATTCTGTATTAGTAAAAAATAATTAAAAATCAGATTATGAAACTTTTTAATGTGACGAATTCGACAATATTTTTCAAAAATAATAATTCAAATACATGAATAAATAAAATATAGTCAAAGTAGAGTACATGAATAGTGTGTAATTTGCAATGTTGCAACTAATGTAATAGAGAGGATAGTATATTATTTTTGCAACATTCAACAAATTAACCACCCAAGTTTATTTGATTAAATTCATGCTCTAGTGTAAACATAAGAAGAAAGGGCTAAATTGGCTGTAACAAATGTTTAAATCAGTTATACATTCCTTAAAAAGAGTGCATGACTAATTAAAGTTGATAGATAAAACTTTACTCAAAATTTAAACTTGCTTTTTGGTCGCACGCTCTTTCTTAATTGTATCGAAGAGGCTCCCATCATAAACTCCTTTTATAGCTTCTTTGGGCAGAACTCCCTCCTTGTTTTTCGCTAATAAGTATAATACCTTCCACTCTGCCCATGCACCAACCCTACATAACAAAACAATAACACTATATATAATATCTTCATCCCAATAAAAAGTTATTTTAACATCTAATTATAACATGTGCAAGTTTTTGGTGCTCATCTCACACTCCTATAAAGTTTGAGATATTTTAATTATTTTCCCTTAAAGTTTGATATGCAATTAACTAGTTTATTTCATTTAGGAACATTTTCGAGAATTATGTATAATTTGGTTTGAGGATATTGAAATTAACAAGTACGGAGTAATTTCGTGTGAGAAAATTCATAACAAAGATGAATTTACCATCCCGCATAGTCCTTTGGCAGTCTATTTGCCTTGAGCATTTCATCCAATTCCTTTGATGTCAAACTATTTTTGCTTGTGTGTGCGTATTTGGCGAATATTTCCTCAAATTTTTCTGGAACAAACCTATAATCATCATATCAAAACGCATGGTAAGCTGTATGAAGATTTAGTCGCACAATTTAAGTCAAAACTTACTCTGTATTCAAATCAAGTTCTGAAACCCTCGGAAATAGGGTGTTAGTCCTTTTTGTTTAATTTAGGATTTTTTAACTTTGAACTGTAATTTGATGAGTCTTGTCTGATCTCTTTATATTTTTGTAATTATCCAAGTCTGATCTGAGACAGATTAGAGTCGAAGTAAAAACATCCTTAGTGGCATAAAACAATGTTAAATGAATATGTTTTTCTGTCATACTTACAAAACACAATCACAACAACAATTATTGTTATTATCCTTATCATTATCAAGCATTAATAAATGTATGATCTATGTGTATTTTATTGTTTAAATTTTATCTTGTCTAGTTCATTAAGTTCTAATCTAGATTGATTTGTTTAAAAGGAGTCCAATTTGATCAAATGTGGAACTGAAATCAATACAATAATTTAAAAGATTTTATGAATATATAGGTATAGCCGACCTACTAGCCATTGAAAAATTATTTTTCATGAAACTTAGATTTTATGAAAGTATGAACTATATAGACAATAGCATATTCTACTCAATTTTTTTTTTGAAAATAACATATTCTACTCAATAATTATGCAACAATTAGAATGACTGGGAAGAACACAATCATAGGAATTATTATCATCAGTTTTCTTCTTCTAAAATTAAACATACTACGTATATTTTTAGTTGGACTAACCTCGATCAAATAAGGCCGGCCTAGACAATCAAATCTGGTTAATTCAAACTAGATGAAACTTTGACAGTTAAAAATACACTTAGAGACCAACCATCTATCAAGTCAGTTCAGATCACCGAATCTAAATAGATCAAACCAGACGAAACTAAAAAACTTTAGTACAATTAAAAAGTCTCTAATACTATCGTACTATGTAATTAGACTTGCATGATAACTAGAATTATACAACGCAAAATTTGTTGAAATTATTATGATCAAATTTTTTTAAATCTGGAAATTGTAAATTTTGGCGCGTAGTTTATACATGTACTTATTTTTAATCCTGCAACTTCACACATTTACAAATTTAGTCAAATTATATAATTTGTTCATAGAACTAATAACAAATGTTTGTAATGTGTACCTTCCTTCTGAATCATAGACACCAGTATCACTTGTATGCTTCCCAAGTTTAATATTTTTAACCTCAATAGGGAAGAGAAGAGATATGCCTTTCCCCTGCAATAGAGCATATATTGTTAAGTTGTTAACCCCATAATTTCTTGCTTAGTTTCAATTTTCAAGGAAAAAGTAACAAACAATCATTTTTTTTTCAAAATGGGAAAGAAAGCGTTGGAAAAGTGAAAATGCGTTGGAAAAGTGAAAATTCTTTTGTAAACGCGACTAACTATTTTATGAACCTGAAGAGTAAAAATTAAAGGACGCATAATTGCATAAACTAAAACTGGTACGTCTACAACATTAGAATAAAATGTTTAGGTAATCTACCATTGTTTAGGTTTTACTCTTTAACTCCAAGACAAAAGAAAGGGAAATTCCCCCAAAATACAAGTAAAAACATTGCAAAACTCAGGGGCAATACTATGTTTTTTTCTCAAAAAAGACTAAAATATTGTCATCCTAAAATCAAACCGTCTTGTCATGGGAGTATTAATATCATAAAGAGTTTTTGCCATTTTCTGTCCTACAACTATTGTTTTATTGACACTTTTGGTACTCCACTTTTAATTTTTCCAATTTTAGTATTCCACTATTTGTGCTAGGGGCGCATTGAGTCCCTAACTTCAATGTTTTCCACATTTAGTCCCTGAATATTATTAAATTGACATTTTTAGTCCTTTTACTATGATTTTGACACAATAAGTGAAGAACTAAAAATGTCTTTATTATAAGGAAAAATTGATAGTAATAATCCCAACTATTGGCGGTCCGCTTATAATAATCCCAACTATTGATTATTTCAGAATAATCCCAACTTTAGGGACCATCCGCCAATAATGGTCCATGATCAGATTTAACTCCTATAAAAAGTGAATTTTAAATAGAAATTAAGTGTAAAAATTAAAAGGTGGGATTATTTATAGGCATTACTTGCTATATCTCTTCTCATGCACTTTAGAAACTACAAGAATTTATTCTTAGGGACCATTATTGGCGGAAGGTCCCTAAAGTTGGGATTATTCTGAAATAATCAATAGTTGGGATTATTATAAGCGGACCGCCAATAGTTGGGATTATTACTATCAATTTTTTCTTATTATAATAGTTGAAGGATCAAAAGTGTCACTTTTATGAAAATCGAAGAACTAAACATGAAAAATTTCAAAGACGGAGACTAAAAATGGCAAAAACTCACATCATAAATCATAATTGACACTATTTGTTATGATGAGTCATGATAGTAAATTAGCAATTACTCCCCATTAGAGGGGGAAAATATATTACTCCTAAAGTGCAAAAACTTAAAAACAAAACACAAAAATTAAGAATCAAGACAATTCAAACTTTTATCATCGGAAGAATATAAGATAGATTATGCCATATTTACCGGTCGAGTTTTTTTACTGAGCCCAAGATTAATAAACACGGCTGCAAATGCTGACAATGGTATCCCGAATCCAAGCATTCTGAAACCTGTAAAGTAAACAAGAAAAAAATGAGGAAATTATCGTTGCATATTGCATCAGCATACCCACACAGTCACACACTTAACCTTCATATCCGGATTCCAGAGACATTTTAGGTATATAAAACTATAAAAGTAATTACGACCTCCTGCCAAATTGAAAAGTTCTTTTGGGACTATGAAATTTGACCAAACTAAAATTAAGTGCGTCTCCTAATATGGATTACGGAGTAATACATAAAGTAGTATTGATAATTAAAGCTTATAGTTGTACTCCGTATATAATTGGATTAGATTAGATTATAATTTACAATATAAGTTATACTCCGTATTAAATTGCAAAAACTGAATTTAAATGTGATAAAGAATTGATGCTTAAAATTAGAAATAAAAGATAATAACGCTAAACTTTTAAGAGGTGAGAGAGGGGTGCCTAAAAAGAGAAATTAAAAGCAAAATAGACTAAAGTTTTATATTGTGATAAAGGGGGACAGATATTCATCTTATTATACAAAAATAAAGTAACACTATTTGAAGTTCGAGATATTTCACGTCTACTAGACCTAGGGATGGCAATGGGGCGGGGTTGGGGCGGGGGTTCACTCCCCCATTCCCCGCCCCGTGTCTAAAAAATCGCCCCCACCCCCGCCCCATCCCCCACTACTATTCGACCCACCCCATCCCCGCCCCGCTAGACCCATGGGTACCCAACGGGGGAAGTACTCGTCAAAAATTAACATCATTTTAGACTGACAATTTTTCAAAAATTAAACAACGCTTCTAGTAGCCATTTTTTTTTAACTTTTTAAGTGTTAATGTAATCTTACATCCCATTTCAAATCTAGAACACATTATACACGTTCTAATTTAGCCATTTTTATCAAACTCTAAATTAACATTGATTGGCTCTATAATATTTTCTTAAACCCTGCATTCAATCAATCATGGTCATTTGACGACATCTAGGACGACCTATGACCACACAATCATAAAGATGACATTCAAAAGAAAAGAATTAATGCATTGTAATAGTAAAGGAAAAAAACTTTCACACCGTGCCTGGGGCGTTTAAGCTAATATCACTTTATAACTTTCCCAAATTCATTTTACTTTATCCCTAAAATATCATTTTACTTTATGATTTTGATAAGCAATTTTACAAGATAGCTTAGTTATTAAACAAGAATTAGATAGACCCATTAGGCACAATCCATTAGATAGGAAACCACTAAACCCATCAGGCCACCATGCAATTTTAATTACTTCGTATTAGTATTACTATTATTATTAGTATTATTATTGAGATTATTATTATTAATTATTACGGGGACGGGCGGGGACGGGCGGGGACGGCATAACCCATCACCCGCCCCATATTTATGCGGGGAGAAAATATCTCCCCCACCCCACCACCCGCCCCAACTCCACCCCACGGGGCGGTTCCCCACGGGCCCCCGCCCCCATTGCCATCCTTAACTAGACCTCAATATGGTCTTATTAGCTACTCCGTATTACTCGTATGATAGTGATAGAGTACGCATATGTATAATTCATTCATTGGAAAATCAATTCCAACATAGATAACTCATAATTAACTAGTTGAAAAGATATTTTGTGAACTTTTTTGTGAACTTTTTAGTAACTGTTCAAGATCTTAAAAAGAAAATATGATAGCTATTTGATTAAAAGCCGAGTGTTTGATTAAGTTTGGTTTGGTTTACAAGCTGTTATGACTAATTAATACTACATCCGTCCCCCTAAGTTTGGAACAAGAGAAGGTGGCACAGTTATTAATAAAAGTGAGTTTATGTGGTTGATATTGAATTACTAAAGTAAGAATAAAGTAGAATCATTTAGAACCACATAAACTTTACCAAATAAGGTATGAGACAATCTTAATGGGACGGACCGAAAAGGTAAAATGAGACAATCATAGCGGGACGGAGGGAGTACTAAAAGTCATGGGCTTTTCTTAGATTCTACTATCGGTAGCATCTCAAAAAAGATCTTTTAATTTTGGGAAAACTGTCAAATAGGTCCTCGAACTTTCATAAAAAGGTCAAATAAATCTTTATATAGGAGACTCTGTCCGGCCGTCGTGATTTGGGGCGGTTCCCGGTGGATTTTTTTAATTAAAATTTTTGAGCATCTTATTTATCAAGTCTAGTCTACTCATACCAAATTTCAGCTAAAATTTCAATCGGAAACGCTTTCAAATTAATTCTTGAAGATAACTATTCAGTTAAATGCGCAGTTATCTTAAAAAATTAATTTGAATGTGTTCCTGATCGAATTTTTAGCTTAAATTTTTTATGAGTAAACTAGTCTTGATGAATATGATGCTCAAAAATTTTCAATAAAAAAATCCTCCAGGAACCGCCCCAAATCGCGACGGCCTGACAGAACCTCCTATATAAGGACTTATTTGACCTTTTTATGAAAGTTCGACGACCTATTTGACAGTTTCCCTTTAATTTTTGAAAAGCTCTTAAAATTTGTTATGCCAAACATCCAACTAGAAGATTTTAGAGACTTTTTTAACAATACAAAAGCTAGAAGAAACCTAGAACCCAGAGACTTATGTCTGTCAAACATGCATTTAGAGTAATTGGAATTCCAAAATAAGCCTATTCTTTTTTTATTTCTTAAATAGAAGCGCTTATCATCAAAGTTAAAGATATTACATCGAGGGTATTTAAAATCTGATAATGTCAAAATATAATACTCCGTGGTAGGTATTCCTATTTAATGAATAAAACATTAATCTTATAATGTACCTAGTAATTGTTTTTACTCTTATTTACACCAATTTTTTGAAGTAAACAATACGGAGTAATAGTTGTTAACTTAATATCAAACCAACTCTCATATAGATCTATAAACAATTGGAAAAAAAGGCGTATTATTTTATTTTCCGTACCAGATACGGCTGCACTACCTGTCTACCTACATACTATTAACTCCGATCCATATCTCTTCTTGATATAACTTCTTGCGTCAGAGGAATCCTATCCTCATCTTAAAATATACTACCCGTCTTTACGTGTCTTAATTTGACTTGACACGATTATTAATGTAGTGGTTGAAAAAATAAAAGTAATGATTGATATTTGTGTACAATAAAGTGAAATAGCGCATATTTCTTTCTTAAAAGGGAAAAAAGACACTTATTTTGGAACAACCCAAAAAGAAAAGTAGAACAGATAAAATGGGACGGAAGGAGTAATACTACGCATTATTTCCATCTTGGTTGACTTTTGTCAACAAATTAAGTGAGAAATAAGAAAGAAAAAATGTATAGTTGATGTTTATACATATGAGAAATTAGTTAAATGAACCACAAATTAATCGATTAGAAGGTGACTAATCGGGATAAGGGTCAGTTTGGTCCTCGAAGTTGCAAAAAAGGAGTCAAATAAGTCCTTATATAGAAAATTCTGTCCGGACGTGCCATTTGAGGTGGCTCCCGGTGGAATTTTTTGATGAAATTTTTTGAGCATCTTATTCATTAAGTCTAGTTTACTCATACCAAATTTCAGATAAAAATTCAATCGGGAAGACATTCAAATGAATTCTTGAAGATAACTGTGCCGTTAAAAGCGATGTTATCTTCAAGAATTCATTTGAATGTCTTCCCGATTGAATTTTTAGCTGAAATTTGGTATGAGTAAACTAGACTTAATGAATAAGATGCTCAAAAAAAATTATCACAAAATTCCCCCGGGAGCCACCTCAAATGGCACGTCCGGACAGAATCTTCTATATAAGGACTTATTTGACGCCTTTTTTGCAACTTCGAGGACTAAACTGACTCTTTCCTCTTTCCTCGTGACTAATCCATTAGAAAGTGACTAAGTATTTTAGCAATCGAAAAGTAAAGTTAGCCAAATCTATCCAATGATACCGAACGAGTATACAAAGTACTGTTCATCGTTTTATCATAAATAAATTCAGATGAGGGTCGCCCTATGCTACAGAAACAACTAGGGATGTTTCAATCCCGGATCAGATTAGAATAGACAAGTTTAAACTTAAACAGATCAGACCCATCACAAACAAATCAAATTAGATCAAATTTCGATAGTTATAAAATACATGTACACCAGATATTTATTGGACTAAACTATATCAGAACTGATTTAAACACACTACACCAGACTAGACTAGAAAATTTCGGTTCAGTTTAAACCATAAAACATTCTAATTGAATTGAGCCGATTGAATTTCAGGCGGGATAACGCTTGCTATCAACTATTTATTTCTATCGAAACAAGAATGAGATAATTGATAGGTGCAATACAAGCATTCTAATTGAATTTATTTCTATCGAAACTATAAAAGCAATAATAAGAGTAAATAAATTGAAACCTTTATAAGTTTCCGATGGATAAACAAGTCCATCCCCGTTAATATCGAAAAACATGGCATGTTTTTGGAGAGGAGAGATCTCATCGCCAGGATTTCCTGCTCCTGCATATCAATCATACTTTTTTGAATAAAAAAAACTATGAACTATTCAACCAATTCAATTATTTGAACAACGGAAATGACAAATCCTGAAGTACTTAAGTGATAAATTGAGAAAATTATGAAAAAAAACCCGATAAAGTTAGCATACATACCACCATGGGAGACAGAGGCGTTCAAGGAAGAAGAAGAAGAAGCAGGATCTGCGGCCATTGCTGATTGGAAAATGAAGAAGCCAATAATCTAATTTACAGAAATATATTCTGAGATCTGAGGATATAACTTCTACAATGCGGAGTATTTTGTTTCATTTATGAGAAGAAGAAAAGAAATCAATCTGATGAATCTAGCAGTTGTGAGTTGTTATATGTTCCTCCTCTGCTATGGGCTGGCGGTGAGTGTTCTTTAAGCAAAGTGGTTGCGTGTGTGTTTGAATATGCGTCCAGGTGTCATTCTAATTTCAAATTTATTTTTTTTTTTTTTTTTACTCCAGGGGGTCTGGGGGAGGGGGCTGGGGGAGCCTGGAGTAATCAGGGCTGAAACTCACTCCATTGAGTTTCACACCCTTGTGTGCCTAGCGGGATTTGAACACGAGACCTCTCGCTAGGCACGGTAACCTCGCAACCAGCTAGGCTAATATTTAATAGCCTAATACTTCCTCCGTCCCTTATAACTTTGCCAACTTTCCTTTTTTGGATGTCCCATTAACTTTGCCACTTTCTCATTTAAGTAAAGAATTTGTGGTTCCAGTTAATTCTCTCTCCCCTGCACAAACCTCAACCACACAGTTTTTACTTTATTAATCCACGTGCCGGTCAAACTTGGTAAAGTTATTAGGGACGGAGGGAGTATCTATTAGCCTAATATCTACGGAGTATTTAGAAATATTTGTATTTTGACAACTATTTTTAAATATATATATATATATATGACGAGGCTCTTATTCGAGTATACTTTTCCATTACTTCACACAATTGGTAGCCGATCAGCCAAAAAATATTGATTGTTTTGACTCCGATTGGATTCATTGGCTAATAAGAGTCCATTTGATAACACTTAAATTAACCAAATTGAATGATTATATTGAAATTTGTGAAATAAAGAAAAAATAGAATGAAAAATAACTAAAATAGTCATTATTAATTTCAGTCAATTCAACCAGAAAAATAACTTCAACCTTGCGCGTTCATGGTGATGCCCAAGGCCATTGTAGGAACATTAATTTCTTGATTTAGGTTGAGTAAATATATGAGTAATATGAATACAATATTTGAATACATAGTTATTTATAAAAATACGAAATAAAATAAAATGAACTATATGAACACAAAAAATGTGGCAAATTTTATAAACATGTATTAGTCCAATTTAGTATTCTGACCTCTAATGTAAATTGAAAAGCCACCCACATCACTCACACACCCACAAGTAAAAAAAAATGAGAGCCGATGCCAAACAAATAGAAACTCCAGAAACAAAAAAAATGGCCATAGATCTAAGAACCAACACCAAACTTTAATAGTCTATGGTTAATTAATCAATTAACATCAGGGGTCTCCACTTCTTGTTTCTTCTGTTCAGCCTCTTGCACTTCCTTCTCTATCTTCCTTCCCTTCTTTGACTTGTATTACACACTCATGAAGGTGCATATGGCTTTATACTAAGTGAAGTACTCATAGAGCCCAACATCAAACTCCATAAGTCGTTTTCTAACAACTAAAGACACTGCATATTGTGGTTGGAACGTGTGGTACTCAATCATCCGATTCTCCAAACGCCGCACTGCCAATGAACCGTCAAAGATGTCACCCTTAAGGACAGGGCCAGGTGCGTAGTACACTGCAATATTAGTGTACATTTGGGCATAACTCGTGTCGCCTTGCCTTTTGTGCAGCTCAAATCCAGATTTCCAATATATCATGTTTTTCAACAGGAGCCTGTAAAATCTGTGTGGGCAAAGCCACATGGGGTACACCCGTTTACTTATAGACATTAACTTATAGTTATAATTAAAGAGTCATACAATGAACATATAATATCTCATGGTGTTCAATAGGAGCCTGTCAGTTTGGTAAAAGAATTTTCCATCTTAACAGTTGGATTTCAAGAAAACACATAGTTATTGATAAAAAAATATCACTGAAAAATATAAATTTATGGCTAAAAGGCATGATGCATAGTTTGTAGCAAAAATACTATACTGGTAACTGCCGTGTAAACATCAGTGGTGCCTATAAAAAAATAACACTTATCAATTACTATTTTATTCTGATCACACATTTGACATTATTTCTCTTACTGAAATGAAAGAAAAACAGTATAATCATAGTAGCACAAATAGTAGTTTTAGCAGGTCCCAGAAAATGCAGGAGGAAAAACACTATAACCATGGTTATGATAGTATCATAGTATAATCATAGAACACTTGGCCAGGTCCCAGAAAATGTAGGACAACATATAATATTCATTTGGTTCTGTTTTTACACACCCAAAGCATTCCCTTTAATATTATTCTGCTATAGGCGTTAGTAGATTCTAAAGAAGTATTGTTTCATCCAGGGCTGGTCCTAGGGGGAGGGCAGTAGGGGCGACCGCCCTAGGCCCAAAAAAAGTAGAAAGAAAATTAGGCCCAAGTTTTTTCTTTATATGTAATCTGACTAGGCATTTTTTTTTATAATCTCCACTAATTAATTAACTCTAATGTGTAATTTTAGTTGACAATTTGAAAATTTTAAAGCATAACTAAAAAGTCTTGAATGGAGCTACACAAGTTTTAAAAAAGAATATAAATTTAGTTTTGAGTCAACACATTTGTTGTTGAATCAATAAAAGCATGTCTCTTCACATATTTTTAACCTTTAAGACTTTTTATTCTTTTTAATTATAAAATTATCGATTTATATTATTGTCTTTGGACTGCTAGTGCCTCCAAATTCTCAAACATCATCCTAATCATCTATTATGCCTCAAAACATTTAATGGATTAGTAATTTTAAACATTGCACATGTGATTTTTAAAAAGAGATTTATTATAAAGCAATTATTGATGATTTTACTTCACATTGTTCTTTTGTGATAGTTGTTTTGTTACTTTTTGTCCAAATATGTAATTCAAATAATATGAAGGTGAATTTCATCTTTAAATAATATGAAGGTGAATATTGATTAAAAGAGAACTAAAAGAGTAAAAGAACCAACGAAAAAAATGATGGATCTATATTTTTCTTCCTAACTTGGTAACTACTCCTTATACTTTAATGATTAGTATTAATATATAATATTACTATATAATATTAATAAATTTTTAAAAATTTGGGGCCCCATAAATTTGGGGGCCCTGTTCTGGATAGCCTATTGAACCCCCTAAAAAACGGCCCTGGTTTTGGGGTTATTACTCACTTTAGGAGAATAGGTCCGTTTCTTCGAGGTTGTGTTTTTCTCGGACGATTTGGACGCTTTCCACTACTCAGATTGATGCAAACCAGACCTTCACGGATTCCTAGTCTTGAGAGCTTTCTTTTGGTATCTTACACGCCTTATTTGGTTAAGTATTGCCCGAGATATGAAGCAAACAAGTAACCTTACGCACTGAAAAAACTACCCTGCGGACAGCTTGCTCTCTCCTTGTGCTTTCTTGGTTATGTGGCTCTCTCCTTTTCTCTTATCTTGGGGAGTTCGAATGGGGGTTGTGGAGGTGACTAATAGCTCTCAAAAAATGATAAAGTATGTGGCTTACAAGAGAGCGTGGGAAGATATTTGGTTTGTGAACAAATATAGGGTGTACCTCGCCCTTTTTGTTTTCTCTTGAAGTTTTTGAGCGTGTGAGCCAAAAGTCCGCCCCATGTAGTCATCTCACCTCATTTCCTTTGTCTTGAAGGTATTCAAGCCATGTGGAATGGTTCCAACTTGATCCCAATCAAATTGGGGTCCAATATACACTACTAGAATTTTTGTCATTTGCTGCACCCTATTTGCTGCGGTTAAATAGGAACCGCAGCAAATACCTTGAAAAAACATCACTATTTGCTGCGGTCATAGAAGACCCGCAGCATTTGTAGCAAAAATTTTACTTTATTTGCTGCTATCACAGCCAAACCGCAGCAATTTCATTTTTAAAAATTACTTTATACACATTTGCTGCGGGCACACGGCAACCGCAGCAATAAGTCCGAAAATATTTGGGCGTTCAAGGGCCATCGCCGGGTATCGATCAGCTGGCTAGACATTCAGATCGACCTAATCCCGTCGCTACCCTCGCGCAGCAGATCCGCCGCCCACGCGCAGCAGGTATCTCGCTCCAGTCGCAAGCCACCACCGTCTCCGTCAAATCGCAACATCCGCCTCCTCCAACAGTTTGCCGCCTCATCCAGCCGCTACCCTCATATTTCTGAAAACTTTTATCCCTCTTCTCACCCTAAGGTACGCACTCAACTTTTCGATTTGGAAATTGTACGGAGTTTCTCTTTGATATTGCTCATGGTGTATTCACTGATTGTTGAAAAGTATGATTATATGTATAAAAAATAAAAAATCTCGAATTCATTCCATTTTTTGCCTCTTTGATTTGTGGCTTTAAGTCAATTTTAATCCATTTGTGGCTGAATTGGTTTACTAGACATTAAGAGTAGCTATAGAACATTCTCCCTCCTTATTATGTTACTAGTTTAGCAACGCGCGATGAGCATTCGTGTAAATGCTCAAGACCATTGTAGGTACATTAATTGATGAGGGTAGGTTGAGTGAATATCCAAGTAGTATTAGTAAACTATTTGTAATTTTTTGTTTGTTTGTAGGCCACAAGAGTTATTCATTGACTTAAGTTTACCAAATCAAATGGACAACAAAAACAGACACACCAGACTCCAAACAAGTAGAAATGATAGGAAATAAAAACCAGACTCGACAACTTTGTACATAAGAAGAGAGTTGATAACAACTTGAGTCTCGCTCCAACAACACACCAGACTCCAAACAAGTAGAAATGATAGGAAATAAAAACCAGACTCGACAACTTAGTACTTAAGAAGAGAGTTGATAACAACTTGATTCTCGCTCCAACGACATAGAAGGGTGAACCTGGGATACCCACATCCGCCACTTCCAATGCTAGTGAACCCACAGTACATTATTGATCCTCCCTTTCCAAGAACGTAATAGCTCTTCTCCCCATAGACATGTCCATTCACATCAATATTGAAAACTGAGTCAAGCTTCTCTCCAAGGGCATCACTATGCAAAGCAACATAGAACTCAGCAGGTCGGAAGCAGGCCAACACCCTCTGGTCCCTCTCGGTGAGATCACCCAACTTGACAACATCTTTGAAGTCGTAACCCATCACTTCAAAAACTTGCATAGCTGAATCCACAAGGGTTAAAATTAAAGTTGCGTATATCCGATCCAGGGAGAATCTTCCGGAATCCGGATGTTCCAGTCATAACGATAGCATAGTTTGTTTGTGTCTTGAAAAACACAGATGAACTCTTCTTGTTCAGCCCAGTCATGCACACCTCCAAAGTATAGACTGGCATACATATAATATGTTAGAAACTGATAAAGTAACTTGAGGAATAAAATATTTGTAGCCTAGATTTATGTGTGGAAATAAAGCAACCAAGATCATTATAATAACCATAATAATAGGATAAGATTCATTGAAGTTCATTTACTATTGAACAAAAGGAAGACAAATATCAAAAGTATTTGAGGCCAAATTTCCTAATTTTTATTCTTTGAAATTTATTAGGTTAAAACATCCAAATATTTATATTCTTAATTCGATATTTGATTAAGTCACATGTTGGCATATCATCTCGTGGAGTTGAGTATGATTTTATCTAATAAAACAAACATAGCAAAAAACACTACTATTTTAAGTTTTACCCATGCTGAGCCTTTAGGTCAACATGTTCTTTTTATTGAGTCACCTAAATGGACGTATTAGCTAATGTGTTTGAAGTACATAGTAAGACCTCAGTCTGACAAGTAATAAGGAGAAAAGTTAGAAGGATAGCCACCTTAATAGTGATGGAAAGAATGACATTTTCAACAATTTTCCTTTTCACCCTTCTTGCTAGCCAAGGTCATTTGAAATGAGGATGATATTCCCGTTTCCATGGTAAGTGCCGAACCAGAAACACCCATTGAGATGCCAACATCGGCAGTAGGCAATGCAGGTGGATCATTTAGACCACCACCTGTCATTCCTGCTCGTGCTTCCTTTTAAAATTCTATGATGAAATCCGCCTTGCCCTCCGGAAGGAGTTCTGCATGAAAATCCTCCAAAGCAGCAACTAACTGAAAATAGTTTATAAGCTTGATTAATATACAGGTAAACAAATTTCATCTTCAGCTTTTTAAGCGGTGACCATGCATTTACACTTAAAAATGATTTTCAAGTCATGTCCGTTTAGGTGACTCAATGATTGAGTCACCACCTAACTAATACAAAGTATGTCTTACCGAGAAGAAGAAAAAATGATCTCAATGATTTTTGTCAAGGCGCTTTGAAGTTAGTCACAGATGTCATAGTATTTTCAATTTGATTTTGACGCTAATCAGATTCAGCATTAAGGTTCAAGAATATTCTTTAAATGAACGCCTCAAGTGATGATTTGTTAATCTAGAAAAAGAAGCTCCTATACACGGAAGTCAGGCTAATTTTTTGAAAAACAAAATTCTATATTTGAGCATCAATGAAGTCAAACCAAATTATGGGGGGTTACCTGCTCTTGTACATGGCTAGCCGCATAATAGCAGTCTCCAGTGACCATTACTGCTTTGACACCTAATAATCTAAGCTCTACAAGTGATTCCTTTGCCCCTGTTCGGCAAATATCAGCCAGACTGAAGAGTCCAACTAAAGAAGACCCCGAGAAGATGTAGCTAATGGTCTTCCCTTCATAACCATCACCTTCCAACTCCGCAACTGTTCTCAAAAGTTTGAAGTATGATTTTATCTGAGAAAACAAACATAGCAAAAAAAAACTTCTACTTTAACTTTTACCATGCTAAGACTTTATCATTAGGGCAACATGTTTTTTTAGTGACCTAAACAGACATATTAGCTATTGTACTTGAAGTACATAGTAAGACCTCAGTCTGAGAAGTAATAAGGAGAAAAAATAGATGGTACTTATCATTCGACTACCACACACATTTGGTAAAAACAAATCCCATACAAAACTCTAGAGAAGTTTGCTGAAATAGAGAGAGAAGGAAAAAAACTCAAGGATCACATAAATATTTCAGGCCTAAGCACCACCCCAACTAATGAGAACGCAAAGGAGACAAATTGGTGCAAAACATATATAGGGAACCCGCTGCAATCACCAAAGAGATTGATTGAACTGAAGCAACATGAAGGGCTTGAGTATTACATGTTGCACAGTTGCAGTATGCTTGGAAGGACAAAAACCAGTCATTCTCCACTTGCAATAATATGCTTAGGGCAACATGTTCAAAAGAGTACTTTAACAAAGCAGCTAAAAACTTCAAAAGACAAACAGGTCATGCATTGGATGTAAACAACCATATAGTGATATTACCAGAATAGTTTGTAACTCTATATTGAGAGCCACTTTAGTGATCCCTCTTATAATTACTCAAGAGGTATACCTAACATTTTCAGCATGTAAATCATTAAAGCCTAAGAATATAGTATATTATTAATATCAGAGTCTACAAGGACAATAATAATTAATCTGTTCCTGGGACACTATATGTAAATAGGTATAAACATTCTTTTAAAAAAACGCAGTTACATTTTCCTATATGATGTCACAAAAATAAAGCTAATCACATTGCAAAGCATAAGCATGCCCACAGGTGATATCCTCAGAAGAGATGTAGGCAAACCGTCGTTAGTTATGAGAAAATTATCTCCAAATTAAAATGGTGAAATTAAATATACTAAATTGAAATATTGAATGTATTACCTACCCTGTAGCATCCAGAAACAGAAACAACTTCTAGCAACCACCCAAGTCTTTAATTAATTTTCTCTCTTCTAACCTGAACCACATAGCAATCAGCAAATTAAACACATGATATTTACCTCTCATGTGAAGATTAAAAACCTCGTGTTACAAATTAAGCTAAAAAATTAGGTTCTTATAGAATTAATGAAATAAGACTAAAATATTATATGATTCTTCAAATAGGAATAATATCCTATAATGCCTATTAAATTTACAGGTGACTAATTTTTATATATTAATTGAAATTTCATTCAAAGAAAAATCAGATCAATCAAACATTAGGTGTGTGCAATTAAATCAATAAACTACTCCGTATCAAAGAAAATAGATAGATAGATCAAAGAAAACCAGAAAACAAACAAAACCAGCTAATTCATCCATTAATGTAAAATGTCAAATGCTCAACCCATCGGTCAAAAGTCAAAGCACTAACAACCGTAAGTAGAGGTATAATGAAGAATAACCAAATGCAGGATTTTTTTTGAATGAAAAATGAGAATTGAATTCAAAATCAGAAAGAAATTCAAACTCAAAATATGAAAAAGACTAAGTAAATCCAAAGTTGTAATTGAAAAGGCAATAAATATTACCTTAGCCAAATCACTTTCCACCGCCTTTGAGGTTGGCCGGTGCGGGCAAACTGGTGTGAGCATGGATCTGAAGAATCAATTGAATTGAATCCGTTTGAGAGGTAGAAGAAAATAATTAAAATAGACCGAAATAGGAAACTTGGAAGAAGAACACAATCTTCCATAGGAGCAGGAGAGGTTTCTCCATGGCAGTTGATTTGGAGCGGGCATCGGGGCAAAGAAGGGAAGAGAAGCTGAGGTGAGAAATTGGAGCGTGAAAAATTGGGGGTAGGATAAAGCTATGAGACGAAGAGAAGCGGGCGATTAATTTGGGAGAGTAGGTAGGCTTTGACGGCAAAGCTAACGGCAAAGCTAACCCCGTCCCCAGGCCGGCGATTAAAGCTTCATCTGAATATGCCTTTCGTACAATCCGCTAATGCACACGGAGCTACCAACATTTTTTTGAAGACCGCTATGTCCCTAACAATATTCATGCTTATATAATTGTAGAGATATATGTAATACTTTTTAATTTTATTTTTGAATTGATTTTTGAGGTTTTATTTTCCATTTACTGGTTAATTGGTTGTTTCATTAAAGATAAGCTATAATGGTTGTTTTTCTTATATAATAATGTTGCGTTATAGATCAGCTATAACCAATTGTTCTAATATAATGTTAGGTTACAGAAAGTGTACTTTGGCTATAAAACCAAAGTCCACATCTTTGGTTATAATGAAACAAAGTCCATACTGCTTTCATGATAGAAGTCCATACTAATATAATGCTATAACCATATAGTTAAAGAGAGCTGATCATTAGTTCTTTTACTCATTCCACAGTTAAAGAAAGTGTTTCATTCATTATAATCAAACACTAAATAACGTAACATTCAGTATTATATTTTCATATATGATTTTTAAACTAAAAAATCAAGGCAAGCCAGCAATGAAATCATAATTGTTATCTATAATTAGAAAGTGATTTTGCTATTTTAAAGGCAGATTTTAATTAGTAAATGAGGGATACCATTTCCTGTATGTTCTTCATTGCTTTAGTTGACATATGCATTGACTGTATATGTGTTATTCATTGGTTAGTTATTGTAGTAGATCTATTCATTAATTGTATTAGTTATACAGAGTATAAAACGTTTTGTATTATGTATAAACAATAGAAGTGTGTATAAAACGTTTTTCTATCATGCATATAATATGTCGTCTTCTTTTTTATCGATATTGATTCTTTTAGGATTTTAACTTATTATTTCTATATTGAAATTCAATTCTAAGAAAGAAAATAACTTATTTGTATTCATTATCTGGTTAATTTCCATTGACAACCAATTTTCCTTTTTATCTTCATTAATCCATTTGTATTCATCCCTATTTTGTTTTTATTCTAAGAAAAAATTCTTTCTTATTTGTAAAGATGAGTCGAAGCTGGATGTACGGTAAACGGAACACATTGGAATTTATGAATGGGGTAGCTGAGTTTTGTAAACGTGGTTTAGAATATAGATCGTTGACTGGTTGTGATGAGTTATATTGTCCTTGTGTGGATTGTGCCAACGTAAATTCATTTCGGTCAATAGAGACAATCAGGGAACATTTAATTCGCCGTGGATTTAGACAGCAATACTATGTATGGGTATGGCATGGTGAGAAAGGAGTGTATACAGAAGATCTACTAGGTGCAAATGAGATGCCAAATGTCACAAGTGAGACACATTATGATGCTGAGGGTGAGAATAATGAGGACATTAAAACTGAAGGTGAAAGTGAAGATGAAGATGAAAATGAGGATGAAGATGTGAGCGATAAAGTAGATCAGATGGATGAGATGATGGACGGAGTCAAAGATTATTGTGGTGGTCGGCCACGTATTTTTGAAAGTTTGTCAAAAGCAGCAGAAAAACCATTATACCCTGGGTGTACAAAATACACAAAGTTGTCTGCTGTGATGACACTTTATAATGTGAAAGCCAAGAATAATTGGAGCGACTCAAGCTTCACATCCTTGTTGGAAGTATTACATGACATGCTTCCCGACGAAAATGAAATGCCAAAGTCAAATTATTATGCGAAGAAGCTCATGTGCCCTTTGGGTTTAGAGTACAAAAAGATTGACGCATGTCCGAATGATTGTGTGTTGTACCGAAATGAATACCGCATGTTGAACAAGTGCCCACAGTGTGGTAAGTCACGGTACAAGCGTGATGGCGTTGACTCAAACAGTGATAAGAAAGGGCCACCGGCCAAAGTGTTGTGGTATCTTCCAATAATTCCGAGGTTGAAACGTCTTTTTTCAATAAAGGCAAATGCTAAATATTTGAGGTGGCATGGTGAGCAGCGCAAGAAAGATGGAATGCTTAGACACCCAGCCGACTCGCCCCAATGGAAAACTATTGATGAATCATTTCCAGATTTCGGCAAGGAAGTGCGGAATCTGAGACTAGCTCTATGTACGGATGGAATGAATCCATATGGCAGCTTCAGTAGTCAACATAGTACATGGCCGGTTCTTTTGGTTATATATAACCTACCACCATGGTTGTGCATGAAGCGCAAGTATATGATATTGTCACTTTTAATATCTGGGCCTAAAATGCCCGGGAATGACATTGATGTCTATCTTGCTCCTCTCATTGATGATTTGAAAACGTTGTGGGATGAAGGAGTTTCAGTCTTTGATGCACATACTCAGGAGTACTTCAAATTGCGTGCCATGCTGTTTTGCACAATAAATGATTTTCCTGCATAGGAGGCAAGTAATAAATCATCAAAGGGAAAGAAGAAATTGGACATCCATAAAAAGGCAGCCAAACAACGATCTCTAGTGTCTGAACAAGTTCTAGTGTCACTTAGTAGAGATTGTAAATGGTTGCACTCGTTGATAGCATCCCGGTCTAGCTATGATCCCATTGATGTTACACTAGATGCTTCTATGTTCCATTATGAATCTGATGATGGTCATGTGTATCTTACTGTGGAGGACATCACTCAGTTTTTGTCTGGTGCAATGCTTAATATTTCCATTATTCAAGTATTTGTGATGTATGATCTTGAAACTATATGACTGATTACAAGAGTATTTAGTTTATGCTAGAGTTTGAACTCATTTTTATGTATACAGAGCAATGCAGGATTATCTACAGGGTTTGGATACACAAGCACAACTTGGATGGATGTGTCCCGATTCAATTTGTGCAACTACATGTGAAAATAACCCTGAAGATGTGAAAGATTACATACACCGAGCCATCACTGAATCTCAGAATGCCGGCGTAGATATTCTTGTTGCTCCTTATTATGAAAAGTATGCATTTCTATTTATTATATCAAGTTGATTTATTATATTTAAAATATCAATGATATATCAATTTGATTTTGTAGCTATAACACAATGTACATCACTAATTAACCGTGCAGCTATCATTGGGTTTTGCTTGTGATTTGGATCTCACGCGGCATGATCTTTGTGTATGATTCTCTTCGAACCAGCTCAATGCGTCGTTTATTAATCATGTCATTGTGCAGCAGGTAATTGTATAGTATTTTTTTCACAACAGTGAGAATTGTTATTGTATTATCTTATAATTTCCAAACTATGTGGTTCTAACTTTGAATGTTTTGTGATAGTGTTTTTAGAAATATTTGCGCGAATGGTGAAAAAGTGAAAAAGATTATTTGGAAACAAATGAAGGTATAAGTATATACATACTTTCGCTAAATATGTTATTAAATTTTTTAATTCTTTTAAGTTGGTAGTGAACATTATGAATAACGAATATGTTATGTGTATAATTTCACATTTCAGTGCGCAAAACAGACAGGCGGCTTGGAGTGTGGATTTTATGTAATGAAATTTATGTATGATGTGATCAGAAGTATCAATGAAGGCCAAGATCTGGAGCAGGTATATTAAAATGCGTACTAATGTCATATGTTAATTTCTTTAATCGAAATTATTTTGTAATATGTTATTCCTTCACAAAAATGGTGATTTTATTTGTTGTCTTTTTTTGCAAGTGCTTTAAGAAAAACTATTCTGAGTTGCCCTTCATTTGAAGCAACTGACTGGGAATGGTTAATTGTACCAGAGAATACCAATATGTTAAACGGGTGACAATTTATTTGGAGATACATGTTAGGAATGAAAACTGCTTAAAAGCAGCAAATGATGAAACCTGTATTTAATTAGTAAACATCAAATTAAAGAGATTATATTATAAATGTGAAAGTGTTATTTTTATCAAAATATATTACAATTTGTGGTTGTACTAATTACAGTTGGTAAATATTTGTAGGTGTACGGAAGCACCTTAAGGGATGAGGCATTTTCAATGGTAGAAATTGATGAGGTCCGGGACAGATGGGCGATATATGTTTGTGATAATTTGTTGTAACACTATAATGTGTGAAGGAATGTATTAACAATATATTTTTGTTGTATTGAATGTGGATCATATTTTTGGATCGTTAGTTTAGTTACAATTCAGGTTTTATGTGAAGGTTTCTGTTTGTTGAATCTCTAAAATTGTCAATTTAGAAAAGTATTGTGAAAATAGGTGCAATTTTATTTTGAATTTAACACTTATTGCTGCGGTTAAGATAGGAAATAAAAAAAATCGTAAATGTATTTGCTGCGGTCATAGAGGAACCGCAGCAATTAGTGTATTCCAAAAAAAATAACGCCTCTTATTTGCTGCGGTTGTAACCGCAGCAAATAGCAATTTCGCTTTTTTGCTGCTCCGGCTATTGTTGCGGTTCAAAACCGCAGCAAATACGTCAAAATAACCGCAGCAATTAATGATTTTTCTAGTAGTGATATCTACCAATACTTCCAAAAAAATGGAAAGATGGGTCCTATTGTTTTATCTTTGTCATGAGATGTCTTTTTGTACTCATTATAATTTATGTAGGCCAAGTCAACTCCATACACCATATTATTGATCCCCAATATGTGTAAGATCATCCCAATAATTTACATGATGAATATTATAGAAGAAAAAACCTACTCCCATTATTTAGCTCAATAATGTCAAAGAGGGGACCATAGTCATTTGTATTCTTCCCTAGTCATTCTATCACTTATTTTGACATTGTCATTCATATTATTGGACTCCTATCCGTGTGGGTCACCCTCGAGTGAGCCTAGGACGCCATTCTTGAATACTTACTATTTTTAGCAGGTTGGGCCCAAAATAATGTTTGGGCCACCCGACCTTCCTCAACTTGTCTTGAAAGGTTAAGTAACATTATTTAGGTAATGTTGGACTCTTATGTTTATTAATAAGGCCCAAATAAGTATTTGCAAAATCCGACACTAATATACGAGTTTGAACAGTACAATATTCAATCATGCACTACGTAAAACATAAATTGTTTTACAATTGTTTGGTAAACCGGAAATTCAATACATAACTTTGAATTTTAAATTGAATTTTCAAGGACGTTCGGGTGCGGTGTCACAAAGGCTCTTTTCCAAAATAATTCATAAATTCATGTATTTGTTTTCCTCAGAAACGTACTTAACATTCAAAATGTATGCCTTTTACACGTATATAAAATTTTAAGAGATATACTCAAGTGTTTTTGTTGTTAACCGTGACAGATATATTTTGTAAAGCACATCAACAAATTCAGAAATTCCATCACCTTCTAATTATAGTCTTTTCATAATTTATAAATATATACTTCCATGTAATGGCAAAAATATTAATCACATGCTTTTGTCTAAAAATAGTACAGACCATAAAGTAATGTTACAATAGCAAAACTAGTCCATATTTATTTTGGCTCAATACTCTTATCTTTGATTAATTGAGATGAAATCTAAAAGCCATCTTATAGTAATTAATACTAACACCTCAATATTCATTATTAATCATTATAAATTTATAATACTACGGAGTATTATCTTTAGTGAATCGAAAAGGACATAAAGCATTGACATATTATAGCAGTATATTATCTTGGCTTAATCATGAAAACGGATATCAGGATTTAATTAATTAACATAAGAATGAAACTAATATAAAAGCTTATGTTATAGTGCAATTGTGCAAACTGTCGGGTTTCCTCCTTAATTGAGAAGTTCATGAGAATTCTAGAATATTGCGGAGATGTCTAGGATTCTCTAGATGTGTGTAAAGAAATATTGAATGTTCTAGAATATTCCGGAGCTTTCTAGAGATACATGGAATTATCTAGAAGCATGTGGAAGAGTGTAGAATATTCTAGAACATTGTGGAGTTTTCTAGAGAAATGTGGAATTCTATAGAATCATGCCGAAGTTTGTGGAAGCCTCTAGAACATTCTCAAGTGATGAGGAGTTCTCTAGATCCTTCTAGAAGATTAGAGAGGCTTGTGGATAGTTCTTGGAAGAATCTAGAAATGTAGTGATGGATAGAAAGTTCTAGAGAAGCTTTGAGATGAGTTGTATAAATAGGGGTGAGATTCCTCATTCCTAAATGAGAGAGCTTAGTGAGAGAGCCATGTGAGGGCCTAGAAAGAGCCTCCTCAAGTGATGAGAGAGAGAGCCTTGAGGAGAGCTCTTGAGTGAGTGAGTGCTTCCTTGAGAGAGGTATGTGTGAGTGGAGTAGTCTCATATACAAAGAGTGAAGTGAGCTACTCATTTACTTGTAAAATATCTCTTGTACATTTCAATTGTATAATACAAAGTGAGATTGTTAGATTTATCCTTTGTGTTAAGAGTGGATGTGTGAGTGTACAAGAGTCCTTTGAGCTAGTGATCCTGGAAGAGGTCGGGGTCGTGTATTCCCCAACAGTGGTATCAGAGCCATGGTTGTTGGAGGTAGAGTAACGGATAGATTTCGTCGTGGGGATCGATCTCGTCATAATATTTGTGATGCTAGCAGTGTTGTTAGAGGCATTCGGGATCATGCTTTTTGATGGGATGATGAACTTCACTTTAGAGCTTGGGTCATACATATATGGAGGAGCGGTGATGGCATTGTGTGGGTGGTTCTCAGTTTGGTCTCGCGATTTGATTTGTTAGTGGTGCATTGTATCAAAAGTCTTCCTGATGTTGTGGTGGTCAGGCGGTGTGTCCCGTGGGTAAACAACGGCGGTACAAGAAGAGTTGCTGGTGATGTCGGTGGAGAGGAGATCTTCTGGAGAACATTACTTACAGGGTTTGGTCTTGTGGTTTGATCTGCTATTGGTGCGTGGTATCGAAAGTCTTCCTGATATTGAGATGATCAGGCGGCGTGTCCCGTTAATAGATAACGGCGGTACAAGATAGTTTGGTGGATCATTTCTTGCTGTGGAGGAGATCTTGACCATTCCTTGATGGCTGCTTGATGTGTGTTTTCTCGCACTTAAAAAGGATTGGAATATAGTGGTGTAAGTATGAGTATCGTCTCCACAGGGACGGACAAAAGGGAATCAAGAATTAATTAAATTCAGCGATTAAAAAAAATAAATAAAATAAAAGTGCAATTGTGCGAGATTGATTGATTGATTAAACTAAAACTAATGCTAATGAGCGAATAAAAATATTTGGTTTTCCTTAATTAACGACGAATGGAACAGGAATTGATTCCGAAGTTAACCAGATTTCTGGCAGAACAGGCCTAATCACATGAATTTCATTCAATTGAGCCTAACTAATCATTACTAAGTTCTTACCGCTCTCGCGGCGTAGAGTACAATAATTTAGGGGACCAGGCTGATCTCTCATGCGACAGGATCCTAAATTATTGCCAAGATGAGCGAGCTTACGGTCCCTTAATCGCTACTAATCTCTTAGCGAACGATTAAGTGTGTGTGAATGTGTCCTAGAACAAATTAGATCTCTCTTAATTTATTCTATAAGCAATTGTAATTCTAGTGGCCATCTAGGTTACAAGAGATATCAATTAAATTATTCACACACAAATTAAACGGCATTCATGCAATTAAACCAACGAGAATCTAGCCATCAATCATGATTAACCCCTTCATCAACCCCAAATCCCTAATTAAACTACTCACGCCTCATAATTGACGAATCAAAAGAATTGGGATGAATAGAATAAATTGTCATTAATTAAAGAATTGAACTTACAAAGAATCCCAGGTTCTTGGATTAAACAACGTAAAAACGCAGGTAAAACTCGTCCCTAGGCCTCTCTCCAAAGTTTGTAACCCTCAAAAATGGGTATGGAGGCCTTATTTATAGAAAACAAGAGAAGTTGAGCTGAAATAGGACAAAACGGGGCCAGACACGGTGCCAGGCACGATCGTGCCTGCGACCGTATCTGCGGAACAAACGCACGCTTCGGATGCAGACACGATCGTGCCTGCCCCGGACACGATCGTGTCTGGCTGGCAGTGTCTCCGCGTCTCATCCTGAATGCAGGCACGATCGTGCCTGCCCTAGGCACGGTCGTGCCTGACCTTTTCTTCATCGTTTTTCTTCGTTTCTTGTCCCGAATGCTCCCAAATGCCTACGAGGTCGATCCAGATGCTCTTTCTTCACCAGAATTTCGTCGTGAATCTCCCGGTGGCCTCCAAATCTTCCAAATCTTTCTCGAATGCCTTCAAATCCTTCCCGAATGCCTCTCAAGCGCCGATTGCCGGACTCTAACTTCTTCAAATCAACTTCAAATGCAATGAAACTCAATCCAACGCCTGCTAAACACAACTTGAGCCAAAATTGAGACTTGCAACGCCTTAAAGCCAGGAAAATCATCAAAGTCCGACCCGAACACGCATCAAATGCGTGTCTAAATACGGACTTATCACTACTCGTGTGGTGTGATGCAAGCTTTGTTTGAGGGGGAGCAACTCACATCCAAGGTGAAGACTGTTGAGTCTAAATGTGAGGCTCGTATTGGTGGTTGAGTGTTACTTCTCAATTAAGTCGGTAGGGGGAGATTTGTTGGGTTCCCTCCTTAATTGAGAAGTTCATGAGAATTCTAGAATATTGCGGAGATGTCTAGGATTCTCTAGATGTGTGTAAAGAAATATTGAATGTTCTAGAACATTCCGGAGCTTTCTAGAGATACATGAAATTATCTAGAAGCATGTGGAAGAGTGTAGAATATTCTAGAACATTGTGGAGTTTTCTAGAGAAATGTGGAATTCTATAGAATCATGCGGAAGTTTGTGGAAGCCTCTAGAACATTCTCAAGCGATGAGGAGTTCTCTAGATCCTTCTAGAAGATTAGAGAAGCTTGTGGATAGTTCTTGGAAGAATCTAGAAATGTAGTGATGTATAGAAAGTTCTAGAGAAGCTTTGAGATGAGTTGTATAAATAGGGGTGAGATTCCTCATTCCTAAATGAGAGAGCTTAGTGAGAGAGCCATGTGAGGGCCTAGAGAGAGCCTCCTCAATTGATGAGAGAGAGAGCCTTGAGGAGAGCTCTTGAGTGAGTGAGTGCTTCCTTGAGAGAGGTATGTGTGAGTGAAGTAGTCTCATATACAAAGAGTGAAGTGAGCTACTCATTTACTTGTAAAATATCTCTTGTACATTTCAATTGTATAATACAAAGTGATATTGTTAGATTTATCCTTTGTGTTAAGAGTGGATGTGTGAGTGTACAAGAGTCCTTTGAGCTGGTGATCCTGGAAGAGGTCGGGGGTCGTGTATTCCCCAACACAAACATCTTTTCCTTTAATGACCAAAATAATAACACTTAATAATTAATAAATGTCATATTATAGTAGTGACATCTTAGCTTGTCTTTAAAAGAATTAAAAGTAATGATCATATCGTATTATAATACTCACCTTAGTATAAATACCACAATTGAAATTTATGATGCAATCGGACTAACTTCCTCCTTTCCCTTCACTTCGGCTCAATCTTTCCCTCTCCCTTTTAACTACGGAGTATTTCATTCTTTTGACAGTGCATGGTTCTAGCTTGGATGTCTCATGTATGTATGTAATACTATGTACATTATTATTATAGAAGCTACTCCCTCCGTCCCTGAAAATTGTTTCCGGTTTCTTTTTTGGATGGGCCGTCCCAAAAATTGTTCCGCTTTCCCCTTTTGGAAAGTTTTTTGTGGCTACAATTCATTTACTTTTTTCTTACTCAATCACAATCATACATTTCCACTTTATTCTCACTTTCTTAAACTCCGTTCCAAGTTAATGCGGGAACAATTTTCCGGGACGGAGGAAGTATCATTTTTGTCCTTATATCTCAAACCTATTTACGTGTCTTCCTCTTACAATTATGACCAAATGTTACTATCTCATTTAGCATGCAGGTTGTTTTTGCCGAATGTACACCTCCTGAGATAGCTTTGTGCCATGTGTCCATATCTATATAATTCGGAGTACTACGTATTACAGACAACTATATATTTCATCTTAACATTGCTTGTTAGCCGTAGATGTAAGCATGTGTTCTCTTTGTTTTTAATTAAAATGAAATTTACTTTTTATCTTTATACACTTTTAGCTGCTAAGCCCACTTCGTAAATCTTAATTCTTAAGATTCAATTCATCATAGGTATTTATTTAACATGACATTATAAAACAATAATGGAGTACTCCTGGAACCCAAAACTAGTTTTACAATTTTCTTTCCTGTTAATCGTTTATTTTTCCTGTATTTGAAATTTATTTTGAATCTAATTTATTGTTTTATAAAAAAATTATATCCGCTACTAACGTAATAACATTTTAATATAATCTTGAAGTACGTTATACGGAGTAGTAGCCAACTTTATATCATTTCAGCTAGACTAGTTTTTGGGTATTACATAAGGAGTCCACAATATGAATTTTAATGGAGTTTAGAATTCTATCGAAATTTGGGTATCCTTAATTTAAATTTTCATAGAATCTATTTAAATCCGAGTATCCTCAAATATTCCATAGACTTTTAAAGACTTGATTTTAATGGACTTTAAAAGAACTTTTAACCCAAAAATTGAATAACTTAATCCACCAACAATGTCACCAACACCCCGTGGATTTGAAATCCATTTCGTAAAAAAACATACGACATCAACATAATATCGCACCAGGCAGTCAGCCACTTGTGTTCTTCCATCTTTAGCTTTGGGGTGTTTTTTTGTCGGTCTTCCGCTACTGCATATCATTTTCTTGTGTGGGAATAGGGAATCTTGTGATATCAACACCTCATATCAAAATTGATCACAAAAATCCTGGAATAAATCATGGATTATTTACTCGAATTCAGCCATGCAGAGAAGAATTTCATCTTGATTACATCAAAAGTGTGCTAATATTCATTAAGGTGCTACAGAATGAAACTGATACAAAGAATGCGTGTTTAAATGCTCGACATAATTATGATCGTCCAGCTAACTCGGCCAATGGGGAAAGCACATTTAATTAGCTCAGTGAGTTTATCTAACCAATTTTTGCTCACTTATCGAAGTTGGATTTCCCTATGAGGTATCTCAGCCCCAACAGTTTACACCATTTTTTGCACTAAAGTGGTGTAAACATCACATCATACAGTACTTCATCTCCAACAAGTTACACCATTTTTATCACTAAAAAGAAATATTCTTTTTTTATTCTTTTTACTAACCTTTCACCATTATTATATTTAATTATCTAATTATCATACATTTATACATTAGCCCCTCATTTCATATGTATTTTGGCATTTCACTCATTATTTCACAAAAACAAGCTAAAAAACTATTATAATCAATATTTCACGCATTTCACTCATTAAAATACAATGATATTATAATAATTCGATTTGAACTTTATTTATAATATTGTGTGATTTATTTATTTTTATATCAAATTTACAATTTAAATTTTTGTTCTAAAAATGGGTCAAAACTATAACAACCAAAACTTTGGGTCACTTTTGCAAATAGAAAAAAAGAAAAGAAGTGAAGATGGCGTATCCCACCTTTGCACCAAATATGGCGTATCCCACCTTTGCACCAAATATGGCGTAAAATCTCTAGCCCTCCACCATTTTATTGAAATGGGGTAAGATTTGGTGCAACGGTTGGAGCAAAAAAATTGCAATTCCCCTATTTTGGTGGAAGATTTGGTGATTGTTGGAGATGGCCTGAAAACTGAGCCAAACTGTCAACCATTTATGAAGTTGCAACCTTTGAGTTACCCACCAACGGTAACTATTTTAAGGCCAGGTATAAATCCACTACCCTTTAACTCGGAAGATTTTACCTCCGCACACTTTATCACTTGAAGCCTTCATCTCTATTTTTTTTTTAAAACCTAGTGGCAAACCATCCTAGGATGGGGTAAGGGCCGGGGAACACCTTACCTATTATTTATAAGATTAGGGAAGAAGGAAAATACAAGGTAGGGGGACTACGCCAGGACCCACCCGAGAAGAACAATTAAATAACATAAGGAAAAGCAATAGCATCAAATTTAAGAATATTGCTGAATCTGTTGGATCTAACATCAATCCCCATACTAATATCTTTGGCTGCGCAGTTGACCTTTTTGTGGACAAGTGTAACAATGATGTGCTTTTGATGCAAAATCCTACGAATGCAAGAGATGGTGAAGATTTGATCTCAATAATTGACGCACTTCAGATTTATGGCTTCAAAAACTTGTGGATTATCGATTTGAATCTCATTGTAGATGATTCCACGGTCCCTACAAAAAATGAGATAGTCATAGTAGGCCTCAATAGAGGCTTTCACTTTGGAGTTGGTCAGAATGATACGGGTGTGATGGGAGGTCATTTGGCCCTTATGGTTGCGCACCAAAAAACCAAAATTGTGGGAGAGACCTATTTGGGTATGAGCGATGTTAAGGGTTCTATGGTTGGCTCGAGGGGGATTCCACGAAACCACTTTCGGTCTGCTTCTAAGGGTCTTTATAGGTCTCTTAATATCATTGAGGGAAATAATTTCCCGTCTGATATTGTAAATGGCCTCAGAATAGTTTGGGGAAAGATCATCATAAAGGGTGCTGTTTCTCAACTTCCAGAGATTCCAAAAAATGACAGTGTAAGTAATAAAAGATTTGTGGTGTGTCCAGTTAAGAATGGTATCCTTAAGGTTGCCTTCCAAACGATGACTCTGGACCTGAAAGTAGCTCCATATAGGAGCGTGGGACTTACAACGCAAGAAGAAATGCTCGATAGAGTCATCGTGGTTGCAATGAGGACATTTAAAAAGGCCATGAAAGCCCATTCTCTGGAGGGAGTCAGCACACACAATAAGATTGTTAACAATCCGCCAAAGGAAGAAAGAAATTTTAGCAGGGATATGAAGCCTTCATCTCTAAAAACCTTCTTCAAACTCTCCTCAAAAGAAGTCATCATCATCATCAAATGGAACGATCTTCATCCTCATCCACCTACATCTCTCTTGAACTATAACTGGCGCCACCTTCAACTTCAAAGAATAACTTTTCTACACTCGAATCACTTATCATTTTTGAAAAAGAAAAGGCAACTCTGCTGCAAGAACGAGAAAGAGTTTCGGCTTGGAGGACATGGAGAATGTCTTCAATCAATCATCTTCTTCTCAATGCATCTATAATATTACAGGAAGAAGAGTTTGCTCTAGGATGGCTCAAAACGAAAACATCTTAAAACAACCATCACACTAAGCTTCATCAACAGAACTTACCATGCCAAACTCCAAAAGCTAAAACCTGCAGATGAGCAAAGCAGTGGCGGAACTGTTTTGTTCCAAAGTATTCACAAGAACACCCAAAAAATTTAAAAACAAAGTAGTATACATGTGTAAATTTAGTGTAATTGTACTTATTCTTCTTTAAATCTTTATTTGTACAAAATTAAACACTTGAAATCTAAATTCGAGATCCGCCACTGGAGCAAAGAAGGAGAGGAACGACCAGGAACCTTCTCCCAGGAGAGCCATCAGGCAGCTGAAGAGCACCCTGAAGGGATGTTTGTTGCTGCCAAAAGGGGGGAATAAAATCAAACAACCTTGTGATTTAACGATGTTTTGCTCTTTTTAGGTAGTTTTGATTATAGTTTTAGGTATCATCAAAAAGGGAGGAATTATTAGGCCCCCTAGATTTTGATGATTAAATGTACTACCTCCGTCCCGTTGGAATGTTCCCGTTCGGTTTACGATGCTTGACTGACGATAAAGCAACTCGATCCCTGTTCACACTCCGCTTATTTTTAGTAAATAAAATTTACATATTCAGAAACTACATTAAAACCGCTACAAAGCCTGATCAACAAATAAAAGTGAATTAGGAGGGAGTAATCGTTGACGATAAAGCAACTCGATCCCTGTTCACACTCCGCTTAATCGTTGATAAAAAATTGATATATAAAATAAAAGATTAGGAGTGACCTAAGTTCACCAATGAATAGTGAACGAGAACATTCCAACGGGACGGAGGGAGTAATCGTTTTGATGATGTCACACCTTTTTATTACCCTCTATTAGACTAGATTCTCTTATTTATGTTCTATCTTGTTTATTGTAATGTGCTCCCAAAATAGTGATAAAGTACTCATAAAAAGCAAAGAGTACTAAAAAAATGAAAAAGAGTTAACTGGTATTCATTGAAAAACACAGTTTTCAGCAGCCAGCTGAAATTTGGCAGCCGGCTGAAAACTGTGTTCCAGTTAAGGCATCTGAAATACACTCACTCTTCTCTAAGCACAAAAACAATTAAACAAAAGATCAACTTGCAGTCAAAATAACAAATTGATATGAAAAGTAAATTTATAAGAGATTTTTATCACATTATAAATTTCTTATAAATTTATTTTACTTAAAGCAAGTATTTGTTATTTGTAAGTGTAACACCGTCCCCAAATATATTTACTTTTATGTAAATAATGTATTGAACCTTATTAAAGGATTAATGAATTTACGAGGTTGTAAATTTTTATTATTTCTTTCGTGTGAATAGTAAATTGCACGTGGGGCCCACACCGGGAGCGGGGGCCGCCCGACACTCCCGAGACCACATATTTTATTCATCTTAGTCAAGATAATATTTATATAGTGGTGAATATTTTATTTGGGTCGTGGAAGGGCGCAGAGTTGACCGATTGGGAAAAAGGGGCCCAATTACCGGTACCGACAATTTAACATGTAACAGCCCGCAAATGAATTTCGGAGGCTTATAAATTAAAGTTGGGGAAGGTATATTCATTATACATGTCATAATGAGTAAGGGAACATAATATATTTTATTTGACCCGATAAAATAAAATATATTTAAAACAGTCCGAAAAAATACAACTTTCGGGACAAATTGCACACACCGGGACACAAAGGGATGACCTCCCACATGAGTGGGGGCCACCCCACGTTTTTTTGTGCAAGGGTTGACTAATTGGTGCCATAAGGACACATGAAGGATGGGTGATAGGATGGGAGGAACATGGTTGAAAGGTAATGGACCCCTTTCCACCCACTCATTGGCTAAAGGAGACAAAACCCACCTCTCCACCCTCTTTCATCTATCATGCTCGACCAACCAAGCAAAAGGAGGAAGGAAGGAGCTTTGCAAACCATTCCCATAGCTGAAAATTCGAGCTCAACCTAAGGGAGTCCAAAGAGGAAGATAAAAGAAGGAAAAAGTTGGGGAAAGTGTGATTTATTAAGGTAATGACCTTATTATAACTCTTCCTTTAATTTTCTTCCACCATATGAAGTATATATCATATTAAGGACCCTTAATATGGTTCCACATGTTATAAGTATGGATTTATGGGTTGGAAAGTGGTTCTATGTCCAAGAACGGACTTAGAAGCCAAAACGACCGGTTCACCGGAAAATAACCTTTTTTGAGGTTATTTGTATTAATATGGGTTTTATGATTATAAAACCTTGTTAGGCACTTGTAAAGGGCATTTCAATTGATTTCACAAAGTTGGAAAAAGTCGCCAGAGTTGTCGCCGGAGTTGACCAAGTCGCCGGAGTTTCACCGGAGTTCAACCAAGAAGGGTAGAACTTCTTAACGCTAGTTCAAGGTGAGTGGACGGCTTAATATCTTATAACTTTTGGGTTAATTATAAGATTACCTAAATAAATGTTATAAGTGTTCATAATGATGTTTAAAAGATATTTAAACATGTGAGTAGCCAACATAGACAAGCACGTATGAAAAGAATTAATTGTTTATACATGAAACATGATATGGAGAATTATATAAAATGCATACTTGCTTGAAGTGTATTAGAAGCACAAATGAATATTTTAACTTAATTATGTGATGATTAAGTTGACTTGTACAAGGTTTGAATTGGCGGTCAACGACAACGTTGACCGATGGATAATGGATTAATTAATATCGATTGGTATTAATTAATTATACATTTACATAATTGCATGGCTTTGCATGGAATGTGATACATAAGTTTTATGTATTGAATTAGTTATGAATGATTAAATATGATATAGACCCTATCTAGTGTGATATGTGGTAAGTCATAGGTCGGGTGGAGTACCCAAGGATCGGGCGGTTATCCTCAAAACTCGGTTATATAGGGTGGAGTACCCAAGGATCGGGCGGTTATCCTCAAAACTCGGTTATATAGGGTGGAGTACCCAAGGATCGGGCGGTTATCCTCAAAACTCGGTTATATAGGGTGGAGTACCCAAGGATCGGGCGGTTATCCTCAAAACTCGGTTATATAGGGTGGAGTACCCAAGGATCGGGCGGTTATCCTCAAAACTCGGTTATATAGGGTGGAGTACCCAAGGATCGGGCGGTTATCCTCAAAACTCGGTTATAGGGTGGAGTACCCAAGGATCGGGTGTGTATCCTCAAAACTCATAGATTACATATAATGATCTAGGACCGGGCGGTGTCCCTATGATAATTTACTTGAACAAGGAGGAGTTCTATACACTCATAGGCATATGGGTGGGTTGGGGTTTTTAGTCAAGAATATTGACTATTACTATTTTTCCCAAATAAACTGGTGATCTACGGATCGGATATTTTTCCAAGTATATATATACTATTAAGTATTTCATAACTTGGGGGAAAGACTATTTATATAAGTATCACCCTATGTTTGGGTCTTATACTTGAAACGCTAGTTATTCTATATTTAGCCTGCTACTCGCTCGGTACTTGTACTAACCCCTTCGGGGGGGCCCACCATTTTCAGGTTGAATCTAGGGCTTGCTACTTGCACCTTCTCACGGGTGATATCAAATCAGGAAGACGTGGTTCGTGCTTCCTTATTTTCTTTCAAACTACCGAACACTTGCTCATGGATATTTGTTCTACTATAAACTATTTTTGGGGCTTGCATGCCCATGTTGTTGGCCGGTTGTGGCTTATGACTTACCATTGAATATTTCCGCTATTCATTGGTTTAAATGTGATGTTGTTATGTATGTTTACTACTGAGTATGGATGGATTGTTTTCTCGAACGCCTTGTGTAATTAAGAGGGGTTGACTCGCGGGTGACGTCACTTAATTATACGGCGGTTGTACACGCGCTTGGATTGCGGTCTGGGGCGTGACAATTAAGTGGTATCAGAGCCATCTCAGTTCTAAACCATATAATCAACCTCTCACATGAGATTTTACGAAAGAGTTTTTACCAAAAACCATGAGCATTGGATTTTGACGTTTATGGGACTATTGGAGCTTAAGTTGCAAGGCCTCTAATTGTTAAGACGGTACCCTTAACAATTGGTATGGTGGCGACTTGGGTCGATACGTGTCTATAACGTTTTTCCGTCAATTGACATTCATAGGAGTCTAAAGACTCGTCCAAATTCCGTTTCAGAAATGGAGGGTAAGCGAATGGCAACAAGAAATGACCCTAAGGGACAAGCGTCGGTAGCTTACCTTGAGGCTAGCCGGGCTGTGTCACGAGCCTTTACGGGGAGAGGAATAGGCCATGGGGGCCGTGAGGGCCGCCAAGCGGCAAACGCTAATCAAGTGGGCTCGATGTGTAACATGAACACCAGGAGGAACGAACGTAGGCGTCAGGCGAGGCGAGATCGGGCCACCTCCCAACGTGATATGACTGTCAGCCAAACCCATCCTTGGGCAAACGACCAAGGAGGAGAAAGCACTCTTACGGCACCGGCATCACCGGTGAAAAAGAAAAGGAACTCAAAGTGGCACACGTCCTTTCCTTACTCCTTAAGACCATCCAAATGTTCTAATTGCTCTAAGAAACATTTAGGAAAGTGCAACGAGCCCCCGGTGTGCTACAAATGTGGGAGCACAACCCATATGAAATTAAGTTGCCCATGGAGGAGGCAACGAGAGACATTGCAAGCCGAGGAAGGGCTCACTGTGGAAGGAAACCATACGGAACCAACGATGAGCAACGCTACGTCCGTCAATCAAGGCGGGGCCCAAGCAAGGGTCTACGCAATGACCGAGGCGGATGCGAGAGCAAACCCGGACTCCGTTGCAGGTAAACACGTATTCCCATGTATTTCTAGGCTTAGTTTGATCATATACACCGTTGGGGGTTGAGTTCGGGCCACCCCAGGACCAAACGGAGCGAAATTGGGCGAAATTGGGCGAAATCGGGCTGATTTCTGCCAACGCACTACAGGCTGGGCTGCACGCACGGCCGTGCGTTGCCCGTGCGTACCTCCGTGCGTTGGTGGCAGTAGCACCCCGGAGGAAAATCGCTGCACGCCCGGCCGTGCGTTGCCTGTGTGTACCTCCGTGCGTTGGTGGCAGTAGCACCCCGGAGGAAATTCGCTGCACGCCCGGCCGTGCGTTTCCCGTGCGTCCCTCCGTGCGTTGGGGGCAGTAGCCTCCATTGGTAAGACAAGGTACGCACGACCGTGCGTACCCCCTACGCACGCCGTGCGTGGACCCCTGGCACCTGAAACTTTATTTTTTCGCCCCGTTCTTCTACGTTTGGACCCCCGTTTGATCCCAAACATTAGTATGAACATAATAACATCTTAATGATGTGTAAAAACATTAGAAAATGTATCTTACATGGTGTATAAATGTAGGAACATTAAAGATCAATGGTAGGTGTGCGAGGATCCTCATCGATACCGGGGCACAACGCTCATTTGTGAGTGAGGCGTTCGCCGAGGGCCTTGACGTGCCATTGACACCTATGACGCAAACGTTGCTAGTCTCGACACCGTTAGGAGACGATGTGGAGAGAAATTATTACTATCCATCGTGTGAGGTGGAAGTGACGGGTCAACCCTTGACTTGTGATTTCGTACCTCTAAGCATGTTGGAGTTCGATGCAATCCTAGGAATGGATTGGCTTGAGAAGCACCATGCTCGAGTAGATTGCTACACCAAGGTGTTGGAGCTTGAGGATGGTCAAGGGAATATGCTACGTTTTGAAGGAGATCGGGGGAAGTCTAATGCTTGTATCATATCCGTGATGAGAGCACGAAAGATGATGAGGAAGGGATGCCACGCATACCTTGCTTATGTGGTAGATGATACGAAGAAAGAAGTCGACATCAAGGATGTTCGAGTCGTGTGCAAGTACCCGGACATCTTTCCCAAGGACCTACCGGGGCTTCCACCCGATAGAGAGATTGAATTTGTAATCGAAGTGGAGCCGGGAACCAAACCCATTTCGATTCCTCCTTATCGAATGGCGCCGGCCGAACTCCAAGAGTTGAAGGTCCAACTACAAGAATTACTGGACAACGGGTTCATCAGACCCAGTCATTCACCGTGGGGAGCACCCGTACTATTCGTAAAGAAGAAAGATGGTACACTAAGAATGTGTATCGACTACCGACAGTTGAACAAGGTCACCATCAAGAACAGGTATCCCTTACCGAGGATTGATGACTTGTTCGATCAACTTCGAGGAGCAATAGTGTTCTCGAAGATTGACTTGAGGTCGGGGTATCATCAGTTGAAGATCAAGGAGAGTGACATACCTAAGAGTGCATTTCGCACTAGATATGGTCATTATGAATTCCTTGTGATGTCGTTTGGTTTAACCAACGCACCGGCGGCATTCATGGACTTGATGAACCGTGTGTTTAGTGAATACTTAGACCAATTTGTGATAGTATTCATTGACGACATCTTGATATACTCCAAGAGTGAGGAAGAGCACGAACACCATTTGAGGCTTGTACTTGATCGGCTAAGGGAAAAGCAACTCTTCGCCAAGTTCTCCAAATGCGAATTTTGGCTCAAAGAGATTGGTTTCCTCGGTCATGTCATATCCGGTTCAGGTGTTGCTGTGGATAACGCCAAGATAAAAGCGATCATGGATTGGGAGAGACCCAGGAATGCGAAGGAGATACGTAGTTTCCTTGGCTTAGCGGGATACTATCGTAAATTTGTGGAAAAATTCTCCGTATTGGCGTCCCCATTAACGAAGCTCACAAAGAAAGGGGCCAAGTTCATATGGGACGACAAATGTGAGAAGGGGTTCCTTGAATTGAAGAAACGACTTACCGAAGCACCAGTCCTTGCCCTACCCATACAGGGGATAGGGTATGACATTTATAGCGACGCTAGCATCCAAGGGCTTGGATGTGTACTGATGCAAAACGGTAAGGTGATTGCCTATGCTTCTAGGCAATTGAGGAAACACGGGGTGAACTACCCTACTCACGATCTAGAGTTGGGGGCGGTAGTGTTTGCATTGAAGATTTGGAGGCATTATCTCTACGGGGAGACGTGTCACATTTATACTGATCATAAGAGCCTGAAGTATGTATTCACTCAGAAAGAGTTGAATATGAGACAAAGGAGATGGATGGAGTTGATCAAGGACTATGACTTGATCATCAACTATCATCCCGGAAAGGCCAACGTAGTGGCCGACGCACTGAGCAGGAAGAGTACGTCAGGGACGTTGCTTACTTGTCTGCAGGCATTGAGGGCACGCGTGGAGGTGTCCACGTGCGGGGCTCTCATTGCTCAATTTGAGGTTAGGCCCACCCTATTGGGCGAGATTAGTCGAAGTCAGGCCATTGATGAGGAATGTCAGAAGATCCGTGAAAGGATCCTTGAAGGACCCGTTGAGAATTTTCGGGTACGTGATGACGGTCTGTTACTGTTTAAGGATCGTGTGTGCATACCAAGGAATGAGGAACTCCAGAAATCTATACTTGAGGAGGCTCATTCTTCAGCATATGCCATGCATCCAGGAGGTACTAAGATATACCGAGATCTGAAGGAAAGTTACTGGTGGTCAGGTATGAAGAGAGATATCGCAGAGTTTGTGAGTCGATGCCTTACTTGCCAGCAAGTTAAGGCAGAGCATCAGCACCCAGCAGGGCTCTTACAACCGCTCACTATCCCATAGTGGAAGTGGGAACATGTGACCATGGACTTCGTGGTGGGGCTGCCACGAACAGTGAACAACTACGATGTCGTATGGGTAGTGGTTGATAGGCTCACCAAGAGTGCACACTTTCTGCCTATCAACATTACTTATCCTCTTGAAAGATTGGCCAAGCTATACACGGAGGAGATTGTGAGATTACATGGAGTCCCAATATCGATTGTCTCGGATAGGGATCCACGATTCACATCCCGATTTTGGCCAAAGTTTCAAGCATCCTTGGGGACTAAACTGAAGTTTAGCACAGCTTTTCACCCACAGACGGATAGACAGTCTGAGCGGGTGATACAGATTCTGGAAGACATGCTTAGGGCACGTGCCTTGGAGTTCCAAGGAAGTTGGGACAAGCATTTGGCCCTAGTGGAGTTTGCCTATAACAACAGTTATCAGGCAAGTATCGGCATGCCTCCATATGAAGCATTGTATGGGAGGAAGTGCAGAACACCGTTGTGTTGGGACGAGGTTGGCGAGGCCAAACTCGAAGGGATAGAGCTAGTTGAGATCACCAAGGCCAAGGTGAGGATCATTCGGGATAGACTGAAGGCCGCTCAGAACCGACAGAAGAGTTATGCTGATAAACGGCGGAGACCGTTGGAGTTCGAAGTCGGTGATGAGGTCTTCCTAAGGATTTCTCCTTGGAAGGGCATCATTCGGTTTGTATCGAGGGGGAAGCTTAACCCCCGATACATCGGCCCATTTGAAATCCTTGAGAGGATAGGGGCCGTGGCTTACCGTCTCAAGTTGACGCCCGAACTCGAGAAGATACATGACGTGTTTCATGTATCAATGCTCAAGAAGTACATACGAGACCCATCTCATATTCTTGAGAAACCACCAGTAGAGATCCGTGAGGACTTGCAATATGCGGTGGAACCAGTGAAGATTGTTGGTCAACAAGTGAAGAAGCTTAGTAATAAGGAGATTCCTATGGTAAAGGTCCTCTGGAGGAGTGATCGAGTCGAAGAAGAAACTTGGGAGACCGGGGTCTCAATGACGGAGCAATACCCACTTCTTTTCGATTGGATACTTGGATTTCGGGGACGAAATCCCAAATAAGGGGGGGTGAACTTGTAACACCGTCCCCAAATATATTTACTTTTATGTAAATAATGTATTGAACCTTATTAAAGGATTAATGAATTTACGAGGTTGTAAATTTTTATTATTTCTTTCGTGTGAATAGTAAATTGCACGTGGGGCCCACACCGGGAGCGGGGGCCGCCCGACACTCCCGAGACCACATATTTTATTCATCTTAGTCAAGATAATATTTATATAGTGGTGAATATTTTATTTGGGTCGTGGAAGGGCGCAGAGTTGACCGATTGGGAAAAAGGGGCCCAATTACCGGTACCGACAATTTAACAGGTAACAGCCCGCAAATGAATTTCGGAGGCTTATAAATTAAAGTTGGGGAAGGTATATTCATTATACATGTCATAATGAGTAAGGGCACATAATATATTTTATTTGACCCGATAAAATAAAATATATTTAAAACAGTCCGAAAAAATACAACTTTCGGGACAAATTGCACACACCGGGACACAAAGGGATGACCTCCCACATGAGTGGGGGCCACCCCACGTTTTTGTGTGCAAGGGTTGACTAATTGGTGCCATAAGGACACATGAAGGATGGGTGATAGGATGGGAGGAACATGGTTGAAAGGTAATGGACCCCTTTCCACCCACTCATTGGCTAAAGGAGACAAAACCCACCTCTCCACCCTCTTTCATCTATCATGCTCGACCAACCAAGCAAAAGGAGGAAGGAAGGAGCTTTGCAAACCATTCCCATAGCTGAAAATTCGAGCTCAACCTAAGGGAGTCCAAAGAGGAAGATAAAAGAAGGAAAAAGTTGGGGAAAGTGTGATTTATTAAGGTAATGACCTTATTATAACTCTTCCTTTAATTTTCTTCCACCATATGAAGTATATATCATATTAAGGACCCTTAATATGGTTCCACATGTTATAAGTATGGATTTATGGGTTGGAAAGTGGTTCTATGTCCAAGAACGGACTTAGAAGCCAAAACGACCGGTTCACCGGAAAATAACCTTTTTTGAGGTTATTTGTATTAATATGGGTTTTATGATTATAAAACCTTGTTAGGCACTTGTAAAGGGCATTTCAAGTGATTTCACAAAGTTGGAAAAAGTCGCCGGAGTTGTCGCCGGAGTTGACCAAGTCGCCGGAGTTTCACCGGAGTTCAACCAAGAAGGGTAGAACTTCTTAACGCTAGTTCAAGGTGAGTGGACGGCTTAATATCTTATAACTTTTGGGTTAATTATAAGATTACCTAAATAAATGTTATAAGTGTTCATAATGATGTTTAAAAGATATTTAAACATGTGAGTAGCCAACATAGACAAGCACGTATGAAAAGAATTAATTGTTTATACATGAAACATGATATGAAGAATTATATAAAATGCATACTTGCTTGAAGTGTATTAGAAGCACAAATGAATATTTTAACTTAATTATGTGATGATTAAGTTGATTTGTACAAGGTTTGAATTGGCGGTCAACGACAACGTTGACCGATGGATAATGGATTAATTAATATCGATTGGTATTAATTAATTATACATTTACATAATTGCATGGCTTTGCATGGAATGTGATACATAAGTTTTATGTATTGAATTAGTTATGAATGATTAAATATGATATAGACCCTATCTAGTGTGATATGTGGTAAGTCATAGGTCGGGTGGAGTACCCAAGGATCGGGCGGTTATCCTCAAAACTCGGTTATATAGGGTGGAGTACCCAAGGATCGGGCGGTTATCCTCAAAACTCGGTTATATAGGGTGGAGTACCCAAGGATCGGGCGGTTATCCTCAAAACTCGGTTATATAGGGTGGAGTACCCAAGGATCAGGCGGTTATCCTCAAAACTCGGTTATATAGGGTGGAGTACCCAAGGATCGGGCGGTTATCCTCAAAACTCGGTTATATAGGGTGGAGTACCCAAGGATCGGGCGGTTATCCTCAAAACTCGGTTATAGGGTGGAGTACCCAAGGATCGGGTGTGTATCCTCAAAACTCATAGATTACATATAATGATCTAGGACCGGGCGGTGTCCCTATGATAATTTACTTGAACAAGGAGGAGTTCTATACACTCATAGGCATATGGGTGGGTTGGGGTTTTTAGTCAAGAATATTGACTATTACTATTTTTCCCAAATAAACTGATGATCTACGGATCGGATATTTTTCCAAGTATATATATACTATTAAGTATTTCATAACTTGGGGGAAAGACTATTTATATAAGTATCACCCTATGTTTGGGTCTTATACTTGAAACGCTAGTTATTCTATATTTAGCCTGCTACTCGCTCGGTACTTGTACTGACCCCTTCGGGGGGCCCCACCATTTTCAGGTTGAAGCTAGGGCTTGCTACTTGCACCTTCTCACGGGTGATATCAAATCAGGAAGACGTGGTTCGTGCTTCCTTATTTTCTTTCAAACTACCGAACACTTGCTCATGGATATTTGTTCTACTATAAACTATTTTTGGGGCTTGCATGCCCATGTTGTTGGCCGGTTGTGGCTTATGACTTACCATTGAATATTTCCGCTATTCATTGGTTTAAATGTGATGTTGTTATGTATGTTTACTACTGAGTATGGATGGATTGTTTTCTCGAACGCCTTGTGTAATTAAGAGGGGTTGACTCGCGGGTGACGTCACTTAATTATACGGCGGTTGTACACGCGCTTGGATTGCGGTCTGGGGCGTGACAGTAAGGAAGCATTGAAACATCACTCAGCTTAAATACTAAAGTTTCTACGCGTAAAAAAAAGGAATAAAGATAATGCATCTTTATCTTTGCATTGAAATGAGAAAACAAGTTGAGTGAAGATTTTTTATCTGTGTCACTTCAAGACAAAGACCAACCATGCTGCCTCAGTCAAGTGGAACAAAACAAATAGATCAAGCTACGGTCAAGATTGGTTTCCCTTGCCAACGGTACGTGGAGATTCAATGCTCAAGTCTATAAATACAGAAGCAGTGCGGGAATACTAAGGAAATGTTTGCAACAGCTTAAAAAACACTTCTCAGCTTTTGGCTTAAAAAAGCACTTATTTACAAAACATTACCAACTTTTACTTTTTCTCGGCTTGCGTGTGAAAAGTGTTTTCCCCTTTTCTATTACACACAAAGCACACTTATTTTACCAAACACTACCAACTTTTACTTTTCAAAATCATTTTTTTCTCAAACACTATCAACTTTTACTACTAATCATTTTTTCATTACATCTCCTAAAGTGCTTTTTTTTAAAAGTAGGAGTTGCAAACACTCCCTAAGTGTGGTAAAACGAGAGGAGCCAAGTGGAATAGAAGGGAATCAAAACATCCATGATCACATCCAGCCATCTGATTCCCCTTCACCATTTCGTGTACCACCCCACTCGTCTAATGCTCTTAGACTAGCTACAATTCATACAAATCTATAGAGTTTAGATTAGTTGGTAGCTTAGATATACACCCATGTATACTAGATTAGTGTAAGACATTCTGAAGGACTTTGTGTTCAAATCGAGAAGGTGAGAAAGGGCAAGGACATGAATAGCTCTTGGCAAGTCAATGTCATTAGTGAAAAACCTTGGGTCGACTGAGTAGCTTGGAATGGTGTTGATATTCCTTGTGAAAAACCTCACAATCTACGCTTGAGCCAAGGGTAGATTGGGCACTAAATGTAATGGGATATTCATTTAGTGGGAATCCATCTGAAATAGGCTGGGACTGGATGTAGGAGGATTACGCTACCTCAGAACCAGGATATATGTTGTGTCACCTTTTACATTCTGTTCCTAACAAAAATTCAGTTTTCATTCACCTTCACAACTTCACAGTAAAACAGCTTGCTCACCAGGACTTTCCAGTGAACATTTACAGTTCACTGTGATTCAACTCCTTGTTTTCTAAACATCAAAATGATCTATTTTCATAGGTCTAAATCTTTCATACTTATGTGTTAAGACTAGTTCTAAAGCCTATTAATGTGTTAGAGTATAGTTCTTTGCTATACCTTAACTAATTAAAACAGAACTTTAATTGCAGCAGCCTGCTCCTAGAAGTTTTGGCAGTCAGCTCCAAAGTCTCTGGCAACTAGCTCCTTCAGGTTTCAGAAGCCTGCTCCTTGAGTCATCTATTTCTGGCAAACACATTTGTAACATGTTTAACTCATCTCTCTCACAACTAAAAGGGTCATAATCTTTGTTTTTATAAAGTGTCACACTCTTGAGATCAAGACTTCCGTTGCATGTTTCTATATCTCCCAAAAGATATTGAAACTCATTCTATTAGAGGAAAAAGGGCTTAAAATGAAAAGATCTAAAAGTCTATTCACCCCCCCCAGACTTTTACCTCACTTGGGACTCAGTTGGTATATCGGCACTCATCACTGCTGAATTAAAAAAAATTAAAATATATTTTATTAGTAAAATAAAGAAAATATTATATGTAAAAATAACTAAAATGGTCATCTATAGTAACTTCAGCCAATACAGCCAAAAAAGTAACTTCAACCTTACTTTTTCCACTTATTACACAATTCAGCGCGTGAAAACAAAAATTGTGTGTTTGGTGAAAAAGTTGGTTGATAAGTAAACGATATTGCCAAACGACCTCTTAGGGTATGTTTGACACAACTAGCTAAAAAGATACTTTTGTGATCTTTTTAGTAACTGTGAGCTTTTAGTGACAGACAAAATCTTAAAAAGAAAAGGTGATAGCTGTTTGGTAAAAAGTTGACTGTTTGATTTAGTTCTGTTTGGTATTTGGTATACAAGCTGTTCGGATTAATTAATGCTAAAAGTCACAGACTTTTTTCAGATGTTACTCGTTGTAGCATCTTAAAAAAGATATTTTATTTTTTGAAAAACTCTTAAATATTGTCATGCTAAACATACAACTATAAATTTTCAGACACTTTTTAAATAGTAAAAAAGTTAGAAGGTATGAACTTTTGCGTGCCAAACATAACTTTAATGAGTCAATGGATTATTTTCAACTCACTCCAATTTAGCTTTTTTCAAACAAAAAAGGGCAATTTATATGTCGCACATCATTTGTGATGCCCCGGAGGACACGACAAACATCGAACACTCATAGGCCAACACCTCGACACAACATGCTTAACTTTACGGGCTGACAGCACTAACGCTGGCCAAGCCATTTATCAATAAAATCCATTGGTTCAATTAATAATGTGTCGTGTGTGTGGGGTTGGTGTTATTTAAGCACAATTATTGCGTCACTGTGGATTCGCAGCAATCAGCGCAGGGGCATGTGTCATTCTAATCTCCAAATTGTTTATGGACTACTACACTCCAACATAACCAAAATTGTGAAGTGAATCATGTGTTTGGTACGAGTTTGCGAAAAACATCTTCTGGTACACCCCAAAAGACCAAAATGTAAACGTTGTGCACGTCTCATTTTGTCGTGTCACCACACATTTTGTTTTCATTTTTAAGACGTTTTTCCCCATACTACAGATAATTTGTTTTTAAAATAACAAAAGTTTTTTGTGGCACAGACCATTAGAAGTGCAAGTCTATACTTTAGTTAATTAGTTGCAATGCTTATTCAATGTATATTCAACATGTTATTTGTATAAGTTAATACGGAGTAAAAAAATGTGACTTCTAAATCGTGTAGTGATTGTAGTGATAACTTTAATCTTTACAGCTTATATTTATTTTTGCACTTAGGTTATCATACCATTAATACGCAGTAATTTTTGTCATATTAATGTAAATAAGTTTAATTCATTTATATTTCAATTGGCATGTATAGTATGACTTAATTCTTATTTGTAATTTCTTCAATATTCATTATTTCTTTGTATACTGAAATCAATAAAAAGTCAAAATTTGGAATATGTCTAGTTGAAATCTCGTCAATTTAAAACTATTTTTATTATTATTATAGATAATACTATATTATTATTATTATTATTCTTATTCTTCTTATTATTATTATTATTATTATTATTATTATTATTATTATTATTATTATTATTATTATTATTATTATTATTATTATTATTATTATTATTATTATTATTATTATATAACTTATTTGATAACACTGAAATCAGCGGAATCGATTGGATTTGGTAAATTTGATGAAACTTTGGCCGAAGCGCTGAAAAATGGTGGCCAAAATGATTTTGTAAAGTATTTGTGTTTGGTTAAAAATATGATTTATAAGGACGATATATAGAACACAGGGGTTCTGAAAAGGGATTAAAATGATAATGATAATACCCTTCATAAGAGCACGGAAAAATATGCTTAGAGCTAACAAAATTATCGAAAAATCAAAATTGACAGAACCGAAATTCAATAAAATACCCGACGAAAATTAACCTGCCTGAAATTAACCGAAACCAAAATGTCTCGTCGTTCCTGAAACTAAACCGGTCGGTTGATGGTTCTCGAGAACTTCATGGTTATTAATAGGGATGTAAATGAGCCAAGCCGCTCGCGAGCTGCTCGTGGATCGCTCGGGAAAAGCTCGACTCGAGTTCGGTCATATTAAGCTCGGCTCGAGTTCGGCTCGAGCCTGTTTATTTTAGGCTCGTGGCTCGCGAGCCGGTTCGCGAGCCTTTGTGTCATATTTTATAGGGAAAAGGTGCAAATAGGCCCATGTACTAACCAAAAAAGGTCAAATAAGCCCTTATTTAGGAGGCTCTGTCCGGCCGTCGTCATTTGGGGTGGTTCCCGGTGGAATTTTTTGATGAAATTTTTTGAGCATCTTATTCATCAAGTCTAGTTTACTCATACCAAATTTCAGCTAAAACTTCAATCGAGAAGGCATTCAAATGAATTCTTGAAGATAATTGTGCTTCTAATTGCGCAGTTATTTTCAAGAATTCATTTGAATGTCTTCCCGATTGAAGTTTTAGCTAAGATTTGGTATGAGTAAACTAGACTTAATGAATAAGATGCTCAAAAAATTTCATCAAAAAATTCCACCGGGAACCACCCTAAATGACGACGGCCGTACAGAGCCTCCTAAATAAGGGCTTATTTGATCTTTTTTTGTTAGTACATGGGCCTATTTGCACCTTTTCCCTATTTTATATATTAATCAATATATGCATAATAATTATATATGTACTTTTTTAATATATATTTTAATTTAGGACTATTCCATTTTCAATACTTATCACAGAGTATATTATAATTTATAATAGGAATAATTACAAAAATAATAACATGATGTGCGTAGTATGATTATTATTATAACCATAATCTGTAATAATTATTATAATATGTACTCTTAATATTTATTGATAGTAAAATAAAGAATAAAAATGTTAGTAAATGATAGATAAACTAAAAATTAGAATGAATAAGTACACATAATATTTTTAGCTCGAGTTCGAGCATCTTATTCGAGTTCAAACCTATAAAAATTAATTAGTGAAACTTGACCCGAGCTCGATTCAAGCTCGAATGGAGCTCGCGAGCCGACAGAGGCGGCTATAGGGCCATTTTGCCTAGGCAAATGCCTTGGGCCTCTCATTTTGGTGGGGCCTCATATTCTTGAACTCCTATTAATACTACTCGGTTATATTTTTAATTCACTTGTATTAGTATAGGCATTTTTCCAGTGTATTAGTGGACATGATACGGCACATGTTTTTATTCGACCGATGAGCAAATGTGTTAGGGCCTCTTGGAGTGCATCTTTGAAGTAATTTCTCATTTGTCTCCTAGCAAAAATTAGGTGGAATTGAAAATTTATAAATGTCAGAGAATACAATGTATCTTACATGGGTTATCAACCTATTTAATTGGGAGGAAACTATCCGCTAGTTTGTGATGTTTTTAGGAAACATTTACATTTAGTTCTACATTTGAGAAGTTGTTTATTTTAGAGACTAGAGTCCGTTTGGTGACCCGTTTTTCAACTTATCAGGCTTATCAGCTAACTTTTTAACCAAACACATTATATTTGATTTTGCGCCCTGAATTGTGCGACAATAAGAAAAGGTGTGGTTGAAGTTACTTTTCCGATTGTTTTGGCTGAAGTTACTGTAGATGACCATTTTAGCTATTTTATATAATTCTCTTTATTTTATTAATAAAACAAATTTTGATTTTTTTACTTCATAAATCAGCAGAATCAACCAATACATCCATTTCAGTCAAAACTTCATAAATTTCAGAAGAATCAACCGATTCAACTGATTTCAGTGTTACCAAACGTGCTCTATATGAAATGTTGTAAATAGTAAAAAGTGATTTCATTTGTAAAATTAAATGATTTTGAGTAAGTAAAAATCAGATTTTTGATTAAAAAATAAGTGTAATAGAGAAACGCCTTTTCCATTAACTTTAACAATAGCTTTAAAATGTTCGATTTAAGCAAAATAATCTACTTGAAAATGTGTAACTTTGTTGGAACAAATTTTTTATGAAAATTTATCATAGGTATTTTTTTGGGAAGAAAAATTCATAATTTCATACTAGTACTACTCCGTAATATATGTATGAAAACTGATATAAGTGCTTAATTTAGATAGATTTTTTCCATCAAAACAGTCATGTGTGCCGCCTTGGGCCTCCAAATCTCTATAGACGCCCTGCGAGCCAAGTTCGGCTCGAGATCGAACTCGAATAATTTAACTCGCCCAAGTTCGAGATCGAGCTCGAGCTCGTGAATTCTTATCAAGCTCAAGCATACTCATGCTCTGTCTCGACTCGTTTGCACCCGTAGTTATTAACCGACTGACTGACCAACATCTTTGAAGATAAAAATGTTTTTACGGAGCATGAGATATGCGGGTGATGAAAGTCTGGGATCACTTTTGTTTAACTAGTGATCTAGAAATTTCATGTCTTGAACTTTGAATAACCATCAATTGTATCGGAATTCCTCCTAAATTTTTTAGTAGTTTCTATGGTATTCATAAGGTATCTTACCTTTGTACACATGGACCAATCAAGATGTTGCAGTTAAATTATTTAAATCTAAATAAAAAATGATATAATGATTTGAACCAATCAAGTTGATGGTAAGTACGGTACCCATTTTTTAAATGGGTACCGGAGTTGTCACCATTTTTTATCATCAAAACAAACCGCTTTATATTAATATCATAAGGATTCAGATCGTTACAACAAATTCAACAAGACTAACACTGACAACAATTATCCCTAAGCAACTAGCACTATAAACCCTACGGTTAGACTCAGAGACGATCACCCCTGAAAGAGCAATACGAATCGCTAACCACCAAGTGGATGTGACACAGCAATCACTGGCCATAAAGATCCTTCCATCGACATAATATCTAGCAAAATTGTCAATCATTATTGTAGACCTAAAACTAAAGACATCAACAAAAGACAAAGCAACGTAAAACATAACGCAAAAATGAAACCATGAAAAACTAAATAACTGATAAAACTTCCAAACCCTAGCAACTCGATCACTCCAAGGCGGCGGTTCAGGAGGGGGCGGACCGCCGATCTGTCTTTTCCTTGTTCAGCCCTTCACCTCTCCACATCTTCTCGTCGCCCGAGCCGCCTCCACTATCAACACCACCATCTACCCATGCTGATTTGCCAAAAACAAATCCTCCAACTTCCTCATCAATTTTAGGGCTGAGCCAACACTGCTCTAGATTATCCACAGGAGTCATAATTATCCTTTGTTGGATCTTGGATTCATTTCCAAAAGCTGATGATGCACTCACGCCTTCTTCAAGATTGAAAACAATTGGTGGAAAGAAAACCCTACGCAACGGCAGAGCCGCTATGGAGGAAAAACCCTACGCGGCAGAGCCGCTAGGGAGATCTGAAGGAATCACTCTGCTTTCTTCCTTCTTCGAAATCAGATCTTGAATGATGCGAGTAATCCAGATTCCGGTGAAGCTTTGATATATCGTCAAAGCTAGTATTTGTACTCGTGCCGTGCACGAGTTAAAATGATTTTTCTTTTTAATTCTACTAACGGAAAATAATTTATGCAATCGATTATAACATTGGTTTGCATATTCTACTGTAGGTATAGGTCTCTTATACTAACGGTAATTGATTGTAGGTATAAAACACTGTTAAATGACAATTTGTGTTTTATTTTTGAACCAATTATCTAAACATGTTTTCAATCTATATTTTTCAATGAAAAGAACAATTTATTTATAACTCTCACTTGCATCCAAATGAAATTAATCTTTTCAACTATCTTTGCCTAAACAAAAAAATGCTCAATGCCTATTTTTATCCATTAAATTTCATCTGTGGCTTAATGTTTTTTTCAAAACTAACTACAATTTTGTGATTTATTCATCTAAAAATAGGTGTAGTCATTTCTTTTGAAGATATTAGCCTTTCTAAGCTTTAGAATTTTGCAAATTAGTCCTTGGATCTCTTTCTTTTAGAAAAGAGTTTAGAATCTATAGTTTTTGTGAAATTCTGATTTTAATGAAGGTGATGATGGCGAGGCTGCCTATTGTGATTGGTAGCAATTAATTTATTTTTCAATGCATTGAGTTGTTGAGGGTAACATGATCTTATTAAGTAAAATAAGTGTTAATGAACGAAGAACGGTTGTATGATTTAGACTTTTAATACAGTCTTTATGTAGAAGGTCGGCCAGATGAATAAAACCTATGGAAAAAAATTCTCATCACATCAAGAGTTAGCTACAATCAAAACATAAACATGTCAAACTACACAATGAAAAATAAAAAAACACACGTCCTATATTTAGAAATGGAAAATGATCTCCATTTTCATGACCAAATATTACTATATCAAAATTACATGCACGAGTAAAAGAATTACCTTTTATACTCAGTATACTGTATTTATCTAGCTGTTAAACAACATTTTTAGTGTTAAGACATGATTGTTATATATGTAATTAATAAAATTTTCCGAGAGCTGGAACTCTCGGTCAAAATATATATATCAAGATTATATTGATAGATAAACTAAAGTAAACAATAACTCTTACTTTCATAAATGAGGTTAAAAAAATTGATTTCAATTGAAAATATCCTTAATTAAACTGGTGAACATAAATTTGAGATAACATTAAGACAATGTGTATTTAGCAAATTTTAACATATGCCATCTTGCTATTTAAATTAACTTTTCCCACTTTCATTTTATGATGTTTCACTCGTTTTCCCATTTTTACTAATGATTTCGAAGTTATTAAAAAAATTAAAATAATACTTCATATTTTTTATGCTTCATATTTTGAATATTTTATACTTTCAATAATACTACCTTAAATATTAAAACTACTTGCTTTATAAGTCTTGTGAAATTTCCTAAATGAAATCTAACTTTACAATGTACTCCCTCCGTCGCATTAGTAGGTTCCCGTCTACTATTCAAATGGTCAACTTAAATCATTTTTAATCTTTTGCTTTATATATCAAATTTTTATCGAATTTACATTTTTTATCAGGCTTTGTAGCGGTTATAATTTAATTTCTGAATATGTAAATTTTATTTACTAAAAACTGTCGGAGTATGAACAGGGATTAAGTTGTTCTATTGGCAGTCAAGCATCGTAAATCGTAACGGGAACCTTCTAGCGGGACGGAGGGAGTATATACTGTCGTCTCTTTCATTTAAAATATCACCCAATTGCATGAAATTAAAATGGTGATGAGTATTTTTGTTGTAAATATCTTTACACACTTTGTGATGGCAATAAAATTTAAATTGTATTTATGACGTGACTTATGTGTGGTCATCCTTCTAAATTTGGTATCGTTTGTACCAACCAACACATTTTCAAAATTGTATGCAAGACTTTTCTTGGAGCAATTTTTCAAACTGGGGAGCAAGATTTTATTTAATGACTGCATGTTTCTTCACACCCTATATTGTAATTGAAAAGGCAGATATGTCGGTAATGCGTTATTATATTATTATTGTAATATATATGAAAGAAGTTGTGAATAAGACAAATTTAAGTATAGGAATTAACATATTTACCTGACCATCTATTATAACCATCTCAACATACTCGGGCTGAGTTGTGTTTCTTTCCGGCACTCTCCACAAACGGATGATGTGTGCTTGAATCTTCCAATCAATGGAGCCAGACTTGAGTTCACTCAATAATGCTATTTTTGGAGCCATGGGACGGTGACATATTATGCCAGTACCTATAATTGTTCGACAAATCTGCCACAACCTTACATATTTATTGTAAATACTCATTGAATATATTTTGATGGCTGATTTGTACACATGAGTTGTGTACACGAAGCCGCTTTGAAAGTTTGCCTAACTCAATTTTGAGAAAATTTTGATAACTAATGTTTGGGTACTTTGTCACTACTGGCGTAGCAAAGCCTAGGGGGCAACGCCTAGTCTCTCACTCACTCTAAATTTTAAAAATACTTTAAATATTAGTGCAAAAAAATCATGTAAATGTTTTTCTAAAAAATTCTTTGTACCGGCCAAATGCTCTCCCAATTCTTTGTCACTTAAGTCCCATTTAGATTGGGAGACATATTAAAGCCTTTCAGGTATTATGTACAAATACGTATAAAATAAATCCAAGTATTAAATAAAATACACCTAAACATTTTGGGATTTATAAAATGCCTTAACATGTGTTATTTAAATACACCAAGATTTCATAAATTCAAAAATATCTTGAAATGTCTAAGGCTTCGAGCGTATGTTTACGTATTTAATTTATTGTTATTTCCTCTTTTGATTCTGATACACAGATAACATGTCGTTCAAATGAAGGATAAAATGTATTTCTCATTATTAATCTGCTTGATTAAAATATGAAAAATGGCATAGATATTAATAATAGAGTTTTACCGGACAAAAATACAACTAGTTGTGTTTTTTATCAAAAATATGACTAGTCACCGTGTACGAGTAACTGGACAAGAGTCATTATAATGTATTTCAGAGTGACAAGTCATTGATAGATGATGAGTCACTCGAACCTAGTCACTCTTGTCATTTTTTTAAACGCTTTTATTAAGGTCTCGAAAAAGCATTTACAAGAGAAAATCAGGGAGGGCAAAAAACTCGCCATGAAAGTAAAAGAAAGAATGGCAGATATACCACCTCCAAGTTTCGGGTGGACAAAAAAGGGATCGTGCCTCTCTTTTGACAAAAAAGAGACTTAAATCAAATTAAAAGCCCAAAATAACCTTTCAAAAACTAGAAAATAGTATTTGGCCGACGCCCTGCATCTCCGTTCTCTTATTCCTAATTTTCCGCGTGAAGACTTCGGTCCAGTCCAGTGTTTCAGCATCACCACCCACCGGACGCCGCCCAGCGTACGCCGTCTCCATCCCCTGTCGTACGCCGCCTCCTTCCTCCATCGTACGCCACCGTCGCCGTCTACCTCGACTTTTCTTCTTATTTTTTCTGATTTTGTGATGCAACTCAGATCCGACGCGCGGTTAGGGTTTATTAGTGGTTGCGTGGCGGCTGGGGTAGGCGATTAGGGCGGAGGGTGGGGAAGGGGAGCGGTAGTGGCGACTGGAGTGGGGGCAGCGACGGGGCTGGGGAGTAGCGTGGCAGTGGTGGTGCAAAGATTGGGAAAGTGGATTGGGTAGGGTGGAGGTGGCTGTAGAGGGGGGAAGCTAGACACGAGTCTGGGGGAGACAGTAGTGGATGGTGAGGTAAATGTTGGCGGCTAGGTTTTATGGTGAGGTCCGACGGTTGGGGAGATTGGAAAGGGGGTCTACGGCTTGGGATGGTGTTGCGCTGTCAGCGAAGGGGAATGAGTGGATAGGGTGTGTGGCTGGGGGTGGAGTAGGGCAGGGGACTGCTGGGCGCTGGGTAGGGGCTGGGGGTGGGAAGGAGGGATGGGGGGTGTCGGATGGGACTGGTGGGACTGGTGGGCCAGTAGTGGTGGTTTATGAGTAATTGGACGGGTTGGTAATTGTAAGTGGATAGATTGGTAATTGTAACTGGACGAGTTTGGGAACTATAATATGGCGGGTCAGTAACTATAACTGGATGGATCGGGTAACTGTAACTGGACGGATCGGGTAACTGTAACTAGACGAATTGGGTAACTGTAACTGGACGGGTCGGGTAACTGTAACAGTACGGACGGACGTTGGTCACTGGATGAACAAACGTTGATCATTGGACGGGTGAACGTTTATCACTTGACGGAATTTGGATTTTTGGTCATTAGCGATTTTTTGGTCACCGACTTTTTTGGTCACTATACTATTGGTCAACGTCAAGGATATAAAAGTCAATTTTTTTTATCCTTGCTAACATCTTGGGAATGGGAAAGTGGATAGGAACATAAGAGTACTGATACAGTGATACGTAGTACGAAGTACCTACGAAGTAGTACTTAGTATTAGCTTACTAGGGTGTTGTGTATTGTTGCTGTAGTCATTAAGGGTATATGCGTCCCATTTTTATAATTCTGCTACGGAAGGTCTCTTTTTTTTAAATTATTAAAACAAGTCTTATATTTGTCTAAATCATTTTAATTGGTAATATTGTTGACCTAACCCCAAAGTAAAAGGCAAAAATAACAATGGGCTGAAGGAAAGTAGGAATAGAGGAGGAGGAGGAGAGTTAGGCCTACTCTAAAACGGTTGGGCCAATGTTGGCCCCCCCACGCAAAAAAACCTAATGTGTGTTACCATAATGTGCATTAAACTCATTAAATTATTGATGAAATAAGTTATTAACTTCGTTGTTAATAGAGCGGACCATCCAATTATTGAATCACTATCAGATCCAGAGCGGGCCATCTCACCGTTTTCACAAGTACGGAATCACCGCCATCCTCTCGAACCTCCTGTTCGCTATGTTGTGCGAGGCGTTCTGACCCATCAGACCCTTGTGAGGTGCATGTCTCGCTGGAGGATACACACATGGCTAGAATGAGCGAAATGCGGAAATAGGAAGAATATGAGACTAGTAATGTGTGAGACTAATTAAGTGTTGAGAGAAAAGTCCATTGGCGAGGAGATTCGGATGTAGAGAGAAGCGATAGCAGGCTAGAGAGAGAGTGAGGGTCCAAAAACCCTGAGCACGAGCCCAGGAGCGAGGGGATATTTGTATGGTGAACCGCCGATTCAACGGCCTGTCGAAGATCAACACGAGGCAAGGAGAGAGGCGTGTCACACAGAGGCGAAAGGTCAGGCAATCATGATAGAGACCTGAGGAAGCTGCTAACCATCAGCTGCAACCATCACCTCAAGACCTCGGGAAAAAGCAACGCAGCTGTCAGGATGGAGTGAACGGGATCATTTCATGGGGAACATCATAAATGGATACTTGTGTTGGGGTATTAGGTCCGACACAGGCAAACCCAGATACCCCCACGCGGCCCAATAAATACAAGGGCCCAAAATCTGTGTACACAGATGTCTGGGAGCTTGTCCTCCCCAACCCGTACTGCCCCCCCCCCCCCCCCAGTCTGGAATATCCGGACACTTGGCATTTCTCCGCTGCTGATATATGTACGTTGGAGAGCATCATCAAGCAATTGGCGAGAAACTTGGATTTGACGGGAAACGTGTTTAATGCTCCAGATATGAGAGGTTTTATAGTTGGAGGTCATCCACTCAAGGTTCAGTTTTGTCGATTTCTGTTTAATGGGTTTGGGTTTGGTCAATTTCAGTTTTTAGTCAGTCACTTTCGGTTTTTAATCGATCGGTTTTATCGACTATTAAAACGGGTGGAATCGAGAATTAGACCAGAAAACTTGAGTCGATTAGGTTGATTTGTCTAAATTTCAATCGATTTTTTCAGTTGATTTTGGTTTGGCTGGTTTTTTAACACTGATAGAGTATATAAACTTGGGCCCCTCGGGTCTCATGACTATTGGGTCTAGACAGCGGCCCACACACGCTTACCAGATAGCATTTACATTATTGTACAGTCTTTATATCTAGATTACCATTTATGTAGTTGGACCTTTCGGGCCCATATTAGAGGTCCGGACCATTGTTTCTCTATGTATACTCCTCTTGGAGTTTCTTGTAACCCTAGAACATTCATTCATAATACATCATACATACTTCATCTTCTTCTCCATTCTTGAGCTCAATCTCTCTATTTTGTACTACCTCCGTCCCTTTTATATTGGGACGGAAGAGGGTGACACGAGTTTTAAGAAAAGTGAGTTTGTGTGGTTAATATTAATTGATAAAGTAAGAATAAAGTAAGAATGATTTTGAGCCACACAAACTTTACCAAATATGGTATGAGACAATTTAAGTGGGACTTCCCGAAATGGTAAAACGGGACAATATAAATGGGACGGAGGGAGTATATGTTTGGATCTCTATAATCCATCAAACACAAAAATAGAAATTAGAAACCATATCCGAATCACCGAAGAATTAGTGTTTTTCGGTTGGTTTCGGTTTTAGTGTTTTTGTCGGCTTTGGTTTTTGTCGGTTTTTTGTTTAGTCGGTCGGTCAGTTTTGGTTTTTTGATTTTTTTGTTCACCCCTAACACCTATTACCTTATAGTACAAATACTTGCATTTATTTCATTGTAAAGAGTTGACAAAGTTGCATTTAATAGCTTAGACTTCTCTCAGTGTAGAATTGAGGGTTGAAATTCGAATTCGGTAAGGGTGTGCTGTAATTGTTCTAAATCCATAACAGAACTTGGTATATTTTACCTCATTTTCCTTTCTTGTTATTTCTTTTGCTTTCATATTGCTTTATTCACATCCTAAACACATCAACCCATAAAAGATCCTACGAAATAAGAAGAATTTAGTTTTCACTCATATTGAAGCAACTCGTTCTCCTCCAAAACCACCTCCGTGTCAAGAAGAGTTATGTGAAAATGCTTTATTCGAATGTTATTTTTACTTTAGTAGTACTTGTTTTTGTTTTTATTCGAGTAGGTTTGGTTTAGATATCTAGATATTTGGTTTTGATTGTTTTAAGCTTAAAATGGTTTGTTTTGTGTATAATGAGCCAGATCGCTTTGTATGAGGCGTTTGACTCTATGTCTATTCCTAAGTCTGACGATAGGATTTTAACAACTGTTTGAAAGTTGTCTTGTATGCTTTCTCGAAATTTTTATAAAAACCGCTCTTTTATATTAAAAAATATTTATTCCTGTCATATCACACAAGACCAATTTATATAGAAGTGACCCGTTCAAAATAGACCCAATCGGACTAAAACAGACCATACCAAATCATACATGTTAGAAAATTTCAGTCTAGTTAAAAACATTCTATGTAAAACTGTCATATGTACAAAACTTTAATTCCACAAGAAATTAACTTATTAAGAAAAGAAGTAGAAACAGAAATAAAAGAAGTAGACTTGTAAACATTGCTTCTATTTAGGCCTATCTACTATAGAGATCTTTACAGAGCTGAACTATTCCTTGGTGATGCCTCCCTACTAAGGCTATCACATTTGAGTCTGTCAACTAACATATCCAATGCTTCTTTCATCCAAATCTGTTTGCAAACTTCTCTAGCGTCGTCAACGCACATCTGCAGGGAAAGAACATATAAATAAGTTTTATTCATCTAAATATATAAATAAAGTAAAATTTGCGTAACAAGATATTTCTTCGTAACATTCATATCTTTCCGCATTCCTTTAATCCTTATGACCAGGAAACATGTACTTACCCAGGCTCTTGTTCGCATATTCTTCTCGGGCCAGAGATCAAGTTGTTCTGTGACCAGCAAAGGGAACATGTAGCCTTCGTGATGGATTGCCCGGCTCTTGCTCATGAATCTCCATTTCCCCAACTCACTCTCAAGAAGGCCAACAACTCCGGCTTCTTCAAAAGATTCACGGGAAGCTGCTTCTTCAATAGATTCATCCAGCTCCCAGCCTCCCTTTGGAAACATCATTGTTTCTCGGCCTTTCTTCAGTGAACTTATCATCAGGACCTCCACCTCACCGCCATTTCTGGTGAATCTGTAAGGCACGCATCTACATTGCAGCAAATGAAGTCAGGAATACGAATTCATAATGATTGAATGAACTGAATCCGGTGAATGATGAAGAATTTGCATTTTAGTAAACTTTATTAATATAACAGATCAAAAAACACATCAATTTTAGTATTTGAGTGGCGACGGACAGAATGAAGCATGAAATTGAAGGAATAAAGCATACATACCCTACGACGAGGCGGTGACCTTTGTTGTAGCGCTGCAAATTCCTTCCCGTCCGAGAAACCGAAACAACCATATTCGATTGCTTACAGAAATGGCGTTCTGAATCGAATTATCAGAAGATTGAATCGGCTTCTTCTGTTGTCGTTTGATCTAAGTTTAGTAAGGATTTGTTTTTCGTGATTGAGGAAATATATGGAATGAATGGATCAGGGGAAACACTGGCTTGGCCTTTAAATAATGAATGAATGATACGTCGCCGTGGAATTTGATTCCGGATTGAAACGCGTCGCTTTAGAGTTTAAACTGCGGCCCATGTACTCGTAATAAAAACTTGTTTTCTTTCCTTCCCATCATCATCCACGGATTATGTCAACGCAAAATTAATTGCTTAATCAAACAAATTAATCTACTAATAAAATAATAGTCGCCATCATGGTCGCTCCCACTTACGATGGGGTAAGGGGTCGGATGTACGCAGCCTAACTCTTGTACTAAAACACAGATATATTGTTTCCAGATGACCTATAGTGAAATTCGCGTCGAAAATTGAATGGACAGACTACTATTCCATACTCCCTCCGTTCCATTAGGAGGTTCCAATTGCGATAAAGCAACTTAATCCCTGTTCACACTCTGATTTTTTTAGTAAATGAAATTTACATATTTAGAAACTACATTCAAACCACTACAAAGCCTGATAAAAAAAATGTAGGTCTGATAAAAATTTGATATAAAAAGTAAAAGATTAAGAATGATTCAAGTTGACCATGTGAATAGTGGACTGGAACCTTTAATTGGGACGAAGGGAGTAATTAAAAGCGCAGACAATTTAGTGAGTCATTTTACTTTATTCCATTATATTCTCAAGCCAAAATATAATGAGTGTTTGACTCCATTGCAAATGATGAAAAATACTAATAAAATAATATAATAGTCTGTAATAAATATAAATTGCATAATCAGAAAGGAATATAAAGAAGAGAAAGTCAAAAAGAGAGAAATCAAAAGATAAGCACATCACTAATATACCGACCAATTTTTTTTCTTTACTAATGTGTATCACATGCCTGCAGAGGGCATTCAATTGGTTACTGTTGGTGAAAATTTGGAGCAATAATGAACAATAATCTAGTCTCTATGTTAAGCTGGGTTACTACATGTGCTCTCTGTGAGTGGAGCATGGTGAGCTTTGAATTTGGGGATTTACCTTTTTGAAACGATTAGTGTAAATCAGACGTGTATTTCTTGTAGAGTGTTTGAGGAATATTCTTTTATTTGCAACATTTTCATTTACTATACTTATTCAATCCTCATTTTCTACTTTTTCTCCCATTTCATGTATTTTCCTCCTTTCTTTCCTATGATTTACACTTTTCAAAACTACTCATTACCCTTATTTATTTATTTATTTATTTATTTTATTTATTTATTTATTTATTTATTTATTTATTTATTTATTTATTTATTTATTTATTTATTTCACTCTCTGAAAAACAATTTGTAAGTAAAACATCAGAAAGGATGATTGGAAGGAGGATATTTTACTCGTTTTATTTATATATCTTTGCAAATTTTTGTTTAGAAGATTTATTGGAGTAAAAGTTAAACATTTTACAATAGTATTTTTTACATTATTAGTAAGTATTAATCAAATATCAAGTATCTTGTGTTTCGTTGACATTTTACAATAATATATTTACAAATCATGGTGTGAAAATGATTTTTAGATAAAGTTCGGAATATATATAGGAAAATATTCATGTAAGGTAGGTCTAAAAGTTAATTTTAGGTCACTCTCAGTTGAAGGGATTCAAAGACGATTTAATTTTATAAAATTTTGTGAGAATGTTCTCCCTGAAGTTTATATTATATCTACCAAATTTCAGAACAAAATTTAATCGAGAAGTCGGATACATATAAAATGCAATTTTTGTCAATAATTTAGTTAATTGACTACCCGATTGAATTTTAAGTTGAAATTTGGTGGACATAATATATACTTCATGGAGTATGCTCACACAATTTCATTAAAAAATTCGACCCGGAATTCCCTTAGGCACGACTATACATATATAACCTTGAAATCACACGTGGAAGGGGTGGACAATTAGTTCGAGTAGCGGGCAATGGCCAAACTTATTGCAAAAGAGGTTAAATCAGCCGCATTACAATTACCTTCTGGCGAGGTCCGTTTTATATCCCAAAACTGCTCCGCAACAATCGGACAAGCCGGTAATGTTGGGTTCAACAAAAAAAATGGGTTGAGCTGGAGCTAAACGATGGCTAGGTAAGCGTCCTGTAGTAAGAGGAGTAGTTATGAATCCCATAGATCATCCACACGGGGGCGGTGAGGGTAGAGCCCCTATTGGGAGAAAAAAACTACAACCCCTTGGGGTTATCCCGCCCTTGGAAGAAAACTAGAAATCCTTCTAGTTTTAGACCTACCTTAGGAGAACACTCCCCAATATATATTACATACACAAGTTCGAGGTACTTATCTCAGGATGTTTTACTTGGACTGTAATCTGTCCCAGACCAGACCAGATCAGACCAAACCAAGACTTAGATAGTTATAAAAATACAAAGAAACCAGACATTACCAGACCAGATCAGACCAACGAATTACAGTCCAAGTAAAAACATCCTCACACCTCAGCAAAGATTGAGTTATATATATTAGTTTTCCCCTATTAAGGGTGATAACATTAAAAATGTTTTTACTTAGACTGGAATTTTCTAGTCCGGCTTGATTTGGGTTGTTTAAGTCTGATTTAGTATGTCCTGATATTTTACTCGTTTTATTTATATATCTTTGCAAATTTTCATTTTACAATAGTGATGGAGTATATGGCCCAGGAACCCCCCGACCCATAGACTCCTACCTCTCCTACACAGGCCCAATGAGCCCAAGGAGCATTCGAGGCCCAAACACAATGGCCCAGGTGTCAAGAAGCCCACTACGCCCGTATAGGTGCCTTCGGCCACCTTGGACGAAGGCTCCAAATCTCACAGAACAGTCACGTTTGAGCATACGAAGCTACTGGGAGAAAATGGCATAAAACAGGTGCCTTCGGCTCTATTGAGCCCTCAACATCAGGGAAGCCTTCGGCTGAACCAAGCCTTCGGCTACACAGAGCCCTCGGCTGCATGGAGAGCCTTCGGCTATCAGACTCGATCATCGAAGATTCCCTCTGGAGACAGCCAACCACCGCATTTAATGCGGCGTCACATCCACCCACCGCATTTAATGTGGTGCACATGCGAGTGCGGAGTGCCGGTGCCACCCCGATTGAGGTGATCCCTCGGCCGTTAGATTACTGACACGTGTACTCTCATCGCATTTATTGCTGCTATAAATAGCAGCCCTTATTCTCCATGTAAAACACGCAGAGTTCATTTAATAAAATCGACTCTCTCTCCTCTTACTTGCTCTGACTTCTCTCTAGTTATTCTCATAATAACCACTCGGATAAGCTACCCCCGGGTACACTATCCATCAAATAGTATTTTACATTATTAGTAAGTATTAATCAAATATCAAGTATCTTGTGTTTCGATGACATTTTACAATAATATATTTACACAATCATGTTGTGAAAATAATTTTTTAGATAAAGTTCTGAATATGTATATATTACATCACAAGTTTGGAATACCTATCTCAGACCTCATCAAAGATGAGTTATATATACTATCGTATTAGTTTTCCCCTATTAAGGATGTTAACATTGACAATGTTTTAATTAGACTAAAATTTTCTAGTTTAGCTTGATTTGAGTTGTTTAAGTCTGATTTAATATGTCCTGATTTGATTTGACCTAGAGTGGGACTGAAAGTTTAAAATCATTACAAATAAAAACATATATTTTAACTAAACAAGATGCTTTAAAAGAGGTGAAAGGATAACCAAAAAAGTATAATTAATGTATAGTGATTTATTGTTTGGAAATTGAAGTAATATACTTAGTATGTTAATTAGAATTGTTTGTAATATATATATATATATATATATATATATATATATATATACACACACACACATACATATATATATATATATATATATTACATATATATATATATACATTGATTATACCGTCCCTCGGGTTGTGGGACGCAGAGCGCCCAGGTGTGAAAGCACGCCGTGCGCACGGTGTGCCAATCCCAAAACGACATTATTTTATGATTATAAACAGCATCCGCTTCATCAATCAAACGATCAAAGAAAAATAAAAACAGAGCATTATCGTGGGATGATCCCAACTCAGTAGAGTGATCTTTAGCTTGGAATCAAAAGAGCATCATTTGCAAATCATAGAGCAACATGGGACTGAAGCATCAATTAACATCTATGAAATTGCTGACATGATTTGTTGATGAATTAGATGATGATGGAAATAACCTCACGCATAACCCTTTGTATTGAAAGCAGGAAGATTTACGTAGTCCATAAGCCTTTTTAAATTGAAAGCAAATTCTTTTGCTTTGATTTCACATTTAATGGTTTGCCTATTAATCAAATTCAGATTAATATAAACATCTCCATTCTGTTGATGTTGATCCATGGAGTAATTGGTTTATATATACTTCGTATTAATTAATACATGAAGTTACATCTATGTAAAGGTGTTTTACATTTCAATGTGCTGAAATTACATTTCCCAAGTTACATCTCAATTAAAGTAGTTTACATTTCAAAAAATTACATTTAAACGAGTACATTTTACATTGTGATTAACCTGAAGTTACATGTTGATTCACGGAGTTTACGTTTCATATAACAGTGGGAGCAAGATCCTAAACCTGCACCACTCCCACGGTATAACAACTCATATGTGTGGGGAGAATTTTGTGCATTAAACCGTTAGTTTTGCCCATAGATCATTTAAGTAGTACGTATGTATCCGGAATTGAGTAAGCTACGCTACCCCTTTGGAAGTATTTAGTACGGACGGTGGAGTATGAGGAAATAGTAGTCGGCAACAATTTGTAGTAGGCCAAATCAAAGTTGGACCAATACAATTCGGCCAAAGGTAACGGCGCGTCGGCGTCTAGCTTCCTTACAACTTGCGCCTTTTCTTCTTCCTGTTTCGATGACGACGAACCCGTCCATTTTGATGACCGCGACGTATGCCACAATTATCACCAATCAATTCTGGAACATTACTTGTGATTTTTTCAAATCTTTTCATGAACCAAAAACCACACAAATATCCATTTCACACGACTAGATTCTGGAACAAACCAAATTAAGTAAACGGATTTAGATAAATTTAGTATAGCTCCTTCACATGGGAGGGCATTTTTTAGTTTGAATGGTGTGAAATACGGCAAATAAAAAAATAGTTTGGTTGAGCTCTCGGAATATAAGAGACAATCTTAAAAGAAATCAGATCAAACTAGACTAGAAGATTTGATTGATAGTAAAACACATGTAAAATTGGAACTTTAATAGATCAACTTAAACTCGTCTATTCAGATTAATTTAGATTCCATTTCCGTCCAAATGGATAGTTCTAGATTGTAAAATGAACATTCTATATATAGGGGTGTTTGGAGTTGATTTTTTTAAACAGAAACAGAGTCAATTTTTCAATATGTGGTCTCCCCAACTTCTAAAAATGGATTCTGGGAGCAATCTGAAGCCCGAAAATACTTCACTTTCACCCAAACACTTTGATATTTGTCTCTGCTCTCTCGATGAGAATAAGCAGTGTTTAGAAGAAGATTAGAACACCCATATTCTAACGAGCGTTGGTCAGAACAAAAAAAACAAACAAATAAGGGAAAATTCCAGAAATAGTTCTATTTGGAATATTAATCCTATTTAGGTTCATTTATTCCACAAACAAAACGTTATGAAATGAACAACTCTTTTGTCAAAACGAGAAATTGCCCAAGAAGTATAAAATAATCAAATGTGAATTATATGGATTTATCAAGGAAGTTGCCGACAAACCAACCTTTCATAAAAGAAGTCTAATATATGGGGATTATTCGAGTTCCTTGGAGTATAATCTTACTATGGCTGTATGGCACAAACGTGGAATCTCTCAGGCGGTTCCCAGATCTCAGTAAAACTGCACATTAATCAAAGATGTGTTTGTTAATGCTGAATGTGATATTCAGTACGTTATTCCTCACTCAATTACTACTAACGCACATTAAAAATAGCTCTCGACTAGCTACATACGGGATCTTCACTACATTTTTAATGATGGATAGTGTACCCGGGTTAGCTTATCCAATGGGTTATTGTGGGAAATAACCTAGAGAGAAGTCAGAGCAAGCAAGTAAGAGAGAGAGTCAAATATATTCGATGAACTCAGCGTGCTTTAGGCTAACCGCAACCCAGCCCGTCAATAAATCTAATTTCACACCACGTTATACGTATTCATCCAGTCAATTCAGTTTTTCTCTGCCACCCAACACCGTCAATATATCCACTCAGCACATATTTTTTCTAAGTAAATGCATAAATCCTTACTTTTTTTTTTATTACACATCATTTATGTGATAATTTTATTTTTATCAATAATTATTATTTAAAAAGTCAAACATTCCGATATAAAAAAATATAAAAAATGTGATTTTTTTTGTAAGTATAAAAAAATGCCTACTCGAGTTCAATTTGAAATAAATTTAAAACTATTAAATTTTTTTGAAAGAATTTAAAACTATTACTCCATATTTGATTAATAATATAGCTTTACACCAAACCAATTTTTTTTAATTAATTCCCTCCTGCGAAAAGAAGCCAAGAAACCAGGTCACCCCCCTCTTTTTCATCCGCAGCAAAGCAGCTATGTAGCACCATCCCCAAATGTATTTACTTTTCAGTGAATAATGTATTGAACCTTGTGGAATGATTAATGAGTATGCGAAGTTGTGAATTTTTATTATTCCTATTCACGTGAATAGTAAATTGCATGCGGGGCCCACACCGGAAGCGGGGGCCGCCTGATATTCCCGAGACCGTATATTTTATTCATCTTGGTCGATATAATATTTATATAATGGTGGATAATTTATTTGGTCCAAAGAAATGATTTAGAGTTGACCGATTGATCAAAAAGGCCAAAATACCGATATTGATAATTTAACAGATAAAAACCCGAAATGAATTTCGGGAACTTATAAATTAAAGTTGGGGGGTGTATATTAATTATAAGGGTCATAATGATTGGAAACACATAAGATATTTTATTTGACCCGATAAAATAAAATATATCCAAAACAGTCCGAAAAATACAACTTTCGGGGCCGATTGTACACTTCTGGACAAAAAGGGTTGACCTCCCACATGGGTGGGGGCCAACCCACGAATTTGGAAGCAAAGGGGGGCTGATCTATGTCAAACAAGGGCTGAAAACCTTGAGGAGATGGGAGAGACAACCTTGACATCACAAGGGCCCCATTCTCACTCATTTGGCAAAAATGCCAAAAAGGAAACCTCACCCCATCTCTCCCTCACTCCTTCTCTCGACCAGCACCAACCCCAGCAAGAAAAGAAAAACCTCCATCCTCCTTTTCCCATCCTTGAAGAGAGCTCAAACAATAGAGGTCCAAGGGGGAAGATTAAAGGGAGAAAAAGCTAGGAAAAGTGAGAAAGATTAAGGTAATGACCTTATATTAACTTTTCCTTTATTTTTCTTCTATCATCATAGGGAGAACCTTGAGGATTGTTCTACATGATTTAAGTGTGGGATAATAGGTTGGAGAGTGGTTCTAAGTCCAAGAATGGACTTGGAAGCCAAACCGACAAGTTCACCGGAAAATAACCTTTTAGAGGTTATTTGTATTGATTAAGGTTTTATGATGTTAAAACCTTGTTAGGAACTTGATTAAAGTATTTTTGAGCTTCGCCGGAGTTTCGCCGGAGTTGGTCAAAGTTCGCCGGAGTTGGTCAAAGTTCGCCGGGATTAGTCAAAGTTCAATCGGGGAGCGTAGAACGCGCGTGAGCTCACTTAAGGTGAGGATGACCGACTATATTGCTTATAATCTTTGGGTTAATTTCATGAGATTTCCTAAAAGAATACCCAATGTGATTTGCATGGATTATTAATGGTTAATAATGCCTAAATGTAATTACTATTGAATATAAGTATAGTTTGCATAATATACAAATTTATTGAATAAATTGTGTATGTTTTTATGTTATGAATATGATGGCACGATAGTAGTATCAACCATAAATCCCATTGTGATAAGTATGCTTTTATTTCATGAGAAGAAGCCATGAAAGAATAAAAGTGATATTTTGATATTAAGGCTAAATTACATATGGAATGAAGAATTACATTGAAATGAGTAAATAACTAGTATTGAAATATTAGTTGGAATTGTAGTTGAATAAATGGATCAATGGGTCCTAAGAAATTGAATTGTAAAGAATCGGTGATTATTGAGCTGGGCTCTAGACCGACGTAGATAACGGTGATTATTGAGCTCAGCTCTAGACCGTAGTAGATATCGGTGATTATTGAGCTGGGCTCTAGACCGATGTAGTTGACGGTGATTATTGAGCTGGGCTCTAGACCGTAGTAGGTAACGGTGATTATTGAGCTGGGCTCTAGACCGTAATAGATAACGGTGATTATTGAGCTGAGCTCTAGACCGTGGTAAATAACGATGAATTGACACTAAACGAACAAAGTTAATTATGTTATGATAATACCCTGGTTGAGGGTCTTGGAAATTGAAACATTGATTATACTTAGTATAGTTGTCATTGTACTTGTCAAATGCTTTCCAAGTACTGACCTCCCCTTCACGGGGGAGGCCACCTCACAGTTTCAGGTAGGAGCTGAGCTTGCTACCGGTGCCCGTTGCTCCGGGAGAATTCAAGGAAGGAAGACGTGGTTCGTGCTTCCTCCGTTCCTGTTTTAAAAACATTTAAATTAATGCTCATGGATATTATATTTTTGAATAATCATTTGGGGGCTTGTATGCCCATGTTTGCCAAAGTGTGGCACGAACACTTATATTAAATGTTTCCGCTGTTTTGAATGAATATTTTACATTATGTTTGTTTATGGATGTACTATGTGTGAATGATATCCCAGACGCCTTGTATAGTATGAATGTGTTGGACTGCGGTTGACTATTCGTACTGTACGGCGGATTGTTGACGTGTCCGGTTAGGTCCGGGGTGTGACAAGCTAACTCCCACGCAGCAACATAGTCCACTTATTTGCTCATCAGCTTGTCAAGCGCGTTGATGGTTGAGGGCCCTTTCTTTACTCCACTGCGCAAGTCACCTCCAGATGAGAGGTAATTGCCCGTCCAGGAGTCGCCCCCCAAGGGTCTCCATACTCCCTGTGACTCCTTCCTTTACAAAATTTCTTCCCGGTTGCAGCTCTTTTGGGGGTGAAAACCTCACATTTGGGTTTTCACCCCCACCCATTGCAATCAGCCTTACAAGAGGAAAAATGATTGCTATTTATAGCAGCCATAAATGCGATAAGAGTACACGTGTCAACAATCTGACGGCTGAGGGGTCACCTCAATCGGGGATTCGGGGTGGCCTGACACCGGCATTTGCATGTGGACCGCAATAATTAATTACGGTGGTTGGACGTGACGCCGCATTGAATGCGGTGGTTACTTGTCTCCAGAGGAAGCTTCGTGGGGCGTAGACCCTTCGGCCTGGATCATATGGCCGAAGGCTACCCCTGTGCTGAAGGCTTGGTGTGAGACGGGGGCACTAAGTAGCCAAAGGCTACTGTTTTCTGTCGTTTTCATCCAGCAGCTTTGTATGCTTAAAATCAGTAGTTTACTGGAGTTTGGAGCCCTCGATCAAGGAGGCTGAAGGCACCTTTATGCGTATGATGGGTTTCTCCACACTTGGGCCGCTATGTTTGGGCTTTGTATGCTCATTGGGCTTGATGGGCCTGTGTAGGAGAAATAGGAGTCTGTGGGTCGAGAGTCCCCGAGCCATATACTCCATCATTTAATTACCTTCATTCTTCATGTACACATCAGGGAGTCTACAAACCATTTTTACCTGTCACAGATAATTTCGAACATTTTTCGTAAAAATGTCCTGCAAATTTTTCAACCAACAAACGATTAGAGGGATATGTACAAAAATGTGTGTCAACGGCGTGTATAAATAGTTTTTTCCCGTTTCATTGGGTCTAGTAGCATGACAATGGATTAGCCTCGATAGATTTTGATCGGCTAACAACCGGTTATTGTTGGCCCTCATTGTACAAAAGCAATTCTTCTAAATAGTTTGAAATTTCAAAATGTTTTTATTCTTTAAATATGAGTAGTTACTGTCATTCTTGGAAAATACTGTCAATTGTGGCAGTATACTTCCTTCTTTAGAGTTTGTTAGTTGACACTCAAATTGGCTGAATCAACAAAACCTAGTGATGTTGATGAATTTCTGGTTGAATTTGTCAAATTGGCTGAATCTACTGAATTATTAAAAAAATATTTAAAATGTGATTCATATTAAAACGTTGTCACTATCTTTTTTAATCAATTAATTTCTGGTTACTATTATTCTTCTCTACTGTACACAAATCTCAACCACGCAGTTTTTACTTTATCATTCTTCGTGCCGGTCAAATTGACAAAGTTTCAAGAGACGGAGGGAGTATATTATTAATTAAATATTTAAAATATATATATGAAAAATAACTATAGTGGTCATCTACTATAATTTCACCCATAAAAAATGCACCCATACTTATTTTGATTATTACATTATTCAGCGCACAAAATAAAAAGTTATGTATTTGTTAAAAGAGTTGGATGATAAGTTGCAAATACGATTACCAAAATCGCTCTTAAAGTTAGGTAATGTCAAAATGTGGCAATAAATTTTCACAATAACAATAATGTACTCATGTTTAGATGAAGATACGGTACTTATAATTTAGAATTTACATTGTATTTACTCCTATTTCATGAATTTTGCACTATTCTATTCTATAAATTAAAGCATTGTTAAGCATGCATAACTCAATAGCTTTAAACTTTTAAAGTGTATGTTCGAAGGCTGTTAAATGTCTCACACCAGAAAACTTTGAATCAACAAAGTGTTATATTAAAACATGGGTTACTCCTCCTATCAGGTTGACTTTTTAGGATGGAACCCCAGGTCTTAACATGGTATCAAAGCCATATCGATCCATAGTGTGGGACCCCTTATGAATCGTGATGACAAGATTATAAAAAAATGACAATTACGGCTAGATGAAAAAAACGGACCGATGAAAAAAAATGAATGATGGCACGATCCAGACGAAGTGTCTGGTCGTGAGGAGTGTTAAATGTCCTACACCAGAAAAATTTGAATTAACAAAGTGCTATATTAAGACATGGGATACTCCTATCAGGTTGACCTTTTAGGATGGAACCTCAGGCCTTAACAAAGGCGGACTAAGTTTTAAGCGCCCTAGTGCTGATTAAAACAAATCAGGTCTTCTATCACAAGTGTTAAAACTTATGTACAATTTATGTATAAGTATGTTTCAGATAAGTTTGTAATTTTCAAAATAAAAAGTAACTTTAGTTTTAAACTAAAAAATTTTACACTTGCAATTAAAATAGCAAGTCTTGGTTTAATCTCTTTATCTCACCGGGTACAACTTTCCAACACATGCAAAAGAATGCGTTATGTAAACTCCTCATAATAAATTATTTCAAGAGGAGCAACCAAGATAACAATTTGAGTTAGAGAATATAATGAAAGTCTATTATTCACACTACTTAGATACGAATTTTGTAACTTCACGTTTAATAATCTGTCTGTGATTCACACTACACTTATACAAGTTGTACAGTTATACATTAGATGATATGTTTTTGAACAGTTCGTGCCATTAACTAGTGGATTTTAAAGTATTAGATACTGCTAAAAGACTAAAAGAAACTTGTGAACAGAATGAATAGCTTAGCTAGCTAGCACCATAACTAATGAATTTCGAGGCATTAGATACCACGTAGTGCATTGATGCATGTTGGTGGCATGCTCCAATAACAATGGCTCATAAAATTTTCAACTTCCACAATTAGAATCCCACGGAAATTAAAATGTCAAATGTTCTAATAACTAGCACCATTGATGCTTACAGTTGTAAACCATTATTGGTGAGAATCACATAATAACATCAATGTTGTGAAGTTCACAATTTGGAGTGACACTACTTTGAATTATTTAAGAAAAATTGTGTGAAAAAACAATTATTGAGAAAAATAATTGGGGAAAAAGAAGTAAACCAAATGCCCAGTTAATCCATGCCCCATCTGCTTGGTGGGTTGCATTCAAAGTTAGTTAATCCATGCCCCATCTGCTTGGTGGGTTGCATTCAAAGTTTTATAGTATTCAACATGGGTCCTGCACGCAGGGGCGGATCCAGCTTAAGGCCAAGGTGGGCCTAGGCCCATGCATGTTCAAAAAAAATTACTAGTATATATGTCATGTATATATTAGTATATTGTATTTTAATAGTTATAATATAATAACTATTAACACCGACTTCAAAACATAATTCTTGGTAGTCCAACGGAAGTATCTGAGAGTGCTTGTGCAGCATGAGGGTATGGGTTCGAATCTCCTTGGACACTAGTTTTTTATAACTCTCAGTACAACCTTTTAATTTTTTAAAATTGTCCAAATTTTGTAACATGTTTCATGTTTTAAAATTTTCATTTTTTCTATCCAAAATCTCTTTGTCTCACACGGAAAAAAGAGAAACAACCTTTTAATTTTTTAAAATTGTCCAAATTTTGTAACATGTTTCATGTTTTAAAATTTTCATTTTTTCTATCCAAAATCTCTTTGTCTCACACGAAAAAAAGAGAAAGAATTATCCCTTTAAATTGAACTCCATCAATTTTTTACATTGGACTTTTGAATGTTAGTATGAAAAATTAATTACTTCAAATAATTGGAATTTTGAATATTAATCTGAAAAGTTAATTAAATCAATTCATGGGGCTTTTGGATATTGGACTGAAAAATTAATTAGTTGAATTCATTTGACTTTTGAATATTACATAAACAGTTAATAAGTTCAATTCATTGTGCTTGGTGAGTGAAATTTAATTAGCTTATTTTTTTTCATAGAGAAATAGACTATAGAGTCAAAAGAAAATTGGTTTTGGAGAAATTGACTTGAAAATTGGTATTGAATATTTCAATAAGCGGGCCAATTTTGATTCGGTATTTATTTTTTCATTGACATTTCAGTAATATTATTTAACTATATTTGTCCATTTTGACATTTTTGTAATATACCTTCTTTAATTAAATTTTTGCCCCACCTGAGTTCAAATGATGGATCCGCCCATGCCTGCACGGGTAGCTCAGTGAGTCTTAGACGTGAATATTTTGATACAAGGACAGATTTTGATACAAGGACTTAGGAGTCATGCCAATGGCAATATGTGAGATACTTTCGAAGTAAAAAAAGACTTATTGTGCGGTACAACGTTAGATGTGTTTATCCTTTGAAGCGAACTAAGTCAATATAATTTAATCCCCAATTTACTCAAGTGCGAGTGTGTGCGTGATTTCATCTTTGATGCAAAGTATTTGGGCCATATATTTAATCATCATTACTATTTGACTATTTGTGCCAATATGGGTGCTCTAATATCACATTTTCTTACCATTTGATAACACCAAGGTGCAAGCATTTTCTGCATGGAGTACTTCATCTTTGGTACAAAGCATTTGGGCCATATTTTTTGTCATCATCACTATTTGTGCCAATATTGGTGCTGTAACATCACCGAACAGTCTCTTAGTTTCTTACCATTTGATAGTAGGCCTAGACTCGGGTCGGGTGGCCTGACCCGAAACCGGCCCGAACTGGCACTGTTCCAGCCCGGCCTAGTGGCCCGGCAATATTTGATAGCACTCCATATTCATTGACATTAGAACCCGTTTGATAACCTTAAAATTTATTGAATCAATTTAATGACTTTAATCTACTGAAATAAGTGAGTTTCTGACAAATTACATTATATTGTGAATGACTTTAATTAAATTGTGTAGCGATTCAAAACTTAAAACCACATTAGCAACGCTAGTCTGAACTAGGCATGGACCGAGACAAAATCGGGATTGGACGGGAATAGGGTGTTGGGATACAGGCCCGATACGGGCCCGGGCTTGCACTGCCGCATCGTGTCTAGTCAAGTCGGGTCCTAGTTTTTTTTAAATTGATATTTCTGATTTATTCCAACCCTAGCCCCCCCCCCCCCCCCCCCCGACCACCCAAACACCAAACTAGCCCCACCCGCCTAGCAGCCAATGAATGAGAAAAAATAAAAAATAAAAATGGGCCCAAACCGGTCCTGAACCGGCCGGGCCAGTCCACCATATATGCATCCCGTAGCCCGCCCATAGTACCCCCGGTTCAGGCCTCCGGTCCCAGTCCTAGCCAGCCGGGCTGAGTCAGGCCAAACTGAACCGGTCCATCCCTAGTCTGCACTCACTTCATTATTGTTTAGTTCATTAGCAAAAAACAAGTGACTGCAAAATTGAAGCGTTAGTCTTCATTTTTTACATTAAAGCTTCACAAGTCTTCAAATACAAGTCTTACTATCGGAGATGGTCCTATGAAAGTGATGCGACTCAACTTGTCCGGCATTTTACACGAAATTGTCAAATATCATTTTAAAATTGAAATATTCAAATAATCTCCAACATATCTCTCTAAATTCGGTCCCACTCCGAGAATTACTGGTCGAGATGGGCAAAATTTTGACCACAGCTAAAAAAGGCACCTACCAGAACAAAGGGAAAACCATCTCGAACTTTCGTTATAAATATAAAATACAGAACGGAATATATGGATAAAACAACTTACTTAGGAGTCCTACACATCTACTGATCTACCTACTGCCCATATGGTTTCATAATAAAAACTTAACCACATGAGCAAGTTTGTTCGCTAGAGAAAACTCATAAATAACAACAATATTATGATAATTATAATTATTAAGAATAATTATAAGAATAATAAACTAAAAAACAGACCAGAGTAGCTTGGGGAAACAACTATAACTAATACACGATTTCCCCACTATTTCAAACCTCCATATGTTAAAAAATACAAAGGTAGGATATACAATGTACAGACTACAGACTATACCAAACCTTAATTGAATTCCCCAAAATTTTTGTGCAAGTGGCCTTATCCGTCCATCCATCAGGGGTGCAAACAAAACCATCAAAGCAGCAGCTGTCCAGGACTTCTTCGTGCTGATCGTATGGGAGGCCCATTAAATTCTAGCACTGGGCCAGGTTGTTTGGAGTCTTCAAGCCTTTGGATCCCCTGAAAAGAAATGGAATCATAATACGAAGACCAAAACATGCAAGTTAGGGAAGACAAACTGTTAACGAAAAGGAAAAACTATTGACAGGAGATACCATACAGAAAAAATTTAATCAGATTACCAGCATTTAATCATTAATAAACATTATAGTTTATGATGTTAACTAGAGCTGTCAAACGGGCCAACCCGACCCGGCCCGAAACAGGTTATGCTTTATGTGGGTTGGGTCGGACCAACCCGTTTAATGGCGGGCCAGAATTACTACAACCCTAACCCAACCCACCTGACCCGTGGTTTAAACGGGTTGGCCCACGGGCCAGTATAAAAAAAAATATAACAAAAATTTCTTTAAAAATAATTACCTGAAAGTGTGTGTGTGTGTGTGTATTAGTAAGTAGTAACAACGGAAATATAAGAAATCAAAATACTAAAAATTCAATACTTGTAAAGTTTAATTGACAAATATTAAATACTAGTTATACGAGAATTTGAAAACTATAAGAGGGTACACGACAAAAATAATCAATGTATATAAAAATAAAGATCTACATAAACCTTTTGATTGATTATTTGTAAATAATGACTACTACTTTTTAAATTTTGTATCGAACTTCACATAAAATATATTTTTCAACATTTTATTTGAATATTTATTATAGAAATAAATATTGTTTTGCCATGGTTCTAATTTTTTAATTGTAATTATAATAACATTGGTAGTAATTGAACAATATTTAAGCTAATAAAATTCAAAACTATATTTTTGTATTTTGGCCCGCGGACCAACCCGTAACCTGGTGGGCCAACTCACTTAAACCCGCAACCCGCATGGGTTGACCCGCAAAACCCGCGAAGTGAATGGGTCAGAAATTTTCAACCATAACCCACCAATAAATGGGTTTAAACGGGCCAGCCCACGGGTTTCGGTCCATTTTGACCGCTCTAATGTTAACCATACCACCCGAAGAAAATTCGATAGTAATGAGATAGTATGTCACCAAACCTTGGGTGATGAATTGGAACTGCAGCGGGAGTGTGACACAGCCTGTGACTTTGAATGCATACGATGGAGCTGTTGGATGTGTTCAAACAGCTGTAGCCGTGTAGAGAAATTTATTCCATTGTGCATATCATCATGTGAATCTTCAAAGAAATCACCATCATCTGAAATTTGTGTGTCACCCCTCGAGTTACTACTTTTAGAATAAGTGTTTCCAGATGTCTGTCTAAGGTGAGGAACACTACTAAAAGAGTATGAAGGCACAGTTTTCAAACGAGTCCGAAGAATCTTGAAGGCTCCACTTTGCTGCACAAATAACACAGACGAACTTAGGCAGTTATTACTTGTCATATTTACACAAGGCTTGCACTCATGACTACGTGATTGTGGGAAAAAATGTTGAATTGAGTGTTAATCATAAAATTTTTATTTTAACCTTACCAAGAAAATTTACTTTAAATCCATGTTTAATGATTGAAATCAAGGGTCACAACTTTTAATGGTTGCATTTCTCCAAATTTTTGTTATATTTCCTACGTAGTATTTATTATGCCATTTCTGTATAAACAAATCTTATCGCAAATATTAAATTCATTGGGGCATCAAATTTTGAAAATAAAACAAATTTAGTAATTTCTTGACCAGTTATAAAACCAAATGCGAAATAAGGTATGGAGAGCATTAAATACTTCCACTAATGAAATTCCAAACAAACTACATGTCGTTTTTCTTGATTTAGAAATGAAAAAGAAAACATTGAAATGGTGTCTATTCGCATTCATTTTTTACAGAATCATAAATAATTGCTTAGCATCATATACAATCTTCCTGTGCACCTCAAGACTTCTTCCCCATATGAATATTCTGTTTTTAAAAAAGCATTTACTTTTATATGAAAAAGGTACGTTTGATCCCCAAGTTGTATAGACATAGTTGTCATGGTCATCATGGCGCCAAGGCAGATTGCCTTGGCATCACCACATAAATAATACTCTCTCTGTCCCTTAGAACTTAGACATCTTTCCTTTTTTAGATGTCCCAAAAAAAATCCACTTTCCCTTTTACTCAACTAATTTGTGGTTCTTGTTATTTCTCTCCAATCTGCACAAACTTCAACCACACAGTTTTTACTTTATTAATCTCCGTGCCGGTCAAACATGGCAAAGATTTAACTTTTTAAGGGATGGAGGGAGTATCAAATATATATTGTAATATGAATGATAGAGTAAACTAACAAGCATAACAGTTTGCCGTGGCGATTGAACCATCAATAAAAGAGTTAAACAACCAAATTTCTAAAAAAAAGAAGCCAAGTCAAAATAGTGTCAATAATCCTAATCAAGCACAACTAACTAAATAACTAAAAAAATCTCGTCTTCAAAAAAAAGTTAATTTATAGTGATATGATCTGTTCATTATCAGTCAATAAGACTCCTAGTTCTCTCAGCACTCTGGTGGTCTCTTGGTCGACGCACAACCTCTCTAGTGGTCATTAGGTTGTGCACACCTTTTCTACATACCATACTAGCGGTCTGTTGTTTTGTGGTGCAGCTCCTCTTATTGTATGCTTCGGTTGTTGTTAGTAATATTTGACTTGGTTGAGTATTAAAACTTTAAATTATATATTGTGTCCTATGTCCTATGTAACCAATTATTAGTTAGTTAAAATAAAATGGCTATGTGTTTAAAATAATACTGTTTGAAATATGAGCCAATTTGTGGCACAAATGGCAATGACATATTTCAGGTATAATGGACGCCAGGGATAACTTTTGTGGTGATAGCCGATAAGCCATTAAAACGCCAAGGGTGACAAATGGCGATCACCATTTGCGCCACTGACTACTATGAAAATAGATGAAAGTCCTCCAATTAGAAGTGTTCAAATTTAGTCAATCAGTCATGAGTGAAGTGACACTTAATAACCTTTCGATAGTTCGTGGTGAAAAGGTATTAAGCAATACAAGATCCTAATCTATTAAGGCTAATAATGAAATCTTCCACATTATTTTCTAACACCCCTCTCATATTTACTTTAGACGTATAGCATTTTTAACGTTATATAGATAATAATAATAATCTTCTCCACACAAATGCAATTGTAGGAAGCAATTAAAGTTCTTGCAAATTAACCAATTTTGAAGGTTCATACTCTCAACAATAGCATATGTAAGAGATCAAGAATGAAAATTCAGGCATTCAACCAGCAAGGCTACCATTAGAAGAGAAGACTGCTTTGAATTTACAGCTTCGTCTCTAAAAGTCTCATATTTTTAACTGTCACAGTATTTTTAAGGGGAAAATAATTCAAATACCCCAAACTTGCATATGTAATACAAATATCCCGAACTTTATATAAAAAGTTACTCCCTCCGTCCCAAAATGATGGTCCTGTATTTCCTTTTTGGGATGTCCCAAAATGATGATCTTGTTTTCCTTTTTGGTAAAGAACTAAAAGTGGATTACCATTTATACCCCTCCTTTTTAATGAATAGTAAAAGTAAAAGGATGAACCGTACAATAAAGTAAGGTTATTTAGTCTTTCTACCACACTTTATTAATCTTTGTGCCCAAAAGAAACAAGACCATCAAATTGGGACGGAGGGAGTATGTTAGTAATAGTTTATATAATTTAGGAAACTTTGTGTCTTTTGGAAACTCTCGTTTAATATAAATATACCTTCCAGGACTCCTATTGGAGTACCTCTTTCCCATTATTTCACATGGTATCAAGAGCCCAAACCTAATTTTTTTTTTCTCTCGATCCTTACTATCGGACGATGGCTTCGTCCGCCTCCTTCTCCACCGCTATGGCTTCGGCTGCCATGAGCTTGGCCGTTTCTTCTGCCCCGGAATCCTCTTCAACATCAATCCTCCAACCAAGTGTGGTCTTCACCTCCTCCGCTGCACATCTATCTCCTACATCCGGTTCTCCCTTGTTGCGGCCGGCCTCTTCCCTTCTCTTCACCAATTTTCCTCCACCACCAACTTTTTCCATAGCTGACAATTCCCCTTATGTTTCTACCAGGCCATCTATTTTTCCGGAACATCAACCAGTTTTCCAGCCGCAGGCATCGATTCAGCCGCAGCAACCGGTCTTCTCCAGCCCTCAAGTCCCGGCTTCCTCGTTTTTTGGCTCCACCTTCTCCGGCTCTCCGGGTGTGATTCGTCCAGATGATCAACCAGGTCATTCCTCTCCAATGGCAGCCCTTGCCCAATCTGTGGCGCATATCACCACGGTCTCTCAAATTGTCACCATTAAATTGAAAGCTGTCGAAGATTATCTCACCTGGCGCACACAGTTCGAATCCTTCTTGGTATCTCAAGGATTGTTTGGCATGGTGGATGGCTCAATTCAGGTACCCTCCATGTATAACTTTGATTATCTAAATCGCCCAGTTCCAAACACAGAATATCATTATTGGCTCCGAGTAGATCAAACAATAAGATGTTGGTTGTTTGCTACTCTAACTCGGGATGTGTTAGTTGATGTTCATGATCTGAAACACTCAGCTGCTATCTGGGCTAGACTACAGACTAGATTTATGTCTGCCAGTTTACCCCGATGCATGGAACTTAAGCGATTATTGTCCAATGTCAAGAAGAAAGAAACCCAATCCATGGAAGCTTATTTACGGGAAATCAAGAATTTAGTTGATGCTCTAGCCGCTATTAATTCTCCTGTTTCGCATAAAGAGTTACTTCAGTCTGTTTTGGCTGGTTTGGGTCCAGACTACAAGCCTCTTGCCACTACTGTATCTCTATTTCCCGAAAACTTTCCCTTTGACATTCTTGAACCCCGTCTCCTTGAAGCCGAACAACAAATTTTATCTGAACGTCAACAACACGCAGCTATTAGTCATCAAGCTTTTGCAGTCGCTGCTAATGGGGGGCAGCAGCCGGCGGGCTATGCAGCTCGCGGCAGGGGAGGCCGCGGCAGGGGACGAGGAGGCCGCCAGGGTCGTGGTCGTGGCCGAGGGCCACCACACCAGCCCTATGGTTACCAGGCAGCACCGTTTTTCGGTGCACAGCAGCCGGCAGGAGCACCGCCATCTCACGGTGGTCATCCAGCAGTTCCTGGCATCGGCCAGCAGGGGCTCGGTCAGCCTGGAACTAATCAGCAGCAAGCTTATTTTCAGGGGGTGCAATCTTCTCGTCCAAACACTTCAGGTTCTGCATGTAATTCTGTTTTGTCAACTTTAAATATTAATCCCTGCTTTACTTATTGTACTAACGCTAGCTCTGCAGGCTTCCCATCGGGTGAGGGAATTCTTGGTTCTGTTCCACCGCCTGTTGTCTGTCAGCTTTGTTTCTCTGCAGGTCACTCTGCTCTTCAGTGTCCATCCCGGTATGCTCCGCCATCTGCGCCAGCTTTGCTGACCTCCAATGGAGAATCAAACTCTGCTTTATGGTATCCTGACTCTGGAGCTTCGGCTCACATGACTCCTACGGAAGGTATTTTAGTTAATAAATCAATTTATACTGGACCCCTTTCTATTAGTGTCGCTAATGGTTCCAAACTTCCCATTGCTAATATTGGAGATGTTCATCTACATTCTTCTGGTCGTCCTCTCACGTTAAAATCTGTTTTTCATGTGCCTCATATTAAGTTTAATTTATTATCTATACAAAAACTTTGTGCTGATAACAACTGTGTTGTAATTTTTGATAAAAATTATTTTTTTGTTAAGGACAAACTTTCGGGGACGGTCCTTCTGCAAGCTCCTAGTCATGGTCATCTTTATCCAGTCAGCCTCAGTCCTCAGACACCGCTTGCTTTGTCTTCCCTTGCTTCATCTGGCTCGATTTGGCATCGTAGATTAGGCCATTGTGGCACTTCTATTTTACGTACTTTACATAGTCAGCATCATACTAGTAGTATATCTCCCTTTTCCCATGACTGTATTTCTTGCCGTTTAGGCAAATCTCAACATCTACCCTTTCTGGATGCTACTCATAATACTACTATGCCCTTACAATTAATTCATTCGGATGTTTGGCAGTCTCCTGTTTTATCTAATTTGGGTTTTAAAAATTATGTGTGCTTTATTGATGATTTTTCTCGCTATATCTGGTTGTATCCCATGCACACAAAGGCGGAAGTGTTTCATCATTTTAAAAATTTTAAAGCCTTGGTTGAAAACCTTTTTAATACTACAATTAAAATTTTTCAAAGTGATGGAGGGGGTGAATTTGTTAATTCTAATATGCAGCAATTTTTTGATATCCATGGAATATATTTTCGAAAATCTTGTCCTGACACGCCCCAACAAAACGGGGTTGCTGAACGTAAACATCGACATCTGCTAGAACTCACTAGGACTATGCTACTTGAATCATCTATTCCTAGTCAATTCTGGGTAGATGCTATTTTTACGGCTTCATATATTATTAATCGTTTACCTTCTCCGTTACTGGGTAACTCTTCTCCCTATGAAAAACTTTTCCAAAAAGTCCCTGACTATGCCTTTATGCGTGTGTTTGGTTGCTCATGTTTTCCAAACATTTCAGCCTCTTCTGCAAACAAGCTTTCAGCTCGTTCTGTTCATTGTGTTTTTCTTGGCTATGCATCTGGTTATAAAGGGTATCGTTGTCTTGAACCTAAATCCGGTAGAATATATGTCAGTCGTCATGTTAGGTTCATTGAACATAGTTTTCCCTTTACCTCCCTAACCTCTTCTTCTTCTGACTTATCCTCCCCTCCCCTTGATAATATTCAATTCACCCTTACCAATATCATTCGACCTTCCTCAGCTACCTCCCTTCCTATCCATCCAACTCCTCCTTCTGTCAACCCAACGACCTCAGCACCCTCCTCGGCCAATTTTCCGTCAACCCCATCCTCGGTACCTTCCTCGGTCAGCTCCCAGTCCGCCCCACCCTTAGTCAATTCCCAAACTTCACCTTCGGTCATCTCAAACACCAACCAGACCCCTACTCCCTTCAGCCCAGGTTCGGCCGACACCCTACCCAACTCTCCGACCAGCCCCTTCCCATTAGTTCATCCTCCGCCTAGTCCACAGTCCTCGGCTGTTCTGTCTTCTCCTCCCATCACCACAGTTGGTCCCCGATTTAATGTTCATCACATGCAAACTCGGGCTAAGTCCGGTATTTTTAAACCCAAATCAATTTTTACGTTAAACACAGTGGTTAGTGCAGTTGATCCTACTTGCTTTTCTGAGGCACAAAAACATTTAATTTGGCGTGAGGCTATGGCAGATGAATTTAATGCGCTTATTTCCAATAATACCTGGGATTTAGTTCCATTTGACAGTTCTAAGAATGTGGTTGGGTCTAAATGGATTTATAAAACTAAATTTCACTCTGATGGGTCGATAGAGCGTCATAAAGCACGTTTGGTAGCTCAGGGGTATAATCAGCAGGCTGGTGTAGATTTTTCTGAGACGTTTAGTCCTGTTGTTAAACCCACCACTGTTCGTATCGTTCTTACTCTTGCTATCTCTTTTGGGTGGGTTATGCGTCAGTTGGATGTTAAAAATGCATTTCTTCATGGTCATCTTACAGAGGAGGTCTATATGCGTCAACCGCAGGGTTTTATTCATCCCCAGTTTCCTCATCATGTGTGTCGTTTGCGCAAAGCCATATATGGTCTCAAACAGGCCCCGCGGGCGTGGTTCCATCGTTTTAGTAGTTTCTTACTTACTCATAATTTTGTGTGTAGTAAGTCAGATAATTCTCTGTTTATTTACCGTCACGGTCAGTCAGTTATGTATTTATTATTATATGTGGATGATATTATTATTACTGGCAATTCTCCATCTCTTGTGTCTTCTTTTATTACCTGTATTGCTTCTCACTTCGCAATGAAAGATCTCGGTGATCTTCATTATTTTTTGGGAGTCCAGGCTGTTCGAAATTCTAAAGGAGTGTTTTTGTCTCAACAAAAATATGTTTCTGATCTTCTTCTTCGTTTTCACTTACACACTCTCAAGTCTGTTCGCACCCCAGTCGCCACTCGTACATCTCTCTCTCTCACTGATGGTGAACTTCTTGCTGATGCTACGGAGTATCGTAGTATGGTAGGTGCATTACAATATTTAACTTTGACAAGACCTGATATTACTTATGCAGTTCATTTAGTGTCTCAGTTTATGCATGCCCCACGCACCACTCACATGCTTGCTGTCAAGCGCATATTCCGTTATTTACAGGGTACACTTGATCATGGATTGTGGCTTCAGAAATCTGTCCGCTCTTTGTGTCTGGTGGCATATTCGGATGCTGATTGGGCAGGCTGTCCAGATACTTCTCGCTCTACCACAGGTTTTGCTATTTTTCTAGGTCCTAACCTTGTGTCTTGGAAGTCCAAGAAGCAACCTACAGTGTCCAAGTCTTCCACAGAGGCAGAATACCGAGCCATTGCATACACAGTACAGGACACACTCCACATACGTTCGGTCCTATTTGAGCTCGGCTACCCTATCCGTGATCCTGTGCAGTTATTTTGTGACAACATCTCAGCTTCCTACTTAACTGCTAATCCAGTTCAGCATGCTCGCAGCAAGCATATTCAGATTGATTATCACTTTGTTCGTGAGAGAGTTGCTCATGGCGATTTATTCGTGAAATATGTTCCCACACACTTGCAGCTTGCGGATATATTCACTAAGGCATTGTCTAGTCAACAGTTTAATTTTTTAAAAGACAACCTGCGCGTTGTATCTCCCGCACAGCTTGAGGGGGTGTAATAGTTTATATAATTTAGGAAACTTTGTGTCTTTTGGAAACTCTCGTTTAATATAAATATACCTGCCAGGACTCCTATTGGAGTACCTCTTTCCCATTATTTCACATGTTAGTACCCATGATCATATGATTTTTCTTGACAAATGTAATTTATGGTGTTAAGTACACAATATGGTGTTAAGTACACATTTTAAAATATTTGCATTTGTGAGGATACAATTAACACATATAAACTAATGAATTATTAGTAATTCCATAATAGAAGCTAAGAGCTTGAGTGTTAGGATGTTTTTACTTGGACTGTAATTTGTCCTACACCAGTTCAGACCAGACCAGACTTGGATAGTTATAAAAATACAAAGAGACTAGACATTACCAGACCAGTTCAGACCATACCAAACCAGACTAGCAAATTACAGTCCAAGTAAAAACATCCTTAATTGCATTCTCATAAATGCTAAATGTATTTAAATTATTTATTTAGCATCACAAATTTACATTTGTGAAAGAAAAATCATATGACCGTGGTGCTAACATAACTTTTATATAAAGTTCAAGATATTTTTATTACATGCGCAAGTTTGGGGTGTTCACTTCACAATCTTTCAAAGTTGGGGGTATTTGAATTATTTTCCCCTATTTTTAATGACACATTTCTTAGTAAATGGTCAAAAACGCGACTTTGCAACTAGTTGCAGGTCCAGATCTAGAAGCACCTGCAACTGGGAGACTGTGTCAACTATTAGATACATTTGATGGGTTAAAAATGAACTATTGTCAATTTATTTTTGGTGGTTACAAATTCTTAAAGAAAAGAAAAAATATGTAAGCATACAAGAATTTTGATGTACTAGTATATATAAAAAAATACACAACAAACCTGTGGTAGCAGCATTAGCAAACCATACAAAGCTTGTAACAACCAGATGTATCTTCCAGGTTCAAGGAGCTGTCAGGAAAACAATTATGGATATGCTTAACAGCAGCTATTTAGTGAAAATACTCGGCTATACACCAAAACAAGATTTTGGTAAAAGTGAGGCCAATGATATTCCATCACTAATTCAGTAAAAAATGATCGAGTTATGCCAGGTATTTCAATAGGAAACTTTTCTTTGGGCAGGTTTGGGTAGTATAGTAAGTTTATATCCATTGGCTTTAGTACCTCTACAAACACAAGGGTTTACCATATTACTTGCTCTGTTTTACAGCACCTACACTTGTCCAAGCCTTTGTTATTTTTAAAATAAGGTGGGCATCTTAGCTTGTGCATATAGACTATTATTGAGAAGAGAGATGGAAGGGTTTTATGTGTTTTGGAGTCTATTAATGAAGAAGTGTTCGGTGTTGTATCCTGATTTAATAATATGATAATATTATCAATGGAAGGGTTTATGTGTTTTCCAAGAGTATATCAATGCAAGGAAGCATTGATATATCGTGTTCCTGATTTGATAATATGATAATATGATAATATTACAATGGATACAACCAAACACATAAAACCCTTCCATTGTTTTATGTATTATCAATGTAAATCTCTATTCATTACCCCTACTCGTGTTTTATGTACAATGCAAGGATGAGCATAATCAGAAATGCAAAATGCAAGTACAAATTTGCTCAAGAAACAAACATCTCAATGAGAAAATCAAAGCACCTGCAGCCTCAAGTAAGCAAATGTGGGAGTCTCCAGAAGGTGGATTAATTTGTCAAGTTGGACCAAAAACTTAACATTGATGTCTTCCTCAACCAAAGACCGAATGACAGAACTAGCATGCTGATATGCCTGCAATGTAGTTCCCGAAGTAGCAAACACAAGGAAAAACTATCACTTACAGATTAAAACAAGGAAAATGTTGTGTTTCATTAAACGGTAACAGCTTAAAAATGACCCTACAGAGACTCTTACTTGTGCTAAGAAGCAGAGACTAATTATGGCCATTGGAGAATGACACCACGAAGCATACAAAGCAAGAAAAAGATCTTTCCCCAAACCGTTCAGTAATGATTGTTTAAGCAGATCACGAAGTTCAGACAGTTCAGATGAAGTGAGCAAAATCAAGTTCAAGGCCTGGAAAAAATACAAAACAAACATTTGTTTGTAAATAACTAAGAAAAACTGAACACCGGTTCATTGGAGCTGACTAAATAAGCTATTCGACAATGTCATCATATCACTTTAAAAGAGATTTCCTATGGCATTATCTATCTCTACTACTGTTAAAGTGCATTAATATTCATCTGTAAGTGTCACAAAATAGTAAAACCTGCACCATCGTTGATGCAAAATCCAGATCTGATTCCCCTTCTAGTATTGTGGAAAGTTCCCTGTAAACTCTTTCAGCATCCAGAAGCACACAGAGCCGCCGAACTATCAAAGCACCACGTCTGGTATAAACAAGAAGCCAATAAAAGATGCTGATTTGACACAACAGAAACACACACAAACATTAGGCAGCTAAAGTTATGCACTAACTTCTCTAGGAGAGAATGGTCATCTCGAAAACTATGGACCAAGAAAACTATAAGTTGATGGAAGTGTTGTGGATCTTTAGCAACACATGCATGCACATCAAGCACCAGAAGCACAACCTGGTAAATTGTGAAATCAGATAAGTTTCTTAAGCAGTGCTAGAGATAGCAAAGCCTGATGGAGCCAGAAGGAACAAACTAATATGAAGGTTAAAGAAAGTCACTGATAAATATGAAACATTTGCTAGGAAGAAACTTAACCAAAGAAACAATAAAATGCTTATGGAATTTCTTTACCAACTAAAACCATCAAGTCCATCATTTTCAAAGCACTAATTTCAGAACCTTGGCATGAACACTTCTATATCAATTTGTCCTAACATCTATCTTATAACAAGGAGGTTATGATTGACTTGGTATTCCATGAGCGAGAGAGCCTCAAATTGAAAGATTAGATCGAAACAGATGTTAGTTTATGATGTGGTGGGTTCAACTAGCTAATTGGTTGGATTCAACATTTACAACTAGGTTTGACCCATGCACATAAACTCCAACCAATCAAAGGATTCAACTCCAAACAGCTCTCATGTTGTCTATCCCTCAATTATTCATCTTAAAGTTAAACATCAACAATCATATTTTACAAGCTAGTAGGCTCAGGCAATCACTAGGAAATCCGACATCCTAAGCAACATTAGAGTGATCAAGACCTAAAGTATTGTAGAAGTTATGACTCACATTTCAATGATGACAAAAAATTTAAAACCACATTAGTGACATAACAAAAGAAACTGGTAAATTAAAAATTGAAGCAGTGCTATAAAATACCTCATCTGAAGGATCAGAGAGAGCCTTGAGAAGTGTGACAAAAACATCATTTAGATAAACTAAGACCTGTTCCAAAAATTAAATTACAGAGTGAATACCTAACTTTCATAGTGGCATAGTGTTACAGAAAAAAATATACTTTCAGACTTTGTATCATTTATCTTCGTTATGTTCTTATGTTGTTGATATCTTATATTAATCTTTATCTTATCCATTTTATCTTACACTTTTTTCCTTATTATCTTTCTTCTCTTTTTGGCACTGATATCATGGATCGATTCATGTTAGCCAACCCCAAAATCTTTTGGGACTAAGGCTTCGATGTTGTTGCTGTTGTTGTCTATCCATTTAAAATCCATATCAAGGTAAAATAATACTTCGTATGCATTTAGAGTTTAGATGCTAAGAGAGGGGCAACAGTTTCTTTTCTGAGCATAACATTCCAATAAATAAGTACGTTATCTATCATTACCTCTATGCGATGCCTAGTTAGTAAATTTGACATCCAATGCAATGCTTCTATCCGTGTTGCCTCAAATTCACTAAACAACTGCCTGGCATAGAAATCCCAACATGAGGTTCATTCTCACATAAAGTCATAATACTAATGGCAGGACACACCTAGACAACCACCACTCCTCCGGTATATAGGATCATTATTTTTCATGGGGTGACCCCAAGGCGGGAGACTCGAAGGAAAATAATAAACAACTGAGCACAATACTTCACTTTGTTGAGCATCTATACCTTCTAGCAATAGCTAGGATTGCTCCAACATCAAACCCCTCATTTGGATCAACTTTGATTGATCGAAGTTCATCATTGGTTTCACGAGCAACCTAAAAAGAAGAGAGGGACAAGAAGAAATGAATGATTAGTGATGTAACTATGATTTCATGATTGACTACTAGTAATTTAGCAAAATACAAACATGTCAGAAAAACATTGATAGAAAAGGAGCGTAGATAGAAAGGAAGAAGAAAATCTCATTAGATAATACTGGATTGTACATGTATATATACTACAGCTGTTATAACAACTCTAACAAACTTATTAACAGATCTAACAACACAACGTAACAGCTGGAGGTATATACTTATTACAATAGATGTACGTATTATAATATTCCTAACATTCCCCCCTCAAACTTAGGGTGAATGATCTGAAAATTCAGCCACACTAAGTTTGGTCCTCAAGTCAAGGAAAGATGATGCAGACAGAGGCTTTGTCAGAACATCAGCAATTTGATGAGGAGCTGGGATATGAAGAACTTCAATCTGCTTAGACTGGACTTTCTCTCTCACAAAGAAAAGATCAATTTCCATGTGTTTGATCCTGGAGTGTAAAACAGGATTGTGAGCAAGTTGCACAGTGCTGAGGTTGTCACAGTAAACCTTTGGAGTAGAAAATGGTATTTGAAGCTCTTTGAGTAAGAATTGAACCCACAGAAGTTCAGCAACTGTGTCTGCTAGACTCCTGTATTCAGCTTCTGCTGAAGATCTGGATACTCTTTGTTGCTTCTTTGACCACCATGAGACTATGTTAGATCCAAAAAAGATGCATGATCCAGAAGTGGACCTTCTATCAACAGGATCAGATGCCCAATCAGCATCACAGAAAGCTGAAATAGGTAGAGGCATGGTGTTTAGAGGAAGAGGTTTAATGAGGATGCCATGTGTGATAGTCCCTGATAGATATCTGAGGATGTGTTTAACTGCCTTCCAGTGATCTTGTAGAGGTGCTGCCATGAACTGACAGACCTTGTTAACAGCATAGCTGATTTCTGGTCTTGTTAGAGTTGCATATTGCAGAGTGCCAACAATAGATCTGTAAGTGGAAGGGTCTGGTAGACATGTACTGCCAGTATTTGTAAGCTTGCAGCTGCTGATCATAGGAGTTTTAACTCCTTTTGAATCCAACATTCCAGCCTGATATAGTAGGTCTCTCACATACTTGGTCTGAGAGAGATGTAAACTGCCATCAGCTAATTTCCTTACTTCAATACCAAGGAAGAAGTCAATGTCTCCTAGATGCTTAAGAGAGAAAGATGAGTGCAGTTTCTGAATGAGATTTTGAATGGCATATGAATCATTTCCTATAACAAGGATGTCATCTACATATATGAGAATGTAGATCTGAATTCCTGGAGACATGAAGAATAGGAGAGAAGGGTCACATTTACTTTGCTTAAACCCAGCTGTATAAAGAACAGAAGTGAGTTTATGGAACCAGGCTCTTGGAGCCTGTTTTAGACCATATAATGACTTGTGTAACTTGCAAACAAGAGATGTGTCCTGTGCCTGAAAACTTGGAGGCTGAACCATGTAGACTTCTTCATCAAGCTTTCCATTAAGGAAAGCATTATTTACATCTAATTGCTGAACAGACCATTTGTGAGAAACTGCCAGTGTAAGTAGAACTCTAATAGTGATAGGCTTAACAACAGGTGAGAAGGTTTCAGTAAAATCAAATCCAAACCTCTGATGGAAACCTTTAGCAACCAGCCTGGCCTTGAATTTATTAAGAGAACCATCAGAATTTTCTTTTACTCTAAAGACCCATTTACAGCCAATAGCATGCTTGTCTGGTGGTAGAGGAACTAATGACCAGGTACCATTTGCTATCAGGGCATTGTATTCATCTTGCATTGCAGAGAACCATTGAGGAGATGAGAGAGCTTGCTTTACTGACTTGGGCTCGATATGTGCTAACAGTAAGGTAGGATTAAGTCTTGGTTTGATAATTCCTGATTTGGCTCTAGTTTGCATGGGATGAGTGTTAGTCAACTGATTAGGTGTGGAAGATGAAGAGGTGGAAGTAGATGAAGGAATGCTGTGTTGTTGAGTAGGTATGGCAGATATGGAAGGAGCAGAGGATGGATTAGAGTGATTTGAAGAATTATTGGTAGGGGTAGAGGGTGTATTGGAATGAACTGAAGTGTTATTTGTAGGTGTAGAGGATGATGTGGATGAAACATGACTTTGAGAGTTAACTGGTTGAGAATCAGAAGTAGATGAGTGTGGTTGTAAAATGGTTAGGATGGCAGAATTTGGTGTAGGAACTGTGATATTTGTGGGCAGATTTGATGGGAATAGGACTGGATAAGGGAATTTAGATTCATGAAATGTGACATCCCTTGAAATATATATTCTCCCAGATTTGGAAAGACACTTGTAGCCCTTATGTTGTGAAGAGTACCCTATAAAAATACACTCTTCAGAGTGAAAATCCATTTTATGTTTGTTATAGGGTCTCAGAAATGGATAGCAAGAGCAGCCAAAGACTTTAAGGAAGGTATAGTCTGGTACAGAACCAAAGAGTTGGAAATATGGGCTTGAATTAGCTATTGACTTGGAAGGGGTTCTGTTTATGAGATGCACTGAAGTTGCAAAAGCAGCATCCCAAAATTTAAACGGCAAGGAAGAGTGGGCAAGGAGAGACAGTCCTTTTTCAACAATTGTGCGGTGTTTTCTTTCTACTACACCATTTTGATGGTGTGTGTGAGGACATATTATTCTATGAGTGATCCCTTTTTGAGACAGAAAATGAGTGAAGGATCTAAATTCCCCTCCCCAGTCAGATTGGACGGATTTGATGGAAGTAGAAAATTGATTAAGAACAAGATTATAAAAGTTTTGGAATGCTGTGAGAGCATCAGATTTCTTTTTCAGAAAGTATATCCAGGTATATCTTGTGCAGGCATCAATAAAGGCAATATAATAGGTGTAACCATCAAAGGATAGAACAGGTGCTGGACCCCATAGGTCTGTGAATATCAGTTCAAATGGTTTTTGATAAACAGTGTTAGAAGAATATGCAGGAAGTCTATGTGCTTTGCCAAGATAACAAGCAGAACAAAACTGAAGATTATTTTGATTACTAGAAGAAACATTACAGTGTTTAAGTACAGATTTAAGTGCCTCAAGATGAGGATGACCTAATCTGAGATGCCAAACATTACATGAATCTGAGAGATTACATGATTGAGACTTATTACAAGTTGACAAAAGTGAAAAAGGAAACACAGAATTATTTCTAGAGACTGAAGAAGCTTGAGAAGTGACAGCAGCATTTGGACATGAACCAAGAGGAATACATGGAAACTTGTACAAGCCATCTTCACCAAGTATTCCATGCAACAAAACCTGTTTAGAAACCTGAGATTTGACATAACAGTGATGAGGGTAAAACTCAAAGTAGGCATTGTTATCTTTGGCAAACTGACTAACACTCAGTAAATTCTTAGTTATGGAAGGAACATGAAGTATATTGTGTAATAAGAGTGATTGTGAGGAGTGATAAGGTGAGGGAAAGGAGGAAAAACCAATAGACTTGATGTCCAAACCTTGACCATTGCCCATAAAGAGTTTGTCAGTTGTTGCAATAGGCTCACTATGCTGGAAATTCAATGGATCTGCAGTTACATGATGAGTTGCTCCCGAATCTGGAAACCAGGTTTGATTCTGTGGAAGAGGCCCAAGAACAGATGTAGTTGCATTAGCAAAGTTTGCAGATGGTGTAGGAGATTGTTGATGTCCCCAATTAAAGGTTGCTGAAGGTGAATTAGAAGGCTGATAATTCCATGATTGACTTGGATGAAATTGAGTAGGCTGGGTTTGAGAAGAATGTGGTTTAGGTTGATGAGGGAACTGATTCTGATGATAGAAAGATTGTGAATGTGGATTCCAGTAATTTGTAACTCCAGAATTTTCAGATGTAGAATTTGAGAAATTAGGGTTAGGGATAGTATAGGCAGGATTGTACCGATGGTAACAAATCAAAGCATGATGACCACCTTTTCCACAGACCTGACAAATTACAGAACTGCGACCAGCAGAGCGGCCACCCCTGCCTCTGGTAAAACCTCCGCGGCCTCGTCCACGATGAGGAGTACTATTATTTGAGTTATTGAACTGGGCAACATTTGCGGAGGGGTTATCAACGACTGCAGAAGTTTCAGATGGAGAGGAGGTTTCAACTTGAGCAACGTTTGCTGAAAATACACTCTGTTTGGTTGAGTCGTGGAATTTCTTCAGACGCATCTCCTTCGCTAGAAGCAGGGATTCAAGTTCAGACAACGGAACTGGTTCGAGAATACTTCGAGAGGTTACAGATGAAACCAGCGACTCGTAGTCTTCTGGGAGACCTTCGAGGATGACGTTGATGTGCTCTTTGTTAGATATCGGTTCACCAACCAGAAGAAGATTGTTGACGATGGTCTGTATACGAAGTAGATACTCTGAGATAGATCGCTCCCCTTTTCCAGTATTGTATAGTTCGGATTTGAGTTGTCTGGCCCTTGCAACAACATTTGCTTTGAAAAACTCCCGAATTGTGCTCCAGAGCTCATGCGATCTCAGGCAGTGAATCACACGAGCATGAAGTGTCTCTGACAGAGATGATAACATCCATGAGAACAGCATCTGATCCTGCTGTTCCCAAATGATATACGCATTATTCACAGATTTAGTTCCATCCTCATTAGCAATGAATTCCTCCGGAATTTTTGGATTCTCGACATATTTCAATAGCTTGTGCGCACGAATTACAGACGTGATGTGATGTTTCCAAAGGAGATAGTTATTTGAATCTAGTTTGATTGGTAAAGGATGTGAGAATGCTACTGGAAAAGTGACATTTCCAGTGACGGAGGATGAAGATGAAGTAGAGTCAGATTCCGGCATGGTAGATCGAGCTTACAGCTACAGCTCTGATACCATGATAGAAAAGGAGCGTAGATAGAAAGGAAGAAGAAAATCTCATTAGATAATACTGGATTGTACATGTATATATACTACAGCTGTTATAACAACTCTAACAAACTTATTAACAGATCTAACAACACAACGTAACAGCTGGAGGTATATACTTATTACAATAGATGTACGTATTATAATATTCCTAACAAACATCATAATTCAATATTGAAAGTGAAAAACAACAATAACAACTTACAACTCTTATCTTTTCTTCCTTATCAGCGATACAAGGCAAAATTGCTCCCAGAATATCAGCATAATAAGGAACCAGTTGATCTCCACCAAGTTTTACAAACTCATTTATCTGAACAGAAAAGACACGCCATGAAACTTGAAAAGGAATTATGAAAGGAGAGGTAAAGGCAAGTGTACAATTTAAATTTGGAGGAAAAAAACACATCACACTTCCCCAATTGGTTAAACATTGCATACAATAGCATCAACTACAACAAACTCAGCAGTAAAGCGTGTGCATGTGTTGTTACCCAAGTAATTGCTGTCAGCCGAGTAAATTCATCAGGTGAGGCTGCCCTCTGCACCAATATCTCAGCCATACGACCATAATCTACAGACTTGAAGTAGACACATTCAAGTCAGAAAAAAGGAGGAACCCCAGGTGGTTTTCTCAGAGTCAAAACACTAAATTCTGGACAGTGAATTGTAATTTAATTCTTTAATAAACAGAACTTCTGATTATTTTCTTCCATAGAAGAGATTAGCCACTGATTCACACAATACATTTTCCAAAAATAAAGCACGCATACACTGTGTCATCCTCATGGAATGGGAATCTAAGCAACACACAATCCGACACCACTTATGCTTTAAATATTTTCTCATCTCCGGGTTCATTTAATCATCATATCTATAGCAAAGTTTCATAAATGAAATGTCATAGTTGACAGTGTTTTAGGGTTGGTTTGCAACTGCTTTTAAAAAAGCACTTCTCAGCTTTTTGCTTTAAAAAAGCACTTATTTTCTCAAACACTACAACTTTTATTTTTCTCGGCTTCCGCGTCAAAAGTGCTTTTACTTTTTCTATTACACAAAAAGCACTTATTTTACCAAACACTACCCACTTTTACTTTTCAAAATCACTTTTTTCTCAAACACTATCAACTTTTATTTAATCACTTTTCCTCATTTCATTAAAAAAAGCACTTTTTTAAAAGCAGAAGCTGTTGCAAACAGACCCTTAATCTTGAGTAGAATCTGACGTAACTAGCATGAAATATGCAATGACCTCAAATTGAGGTCCTTAACTTCATGGTGTTTTGTACTTCTGTGTTTGGCCTAACTTCTTACTTTTGGAGTAGATAAACCCCAAATAAGTCAGTCAAACAAGCACATAAACTACAAAAGCAACTTACAAGTTCACACATTTCATAAAAAGAAAGTCCACCACCATAACTGGAAATTTCTGTTCTTCAAGATGAAAACTCTTACTGGAGAGTTCTTGATTTCCTGAAGAAACTCTGAAAGTGCAGAATCAGCTTGTTGTCGTATTTCATGGCTAGAATCACTTAGCATATTAAATAAACCTGCAGTTGATCACATCAAGAAAATCAATGTCACAAAAGCAATTCCACCATTCTATTTTAGCACTCGCTTTGGAGGAGAAAATTTCTTAAATAAATGTTGCTTTAGGAAATAAAGAAACAAATATTGGGTATTCTAAAACACTGATATGGCCAAATTAGGTATTCTTGTCATATTAATTTTGCATCGACTTATCTTAGAAATCTCTCCGTGTGTGTGAAAACACATAAAAAGATATACAAGCATAAAAAAATCAGAGTGAGTACCCAGTATCCTTTGAACAAAAACACACATGAAAACATGTCATCTAAAAAAACATGAGAAGAGTGCCAATACCATCAAGGAAATCAGGAAGGAACCCAAGCATATCAATATCAGGAACACTGTCCAATACTGTGATCCACCCAACCAAAAACTGCCGCACATAAGGATTCAGGACATTCATGCGTTCTCTCAACAATGGTATAAATTCTTCAATGCTGACACAGAAAAAAACACGAGGCTGTTCATTGTCATGTTGCTGAACCTTGAGAGAAATAAGACATAGGAACGAGTTGATCAAACCTGAATTGATCACTCTCAGTAACAATGTCCTGCATTTGATGGAGGTACAGGTGAGCATTACATCTCAAGATGTAAAAATTTAGAATGTACACTAATCATTACAAAGAATATAAAGTTCAATGCATTGCAATAAAGGGTGACCTAAATCCAAAATATTTCCACCCATCCAAATGTTTGTTCAGCAGAATGTAACTCAGCCAGAGGGGGGAAAGAGAAAAACAGCTAATTTTCTTAAGGAGTAGAATGGACATCAAACCTTTGATGTCCCTAAGACAGAGACAAGTTGTTCTTTCCCTGTGCATTACATCACTGACCCCGCCCTGCCGCTGATGCTGATATGCTATCATAGTGACTTAAATAGTTAACTCATACTTAATATTAAAGCATTACAGAGTCCAAATCTTAGATTGCCTGTTCCTATCAACTGTAAAGAATTTTTTCTTCTCCTTTACACGAATCACTGAACCAAGTTCTGATAATCAACTTTATAAACTTCATTGATACTCTTTTCTATGATATTTTACACCATCTAACTTTTAATCCTTAAGGATTATAAAACCAATGCATCATAAGCACATAAAGTATGGAATCACTGAATTTTAAAATTTAAATGGATTCATTCCATCCCAATATAAATATTTTCTCTACTGTTAACTTCACTGAAGCAGAGCACCCAATGTACTCAATTTTATCTCCACTCATTGTTATTATATAGCAATTACAGAGAGTAACATCCAACCCAAGAACATAAGCATCTACAAGTACACCATCTGTGTAAGCCACATTACCCCTAGCAAAACCTTGCCCACACACCTTTAGATCTCGTCATCTTTAATGGAAAATAGGCAAATTTCATAAAAACAGGCCCAGGCCTGTTTTTATGACTAAATTACATCATTTTATTTATACACTATTCATACCACACAACAATAAGTAAATAATTAAATATAAAGTATGATAGGTGGAAAAAATGAACTTGTTCATTAAAATTGTTATGTCAGATAAAACTTTTGGTGAGAACAGCGATATAGAAAGCGTGTGGGCAGCGGCTGAGGGACACCTAGACGCCACCTAACATCCATATATCTCTAACATGATTTAATGTATATTCCATGCTATAAATACTAATTAGTCATTTAGTTGGTATGAATCGAGTTCATATCATGAAGGATATTGATCCAAAGAAGCTACACGTAGTCATCGACTCAATGTTGAATGCTTTACAGCCTTCATATCAGTGTTATATTGCATGGAATGTGACGTCTTTGAAGATATCTTCGTATTCTTTAGAGCATTCAGCATTAAGTCATTAACATCGTGTAGCTCCTTTAAATCAATATCCTTCATGATATGAACTGGAAGTGATGCTTGGATGTTAGGTGGTGCACAGTGGCCCTCTGCCACTCGCGATGTGCCTTCTACAACACTGCTCTCCCCAAAAGTTTTATCAGGCTTTAGATTTAACAAATTTAATGAACAGATTCAAATTTTTCATCTGCCTTACTGTACCCTTAATAATTGTATATGGTTCCAAACAGCCATAGACAATTACGCATGCATCCTTCTGTCATTAGTTTTAAGGACAAAACTTAGAGGTGAAACAACTACCATATATGATATACCTTCACAAGTCTATCTAACAAATGTGCAGCACTTTGCACATTTGCATCTGAGTCTGCCGAGAGTTTGCATAAAGCATCAAATATTTGGTTGAAGAACACAATAAAATCTCCTCTTACGACCTACATAATATCATAAATCGTAAAAATTAAGTGAAAATACAACTATACAAAAATACAAATGAGATACAGGTGCATAAGTAGATGATTTTCCGTTCACCTTGGCAATGTTATACAGCGCTTCACAAGCATAATATCGAACTCTGCTATCTTGGTCAGAAAAGGAGGTGAGGACCGGTGGTACGATTTGCTGGAAAATCATAAGCAGGGGTGGATTAAACCCGATAACAATACTTTGCAGTGCCAGTGCAACAATCAAACAAACTAAAAAAATCCCAAAAAAACTACTTATGAGGCAGCTGACGGAACTGCTAATGTCGGGGGTAATTGTGTGAGTTTGTATGCGTTTATAATACATAAGTCTTCATAAATGTGTACAATATTCATCACTGGAAAATAACTTTTCACAAATTTTAGAATATGAATTACAGGTTAGTGAACGATCGTAGACATTTTATTTTGAATGTAACAATTGCAAGTCAATAACCATTGGTAGGTACACTTTTACAGTACCGTTGTAAACCAAACCTGAATAAATGTATAATGCAAGTATATGTCTGTGTTAATATATCAAACACACACAATTATATATAATTATATATATGTGTGTGTGCACATTTTCAGGCTTAATATGATAGTCCTTCTAATGAACACTCTTTTGATTTTAGTCCGTAAAGGAATTGAAAGATATACTCACGTATCTATTTTCTAATTTTGTCCCTGTCACTAGTTTTTTGTTATCTGTGAGGTTGTTGACATACTGCAACCCCAAACCCCCACTGCAACACCCAAATATGAAAAAGAGCTCAGGTTGATTTCTCAAACAGTTTGACTATTTTTAAGCCCCAGCTTAACCGTGATGGACCGACTCAAAATTCAGACAGCTAGACAGCAAACCAGTTTCATATCTGGATTGCAGGTTGAGCTGGCACTCCATCAGTAAAAGCAGTGCATTAAACATCAAAAGACCAACAGTGGGGGTGAAGTACAACAACAACAACAACATTACCCCAATGCCGCAAAGGCTCCCCGCCTGCGGTGGGGTTAGGGGGTTTTATGTACGCAGAGACCGGATGACCCATGATGAAAACTGCGTCGAAAATTGCATGGAATGACTGTTGCTCCATAAAAAGAAGCGCAGACAGTTTAGTGAGCCATTTTGCTTTATTTCATGATATTCCCAAGCCAAAGAAAAACATTAGGAGTGAAGTATGATGAAAAAATATTTAGAAGGGCCAATTTGAAAGCAGAGTACAATGAATAAAACCAAAAAGAGTGTATACTGCAGTGACCAAAAATAAATTAAACCTATATATAATAAAGCATCTCATGATGTTTTTCATTCAAGAAAATCCCAAAAATGATGGCAATTTAGGGATTTTATCCCATTAATCGGTTAGAATGTTTGGACATGATTCAAGAAGGAATCCGGCAGCTTTGCAACTACGCTTTTTTATTTGTAAATTATATAGGAATATACTTCACTTCCGTGTTTTCGTCAAGAGTCTCTACACAGGAATCTTCACCAAGTTACTAAAGAGCAAATCTAAAATGCCCCTTAATGTCTTTATCAGTGTATTAAGACAATAAAAATATCTATACCCTACTGTTATAGAATGCAAACACAGTAGCACACGCTATAAGTTTTCCCAAAGTTGAGGGTTTTGAACCCCTAATTTTATTAAGACCAAAAAACACATTCAGAAGACGCATGTACTTAAAGTCAACCGCTTTTTCTTAAATCATCATCATCATTACCCCAGTGCCGCAAAGGCTCCCACCTGCGGTGGGGTAAGGAGGGGTCGGATGTACGCAGTCTTACCCCTGTACTAAAGCACATGGAGACCGTTTCTGGATGACCCGTGGTGAAAATCGCGTCGAAAATTGAATGGACTGACTGATGCTTCATAACAAAGAAGCGCAAACAGTTTAGTGAGTCATTTTGCTTTATTCCATAATATTCTCAAGCCAAAAATAGTGAGTCTTTGGCTCCATTGCAAATGATGGAAATAAAGTAAAATAAATAGCCCCTACTAAAAAACAGGAATTCAGGATATGCCTTTTAAAAAATTGAAAGGGAACATTTTCTATCTTTCTATATTTCAAGGTATGCAATAATTCAGAAAACAGAGTATTTAAGTAAGGTTTGTTTACAAATATATGTCATTCAATGGAGACATAAATGAATATAGAAATAAAATTAATAGGGAATGTATTACTCTCTTAGACGTTAAAAGCAAGTCAATACTAGATTACTAACATACTTACCAGTTACCCCTGAAAAATATAATTGCAGGTTAACGTTGAAGTTTCGTATTAGAGTAAAACTCTAGAGATTATGCATATACTACCTTCATCTCAAAAATATTGTCATCTTTTGAATTTTTTGGTCTAAACTATTCAAATTTCATCAATGTCTTTAATCTTTATCGAACATGTTTTAGTGAAAAATATAATTCTTTTAGTTTCTTGAGGCTATTCTTATGAAAGAACACTTTTATATTACTTTCATGCTCTAAATCATTTTGTATAAAATATATACTTCTGATCAAGTTTAAGATATTTGATAGAGGTAATAACATATGTCAACACTTTTGGAATTGTTTGTGGTAGTCACTAAACCATTTGAGATAAGCACAAATTACTAATCCTATTGACTTGCTTTGCTGAATCTGAATTCTTATACAAGTTCAATACGAACATTCCTTAGTCAATAAAAGTGAAGTGTCACCTAAGCATATTTGAAGATTGTATGGTACATTCACTGCCCACAACTCCAAAAGTGATAAGAAATCTTAGAATACTCAAACAGGTAACATAGTACAGGCATTTACTAAATTATCTTAGGCAGGCTTTTACAAATAAATTGCAGCATTGCCCACCTCAAGATGTTGTGATGCTTCTGAAGTCAAACCCACAGTTGCCGCTGCTAAGCCTATCAATCCTCCCTAAACCAGGATCGACACAAATCAATCCTCAATGCAAGAAGAAGAAATCAGCAATACTCTTATTCAATGTACAACTTACTTTCCTATTGTTTGCTTGGGGCGAATAGGCATACTCATGTGCCAACAAATTTATCACGGCTGTAATCTTGTCATGATCACCAGCGGCTGCCAGTTGCTTCACAATCCCTTCCAACTGTACAAATCGAACCCGAATGTAAAATTTTCCGGAAAAGAAAAAGATACATTACACTAGCACTTTCAGAATCCAATCCTGTAAAAAGCCAGAAACTTGAAAAGGAGACCTCGAGAGCAGCATTCTTGCGCTTCTCGTACAGCTTATCGGAGAGGTTTCGCAGAACCGCAGCTGGGACGACAGCCAAAGCCTTGGCGGCGGACATTGCCTAAAAATGTCTAGAAAACCCTAGAGAGATTAATCAAATCCGCTTCCTGACCTTCTCTTGCAGAAAACGAAACATGATTCGTCCCCAATCTAGATATCCACACAGACATGCAAAGTAGGAGCACGTAACAGTCCGCAAGATGAGTAGCAACGAGAGAAGATCCAATCGCGAAGCCAAAAATGCAAAACAGTTGATCGACGATTTATTCACAAAATTAAATTGATTGATTGATTGATGGAAAAACGTGTAATTTATTTCTGATATTTTGCGTTTGGTTTTTTTGTTTGTACTGATGTGGAAGACAGGGCGAGAAAGTGAGAAGAACAGTTGTGTCTGGTAGAGGAAATTTTTCTCTTACAATGTTTTCCAATGTAATTAAATTTTTATTTTTACTAATTACTACAGTACGTACTACTCCGTATTTATTACCGCGGAGTATTTTCTACAGTATTACTGGTTTACTACTTTACTGCTGCCGATTCCCTCAGACAGCCTGAGTCATGGCGTCATGCTCATTCAGGAAAAAACTTAGGAATGATGTGGGTAAAAGAAAGATTATTTGAAAAGAAGATCTGAGATCAAATTTTCACTGTAATTATTTTAGATTGTAATTTTAAATATTGAATGTATCTCATTAAAATTTGATTATTTTAGTATAAATGTTCAAATCGATTAAAAGGGTTGTTGGAGGGGATTGTAGCGGAAAATCAAAGTGCTTTTATTCCTGGGAGATCTATTGTGAACAACATCATTATGACTTTTGAAGTTCAGTATTTCCTGAAGAGGAGGACTCAAGGGAAGGAGGGATATGTTGCGTTAAAGTTGGATATGAGTAAGGCCTACAAAAAGGGTGGAGTGGAATTTTCTAAAAAGTATTATGTCTCGGGTAGGATTCCATGCACGTTGGATCAATAGTATCATGCAATGTATTAGTACGGTGTGGTACCAGGGGCGGAGCCAAGGGAGGGTCAGGGTGGTCAGCCGACCCTGTTGAAAGTTCAATAATGTAGAGCTCTAAAATACCTTCGATTTGATATATTATGGGTCTCGTAACATATTACGAGTAAAAAGTTATGACTTCTGGAAAAATCAGCATCATCTTAACTTGAAATAAGCAAAATTTGATGTGTGATGTTGATTATATTCAAAAATTTATAAGCCAAACACTTTATTCAGTCATTAGTTGTGTGAACATTATGATACATTACATATGTCGTATCAATACATTAAGCGAAAAATGTTCCTTAAACTATCATTTATCTCAGCTACATATGAAACATGTAACTCAAGTATTGTATAATAATAACTATTCATCGTTTTGATATTGTATATAATTAAATCCCGACCCCTCTTGCACATTGTTTTGGCTCCGCCCCTGTGTGGTACCATATCCAAGTTAATGATGATTTACTTGGGCCGATTTTTCCTTCTAGGGATCTGAGACAGGGTGATTTGGTGTCACCATATATGTTTATTTTGGTGGCAGAAGGCATTAGTGCATTACTACGAGAGAAGGAAAACGATGGCGGTTTATAAGGGATACGTGCATTGCTATAGAGGAGCACCAGCCGTTTCTCACCTCCTTTTTGCTGATGATAGATTTTTCTTTTTCAGGGCAACTGAGACCGATTGCTTTGCTGTTAACGAGGTCCTAGCTTCTTATTCTGTGTTTTCAGGCCAGTTGATTAATTTTGAGGAGTCAAGTGTGCTGTTTAGCGCAAATGTGGCACGGGATGATAGAGACTATTTAAGTGGTATCTTGGTGGTCCAGGATGATAAAGGAGGAGGTAAATATTTGGGCCTGTCGTCGATGGCAGGGCGCAATAAAAGAGAGATCTTTAGTTACATTGAAGAAAAGGTTGTTCAGAGGATCCAGAGCTGGAATTGCATAATTCTATCCAGGGCAAGAAGAGAAGTTTTGATCAAGACAATGATGCAAGTCATACCGCAATATGCAATGAATGTCTTTTTGCTATCAGCTGACTTGTTTAGTGAGATTGAGAGGGTAATGAATGATTTCTGGTGGAGAGGCCACATGTACAAAGGAAAGGGCATTCGGTGGAAGAGGTGGGGAGCCCTATGTGTCCATGAAACTAAAGGGGGTATGGGATTCAGAAGACTCCAAGATTTTAACATTGTCATGTTGGGTAAGCAGGTGTGGAGATTGTTGAAGAATATAATCCAAATTCTCTTGTTGCGAGTATGCTTAAGGCTCGTTACTTTGCTCATAGCGATATTCTGGATTCAAAGTGTAGGAGTAATCCTCCTCTCATTTGGCGGAGTTTCACCATGGCTATACCAGTAGTTCGACAGGGTCTAAGTTTTCGAATTGGGAATGGTGAGACTACTCGGGTGTGGAAAGATAAATGGTTGATCACACAACACGGTGGCAGACCGACAAAAAATGTCATTCACGGTTTAGAGGATATTCGGGGTTCACTCGTTGATGACCGAGGATGGGAATGAGTGGGACCATGACATTATTTTAGACTTATTTGATAAAGAGGATGTGGAGCTCATTTTAGGTATTCCTTTAAGTAGGGGTGGGATCGGTCCGGTCTGGGTTGAGTTTTTGCTAAACCCGGAAATTACCCGGAAGGTCTCGGGTTATGAAAATTAGGGACCGGAACAAAGCCCATTACATTCGGTCCGAGTCGGGTTTTTGGTAGCCCGGGTTCGGGTTGGACCGGTTAAAGCCCAGCCGTGAAATATGTCATTGTTCTTTTATATTTTAACACTTATTTTCAAATAAAATTAATCAAAAATACAAACCGCAAATAATAACACAAATATTAGTCTCGAAAATCACCAACAATTCAAATTTAAAGAAGATAATTATCTTAATATTTTATGTAAGATGTATATATATAAATGATATAGGTTTCTTAAAAATATTACGAAATAAATTTTATAAATCAAAAAGTTACTAAAGTTGCTATAAATATATTCCCAAGGTCATCATTACGCTAAACAAATTCAACATATCTGTAGTCATTAAAAGTTACTAAATCTTTTTTTTATCCACCGTGATTATAATCATATATTAAGAAATATTTTATTTATATTCATATACTATATTAATTTTATATTAAAACTAATTGTTTCGGGTTTTTTCGGTCCGGGCCGGGTTATAGATTTTAAGGCCCGTTAATGAGCCCGGAATTTTCGGTTCGGTCTGGTTTTTTTAATTCGGGCCGGTTAAAAAGAAAAAACCCGGACCGGGATCATAATTCGGGTCGGTCTAGGGTCGGTTTCCGGGTTTCGGTTCGGTTTTTCCCACCCCTACCCTTAAGAGGAAGTAGAGGAAAGGATGAACAAATTTGGGCAGATGATGATAAAAGGTTATACTCAGTTAGAAGTTGTTACCGTATGTTGGCTAGATGCGACCAACCTGATGTAACATGGGTTAAGATATGGAAGCTTGCACTACAGCCTAAGGTTAAAAACTTTATTTGGCAGGCTTGTGTAGATTGTCTTCCTAAAGGAAACCATACTTAAATAGACCAGAACTAGAGTTTTAACATCTTTAGGTAATTCAAATATGGTCTGGTACTACTCTGGTCTATTTATGTTTGATTTGGTCTGATCTGGGACTGAAAACAGTTCAAAAGAAAATATCCTAAAACTACACAAGGAATAAAACAATAAATAAAAGTGATGAAATTTGTACAATTTTATTTAAGTTATCACTCCAAATAAATGTGTGCATTGTAAAAAACGATTCTAAACTGCACAAATTAGTAAAATTGATTTTTAATTTTATATATTCAAAATTAGTGTCTTATTAAAGATAACAAATACTCACTCCGGTTTTAAATAAACTTCACACTTTCCTTTTTGGGACGGTCTAAAATAAACTTCACACTTCCTTATTTCCTTTTTTGGCAAAGAAATCTACATCAAAACAGTGTCAAACAGTGCCAAACAGTGTCTCAACAGTGCCAAGTAGTGTCAAACAGTGCCTCAACAGTGTACTCTACAGTAAAGTCAAATTTCTTTCCTTATTTTGTGTAAAGTCAAAGGGGGTGTTTGGTTAGTGGCGGATCAGCCAATTTTTGGCTGTTTTGACCATTATTTGGCTTTTTGACCAAATTAATCAGCTAATAAGGTGTTTGGTTAAATGGCCTTTTCATTTGGCTTTTTGTCCCAAACAGCTAAAATTGAAAAGGCTAAGAAACATAGCTTTTAGGTTTGGCCTTTCCCCAATATTCCTAATCTACCCATTTAGTTTTCTCCCCTAAAATACTTACGTAGATTTCTACCCATTTAGTTTTCTCCCCTAAACAAAGGCTCATCGATTTTCTTACGTACGTACTAGGCTATTAGCAGATTGAAGTTAAATATTATTCTTTTTTGCTAGACAACAATTCTTAACATAACTTAAATCGTGACAATTTATTAATAAATTTAGAAAAACGTGAAAATTTAAAAGAATTGTTATTTGCAATTATAATTTTTATTTTTTAACACGTACCGTAGTAGTAAATAATAATGGTCTAAGTGATCGTACATAATAATAACATCAATGACAATACTAGGTAAAACTATAATTTAAATATTTATAGTATTTGTAATTTTGTACGTGGTATCATATTAGAAAAAGTGCAACATACATGCTATGGAACCAACAAAAAAAATTATGTCCTTAAAGTTCATTTTATAAACTATTAGCTGGCTTAAAACAGTCATTTAACCAAACACTATTTTACAAACCGCTAATACTATCAGCTGACTAAAACAGCCAATTAAATCAGTTGTCGTCTATCAGCCAACAGAAACTGCTATCAGCCAACAGCCAATTGCCAAACACCCCCAAACTGTGAAGATTAAAAAAAACGGAGGGAGTATTTATTATTTTTAATATATTTTTGTAACAATCAGAGTACAAATAAAAAATATAACATTTACAAAAAATTAAGTGTTGAATTATTTTTTATTTTTATATATTCAATATTGGTGTCATATGGAAGATAATAAAAAGTTATGAATTTTGGTGTATTTTTTGTAATGATCTAAGTAAAAATAAAAAAGTTATATTACTTTGAAATAAAAATGAGATTTTTAATTTTGTGGTGCCCTACCTCAATATGACAATGTTCATTACTTCTTTGGCTTCCTTCTGCGGTTCTGCCCGCATTACTTGTTTTGGCATAAGCCTTTTAACTCAGGTTTAATAGAACACTATTTTGGGAAATACTTTTAACTTATCCATATTTTTGGAATTATTTTTTATTTAACATTATTTTTGAAAAAAAACTCTTGTCCTACAAGATGTTTTAATATTCCATTAGATTGTATACAAACAATTTAGTTTAACTTCTACATTCTTGCATGGATTTGTAGTACAATTTAGTTTAACAATTTAGTTTGACTAGTACAAATTTTGTACTAGTCAAAACTGCACTTCCCTTCGTTACTGGTTGAGAGACGACAGTCGTGGTCAAGAATTCAAGATTCAAGAAATTCCGAGAGGAAAGCCAACCCCATTTTACTTCATTCTTCTCACCACAGACAAAGGCAGTGAAGGTAAACATATGACACAGTATCTATATTAACACGAGCATAGCTAGGGGCCAACCTAGGCCCTGACTTAGCCCAAATTTAAAAAAATGTCTAAAATATTAGTATAAATATTACGTAGTATGTGTTAAAAAATCCAAGCAAAAGTTTGTATCGGCCCAGCCCAGTTTGAGTGCCTGCCTATGCCACTTAATGTTTTGTTTACATCAATACAATCACAACTCACAAGTTACATGACATTTCTATCAATTGAGAGCACAGCAATGGAACCAAAATAATTTACAATATCAGGTAATAAACTAATATACCTTTTTTGTTTTTCCTCCTAAAAGTCTACAGTGCACTTAAGACAATTTAACTAAGAGAAAAACAAAATGCAGATTGCCAAAACAGGATTTGAAGCTCAACTGGTTACAATGCAACTGCTGACGGCAAAGAGCGTGTTAACAACATCCATACCCCCACTCCGTATTTTGACAAAATTTGAATTTTTACACAGGCTGAAAGGTTTATGATTTTGTTCACCTGTTGTTTTTATAGTTTAAACCTGGTCATTCTCCTTGAGAATGTTGAACTTGCATAGCGGGCATGTAGCGTTCATCTTAAGCCATTTCACAATACATGTTTTGTGAAAATGATGATTACAATGGAGAGTGTGAAGCTCTATTCCGTCCTCATATGAACTGAGACATATGCAACATTCCTACAAAGAAGAGAGACATTCCGATGTTATATGTGTGGATGTGAAATTATTACCACAATTTGATAATTTTGAAGATTTTTCAAAATACCACTTATAGATTGAGAACTGAAGGGCATGCATATATTGAGAGATTTGTACCCCAAATACTTCATAGACCAAAGTGTTACTCCAAGAGTTTCAATTGACAAAAAAAGCGATAAGGAACAAATATGCCCTAAACTATATGTTAGAGAACAAATCTCAACCTCAACTTTATTTTGGAACAATTAAACTCAAAAGTTGCAAAGTTAGAAGTTAGAAACCCATATACACTTGATTATACATTTGAGAACATATATACCCTTTATGTCCAATAATTGAGGTATATATAATATACACGTTCTCTAATATACAGCTCAAGGGTATATTTATGTTTAATTGAACAAGAAAAAGTTGAGGGTATATAATTTTTCTGCCATATAGTGCAATTGTATATTTGTTCCTTATCCCGACAAAAATAAAACTACTTTGAAGTATTTCCAAAAGTTATTAAATAATCCGAAACACTAAACATATCTCCATCTATTCTCTCTCTCCCCCCATCAACTTCCCATCTACCAACACCTGAAATTTTCTAGAAAACAGCTCCAAACTGCTCTGCCGGTGACGATGGGACGGTGCCCCAGACGGTGACATATTTAGTCGCTTTTTTAGAATATTCAAAGAGTAGTACCATTTTTTCTTTAGCATTCCTTTTAGTAATATTTAGGTCAAAACCCCCCAAAGAGTCATTTAAATTCAACCAGATGAGTATTTTTCATGAATGGTACTCAACCTCTTCAGGAAAAGCAGGTGGGAAGTAGGAAATTGTTGATAAATGTATACACTTACTGCATCTTCAGGTAAAAGAATGCGTTCAGTAGCCAAGAAACTGCTTCCTGTATCAATGGGCACCATTTTACCAGCACCAACACTGGGGTTTTCAATATCCTGACATTTATGAAATCTGTACTTGGGAAGGGCATTGAGATCTGCCTCTGAAGCACCTTCCTGCAAATGTAAACTAAAAAACTAAATAAACATATAGAACTCTGTGTTGCCTAAACTGCACATTCAATCAAGCCTTCATACCTGGCCAGCAACAGCATAAAGGATTGCAATTATACAAGGTAAGCAGCAGCAGAGAGCAATCCCTATTAGACAGGCTAAAACCACACAAAATATGGCAAAGAAAACATCGAAGGCTAGAAATACCACCGCTGACCTACAAAAAAAAAGATCAAAGATTAATACACATCTCATTTAAAGCTAATAAGTGAACATAAAATAGAGAGATACACCTGTACAACCCAAAGAAACAACTCAAAGAATGATTAAAGAAATTATGACCTTCCGCCCCTCAAAACTTTGCCAACATTTCTTGCCATCCTTCCCGAAAGTGAGAAAGGAACTTGTGGTTCATATAATTTCTCCCTCTTCTAAATAAATCTCAACCATACAATTTTCATTTCTTAATCTTAGTGTCAATCAAACATGGCAAAATGTTGCGGTACTGAAGTAGTTTTTGGAGGATTCGTTTAGCTTTAAAGCATACATTTCCCTGCTTGGAAGCTCTTTTGCTTTCAATTTTTTAAAGTTCTTTTAATCAATGACACAATGCAGTGAAGGCACTTTAATGGTGAAAAAATTGCTCTCTTTTTCCCATGTCATGATAGGGAGGACAATTTATAACTAGCCCCAATAGGGATTTCTCTTAAGTGTACACAAGGCAGGGTAGAAGCACAAAATAAACAAAGGTAAAGGCTGAGCTCGTATTTTGAAAGACGTCATTCTGCAGAAAGTCACAGTTCCGCCACGTCACAAGGTAACTCCGGTAGCTGCCGATCAACCTTCCTTCCGGTTTGAATGTGAGTTCTTTTAACACTCGCATCTCTTCGGAAGGAGATACAAGCTCACAGGTCCAGGCGCATTATCAGAAAGATGAAATGTAGGGGAAGAATACAGAATAGGCAATTCGAGAGTGCCTTTCTCTCCAAGTTCTAACACACTACCAGACTGCCATTCTCTCTCCTCCTCCCTGGTCCCTTCTATTTATTCCCTCCACTAGTCTGACTTGGCCAGCTCAGCCTTTCCTTTATTTAGAGCCCGTTTGGTAGCACCAAAATAGGCTGTTTTGGCTGATTCTGCTGAAATTTATGATATTCTGGCTGGAGTGGCTGTTTTGGCTGATTCTGCTGATTTAAGAAAAAAAAATTTTAAAAATATATTTTATTAATAAATTAAAGAAAAAATTATATGTAAAAATAGCTAAAATGGTCCTCTACAGTAACTTCAGCCAATACAGCCAGAAAAGTAACTCCAACCTTACTTTTTCGGCTTATTACACAATTCAGCGCGCGAAAGTAAAAGTTACGTGTTTGGTGAAAAAGCTGGCTGATAAGCCTGATAAGCCGAAAACAGAGTTCTCCAAACGGGCTCTTAGTTCGTGTTTCTACCCTGCCTTGTGTGCACTTTAGAGATATCTCTATTGGGATTAATTATATAAGTGGCCTTAACCCTATCATGTCACTTCCATTATTCACCTACCAGTTGCTCAATGCTGCTTGCATCTAGCAGCTTACTTTTTCTTTCACAATATCCATTGACATCATATCCCTTCGTACTACATGGCCAAAACATTGGTTCAAGACAGATTCAGACAGTTTTTCAACTACCACAATTGTGCAAAACCCATCAACTATATTAATGAGATGTATAGTAAAACTAATAAGAGGACAGGCATCAATGCACCATGGGTTAGGTTTCAGATAACGTTTTGATGGAAAAGTAAAGCTAGTTTCAGGAAATAGGAAAATGGGCATTAGGAATAATTGGGAGCTTGGAACACTTTGAAATCACTGCTCAAGAGTTTACAGCAAATAGCAAAATACAATTTTTTTTGCTCTCGGGATTGTTTTGAGTCTGGATATTTGCTATTGCTGAGACTTGATGGATTAGGAGTCCATACAGATGGGCATTCCAGTTGTCATAAGTTCCAACAACACCTGAGCTTCCAGATAGCAGGTTCAATTTGAACAGCAATGGTGGTCTGTAGTGGACTCAAGCGTCACGGTGTCACCGACACTGGTGCCTTTTGTGACCAAGACTGATTTCTCATTTCAAGGAGCTTTGCAGGTTCAGATGAAGACAGCTACAATTTTTCTTCTCTGCGAGGCAGTCCCTAATAAGTGATAACCAGAGAGTAGTTGACTCCAAGTAGGGATGAGTTTGAGAAGGGTTGATGAGAGAGAGAGTTTGAAAAGTGGACTCCGTCGGGGAACATTTCTGCTGACGGAGAGCAATTCGTGCACAATTGTGGAGGGCTGACTTGAACGTTGCTCCAAGTGTTCCGGGAGACATTGTGTGGAGTATAAACGAGCAGCAGTTTGACTGGCCTCACTACTAGTTGCCAGGGATAATACTTGGTGGAGAACACGTGAATTTTGGCCGAGGTTTACGATTCAAAAAGCTAAGTACTAAGCTCCAACTTATACATTCCAATATTAAATAGTAATATTACTATTGTTATCACTATTATTTACTAATGGGTAAAAGTAATGCGAGCCAAGCTCCGGTGATAATAATCACCACATCACTATTATTTTTATTGTCGAGTAGTGTGTATTTTTTACATTGAAAATGAACTAATGAAATCTGACCGCTCAACATACACGGTACACCGGCAGAGCATTCAACACTCACATCACCGGGTCACCTAATATTGGTGTGGTGATTCATAAGCTCCCAATCTAGACGCCAACTATTGTGTACTCTCGACCTTTTGCTTGTGTATGAGTTATTGTGTACTCCTTCTTTAGACATCATACTCCGACCTCAGGGGCGAGTCATCCGTAGCACAAAACTATTGGATTCGAACTACAAACCCGAACTGGCGAGTTGATTCCTAGATACGGGTCTTGAGCCACGCTCTACTAAGCATTTTTGTCGCTTAATTGACATTCACATCTCCCATAAGTACGGAGATGCTTTAGCCCTTTGGGGGCGGCTCGTCCGTTCAGATCACACGACTCTCAGATTCAAATCTTAGCCCCCAGAGGACGAATTAAGCCCTAGCTTGGAAACTTGAGGCAACTATTTTCGAGTAATGAGGACCAAATCCAAAAAGCAACTCCAAGGTCCAAAACTTATAACCATTTTATTTCAAATGCGCAAGTACAATTAAATGAGGACAATCTTACTCCCAATACACTTTTTATCACAAGGCCGGTCTTAGACACTCCCTTCACGGATGGCGGGCCGTTGCTATATCTATTGGGCTCTGGCTAAGAGGCCAAGACCCCCCTGACAACCTTGACCTACAACAAGGTTCCACTACATAAGTTCTCTTTCACCTTGAGTACTCCTGCCCGCTCGCCCCAAGGAGTGAGGAACTCCGGGTAGAGTATATGAACTAGAACCCCCGGTTTTGCGACCATTATAGTCTTATACCATTATTAGCGTCTGTTATGTAATTGGGCCTACTAGGCCCAAACCTAGTAGCCGAGCCCTCAATTCCCGTATAAATACTACCCTGGGAAACAATATAAAGGATGGTGATTCATTATACACACTCACTTCTCTCTCTAGCTCTCACCTTTCTCTAGAATAACACTCTAGCAATTAGTAATCTCTTAAGAAATGTAGAAACATCAATGAATGGTTTTATGTGCTTGCGCAATAAATCAAATACAAATTCATTTACCTGTGAGTTTTTTAAACATTTTTAGAGAATTAACTATGCCATAAAGAAGAAGAAGAAGAAGAAGAAGAAGAAGAAGAAGAAATTCCTAACTCAAAGGAATGTTTATACACCCTTTGTTAGAAATTAAATAGGGACTTTCACCCTTCTTAGAAATAAAATATAGTAGTATTTCTAAAAAATGTAGTGCAAGTGTGTGACCTTGTAAAAGCAATTTAAAGTCTTGTATCAAACACACAATTTAAAAGTCATGTAAATCCATCAACAGGGCACAAAGAGGGCACTTTTAAGGAAAGAAAGGGTTCACAAATCACATCTACCAGATGAGCAATCAAAGTATCTAGAAAATCCCAAAGCACCTGAAGGTTTCTGATAATTGATTGAAAAAACTAGAGACGCTCTACTAAAAGGACAGCAAAGATAAGGACAACGTTTGGAGGAGGAATTCTCAATAGTGGCTAACATACACCCAAAGTTACTATTGGGTTCCTCTCTTTCACCTCCACAATCTAGGTCTTGGAAGAGATCTCTCACACGAACTCTTGGCAGTACTCACACATGTTGTACCTTAGGATTAAGGAGAGCAAGATAAGTACACTTTTCCTTTATAACATTTTAATATTTTATCATAAGATTCATAGCTAAGCTCCACTGTAGCTCTACAGACAGAGAGACCACACTTCATTTTGTGTCTAACACTTCCAGCTTTGTTTAACGAACTAACACCATGCCAAACTCGTAATGATCTGGAGGTCTACACTAAAGGGTTTTATCATCATATTCCGCTATACCTCGATATCTCTATATTTCTATATTTTATCTTTTGTATATCTTTCAACAGCTACTTGGTATTATGAAAGAGTGAGAAACTAGATGTGGCTGTTAGATAAAGTGCAGAAGCTATATATCGTTGAATGACAACCAGAGCATGTGAACTTATTTGGTTAACTCATTTGTTAAGAAATTAAAGTTATGAGCTTGGGAATACGAAGCTTATATGAGACATACAAGCAACACTAAATAATGCATCTAACCCAGTATTTGGTGAAAGAAAAAAACACATCAAAGTTGATCTCCTTTAATCTTTATATTAAAGAAAAGTTTCATCTAAAGAGATGATTCTTACAATAATCTTACTTCATTAGTCGGCACGGAGCATCAATTTATATGCTCTAACAATTGGGAAGTGTTGAAAAGCATAAATAGTTGCACTCATTGCAGGCTTGCAACAGCCTTGACACTCAAGCAACAGACTCGCCTACACTTTAACCTACATCTTCTATTCTAATTGTTTCCTCACCATCAGTTATTCTCAAAATATACTCAAGCCTGTTGTAATTTCAGAGCATTAAAGTTCAGTTTGCATGATTCTTTATCAGTTATTTATCAATGTGAGTATGTGACAGGGGAAGATGCCAAGGATCCGGCAAAGGAAAACTCTACTCGGGGGAAATAATCCTTTACCAATTAATATAAGCATGTAGTGTAAAAGGAAACAGAACCATCATAGTGTAATTGTCTACAAGTATGAAACAATAATATCAAGGACATTGCATATTTTAGAATTGTTAATAAAAATATAATTGATATTGATATAAATACATATGATCAAAAATAGTTTAAACTCAAAAAGAAGGTACCTTTTTCGCAAATAAAAAAAGTGAAGAAAAAAATATATTGAAATTAAATTGTCAAATACCAGTACAGGCGTGGAGCATTGCGCAAAAGAATATCGCCACCTGAGATTACCCAGTAAAATCCAGCCATCCACCACATGAATGAAGCCATGGTATTAACAGATTCACATCGTTTTGCAACACTGGAATGCCAACAACATCATTAAGAAGATTTTTAAAAACTAAAAAAAAAACTTAAAAGGAACATATTACAAGAACAGGAATAGCAATGTCATCCAATTAATGGCACAACTCAAATGAAGAATAAAAAAAAAATACTCCATACATCTATCAAATATCAATAGCAATTAATAGCATCAAAAGTACAATTCATTTCATTATTAGATGACAACTAGATGTAGATTATAGTGCAGCATGTATATATAGTATCCCATATCCAGTTAAAGGGTTTCAAATCTTCTCCCTAATTAGCATAACCATGTTAAGTTAATAGTCTGCAGCAGAACATGAATTGAACTTACACCCTGCACCAGACAGAAAATAGATCAATATAGCATTACAAATTACAACTTGAACTAATAATAAAAATAAACAAGCAGAATGGTATCAAATATTACATTCTAAAATTCAATTAACATTCACTCCTTTAGATTATTCGATATTCAATAATGCTAAAAGTATGTGCCTCTTGGTCAGCCTTACCTTCTATCCATCATCATGGATTTGCCTTTGAAAATAAAGTGTGTTAACTTTTCCGCATTACAATATTACATGAATATGAAAAACAGTAAACACAGGCTTTTAGTGCTCTGATTAATTGGTCTCAATTCCATCACATAACAGTATAATACGAGATGCTAACTTGCTCTCGCTCAGAAAGAAAACTAGTGAAATTACAACCCCCTCGTACCCTCCTTCAAATAAAAAGTTAAAAAAACACATAGCATAATATCATTAATGTAGGCAAGTACAAGTGCTAAAAGGAAGTTGTTGCTGACAAGCACTTCCCCACTTTGCATGTGTCCAACTGTGTTCCGGTATCTTAGTTCTTGAATGATGGTGGTTTCGCCCAAAGGTCAAAGCTATTAGGATTCTCTCCATACTAGGTTAAAGTTAGTTCAAACCGCTCAAGAACCGCAATAGTGTAATGGTTTGTTGCTTTGTTGGATGAGTATGAAAGCCAAAGGTATAAAAATGTTAAATACTCTCATCCATACAGAACTCATGAGTCATACCTTCAAACATGATTATTTCTAAAGACTAATAATATACCTATATGAAGAAATAACACATCAAACCCCAATACGAATGAGTAGATAAGAAATCCTAGGGTTCGTAATCCTAGAGTTACTATAGTTCTCATCTTCTATGGCTCTGTTTAATATTTTAGATATTTCAAGACTACTCAAGCCGAAAAATAAAAACTGTGCTCCAATCTTGGTTTAAAACTTGGAACTCTAAACCTGAACTAAAAAGTTGATCCGAAACATGAACAATGCATAAGCACTTCCTGCATAAGCTCCAATTGAAACTTGAAAGACAGAAGTATCTTGAACTTGATATGAGCATCTTCACCACCAGCTTTCTTCACCACCAGCTTTTAATCGACCTTTTATCACTTTTCTCTACCTTACTGAACTCTACTAAAGTCAATTTTAAGTTACTTTACTCTACTTTACTTTGGCGGTTAATAAAGAGTTTGTTCCACATTGACTAAAGATAAAAATAAAAAACAACCTACAAGACTACTCTTACTATCAGGCTCTTATATCACATAATAATTTAGACCTGACTCTAGTTCATGGAACCGGTATCAAGCTCATTTTTAGTTTACTAAACTGTCACTATAAAGCAAGACTCTGGTACAAGCAAATATCTATATTGCACTAAAGAGTAGAACTTTCTAAGTTTCTTATACTTAGAAGGTATGTGAAGTAAAAGATATTAAGAATAAGAATAATCGCAATCATAATCACAATAAACATCCTAGTAATAATAATACAACAACAGCAGCAATAACTCATTTCATGAACTCGATGACATATGTATCAACCCTGGGTTTAAAAAAATGCAAACATGAAAATATAAGTGCAGGAAGTGAAATTATAAAATCATCAGGTTGAGCTCACCTGGATTGGCTGCTAATAGCCAAACCTGCTATTATTTGTTCTTCTTCTTCTTCATCCTCTTCATCACTACCACCTTCCCGTGTGCCTCCTCCCTCCTCTAGGAGACGAGTAATAGGTGAATTCCTACGACGGTACTCGATCCATACCAGCACCACATGCACCAGACACTGCAATGCGTAACCGCAAATCCAAACCCTGATCGGCACGTTGGGGCTCTCATCGCGCGTGCACCCCAGCATAACGGCAGAGACGAACACGAAGGCCAGGTTCCACATAATGTCCAGAGCCACCACCGGCTTGGAGTACCCCCAGTCCGCGCGGCGCTCCTCCAGCTCCCGTGCAGCCGTCTCGCGCACCAACACCGACGCGCTACGCCGCCCGGTGACCCGGCCCATCAGAGCCGCCAGTGACTGAGAGCGGTTCCCTCGGTTACTCTCGTGGAGTGGCCTCAGGAGCGGCGGTGATCCGGTGTCCAACGCAGTGGAATGGAAGGGAATCCCGGACATTTTGATCCTCCCTTGAAATGTGTGATTGATGGTTTGTTTGCTCAGTATCTGGAGTTGGGTTCCCGATGCCTATGATTTACTGCGTATTCATTTGTGGAGAGAAAAAGTGATTGTTGTGCTGAAATCCGTAAATGGTTGGAGCTTTGTTTACGCCTTTTGTACTTCCGTTGGTGCGCTCAGCCGTGGAAGAAGGTGAATCCAAATTAGGAAAGGGTAACTCAATATGTAAACGACAACGTAAGGGGTTTAGGGTTGGATTTAAGAAAAGCACTTCTTGCCTTTTGGGTTTAAAAAAGCACTTTTTTGTCAAATACTACAACTTTTATTTTTCTCGGCTTTTGTGTCAAAAGTGCTTTTACTTTTTCTATTACACAAAAAGCACTTATTTTACCAAACACTACAAACTTTTACTTTTTTAAAATCACTTTTTTCTCAAACAGTATCAACTTTTATTTAATCAATTCTCCTCATTTCATTAAAAAGGCACTTTTTTTAAAGCATAAGTTGTTGCAAACAGACCCTTACCGTAGCGGGTTTAATGTTCCAAACTCCTTGAAATAAAAATTCGGCACACTTTATTTAGACTAGAAACTCCAATATTGTGGATGCTCTTAGCTCATGTGATTTAAAAAATGCGTCAAAACTCAAAACCCCATGTGTTACAATTAATCATGTGCCAAACCCCCTCTAAGAACAAATTTAATTTCCAAAAAATGAAAAATGGTTAGTTTTTTTTGTATAATTTAGAAATTTTAACAAAGTTACTTGTATATTCAACCATATTATTAAAAAAAGTGATTTCAAAATTTTAAAATTTGTTCTTGGAGGGAGTTTTGCGCATGATTAATCACAACACAGGAGGGTTTGACACATTTTTAAAATCACATGGGGGTTAATGCGCGGAATTTTTATATCATGAGGGGGTTTGGTGCATTAAACTCTATAATAGCATAAAGAAGAAAACGTCACTTTCTTAAATTGTGTGTAAAATTAACGCATCTTTGAATTGAAACGGAGTGAGTCTTTCATAGTAGACACTAGGAGAAAATTGTCATGGTTAAGACAAAAACTTAGGTTTTTTCCCAAAATAGGACTTAATGTTTGGTTTTCCCTAAATAGGACTAACCTTACTTTTTTTACCCCGAATTCTATTTAATTAATTACTTGATCTAAATAACCCCCCCAGTTTCCTTGCACAACCAAGGCCGTCCGTCGGTTACGGGGCAGCCCATGGTGGCGGCAGCACTCTGGCAGCCTGTCGGTGGCGGCGGCGGCGAACTGTGGCAATTAATTAACCCAATTAATTGTTCCCCCTAGTTTTCTTGCACAACCAAGGCAGTCCGATGGTGGCGGTAGATCGGCGGGTGGCGGATTCCGGCGGCGGCGACAGCAAAATTGTTGGTAGAAGTCGAGGAAAAAATTCTGGAAACTTTTCTGACGGCAGCTGGTGGTGGTCAGTGGCAGGCAGTTGGCAGCAGTCCATGTTAGGGTTTAATTAACGCAACACAGTAAGAAAAACACACGAAATTTGGTAACTCAGTTCGCCACGAATGAGTACGCCTGGGGGCGCTACCAAGTCAGGAATTGCTATTAATTTCGGATCAAGTGATTATAAGGGAGAGAACTTGTATTTATAGAGTAAAACCTAACCCCTAATCATAACACGACACGCGCGCGAGGCCCACATATGTACGGCCCAAAACTGTACGGAAACTCGCGATAGGTTATACAGTCTCTAACACCTTATAGTCCAGGGGCAGCAATGGAGGTATTTTGGTCCAATCACACATAAAATGTCATATTTAAGAATGTTTAAATTAAGTGGTCCTATTTTGAGAAAAATGTCATGTTTTACTCCTATCGGGGTAAAAAAAAACCTAGACACTAGAGGATGAAGCTATCTCAATAAACTTAAATATCATATCAAGGCTGTGTTCGTTGTGCACTTTCAGCCCATAATAGGCTGAAATTTCTGAAATTCAGCTCATGAATGTAAAAGTAGTGGTGTTTGGATAGGAGGCTGAATTTAGCTGAAGCTGAAAATATTGGACTGAATTCAAACGTTAAGGAGTAAAGCGTTTCTCCTCAGCCGATGAAATGATGCACTCCCATTCCAAAATTATCCCCCAGCTCACCATCCTTCTCTTCCCACCAAAAAAATTGCAATTGGCGATAATTATCTTCCGTTTCTTTCTCAAATCATCGACCATGGAAAATCCGAATCTCCTGTTTCTCTTCATCCGCAAAAGTGGAAATAGATCAATTCAAGCCTAGAGCATCTTACTTACCCTTGAACGGTTTGAGCACAAGCCAACTTGTTGGGTTAGCAGCAGCAGTTGTGTTTTGTTTAAGATTTGTTTGAGGGCATATGACTTATTTATTTTAGCTTTCAACTTCTGGGGCTTGATTAATTTTGTGGTATTCTTTGTAAAATTAGTGGAACTGTTCTTGATTGGTTCTCCATAATTTGTATGGAGGATTGAGTACTCTTGTTAATGTATATTACTGCTAAACACATACGTGTGTGTTCTTCCATCGTATGGAGTAATATTTATTGGGAAAATATTACTATAACAAATATTTTAATTTAATGTATGATATACCCTTTAGTGTAATTTTATTATATTTTCCGTATTCATTTCAGTTCTTTTTGCCAAACGGATCTATCTCATTCAGCTAGCAATTCAGATTCAGCACTTTAAAATTCAGCTCCAGACACCAGTCTCTGATTCAGACAATAGCCCGTAATTCAGACATTAGTCTCCAGTTTCAGCTCGTTGTGCCAAACATAGCCCAAGTATGGTTTATTTTGGATCGGGATTCATCAAAACAAGCAAGAACAAGTGCTTTAAAAAAGCACCGTTTTGAAGTATTTTGATTGCGATAGTTGCTTGGTTTTTGAATAGATTGAAGTGAATGCTTAATTTTTTTTGTAACTGGGAGGCTTATATTGATAATAAAACACTCGTCAAGGGACAATAATGATAAAGTAAGCACTTCTGACCACCGACCATCGAATCAGCTGGAGAATCAATCACCTTAAAGAAAACAATGTGATTCGCTGATCCTATCATGGGTCTACATGAGCCAAACGTGGCCAGAGTAAAAATCTCAACACCCCCACCAAGTGTAACGTTCTGGAAGAATAGAACCACAGTAATTGAATGGAAAACATACTGAGAACATAAGGAAAATTAAACTCAAAAATAAGCAATGCGTGGAAATCAGAAATCAGCCTGAAGCAAAGGAACGTGCACCAGCACCCGTTCCCGACTGAAACCTTCTTCAAAGAATATGGCGGGTCAAGGCGTCTGAACCCGCCCCCTCCGCGTTTTTTGGGTTCAGAATCATAGTCTGGACCCAAAATCAAAACCTTCTTCAAAGAAGTGAATGCTTAATTGATTAACAAAATCAAATACTACCTTCGTCCTATTTATATTGGGACGGAAGATGGTGGCACGGTTATTAAGAAAAGTGGGTTTGTGTGGTTGATATTAATTGATAAAGTAAGAATGATTTAGAGGCACACAAACTTTGCCAAATATGGTATGAGACAATTTAAGTGGGACTTCCCGAAAAAGTAAAACGGGACAATATAAATGGGACGGAGGGAGTATCAAATTCCATCAAATGATTTTTCTCTACTTTGCAAGACTGCCAATAAAATCATCTCCTCATATTTTTACATATCATGGTCATAAAATAATACGGAGTACTAAGGGAGTGTTTGCATTTGATAAAAAAAGTGCTTTTCAGCTTTTGGCTTAAAAAAAGTTAAAAAGAGTGTTTCCAAATGACAGCTTCTGCTTAAATTAATCACTTAAAAGCTAAAAGCTAAAAGCAAGTGGAAGGGTGCTTTAAACTGCTTTTCACTTTTACTATTACACAAAAAGTACTTCTTTTACCAAACACTACCAACTTTCACTTTTTCAGAGTCACTTTTTCTTCAAACACTACCAACTTTTACTATTATTCACTTTTCCCAAAATCACTTTAAAAATCACTTCTTTAAAGTTGAAGCAATTACAAACCTCCCTAAGATTATTATAGTCAATGTGTAACTTTTTGTTCTGAATAATTATAAAATTTAAAAAAAAAGCATTTCTTTATAAAAATTAAAATTTGGTTAAGTGAAATTTTCTGACTTTTTAGAATAATACATTATTCAAAATAGATGAAAAATAAAATATACAATGACACTATTTAAATCGTTGGATTTTCAATTCAGGCCGTCTGGTCAATTTTTTGTTTAAATAGCATCATAACTCATAAATTATAAAAGCTCACACATTGGATCTACCAAAAATAGTTAAACAAATAAGTTATTGGTGCATAATAACATCACTTGCACCCCAAATCGCTCCTACGCAGTGCTGACATTCATGGGCCTCATTCCTGGCTTGCCTACCTCCTCGTCTTTTTAATTGACGATCATAATTTTCCTCGATGGGGACAGAAGAATGGGGCGGGCCACAAATAGATTATCAATTTTGGTTTCAAACAATGCACATCTATAGAATATAGGTCTAATTCTCACACCCCATAAGACGATTCTAAATAATAGTTTCTGCTTTTTTTTTGAAAGAAAAACATAATTTTGAATCATAAATTAAATAATGCCTACATAGCACCCAATTTTGTATTTGACTCCCTATTGTTTTACATATTATAAACCGTGACAATTTTAGTCCAATGTAATTCGGGTTATTATTCCTTCCTTTAACACGGCTCTATTTTTATTTTTTATCGTAACACAACTCTATTTAATAATATTGATGAAGTATATGGCCCAGGATTCCAGGAACCCCCGGCCCGCATACTACGGAACAGGCCCAGCATGCCTAGGCAGCCCATACGCAACAACCCAACCTACATAAGGTCCATAGTACTCAAGGTATGCCTTCGGCTCCATGGCCGAGGGCATGAAACTCAATGGGATCAGGACAACTTCTCTTGGACCAACATCGCTACTGAAAATTCGGGCTAAATGGTAGCCTTCGGTAGGGAGGCCTTCGGCCATGACACCGAAGGGTCACCCCTCATCAAAGATTGCCTCTGGAAACAGGCGACCACCGCATTGAGTGCGGTGTCACGTCCAACCACCGCATTTAATGCGGTGCCACATGCAATGCCGGCACCACCGCGGCTGAACTGACCCTCCACCATGGATTGGTTGACACGTGTACTTGCATTAAATGCGCATAACACTAATGACTGCTATAAATAACATCTCTTTTTCCATTATAACATACAACGACTTCATTTATTACATTCTCGCTCTCTTTCTTACTTATTGATCAGACTTCTCTCTATATACCCCTCGTGGTATCCCCGGATAGACTATCTATCAAATATTATTTTACAAAGCGAAATTTTATTATATTGCATTGCAAAAAGTCAAGAACTTTCACACTAATTTATCGCGAACTAACACATTTTAGTCATAACTTTGTTACATATTTAGTGGCAAAATCATGGCTCAGGTTTGACAAGGATATGCTAATCAAAGGTAAATCATGGCTCATGTTAGGGTTTAATTAACGCAACACAGTAAGAAAAACACACGAAATTTGGTAACTCAGTTCGCCACGAATGAGTACGCCTGGGGGCGCTACCAAGTCAGGAATTGCTATTAATTTCGGATCAAGTGATTATAAGGGAGAGAACTTGTATTTATAGAGTAAAACCTAACCCCTAATCATAACACGACACGCGCGCGAGGCCCACATATGTACGGCCCAAAACTGTACGGAAACTCGCGATAGGTTATACAGTCTCTAACACCTTATAGTCCAGGGGCAGCAATGGAGGTATTTTGGTCCAATCACACATAAAATGTCATATTTAAGAATGTTTAAATTAAGTGGTCCTATTTTGAGAAAAATGTCATGTTTTACTCCTATCGGGGTAAAAAAAACCTAGACACTAGAGGATGAAGCTATCTCAATAAACTTAAATATCATATCAAGGCTGTGTTCGTTGTGCACTTTCAGCCCATAATAGGCTGAAATTTCTGAAATTCAGCTCATGAATGTAAAAGTAGTGGTGTTTGGATAGGAGGCTGAATTTAGCTGAAGCTGAAAATATTGGACTGAATTCAAACGTTAAGGAGTAAAGCGTTTCTCCTCAGCCGATGAAATGATGCACTCCCATTCCAAAATTATCCCCCAGCTCACCATCCTTCTCTTCCCACCAAAAAAATTGCAATTGGCGATAATTATCTTCCGTTTCTTTCTCAAATCATCGACCATGGAAAATCCGAATCTCCTGTTTCTCTTCATCCGCAAAAGTGGAAATAGATCAATTCAAGCCTAGAGCATCTTACTTACCCTTGAACGGTTTGAGCACAAGCCAACTTGTTGGGTTAGCAGCAGCAGTTGTGTTTTGTTTAAGATTTGTTTGAGGGCATATGACTTATTTATTTTAGCTTTCAACTTCTGGGGCTTGATTAATTTTGTGGTATTCTTTGTAAAATTAGTGGAACTGTTCTTGATTGGTTCTCCATAATTTGTATGGAGGATTGAGTACTCTTGTTAATGTATATTACTGCTAAACACATACGTGTGTGTTCTTCCATCGTATGGAGTAATATTTATTGGGAAAATATTACTATAACAAATATTTTAATTTAATGTATGATATACCCTTTAGTGTAATTTTATTATATTTTCCGTATTCATTTCAGTTCTTTTTGCCAAACGGATCTATCTCATTCAGCTAGCAATTCAGATTCAGCACTTTAAAATTCAGCTCCAGACACCAGTCTCTGATTCAGACAATAGCCCGTAATTCAGACATTAGTCTCCAGTTTCAGCTCGTTGTGCCAAACATAGCCCAAGTATGGTTTATTTTGGATCGGGATTCATCAAAACAAGCAAGAACAAGTGCTTTAAAAAAGCACCGTTTTGAAGTATTTTGATTGCGATAGTTGCTTGGTTTTTGAATAGATTGAAGTGAATGCTTAATTTTTTTTGTAACTGGGAGGCTTATATTGATAATAAAACACTCGTCAAGGGACAATAATGATAAAGTAAGCACTTCTGACCACCGACCATCGAATCAGCTGGAGAATCAATCACCTTAAAGAAAACAATGTGATTCGCTGATCCTATCATGGGTCTACATGAGCCAAACGTGGCCAGAGTAAAAATCTCAACACCCCCACCAAGTGTAACGTTCTGGAAGAATAGAACCACAGTAATTGAATGGAAAACATACTGAGAACATAAGGAAAATTAAACTCAAAAATAAGCAATGCGTGGAAATCAGAAATCAGCCTGAAGCAAAGGAACGTGCACCAGCACCCGTTCCCGACTGAAACCTTCTTCAAAGAATATGGCGGGTCAAGGCGTCTGAACCCGCCCCCTCCGCGTTTTTTGGGTTCAGAATCATAGTCTGGACCCAAAATCAAAACCTTCTTCAAAGAAGTGAATGCTTAATTGATTAACAAAATCAAATACTACCTTCGTCCTATTTATATTGGGACGGAAGATGGTGGCACGGTTATTAAGAAAAGTGGGTTTGTGTGGTTGATATTAATTGATAAAGTAAGAATGATTTAGAGGCACACAAACTTTGCCAAATATGGTATGAGACAATTTAAGTGGGACTTCCCGAAAAAGTAAAACGGGACAATATAAATGGGACGGAGGGAGTATCAAATTCCATCAAATGATTTTTCTCTACTTTGCAAGACTGCCAATAAAATCATCTCCTCATATTTTTACATATCATGGTCATAAAATAATACGGAGTACTAAGGGAGTGTTTGCATTTGATAAAAAAAGTGCTTTTCAGCTTTTGGCTTAAAAAAAGTTAAAAAGAGTGTTTCCAAATGACAGCTTCTGCTTAAATTAATCACTTAAAAGCTAAAAGCTAAAAGCAAGTGGAAGGGTGCTTTAAACTGCTTTTCACTTTTACTATTACACAAAAAGTACTTCTTTTACCAAACACTACCAACTTTCACTTTTTCAGAGTCACTTTTTCTTCAAACACTACCAACTTTTACTATTATTCACTTTTCCCAAAATCACTTTAAAAATCACTTCTTTAAAGTTGAAGCAATTACAAACCTCCCTAAGATTATTATAGTCAATGTGTAACTTTTTGTTCTGAATAATTATAAAATTTAAAAAAAAAGCATTTCTTTATAAAAATTAAAATTTGGTTAAGTGAAATTTTCTGACTTTTTAGAATAATACATTATTCAAAATAGATGAAAAATAAAATATACAATGACACTATTTAAATCGTTGGATTTTCAATTCAGGCCGTCTGGTCAATTTTTTGTTTAAATAGCATCATAACTCATAAATTATAAAAGCTCACACATTGGATCTACCAAAAATAGTTAAACAAATAAGTTATTGGTGCATAATAACATCACTTGCACCCCAAATCGCTCCTACGCAGTGCTGACATTCATGGGCCTCATTCCTGGCTTGCCTACCTCCTCGTCTTTTTAATTGACGATCATAATTTTCCTCGATGGGGACAGAAGAATGGGGCGGGCCACAAATAGATTATCAATTTTGGTTTCAAACAATGCACATCTATAGAATATAGGTCTAATTCTCACACCCCATAAGACGATTCTAAATAATAGTTTCTGCTTTTTTTTTGAAAGAAAAACATAATTTTGAATCATAAATTAAATAATGCCTACATAGCACCCAATTTTGTATTTGACTCCCTATTGTTTTACATATTATAAACCGTGACAATTTTAGTCCAATGTAATTCGGGTTATTATTCCTTCCTTTAACACGGCTCTATTTTTATTTTTTATCGTAACACAACTCTATTTAATAATATTGATGAAGTATATGGCCCAGGATTCCAGGAACCCCCGGCCCGCATACTACGGAACAGGCCCAGCATGCCTAGGCAGCCCATACGCAACAACCCAACCTACATAAGGTCCATAGTACTCAAGGTATGCCTTCGGCTCCATGGCCGAGGGCATGAAACTCAATGGGATCAGGACAACTTCTCTTGGACCAACATCGCTACTGAAAATTCGGGCTAAATGGTAGCCTTCGGTAGGGAGGCCTTCGGCCATGACACCGAAGGGTCACCCCTCATCAAAGATTGCCTCTGGAAACAGGCGACCACCGCATTGAGTGCGGTGTCACGTCCAACCACCGCATTTAATGCGGTGCCACATGCAATGCCGGCACCACCGCGGCTGAACTGACCCTCCACCATGGATTGGTTGACACGTGTACTTGCATTAAATGCGCATAACACTAATGACTGCTATAAATAACATCTCTTTTTCCATTATAACATACAACGACTTCATTTATTACATTCTCGCTCTCTTTCTTACTTATTGATCAGACTTCTCTCTATATACCCCTCGTGGTATCCCCGGATAGACTATCTATCAAATATTATTTTACAAAGCGAAATTTTATTATATTGCATTGCAAAAAGTCAAGAACTTTCACACTAATTTATCGCGAACTAACACATTTTAGTCATAACTTTGTTACATATTTAGTGGCAAAATCATGGCTCAGGTTTGACAAGGATATGCTAATCAAAGGTAAATCATGGCTCATGTTAGGGTTTAATTAACGCAACACAGTAAGAAAAACACACGAAATTTGGTAACTCAGTTCGCCACGAATGAGTACGCCTGGGGGCGCTACCAAGTCAGGAATTGCTATTAATTTCGGATCAAGTGATTATAAGGGAGAGAACTTGTATTTATAGAGTAAAACCTAACCCCTAATCATAACACGACACGCGCGCGAGGCCCACATATGTACGGCCCAAAACTGTACGGAAACTCGCGATAGGTTATACAGTCTCTAACACCTTATAGTCCAGGGGCAGCAATGGAGGTATTTTGGTCCAATCACACATAAAATGTCATATTTAAGAATGTTTAAATTAAGTGGTCCTATTTTGAGAAAAATGTCATGTTTTACTCCTATCGGGGTAAAAAAAACCTAGACACTAGAGGATGAAGCTATCTCAATAAACTTAAATATCATATCAAGGCTGTGTTCGTTGTGCACTTTCAGCCCATAATAGGCTGAAATTTCTGAAATTCAGCTCATGAATGTAAAAGTAGTGGTGTTTGGATAGGAGGCTGAATTTAGCTGAAGCTGAAAATATTGGACTGAATTCAAACGTTAAGGAGTAAAGCGTTTCTCCTCAGCCGATGAAATGATGCACTCCCATTCCAAAATTATCCCCCAGCTCACCATCCTTCTCTTCCCACCAAAAAAATTGCAATTGGCGATAATTATCTTCCGTTTCTTTCTCAAATCATCGACCATGGAAAATCCGAATCTCCTGTTTCTCTTCATCCGCAAAAGTGGAAATAGATCAATTCAAGCCTAGAGCATCTTACTTACCCTTGAACGGTTTGAGCACAAGCCAACTTGTTGGGTTAGCAGCAGCAGTTGTGTTTTGTTTAAGATTTGTTTGAGGGCATATGACTTATTTATTTTAGCTTTCAACTTCTGGGGCTTGATTAATTTTGTGGTATTCTTTGTAAAATTAGTGGAACTGTTCTTGATTGGTTCTCCATAATTTGTATGGAGGATTGAGTACTCTTGTTAATGTATATTACTGCTAAACACATACGTGTGTGTTCTTCCATCGTATGGAGTAATATTTATTGGGAAAATATTACTATAACAAATATTTTAATTTAATGTATGATATACCCTTTAGTGTAATTTTATTATATTTTCCGTATTCATTTCAGTTCTTTTTGCCAAACGGATCTATCTCATTCAGCTAGCAATTCAGATTCAGCACTTTAAAATTCAGCTCCAGACACCAGTCTCTGATTCAGACAATAGCCCGTAATTCAGACATTAGTCTCCAGTTTCAGCTCGTTGTGCCAAACATAGCCCAAGTATGGTTTATTTTGGATCGGGATTCATCAAAACAAGCAAGAACAAGTGCTTTAAAAAAGCACCGTTTTGAAGTATTTTGATTGCGATAGTTGCTTGGTTTTTGAATAGATTGAAGTGAATGCTTAATTTTTTTTGTAACTGGGAGGCTTATATTGATAATAAAACACTCGTCAAGGGACAATAATGATAAAGTAAGCACTTCTGACCACCGACCATCGAATCAGCTGGAGAATCAATCACCTTAAAGAAAACAATGTGATTCGCTGATCCTATCATGGGTCTACATGAGCCAAACGTGGCCAGAGTAAAAATCTCAACACCCCCACCAAGTGTAACGTTCTGGAAGAATAGAACCACAGTAATTGAATGGAAAACATACTGAGAACATAAGGAAAATTAAACTCAAAAATAAGCAATGCGTGGAAATCAGAAATCAGCCTGAAGCAAAGGAACGTGCACCAGCACCCGTTCCCGACTGAAACCTTCTTCAAAGAATATGGCGGGTCAAGGCGTCTGAACCCGCCCCCTCCGCGTTTTTTGGGTTCAGAATCATAGTCTGGACCCAAAATCAAAACCTTCTTCAAAGAAGTGAATGCTTAATTGATTAACAAAATCAAATACTACCTTCGTCCTATTTATATTGGGACGGAAGATGGTGGCACGGTTATTAAGAAAAGTGGGTTTGTGTGGTTGATATTAATTGATAAAGTAAGAATGATTTAGAGGCACACAAACTTTGCCAAATATGGTATGAGACAATTTAAGTGGGACTTCCCGAAAAAGTAAAACGGGACAATATAAATGGGACGGAGGGAGTATCAAATTCCATCAAATGATTTTTCTCTACTTTGCAAGACTGCCAATAAAATCATCTCCTCATATTTTTACATATCATGGTCATAAAATAATACGGAGTACTAAGGGAGTGTTTGCATTTGATAAAAAAAGTGCTTTTCAGCTTTTGGCTTAAAAAAAGTTAAAAAGAGTGTTTCCAAATGACAGCTTCTGCTTAAATTAATCACTTAAAAGCTAAAAGCTAAAAGCAAGTGGAAGGGTGCTTTAAACTGCTTTTCACTTTTACTATTACACAAAAAGTACTTCTTTTACCAAGCACTACCAACTTTCACTTTTTCAGAGTCACTTTTTCTTCAAACACTACCAACTTTTACTATTATTCACTTTTCCCAAAATCACTTTAAAAATCACTTCTTTAAAGTTGAAGCAATTACAAACCTCCCTAAGATTATTATAGTCAATGTGTAACTTTTTGTTCTGAATAATTATAAAATTTAAAAAAAAAGCATTTCTTTATAAAAATTAAAATTTGGTTAAGTGAAATTTTCTGACTTTTTAGAATAATACATTATTCAAAATAGATGAAAAATAAAATATACAATGACACTATTTAAATCGTTGGATTTTCAATTCAGGCCGTCTGGTCAATTTTTTGTTTAAATAGCATCATAACTCATAAATTATAAAAGCTCACACATTGGATCTACCAAAAATAGTTAAACAAATAAGTTATTGGTGCATAATAACATCACTTGCACCCCAAATCGCTCCTACGCAGTGCTGACATTCATGGGCCTCATTCCTGGCTTGCCTACCTCCTCGTCTTTTTAATTGACGATCATAATTTTCCTCGATGGGGACAGAAGAATGGGGCGGGCCACAAATAGATTATCAATTTTGGTTTCAAACAATGCACATCTATAGAATATAGGTCTAATTCTCACACCCCATAAGACGATTCTAAATAATAGTTTCTGCTTTTTTTTTGAAAGAAAAACATAATTTTGAATCATAAATTAAATAATGCCTACATAGCACCCAATTTTGTATTTGACTCCCTATTGTTTTACATATTATAAACCGTGACAATTTTAGTCCAATGTAATTCGGGTTATTATTCCTTCCTTTAACACGGCTCTATTTTTATTTTTTATCGTAACACAACTCTATTTAATAATATTGATGAAGTATATGGCCCAGGATTCCAGGAACCCCCGGCCCGCATACTACGGAACAGGCCCAGCATGCCTAGGCAGCCCATACGCAACAACCCAACCTACATAAGGTCCATAGTACTCAAGGTATGCCTTCGGCTCCATGGCCGAGGGCATGAAACTCAATGGGATCAGGACAACTTCTCTTGGACCAACATCGCTACTGAAAATTCGGGCTAAATGGTAGCCTTCGGTAGGGAGGCCTTCGGCCATGACACCGAAGGGTCACCCCTCATCAAAGATTGCCTCTGGAAACAGGCGACCACCGCATTGAGTGCGGTGTCACGTCCAACCACCGCATTTAATGCGGTGCCACATGCAATGCCGGCACCACCGCGGCTGAACTGACCCTCCACCATGGATTGGTTGACACGTGTACTTGCATTAAATGCGCATAACACTAATGACTGCTATAAATAACATCTCTTTTTCCATTATAACATACAACGACTTCATTTATTACATTCTCGCTCTCTTTCTTACTTATTGATCAGACTTCTCTCTATATACCCCTCGTGGTATCCCCGGATAGACTATCTATCAAATATTATTTTACAAAGCGAAATTTTATTATATTGCATTGCAAAAAGTCAAGAACTTTCACACTAATTTATCGCGAACTAACACATTTTAGTCATAACTTTGTTACATATTTAGTGGCAAAATCATGGCTCAGGTTTGACAAGGATATGCTAATCAAAGGTAAATCCTTGATGAAGCCATTTCGTTGTCAAAATATTAGAAAGTTAACATGGAGCCGTGAAAAATATTTGTATCAGTACATAATGAATCATTGTTGAACATAATGCTTCAAGTGTAATTATTGTGTTTGATTTCGTTACTCAATAATACTTTTGTTAAAGATTTGAATATTTGACGAATAGTTTGAACATGAACCTCTTAACGAGCATAAACTACACTTCTACGTTCGAGTATACTTAATTATCAAGTGCTCAAATCAATCATCAAACATCTATCGAGCCAAACTCAACCCCCATTTATATAGCTAGTTGAGCTTCAAGCTCATACCCAAACACCACTATTACCTAAACGAGTCGAATTCCAGATCCAGATGTTCAGATTCGGCTCGAGTCATTAACAGTCATAATTGAAACCAACATGTATCATTTTATTTTGTTTTATTTAAACAACACTTGAAACCAAAACGCTCATTGTGTTTCTAATTATAATTCACTTCTCTTTCTTTACTGCAACAATACTTGTTATTAACAACTTCTACTACATGTAAACATTTAACGAAGACACAAATGTTTCACAAATAAGATATTTTTAGGTATGCATTTTCTTGACGGATACAATTATTGACTTATTGTACAAACACAGTCGATAGTTGTCTTGGCATAGAAAAAAAATACATCATATGTTCTTAAGTATATTTGTTAAGGTAAGTTTCTTTTTCATACATACAACTGTTGCATAGACACATACTATAGTTATGTATGCTTTGACAATATTAGGGGCCAGATAACTGTTGTCTTGACTTTGCGGAAAAGAAAGAGACTTAAGCTGATACCAGGTATTTATTAAGATATTGTGGCTAGTCATGGACTCGGGCCGGGTCGGGTTGGGCCGGTTCCAAAGTTTTTTTAGCTTTTCTTATTAACCCCCGACCCCCCCACCCTCCAAACCCCCCCCCCCCCCCCCAAAACACCCAGCCCAACTCAGTAACAAACCCAAAACAATCAAAAAAAACCTCAAAAAAAATTAGGGCCGAACCAGGCCCGGGACCGCCCCGCCCTAACCCCCATTTTGTGCAAGTCTAATAATTGCAACTTCAATGCAATTTAACTGTAAGATTACATCCTTCCAACCAGGCAAAAACATTCATTGAATTTTAATGAACTGAAAACATTGATTAAATAACACAACTTACATTCAACAGTATCAACACCATTTTCGTTTTGATAACACAAAGTCACAAAATACACTTTTAAAGATTCAACAACTCTAAATACATTAACACTAGCTATACAATATAACTCATCACAAGATAAAAATATATGGTTAACATTTTCTCTATTCCTCAATTGACTTCTAGAATTTCAACATCTTTCTTTTCGCCATCATTTGATCAATCACATGTGTTGCTCAATAGATATTACAAGGAAGGCTCGTCATCTTTAAAACATTCAAAATCAATTCCTTGTAAACTACACTTTAAAATCAACTCAAATCATAATAAAAAAACTATGTCAAATGAGGTGAATTTAATTTATACATATTAGAAAAGTCACAAGATAAATTTGCTTCAAAATCTCCTAGAACTCGCAACTATATCCAATGCAACACTTTATTTGGATTTTAACAAACATATTATTGGCATGAAAATAAAATTGAATGTTTGAACTAAAATTCAAAAAGGAACTTCACAAGTCCATAAGAATCAATAAAACAACAATAATATATTAGAGTAAATAAACATTTAGAAAAAAAATCAGAAAATAATGGGCATGTTCGTATATCGGTATATCCCCATTTGCATCTCAAAAACATAACAAATTCACCATAATCAAATAAAAGGTCAAACAAACAACATTACATCATGATTTAAATTGGAAAAGGCTAAAGGGTCAAATTGGCCCCTGAATTGACTTAAAGTGTTCAATTAGCCCCTTATATAGGAGGTTCTGCCCGGCCGTCGCCAATTGGGGAGGTTCCCGGTGGAATTTTGTGATGAATTTTTTTGAGAATTTTCTTCATTAAGTCTAGTTTACTCATACCAAATTTCAGCTAAAAATTCAACCAAGGTAGTCAAATGATTTTTTGAAGATAACTGCGAAGTTAAACCGCGCAATACATTTCGGAAAATCATTTGACTGCCTTCCCGGTTGAATTTTTAGCTGAAATTTGGTATGGGTAAACTAGACTTAATGAAGAAGATTCACAAAAAATCTCATCAAAAAATTCCACCGGGAACCGCCCCAATTAGCGACAGCTGGGCAGAACCTCCTATATAAGGGGCTAATTGAACACTTTAAGTAAGTTCAAGGGCCTATTTGAACCTTTAGCCATTGGAAAAATAGAAAGAAAAGAAAAACTTTAACACATTAAGCATAAATTAATACATTAAATGGAGAATATTAAAAAACAAATATTAGACAAGAGAAAATGATTTATCGAGTCATTTCAATAAACAACTGCTCATAACATGAATACACTAGTTCATATTGAATGGAAGACTCGAGTTCATATTGGCACAGGTGATGGCTCCATCGTATCAGTGTTTGCTTGATATGGGCATATGGCTGTGCTCCCTTTTATTTTATTTCAATTGATTAATAATTTACATAAAAGGAAGAGGAAAGAAAATAGGTGAGTGCACGCATGCACGATTCATAGGCCGCTTGGGCGCTTACAAAAAGAGGTACTAATATTCTCATGTATCAATGAGATGTCTAATATCAACAACTAAAAGATCAAGAGCCGCCTTAAACTATCGCGAGTGCATCCGACTCAATTTTTTTTTTAAAAAAAAATTCCAGCCCTCATGAGCCACCCCAACAATCGCCTCCCTAATACTCATAAGCTCAGTTTCCGATGGGGACCATCCCACCTTTCTACATTAGCTATGTGCTTTGAGAAATTTTCCTTAATCATTTCGAGCAATCCTCTTATACCTCTACTTTCATTAGACGTATTTACATTTACTTTTCCTCCTCGGTCATCGCCAACTCGCCGCATATGTCTCTTTCTTAGCCGGCTTCCAGGCCACAGCCCTATCTTATATGAACACACGTCACGTATGGTCATAACTCCATGTACATACCTTGAACAATGTTCGCGATCCACCGATCCCTTATCATATGTAATCAACACAAGAAGCCATACATTTCAGTATGGGACAATACATAATATCCACCAATATAAATCACTTTCCAAGTCTCTCAATTATGAAATCTGATCATTAAATGTCCTTAGTCCAAATGTAATGTTGCTCTTTGGTGTATATATTAAAAGCCTTGCAAGTCGTGCATCATACATTTACATCTTATTACCCATAAATAAGAAACAAAATAACAATTTTCATGCTCGTTACCATTTTACAATAAACAATACAAGGGTAATAATAGGAATACCAAAATAATGAAGTCAGGGCAGAGGACATTATATGCAGACTTACTTCTTACAACAGTGAGAGGGAATACCATTACTACTATTGCATGTTGCGTGTTACCCCACCTCTTGGTATAGTCCTGCAAATATCAAGGCAAAGTAATTAAAACGAGGCTTGAGAGGTGTTAACGTGAAAGTTACACGACTGATTCATGGAACTCATTTGCATTGGTCAATGAGCACAATACATTTCCTTGAAATGGATTCAAATTTTTTGCTTCTTGCGATGTTTAATACATAGATCTAACATGTATTAAAAGTGAGTATGGTTAGGCTTAAAATGGCTAAGTCTATTGAAATTACAGCTGAATGTACTAGAAACTAATATTGTTGAATTAATTCATTTCATCCGTTCTAACCAAAAAAAGCAACCGATGCGCTACTTTTTCCATAAGCCAAAAGCAAATCCTACCAAAAGGGCTCTAAGATTTATAGCATATTAAGACGTAGGGTTCCATCTGAATTCCCAAAAGATTTTATATGTTGGCATATATATTTCTATATACTCCCTCCGTCCCAAAAACAACTTCCCACTTTCCTTAAATGGATGTCCCAAAATTAACTTCACACTTCAATACTTTCCTTATTTGGCAAATTATCTACATAAAAAAAGTGATAAACAGTGTCAAACAGTGTTTAAACAGTGCGAAACAGTGTTTAAACAGTGCTAAACAGTGTTTAAACAGTGCCAAACAGTGTTTAAACAGTGCCAAACAGTGCACTCTACAGTAAAGTCAAATTTATTTTCTAAAAGTGTGTGAAAGTCAAACCGGGAGGTTGTTTTCGGGACGGAGGGAGTATAATTTATTATTAGACGTGGGATCATATGTATCTATGTTAACAACTGGAACATTGCATAATGTATTGGCAAGGCAAAGATTATAAACAGAGGCCGTAAAGTTACTATCATCTTCAAAGTAATTGTACAAAATAACTGTTAACATCAAGAGAAGGCACACCTTCCAGGAAGAAGCTGAGAACTGTTGTTGACAGGACCCTTGGAATATCCAAATTGTTTTGCCCTACTCTCATGTTCCTTCTCAACTCGCATTGCAGCGACCTCCTTCTCCATGGAAGCAACCTCCCTTCTCATTTTTTTAGCTTCAACTTCCATTGCTTTTGTAAGGGTGTCTACTTTCTTAGCTAACATCTGAGAAGAATAGAATAAAGTTATAATGTTTATGCAAGAGGAAATTTTATGTTGCTGGCTGGGTAGGAAACTGACCTCTATAGCATCATCCTTGTCTTTAAGACTTTGATCCTTTTCATGACCGGCTCGCCTCAAAGCAATCACTTCCTTCTGAAGTAAATCGTACAATACTCCCGGCACAGTATCCTCTGTAACTTGTAGTAAGTCATCTGTTTTTTCACCCTGGTTTTCTTTCAAGGTATTATTATTTTGAGCCTTGTTATCCTTGGCCCCGTCACATGACTGGCTTTGCTTAAAATTTGGACCGGTGCAATTAAGAAGGTTTTTACCCCTGTCCAATGATGACCTCGAGCCACCATCAAATGACTTTGATGTCCCTTTTGCATTCTTCAACACTGCACTGGTCCCGCCAGAAGAAGATCTCAACTGAAAGGATGGCGATCTCTTGGGTAAAAATCCATTAGAGTTCAATCTTGATACACTTTCAACGCCACCTAATGACTGACGGCGTGAAGGGCCGTTATTTGATGAGCACTTTCCATCCGGGGTGCTACGAATGCTGGTGCTAGATGATCTTAAAGTTTCTTCTAAAACCTTAAGTCTCAGATGATATCTTTCCTGTGGCAACAGTAAGAATAAATCCAGTTTATGGACATACATAGACAAGGAGACACAAGTCAGACATGGCATTTGAAGACTTACTTTCAACTGAGCTTCTGAGCGTGCTGCTCGTTCTGAAATTGCCAGCTTTTCCCGTAATTGGTGCATTTCCGCCTGTAGCCATTACAGACCCCAATCCCAATAATAAAGACTCAACCATCACAATCCAAAGATGAAACAGAATTGGATATCTAATATGCTTGGGAGCAATCAAAGGCTGACCTGCAAGAACCTTCTCTCTTCCAGCCACTGCTTTACAGGCATTACTTTATCATTAGAATCTTTCCATTCATTAGCGACCACAGTTGCCACTCTGTTTGCGGTTACCTTGGCACGAGCCAGCTCTCGGTCAAGAGTTTTTCTCTCTTCCTGGAAACAAACAGAACACTTTAAGGTCCGTTTAGAACATGTAAAATATTATGGAAAGAAAATGAGAAGGAAAATAGAGAAGAAATCTTGAAGCAAAGAAATTTAGGGGAGAAAAAAATAGTTTATCTTCAATAAATAAATTTAAGATAATTGTACAAATTGATTTTATACATCTCCAGTAGTAAAAGTCTTAGAAGTTAGAAATAGAAATAAATGGATTGTTTTGAAGAGCTCAAATCAAAGTTGACTGTACTTCATATTTTCCAAGGTAAAACCAAATATTTGAACAAACTTTTTCCTTGAACAAAATTTTCTATTTTCTTCCATTTTCCGCATTGGCCCCCTAAATGATTTAGAACACGTTGGATTTTTCATGATGTGTGTGGGCAGGTGTGATAAATGCACACATTACATTCAACTCTTGCACTTTGCGTTGGTAATCTCTAACAGCATTTGCCGCTGCGCCGCCAGCAAGAACAGCTTCTTCAAGCTCACGCACAGTTTGCGTAAGCTTTTCAACCTCGGCAACCTTTTGACGATGCATTTTATCCAAAATCTTGTTCTCTTCCTAAGTTTTGTATAAACGTAGAGATCAGAACACTGCAAAATTTCAGGTGTTTCAGAAAGCACAATAACATGTTTGACATATCATTTCCTACCTGGCAAATTTCTATCTGTTTCATCAATTCTTGATTCTTGTTTTGGAGATCATCCACCATAGAAGCTTTTGCAAGCGCTGACTGGACTGTTCTCTCGGCTTCAAGTAAAGCTGCCTCCTTTGATTTGGTGAGACGATCCAATGCCTTGTTATCATCTTGAAGCTTTGCAATCTGTATAGAATAAAAATAGAAGTCATTGATGTTATCATGTTAATATGTATTTTACTTAACTAGAGTCACGTGTTGAATGACAAACACAACCCTAAGTCACTCACTTCTTGCCGAGCCAACTTGAGTTCCGCCTCCAAAGGTGCAAGAATTGCTTCAATTGGAGGCATATCATCATCCTTTTGAGCAGCATGAACTCTCCTAAGTGTGGCTTCTGCAGCAAACTGTGCTGCCATTGAGGCCTTCTTTTCATCATTTATTTTCTTAATTTCAAGGTTCTGTCTCAACAAGATAAAAAAATCAGTCAAATAAAGCTTTTGCGAGGGGAGGAGGTTTCTTATGAAACTTAGAAGAGAAGTTTAATTTCTTACTTTGCTTTGTAGAAGAGACTCTGCCAACTTTAGTTTTTCCTCAGTCCTCATCAACTCGTCAGTGAGCTGAAACAATAAAGGGCAACCAAGATATGTTAGAACTTAGAAGTGATCTGTATTTGTCTAAATACACCCCCCCTCCAAATAAATAAGAAGTGATTATCATTCACATATCAATATCCGTTTTTATCCCTGATCTCATTAACATATGAGGCCAACACAGTTTACATACTCATTTAAAAATTAAAATGTGAATCCTAATTTCATATTATTAAGATATTTATAAGAAAACCATAAAAACACAATTGAATTTTGAATCCTAATATCTATAAGATATTATTAACACAATTGAATAAGAAAACCATAAAACAATTGGTTATACAGTATATGAATATAGAGGATGATAGGAGAGGCACCAGAGAAGGCAGCAATAGTAATCACAATTGCTATCACTTTTCTCTTTCCATCGAAAGAAGGCGCCGGATCTAAAAATTGACTACATTGAAATATTGGTACTTTGAATTTTTGGAATAATAGATTGATATTTCAATATCGATAGCTAAAAAATGAAAATGGGCCACAGTTTGCAAGTATTTTTGGGTTTTATAATGAAACTGCGGAATATTTCATATTCATTTTTCAATACTTTCTGATATTTTTGGAAATGTTGCGGTATCATTAGATATTTATAGACATTTCACCACTTTCTTCAAATTCTAGAAAAAATATGTTACCCCCAGTAAAATACAGAATTTTTTATGGAAAAACCGAAATATCATCAAATGCATGAAAGCCTCCCTTAATTGAATTATGTTTGGGTATTTCTAGAACTATGTCTGGGTAATTGAGTATTTGAGTATTTCTAGAATTATGTCTGGAACCCTCCCTTAATTGAATTCCTACGTGAGCAATTTCCATTTGCAACCAACTTTTAATGAGGAAAGCAAAGGGGAAACCACTTCCACCCCAAATTTTTCTATAGCCCAGTCCAATTTTTCAGCCCAGCCCATAAAACAAAATCTAACCATCTAAAAATCTAATCTAAATGTATATACATCACCTTCCACTTAATAAATGGCACTTAGTATATACGTATAAGAGCCATAAAACCCATAAATGTAATAAATACAATAAAATATTATTCAATTAAGAGCTTATCTTGATTGGCATGGCATGTTCACAACAACTTGTAAAGTGCTTGAGTATCTTCAAGTAGTGCATTGCCCAAAAGTGAGTTCTTGGACAGAAGTTCTTAATGTATATAGACACTTTCCATGTTTTGAATTTGTGTTCAATTTACTTTTTATGTATATACAAAGTTATGGAATAACAAGTATTCTCTGTCAAGGCCTTCAAAAAAATTATTGAATATCTTGATAGTCATGAGATATGTTTCTACTACACAACTTATTCTCGGGGGGATTGACATAAAATGGATGAGAATGTTTTCTTAAAGAAGTAAATGAGTTTTACTTGAAACACGAAATTCATGTACCTGAGGTGAATTCTAAATGAATGGTTGGTCGTTGCCAATAAGAAACTACAGTTGAGCATCATTATCACTTTAATATTTTCAATAAGGCAATAGACTTTATATTGATGGAGTTAAGGACCCGATTTAATGATAAATCAATGAAACTCCTTTCTTTGAGTGCTTCATTGGATCCCAAAAATTCATGTGTCATTCAATGTCGATGCTATTTGTACTCTTGCAAGGAGTTCTATCCCCAAGATTTTAGTAGTCAGGATATTCATGCTTTGGAATTCGAACTACAACACTATGCTCATGATGTGATTCATGATACAATGTTTCAAGTGAATTATGTGAGGAGTTAACTATGAGTAGAAGATCCAATTCATATGTTATGATGAACAGATTGATTCGCCTTTTATTAATCTTACTGTTTCTACTGCAACACTAGAACGATCATTTTTTCCGTGAGACTTCTAAAGACAACATTTTGCAACAAAATGGGTTATAACCTTCTTGCTGATTGCATGATACGTTATATTGAAAAACATCTTACTCTTAGTATAGATGTATACTCTATTATTGACGAGTTTTTTTGTTTCAAAGCCTCATCGAGAACAAATTTAGGGGAAAACTCTTATATATATATTTTTTGTTATTTTAATTTTTTTAATGTGTTATCATTACAAGTGTTTCAGCCCACCCCAGCATGAAATCCTGGATCCGCCCTGAATGTGGTTGTAAGTAGGAAGTAATATGGTATTGAGCTCGTTTAAGTGTTTGACATCTTTCTATTGTCATTTTTACAGGGGGTAAAATGTCAGCGTGGACTTCAAACGAAGAGTAGCAGTAACCTTCAAAAGTTGCAAGTGAATAAGGTTTTGCACAATAGGTAGGAATAAAGAGAGAAACCAAACCTCTTCAACAGCCTTCTCTCGCAAGCGCTCAGCCAACTTCAGAGCCTTGATCTCCGCTTGAGCCTCAGACAATTCCCGCTCCTTGTCTGCACAATGCAAAATATCACCCCATCAATCAAGCTAACGCCGCAATCGAGCAAAGTAACACCAGATCCAACCGACACTACTGACCTCTGACATCGTTCTCAAGTCGATTGAGCTCCATTTTCACCGGATCCGAGCCATGCAGCAGATTTATGAACTCGTCAGCTTCGAGGCTCCGCCTCATAGACGCTCTTCTCCTCAACGGCTTCCCTTCCTTGTACGGCGCCGACACAGACAGCTGCTCCGCCGCCGGTCGCGCATTGCATCCATCCTCACCGGAGCTCACTTCAGGCGCCCCAGGCGCACTTCTCTCGCCAGGAGCCTCTGCCATCTCCCGATCTCCTTTTACCTCCGCTCCAATATAGCATCAAACAGGCAAACCGCCGGGAATACACGAACACTGAAGAGTGATTGAAGAGTAGAACCGCACAGAAAGATATCGAGATGAGAAGGAGATTAAGGCTGCAAAGTTTAGAAGAAAAGTTGCATTAATGGAGAGACAGGGATTGTGGGAGTTCCAAAATGCTCTGCTAGACTGATTCTTTATCTCCCTTTAATTCCAGCAGTTGAATGAAGTATAGCTGGCCACAAATGGGGTTGAGTGGAGAGAGAAGAGTGAATTCTGGACACATTTGCTTGTGTCAGTTTCTGCGTAAGGAATTTGTATGTGGAAATTTGTGTTTACAACTTCCCAGGGCGTTGCAGTCCGGACAAAATAAACAAATCATATTCCTTCCCATCACTTTGATATCACCCAAATAAGTTGAATTGGCCGATTTTTCCGAAATTTATAAAGTTCAAGTTGTAGTGGTTGCTTCGGTTGATTCTGTTGATTTAAGAAAAAAATCATTTTTATAATATATTTTATTAATTAAAAAAATTATGTAAAAATAACTTAAATGCTCATTTGCAGGAACTTCAGCCAATACAATTAGAAAAATAATTTCAATTTTACTTTTTATGCTTATTACACAATTCAGCGCGCAAAAGAAAAAAATTACGTGTTTAGTGAAAAAATTGACTTATAATCCTGATAAACCGAAAAACACTGTTGCCAAATAGCCTCTCTATTACTCCGTATTAAGTAGGAAATAATAAGGGCAATGGATAGCGTAGAAAAAAGTACATGAGCTATTAAAGAAAAAAGATAAAAATAAAAAATAGTAAAGGTAATTGGATATTTTTAAAGGGAAAAATGTAGTAATCAGTTAGATACATCCCAAACAGTAAAGTGTGACAAACTTTTAAATACGGAGGAAAGTACTTTATATAGAGTATTTTTTAAAGTGAAATTTCATAGGATATGACTAAAATTCATTGAGTTTCCCTAAATATGATTAACTTAGTTTTTTTATATTTGTATGACCAAAAATCCAAAAATAAAAGAAAATCACTTTTATGTTTAATCGTTGAATGACGAAAATACCCTTATTTAAAAAATGTGTATTTTGCACTAATTTCGTCCAATTAAAATTACAACATTTTATACTGCAGTTAATGCACACATCACTGCGCGCATTACTGCACATCCCGTAATAATCATTGTACTTTCGCCAAATTTAATTATCTTCTCATCCACTTTAGGAATTTATTTATTTATAATTTTTTTTAGATAAAATAATCTTATATTTTACGTTTAATTAATTATACTGCAACTCATGGCGACATTACTACTTTGCATATATTACCACTGGTCATAATCACTGCACTTCCTCCAATGTTGTAACACTATCTATTGCCTTTGAATCACTGCATAACACACATCGTCAATGCATCTATTCATTGCTCATGTACAACATTAACTATTGCCATATACACTTCCATACTCAATATTTATTACCATATTCACTGTCAATGCTCAATTGTTCATTGCTCGTGCTTAATGCCCACAACCCCTAATTTCAACAATGCCTAGTTTAAAAAAATAGAATTAGGATGTGAACCAGAAAAAGAAGCTATCCAGAAGCCCACAAACCTAATTTTTGTTAACAAAAAAATGAATCATTCATCTTGGTGGCCTCCTGCGCCGCCTCAGTCCATTGAGAATGAGATCTCAACTAGTTAGCACTCCGGAGAGAAATTGGGGACACCGCCATTCTCTCATCAAATTGAGAGATACAAGACGGCATTGGAAATCTGCAGAGGAGACCAAGCGCCATCTTCGTGTCTCTATGCTCTTCTTGGCGTAGAAGCATCATACAAGAGCAAGTTGGCTCTATACTCTATGCCAGATGAGTAGTTTGGACGTCCGCCATCTTCCATCGTCTCTCTGCCTTCTTTCTAAATTGTCGTGCGAACTTGATGTGCTATGTGGTCTTCTAGCCCAATCGATGTGTGCTACTGTACAACGGGGGATGACGGCAGCACAATTTGCTCTTTGTACAACGGCCTTGCAGGAGGCGGCTTTGCGGCATATGCATCTCGAGCGGCCAAGGTTTAAGCTAAATGGTATATTTTTCCACCTAAATTAATTACTAATTATTAATGACGAATTTTAATTAAATATTATGAATCTTAGTATTATTTTGGGAAAAGAACTAGTTAGATCATAGATTGGGAAACTCATTGAGTTTTAGTCGTGCGGTCGTACCCAGGGTAATTATCTCTTTTTTAAATTAGGGCAAGTTTTGTTCTACGCAAAATTTGTACACAAATTCTAAATTGTTTAGATAATTTGTAAACAATTATTGATTAGTTATGTAAGGAAATCAGAGAACAATTAAATAATCCAATTAGAGTTATTAAAAGTACAAAAACTGTTGGGCCGCGGGTATATATGCGGTGCCAGCAACAGCCAGCCTGCCGGTGCAATCGAATCGCGTGGCGCTTCGCATGTGCTATAAAGGGGGAGGAACGTGCTACACTATCAGCGATTGCTTTTAGTGTAGCGGTAAGCGCAACGATCCACAAGTGGTATCAGAGCCAAGGTCACGGGTTCGACCCCCGGCAACAGCATGCTGCGCAGTTGTAGGCTGGCAGGTGCTGGGGGGAGATTGTTGGGCCGCGGGTATGCGGTGCCAGCAACAGCCAGCCTGCCGGTGCAATCGAATCGCGTGGCGCTTCGCATGTGTTATAAAGGGGGAGGAGCGTGCTACACTATCAGCGATTGCTTTTAGTGTAGCGGTAAGCGCAACGATCCACAAAAACTATTGTTAATTTTTATTTATACAATACAACATTTATATGTAGTATAGCGTAGTAAGGTTCGTATCCACAAGGAAAGGAATACTCTTCTTTTTATAAAACTAGTAACAAATGGGGTTTTTTAGTTTGATTTGGTTTAATAAATTAAACACGAAGATGAACGAGTTATGTGGTTTAATTAATAGAGATGAAGACTTGGTTTTGCTTTTATCCACTTAATGAAATGTTCGTCGATCCCGGTTATATCTTTAACTATCTTCCTCTCGAATACTCAATCGAGGAGTATATCCAGTTCATCGAGGGTAGTTATTAATAACGAGACACATTCATTAATAAAACTTACTACCGAGTTAATATAGAACACGCGCCGTATATTAACCCGATAGTAGCAATAAAATCAAGATGAAAACGATTGAGATTGATAACCTCAACACAAGCAGTTTATTGATTTAATCAACATAATTAATTCCCCTTGGTTTATTAACCATGAAACGCATGCAATAATAACCCAAGTTTACTACCGTGAAACGATCGAACGATTAACAAGCGTATTCGTCGATCGATTCTAGTAATAATTAATATATGAAACAAAACTAGTTGATCCTTTGAGTAATGTTCAAAATATTAATATGAAATATGAATAGGAATTAATTAATACTCAAGGAAGAATATTAGAGAAGATGAATCCTACTATAGTTAATATCAAGATGTTAACTAATTGTCATCTTAGTAACACTCCCCAATATTAAAGGAAGAATTAATATTCAAGGAAGAAAATTAAAGAGAATAACTCACAACTTACAAATTCATTAAGCTTCAAAGTAGCAAAACCAAGATGGAAGAGTTTAGCTCCTCGTTTGGAGAAAATATAAAGAAAGAACTTATCTAGACTGAGCTTAGAAGTGTATGTGAATTGGTTCCTTTAATGTGAAGAAAAGGGGGTGTATTTATAGCAAAATAGAGGTGGCAGGGTTCGATACTCGATCCAGTATTGGCAATACTCGACCGAGTATGAGAGGAAATTTCCAGGAAATTGTGAAATATAGGCATACTTGACCGAGTATTGCCAATACTCGACCGAGTATGCGACAGGATTTTCATCAAATATTCAGTCACGTTCTTTTGCTCCCAGATTTGATTTTGACCAGCGTATCAGGCCAATACTCGACCGAGTATTGGCAATACTCGACCGAGTATTGAACAAATTTCAAAATCTTGATTTGATCTTCTCCTTATTGCACATTCTTTGGTCTTTAGGATCCATCCTTTGATTCTTGGGGTGATTTTGACCTGTCCTAAGCTCAATATAATCCTAATCTAAATAAATTACTAATACGTAATGAAAATAAAGTATTACACCAAAAGTGTGTAATTTCTACAACTAGAACTAATAAAACTAGTTAAAAATACAAACATACATAATAGGAAATTCACCCTATCACTAAGATGTATAATGAATGTTATTATTTAACTGATGAGATTTACCTTATGGAAAACTTTTGTTAAAACAACGAGTCGCTTTAAGAAAAAATTCGCTACAAAGCAAAAGGCATGTTGTAAATGCATCAAAAGGACACTTGATGCACATTGAGATGAAACACAAAATTAGGAGATATGTGATTGCATTTATCATACACCACATGATTGTAGAAGAGCATACACATTAAAATTTTTACAATAACTAATACTACGTACTATATTTGTGCAATTGTTAAATTGGATACTAATAATGTCAGAATGAATTTGCATAATCATATGATGTGACGAAAGCATATTCATGACTCTTTAGTCCTCTCCTCTCTAAAAATGATCTGATCTCATCAATCATTTGTGCAACATCATGGGAACGGATTGGATTACAGTAAATTTGTGTGTGTAATACTTTTTATGTTTTTAATACGTATGGTGCGCTTTTATTTACCGTTTGTAATTGCAACTTAATCGTGTGTTAACTAGCTTGGGTGACGTATTGTCACACACTACTTGTATTAATAAAAAAAACACGAAGATTGATAATGAGTAGAATCGATACACTTAACACTGAATAATCTCGAATACTCCGTATATCATAATTGCCTGTTGGTGTTCCTTAGCCAACTTCTTTTTCTTTCTCATTAAATATTTGAAAAGGTCTGCGGCATAGTGTTAAAGTTGGTATTACTACTTTCTGTTTCGATAGCTTTTGACGCCATCACATTCACCTCTTTTTTTGCCATGTTGTCACTTTACTTGACCATTTATTAAAAATATATAATCAGCCATTGTGGTGTCCGTTTACAACATCTTTTCTTTTCATTTTCTCTCCGGATTTTGTTCATCCCACCATCTATACTTTTACTTGACGTCTTGATGCACCAGCCCCTTCTGAGAGAGAGCTACACCTACCGTCCTTGAAAAGGGTTGAATCGTGCTATATAGTGGAGAGGAAAACGTGGGTGGAACTTTAATTTGTATTGATGGTGCCATTTCGGAAATGATTGAATGACAGGTCAAACATGATACTCCCTCTGTCCCACAGAACTTGGCCAAAGTTGACTTGCACGTAGAGTAATAAAGTAAAAATTGTGTGGTTGAAATTTGTGTAGAGGAGAGAGAAATAACTTTAGTCACATATCCTTACTTTAAATAGAAATGACAAAGTTTTTTGGGACGACCAAAAAAAGGAAAATTGACCAAGTTTTATGGGACGGAGGGAGTAAAACTTAAATGAGTTCTGACGTGCACTTTGTCGTGCGTGCACTCAAAATAAATTGATACTAACACTTATACGTAGTATAGGTGAAGTAGAGTTCGTATCCACAGGGAAAGGAATAACTTTCTTTTTTATGTAAATAGTAAATAAAAGGGGGGTTTTGATTGTTGAGTGATTTAATTAAATTAAACACGAAGATGAACGAGTTATATGGGATTAAATTCAAGAATAAAAGGGACTTGGCCTTGCTACTTTCCACTTGTTGATATATTTTAGTCGATCATTGTTATATCTATAACTTATCCCCTCTCGAATACTCAATCGCGGAGTATCTCCAATTCATCGAGGGTAGATATTAACAACGACCGTTCATTAATAACCCTTACTATTTATCAAATAGAGAACAACGCCATATACCGATATAATAGTAGCATTTAACCTCTTTAACTCCTTGATGAAATCAATTAAGATTGATAACCTTAACACAACGGTTTCGGTTTAACCAACAAAATTAACCCCTCTTAAGTTTATTAACCACGAACCGTGCATTAATAAACCGAAGTTACTTACTTGTGAAACCATCAACGTTTAACCATCGGTTCGTTGATCGTTTCTAGTAATAATCAATGTTGGAACGTTAACTAATCGTCACTTAGCCACCCTCCAACATTAATATAGAATGAGATTAAGGGAAGAATTAATAATCAAGAGGAGAAAGTAAGAAAATAACTCACAACTTTAATAATCAACAAGCTTCAAGAGCAAAACCAAGAAATGGAAGTTTAGCTCCTCATTTGGAGACTAAACATGCTAAAAGAAATATAGAGAAATGCTATTCTAAACTGAGCTTAAAAGTATAAAGGAATTGGTGTGATAATTGTGAAGGAAAGGGGGTGTATTTATAAGCTTTTGGGATGGGACTCGGGTACTCGATCGGGTATATACATAGTACCCGATCGAGTATGTATGAAATACCAGATTCGAGGTATACTCGATCGATTTTGGCTTAAAAATCAAAGGTGTACTCGATCGAGTATATATTCATACTCGGTCGAGTATGTGTAGAAAGTGATATTCGAGCCATACTCGATCGATTTCGGGTTTAAACTCAAAGGCATACTCGATCGGGTATGTCGGTCTACCTGATCGAGTATAGACAGTGAATCGTGGTCAAAATCTTCCCGGCATGTTCCTTTGTCTTCGGATCCGATCCGATTTGAAGTTTCAACCTTATACCCGATCGAGTATAGGTAATACTCGACCGAGTATAGATCAAAATCAGGATTTCCCTTTTTGTCTTGTGATTTTGCACCTTCCTTCCACTTTTGGGGTTTACCAACTGTCCTTTGAATGATGGTAGACCTGTCTGAGCTCAGAATAAACCTAATCTAAATAATTTACAAGATTTTAACAAACTAAACTAATACACCGAAAGTGTGTAATTTCCGAAGTATTTAAACAACCAAAACAAACTAAAAATGTCAACATATACACGGAAATTACACGTGTATCAAGTTCCATGATGATCATTAATTCATAATAAAATTACATTTGTTTTGTAATCCTCTAATGTAAAAATAAAATAAAATAAAAATAAAGATAAAACTATCAAAGATCATTCCAATACATCCAATTACGTCCCAGTGGACTTTGCCAAGTGCAAAGTAGGTGAAAAATAAGAATAGTAAAAACTGCGTAGTTAAGATTTGTGCAGTCGTGCAGAGGAGAGAAAAATGTGCAAAACCACACATTAATTGCTTTAACAGGAAAATGGCAAATTTTGTTGGGACAACAAAAAAGGGAAAATTGGCAAAGTCCAATGGGACGGATGGAGTATATTCTAATCACTCAATCAAACCCACCAACTTATGAAAACGTCCAAATTGGGTTTTCGGTCCGTAGACACCGATTTGTCGATTAGGTGTTTGTGTGGCTACTGTTGTGACTATAAATATTGATATAAGCACCATGTAAATCAAGTTTTTATGTTATAATAGTCTCCTTCAATGCTCACTCCCCCAAAATGATGTGACACTAACTTTGAACGGTTTGAATTCTGGAAGAAGCTTGAATTAGCATCGATTACATATTGACATTTCTTTTGGTCCATGTAAACTTTATTAGAAAATGAAAATACCCTTTATTAGAAAATGAAAATACCGCTATTTGTATATTCTACCTAAGTTGAATTTCAATTGTCTTCTTTTTGGTTGAACACTTGAACGTAAATATAATAATCATCTAATTATTATTAGCGTGAGATATGATGTTTTGGAGGTTTATGAAGTTTACTGTAATTAAATTAGTTGCATCAAAACCCCTTCATCATGTGACTGAGCTGGAATTCCAACTTCACAAAAAATGGAGAGTTCTTGTCATATTATTTGTTTTCAACATTAACTATTAAATGTGCCATATTATTTATTTCATCATATCATTTGTTTTTAACATTAACTAATAAAAAATGTACTCTTTACACCCCAAATATAAGTTTATGAATTAATTTGTGATTTCTATTATTTTTCTCTTCTCTGCATAATTGTTTGGAAAAACTTGAAAAGTCTTAAGGGAGGAGCAACACTATTGTCATTTTATGCGTACCAAAGCAGGAAGATTATTCTTGTGCTCTCTAGTGCATAATACATATTAATGACAAAAATTTAAGGCCCATTTATTTATTTATTTATTTATTTTTTATTTATTTATTTATTTATTTATTTATTTATTTATTTATTTATTTATTTATTTATTTATTTATTTATTTATTTATTTATTTATTTATTTATTTATTTATTTATTTATTTATTTATTTATTTATTTATTTATTTATTTATTTATTTATTTATTTATTTATTTATTTATTTATTTATTTATTTATTTATTTTGTTTACATTTTTTCAGTTTTTGATTTCTCAACTATGAACACATGTTTTTCAGAATTTCTTTGTTCCCCATTTCATTTTCAAAGCCATAAAGCAAGATATACATTGAGAAATTGAAACTTGATAGAACCGAAGGCGAAAAAAGTAGCAAGTACTACCTGACACCATTTGAAAATTAATATGTGTATATAATGTGAAATAATGTACTCGTAATTAGAAACATTTGAAACAAGACAAAAAGTTTACATAAATAATATCCATGGAAAAGGAGTGACATTTTTTATGAGACTACATCATCTTGAAAAAAAATACTTCATACATAACAGTATAACACTAGTAACACTTTGATGTCTCAAACGTTATAGGTATAACCGCATTAAAAAGTGTTATTTTTCAAAATTTAATATAATTTTTATTGGCTAAAGGGTCAGATAGGTCCTTGAACTGACTTAAAGTGTTCAATTAGCCCCTTATATAGAAGGTTCTTTTGTCGCCAATTGGGTAGTTCATAGTGGAATTTTTTGATGAAATTTTTTGAGCATTTTCTTCATTAAGTCTAGTTTACTCATACCAAATTTCAGCTAAAAATTCAACCGCGAAGACATTCAAATGCTTTTTTGAAGATAACAGCGAAGTTAAACAACACAGGACATCTCGGAAAATCATTTGACTGCCTTCCCGGTTGAATTTTTAGCTGAAATTTGGTATGGATAAACTAGACTTAATGAAGAAGATGCTCAAAAAAATTCATCAAAAAAATACACCGGGAACCGCCCCAATTAGTGACGGCCGGACAGAACTTCTTATATAAAGGACTAATTGAACACTTTAAGTCAGTTCAAGAGTCTATTTGACCCTTAAGCCATTTTTATTTTAAGCTCACACGTTCAATTAGGGCATTTTTATTAAAGCCGCATATTTTTCATGATGTATAAATTAAAGTTGGTATTATAAACTTATTTATTTTGGGGGTAAATCATGATAGCTAAAAGTAAGTTATAAAATACTAAAAATATGAAAAATTGCTTTTCCTAATTTAACAAATAAAATGTAGTCCTTTCGTTATTTCAACTCCTTTCTGAATGCTTTTTATGAATGAATGTCTGTTCGATGATAAAAAAAACATAAATGTACCGTTGCATAAATTTCGAAAATATGTAATTTTACCAAAAAGTTATTCTCACCGTATACCCGAGCGCGAAGCAAATACACACTCTAATGCTGTATATTACCATTTTGGAAAACGTCGCAAGAGTTCTTCAACATAACAAAAAAATTAGAGATATATATTTGTTTTTTCCACTTTAGAGAATAAATAAATAGGTAAACATAATTTACTGTTTACCTTTTTCCAATTTTCAGTTTTCATTCTTCAATTTTACCGTTAATGACTGCCTTTAACTTTACATTCGTCTCCATCATCATCAAGAAGCACTTAATAAGATAACTATACGCGTTAATGATCCGTTATTGTGTACTTTACAGTTTACATTCATACTTTAGGAAACCATCTTTCCGTTTTACTTTTGCCAGAGCCAAGAAGTACCTTCGGCTCACTTTTTCGTTTTGGTCCTCTCATATCAGCAATCCTTTCATTTCTCAATCATTGCAATTTAGAACCCTAAAGACTATCCATTAAAGTGCTCATGCTCTCCCTAATCATGTTTTCAACCTCGTTTTATCTCAATTAGCTTGTTAGTCTTGCCGTCTTGGTCGGGCCTGCTTCTGTTGAGTCGAAGCTGTGGAGTTCATCAATGACATAGCAGTTCGACGCTAAGTTCCAGGCTTCCAGCTCGGAAGAAGGCACGAAGTTCCGACTGTCACTGGGTGTTATAGATAGCCTAATTGATTGTTATCTTGGGGGTAGGTTTGCAGCGTGAGATGGATGCAGTATCTAAGGTGGATGCTGTTGCGGTTGTGCCTGAGCATTTCCCGGCTGGGCTTAGGGTGCTGGTAGTTGACGACGACGTTGTTTGGCTTAAAATAATCGAGAAGATGCTTCGCCAGTGCAATTACTATGGTCTGTTTTTGCTTTACTCATTTGATCAGCACACTTTTTCCATAACAATTTGAAGTTTATACTCGTTATATTCTTGCGGCATCTTTAGATGATTTCGACTAATTGATCGATAACTGCACTTCGAGCAGTTTTTTTCTTTCTTTTTCTTTATGTGCGACACTTCTTGAGATTGAAGTTTACCTTACCTGGTTAAGTGGATTGGAATTTAGAAATGTCATCTTTTTGCCGTTTTCCTCACCTTTTCATGTCTGATAAGTATATACACAGTCTCTTTTCTTTACATATGCTTTGATGGACTGTAAACAATATTTGTACTGATTTGGGTATTTCTTGTTAATAACATAATTTTGCTCCAAGTATGTGTGACACGAGTTATGGTTATGCTCTGTTGCTCTTCTTGCATTTGTTATGTTAAGGTGATATGTATTTATCTTTTCTTAATGGGAGAATTGGACTTTGCACCTATGCCTTTCATCAAAATTTGAGTTTGAATCACATTTTCAAAATTATTAGCATTTGCACTCTAAAAGTCAAAGTATAAACCCTTATATTCTTCTAAAATGGAGTTTGCACCCCATTTTAACAGATTCTTCGAACTCCGGGTTGCAAATATAAATTGTTTTGAAAACGGGGTGCAAACACAATTTTGGATGAAAAATAGGTTGCAAAGTCCAATTCCACCTTTTTAATTACTACTACCTTCGTTACACTAAGATGAAGACCTGAGGAAGTGACATGATTACTAAGGAAAAGCGGAATTATGTGTTAGATATTGAATTTGTATTGTATGAATAAAGAAAGAATGAATTAGAACCACAAAAATATTATCAAATATGGACATATGGTATAAGACAAACTTAGTGGCACAAAAGAAAAAAGAAAGATGAGATGAAGATACTGAGATGGGGGGAGTACTTCATTTTCATTATATTCCTATTCCTGGATTACCATTCTGCCCCGGCCCCGCTGATCATAACTTGCAATTTGGCGATTTCAATGATGAAAATATCCTAATATTTTTCCAAATATCCATTAAAGTTTTTGTATTTTGAGGTCCGTGATACCAATATTGGTAATGGCCCCTCATACCAAAGCATCTGAAATACAAAGATTCAAAAATATTTGAGAAATACCAGTAAGAATAAATAAAATCATCTGTAATACCAGCAATTCTATGATATTTCTCAAAGCTATAAGAATATTTTTTTAACCAAAGTTTTCTTATATTGACGTTGAAATATCCACGTCTTTTTCTATAAAATCAAAGTACCGATATTTGCATAATATTAATGATATTTTTATCCTCAAGTGACTTTGATAGTGTTACTTTGATGAAATATGATCTTGGATTCTTGGTTCCCCTCTCTCATTTCCCACATGGGCTTGTAATTTATGCTTGGAGTTTTGGCACATTCTCTTTGTGTAGCACATACTCATAGTTTCAGAATTCAGACTATTGGTTGAAATGTGCAGAAGTCTAGTGATGTTAATCCATTTTATGGATGCAATTGACATTCTTATTGCATTGCAAAGGCGGGTGTACTGTGTACATGTAAACCAAGTTGGCTTAAACAGGCCAAATAAAATTACGCACGATTTACCGTTTACGTACTCATCAGTTTAGCCTGAAACCTGCAACATGCAACTATAGGCCATTTGAGCTTGTTTGGCATGGTTACAACTTCTCAAAATGCTTCAATATTTTGTGCAAGCATGTTAAACCTTGTAGCAAAAGCCATATTTTTTTTTGTGGAAGAAGCCTATTTTTCAGACTCATACAAGCTTATCCAGAAGCACCCACTAAACCAACTTGGCATGTTGGTGGCTTGGTGCAAACCAGCAACTCAGAACTTTAAAGTTTAAACCCTCTTAGCACCTTTGGCCTGCTTTAAGATTTAAAATCTCACATATGCGTTGACTAAATATTTAAATTATAAATTGTTGATTAAGTTTTAATTGTAATTGTCTAATGCATACATAATTTCTGTGATGCATATTTTTGTGACTGTCTTTGCTCTTCAAAATAATAATGAAAATTAAGTGAAGGCCATTAATTGAAAAAATAAAGTATTAAAATGCAACTTTTAAAAAGAGAATACTTTTTTCTCCTTGTAATGTTTTAAGCCGTATCTGAGGCTATTTCGTGGGCATTGTTTGGTTCTAAAGAGGAAAAGGGAGGAGATGAGAAATGGGAGTGGGCAGAGAATTGGTATTTCATTAAAACATGACTCATACAGTCACACACACATGTATAAATATATGTATATGTATTAAATATACCCATATGGTCATCCGGAAACAGTCTCTCTGAACTTTAGTACAGAGGTCAGGCTGCGTACATCCGACCCCCCTTACCCCACCGTAAGTGGGAGCCTTTGCGGCACTGGGGTAATGATGAAGAAGAAGAAGGTTATATATACCCATATATTTTTTATACTTTTTGTTTACTAAAGCAATTATAGTAATGCATTTTTATTTTGACAAGGTAGGAGAACTATTTTGAAAAAGAATGAAACCGAAATCAAGTAAAATACCCATCCATCAAAATTCGCCAAATGGTTGAGAGGGTTATGAGGACTTTGGAGGAGCCATAACTCCTCACTTTACCCTAACTCAGTAACTCTTCCAAGCTAACACAACTCTTTAACTTCCCTCCCGTATAAAATGCTCCAAACATAGAAAATTAAAGAAGAGAAAATCTTTCCTCTACTCTTGCCTGCATTATGCCTGACATTGCATGCATATGAATCCACACCTTATGTGATTGCAGTGACCATTTGTTCTCGAGCTACTGCTGCATTAGACTTATTACGGGAAAGAAGAGGCTGTTTCGATGTTGTGTTAAGTGATGTCCATATGCCTGATATGGATGGCTTCAAACTTCTTGAGCTTGTTGGGCTGGAAATGGACCTTCCCGTAATAAGTGAGTAATTAGTTCTTTTCCTTGTTCGGGAATATTAATCTGAACTTTAGAACTGATACCCTACCTTTCAACGTTTTGCAGTGATGTCGGCAGATGGAAGAACAAACCTTGTTATGAGAGGAATTCAACATGGGGCTTGTGATTATCTTATTAAGCCTATACGTCATGAGGAGTTGAAGAATATCTGGCAGCATGTTGTCAGGAAGAAGTGTAGTCTAAATAAAGAAAATGACAATTCTAGCAGTTTTGAAGATAATGATCGGCCAAAACAGGGATGTGATGATGCTGAAAATGATTCATCCATCATTGAAGGAGCAGATGGAGTATTGAAAACGACAAAAAAGAAAAGAGAATCTAAAGAAGAAGAAGATGACGCGGATACAGAAAATGATGATACAGCTGCTGGAAAAAAGCCACGTGTGGTTTGGTCAGTGGAACTTCATCAACAGTTCGTTAGTGCTGTTAACCAACTTGGAATTGATAGTATGAACTATTGCAATTGTCTTATGAATTATATGTACAGGAAATATCCCTCATATCACTGGATTTCTTATTTTAATATTTCTAAATTTATGTGTTGTATATCTTTACAGAAGCTGTACCTAAGAGAATCCTAGAGTTAATGAACATCCCTGGTTTAACAAGAGAAAATGTTGCCAGCCATTTGCAGGTGTGAATATCTTCTTGAATTCTTTTAAAATCTTACTTTTCATGTTAATTGTGTTCATTGTTTTCCAATCACATATAGAGGTAGAATGGGAGGACCGCAAGCACTTTAAGTGCGTTTCTTCATCCAAAAGGGTACACCAACAGTTAACTCAAGCTGTATAGTTTATCATGACAAAACAAGAACATCTCTTGTGCTGTAAGACATATGCTGCTTGCACTTCAAAATGGTTAAGGGATAGATTTTTGGCAGCAGTTGGGATGAATGGGAAATCTGAATCACGTAATTTTATTCTTCAGTTAGTTTATAACTTACAAGCATCTTAACTTAAGAATTGCTTTTGGCCTGAATGATTTTATTTTACTCATAGGATATGTCTAGAAAACATGCTGATCAAAACACTGAATATGGCACATTTATGTTAACAGAACGAGGTAGTCTGTGCGGTAGTGCGTAGAAGACGAAAGTCTTTGGAATTGCTCCACCCGTCTTCAATCCCATGCCATGTTACCCTGAAGTCCTTTAAGGGGCAGTTTAAGTGATGACATTTTCTAATACGGCGGGGGGATTGGCTCTAGGTTTGACCTTGGTGGTTGTTAAGCTCCACCTTAAGATGGTCGGGCTCTGTTGTTCACTTGTTTGGGATATTCCTGGTTATAAAAAATATATACTCCTGTCTCTTTATAACTTTGCCAAAATTGACTGGCACGTAGAATAATAGAGTAAAAACTGTGTGGTTGAGATTTGTGCAAAAGATAGAAAATTAACAAGAACCACAAATTCATTGTTTTAAAGGGAAAGTGGCAAATTTATTAGGACACCTAAAAAGGAAAGTTGACAAAGTTATAAGGGGAAAAAAGGAGTACATTTCTTTATGTTTGGCAAATCACTTCAACTACCTTGTTTATATGCCTGGGTTATAAATATATATTGCTTGATAAGTTTCCCCTATTTGGGGTATTCCTGGGTTATAATATATATATATATATATATATATATATATATATATATTTTATATATATATATATATATATATATATATATATATATATATATATATATATATATATATATAGAAAAGATCAGGTCCCTCCGGAGGGACGGGAGGGACCGTCCGGCCAAGGCCATTAGAGGCCCTTCCCGGTGGAATTTTTTGATGAAATTTTTTGAGCATGTTCCTCATCAAGTCTAGTTTATCCATACCAAATTTCAGCTAAAAGTTCAACCGGGAAGACACTAAAATGATTTTTGGAAGATAACTGCGTTTTATATGTATATAAACTGCGCAGTTAACTTCCAAAAATCATTGGGAAAAATAATTAAAATACCTAAAACTTTGAAGGGGTGTGAGATGAGCACCCCACCCCAAACTTGCATATGTAATTTAAATACCCCAAACTTTATATAAAAATTTATATTAGCACCATAGTCAAGTATTATTTCTTTCAAAAATGTAAATTTGTGATGTTAATTGCATAATTTAAAATATTTTAGAATTCATGAAGACACAATTAACATTCTAAACTTCCATTGCAAAGTAAATAATGTTACCACCAATCTATATAATTGCAACACTTTTAATTTGCTATTTTAAGTTATACAATTAACTCCATAGATTTACATTTTTAAAATAAATAATACATGACAAAGGCGCGAAAATAACTTTTTATATAAAGTTTGGGATATTTAAATTACATATGCAAGTTTGGGGTGTTTACCTCACACCCATTAAAGTTTGGAGTATTTTTATTATTTTCCCCAAAATCATTTGACTGCCTTCCCGATTGAATTTTTAGCTGAAATTTGGTATGGATAAACTAGACTTCATGGAGAACATGCTCAAAAAATTTCAGCAAAAAAATCCACCGGGAAGGGCCCCAAATGGCGACGGCCGGACGGCGGGTCCTGTCCCTCCGGCTGGACAGGATCAGGCCTCTCTCTCTCTCTCTATATATATATATATATATATATATATATATATAGTCTTCGGGTTTGGCAAATCACTTCAAAGTTTGAACTACCCTGTTGATTAGCGCCTTTCCAATTCATGTGTGTTGAGAAGCTATATTGTGTTTTACATTTCTCATTTCTGGGTAATGTATTTGTCCATCATTAAATACTCTGCGAATAAACTGATCATGAAAAAAATCGTTCCAAATTCACATCACCTATGCCGTTTTTAGCATCACCACTTCCTTCTTTTTCTGTGTCTACCAATATTTTTCCTGGATTTACATTTACTTGATCAGTTTATACATGAGGACTAGACGTCATGAGTTTTTTATTGGATCAGATTGCAGTGGTTATATTAAATTTTTATTTGATCTGACTATCTGGCTTACATAGAAGTTCAATCTCTGGCATTTTAAAGTAATCATATAAAACTACCTGCAATTTGTAGTTTCATATAAGTTGAACAATTGAGGGTCCCTGATGATACCTTGCATATGCCCCGTGTTGCATTTTGTCTAGCTTAGCTGATTTGACTTGTGCTTAAATGTACAAATTTAACTATTTTGCAAATAGTTGAACAAGGCTTATCTTTTTACATGGTATGGCAAACATAAGTTCTTCAATAAGCAAAGTTCATATGATTCTTATGACAATAGCAATACCCATTTCTTTCTGTGATCTTTTCAACTTCGTTACATGCAGAAATTTAGGCTTTATTTGAAGAGGCTGAGTGGATTTGCTCAACAAGGTGGACTTACCAATTCCTTTTGTGGACCAATTGAACAGATCCCAAAGTTGGGGTCTCTTGGGTGTTATGACATACAAGCACTAGCAGCCTCCTGCCATATATCTCCACAAACTTTGGCAGCTCTTAATGCCGAGCTTCTAGGGAGACCAACCAGTGGCCTTGGTTCGCAAACAATTGACCATCCAGCTCTACTTCACACATCTCTGCAGGGGACCAAATACACTCTTGATGATCAAGATCTGGGTTATGGTCAGCCTCTGATCAAGTGCCCACCAAAGATATCCAAACAGTTCACTCAACAGTTGCCAACTGATCATAATGTTCCTTCTGCTGTTAAAGCTTGGTCTACAAAAAACATCTGTGTGGTTCCTAGTGTTAATCTTAGTGCTCAAAACCGTAACAATAATATATCAACAACAGTGATACCACATCATCAACAGCAGAAGTTATCTAGTAGTCTGGAATCCCAGCGCCTGATAAGTGTGCAGCCCTCTTGCCTAATGGTTCCTGCCACCAATTTTCAAGGCGCAAGTAATCTGCCTTCAGTCAACCAGAACAATTTTTTTAGCAAAAACAATGTCGTTCTTGATTCTAGAATTCTTTCTCAACCAGGTGAGTTCTTTATCAATTATCAGGTCCAGGGGAAGTATCAGATAAGGGAACATAATTACAGAAATGCCCTTGTGGGTTCTAATTTGTTTTCTGCTACAGGTTCTCTCTCTCTATCTGTCACATCATGCTCAGCAAATGCTGACAATAGCATTAGTTGGCAAGCTCAGAACTCAGCTTGCATGATTGGTGGTGCTGATAGACACCTGGCAGGCATCGTGCCTAACCTTGGCATTCCTGTTGCAGACAATCAGGGACCTATTAGCAATGTTGTGTGTGCCAGCAGAGGATCATCGATTCCTAGTCGATTTGCTGTTGATGAATCTGAATGGCCAATAAGCAACATACATCATTCTGGAATGTATAATGAAAGCAATACATTCATGGTGAAGCAGGAGTCAGATATGAAATTTGTTGACACTGCTAAAGTTGGTGTCCAAGTGCCGCAAAAAATTTCTAGAAAAGACTTCATGAGTGTTCTCCACTGATTTAGGTCAGGTTAAACTTATTTTGACTTCAGCATTGTTTGATAGCAATATTTTGGTACTACAGCTATCCTATTTGAAAACTTGAGGCACACTGATACGTGAGTCTATTTTCTGTACCATAGATTTGGTTTTGCTCCCTCTGGTGGAGTGATGAGATAGTTTTTCACCCAGATTTGGTTTAAATTACTACTACCTCCGTCCCAAAAAACTTTGCCATTTCAAAAAAATTGAACCATGATTTTGATTAGTACTTTTATCATTTTATGAAAGTAATTTTAACAAAGAACATTTTCATATAATTTTTATATTACAAATATTATCCAATAAAAAGATATAATTGGTCAAAGTTTTGGAAATGGCAAAGTTTTTTGGGACGGAGGTAGTATAATATTTTGGTAAACGATTTTTTATTAAAATAAAAAATGGCTCTGGTTTGACATGGTGGATGCAAAATGTGAATTCTAGGTACAAAGAGTATATTTTTCATCTTTCAAATCCCTGAAATGTAAAAGGTTATGTATTTATCCAAATTTATGTGTACAAAAGGAGTTATGATATGGTAGATATTGGTTGTGTTACTGGTTTTCTAGTACATGACATCCTTCTTGGTCATCATTTTCATCATTTTCATTTACCCCAGTGCCGCAAAGGCTCCCACCTACGGTGGGGTAAGGGGGGTCGGATGTACGCAGTCTTATACTAAAGCACAGAGAGACTGTTTCCGGATGACCCATAGTGAAAATCGCGTCCAAAATTGCATGGACTGACTGCTGCTTCATAACAAAGAAGCGCAGACAGTTTAGTGAGCCATTTTGCTTTATTCCATCATATTCTCAAGCCAAAAAATAATGAATCTTTGGCTCCATTGCAAATGATGGAAAAGACATCCTTCTTGGTCTATCTCAAAATTTCAGTTTAGTGTCCTTGTGAGTTGTGATGCTGAACATGGACTTACTGCGTGATTTTGTGCTTGGTTTTAATTGCAAGTTTTTAGCTAAGAGAGTCCTCTCAGCACCCTCCATTGTTGATTTAAAAAAATACGGGTCCAAGTATGATGTCATATCTAAGTATCTAAAGGATTCCTATTTATATGTTATTGGCTGATAACCTGAATCATTTTTTAGGCTTATTTGTAGCATCTGCTGGATGATGTAGGGTGTCGCCTTTAAATGATGCGCAATGGAATGATGAGCTAAGCAGTGGGTAACCGTTGATTTCCTTGCAAAACAGAGGTAAATAGATTTGCCCTTTGGGTGTTTAGATAAGAAAGACCAATGACATATAGCTCCGTGGAGTGCAGGTGTTCGGACAGGTTTTACGAATGCTATAGCAACCCTTTGCATTATTAGGTGATGTTTAGGGACTATGAGTAAGGATTGTTATGTATATAAGAATATTCTCTTTAACTGGACACTCCCTTTGTAATTATGTGAGTAATTATTATTTGATCTCATTCACTTGCTCGTGAGTGTGACAACCACTTCACCGAAGCTAGCCTTTGTCATTGTGTATGTAAGTTTTTCCACTTCCATTCCTTCTATTTTTGTGTCAATGATATGTTGGGTACCTGACTTTGAAATTATGTACTTTTAGTCCCTTAAATGTGGTGACATTATTAATACATGTTAGAGTGGAGCTAGGTGTACACAAAAGTTGTACACTTTTTGTGTACACTTGTCTATCCCCGCAGTCCAAGTTGTCTGTCGACAGACAACTTGGACTGCGGGGATAGTGTACACAAAAGGTGTACAACTTTTGTGTACACCAAGCATTTTTCTACATGTTATCATCTCTTTGTATATAACAAATAGTGAGATAAGTCAGATTATTAAATTTGGAAAGTAATACTCCGTACATAATGAAGGATATTAAAAGGAAAATAACACAACTGGCATGGAGAACATCCAAGAGAGATTTTTTCAAAGATTTCACTTAACCTTACCGGCTTACCTGTTCTCTAACTTGATGAGGTTTCATGTCAAATCTGGCAATGAATCAATTTGTTTACCAATTTCAAGTAGGGGTGCAGCCAGTTTTGGAACAAACAATAAAAGGCCCAGAATTGGCCTGACCCAGTCCCAGTTCCTCTAAATTAAGGTTGGACTGTTTATATATTTTTTAAGTAAGGTATTTGGACCGGTTTGAGACCCAATTACATGGAAATTTTGTTACTAGGTAGGGAATCGGAGTATCGGACCGTGTCAACCCCTAATATCAAGACAATAATATCATGAATATTAGGAGTGTCGAAGAACTGCATTAAAATGTATGGACCCTCTATTTGATTGTTCAATTGATATTTTTCTACAATCAAATAAGTTCCAAGGAAGTACTCCTTACATTTATCTTCATTTTAGATCCTTGATATACATATTCCCTCTTTTTTAGCAATTGCTTCGGTAAGCTTCATATACGATTTTAAAGAGTAAAATAGTGGATGTATTGAAAGTGTTTTCATTGGATTTGTAATTTTCTGATTTGGTCTTGTAATGTCTAGTGTATGTGTATTTTACTATTGTCGAAGTCTGAGCTGTTTAAGTTTAATTTGATCTGATTTGTTTAAGTCTTATTTGGTGTGATCTGAGAGTCTGAGATAGAAATCAATCCAATTGGAGAAAGAAGGTGAAAAAATGCTGTGTATTTCTATAATGTGATTAGGTCATACCAAAACTAGTCATGGACCCGGTTCGGGCCGCCCGGCCCGGGACCGGCCCGACCCGCCACTGTGCGGGCCCGGAACCGGCCCGGTTCTCGGGTCTCGGGTCCGGGTCCATGACTAATCAAAACCATGCATCTCTTCATTCAGTATCTGACACACCAAACGCGAAAGGGAATTTTGTTTCTTCGCATCTTGAGCACATATTGTTAGTAAGATGCCCTTGTAGTACGACTTCATGAAAGAACCATTAATAATAAGAACTAGAAAACAATGTTTTAGCCATCAATCCATGGATATAATGAGATAAAAAGGTACTCCCTCCGCTAATAGTGTCTCATTTTATCTTTTTGGGAAATCTCATACCAAATTTGGTAAAGTTTATGTGACTCTAAATTATTTTTACTTTATTCTTACTTTATCAATTAATATCAACCACATAAACTCAGTTTTATTAATAACCATGTCATCCCATTTCGTCCCAATATTAGTGGGATGGAGGTAGTACTTACAACGACCATCATCACCAATAATCGATGAGATCGTTGAACCTGAATTTTTGTCCCAAAACATAAGAACGGGAGTACATAAGCTCGTGAGACTCCTCGTCTGAACTCATTAATTTTTTGTCCTTTTGATTTGCATTCCATGTTTTTTATAAGGAAGTGTCATTCATGTCAACCAATATACCCATAGGAGCATATGGTTTTCTAGATGTAGACACAAATATGTGTTTTATACGTTTTGCAATGGTATTAGGTGTGGTTTGATGATGACATTGTTTAAAATCAACGAAAGAAATCAACGAAAGAGAAATGGTTAGAATCAAACCTGGAAACAAGAACACAAAATGTGAGATAATTGTAGACATTAAATAGTCCTTAAAAAACTTATTATTTTTCCAAAAAAGAATTAACTTTTTTTAATTTTTAAGATTTTTTAAACCAATAAAACAACAATTTCAAATTATATTATAACAAATAACAAATGTCATTATATATTTTAGTAGGATCAAAATTATATTTTGGAATATTACGAGAACGTTTTAAATGCTTAATAAGTATTATCATTAGTTGATATTATGAACAATAACTACGACGTACATTTTATTATAATTTCGTATATAATTGTATGTTTATTATTACTAGGTATTATATAGTCATATATTTGATGACCAGTTTTCCGGGGTTGACCCACTGGGTCTTGATTGATCTGTGACTCGATCATGTAGCTGAGTCGCTTCTCGGTCCTGTTTTTTAAACATAGGTTAGAGCCACAAAAAGGAAGTAAATGAATTTTAGAACATAACACGCGACTTCTAAAAACAAAGCATGTACCTTCTAATTTGTGACATCTGACTTCCAGAAAGCATAACTGCACGAATAAGCCAGATGCAACTATCATCAACACAAACAACATGCAATACTTTGGAGTTTGACGTATTCGTGAAAATGATTTGTAACTGCATACATATTTAAATGGTAATGTAAAGCTTTTTAATTCTTGTATATAAGTGTCTGATTATATATGAGTAGGATGGAAAGGAGAAAGAACTTCAAAATCAAGAAAAACACATAAAAATCTTAAGGACAAAGTTGAAAAAGTGTTACTATGAATGATTAAATTATGTTCTGAATCGTTAAAATGGTACCCTGAATAAGAAACTGCAGTGCAAGATGAATGCATCTTCTAAGTTCATCAAATCAACACGTAAAGGACACAAATGCGTAAAACCAGCAAAATTAATAAAGTCATTTTGCTTCATTAATTTTGCGTAAAACCAGCACACAAAAAAAAATTAATGAAGTCATTATGTTTGTGCATGAGTGAGTTCGTTGTAGCAACATTGAGATCAATTTGAATAAATGTGACAGACATATCTTTTTGTTGGTCACATTCATCAATGCAGGATTGACAAAAACATTAATATCAATTGCAGAATATTCGGCATATGTATGGTGATTGATGCAAAGAGGGACAATAAATAATTTAACATACAAAGAAAACATAGCATAATTGGGGTGAACTCTTTTCAGAGCTAGTAAAATTCCAAGCTGAAAGGAGCATTAAAAAGCGTACAAGGTAGACATGCATCTACAAGGTAAGAATTCTTAATCCTTGTATTCTTCACAGTTGGATAGGTCTTCATTCTTCACAGTTGTAGAGAGAATGAATAGGTCTCTGTTGGATAAGGTTAGAAGCATGTTAGCTACCTCTGGTTTGTCTAAGAAATTCTGGGGTGAAGCAGTCACTACTGCTGCCTATTTGGTTAATAGGTCCCCGTCTGTCCCTCTTGGTGGTAAGTGTCCTGAAGCCGTCTTTACCGGTAAGCCTCTTGATCTGTCTAACCTTCGGGTGTTTGGTTGTGCAGCATATGCACATCAACAAGGTGACAAGTTGGATCCTAGGTCTAAGAAGTGTGTCTTCCTAGGTTATCCAGAGGGGGTAAAGGGTTACAGGTTATGGGATAGGAACCAGGTAGGCTTTAAAGTGGTCCTTAACAGAAATGTGGTGTTTAATGAAACTGATTTTCCTTGCTTGACCGAGTCTGTTTCTAATCCTGAGTCTAGGTCTGATAGTACTCCTAGTGAGGTGGAGTCTGTCCCTGTTGCTGCTAGTCCTTTATCTGTTGATCCTGTTATTTCTGATGATATTGTTATGCATGATTCTGATTCCTCTGAGCATGATAGTCCCACCACCTCGAGTGAGGTGGAGCATTTGCATGATACTGAGCATGATTTGCATGATATGGGTGCTGAATCCGATTTTCATGATAACAATAATTTGCATGAGTTGCATGTGGAGCCTAGTAGTGATAATTTGCATGATTATCAACTTGCTAGAGATAGGAGTAGAAGGGCTATCAGGAGAACTGCTGATAGTATGCCTGATTATGCTTTCATTGTGCATGATACTTCTATGTTTGCATTTTTTGTGTTTGAATCCCTAGAGCTGAATGAACCCAAGACCTACCGTGAAGCCTTAGGTTCCAAAGAGTCTCAGAAATGGATTAGTGCCACGAAAAGTGAGATGGACTCTTTGAGAGTGAACCAGACTTGGACCCTTGTACCTAGACCCCCCAACTGTTCGGTAGTTGAGTGTAAGTGGTTGTTTAAAGTTAAGGAAGAACCTAGTGATGTTAGGTTTAAGGCTAGGTTGGTTGCGAAGGGGTTTACTCAAAAAGAGGGGGTAGATTATGCAGAAATCTTTGCTCCTGTTGTTAAATTCACCACTATTCGTATGATGCTTGCTTTAGTTGCTCACCATGACTGGGAAATGAAACAAATGGATGTAACTACTGCATTTTTGCATGGTGAATTGGATAAAACAATTTATATGACCCAGCCTGAGGGCTTTGTGGATCCCAAGAGAAGTGAGCATGTCTGTTTGCTTAGGAAGGCATTGTATGGCCTGAAGCAATCCCCTAGGCAGTGGAACATCAAATTTGATAAATCCATGATATCTTTGAAGTTCCAAAAATCTGTTTGTGATCATTGCCTGTATTTCAAAAATACTTCTTCTGTGCCTGTATTTTTGTTACTCTATGTGGATGACATGCTGATAATTAGTCCTTCTCTGAATGCTATTAAAGATGTGCAGAAATGTCTTTGTGCGAATTTTGCCATGAAAGACCTAGGTGATGCCAAGAGGATCCTAGGCATAAACATTGTTAGGGATAGGAGTAAGTGTACTCTTACTTTGAATCAAATTTCTTACATAGAAAAAGTTTTGAGTAAATTTAATATGTTATCTGCTTCTCCTGTTAATGTCCCTATGGCATCTCACTTTGTGTTAAGTAAGGACCAGTCTCCCAAGACTGCTCCTGAAATTGAGAAAATGAAATCTGTGCCTTATTCCAGCGCAATAGGGTCGGTGATGTATCTTATGGTTAGCACTAGACCCGATATTGCATATACGGTTAGTTGCTTGAATAGATATATGTCCAACCCTGGTTTGCCCCATTGGAATGCTCTTAAGTGGTTGCTTAGATATCTGATTTCCACTGTGAAGCATGGATTAATTTTATCTAAATGTGTTAGTGGTATTGAATTGATTGGTTATGTTGATTCTAACTATGCAAATGATAGAGATAACAGGAAGTCGACCACTTCTTATGTTTTTACTTTGTGTGGCTCTTACATTAGTTGGAAGTCTCAACTACAGCCTATTGTGGCCCTTTCTACCACTGAGTCCGAGTATGTTGTAGCCACAGAAGCGTTTAAGGAAGCCATCTGGCTCAAACGCCTTGTCTCCGAAATTGGGTTTCTCAAAAAGGGAGTTACCATTTTCTCGGATAGCCAATCGGCTATCCAACTTTGCAAAAATCCTGTATTTCATGATAGAACTAAGCATATTGATGTTAGGTTCCATTTCATACGTGATATTGTTGATGCAGGTGGAGTCAAGCTGTGCAAGATCCCGTCCGAGTTTAACCCCGCGGATATGGGTACCAAGTGTCTTTCTGCTGAGAAGCACTTGTCGTGTAAACGCGTGTTAAACTTTGACTGTGGATAACTGTGGGTTGCCTAATAAAGTGTTTGCCCATTGTGTCTTTTGATATTCCGGGTGACCCGGCGATGATGAGTCTTGTCACAACTTTGTATTGTTACTCTAGACCACCTAGGACCAATAAGGTGGAGAATGTTGGAGGTATTGGTCCTACCAAGGCCTCCCTTCCACTTTATTTGTTGAGGCTTGCACACTCTATTTTACTCTCTCTTGGATACCTTTTCTTTGGTATATTATCTGATCAATAATATACATGTTGAGAGTTGACTCACCTACTTGTTTGGCCCTCCTCATGTGCTGTCCGCTGCACACTTTGTCTTGGTAACCCGTGACTCTCTAGTCTTTGTTTACCCGTGAGCTATTGTCTTTGTTCACCCGTGAGTGCCTAATAGGCAAGATGCCTATTATAAAGTCAACCCTCCCTTTGCCTTGGAGAGTAGCCTGCGTGAGTGAGTATACTTCCAGAGAGCAGAGCTCCCTTTCTTCCTCCTTTGTGTGAGCATAAGATAGGTCCTTAGTGGAGAGAAAAATATGTGTGTGCTATAGCCTCCTCCTAAGTGTGGTGTGTGAGAGTGTGTAGAAAGACCTGACCCGGAGACGGAATCCGATCCTTACAGAGGTGTCCCAATTACCATTCACCTTAAGCATAATCGACATATGTATAGCAACTGTAATTACATATAAAAAGAGAGAAGATGAAGCATAATATTAGATAAATATGGATAAAAATGTCTAGTTAACAAGCAAATCAACATTAAATATGATTAAAAACTCAAAACAACAATATGTATGATAAACAATTCAAAAGCATAAACATGACTAAAGGGCAGTGTGATTGACAATATATAGAGAATTCATGAAACACTAGATAAAACAGGAACACATTTGCATAACTACATTAACATGTACATAATACGATCCGATAAAAAACAAGATTAATCTATAGGCCTAAAGCTTGCAATTAATCATTAAAAGAGCACATGCAGAGTAACCACCAAACAAGACGATTATAGAACAAATATGAACTGAGAAAAAGAAGAAATCTATGTACAAAAGTAAAAATAGAGAAGAGAAAAAAAAGTTTGAAGGTTAGAATGAGAATTGAAACTGATGACAAAACTGATAAATAAAATAGTATAAACAGCTTTCCCTTATACTTCCTCCGTTCCCTTTTAATTGCAACAGTCAACATTTCACGTTTGCCAACGCACAAGTTTGACCATTAATATCTTTCATTTCTTATTACTAAAAAAATTAAAAAATTCTTATTTTGAAAATTTAGAATAAGAAGAATTTAATAGTATTTTTTTAAAAATTAATTTATAATACATTAATGAATAAAATATAGTCAAAGTAGAATATATGAATAGTGCAAAAAGTCCAATGTTGCGATTAAAAGAGAACGGAGGATAGTATCAAACTATAACAATGCTTTAAATAAGTCGCCAATGAAGGATTAATTGGAGCATATAAAGACGGATAGAACCGGAAATCGTGAGTTATGGTTCAAAGACTAGAATCGTGAGATGTGAGCTCGAATCTTTACAAAGACCAAGAGCCAGGGAAGAAAAATGGAAGAGATGGTCGTTGTGGAAGTTATTTTTTATAATTAATAATTAATATGCCATACTAATGGGAGGGTAAAAACGGAAACTAAAAATAAAATTTTCTAAAACGGAATTAAATAAATAGCATGCATGGAAAAACATCCAATTTTTATAAACTTCGAATAAACAAATACCTCGTTTAATTACAACTGACGTATAAATTTTAAAGAAACATTCACCGCTCGATTATTAACCTAATTTGTAATCGATAAAGCAGAAAGCTGGAATTTTATTTCTTTAAATACAATAATGAATAATCGATCTTGTTTAGGTCACAAGGGACTCGTTTAATTATAGCAGTAATTGATTGCATTAGGAAGGGGTGTTTGAATTTATTCCTTAAAACTAATTATCCTTCTTCAGAAATATTTTTGGGTGTTCTAAATTGCTCTTAGAAACAGTTTTTAGGAGATGAGAGAAATAGACTTTTGTAAAATTGATTCTAATCCTGCTTTTGTTTTTAAAAAGAAAGTAGAAACATTCCAAATGTACAAAGTACTTTTCAAACAATTCAAGCTCACGAATCGACCTATGAAAAAGTCACTTTTACCAAATTTTTGTGCACATTTGATAGACACAAATCTCCGCCTTAACTTTTAGGGAAAGTTCCCGAAATAGGACTAAAATAGTTTGAAAATTCCAAAATAGAATTGTCTTGTTTTTTATTCCCGAAATAGGAGTAATTACTGTCAAGTTTGGAAAATACTACCATGTTGGAAGTCTGGTACTGCCAAAACATGACAGTAATTAGTCATATTTTAGGAATAAAAACACGACAGTCCTATTTTGGAATTTTCAAACTTTTTATTACTATTTCGGGTAATAATGTAATATTCTCTAACTTTTAAACTCTAAACACCTTTGGTAATATATTTAATACAACACTAATTAGCAGCTCTCTTATAATTAAAGGATCTTTTTGAGAAGTTGTATCGAGTAGCTTCAAAAAAAAAGTCTGTTACTTTTAACAGCTTATTCCAAACCAAAACTAAATCAAAAGTCAATTTTTATCAAACCACTACAGTCGTTTTCTTTTAAATCTTTTTAGTTACTAAGAACTAAAAAAAGTCACAAAAGCATCTTTTCAATTAGTTGTACCAACAAATGAGAAGAAAACACAAAAACAAAAAAAAAATGCGGCAGGCCAAATAGTGGAAGACCAAGAGCTAAAACAGACGAGAAGAAAACATCCAACACATTTGGGCTAGTAGAGTTCAACAAAACTAGTAGCATATAAGCTTAACTCACTAGAAAAACACTAGTTCTAACAAAACACAAGCCACAACTTTTAATAACGCCCCACCAGAATAAAATCATCATCATCCAGAACACGAACATCTTTCTCTCCTACAAAGTTTTCCCGCCCAATATCCATCACAATCTTCACGAACTCCTCTCTTTTCCCCCTGGGAAGTGGAACATAGGGAAGTCGGAATACAGCCCTAGCCACCCCAAGCTGTGCCATAGCTGTGTTTAAGCCGATCGGGTTCGGTTCTTGAAAAAGCCATTTAATCAAAGGAAGCAGCTTTGTGTTCAGTTTTGGGTTCTTTCCCCCAAACATAAGTTCCCTCATCAGCCCTGGAACCAAGTTGCTAGCAACCGAAATGACACCTGTCGCCCCATGGGCCCACCTTGAGTCGTGGCATTCATCATCGTTTCCACTCCAAACAGCAATCCCACAACTTGTGTACTGCTCCACCCGATCATTCCCAACACACTCTTTCACACCTGCCAGTAGCAATGCAAATCAATCAAGCCATGAGTGAATTGCTGGTCAACAAAAGCTCGAACCGAGTTTGGTCAAATTCAAACTTGAACTGAGCAAGAGCCAGCTCATTAAGCAACCGAGCAGATCCTGAACTTTATTATATTTTGCCAGGAACCATTACATGTTACATAGTATATTATATAAAAATATATAGGATATTAATAATTAATTTTAACTACTACGTATGTAGTATATATGCAAAATATTTTTGCCTCAAGCACGAACACCATATCTGAGCTAAATTCAAGTCATTTAAGGATTTTAAGCCAAACTTGAGCCAAGATGACAAGCTCATTCGAACTCGAGCCCCTAGAATTTTCTCTAGCTCAAACTTGAGCTAACCCAGATTTGAGCTCGTAATGTATGCAGTATGCACCCTTACCTGCCAAATTAGGGCTCTTCGCCACCTCATGAATCACACCCGGCGGAATGTCTTGGCCGGTTCTTGATGGCACATTGTAGATGATTGTGGGTCCCATTGGGAGAATGCTGTTGAAGTGAGCAACCATTCCCTCTAAGGAAGTCTTTCCATAATAGGGATTGATGTGAAGAGCCCCATGCATCCCTACGGCGAAGCCTTGCTCAGTCGCGTGGATTGCTTCCCTGGTTGAGTTGCTTCCTGTGTTGCCTATGACTTTGATGGACCCACCAAAGCAGTTGACAGTATGGCCAATGAGCATGATGTGTTCGTCCCAGCTCATTAGTTGACCTTCACCAGTTGTACCACCGACAATTACCCCTTCAACGCCTCTCTCAATCTGCATGTTCACTAAGGCATCATAGGCCTCAAGATCAAATCTGCCATCAGGTAGGTACGGAGTTTTTATTGCAGTGACCAATCTAAGTGCTTTGATATCCTCGGCATATGTCCTACAAAAAGAGAGGCAATGAAAATCAATGAAGAAACAATAAACGCCTCTATTTCTAAACGTAAAACTGTAAAAGTGCAGTAAGATTTAGAAATTTAACCCGAAGATACGCAGTGATCATTAACTTCGATTATATTTTGTTAAACTAGGAGGTATTTACCTTTTTAAAGGGGAAATGCAAATGACCTCTCAAAGGATATCATTAAATAAATAGGCCATTGCCAAATTGAAATTCATAAAATAATAAAAAAATATTCAATAATAATAACAAAATTAAAAAATAAACTTAAATCTACTACAGTATATTTTAAGAAGTTCACCGTCACTCTATATGAAGAAAAACTGACAGAGATGAACGGTGCTAGCACAAGGGTATTAGGAAGTGTTTGGGTTTGCTTGTAGTTTTGAGAAGTAACTTAATTTAGAGATTATATAGAAAGTGTTTAACAGTAAAAGTTGGTAATGTTTCGAAATAAAAAAAGTGACTATAAAATGTAGTACTCCGTAGTAGTTTAAGCAGTTTTAAGATTCCTCACTCTCTATTAACTTTTATCTTTGAAGTGCTTAAAGTTGAGCAAAAGTAGCAACTTAAAAACACTAAATTTAGCTTTTAAAGAAGAGGCATAAAAATGCTTTTGAAGAAATAGCCCTTGGAGCAAGAAGAAAAACAAGTTCTGTCCCAAAATGCTCTTCCGGCTTCTCCTTTTGCGAATTTGGGCTGAAATAACTGGGTGGCTCATATGTATTCTTCATTTCTATATCCATCATAAGTCATAACCACACAATTTCACGGACAACAAACTAGTGTAAAAAGAAAAGGTTAGATAAATGATATTGTGCATATTTGGCCGACAGTAGTTGCTTTGTCGCCTATTGATCGACTAATTCTTAAGTGAATCAACAAATTGTCCATGTAGATAGAAAACGCAAAAGCCAAAGTCTAGGTCTACAATCATTGAGCAGAAGAGTGATAATAAAATATGGTACTTAACTAGTTAAGCATTTCCCAGATCAACCAGGAAGAATAGATAAAAAGAACGTGATTTTTTCCAATTGGTTACTTATATGGTTTAAAATAAATAGGATAGAAAAGGAGTTCACATACAGATAGGAAAAATACAAAAAATGAAATTAAGCACTTAACATACAAAATTGTAATGAACTAAAAACTTAATGTGAAGAAATTATACAGAGTATGAGACAATGTACCTATTCTTAACCTCATTACTCCGCATAGGAAGATGAAGATTGGGAGCTAGTGCAGCTCTAGGAGACCTCCACCTAGGAGTTTTCCTGGGCAAAAAGCATGAATAGTCAATAATCTTTATAGTTGCAAGGAAGGAGCACTCCAAATGATCAGAAAAATTTGATAACAAATTTACTTGTCCTGAACACACTTTAATACTCCGTATAATGATAGAAGCTAAAGGACATGCATATACTAACAAAGACCACAGGTCTTGCTAAGAGCCTAAGAATTGTGTATAAACTACAAACATAAGAAAATACGTAATCAATTTAATTATTTAATCTTAGCACAATCCAATCATCACAAGAAAAACAGATTTTTACGTCAAATTTCAGTTCAGGTAGCACAAAAGGGAAGTCAAAATCTCAATAATGAGACAACAAAATTACAGCATGAAAGGTACGGGGTGTTAGGCAGATTAATTTGGGCCTCTGTGTATATACTAATTAGTGGGCCAAGGGCTCAACTCTTAGTATCTAATTAGCTTTAGCCGTATGTATATATACACCCATACTTGTACTCAAAACAGAGACATAACATTACATTTAATATATTGATTTGATTACCTATTCTATGATGGTATCAGAGCACGCAGAAGGAAACGCGTATCTCTGCTCTTCGTAAACTACTTCGCTAGAAAACAGGGCAGCACTAGCCTGCGACCTTTTTGACGGCGAACGAATCTCTGCGGCGGCACCAGCGTGTTAGCAGCAGTCTTCATCATGAGTGATCCGACATCACCTTTTTATTTGGGTTCCGGTGATCAACCCGGAAATCTTATCACGCACGTTATTTTCAAAGGCGACAATTACGTGGCCTGGTCACGAGCTATTGCCTTGTCTCTAAAGGCTCGGCGGAAGTACTGTTTTGTTGATGGCTCGGTCAAGAAATCTGACGCTCCCAAAGAGACTGATTGGGAGACCGCAAACTCCATGGTTATTTCATGGATGCTGCGGAGTATGGAGTTGACAGTGGCATCGTCCATCCCCTTCCACGACGAAGCTCGGCCGCTGTGGTTATACTTGGAGAATCGGTTCAGCGTGGCAAACGGGCCGAGATTGCAGCAATTAAGGGCCTCAATAACAGACTGCCGGCAGACTAAAGCAATGACGGTGGACGCTTACTACACAACTCTCATGGGATACTACGATGAGCTCAACCGTTTGAAACCGTTGCACGCTTGCACATGTGGGCGGTGTACGTGCGGAGTGGCTGCCAAGTTCGCTGCCGATAGGGAAGAAGAAAAATTGCACCAATTTCTCGTCGGCATTGATGATGACGCTTATGGTACTGTCCGATCCAACCTCTTGTCACACACTCCGCTGCCGGATTTAAATCGAGCGTACCAAGCCTTCTTGCAGGAGGAGAATTCGCGGGCTATAGCAAGGGGGAAGTCAGTGGCAGTTGAAAACCATGCCTTTGCTCTCCAAGTTGACCGAAGCAGCAAAGGGAGGCAAGACAAGGCTAAGTCCGTGTGTTCGCATTGCAAGAAGAAAGGGCACGAGATTGGATCTTGTTTCAAACTACACGGCTATCCAGATTGGTGGGAAGAACGCAACCGAGGCAACGGTGTCAATGGAGTAGCTGCCAGCCGAGGGGGGGGGGGGGGTGTGAAGACCCATGCCGTAACCTCTTCATCGAACCCCTCCAGTACTGACATTTCTTTTGCAGGTGGTACTTCTGTAGGTGGCACGAGCGGTTTACCTGAATTGAGCAAGGAGCAGGTTCAAGCTTTGTTGAATTTAATTAATGCTGAAACACGATCCAGCGATCGTATGTCGGGTAAGTGCAACTCCATTGAATGGATTATTGATACAGGGGCGTCACATCATGTTACGGGTGACGTTGATTGCCTGACAGAACGCACTCGTATTGGTGCGCGTCAGGTTGGTTTGCCAGATGGACGTACCGTGGCTGCTATACTGGAAGGCCGAGTGCCCCTATCTGAGAATTTTATTCTTGAGCATGTTCTCTATGTCCCTGGACTAAATTGCCATTTAATATCTGTGTCTCAGTTGATCGATCAATCTGCTTGTCTCGTTACTTTCACTGACTCTTTTTGTGCAATACAGGACCGTCACTCGAGGAGCCTGATTGGAGCAGGTGAGCGACGAGATGGGCTTTATTTTTTCCGAAGGATACCCTTGTTGTATGCGGTTCGCACATCTGCATTAACGGAGTTTGAGCTGTGGCACCGACGCTTAGGGCATCCTTCTGACAGAGTTGTTAAATTATTACCGTCTATTTGTGCTAATTCTTCTAAGAAACGACTGAATAAAGCTTGTGAGGTGTGTCCACAAGCCAAGCATACTCGTGATTTTTTCCCTCTTAGTAATAATAAAGCAAGTAGAATTTTGGAATTGATACACTGTGATTTATGGGGACCCTACAAGACCCCGTCTACTTGTGATGCTATTTATTTTATGACATTGGTGGATGATTATTCTCGTGCTGTGTGGATTTATTTGCTTCGTGATAAAAAGGAAGTACATCGGTTTTTTCTGTCATTTATTGCTATGGTAGAAAAACAGTTTGAGTTGTCTGTGAAGGTCATCCGAAGTGATAACGGCACTGAGTTCAGATGTATGATGACATATTTTGAGCAGCACGGAATTGTATTTCAAACTTCGTGTGTGCATACGCCCCAACAAAATGGTAGGGTGGAGCGTAAGCATCGTCATATTCTGAACGTTGCTCGGGCCCTCATGTTTCAGGCTGATATTCCCATATTTTTGTGGGGCGAGTGCGCGCTCACAGCCGCGTATCTTATAAACCGGACTCCTTCAGGACTTCTAGGAGGGAAAACACCGTATGAAGTACTCACGGGGAAAGCACCGGAGTTCCAACACCTGCGCGTGTTTGGTTGCTTGGGTTATGCACATAATATGAACACCGGAGGAGATAAATTTGCTCCGCGCAGCAGGCGATGTGTTTTCATCGGATACCCCACTGGGAAAAAGGGTTGGAAAATGTACGACTGTGTCACAAGGGATATTTTTGTATCCCGGGATGTCCAATTTCATGAAGATGTTTTTCCATTCTCTTCCTCCGCTGAACAGAAAACTAATGACCCCATACATGCGGAGGTACAGTTGGAGCCACCATTGGATGATGACGAGACTAGTGTTCCTGTGGTTTCAGGCTCGGATGAGGTTGATACTTCTGCAGATCACACCACGACCAGTGCATCTACTTCTCAGCCACCTGTTGATGTACCTCTCGGCCGTGGCATGCGCACCAAACGCCCATCTGTTATGTTGCGGGACTACGTGGCCAGTCATGTCAAGAATTTAAGCCCATCTCCGTCGCAGCCCTCCACTGGTTCCTCAGGTACGCGTTATCCTATTGCTCATTTTGTGTCTAATGAAAAATTTTCTGCCCATTATCGTACGTTTCTCGGAGCCATTCTTGCAGGACATGAGCCCCGCTCTTTTCGAGAGGCTATGGACGATCCTGGATGGAGAGAAGCTATGCAAAATGAAATTCGAGCTCTTGAAAATAATCATACCTGGGACATGGAGCCGCTACCTCTCGACAAGAAGGCTCTGGGCTGCAAATGGGTGTACAAAATCAAATACAATTCAGATGGCACTGTTGAGCGCCTCAAAGCGCGTCTGGTTGTGCTCGGGAATCACCAGGAGGCAGGGATTGATTATACAGAGACTTTTGCCCCAGTGGCGAAAATGGTTACGGTTCGGCTTCTCTTAGCTGTCGCTGCCGCTAAGAATTGGGAGCTGCACCAAATGGACGTTCATAATGCTTTTCTACACGGTGATCTTGCTGAGGAAGTTTACATGCGGCCACCGCCAGGTTTCTATTCCTCTCACCCCGGCCTTGTATGTCGACTCAAGAAATCTCTGTATGGCTTACGTCAAGCTCCCAGGTGTTGGTTTTCTAAACTTGCGGCCTCTCTTAAACAATATGGCTTTCTTCAGTCCTATTCGGACTACTCCTTATTTACTCTTCGTCAAGGAGCCACTCAGTTACATGTGCTTATTTATGTAGATGACATGATTATCGCAGGGAATGATTCTGCCGCCTTATCTCGTTTTAAGACCTACATGAATAATTGTTTTCACATGAAAGATCTTGGTGCTCTTAAATATTTTCTGGGTATCGAGGTGGCCCGTAATCCGGAAGGACTCTTTCTTTGTCAACGCAAGTACACGTTGGATATTATCTCAGAAGTTGGCCTCCTCGGAGCCAAACCCTCCTCTTTCCCCATGGAACAAAATCATTCTTTGGCTCTTGCGAAGGGTGCCTTGATGCATGACCCGGAATCTTATAGGCGTCTCGTCGGGCGACTCATTTATTTGTCTTTTACTCGGCCAGATCTAGCCTATGCGGTCCACATTCTCTCTCAGTTTATGCAAGCTCCAAGGCTGGAACATTGGCATGCAGCTCTGCGTGTCGTTCGCTACTTGAAAGGGTCACCGGGTCAGGGTATTCTCTTGAATTCGTCTTGTGATTTGACACTTACAGGGTGGTGTGATTCTGATTGGGCCAGTTGTCCGCTCACTCGCCGATCTCTTACTGGCTGGTTGGTCTTCTTAGGCGACTCTCCCATCTCTTGGAAGACCAAGAAACAACATACTGTCTCCCGCTCCTCAGCTGAAGCAGAGTACCGGTCCATGGCTGCGGTCACTGCGGAATTAAAATGGCTGAAGGGCTTGCTTCTTGATCTCGGCGTAACTCACTCTGGACCTATACCCTTATTCTGTGACAGTAGTTCGGCCCTTCACATTGCACATAATCCCGTGTTTCATGAACGTACCAAGCACATTGAGGTGGATTGTCATTATGTCCGTGATGCTCTCCAAGAAGGACTCATTACGGCTAGGCATGTCTCGACTACAGAACAATTGGCTGACATCTTTACGAAGGCTCTTGGCAAACGACAGTTCTCTCATCTTCTACGCAAGTTGGGCATTTTTGATCCTCATGCTCCAACTTGAGGGGGTGTTAGGCAGATTAATTTGGGCCTCTGTGTATATACTAATTAGTGGGCCAAGGGCTCAACTCTTAGTATCTAATTAGCTTTAGCCGTATGTATATATACACCCATACTTGTACTCAAAACAGAGACATAACATTACATTTAATATATTGATTTGATTACCTATTCTATGACGGGGTTTCTGTAACCAAGTAAGAGAAGAGGGAAAGAAAACGAAATAATTGAAAAACTGACTTGCAGCGAAATGGAGAATCGTAGACCAAAGGATTACCTGATGAGTGAACAGTGGTCGCAACCCTTAGTGGAGAAGAGAAGAGTTGTTGCCATTCTGAAAGAAAGACTTCAAATGACGAGGAGAAAAAGGGATTTACCGATTTAGAATTTCCGTGGGGTTACGATGAGTTGTGGGCTAACATGGAAACGGGTGCATAAACCAAATAAGATAAAAAAATCTTTTTTTGGAAGTATGACTCAAATGTCAAAAATAAATCTAATAACTGTTATCCGGCGAACCAGACTCGGAATTAATCATCGTATCAATATAATTCGCTGATCCATAAATGAGAAACCAAAAGCCAAAAAACGTTCACCATATTCCTCTCATCCCCTATATCCAAAATCATCGTCTTACAAACTGGAAAATAAACGAAAAAACACAAACCAAAACAGAAATAACAATTACTGAAATACTCCCTTCGTCCCCTTTTAAATGTCCCGTTTTACCATATTGGGATGTCCCTATTTAATTGCCCCATACCTTATTTGGTAAACTTTGTGTGGCTCAAAATCATTCTTACTTTATTCTTACTTTATCAATTAATATCAACCACACAAACTCACTTTTCTTAAAACTCGTGCCACCATCTCCCGTCCCATTTAAAAGGGGACGGAGGGAGTAGCAAATAAAACAAAATAAAAAACACTTCCGTCGTAACCAGAAAACTCGAACCATCCCTCTAACATGCGGCCTCCAAACTTCAGTCAGCAGCTTCGGCGGGCTTAAGAAGCAAAACCCGCATCCTCTACGTTTTTTGCCCCATCCAGATCCATGGTGTCCTCCACTTGCTCCTTCTCTGTCTGAGTCTCACAGATCTTCCTTCTCTTAGATACCTCTTCTTTTTCCTCCTCCCCTCCTTTTGTAAAGCTTTGGGCTGATTTAGTCATTGACACTTTCTCCTTCTCAACTATTTTTCCTTTGTGATTTAGATGCTCTTGTATTGCCACCCGTTTTGGCAGAGCTCGATGAACCCTCCAAGAGCCACTTATTACCTCCTGTTGGGCTCGTTTTCACCCCGCTCCCCGCTCTAAGATGGATTCCAAATCTTTTTTCTAAAACTAAGCCTTCTTCATAGTTAAGGGATAGAAATTATCTGAGTGTCCAATAAGCCCACAGATGAAGCAAAAATTGGGTAGCCTTTCATATTTAAAATTTACCCAAAACTCTTACATTTTTTTTCCAGATTTGTCCCCTTCTTCAGCGATTTATCCATCTTCATAAGAACCCTAACCCTTATATATGGCTCTAATTTATTACTCTTCTGGTTATCATCATATTTAATAAATTCCCCTATGAAATTTCCCACACGTCTGGCAGTGCTCAGATTAACTAGACTGTAGGGAACATTATGAATCTGAATCCAAAACTCAGTCTCGTTTAAGATAATTTTGTGTGGAATATCATCAGGCATAACTTCTTTTAACATTAAGAGAAAAGGGGCAAATAAGGCCACGTACTAACCCAAAAAAGTCAAATAAGTCCTTATTTAGTAGGCTCTGTCCAGACATCGCCATTTGGGGTGGTTCCCGGTGGAATTTTTTAATGAAATTTTTTGAACATCTTATTCATTAAGTCTAGTTTACTCATACCAAATTTCTGCTAACAATTCAATCGGGAAGGCGTTCAAATGAATTCTTGAAGATAACTGCGAAGTTAAGAATATACCCTTCTCTTTGACAATTATCTGCAATTTTTAAAGATATTTAAGCAGAAGCTGAGAAGGGAAGACTTGTGTGTCTGTGTGACCGAGAGATAACGGGTTTAAGTCTTGAGAGCGGCCTTTTGTAAAAAATGACAAGGCAGGACTTGACCCTTATACCCCTTGTGGTGGGAACCTTCCCTGGACCCTCGTTTTGCGAGGGTCGCCCATGTGAACCAGTCTGCCTTTTATTAGACCTAAAGCTGCATTACGTTGTTGGAAATGGAAGGTGAGATTGAAAGATGTTTAGACACACCTGGTTTACATCGGACACCATTCCTCCCGTGTATCTAAGGGTGTATTTCTCCTTCACATAGTAGTACGTTTATCAGCTGCGAATTCAGAACATATTAAGCTCTCATACAAAACAACATGTAAGATATTCAAGTACTCCTCAAATCACTTAGAGATGAAAACAGTGAATGTTGTGTAAATAGAATTAAACATACAAATTACAAGGTAACACGTTTCTTTAATAAGTTCATTTTTGTTTTTTGCATACCCTATAAGATCTCTTTCACTCCAAAACAGGAATTATCAACTGTTCTATTGTTTTTAAGACCACACTAGTCTTATTCTTAGCACAAAATAAATATACTTCTATTAATGCACCTCTATTCTCAGTATTCTCACTATGAAAAAAGAGCAAGACAACATGGTGCGTGTTCAAAACCTTAGCGTAGTCAGGATTCATGTGTTCCAGGAACATCATTGAGAGCAAGAACGTAGGTAGTGCGAGGTCCGAACAGGGGTGGAGACAGGGAGGGGCTGGAGGGGGCCACGGCCCCTGCAAGAAAAAAATTCTTAAGTATATATCATGTATAAATACTTTTAATCTATAGAAAATATGTTGATATTTTAAACTTTGGCCCCTGCAGTGTAAAATTTTTAAAGACCGGCCCCTTCAACCATAGATTTCCCTTTAACACCGGTTAACTTATCCCCGGGCCACACGCCAAAGATGGTCCCTACTGTGAAGTTCGTGTCCACGATGCTTGAACCATCAAGTGGATCAAAAGCAACACTGAATCCACCTATTCCTCTCCACAAATCTCGTTATATTATCTCTCGCATTCTCTGCATCTCTATATAATTCATTCATTTGACTCTCCCACACCCCCCCTCTCTCTCTCTCTCCCTGCATGTATCCGCGTATAATATTACTTCCTTAAAGTTTTCTCAACCGTTCTGAAAATTCTAACCCTGTGCAGAAATATATTAGTTTTCTTTCATTTTTCAAGACATGGGTAGTTGCTTTTCAAAACGCCATTTTTCAAAACGCTAACCCAAAACTCTCCTATTTGCAGCGTTTTCATTTCAGCGGTTCCGTCCAAAAACGCTAGTGCCGAACAGCTATTTATCAAACATCGTTTTTACTCATCGAAAACGCCAAAAATGGTCATACCGCCATTTTTTTTTGGCTAAAACGTCATTTACCAAACGCCCCCATTGACCGATCAAAAGGTGAAATGAAAATGGAAGCAACAATAATGTATAAATACGATAGTATTACGGAGTACTATCAACCTCGCACAAACATAGGGATATGAGAAACTGACACACTTTTTTAGAAGATGAGTTTATGTGGTTGATATTGAATTAATAAATTAAGAAAATAAGAATGCTTTAGAGATACACAAACTTTATCAATTTTGTATGAAATAGTATTAATATGACTTCCCGAAAAAAGAAAAAAAAAGGACAATCTTAACCAGACGGAGGGAGTATGGGAACACGTTCTATTGCAACATTTACCTTTTTTATATGTCACAAATAACATCTTAACATCTACGCACATTTATGGGCTTTCTATCACATCTTGGTTCCTTTGATTGTGCAACAACATCAATATTATTACAATAAATATTTAATAGACTACTCTCGTTTGGAAATATGTTCATTTTATTGAGGAACTTATATATCCAAACTCTCACCTTAATTATATCTACTGTAGCAATGTATTTAATTTTAGTAGTCACATTTCTAGCAATCTCTTGCTCAAAACTTTACCCTGATTGTGATTTATAGTCATCACCGGTATTAGTCGGAAGCATCTGTCAGACTATCTTGATGTTTTTTTATTTCAACACTCCAATATTGTTTTCCTAGATTGTTTTTTATGTCAACAAACCTTAATAAGCGCCTAATCACGTACATTTCATATACCTAATATAAGTCGTAACATACAATTGATCCAACAATAGAAGCATATGGAATCGCTTTCATGCGTTTGATTTTGTCACGAAGGACTATCCTTCTTAGATAATCCATTGGGAGGAATCCTTTCTTCGATTCTTACATTCTAAATTATTGTAGGGTTTTGTCAATATTAATAGTTATATTGGGCTTATTCTGGTCCAGTTGTATTTTGGATATTTTATTCTTTATATATTCATCTGTCAGGGCTCCTTTGAGGGTAACCTGTTCCATTATTCCACATGGTATCAAGAGTTTAGGTTTATAATTTTTTTTTTCCGGCCATGTCTTCGGTCGATACTTCCTCACCGCCACACATCGGCGCATCATCATCAACCGATGCTCTCTTCTCCTCCGTCTCTGCTGCAGCAGCCACAACAAGTCTTTCCATCGGCGTCATCTCCTCCACGATGACGCAGCCGGCTATTTCATCTGTGGTGCCTCAAATTTCTGAGCAATTCTCCTCTCCCTGCACTTCGACGAGCACCTACAGCCTTTTCAACGATTTGCCACCTCAATTCCCGTGGCAGACCGCTCCGGTTCAGCCTCCTCAGGTTCTGTGGCAGCAGGCCCCATTTCAGTCCTCTCCAGCGCAGGTGCAAACTCCTCAATTTCCATGGCAGGTAGTTCCAGTTCCGACGCTTGCGGCTCCAACATCAGCCCAGCCTGCGCAGACCCAATTTCCAGCCTCCAACACGGCTCCATGGCAGATTGCTCCGCTTTTGCAACCTCCAGGTCCGGTGTTCTCTTCTGCCCAGGTTCAGTTCGCAGCACAGAGTCCGTCTCCCTGGCAAATTGCTCCACCGCAGCAGCCCTCCGGTCTGATGCAACCATCTGGGAGCAGTGCAACGTTCTTCGGCCCTACATTCAGTGGCTCCCCAGGCATCATTCGTCCCACTGATTCCTCAATTTTCGGGTCTCCTATGGCAGCCATGGCACAATCAGTATCCCACATTACAACGGTTGCTCAAATTGTTACTATAAAGCTAAAGGCCGTTGAAGATTATCTCACCTGGCGCACCCAATTCGAGTCTTTCTTGGTGTCTCAGGGTCTCTTTGGCATGCTTGATGGTTCTATTCAGGTACCTTCACTTTCTACTACTGATTGTACTAGTCGGCAAGTCAGTAATCCTGAATATTATTACTGGTTGCGTGTGGATCAAACCATTCGTTCCTGGTTGTTTGCGACTCTGACTAGGGATGTCTTAGTTGATGTTCATCATCTTAAGCATTCCCGAGAAATTTGGGAGCGCTTACAAAGTAGGTTTATGTCTGCTAGTTTACCCCGTGCCATGGAGCTTCGTCGTTTATTATCTCACAATAAAAAGAAAGAATCACAATCCATGGAACATTATTTGAGGGATATTAAAGTTATGGCTGAAGCTCTTGCTGCAATCAATTCTCCTATCACGGATAAGGAGTTACTTGAGTATGTTATCTCGGGTTTGGGACCTGAATATGAGTCTTTGGTGGGTACTATTACTTTATTTCCGGATAGTTTTCCGTTTCATATCTTGGAACCCCTATTAGAGCAAGAACAACGTGTTTTGTACAACCGGCAGTAGGCTGCCACCATTCACCAGGCCTTTGGGGCAGTCCCAGCCGTTGGTCAACAACCTCCAGCGTACGCACCGTGCGGCAGAGGGGGCCGAGTTCGCGGTGGCCGCGGCAGGGGGGTCGTGGGAGAGGTCGGTTCAACAACGGCCAGCATTACCAGCAGGCTGGTCCGGCAGCACCTCATGGCCAGCAGCAGCCTCAGGTTGGTCAGCCACCTATCCAGCTCGGCCAGCATCCACCTCAGTTCGGTCAGCAGCCGGCTTTTGCTCCAGGGGGTGCGGTCCCTCCACGATCGGGCACTTCAGGTACTGCTAGTAATTCTGTTGTATCAACTTTAAATATTAATTCCTTCTATACGTTTGGTACTAACTCTGGAAATGCAGTCTTTCCATCTGCTGAGGGAGTTCTTGGGTCTGTTCCCTCTCCCACTGTCTGTCAGATTTGTTTTTCTGTAGGTCATTCCGCTATGCATTGTCCCTCTCGATTTTCTTCTTCATCCACACCGGCCTTACTGACTCCTAGTGGCGATGCTAATCATGTTTTATGGTACCCTGATTCTGGGGCTTCAGCTCATATGACCCCGAATGAAGGTATGTTAGTTAATAAATTCCCTTATAATGGCCCCATATTTGTTAGTGTTGCTAATGGTTCTAATCTCTCTGTGGCTAATATTGGTGATATTACTTTAAATACTATCAGTCGTCCCCTTGTGCTAAAATCTGTTTATCATGTGCCTCATCTCAAATTTAATTTACTTTCTATCCAAAAATTGTGTGCGGATAACAACTGTGTTGCTATTTTTGATAAAAATTCTTTTTTGTAAAGAACAAAGTTTCGGGGGCGGGTCCTTCTTCAAGCAACTAGCGACGGTCATCTATATCCTCTTACCTTGGCCCAGTCACCTATTCTAGCTTTATCGTCAGTCACTACATCTGGTCCAGTCTGGCATCGTAGATTAGGACATTGTGGCGAACATGTTTTACGCCTTCTTAGTAAACACAAACATATTTGTAGTAGTTCAACTTTTTCCCATGATTGTATTTCTTGCCGGTTAGGCAAATCACAACGATTACTGTTTATGGATGCTAGTCATACTACTTCTATGCCTCTTCAATTAATTCATTCTGATGTTTGGCAGTCTCCTGTTTTATCCAATTTGGGTTTTAAATATTATGTTTCCTTTATTGATGATTTTTCTAGGTTTACTTGGTTGTATCCTATGCGTAAAAAGAATGAAGTTTTTCATCATTTTAAAAATTTTAAAGCCTTGGTTGAGAATCTTTTTAATTCTAAAATTAAAATTTTTCAAAGTGATGGAGGGGATGAATTTGTTAATTTTAGTATGCAACAATTTTTTGAAGAACATGGCATTTATTTTCAAAAATCTTGCCCTGAGACCCCACAACAAAATGGGGTAGCAGAACGCAAACACCGTCATCTTCTCGAACTCACTAAGACTATGCTTCTTGATGCCTCTATTCCTAGTAGTTTTTGGGTTGATGCTATTTTTACGGCTGCATACATTATTAATCGTTTACCTTCTCCTGTCCTCTCTGGCTTATCTCCCTTTGAAAAACTTTTTCAGCAAGTTCCTGATTATTCTTTTCTACGTGTGTTTGGGTGTGCTTGTTTTCCCAATATCTCCGCTTCTTCCTCAAATAAACTTTCTCCTCGTTCTGTTTTGTGTGTTTTTCTTGGCTATGCCTCCGGTTATAAGGGTTATCGTTGTCTTGAGCCTAAATCTGGCAGAATATATATTAGTCGTCATGTTCGTTTCCATGAAAATTCCTTTCCCTTTCCCACTCTCTGTCCTTCCCCTCTGCCTGAAAAATCCTCCCTTACCGACCCATCCACCCTTTCCACCAACTGGCCTCTATCCACGTTGGATCACCAGACCTCATCATCTTTTTCTCCAGCTTCAAACCATATGTCCGAATCATCCCACTCTTCTCTCAATAGCACCAGTTCTACATTTACTGCTACCATGTTGCCCCAACAACCTTCTACTCCACCTTCACCTCCCAGGAGCCCCACGCCTTTTATTCCACCTTCCCCTCCCAAGAGTCCTACTGGCTGTCCACTCCATGCAACCGAAACTACACCTACTGACAGTCCACTCCATACAACCGAAACTAACACACTAAATCCACCCTCTGCTACAGTAACCTCGACCCCGCCACTCACTCAACCTACTTCCTATGCCACTCACTAAATCCATTTTTAGTTTAAACACAGTTGTTACTTCTGCTGATCCCACATGTTTTACTGAGGCTAATAAACATATTAAATGACGTGAGGCTATGGCTGAGGAATTTAATGCTCTTATCTCAAATAATACTTGGGAATTAGTTCCATTTGATGCTACTAAAAATGTGGTTGGCTCTAAGTGGATTTACAAGACTAAGTATCATTCAGATTGTGCAGTTGAGCGCTATAAAGCACGGTTAGTAGCTCAAGGTTTTAATCAACAAGCCGGTATTTATTTTTCTGAGACTTTTAGTCCTGTTCTTAAACCCACCACAGTTCGTCTTGTTCTTACTCTTGCTATTTCCTTCGGGTGGGTTGTGCGTCAGTTAGATGTAAAAAATGCCTCTTTGCATGGCTATTTGACAGAAGAGGTTTATATGCGCCAGCCTCGCGGTTTTATTCATCCTCAGTTCCCTCATCATTTATGTCGTTTGCGTAAGGCTATTTATGGTCTCAAACAGGCACCGCGAGCTTGGTTTCATCGCTTTAGTAGTTTTCTCCTTACTCATGGTTTTGTATGTAGTCAGTCTGATAATTCGTTGTTTATTTTTCGCCAGAATAATTCTATTATTTATTTATTATTATATATAGATGACATAATTATTACTGGTAATTCTTCTTCTGTTGTCAACTCCTTTATTCGTGTAATAGCTAATCATTTTGCTATGAAAGATTTGGGTGATCTGCGTTATTTTTTAGGTGTCCAGGCCGTTCGGACTCATAAAGGTTTGTTTTTGTCTGAGCAAAAATATGTGTCTGATCTCCTCACTCGTTTTCACTTACATACTCTTAAGTCTGTGCGTACCCCTCTTGCTACACGTACTACTCTCTCTCTCTCATTGATGGTGAGCTTCTTACAGATGCCACTGAGTATCGTCGTATGGTTGGTGCATTACAGTATTTAACTTTGGCACAGCCTGCTGATATTACTTATGCAATACATTTAGTGTCCCAATTTATGCATGCCCCCCGTACTACTCGCTTGCTGTCAAGCGCATTTTTCGATATCTGCAAGGTACTCTAGATCATGGACTGTGGCTCCAGACATCTGACCGACCTACATATATTATGGCTTATTCTGATGCTGATTGGGCGGGCTGTCCAGATAGCTCTCGCTCCACTACTGGCTTTGCTGTTTTCTTGGGTCCTAATCTTGTCTCCTGGAAGTCCAAAAAGCAGCCCACGGTCTCCAAGTCTTCCACAGAGGCTGAGTATCGTGCTATAGCTTATACTGTCCAAGACACATTACATATCAGATCCATACTATTTGAGCTTGGTTTTCCTATCAAGGCACCTGTGCAGCTATTATGTGATAACAACTCAGCTTCTTATCTAACAGCAAATCCTATTCAGCATGCTCAGAGTAAACACATTCAGATTGATTATCATTTCGTTCATGAGAGAGTAGCACATGGCGATTTGATTGTGAAATATGTTCCTACTCATCTTCAGCTTGCTGATATTTTTACAAAAAGTCTCTCTAGTCAGCAGTTTAATTTTCTTAAGGACAACCTGCGCGTTGTATCTCCCGCACAGCTTGAGGGGTTGTAATAGTTATATTGGGCTTATTCTGGCCCAGTTGTATTTTGGATATTTTATTCTTTATATATTCATCTATCAGGGCTCCTTTGAGGGTAACCTGTTCCATTATTCCACAAATATAAGTGGATTGTGAAAGAGGTGATGTCTAATTAAACATGTCTCTATAGATCTTAGTCTCAAAGACATAACAAGATTCATCTAGATCTTTCACTCTACAGATTTGGACAATCACTCTTAATTTCACACATTTAAATGAGAGGATATCATATATTCTCAATTAGTGCTGGACTCGGGCCGGGCGGCCCGGCCCGGAACCGGCCCGGCCCGGAACCGGCCCGGTCCGGAACCGGCCCGGCCCGGCCCGGAACCGGCCCGGCCCGGTTACTGTTTGGCCCGGCCCAGCCCGGGGCCCGGTGGGTCCACCGGTTCGGTTCGGCCCGGCCCGGCTGCTGGGCGGTTCGGGCTCGGGCCCTGTTTTTTGTGAACCGGCCCGGCCGGTTCGGGCCGGTTTTTAATTTTTTTTTTTTTTTGAATTTTTTTAAAATTTTGGGTTGGATTAGGTATTTTGGGACATTTGAGGTGGTTTGGGGTGGTTTGGGGTTGAGGGGGAGGGGTTGGGGGTTAAATAGAAGAGCCAAAAAAAAAATTATAACCGGTTAGGCCCGGCCCGGTTTGGCCCGGAACCGGAACCGCCCACCGGCGGTTCGGGCTCGGGCCCAACTTTCCAGGCCCGAGGCCCGGCCGGGCCCAGGCCTGAACCGGGCCCGAACCGGCCCGAGTCCAGCACTGTTCTCAATGATCAAAATGTCATCACTATATATGTTCGTAAAGATACATGAGAGGATATCCTTGTTACATTACACTTTGTATACGCGCAAACCGCAAATTATACCATACAGCCGGCTGTACGGTGCTCACCGTACAGCTGGGTATTTTTGCAATTATCTACAAATCCAATGGTAAGTTTATACGGTCTTTCTTTCATGTTGGCTTGAGTCGTTGAATTGGAAGGGGTCCGAGGACGATTCGGTGGAAACGATGGAAAAGGTCTGATGAGGATGATATCAAGGTGCTGCTCGCGGCTTATTGTGATTTGGGAGTCGATGAAGGTGGTGCTTGTTGAGTTCCTGAGAAACGACGGAGGAGGCCACTCGATTGAAGAGAGAATCACTGAGTGGCCTTTGCCCAAATAAATATTTCGTCCGTACTTTGGAGAGGAAAGAAACTGCACATATTAAGTTCTCAAACCCCACTACCACAATTTTCTAACTTGTATTTTAATTTTGAATTTTAATATTGTGTTTTGATATTTTCAACTTCATAATTATCAACATTAATTTTGTCACTTTGAAAATGAGTATAGTGTTTATAATAAATGTGCATAATGAATAAAAGAAATGAACATACATAAATGCATATTTAAGAATATTTGAAAATTTAAATGAGCGTACACAAATGAAAACTTGAGCATTTAGATATTTCAAATGAGATACAAAAATTAAAGTTTGAGCATAGTAGAGTTTTTAAATGCGTTTTTTTGAAATTTTTATGCTTATTTCGTAATTTATTTATGCTCATTTGGTATTAATTTAATGCTCATTTTAAAATGTCATATTTATCAATATCTGAAAAGTATAATATTGCATTAAATTCACACGTTCGATTCATATGCGTTCAATGTAGATATTAATAAAAAACATGATAATCCTATTTTGAAATAGATAAATGATTTTAGTCCTGTCTTGAGTAAAATCCATTTTATTTAGGAAAAATTCACAAAAATAATCCCAACTATTCGAGATCTTCTTATATTAATCCCAAGTACGCATAATTCAAAAATAATCTCAAATATACTAGCACCCTTCCCAAATTAGTCCAGGTTACCTGTGACTTGCTAAACCAGTATAAATTATTAAAAGAAAAGAAATTTGAATGGCATATTTCTTCATCTTCACTGGAAGTCCAGCACCATCAGTCCATTACTGCTTCCTTCAATTCGTCTCTAACAGCCTGAATCTCACTTTCGTTTTCTTTTCTTTTTTAATTTTCTTTTCTCTTCCCCTGCACCACAATAGTAAATCTCCCTCTCACGTTCCTTTCGTTCTTTAATTTGCACCTCAAATTGTACTTCTTTCAATTTCAGATTTGCAAAGTTTAATTTATGAAATCCTAAAGTGAATTATAAGATGTAAAGTCGATATCACGATACTCATCATTAGATTCTTAAATGCTCAATAGAATAGATTTGTTGCTCACTAAACGAACATATCAATGAGCATTTTGTAAGTTGTGTATGCTCATTTGATATTGATACTATGCTCATTTTAAAATTGTCTTATCAACGCATATTTCAAAAGTATCATATTACATTAAATTCACATGTTGAAGTTTATAGAAGTGGATTATAGATAGAATTTAATGAGTTTTTATAAAAAGATAAAATAAGAAAAAGAAAGTAAATTACAATATATGAAGTTGATATCTCAATACGCATTGTTCGACTCTTAATACTCAGTAAAACACGTCTAATGCTCATTAACAGTGTATTAATACTCATCTAACGAAAATCGCGATTTTCACTGAAATTACGAAAATGCCACCGTTTTTTATAGTTATGATATCAGCTTTCTCGTAATAACATAGTGCTCATTATTAGACTCTTAATACTCATTAACATTGAACTATTGGTCATTAACAATACACTAATGCTCAGTTAGCAGAAACCACGATTTTTACATCATATTACAAAAATGCCACCGGCTGTACGGTGCTCACCGTACAGCCGACTGTAGGATGGACGAACTCCGCGCAAACATCCTCGTTGTTTCTAATTAATGAAGCCAAGCAATTTGAACGTTTCATCATAACGACACGAATATTCCAACTCGTAGAGATTTGCCTTGGCTCATACAGGGCCGGTCCTGGTATAGGGGTAGCCCGGCCTACTGCCCAGGGCCCATCAGGCCATAAGGGTCCATAAATTTATATGTGTGCAAGTTTATACTACGTATATTACTCCGTGAGTTTTTTGTATTTTTTACTACGTATAATGTTGTATGCCCATCTGCTTGGGTTCCCCTGGCGATTGGTGTTCTACCTTCATTAAGCACGGGAGTCGAAATTATAATTAATTAGCAAGGAAGTCAAAAGATCCCACAGTCCCACTTTGAAATCGATACTGCATCTGCGATTACACAGCCCCACTTTGTATTTGTTCTGCTGCTACAATCGATGGTCACTTCGGCAGTTCAGTGCCCTTGGCTAATCGGCACTTGGGACTGCTCACTTTGACGGCGAAGTTTTTTGGCGACTTGGCTATTCTACTACTCACTGCTTTTTAGCTCTCAGGTCTTCCCTAATCGATTGAATCAAGCTTCAGAGGGTTGAGAAGTGTGAACCATATATAACTGCACAAGTAAATGCACTTGCTTTAGCTTTTAAAATGTGAATTAGAAGGGTGTTTGAATAATTCAATCGAGTAAAACTATACACCGTTTAACCGGGTAAATTGTTTTTAACATAGGTAGTATGAATTACCCCTTAGAATTTAGAAGGGATGCTTAAATAGTCAGTAGCAGTGAGCCACTGACTAATACGAATACAATACACATGAGTTGGTTAATTGTTTCCACTTGATTGCTAGAACGTGTATTATATTAGTATTAAGTGTGTTTGGTAATACTTTTATACTTTTTTGTAGGGAATTAAATATTTAAGTATTGCAAGCTTGGGTATCGATATACTACGTATTTTGAGATTCCTTTTGTGAGTGTTGCAATAATCTCTAGATTGTGTCTTTCATTTTCTTAATAGATTTGTTAATAGAGGAAGTTCTTTATATGATATTTGGATGTTGATTAAGTTAACAAATTTTTTGATAATGTTAGTGAAATTAGTGATGGTGGGCCCTTTTCCGAGTTTTGTCCCGGGCCCAAAAATTGTCAGGACCGACCCTGGGCTCATAAATAGATTTCTCTAATTTGCATACTAATTTGAAATTTGATTTGGACAAGAAACCTTCCAAAGTTGTACCATGAACACCTTGGTTTTTAGTCTCCATTAAAAAATGCATTGTAGACATTGATTTTCCGATTCTCATATTTATAATGTCACAAGTACAGTGTAAAATGAATGTGAAATTCAATTACTACTTCCTCAGAATATCTCCAGTTTTATGTACTACGTATGTGTTAAATTCAAATTAATGTCTGCGTTAAAGTGCGTACATACAACAACAACATCCAAGCCTTAGTATCTAATTTAATTTGGGTAAAAGTATTTTACCAAATACGTAGTATTTTAGGGGGTGTTTGGATCTGATTCTTAAAAGTACTTCTGCTCCTTCAAAGAGCAGAAGCAGAAGTTAGAGTGTTTGGGTGAAAGTGCAGAAGTGATTCTGGTGTCTAGTTTACTCCTAAAATCAGTTTTTTTAGAAGCTGGGGAGACCAGCTTCTGAAAATTGATTCGGCTTTTTCTTTAAAAAAGAAGCAGAATCAGAATCCGTTCGAAACACCCCTTAGAGTGATGGAAATCTCCATGATGACAATGCAGGTTTGAGCTCTGCATGGATTCCAAGTGTTGATGCATGCGCGCTATAGCTCTTTGTAAACTTCGACAACACATGCACACCATGCCGCAGGCTTTGGTTACTCATCGTTTCCCGCAACGCCATAAAATAGCTCACCAAAATTAAAACACCATTAATTATCATCATTAATTATATATACCGTCAATAAATACTTCTTATCTATCTGCATACATCTCTTGCGCGAATGGCTTGCATTATGTATTCAGCTTCTGTCTTATTCTCCAGGAAATCCTTACACTTTAAACCTCTGGCTTGTAATTAATGACATTCCCCTGCGGAGTAACAAGAATATAATTATGACTATTAAACAACTCCATTATCATCCTTCTGGTTTGGCTGCAATGGGAAACGATAATCTGCTTGGGACGCCCGAGGAAAGCCCGCCGGAGTTCCCGTCCGCTCCACCGGAGGTGCCACTGGTCCCCAACGCTCCGGACTTCGATCGAATTCCGCCGGAAAATCCCGCTGACCCTCCAATCCCGGGCCCGGATTTTCCAGGCCCACCGAATCCATTACCGCCAGGCTATGACCCACCAGGCCCAGATATGCCCGGGCTACCCATACCGGAAGTTATACCGCCGCAGGGGCCGGACGTCATACAACCACCGGAGCCGGGGAATCCAATCCCACCGCAGCCGGATATCCCTCCTCCCATTTTATGAAAATACAAGTGTTTAAGGCCTTGTTGTAATCATAATAGTAATTATTTTTGGTATTATTTCTAGATGTGCTCGAGGCAGTTCTATTGGAAACCATTTGAATCATTAATCGTACCACTTCAATTATTTTTGGCATGCCAATTCAATCACAGAACAAGTAAAAATTAATGTCAGAAATAAATGACTGATACTTTAGAAGATCTCGGCATGCATATTGGTTTGGTTTAATTGGATCGTACCAAATTGAAGCAAGAGATTGTCTGCAACTTCTTCTTTAAAGTGATTTTGTAAAAAGGTGATTTTTTAAATTGATTTTAGAACATGTGTTTAATACGGCCTAGTGAAAAGTGATTTTTAAAGTGACTGGAAAAAATGTTAAAAAACTGTTTTTGTAAAAAAAATTTGATAATAAAAATTAATAAAAATAAGTGTTTTCACTTGATGAATAAATTGAAAAACAGTTCAATGCATCTATTTCGATCTCAATCTATTTGAGCTTTCATATACTATTTACAAAATAACAACGAACCAAACCAAAAACAATAGTACTCCAAATGATTTTTGATTGGTACTAATTGTCCTAATCCGTTCTAAACCCAACCAAAGCTGATAAAAATAAGAATTTTGTTAAAGGTACCCCAAAATGGGGTACCCCATTTGTCCCCCACCCTATTGGGTGGCCACAAATGAGGCAACCCATTTATGTGGCCATAAATGGGTTGCCTCATTTGTGGCCACCCAATAGGGTGGGGGACAAATGGGGTACCCCATTTTGGGGGTACCTATAGCAAAACCCTAAAAATTAATGCAATACTCCCACCCGTTCTAAACCCAACCAAAGCTGATAAAAATCGAACTCCCACCGCTTATTTTATACGTAGTAGTAAATTTTTTACTTAGAATTTATTTTAGTCTCAGATCAAATTTTAATAAATAAAACCAGACTAAACTTATATAAATAAGACATTAACAATATAAAATACGCATATACCAGATATTTATATTTATAATACAGTACAAGTTTAAATAAGATCGAGTAGTCATTATGCATTTTAATAACATATTTGGAATTATTTCTTTTTATATTTTCCCATAAATTTCAGCTATAAAAATTGTTGAGGTTTAGTCCCGTAGATCCGAAATCCCAACACACGCTTTGGATGTTAAGGACGTGGGTCTTGGTTAGAAGGGTGTATAAAATATAAAACAGTGAGTCAACTAAACTCAGGAGCTAATCTTGCATTAAGTAATTCTGCGATTACACTGAAACTACCCGAACGGTACGTCGGTATACGTTCAAATACAATAACAAGGGTGATAATTATATTGCTAATCTCCGAGTATCAAAATGATATCCCCTTACAATGTATTCAATGCAGATATTTATACTAAGAGGGTGGGTAGGTGGGATGGTGACGTGGCTGAACCCGGTTGGCTGCTGCCTCTGCCGCCTTTGTATACATGCCTCTACTTGCTACCGCTATACTTCTGCATTTAATGTGGTTGCCACTTGCTGATCTCCCGGTCGGGTACCCCGTTCTGAGTGCGGGACTCCCTTGGGGGTGTTTTGATGGCAGTACTTTGCTAATTATTTCAAGTAGATATCTTTGCCCGAATGCCGTTCGGGGTGCCTTGGATTTTAATGGCCGCATTGGGCTCCCTGCTTTCTCTAGGCCTTTCAAGGGTTTGGGCTGGGTATGGGGCTTCGGCCCAATACCTCAACAGAAATTATTATTTTAGATAAACGTATGACCATTGATAAGGTTTTATCACGAGTCAATTATACAAAAATATTAAAATATATTTACACAATTTCGGACTAGTGAAAACAATGGGAAGGATCCACATCAGACCCACACCTATTTTGTAGGCTCTAAACCAGTACCACAGAATTTAATTAATAAAATCAGCTCGTTTCCTAACTACAAAATCTAAATTTGTTAATAAAATTTGAACTGTTCCTAAAAAAGACAACATATTTTACATAAATTTAAAAAAACAAAGATTAAATACTTTTTGATACTTTAATAACTTTAAAATTTAGTGACACCGAGTCAAATTTTATATAACATATAAATTGATAATAGTAAACAAGTAAAACATATTACTGTATGATCATAATGAGTACAAAGTGCGCATCTAGGGTAAGTATATGCGGAGCCAGTGGCGTATCCAGGAAATTTGGCGAGTGGGGGCAAACTTGACTACAATTTAGTCTCATATTTTACAAATAACAAATCACATTATTAATGTTGTTTGATAAAATTTAGTTTATAATATCTATGTACAAGTATGAATAAAAAGAAGATTAATTTATATTACGGGTGTGTAAAGATGTAATTGCAGATAAAATGTAATAAAATTACCTAAATATAAGTTAAACATAACAAAATTTAGTGAATATTTTAGCCTTTCATTCTTTTAATATTAAAGAAATCACTTTTAATCTTATTTTAGATTTTTTTTCTACATTTAACTCTTATTTTGAGCAATTTCTTGTAAAAATTTGGACATATATATAGGGGTTGGGTTAGGGTTGAGTGGGGGCAGCTGCCCCCACTGCCCCCATAGTGGATACGCCACTGTGCGGAGCATTGGGGCCGGCGAGTTATCACTCGACGTTGGACGCTACAAGAAGAAGAGGAGATCGACGCCAAGAATAGGAGCCTTTTCCTCGAAGCCGCGTGGAGTTCGGTGGAAGCTTTTCATCGGCGAACAATAGAGAACAATAATGCAAGTCAGATGCAAATACAGATATGAACGAGTTTGGGGAGATTGGCAGACAAGCAAATGCGTATGACAAAATGGAGATGGAGGAAGGAGATGCATTTCTACATGTGGAGGCTAAGGCTCCGGGGATCGAGGAAGTAGAGCTTGGGACAATCACTTCTGAAAAGTCAGTACGTTTCTGATTTTTTTCGGGATACTATGGTTAATGTGTGGAAATCTGTTAGAGGTGTTACTAGCTATTGTTGAGATAGGTGCACATAGATATATGTTCCAATTTTATAGTAAGAGTGATATGACACGTGTTTAGGAGGAAGGACCATGGACTTACGATCAGAATCTCATCATTCTTGCTAAGTTAAGGCAAGGAAACCTACCTTTGAAGGTACCGCTGAATAAGGTTGAATAAGGTTGACTTCTGGCTACAAGTTCATGATGTGCCAATGGGGTTTTTCTGTGGAAAATGCTATAAAATTGGGAATTTTGTGGGGGGTTTTATCAAGGTGGATGAGTATAATTTCTATGTTGAATGGAATCCTTATATGAGGTTAAGGGTTAATATTGACTTGAACATGCCTTTAAAAAGGAAATTGTTTCTCCAATTGAATGAAGGGGAAATTTTTTGTGTAAAATTTAGGTATGAAAAATTGCCTAGCTTTTGCTTTGCCTGCGAAACTATTGGTCATGCACAAAGATTTTGTCCGCGCTATCCTGATCACCTGATGGCAAAGGCAGGAGTGGAGGATTACTTTTTGAACCTGAGTTGAGAGCTTCAAAAGGAAATGCAACAGTAGGGGGTAACAAATGGTTGGTCCCAGTTGGCAAAGGGAAAGAGAAAGAAGAAGATGAGAGAATAGAGATGGTAATCTTGGATGCACAAGGAAGGCCACAACATGATAAAGATCATGCTCATATGGGGGATAAGGTGGAACAAAAGCGTAGGCACGTGGATCATGGGGAACAAGAGTCATCATAAAAGGACATGGAAGTGGAGACGGGCACACCAAAAAACAGAGAGGAGGCGGGCTACAACGCCCGCATGTCAGGCAACTAGAAGATGCGTTTGAGGAAGCAGAAGGGATGGAAATCTGCAAATTCCATCACCTCGACTTTTATTATTGCGGTTATTTATTTCCTTGTCAGGATTTAGTTTATTGCTGTCTTTTTATTTTTACTTACAATAAGGGTGGGATTTTGTGGGTCGATGTTTTTTTTTATTAGGTTCTTTTTTAATGGAGACAATCAGGCTGTCACAGCCGCTAATAGCCTTAATTTTCAAACTCACTGTTGCAAATTTAGACTGACAATCACTTTTAAAAAACAATATGACTGATTGATCCTATAACTTAGTTAAAAGCGGTCAAAATAAACCTCTTCACTCGGCCCAAAATCTAAAATGTAATAAAAGTAAAATACAAACACACCCACCAAACACAAACATAAATAGGCGTGTCAATGGGTCGGGTCTAGACCTGGACCTGACCTTGTTAACGAGTTGTTTTTAATGGGTATGGATCTATATTTTATTCCGTTTACCCGGATCCGGACCCGTTAGTATATTGAATAAACGGGTTGGGTATGGTACATATGATTCCGACCTGTTAAGAAACCTTACCTGTTTAAAATTTCTTATTTGTATACAAACACACTAATACATAAAGCGATTAGTTATAACACTTCCAATAAAAAATACAAACTAATATATACATATATGCATAATAATACATAAAATGATTAGTTGTAATTCTTCAATTAAAAATATACTCACCAATAAATACCTATTATATAAGTGACACTGTCCGAGATAGTGAGATAGCATAAAATTAATACCAATTTTGACCGTTTATTCATGCGGTGTATTGGGCTCAGTAAGCAAATCACAATATCTATTATTATTATTATTAATATTATTATACACTCCGTATAATATGCTTGTATACTCTCAGTAGTCCAAGATACCTTTCATGACTTAATTTGTCATTTATTCTATAAACTCTATGTGCGAGAGAAAACGGCACAAAGTGTGGCGTTATAATTCTATTTAACTTGCGCACTTTTCTTTACATTTCATACACAAGTCTTGTTGTTTTCACAAAATTTATAACGGTATCTTACTTGGCGGATCTACCCGATCCGATTCCAACACAGACCTGCCGAGTAAACGGGTCGGGTCTGAATCCACTATTACCTTAACGGGTCCGAGTCTCGGAGTCTGGAACACGATGTTCCGGCCCGTACCCGACCCATCGACGGCCTAAACATAAAGTCATAAACACAAACCCAACACAAAGTTGGAAACAAACGGAAGTACGGATGAACATATTGTTTGGCCTCTAGGTCCCGAATTGAAATTAGTTTAGGACGGTTGGTTCGCCCACTGACGAGGAACACGCCGCCATCCACTTTTCCTTCCATCTATTTTGCCCGCCTGATTTTCCATTTCTCCTTAAACCCTCAATACTCCCCGCCTCCGCCGCCGCGCATCTCACAATGAAGCTTTCAACTCTTTCTCTCCGCCACCACCAATGCTTCTCCAGCACCGCCGCCGTCCCTTCCTCCCGCTCCCCTATTTTCTCATCCGCCTCCCAAACTCGGCCCTGCCGCGTTCGCATGTCGCTTCGTGAAGGTGCCCCCTCCGTTGCAATCGTGGGCGTCACCGGCGCCGTGGGCCAGGAGTTCCTCTCCGTCCTCTCCGATCGCGACTTTCCGTACCGCTCCCTCAAGCTCCTCGCCAGCAAGCGCTCTGCGGGGAGGAGCCTCACCTTCGAAGGGAGGCAGTACACCGTTGAAGAGCTGAACGAAGACAGCTTCCAAGGTATCGACATTGCTTTGTTCAGCGCCGGTGGGTCTATCAGCAAGAAGTTTGGCCCGATTGCGGCTGAGAAGGGGACAATTGTAGTGGATAACAGCTCTGCTTTTAGGATGGACGATGGCGTGCCTCTAGTGATCCCGGAGGTTAATCCAGAGGCCATGGCGCATATCAAGGTTGGGTCTGGGAAGGGAGCGATAATTGCCAACCCCAATTGTTCCACCATCATTTGCTTAATGGCTGCTACACCACTTCATCGACGGGCTAAGGTGAGAGTTATGACTTATGAGCTAATGCCCAATCGTTAAAATCTGTATGCATTTCTATCTTTGCTTCCTATGTTTCATTATTCCTGCTGCTATCTCTTTGTCTGTTCTTCAAATTCAGGGCAATTCTTGATTATTTTATGTCACACTCCTTTACTGAATGATCTGAAGTTATCCTCTATGGACCTGTTGGCTTTCTTGCTCATCTACCAACAAATTTGCACCAGTAGTGTAACTTTTAAATAATTGACACAGACAATTTTGCTGGACATGTGATTTTTTGTCCCACTAAAAATGGAAATAATTGCCCTAAATTTTAAGGTGTAATTAAATGTAGCCCCTATATCTAAGTATGCCCATCATGTGTTTATGTCATATTTAGGTAAGTTACTCATAAATTTGATAACTTTAAATTTTGGGTTTGTTTGTATCATGAGTTTTATACTCGGAGTAGATTTTACTTATTAAAATTTTGGTATTTATACTTAAAAGAAAAGGCAGACTCTTGAATCTTAGTGATGTATTTATACTAAAGTTTTGGTATTTATACTTAATGTTGTATCAGTTGGTAGTTCTTATGAAAAGGCAGACTCTTGAATCTTAGAGGACTGCAACAATGATGTATCTCTCCTCTGTTATTATTATGTCACGGCTCATTTTCTTGACTATTGCTAATCTGTCTTACTAAGTTACTAATAAGAGTATATTCTGCAGTATGTGCTATGCATCCGTCATTATCCCCGATTTTAAAATTATAGTTTTTGAACATCTATTTTTCTGCATTGTCATAGCTTTTCAACCAACCATCACACTTGGAATCTTATTTAAAATTCACAAAAGATATCATACCCATCTTGTATTCCCCATAGATAAGAGGAAATCACTTATTAAATTTATATGCATGTTCTTCATCTTGTCATAGGTTAAACGCATGGTAGTTAGCACTTACCAGGCTGCCAGTGGTGCTGGTGCTGCTGCCATGGAAGAGCTTGTTCAGCAAACTCGTGAGGTTTTCTATTGTATTGTCCTAATGTTCCTTTATATGTAAAATCTCTTTCGAAAAATGTTTTCGTTAGGCATTGTGAGATGGTCCTGAGTGCTTCCATTTCTGAAATAGGTCTTGGAAGGGAAAGAACCAACATGTAACATCTTCAAGCAGCAGGTTTTTATGACTTTCTTCTTTTGTATGCTATACAACACCTATTATATGATGGAAGATATTGCTTTGCATAAAAAAATTAATTAAACATCTTGCAGTATGCTTTCAACCTTTTCTCACACAATGCATCTATTCAATCAAATGGATACAATGAAGAAGAGATGAAGTTGGTAAAAGAGACAAGGAAGATATGGGTAAAAGTTTAACAGCTGGGTTAATACTTTATCTGCACTATGCCCCTAGTGCCTCTTCTTTGAACAAGCTTTTTAACTCCTTTGTAGAATGATAAGGATGTGAAAGTAACAGCAACATGTATACGAGTCCCTGTTATGCGTGCGCATGCTGAGAGTGTGAATATTCAATTCGAGAAACCACTTAACGAGGTACTTTTTTTTATTAGGTTTAGTTTATGATATCGCTACTCAAGTTTTGCTGGCAATTTAATTTGAGAATGATAATGGGCTATAATTTTTATTGAGCTTGCGGAATGTTGGTATATTTTACATTTCTGACTATGTATCTGCACAGTTTTATGCATCAACATGTTTCAATTAGGTTTGATGGACTGGTATCTACCAATGTAGAGTCACACAGATGCTTCATAAAATATTGGAAACTCATAAAAAGTGGGTATTCCTATTTGAATTAATACCATTTTTCTGCTCAGACAATAGAGGCTTTTTCACGTCCAGTCCCCTCATTTAAATTCAACATTTTTTGTTTTTCAATATTGGTTATGTGTCACTTCTAGTCCACCATTAGTTTTAGTATTAACATATGGTTAATAGAAGGGCAAAAATGTAATTTATTTTCAAATCCCCAATTTGTTCTCTCTTCCACGAAAAACATAGAAGCAGTTGATCACATCATAGAAAAGCATTTGAGATTGAAATTTAGAGTTGTATGAAAAAAGGGTTTGGGTCTTGAAAGGGTGAATGACGATAGTAATCTTCGTAATAGGTTGATCATTTTTTGCCAACACATGTATAACTAGAGATTATTTTTTTAAAAGAACACTGCTTGTCTAAAAGGCAGTGGAAAAGCTTCTTTTAATTGATTGTTGAGTTTGTGTTAAAACTTTAAAGTTAGGATTTGCGATAATGTGCGTCTAATTGCATATGTATTAATGTGCATGTAAAACATGTACTCAAACATGTTTTTTGTGTATTACCCTCAATTTGCACTGATAACTCTTATGGCCTTTGTTTGAATGAGTACATTATGATTGCATGCAAATTCTTTTCTGGAAAGTACTTGGGCAACGTCAATCTTCAATCACTAATGTTAAATGAAAGAGCTGGCTGGTTTCACACTACTTTCACTTGGCATTTCATTCACTTTGGTCAAATAAATTAAACAATTAATCATCAAGGTTGGTAAAATGAATCATCTAAGTTCCTTGGGATCTGCTAGTCATTGGATCTGGGATGTTTCATCTATTTCATAGGCCAAAAAACAATTCTGGTCTTACTATTCGAACAATTTATCGATTTTGATGTTCTTTTCTTAATCATCATCATCATTATCATATGCAGGAGACTGCAAAGGATATTCTTAACAGTGCGCCAGGTATAGTGGTCATTGATGATCGTGCTGCAAATAGCTTCCCCACACCATTGGCAGTTTCCAACAAAGATGATGTTGCCGTTGGGAGGATTCGCCGTGACATTTCCCAAGACGGTGACTTTGGGTAAATTAAAACAGTTACATATGAAACTATTTTTTCTTTGATTTTTTTTGTCTCATGCGTAATGTGTATGTATGTACTAATTGTCTAAAAATTGAAAACACGATATAAACGTATTAGGATTACACATACGATAATTGTTAGAGACACATTAACTACTACTCTGTATAAACATTCCCTTGGTCTTGACTTTTTTGTCTGATGAAGATGATGGCAATCAATATAATTTATAATAATGATGACTAATCTATACATTACTTTCTCTATATCTCAAGTACTTAATATATGTAATTACTATCGAAAAACATTTAGCCGTTTATGAATAAATAAAAACGGTAATATTATTACTCAAGAAGACGTGAAAGTACTCCCTCCGTCGCATAAAATTCTTCTTGAGTATTATCAATTTTAGAATTGAATTTAGTACAACCATTTGTACATATGTGTGGACTTGGGAGCGACCTAATTCCTTTTTTTTGTTAGTTTACTAATGGCAGGATTAAATGAGTGCATGTTTTTGCATTATTTTCTTATTTTTTAGCTGATCATTAATAACTATAGCTAATTATTATTGTATTTTATACCATCTTTATAGATGGAGTTCTCACGCTTGAATATAACGTAGTACTCTGCATTGTTACATTTTTAAATCATAACATCTCGACTTTCAAAAAAAAATCATAACATCTCGAGTTTTGTAATCTTATCTTATTATCTCTAGTCTCTAGATTAGATCTGAATTTTTTATGTTTCTAATGTTTATGTAATTACTTTATTTAAACATATTGTAGTTTTATTTATAACTTATAACTCTTAATACAACTTAAACATAATCTTTTATTGCTATTAATTACAAAGCTATTAGATACTTCATTAACACAACAATTGTTCACTTCTTTTGCCTCCAAATGAATTTCTACTTGACTCTCCTGTCTACACCATACTCTCTTTATGTGTATGTATGTGTGTGTGTATACATCGTATGTATGTACTGTTCCTATTATATTTTTTTGGTGCTAAAATCACACTATATGTGTGCTTCTGAAAAGGTTGGACCTATTTGTTTGTGGTGATCAAATTCGTAAGGGAGCTGCACTGAATGCTGTTCAAATTGCAGAGAAGCTGCTATAACTAATGAGTAGGCTGGACAATAAGACAAAAATTTTATGTTTATTTTTGCCACACTTGAAGCTTCTTTAAGGAATGCTTATGTTCTTTGTTTCCAGTGGAATTGTCAATGTTGTAGCAATAGCCACATGTTTTTGCCGATGGAAGTTTTAAAGGCATGTAGACTAGATTTTGGTTATAAACATTATGTAAAAATAAAAATCAGTGACGGGTATGTTTTATTGATAATTTTTGAGGGAGCAGTTTTGTGTACAATTACAAGTCAACAAATGTTGTGGACCTGTGCAGAGTAAACTGCTACAACTAACTGTTTACCCAATGTTACAACATCTGAGAAATGATCTTGTACAGTTCAATTGGCTAAAAAATAGCACTTGTGGGCGGAAAGCAATTTGGTTAATTGGTTGTATTTTAAAATGTGATACTACGGGTCCATGGAATGTTTTGTACTTTTGTTGATGATTTTTTAGGGAGCGGTTTTCTGTACATTTACAATTCAACGAATGGTATGGATCTGTGTTGAGTAAACTGCTTCAGCCTTTAGCTAGTTGTTTACACAATGTTATAACTTACAACCTCCGAGGTCCTTGTATTTTTACGGGATGATAATGTGCTTTAAAATGTGACATTTTTATAACATTGTCATTGATTACAAGTGTTTGTGTAGAATGATGATTATCAAAGTGATTATAAGTGTAGTGATTAAAAATGACGACTGTGGAAGTGTGGAGTCGTGGCCGTAAGAAGCTTGCAGAGCAGCGTTGCAAGTGATTAAGTTGGAGGTTTAACAATTCATTATAGATGATCATAGTCGCCACGTTTGAGACCATGGTGGTGGTGGTGGTTGCAACATCTCGATAAGAATATAAGATTGTTGGGGTGATCGCGTGGTTTTCAGAGCTAGAGTTGTAGTTGGAATTTTTAAATTGTAGAGTTACATCAGAAATAATTCTTAATATATAACCAAAATAAGAAAATTGGATAAAAAATATGGCTTTGTAACTTTTCATGTCTATAATTATATTCAAATTTTAGATCAAAGTGATTAAGTGACTTAGTGACTATAAAAGTGTATTCACCCCACTTTAGTCATATTTTTGCCCATGACTTTTATTTTATTAATATTTTATGAAAAATCTCTTACATTAATAGCAGAAAGGGTCTTCCACACAAATGTCTTTCCTGAACCTCCTTACCCATAAACAAAATATATACCCCCGACCTCTTCATCAACATATCGCATTATCGTATCATGCACTTGTAGTTGCTCATCCGTAAGAGATTTGAACAACGTTGAATGCTCCTCTTTCATTGCATTTTGATCATAACCCAATTCTTCAAATATAAGTTTGTCATTAGAAGATAAGAGCGAATCGAGAACCACTGTAGGCATCAGAGGGTAATCGCGCAAACTTTTTCCACAGGTTTGTAACAACCTTTCTATTTCTTCCAAAGCAAACCTCTCTAATTGGTCGTTAGAAAGAATTAGATCTGGAAAGAAATACAGTTAAATTGAAAATACGTTAGGGCTAAGATAATTTGTTAAATAAAATTGAAAGTAACGGTCACAAAAATTCACATCGTCAGTATATAAGATATTGAAATAATAAATAGGCATGGCAATCACCACCTGGATGCTGTAATATTCGCCTTCACATATATTGTATGTCATTAGCCATGAAAGACCAACATTTTTTCCAAGCGTACTCCGGTTTAGCCATTGACTCTGTCCATAACAATATTACAAATAGAATCCTCAAACAATAGGCAGACGAGAAATGACTTGCCTCAACAAAAGCATCAATGAATTCTTTATCATCGTCGAGCAAGCCCAATGCATAGCACACATCACGAAAAAAATCATAATTGACACCATTCAAGGTTCTCAAATCCTGATGACTTGTTGCACCACGAATGTGATTCAAAAGACATCGGATGTAATAAGATTCACCGCTACCGGGATGGACATAGTAGACTTTACCAATAGCGAATGGTTGTTTTCTGGGAGCTCATTCTCTTGTCTTCTTTTTCCAAACAATCTTCTGAGGAAACTCTGCATACGTCAAAAGTCTTGCTTCCGGGTACTTCTTATTGGCCTCCATCCATGCCGTGAACATACTATCCTTAACAGAAGATGCGCGAACCACTGAATCCAGTGGCTGATCATCGCGAAAAACAACACTTTGCTCTTCCGGTAAATGGAAGCTCAGACGTTCAACATGCGGGGTCTTATATTGAATTTCAAACCCAAATATGCGCCAAGCAGCCTCGCAAGCAGAAATGTATCTGTATTCATAGTACATTTGTATCTCATCAACTGGCTTTTGTCCTGCATCACCATCAACTGTCTGGTAAAACCCTGCCATGACCCAGTCACGGCCTTTGTTTATGTATTTAAACAAATATTTGATTGACCTTGACTGATTACACCGCTCTACGTTCATATGGGCTCCATATTTCATCAATAAATAACGACTGTGCGTAACAACAAACCTATTGTCCAAATCAACCTTATTATTGGTTATTCTGCGGTCATCATATCTCCTCTTATACATTGGATAACCGTCGTCGTCCACTGTTGTCTCTGCACACCATTTTTTAGGAAAGTGCTTGGTACATTTACCGTCAACCATGCAAGGCGCAGACTTTGCATCATTATCGCAAGGGCCATGCATCATAAAATCCCTCACTGCAGCATAATACATTGGGTCAACGTTTATATCCGAAATTTCGGCAGATATTACCCTGTCGCTAACCACAGCAAAATATGCGCATGAGGCAAACCACGCTTTTGAAACTCAATTTTGTGAACAACTGCAAAATAAACAAATGAGGTAAAATAATATCGACATGGGGCTAATGTTATAAGGAATGAACTGGAGACACTACCTCCTCGAACGTTTCCAAAGGCTTTATTTTTGCGCAGATGTCTAATCAAACTGTCAAGCTTGACCTTAAAAACACGACTAATTATATCGGGCCGATCTTCCGCTTTCAAATTCCTCTGATGCAAAAAACAATCTATCTCAAGCCATCTTGGATTGCACGTAAAGGTTATGAATAAATCTGGATAACCTGCCCACCTGCAGATGGCCATTGCATCCTGATAATTTTGTATCATATAACGTGTTCCTCCAGTAAAGGTAGGAGGCAACCCAATTCTCTTACCCTGTGTACGTGAATCATTTTCTCCACGCAAAAAAACATCACTCAAACCTTTATACATCTCACAACGAAGCTGCGTTGGATGCGTCCTAACAAATCTCAACCTCACAGCCTCGACCAAGGTATAACCGTCAACAATGAATTGATGAAAAAGCCTTTTTGTCCTCAACATTGATGAATGATTGTCACAACGCTCTTGTAGACGAAACACAAGAAACTCCCTGACACTCACTCTTTGTCTACCACCTCCAACAACATTACCACCCTTGGACAACGGCGTATCCTCACGGTAACCGTCCTCCCCATAAGGGAACAATAATGGATATTGCAAGCCAAAATAGGTCGGATTCAGTTCATTTATCCTTTAAAGCGCACCTGACTGTGTTTCAACCAATATATCCCTCACACCCAGAGATTCGTCAAAATCTCCAACGACCAAAACTGCGACCTCAGAAACAGACGGTAAATTATATGTCCTCCATCCCCGTAACGCTTTCCAATTAGCTTCAGCCTCACATTCGGCACATTATTCGTATCTATTTTCTCTTTAGCAAGATGAAATGATTTTACCAACACATTATTGTTCTTGAGCATCTTAGTCAACCCAACAACTATACCTTCATGTAACTTCCTTGTCTTAGTATCATCACTGCAACAAATTAATTACAATCAGATTTATAAATCCATTATAAAATGTGCAACGAAATTAAATAAATGCAGACTCTTCTTACCCAACAGATGAAACTCTATTTTGAACTTCATTTTCCGTGTCATAAATATACTATTGGGCGAACTTAGGCTTTGATCCAGGTGGAGGCAACAGGCTCCCGATTAGGTGATAATTTTGCCCATGAAGTTTAAAAATTGGGGGAGACTTTCCTTTATTGAAAATTTTGTGCAACCTTACCGCCCATTGAGGTGAATGAAAACATACTGTTGTATGATCTCACGTTTTCAATGAAATGTTTGCTACGTTCATCAAAACCGTGGATCAATTCAGATAGGAATGAGGGCGGTTCTTTCATGAAAGGCAAGACAGCCTTTCCTTGACAGCAACACAACGAATACTTAGGATTCTTCTTAGAAGACATGGAAACAACACGTTCCTCAAACCAAAAAAGGGCATTGCAAAATCCACACACATATTGTGCATCACCAATGTCCCAATACTCTACAATTCAAAAGCAGACAACAAAATTACAGAAAACTACATATTTGTTTGGTTGGATAATGCTACTGATTATTGTTCAACACGCACCGACGGCTCTGTTATGGTTGTGTGCAAGAAAGGTCTCATAATCGTCGTACTCATCATCCGCATCACTATAATCAATGGGGCCCTCATCCTCCACGTCAACAAACGTTGAAGCCATATGGACTGTAATCTGGGACTCCTTGGGAGCTTGTTTATCGCAACCTTCTGTCACAATATTACAACATTTTAATAAAATTATTTATGCAATATATAATTACCACACAACGTTGGTTAAAAAAAACCCAGACTACATCATTAACAATGTTACCACTACTAATATCCAAAAACGGGGTGTTTTGATGTTGTACTGAACCGCTGTCGCATTGTACAATACTTGTAGTTGAACGCTTATCAACACCGCGAGGATGATTTGGAGAATGAGGGACAAATTCGTCTTCAAAAGCATCTACATAAATTTTAAGAGCGCACAACCAAGGGCAACACAAAAATTAAAAAATATTGGGATATATTTACAAAGGGAGCAATGCCAAAATACACCCTCATCCATTAAAAATTCAATTCAAATAGGAATGAAGGGGGTTCTTTCATTAAAGGCAACACCACATTTCCTTGTTAGTTATAGTATTAGCTTAACGATATAATTACAAAAACTAAACAACTGGGTACCAAAAAACAAACAAAAATGATTATGCAAAATGAATCAAAATCAAATCCACACCATCCAATCACAAATCTAGTTTGGACATAAAAATAATAACCAAAAGAGGCAAAAAACAAAACTTGCAATTTGAAAATTGCTCAAGTAATTTATTTAATACACAAATTATATTCACTAATGATCTAAAAAATAGTAGAATGGTGCATATAAATAAAGCCCACTTATTTTTTTATTTGTTGTGACCAATGATGCCAAAACAATTAATAATAATTATTTTTTGGAAAAATTGATTGTAATAATCCCAACTATTGGCGGTCCGCTTATAATAATCCCAACTATCGATTATTTTAGAATAATCCCAACTTTAGGGTCCTTCTGCCAATAACAGTCCCTGTAAATAAATTCATGTACTTTCTGAAGTGGATGAGAAGAGATATAGCAAGTAATCTCTATAAATAATCTTAACTTTTAATTTTTACGCTTAATTTCTATTTAAAATTCACTTTTATAGAAGGTAATATTTGGTCATGGACTATTATTGGCGGATGGTCCATATAGTTGGGATTATACAAAAATAACCAATAGTTGGGATTATTGTTAGCGGACCGGCAATAGTTGGGATTGTTGGGATTATTATTTTCAATTTTTCCTTATTTTTTTCAAAGACCGAAATAATAAAAAAATATTGAGTACCCAAAATAAATGGTATTTAATAGACAGATCCACACCAACCGAACAATAACTGTATTGGAAAATCGATACAGACCAATGACACGTGTTAATAAAAAAGCCCATGCATTAATAAATATATCTACCAAATAAAAAATGTTTCTCATACTTATAACCTGTGGAAATAATAACTTCCACTTTCCCAAAAAAAAGTATATTTTATGCTAAACAAAGTTTTATTTCTAAATACAAAAAAGTAATTTATTTCCACGCCGAGCAATGTAAAACAAATAAGAAATTATTTCCGAAACATTGAAATTAAAAATTTTAGAAAATATTATACAAATTTCATATTCCTATAATTATACAAATATACATATTGGATGCAATTGATTAGATTTCATTGAAAGGAATTGACAAACTTATACCAAATATGTTCTCTAATACATTTAAGGGTAAAATAAATAAAATACCCCAACCTTTGAAGGGGTGTGAGATAAATACCCCAACCTTTGCATATGTAATTTAAATACCACAAACTTTAATTTGTATCAAAAGTTATTTTAAAGCACCACCCCAGATCATGATCTCCATATATAACTGTCGGTGAAGGCAGTGTCGGTGTTGGGGGGACTCCATCAATGAGAAAATCTAGCTCGTATTTAGTATAACACCAAACACAGATCTCCAGTTCAGTATCAACAACCATACACATAAGGGTTTCGGGAAACATTAAAAAACATTTTTCACACTGCATTATAAAACTGCCACCGTCCATACCACCTTCCAAATTTATGAATCCTGCCTCAGTTGCCATTCCTAGATTTTGTGCGCAAGTATGAAAACAATATGATGTAGGCAACTGTAAAATCTTTGTTGAAATTAATAATAAATTTTTCACTATGAAATATTTAAAATAGCCTTATCTCGAGAAGTTTTTGGAAGTGTTACATGCTTCATCACAAAAAAGTGTCCAGGTTCGCTCCCAAATGTTTTCTTGGTTTTATCTCCATTCTCAAATATCAGCTCTATTATGAAATGGCCTGGACTCCTCATGAGTGAGTGTTAAAATTTCGATTTTAAGATATATATTTTAGCTTAGAGTGAAGTGTGCTTAATTAAATTAAAAAGAACATGAAAAAAGTGAATCTCACGTATAGGGCAGACCTCCAAGACAAATTCTAAAATCAATCCAAAAATGTTCAACCCACAACCAAAAAGTACTGGGAAATTTGTCTTTAAAATGAAAAACCTAACTTGAATTTCATACTGATAATGAAAGATTGAAATAGGGTTAGAATAGATGAAACTTTAACTTCATTATTTAGAAGGAGGGTGTAACACTTGAGATTTAATATAAACGGATTAATAGTACTACTTATACCAACAAGATGCATCTCCTTTTAAGGGAGCTCATCACCCAAGAACTCCAAAGTTAAGCGTGCTTGCACGAGAGTAGTCTTGGGATGGGTGACCCCCTGGGAAGTTTCTCAGGGCGCGCACGAGTGAGGACAAAGTGCGCGGAAAAGGCTAGTGGCGGTTTGTGAGGACAGTACTAGAGGTCTGGAGTAACTACCTCGGGGCCTGCGGGGCCGGGGTGTTACAGGTGGTATCAGAGCAACCCTGCGACAGTGTGTTGATCCGTTGGATATCGGGCGGGCACTTAGCAGGGGGAAAGATTCTGGGGTGTGATTGAGATTTGTTTAAGGGCGCAACGAGGACGTTGCGATCCTAAGTGGGGGTGATTGTAACACTTGAGATTTAATATAAACGGATTAATAGTACTACTCATACCAACAAGATGCATCTCCTTTAAGGGAGCTCATCACCCAAGAACTCCAAAGTTAAGCGTGCTTGCACGAGAGTAGTCTTGGGATGGGTGACCCCTGGGAAGTTTCTTAGGGCGCGCACGAGTGAGGACAAAGTGCGCGGAAAAGGCTAGTGGCGGTTTGTGAGGACAGTACTAGAGGTCTGGAGTAACTACCTCGGGGCCTGCGGGGCCAGGGTGTTACAGAGGGTAGCAATGGAGTAACATTGACTATTGTCACTCACCTAAAATAACTCAGCTTTAGTTTGCACAATGTTGATGGAGGGTTAGAGCAAATGAAAGCTTAAGAAAGAGGTGGAGTTAAGCTTTTGTATATATATATATGTATATATATATATATATATGTATATATATATATGTATATATATGTATATATATGTATATATATATATGTATATATATATACATATATATACGTATATATGTGTATATATATATATATATAGAGGGAGCGGTTTCGATAAAAACATATCTTAGGAGAAAAATGAGAACGAATTTGGACCGTTGGATTCTATTATGTGGAACCAAATTGTGCATTTGGTGAAACTGAAATGTGCATTAAATGATATTGAAATGTGCAAAATAAAAATTTAAACTCAAGTGTGCATTAGATGAAACTGATATGTGCGAAAAAAAGTACAAAAATAACATCACATCATACTTTTTATTCTGCACATTTCAGTTTCACCTAGTACACATTTCAATTTCACGTAATGCACAATTCAACTGCACATAATGCCACTCTATCGTATCCTTTGTGATGCACATTTCAATTTCACCTAATGCACATTACAGTTTCATCTAATGCACACTGAATTTCACTTGAAGCAAATCTAACGGTCCAGATTCGTTCTCATCTCTCTCATAAGATCGTGTTCTTATTTGAACCAAAACACACACACACACGCGCGCGCACACACACACACACACACACACACACACATATAGGGTTAAGATCGGATACAAAGTGTGCTTCCGGTACAAAATACAAATTCATCTCATCCGTCCAAAATTACAAAATCAAGGGTAAGAGTTGTTTGAGCCATTAAATACTCTTGCATCAACCATTAGTTGGAGTTTCGTACTTTCTCTCAAATCAACCGTATCTCATGCAATTAGTGGGAAACTTTCCCATCTCTATCTCAAATCCACACCGTACTCTCATTAATATGGATGACCCTGATTAATTTGCATTTTGTAAATTAGGATGGGTTTGTATATAATCCTATGTGTATATATATATATATATATATATATATATATATATATATATATATAGGTTTTGGTTCAAATAAGAACATGATCTTATGAGAAAAATGAGAACGAATCTGGATCGTTAGATTTGCTTTATGTGAAATTCAATGTGCATTAGATAAAGCTGTAATGTGTATTGGGTGAAATTGAAACGTGCAACACAAATCGTACAATGTAGTGGCATTATGTGAAGCTAAATTGTGCATTAGATAAATTTGAAGTGTGCACTAGATGAAACAAAAATGTGCAGAATAAAATGTACGATGTAATGTTATTTTTGTACCTTTTATTCTGCACATTTTAGTTTCACCTAATGCACATGTGAGTTTAAATTTTTATTCTACCCATTTCAATATCATCTAATGCAAATTTCGGTGTCACCAAATGCACAATTCAGTTCCACATAATTCAATCCAACGGTCCAGATTCGTTCTCATTTTTCTCCTAAGATCCGTTCTTACAAGAATCGCTCCCTATATATATATATATATTCTATTAGTAAGGCCAACCCTATCAGATTTCTAAGCCTTAGAAGATTATACGAAATCTGTAATGAATCACAAAAACCATTTTTTTGGGCAAAAAACAGTAAAAACTAATGATTACTTCCACTCACCCTAGAAATCATACACTAAAACAATGTTTTCATAGAAAAAGTAACCAATCGTGTGTTTCTCACCCAACAATGTGATTATTTATCTTCACAATGATAATGTGACATATTTTCTACCGCACAGTTAACTGACAATGGCAAGAATTACACGCTAAGCCCATTCCTCTTTCACTGTTTTTATAAAATATCTTAGATTCAAATCTGTGTGAAATCTGTTTTGATAATTCTGATCGAAAATTTCACAAAACCCTAATTTTTTTTATTGATTTGCCAATTTTAAATAATTTCCAAACATATAGAAATTTTTTCACTTTCAGTGTAATTTTACACATCCTTTGATAAAAACTGGCAAACCTTCAAATAATGACACTTGGACCTATATTTCCTCACCTATTCCTACAAATGAAATACAACATTTTCTATTCTCATTGTACGGTAATAGATATTTTTTAGGCAATTTAATATATAACCAAAATAAGGAAATTGGATAAACCGGGCAGAAAAATTGGTTTTGCAATTATTTTTCATGAACAAATGAACTAAATCATGATGTTGACATTTCTTGGAGGGAACCTTATTCATCAAAAATCTTTTGCTTTTATATTAGAATAGAAAAATAGATAGATTGCATTCATTTCTTTTAAAGTAAAATACTATGTTTTGGATAATCTATACAACAGGTTGTATAGTAAATGTTTTGCCCATTGTTGCTCCGCCAGCTTCGGTTGGTGAGTCTTGTCTAAGGGCTGTATAGAGTACGGCACCACCACCCTGAAAATTCACCTTCTTACTAGTCCCACTTCTGCAAAAATGAAGCGTTTTGAAAGGCTTGAATCTGGTGCCGCCACGTAGGCATGGTCGTTATTGTAAGAAGCATATAGTCATAAAATAACCGTCCCCAACAAAACTGGGGATTTCGGGTTAATTATTAAAGAAAGAAAGAGGAAGCAATGGCTTTGAAAGCTGTGTTTCGTGTTATTGGAGGAAGGCAAAGATGCTCATCTCTGAGATTCATTCCTTCTCGATGTCTGCAACTCCATCATTCTCTTCCTCGCCCTGCTTCTTCTCTGAGCTTCACTTCATTTTCGAATCGTCAACCTCTAGGTAAGCGTTAGCAAATTTGTTCATCTCTCTCTATATATATCGTACACACCGATTGTTAATTTGATTTCAAGAGATCTAAAAGTGGGAAGGGATTTAGAAGTTGAATCAATTCATGGCGGAGTTTTTAATTTATTATTAACAATAGATGGACATGGTTAAATTGTAGGGTTTAAATTTGGAGTGAGAGGTATAAGGGAAGCGGCAGGGAATCCTGTGAGTCCTAGGAAAGGAGATGAAAGAGAATCATCAGGACCTGAGAATTGGAAGGTTAAGATGTTGTACGATGGAGACTGTCCACTATGTATGAGAGAGGTCTGCTCTTTTCTGGTCGTACTGTATGTGTTTGATGAAATTTTAAATGTTCATTCATAATGCATATATATGTGGATTTATTTACTTTCGTTACAGGTGAATATGTTAAAAGAAAGAAACAAGAGGTATGGTACTATCAAGTTTGTTGACATAAGCTCTGAGAATTACTCTCCGGAGGATAATATGGGGCTAGACTACAAAACTGTAAGTATGTTTGCATGTTCAAATTCAATCCTGATTTCCTGCATATTCAGTGAATTAGCTAATTGCATAATGTAAGAAGATACTGGTATAAGAGTCTAATAGACTGATGACCACGAACTACATTATTGACAAAATACACATTGTATTTAATAAATGACGAATACTTGTTTGTTTAGGTTATGGGAAACATCCACGTGATCCTCTCTGATGGAACTGTAGTTACTAGTGTCGAAGTAAGCACATATTCCTAAGTTATCAGTTTTTTTTTGTATGTGGAACTGTTTCAAAGTTGAACCTCTAGGGCTGGTTTGGTTCAGGGATTTCGAAGGGAAGGGTTAGGGGGGCATTGATTTTTATATTACTAATTCTCTCTCTGTTAAATTTAGATCAGAGCTAACTATTTAATTACTTGGATCTTGTATTCATGTATAGCTTTTTATCTTCAATATATTTTCACTTATCTAGAAAAAATAAATATCACCCCTCCCTCCCCCCCTCCAAATTCTCGATCCAAACAAGATCTTAAGTTTATTCAATTAAGCTATATATCTAGCTGCTGTTGCACACACTGAGAAGGTTTGAACTGAAATTATGCAGGCATTCAGAAAGTTATATGAGGCAGTTGGGCTGGGATGGGTGTACACAATAACTAAATATGAACCTGTGAGTTTCTATCTTAATGAATGAATGCACATGTAACAATTGTTGTGGTTTGCATGCAATCTTTCCCTTTTAGACCAACGTGCCGCATATAGATTAGTCGTCTCTTTAAGCGAGGGTTAATTCTCCAGTTTCAGATACCTCTGGCTGGGAAGAGGCCCCTCAGCCGCAACCAGGGTCTTATCAGCCTAACCTCTTCTTTCGCTTACTGCTTTAGTTACAGTTTTTTTCTAAGTCATCCTACAAACTCACATCTAAGGCCTTGAGTCTTAATATTGTTGTCTTGTTATCTCTATAGCAGTACTAATGAAACGTATTTTATTTGCAGATTGGAACAATAGCAAATGCTGTTTATGGTGTTTGGGCTAAATATCGGCTCCGAGTTACAGGTAGTAAATAACTTTTATCACATGGGTTCCTAGTTCCTACCTAAACAAATCAACAATAACAACAACAACCAAGCCTTAATCCCAAAAGAATTATGGATCGGCTAACCTGAATCGACATGTGATCCACACATGAGTTCCTAGTTCCTACCTAAACAGAACTAAAACAAAATTTACCAACGGTATAGAATGTTTTCTCATATTTGAAGTTTGAACCATGCTGCCAGCCAATGTAATGTGGTTTACTTACTAATAAAGGCGCCACACTAAACTAAATAAGTTGTTTCATATAACAGCCTTTCATAGAGCTGCACAAAAATAACCCCAACCCGCACAACCTGGCCCAACCCTATCCGCCCATTTATAGTCAGTTATTTGGCCTCCCAAACTAATCACAGGTTACATTTCTATAAACCTGCACATAATGGGCAAGGTTGTGGATGTAGGAGTCTCAAAACCGAAGTTACCTGATCTGTCCAACACTCCAACTTTTACCTTGAAAGTTGGAAATGTTTTCCTTCTTTATTTCCATATTACTTTGCTACAATATTTTGTTAGATTATCTATTGTTTAACATTGCTATACTCTATTTAATGAATTAGAATTATAAATATTTGTCATTTTCTAGTTGATTTATTGCGTTATCTTCTGAAGGAACTTCCTTTAAGAAGAATTGTTTGATGTTGTTAGACAAAGATTAGACTTATAAAAAGTTTCTTTTTGTGTATTTGGTATGCATTTATGAACTTGAGTAGTATAATGGTTGAGTCTAAACTTGACTGCATTAGTTGGCTGTATTAAAAACTCAACCCAAAGTAATTTATTTTTCAAACACCCGACTCTCCTGATCCATTCATATAGGGTTAGCCATTTAAGTTTCATACATGCTGGCTTTTTAGCAACTAATCCGAGTCAAGCGGATAGGCCCAAAAAGTATAGCCTAGTAGGCAACCTGCCAGATGTGCAACTCTAGTCCTTATATTTGAAATGATACCCTTCGGATTTCACATGTGGATTTCCCAAGATTCTATCTACACATCCAGGGAAAAGGAGGTTGAGCTTTGGCACTAACCCAGAAACCCCACCATTTATTTTGTGATTCAGGTCGACCACCTATAGAAGAAGTATTGGAATTACGGAAGAAGAACAAGGTTAGAAACTATCCTTCCTGCAATCCTGCAACAGTAGCTGTTTAAGGATTTGAAAGTAACCATAATAAGCTTACAGTCGCTTGTCCAGCTAACTCTGTGTGTAATTAATAGCGAAATTTTTGACACATATATTGCTCGTGTTAATGCATGAGGAGACTAAGGAGGTATTTTCATGCATGCAGGAAGAAGTATGTAGTAACAGAACTGAATGTAAAGTACCACCAGTAAAGTAGGTCGTTTGGATGTTCACCTTTTGTTGCTTCCATCTTCAGATGACCGAGGAGTATATATGTAATCATGTGTGTGTGTGTAGAGTTGATACAAATGAGAACCATCACCTAAAAGGAGAACTAAGAACTTTCTTTTGTTGTCTCTTGGGGGACATCCGATAAAATTGGAACGATACAAAGAAGATTAGCATGGCCCCTGCGCAAGGATGACACGCACAAGAATTTTCTGTTGTTACAGTTTGATCATAAATACATGCTAGGTAGTTAACTCGCTACTCGGTAATTACAAAATGTATGTATACAAAATTAGTTACGTTAGTAAACATGATGTCCTTATAAGTCATTTAATAAATTAACAGCTATTGCAAACAACCGTTTAACCAAACACTATTTTACCGCTAATACTATTAGCCAATCAAAACCGCGGACTAAAACTGCTCTTATCAATTAGCTAACACAATCGGTCAACAACTAACCGCCAATTGCCACCCCCCCCCCCCCCCCCAATGCCAAAGTTTACAATTATCCTCTCTAGCTATGGCCGATCATTTACAACTTGGGAATTATCTCAGAAATGGGAGAAACTCTCAACTCATATACGCTGAGTGTGATATTTAAATGGTCAAAGTAGTAGAACTTTCAAGTTTCATCACACCCCAAGCCTACACAAATGAGCAAAGACTTTCCTAATTCGAACTGTTTCCTTTGACTAAAGTCCAAGGTAGCTTTTGCTAATGTAATATAAGCCCCATTGTGGTTCTTTTTTTATTGTGTGGAAGAAAATAACATCTAATTAGAAATATGTATCTTGGTGGATATTGATCATCGATGTAGAGAAGAGTGCCTTATAGATTTATATCAATGCAACCCAAGGGGTCACTAAATTTTACGGATGGTGATAAAGTCGCAAGGTCGCCACCTTAGTCAATGCATCTTAAAGTCATCTTTTATCTTTGATGTTTTGGATTAGGACTCCATCTTCTGTGATTATTTCTTGCATAAATTGAAATCTCACATCACTATGGCAATTTTGGCTACCCGCGTTTTACTCCCTAAACACCATTTCTTACAATAGAAAACGCCGCGAAATTTTCCCATTTTTGGTCCTCCAACTTTACTGTCAAAGACACTTCTAACCCTTGTCTTTTAATTTTTCCGAAACTGGTGCACGACTACGCATTTTTTCCCGTTTTTCGTCCTCTGGGTGTTTTTCTGGTGAACGAAAAAAAATTAAGCCAACACGTGCTTAACGTATGCTGATTTTTTAAGGACACAATTGTCAATCTCCCTACATCTTTTCTTCTTATCCTGATCCACGCATCTCAAATTAAAGTAGTCTTCTCCACCCATTTCTTTCTTTTCTTAGTCTCATGCTTCTCAAATTTCGAACGTATCAAGAGGCTAGAGTTTTGCATCAATAAATAAAGGTATTTCATCTTTTACCTTTCTCTTCTGCCATGGATGTTATTATATACAGAGTATCATTTCATTTAATTTCCTCTTCTACCTTTCCACACCTCTTCTGCCATGGACGCCATATATATTTTAATTTAATTTCATCTTCTACCTTTCGGCATCTGATAAGGGATGGATAGGAGTTCTGCATCAAATTCTCAAAACTCCCATGGTCAGTACTACAAGTATGGCGAGTGGATTTCTGTAGTATATTGTCACTGTAACCACAAACTGAAGTTACAGACTTCTTGGACTAAAGAGAATCCTGGGTGACGTTTTTGGCAATGTCCAATGTTCAAAGTAAGTCATATGATATATATTTATATTCATAGTTGTATATTTTTTGTTCATCCTTTTTATAGTCATATTTAATAAGCTATAAAACTATATCCCAGTTCCTCAACTTTTTCCTTTAGAGCTATAAAACCAAATTCATCAGCATCTTCCTCATCAAAAAAGTCAATTTGACCTCCCAAATACAAAGGTGATGTCATACTCAAGTCAATACTTCCACCATGTAACATTTTAAGCATAAACAAGCCACTGAATTCATCTGAAAAAGCACCAGAAATTAACACAACTGTTTAAAGTTCATACACACATCTAATTTACATATGATACTAGAAGGTTGCATATGTTTATAGCAAAAAGGTGAGAATAGAAACAAGGCCATCAACTTCTTCTTTTGGCTATCCAACGTCTCTTCAATATACTCAGTATATTCCATTACTAGTTAAAATTGAAAACTTCTTAATATCAGACGGGTCCTTCATATGAACGAAATAAATAAACAGAGTACATTGTAGACAAGAGATTAGGGAACAGATGGTAGTGAAGACAGTTTGATAGCTTACTCGAATTTAGGGTCTTCGTCCCATGCGAGGCTTCTGGGTTGCTTTCCATCGACAACCTCTTGGCGCGATGACAACTTCTTGCCGCTTGCTCCGTAAGTTTGAACTGGGAGGAAATACTCCGTATAAGATAGAACATTAAGGGTTTGTGAAAGTCTAATTACTCCTTTGACCTTTCAAATGAAGCATATGTTAGGCACATGCTCGGTTAATTTTTTTCATTCACCGGAAAAACACCCGGAGGACGAAAAACGGGAAAAAATGCATAGTCGTGCACCAGTTTCGGAAAAATTAAAAGACAGGGATTAGAAAGGTCTTTGACAGTGAAGTTGGAGGACCAAAAATGGGAAAATTTCAAAACGCCGCTAAAGAAGCGTTTAGGAGGCTCAACCGCCGAAATACAAACACGACCTATGTCAGGTACCAGGGGCTGGTTAACCATACAGTACCTCCGTCCCAAATTGTTTTGCAAAGTCAACATTTTTTGGTCAACCAATAATAAAAGTCAATCCTCCCTATTGATAATTAACTCAACTTTTAATAATTAAAATTTACATATTCAAAAACTACAATAAAATCTCTTTAAAGTTGCAAACTTCAAATTAGAATATAATTAAAAATTGACATCCTAATTAAGAAAATAAAATGAAACTGTTTGACTAAGAAAAGTCAAATTTGCAAATCAATTCGGGACAGAGGTAGTAATGAGCATAACTACTAAACAAATAGGGAGTATGGAGACCAATCGAACCATAGGGAGTAGGAGGATAATGCTTATAACCAAACAAAATAAAACACACATAAAAGCAATATTGTCAGCCCCTATCAGTAATTTAAGTAATTCATACTCCACTCCATAATAATTATACAACAATTGTACACATTTTACTGTTTACATGCTTTTACACGTGCCTGTGAAAACTTTTTGTTTGTATGTCAGACAAAACATGTTTTGTCTGTCCAAAAGTGTGTACGAAAAACGTTTATCATAATTATACTACGGAATACGGATGATATTCGTGTAATTTCCGAGTGTATGTTTGTATTTTTAACTAGTTTTTATTAGTTCTAGTTGTGGAAATTACACACTTTTGGTGTAATACTTTATTTTCATTTTTATTTGTAATTTAGTTAGATTAGGATTTTTCTGAGCTAAACAGGTCAAAGATCATCTAAGGGATCAAGATTGGACCTTAAAAGATCAAGGAAAGTGCAAGGAGACAAGAAAGATTTCGATTTGGAAAAAATACTCATGTACCCGGTCGGGTATTGCCTATACCCGATCGGGTAATTGCTTGATTCGACTGTCCAAATCAAATCCGAAGACAAATGATCGTGGGAGCAAATTTTCGTAAAGATTTGTCACATACCCGATCGGGTATATACCCTTACCCGATCGGGTATCCCCAGAAAAATGACTTTCTGGGCAATTTCCTGAGATACCCGGTCGGGTATCCTATATACCCGGTCGGGTATCAGACCCTGCAGCTCCCAAAAGCCTAAAAATACACCCCTTTCCTTCACAATAAAATCCCTTCTTCCATACTCTTAAGCTCAGTTTAGAATAGTATTTCTTTTATATTTTTATAGCATGTTTAGTCTCCAAATGAGGAGCTAAACTCTTCCATCTTGGTTTTGCTACTTTGAAGCTTAATGAATTTGTAAGTTGTGAGTTATTCTCTTTAATCTTCTTCCTTGAATATTAATTCTTCTTTTAAATACTATTTCTATATCAATGTTGGGGAGTGTTACTAAGATGACAATTAGTTAACATCTTGACATTAATTATAGTAATAGCTATTTCTTCCTCTATGTTAATATTGGGGAGTGTTACTAAGATGACAATTAGTTAACATCTTGATATTAACTATAGTAGGATTCATCTTCTTTAATATTCTTCCTTGAATATTAATTAATTCCTATTCATATTTCATATTAATATTTTGAACATTACTTAAAGGATCAACTAGTTTTGTTCCATATATTAATTATTACTAGAATCAATCGGTTAATACGCTTGTTATTAATTCGGTTCTTTCAATAGTAGTAAACTTGGGTTGTTAATCCATGCTTCTCATGGTTAATAAACCAAGGGGAATTAATTATATTGATTAAACCAATAAACCGCTTGTGTTGAGGTTATCAATCTCAATCGTTTTCATCTTGATTTTATTGCTACTATCGAGTTAATATACGGCGCTTGTTCTATATTGACTCGGTAGTAAGTTTTATTAATGAACGCGTCTCGTTATTAATAACTACCCTCGATGAACTGGATATACTCCTCGATTGAGTATTCGAGAGGAAGATAGTTAAAGATATAACCGGGATCGACGAACATTTCATTAAGTGGATAAAAGCAAAGCCAAGTCTCCTTCTTATTAATTAAACCACATAACTCGTCCATCTTCGTGTTTAATTTATTAAACCAAATCAAACTAAAACCCCCCATTTTGTTACCAGTTCTATAAAAAGAAAAGTATTCCTTTCCCTGTGGATACGAACCTTACTTCGTTATACTACGTATAATTGTTGTATTGTATTATTATTTTGAGTGCACACCACGACAAAGTGCACGTCAAATTTGGCGCCGTTGCCGGGGAGAGGCAATTATTTTTCTTTTTATTTTATTTCAAGAAAAATCAACAAAAAATTAATTAAATAAAAATATAAAGAATTCTTATTTTCTATTTCTGGGCTTTGTTTGAGTATATGGTAAAAACCCGTTCTATAAACGAACTTACTTACCAAACAAATCCCGAAACGGAACAAGCCTTCGAGAGGTTTAGGAATTTATCTCCGAATACTTCTTTGGAGGAATCATCAAGTGCTAGCTCCAACTCTAGCGAATCTGAAGAGCCAATCACTATGGCTCAAGAGACAAGAACATTGAGGGAGCTCACAGCTCCGAACTTGAATCAACAACCATTGTGTATTACCTTCCCTACTCTTGATGAGGGTAATACGTTTGAGCTAAAATCTGGGCTCATTCATCTGCTACCGTCCTTCCATGGCCTAAGAGGGGAGGATCCGAACAAACACCTCTCAGAGTTTCACATCGTTTGCACAAGCATGTGTCCAAACGGTGTGACTGAAGAACAAATCAAACTAAGGGCCTTTCCATTCTCTTTGAAGGACACCGCGAAGGATTGGCTTTTCTATCTTCCTTCTGGGAGTATCAACACATGGGCGCAAATGAAGAAATGCTTCCTTGATAGGTATTATCCTGCTTCTATCTCGTCTTCTCTCAAAAAGCAAATAAGCAACATCGAGCAAAAGGATGATGAATCCTTGTATCAATATTGGGAGCGTTTTAAGAAGCTATGTGCTAGCTGCCCCTATCACGGATACACGGAACAAGACCTCATCTTATACTTTTATGATGGTCTTGTTGATGATGATAGAAGAATGGTGAATGCCGCTTGTGGAGGTGGCATTGTTAACAAAACTCCTTCACAAGCAACAAGCTTAATCTCGGAATTAGCCGAGAACTCACGGCAATTCAGCCGCAAATCCTCCACCCGAAGAGTTCTTGCTGCGGAAACAAGTACAACCGATCTAGAAAGTCAAGTTGCCAGCTTGACTTCTTTGGTAAAAGAACTCCTTCTAAAACCAAAAATTCAGGAGGTCAAAGCTTGTGGCATTTGCACATCAACCGGGCACCCCACTGATTCATGTCCATCACTCCAAGAAGAGCAAGTCAACGCCCTCGGTTTCCAAGGACATCAACAAAGAAGGTATGATCCTTTCTCAAATTCTTATAATCCGGGATTGAGGGATCATCCAAATTTGAGATATGGGAACCCTCAACAAGCCAACTCATCTTCTCAACCACCTTTCAACACCCAAGGCTCAAATTCTCAATCTAATATGTCAACTGATGAGATGATCCGAACTTTGACCTCAAACATGGTTACCATGCAACAAAACATGGGAAAATTTCAACAAACCATGATACAATTCCAACATGAGACAAAGTCAAGCATAAAAAATTTGGAAACTCAAGTTAGCCAAATTTCAAATGCTGTGAGCCGACTTGAAGCAAAGGACTCGGGTAAACTCCCATCTCAAACGGAGCAAAATCCGAGGCAACATGTGAATGCCATCATGTTGAGAAGTGGGACGACATTGAAAGAGGTAGAGAAGAAAGATCAAGGAATTGAAGAGGTTGACCGTGAGGAGGAAGCTAAATTCGAGGAGGAGTCAACAAAATCCAACCCCCCTCCATTGTCATCATATGAAGCAGTAGCTCCTTTCCCCGAGGCATTGAGGGAAACAAAGAAGCCAAAGAGAGATGCAGATATCTATGAGACTTTCGCCAAGTGTGAGGTAAATATTCCACTCCTTAACTTGATTAAAGGTGTCCCTCGATTCGCTAAATTTTTAAAAGAATTATGCACAATCAAGAGGACGCAACACTCAAAGGGAAAACAGAAAGTTGAAATCAGTGAACATGTTTCGGCAGTTTTTCAAAGAAAACTCCCAAAAAAATGTACTGACCCGGGCATGTTCACTATACCGTGCAAGCTAGGAGACACCATTTCTAGGGCCATGTTAGACTTAGGGGCATCAATTAACGTGGTCCCCTATAATCTTTATAAATCTTTGAACTTTGGCCCTTTAAACAAAACCGGTGTCACTATTCAACTGGCCGATAGATCAACTATTTTCCCAAAAGGGGTAGTGGAAGATGTACTAGTTTCAGTAGGTGATCTAGTGTTTCCTGCCGATTTTTACGTACTTGAAATGGAGAGTGATGAACATGAAGTCCCTATTTTATTAGGGAGGCCATTTTTAAAAACCGCTAATTCAACAATTGATGTTTCTAGCGGACTTTTAACTATGGAATTTGATGGAAGGAAAATAGAATATAACATTTATAATTCTATTAAAAATCACTCTTCCTTTAAAGAATCAATTTTGATCATGGAGGAATCACTAGAAAAACCACCGACGGTTGAGGTGGTAGCAAGAAAGAAAGCTCGGCCTTACTGGAAAAGGCCGAAAAATAAAATTGACACAAGGCCGAACAGGGCCTTAAAGAAGGATAAAAGGGATGTTTATGATCCCACTTAATTCAGAAAATAAAATAAAAATAACGTCGTGCCGCGACATTAACTAAGGCGCTTCTTGGGAGGCAACCCAAGTTTGTATTTTGATTATTTGCATTCAGTTGAGTGTCTGTGTAAAAAAAAAAAAAAAAAAAAAAAACGCTCCTGGGGAAGGTACCCGATCGGGTTACACCTTTCACCCGGTCGGGTATATTTAATTGAGTTATGGGAATTCCTACGGCGTGATTTTCCCAATCGAGTACTACCCCAACTCGATCGGGCCCGACCCCGGAACAAGCCAACCCGCGTATACCCGATCGGGTATGTCAGGTCACCCGACCGGGTACCCGAGTTTTTAGCCCAAAACCCACATTTTCGAACCCCCTCTCCAAAATTCTCCATCTTTAAACCTTCTTTCTTCACTATCTCCATCAATACTCACCCAAACTTCCTCATACCACCACCAAGACACTTCCCTTTACAAACCAAAAAAAAAATCCCCATATTTTCTCCTCTCCATAAAACCCAAAACCCCAGCCCCCCGAAATTCAAGCTCCAAAAAGGCAATCAATGGCACCAAAGCAGGACAGGGCCGCAAGTTCACAGGCTAGGGGACCGATTCAGGGCTACGAGGATGTACATTCCAACAAAGTTATTACAGAGACGAGCACTAGGGACAGTGCTTCGAACTAAGTGAGGGGGAGTCACTCATTGATACGTACTTAAGTTTGATACCTTGTAACTGGCATTATTTTCTTCACATGAAAAAAAAAAAAGAAAGAAAAAAGAGAAAAAAAAAAAAGAAATGCTAGTTAGGTTGAAAACCCAGAACGGGCAATCTAAGCAAAAATGGCTTATAAAAAATTGAGTGAGTGGAAAGGATGGAAAAATAAAAAGAGTTGCTAGGATGAAAACCTGAAAAGGCTCCTAGGCAAAATGAGAGATATGAGAGATATATTTGTTTTTACAGGACATCATTTAATCTCTTGAACATGAAAAGGAGAGAAGAAAAGAGACGAGCAGAGAAGACCATGAAACCCAAGAAGATGTTTTATCCTTGGTGGTCTTTTGCTTTTTTTGTTGACTATTGAACTCTTGAGGACTTGGAACTGTTAAACATTTGACTTTACTCGAGGACGAGTAAAGAAGCTAAGTGTGGGGGAGTTGATATTCGTGTAATTTCCGAGTGTATGTTTGTATTTTTAACTAGTTTTTATTAGTTCTAGTTGTGGAAATTACACACTTTTGGTGTAATACTTTATTTTCATTTTTATTTGTAATTTAGTTAGATTAGGATTTTTCTGAGCTAAACAGGTCAAAGATCATCTAAGGGATCAAGATTGGACCTTAAAAGATCAAGGAAAGTGCAAGGAGACAAGAAAGATTTCGATTTGGAAAAAATACTCATGTACCCGGTCGGGTATTGCCTATACCCGATCGGGTAATTGCTTGATTCGACTGTCCAAATCAAATCCGAAGACAAATGATCGTGGGAGCAAATTTTCGTAAAGATTTGTCACATACCCGATCGGGTATATACCCTTACCCGATCGGGTATCCCCAGAAAAATGACTTTCTGGGCAATTTCCTGAGATACCCGGTCGGGTATCCTATATACCCGGTCGGGTATCAGACCCTGCAGCTCCCAAAAGCCTAAAAATACACCCCTTTCCTTCACAATAAAATCCCTTCTTCCATACTCTTAAGCTCAGTTTAGAATAGTATTTCTTTTATATTTTTATAGCATGTTTAGTCTCCAAATGAGGAGCTAAACTCTTCCATCTTGGTTTTGCTACTTTGAAGCTTAATGAATTTGTAAGTTGTGAGTTATTCTCTTTAATCTTCTTCCTTGAATATTAATTCTTCTTTTAAATACTATTTCTATATCAATGTTGGGGAGTGTTACTAAGATGACAATTAGTTAACATCTTGACATTAATTATAGTAATAGCTATTTCTTCCTCTATGTTAATATTGGGGAGTGTTACTAAGATGACAATTAGTTAACATCTTGATATTAACTATAGTAGGATTCATCTTCTTTAATATTCTTCCTTGAATATTAATTAATTCCTATTCATATTTCATATTAATATTTTGAACATTACTTAAAGGATCAACTAGTTTTGTTCCATATATTAATTATTACTAGAATCAATCGGTTAATACGCTTGTTATTAATTCGGTTCTTTCAATAGTAGTAAACTTGGGTTGTTAATCCATGCTTCTCATGGTTAATAAACCAAGGGGAATTAATTATATTGATTAAACCAATAAACCGCTTGTGTTGAGGTTATCAATCTCAATCGTTTTCATCTTGATTTTATTGCTACTATCGAGTTAATATACGGCGCTTGTTCTATATTGACTCGGTAGTAAGTTTTATTAATGAACGCGTCTCGTTATTAATAACTACCCTCGATGAACTGGATATACTCCTCGATTGAGTATTCGAGAGGAAGATAGTTAAAGATATAACCGGGATCGACGAACATTTCATTAAGTGGATAAAAGCAAAGCCAAGTCTCCTTCTTATTAATTAAACCACATAACTCGTCCATCTTCGTGTTTAATTTATTAAACCAAATCAAACTAAAACCCCCCATTTTGTTACCAGTTCTATAAAAAGAAAAGTATTCCTTTCCCTGTGGATACGAACCTTACTTCGTTATACTACGTATAATTGTTGTATTGTATTATTATTTTGAGTGCACACCACGACAAAGTGCACGTCAACGGAGTACTAAAAAGTAAAAAACACAAGAAAAAAAGTAGAAAACATAGATGAGTTAAGACGCTAAGGAAAGAATTAGAGCATCTATTACTTAACTTGCTCTTTGCTATCTTGGATCTTTTATCTTTCTCTTCTCTCATCTCCATACATACAATATATTATCTCATTATCTATCTATGACATCCTCTGGAACTCCTCACTTTTTTGTTATTGTTTTACATATTTGTTGATTTCAAGCACTAGATGTTGGTTTATGATATCTCCAAATATATTCATTTTATTCTTGCAAGCTCGATAACAGTTGAACATTAAAGGACAGGTAAGTCCGAAAACCCAATGCACAGTAAAACAACAATAACGTTACAATACTATCATAATCAAACTATATACTCCCTCAGTGATTTTGCCAACATTTCTTAAAATTTTTTGTCATTTTTCTATTAAAGTAATAATTTGTGGTTATACTTGTTTTCTCTTTTTCTTTGCACAAATTTCAACTAATTCGGGATAAGGGTCAGTTTGGTCCTCGAAGTTGCAAAAAGGGGGTCAAATAAGTCCTTATATAGAAGATTCTGTCCGGACGTGTCATTTGAGGTGGCTCCCGGTGGAATTTTTTAATGAAATTTTTTGAACATCTTATTCATTAAGTCTAGTTTACTCATACCAAATTTCAGATAAAAATTCAATGGGGAAGACATTCAAATGAATTCTTGAAGATAACTGTGCCGTTAAAAGCGCTGTTATCTTCAAGAATTCATTTGAATGTCTTCCCGATTGAATTTTTAGCTGAAATTTGGTATGAGTAAACTAGACTTAATGAATAAGATGCTCAAAAAAATTTATCACAAAATTCCACCGGGAGCCACCTCAAATGGCACGTCCGGACAGAATCTTCTATATAAGGACTTATTTGACGCCTTTTTTGCAACTTCGAGGACCAAACTGACCTTTTTCTCATCAGAATAGTGAAGAGGTAATTGATCTGTATGGCGGGAAGAACAATTCAGGTGTTTGGGTTCCCACATCTGATATCAGCGGAGGCGGCCAAAACATGGATTGAAAAACACACCACCAAAAGGGGCTGCGTTTATGCCCTCGAGGTGAAGATGTCCAAAGGAGCTTCAAGAGCCTACGCCATTGTGCAATTCAGCTCCAATGAAAGCTCAGAAGAAATCATAAATTTGGCCAAACAGCACAAGTTGTATTATCGTACATCCTTCTTGACTGCTAAGGAACTGGTGGGAACCCAAATTATGGAACCTAAGTCTTATGCCCATGAAATGGAGAAAGTTGCTGTCTGCTTTGGATGTCAAACTCGCAGGGATGGGTTCCACGTGCTCTGGAGAAAGCGGAATATCTCTGTGAAATTCGGGATTGGATTCAAGTATGTGTTCTTGCTCCTCTTTCACGGCTCCACACAGTACAAGCTTCAGCTTTCTCGTCAAGGCATTTCGAGAATCACGCAATATTATCCACAAGTTGATCAGAATGCAAAGTTTCTAGTCATTCAGGTTTTCTTAACTAATTACTTTGCATGCCTATGTTATGCTTGTCAATTTATCTCAAAACAACTTCACTTTTTGATTAATTGTGTTCTCACTTGGATCGAAAATTTCTGATTTGATTAGCTTAGATTTAGTATATTCGCTCTCGTCTGATTGAGTTTGCTCTAGTCTCATTTGGTTTAAATTGAAACTTGTCCAAATTGAAACATCCTTAATTAATACTCCGTATTATCATGAAAAAAAATCAAATTTCCCCTAACAAGGCATATATTGGTCATATAGTAATTAGGATTTATATATTTAGAAAATATAAATGTCTAAGACTCTGAGTCATTGTTATATTTATGCCATTATGCTCCATGTAGATTAAAGCCGGATGAAATGAAAAGAATCAAATCTGTTTCTTCTTCATTTCATTCGTTGCTTCATGCTCGTTCTTTTATTCATATCTTTAAGTCTTCTAACCTTTATATCATAGTTCTTACTTCTATAAACTCAATATTCCTCCAATGCCTTCTTCGTCATCTGTGAATGCTGTTAATATGTTCAAAGATAACATCCCCTCTGCTATTACTTTGACCATGTTAAGTGTGACACTCGTTGTGAGGCCTCATCTTCTGTGATTCCTCATCGTATCAACTCTTCTCGTCTATTCTCTAGTATGTCTTCTAGTAAGCTGAAGAAGGATAAAACAGGAGCAAATCAGGAATACACATCTTGATCTGACATAGCTCATCTCCAATACTTCACACTTCTGATCTTCACTAACATTATGCTCCACCGCTGGTTAGTCTGATAACTCTGATTGTGGATGTTCTTCGGCTCCTTTTTTAAAACAAAATGTTATATGTCATTCCCCAACATACTTCAGGGTCACATCATGCCTTTAGAGCTTGGCCTCTGGTTTCATCTCCACCCCTTCATCGTTTGTTGAATACTTCAACTATGTTCATGATATCTCTTTATATGTTTGTTATGGTTATTTTACTTTCCACTTTGATCAACAATTTCCAAACATAAGACATCTAAAATTGAGTATCTGATGATACAAAATGATTGTGTAAACAGTGTATTTTACTACATGTGTTCAAACATGAATTACTCCATGGAATTACCGATATACCCATCACTCCATAAGGTTACAAGTCCATTATCATTCGAGTGTCATGGAAAAATTGGAGGGTTATAGTCCACTTGATATTCAATGATATCTATATTTTTCAAAGATAAATCTTAAGGGCCCATTTACTAACATGAATATTTTCTGTTTTTTCAGAAAACTGGAAAACTGGAGAAAGAAAAACTGAAAAAAACGTTTACCTGTTTATTCTCCAAAATTGAAAAACAGGGACATGCTTATGGTTTTCTTCTTAAATTGGAGAACTCACCTTACGTGTTTTCCAAAATGGAAATACGCACTACGCAGCGCTACACTGCGTCTTGTATTTGTTTCGCGCTCGAATATCTGATTAGGACAAATTTTTTTAACTACATATTTTTTGAGATCTATGCGACGGTGTATGTTTAATTATATTTTGTTTATTAAATTATGAAAATCAATTTCACGCTTTTAGTATTTTATAACTTACTTTTAGGTATCATAGTTTTCCCCAGAATTTAAATAAGTTTCTAATACTAACTCTGATCCATAGATCATGAAAAAACATGTGGCTTAAAAAAGTATTACTAGTGTTACGTACTCAAACATGTTATGAAAAACACGTGGCATTAAAAATAAGTTTCTAATGCTAACTTTGATCCATAATTTTAACGTCAAAGTATTACTAGTGCTGTGTATTTGTTTTTCAACACAATGTAGCTTCTTGTTAAAAAATGTCACGTATTAAGTTTTGTTTGTGGATTATCATTTATGAAAACGTTTTGTCTTATTTCAAATGTTTCTAACTATGGGAACTTTATTTTGCATTATACACACATTAATTTTTTAACGGTGAAAGGTAATATTTGTTATTCTTTATGTCTTCGATTCTATCGGATTTCAATTTCTCAAGTATTTTTTATGTCTTCGATTCTATCAGATTTCAATTTGTCAAGTATATATATATATGTATATATATATATATATATATATATACATACTTACGTTATGGTTTTAGAAAACATGTCTTCAGATTTGGAAAATGAAAAACTAGAAAATGAAAACAGAAAACTGGAAAAATAAGTAACAAAATGTATCTATACTTGATGCTTAACTTCCTTGACCTCTTTGTTACAGATGTTTTCTGCTCCACGGATCTATAAGAAAACTGAAGAATCCATTTATACCTTTTTTAAAGAAACTCCTGATGATCATTGGGTGAGAACAACAGATTTCACACAAAATTGTATCATTGGCCATTCTTCTGCCTTGTGTTTGAATCTTCATTTGGATGTCGAGTTACCAAATTTGTGTGATGATTTTGCATATGATAACCAAATTGTAACTCATTTCACTATGGATTATGGTTCCTCATTCTCTTCTAATTCAGTTATTGTTCCAATTTTTCATCCTCCATTGGGAATCGAGCTACCATTCAAGTTACATTTCAAGATTTGCTCTTTGGTTCAACATGGATGCCTTCCAGGTCCATCACTAAATGATGAGTTTTTTGCCTTAGTCGATCCAGGAAAAGTGGATATCAATTTAATAGAATATGCATTGGAAAAAATGTACCGATTAAAGGAGTGTTGCTATGATCCCGTGAAGTGGCTGACTGAGCAATATCACTGCAAGTTTAAACATATGATCAAATCCAATGTGATCAAGCTGGATGAAGGCCTTATGTATGTACGAAGAGTTATTGTTACACCAATGAGGGTATACTTCTGCGGGCCTGATGCAATTTTATCTAATCGCGTATTGCGCCATTATTGTGAGGATATTGACAATTTTGTTCGTGTTTCTTTCATGGATGAGGATTGGGAGAGAATGCATTCGGTAGATTTATCTCCTTCTCCACCTACTAATAATGGTGTGGTGGTGAGGACAGATATATTCAACAGGATAATGAAAATACTTGAAAATGGCATTGTTATTGGGGACAAAGCATTTGAGTTTCTTGCATTCTCATCAAGCCAGCTGAGAGAAAGTTCTCTCTGGATGTTTGCATCTAGACCCGGACTTTCTGCTACCGATATAAGATCTTGGATGGGAGATTTTAAAAAGATTAAGAATGTGGCCAAATATGCAGCGAGGCTTGGTCAATCTTTTGGTTCATCTAGAGAAACTTTTGTTGTTGGTAAAGATGAGATTCAAATGATTCCAGACATAGAGATACACACGGAAGGAAAAAATTATACATTCTCTGATGGGATAGGGAAAATCTCAGCTGATTTTGCTCAAAAGGTTGTGTATGGATCTAATTTGACACATAGCTTATGAATTAAACCTTAAATATAAGATACACTTATCCCCTCCTAACACTCTTCCCCATGAATTACCCAATTTCTAATAGGTTGCTATAAAATGCGGCCTTATGAAACATCCCTCCGCTTTCCAAATCCGGTACGGCGGATTTAAGGGAGTTGTGTCTGTTGACCCTTCGTCCTCAAAGAAATTATCCTTAAGAAAAAGTATGTTGAAGTTTGAATCAGAGAACATCAAGCTGGATATTCTAGCTTGGAGCAGATATCAGCCCTGCTATCTAAATCGCCAAATTATCACTCTTTTATCTAGTCTCGGTATTCACGACCACGTGTTTGAGAAGAAGCAGAGGAAAGTAGTTGGTCTGATGGACAAGATGCTCATCGATCCAAACATGGCACAAAAATTTCTAAAATTGATGCCATCAGGAGAAAACACCAAACTTCTAATAGCGATGCTTAATTGTGGCTATAAACCTCACATAGAGCCATTTCTTTCTATGATGTTGCAAACAATAAAAGCATCAATGGTTGAGGATTTGAGGACAAGAACAAGAATATTGATACCTAATGGTAGATCAATGATGGGGTGCATGGACGAAACTAGGACTCTTGAATATGGTCAAGTATTTATTAAGTTTTCTGTTGTTGATCGTGGACATTATTCACAACTCAATGAATATGACAACATTTTAGTGGGAAAAGTCGTTGTTGCAAAGAATCCGTGCTTGCATCCCGGTGATGTTCGTATACTACAAGCGATTGATGTTCCTGTTTTGCACCATATGGTGGACTGCATAGTCTTCCCCCAACAAGGAGATAGGTACTAACCTGTGTGTTTGTGTGCATTTTCTCTCGCATGTGTGGCAAAGAGATTGAGACATATAGTGAGGAAATTAAAGTTATATTACCCCGTCCCTTAAAACTTTGTCAACGGTGATAAACTTTAGCCAATGATTTTGATTAGTATAACTATGAAAGTTATCAATTTTATGCTTTTATGAAAGTATTTTCTACAAAGAACGTTTTTGTATAATTTTTTATATTACAAATCAATTCCTATAAAAAAATATCATATCATTGGCAAAGTTTAAGTTGATTGACAAAAAAATTTAAAGATGGCTAATTTTTAAGGGAAAGGAGTACAAAATATCAAGTATTCAAGTTCGACATGTAGTGGTATGAAGTACATAATCTTACTTATCAACGGTGGAGACTTAGGGTCTATTTGCAACAGCTTCTGCTTTTAAAAAAGTGTTTTTTTTAATGAAATGGGGAGAAGTGATTAAATAAAAGTTGATAGTGTTTGAGAAAAAAGTGATTTTGAAAAGTAAAAGTGGGTAGTGTTTGGTAAAATAAGTGTTTTTTGTGTAATAGAAAAAGTAAAAGCACTTTTGACGCGGAAGCCGAAAAAAATAAAAGTTGTAGTGTTTGAGAAAATAAGTGCTTTTTTAAAGCCAAAAGCTGAGAAATGCTTTTTTAAAAGCAGTTGCAAACCAACCCTTACACTATAAATCTCATTGTGTATAACTCCAAGCATATTATACCATTTTATTTACAGATATGACATTATGGTTTGGAGCTATTGCACATTGCAATAGTTTAGCAATTTTATAAGAATAAATTCCACTTTTGGTCCTACGAGTTTTGGGTCAATTCCACATTTAGTCCACACATATCACTTTGTCCACTTTTGATACATGACTATTGTATCTTCGCCCATATATGGACCTTCCGGCATTGTTTCTGATGGTTATAATCTCCGGAAAAGGACCACAAATGGTTAAAAAACATAGTCAAGTACTAAAAGTGGACAAAGTGAAAGATGTGGACTAAAAATGAAATTGACACAAAACTCATACGACCAAAAGTGGAATTAAGTCATTTTATAATATATGACCCCAATTTAAACTAAAACTTTTTCTTTTCTTTTTATAAAATGTAACATCTGAACTTAAAGTATGTTTAACTATACACTTAGGGATTGATATATTTAAAAATATATTCATTGTGACTTGATGTTTATAGTGATCTTTATCATTATTAAAGCATTTATATATTCTTCATATATTGAACTTGGTGATAGACCTCATCCAGATGAATGTTCTGGAAGTGATCTGGATGGAGATTTTTATTATGTTTGTTGGGACAATGACCTTATTCCAAGATCCATGGTACCACCAATGGATTATACTCCTCCTGCCACTCAACTCCAATGTGATGTTACCATTGAGGTAACATTGATTTTATTATCGTAATAATCATCATTATTGTTGTTATGTTAATTAGATGATGTATGTATAAATAAAAGTTTTCTTTGGCTAATTGTGATAGATCAGCAAAAAATTAATTTACAAAATCCTAATATTATACATTCGGTTTTATTAATTCAAACTACTGATTAATTTTGTATAATCCCAAGTATATCGTTGTCCGCCAATATTAATTATTAGTCTAGTTTATTATCCCTGAAAAATAAAAATTGGTACATATTCTTCCATTTAAACAAAAAACACATTCAACATACACATCTTTAGTTGGATTCTAGTTCTTGTGTATACTTTTGAAAAGGTTTAGTATTGAGTTAAGTAAACTTATGGAAACAAAGAATGAAGTGTAAACATACAACATCAAATTAACATAGCCTATTTGATGATCTTTAACTCACAATGTTGGCTGGGTAGGGTTTGAAGAAAAATTATACATAGTAGGCGACAAATGGATTCAATGAACCAATTAATTATAGAAATAATTAATTAGTTCATAAATTGAGGATGTGATTGAGCGCATTTTGACCTAGAGATCTATGGTTTGTTTTTCAATCGAACTTGTAGAGGTCTGTGTTGTTGCACGATTAACATCGAAGGGGTCTCACTAACCGTGTTAAATCTTTCATATGTCATTTCATCATCATTTTCATTTACCCCAGTGCCGCAAAGGCTCCCACCTACGGTGGGGTAAAGGGGGGTCGGATGTACGCAATCTTACCCCTATACTAAAACACATAGAGACTGTTTCCGGATGACCCATAGTGAAAATCGCGTCAAAAATTGCATGGACTGGCTGCTGCTTCATAAGAAAGAAGCGCAGACAGTTTAGTGAGCCGTTTTGATTTATTCCATCATATTCTCAAGTGCAGACAAATCTTTCATATGTGTGCGCATATTTTTCATATTGTTTTTAGAAATAAAAAATGATCGTCTTTATTGTCTTATAATAACAGGATATTCGGAAGTACTTTGTAGAGTACATTATGAATGATACTTTAGGTATGATTTCAAATGCCCATGTTGTGGTTGCTGATAGAGAACCAACCATGGCAATGAGTGAGCCGTGCATGCAACTTGCCCACCTCTTCTCCATTGCAGTTGATTTCCCAAAGACCGGAGTCCCCGCTGAGATGCCATCAAACTTACGCATCAAGAAGTACCCCGACTTCATGCAGAAGTTTGACAAACCCTCCTACAAATCAACCCGAATCATCGGCAAGCTTTTTCGGCAAGTCCAATCCATCCCCCGAAGTTCTGCCGCTCCTTTCTCAAAAGAAAGAGCTAAGAAATTGTACGATATGGACATGGAAGTGGATGGATTTGAGGATCACATTTGCAAAGCTCTTGAGCACAAGAAATTGTATGACTACAAGCTTGGTAGTTTGATGGATTACTATGACATAAAAACTGAAGCTGAAATAGTAAGTGGTCGGATCACCAATCCGACCACGAGGTTGTTTGATCGCCGAAGAGATTCTGAGGCTGTGATCTTAGCCTATAGGTCATTGAGAAAGGAGGCGAGGTCATGGTTTGAGAAAGGGAGGAACAGTGAATGTTCTGATGATTTAAAGGTGAAAGCTTCGGCTTGGTATCATGTCACTTATCACCACACTTATTGGGGTTGTTATGAAGAGGATGAAATGAGACGTGAACATTTTATTAGCTTCCCATGGTGCATCTATGAGGAGCTGATTCAAATTAAAAAGGACAGATCTAACACAATATGGGGTGCCCAATTTTCTTCACTCGAATGGACATGTAATATCTGCTAATTATATTCGAATTTCACGATGAATGTAAATATGATCTGAATGTAAATAATGAAATAACTACAGCAAAGGACACTCGGTCGGATATCTGACCCAACAACCTCACAACCCCTATAAAAGTTCCTCTTTCCTTCCCATGTTTGATATCCATTTATCCCATATAATTAAGCTTATTTTAGATTAGTATTGTTATTACATTTTCTTGTGTGTTTAGACTCCAATGAGGAGCTAAACTTCGCTATCTTAGTTTTCCTAAGCTGAAACTTATTGAATAAAAATTGTGAGTTTTTTAAACTTCTCTTCTTGAATATTAATTTTTCTCCATTTTTATATTAATGTTGAGGTGTTGCCATGTTGTTACATGATTAGTTAAAGTTTTAATATTAATTATTACTAGAAACTATTAATGAGGATGTATGATTAATCATTGGTCCTTTCATAAGTGTTAACTTTGGATTACTAATGCATGATTTCTAATCTAAAGGGAAATTAATTATATTGATTAAACTGATAGATCCTTTGTGTTGAGATTTTCAATCTCGGTTAATTTCATCTAAAGATAAAATGTCACTATTAAGTTAATATAAGACGTTTGTTCTATATTGTCTAAATAGTAGAGGTTAGTAAAGAGCGTTTCTCGTTATTAATAACTATGCTAAAGGAATTAAAAATACTCCATGAGTGAGTATTGAAGAAGAAATAGCTAAAATAATAGTAGGGATCAACAAATAATTCAATAAGTGGAAATTAGTAAAACCAATTCAAGTCTTTATCAATTGATTACATAATTCATTTATCTTAGTGTTTAAATCAATTCTTAAGTCCTAAATACCAAAACACCCCTTTATTCACTAGTGGAGTAGTGATGAAATTATTTTGAGGCACAAGCGACATAAATGCCGTCACAATTTGATGAGCTCGTTCGCCTGAAAGTTTGAAACCTTACCATCGCTATACATCTGGGGGAGCAAAATTTTCTCTCAATCGAGAAGAGGAAAAACTACATGAGAATCAAAGACTTGAAAACCATGACTTTTATCCATCTTGTACGGTGGACATTTCAATAAAATATATCATCGTTGTACCCATTAATACAAAAGATAATTCTCAATAATATATATATGAGATACAGAGGAAACCCTAATGAGGGGGCGGGGGTAGCAATGAGAAGAGGAGAACGGCGAAGTCGTTGCAGGCACTAGCAGCCCACACCTTGCCTCTATGCTTTACCTTTTTTCTGGTGCTCATGTTTGATCGCATGATCTTCGGCTCTTGGTGGGGAGTCTTTTTTGTTAATCTTTTGACTTTATGCACGGAGGGCTATATCGTAGGATACTCACGGAGGTTTAGAGCAAGGCAAGTAGCAGGTGCTGATTTTCTTTGCTCTGGCATGTTCATCTGCGGTCGTCAGAATTTCTCTAGAGTTTCACCGCTAGAGTTTTATTTGTCCGCTATCGTCTTTTGGCAAGGAGCGGTGCTGTCTTCCGACAATTCATTCTGGATAGGGAGATTCGGCTGGAGGAGAATATAGTGGCGGCCAGCATGGTAGCCACAATATACGATTGAATTAAGTTGGAAGGAGGTCCGAGCAGTTTGATTTGCGGCAGCAAGGGCTCCGGCAAAGAAGTCAGCGGGCCCGTTTCTCGCTAGGAGGTAAGGTCCATGTTCATCCTAAACTACCACCACGATTGAGGGAGTCACAGGACAGTTTGAGGATGATGAAGAGGCATTGTATTTTGGCCAAGAGATGGAGGCGACTCAAGGGCAGATCAAGGTGATGAAGTAAGAAGATGAAATGAAGGGGATCCGACCCACTCCTGAACTGCCGCCGGTGGTTCTTGGAAGGCTGAGTGAAGAAATTTATTTTTTGCTTTTATTTATTTTAATGGTCTGAATTTGTCTGTGTTTGTTTGTTTTTTTATGTCTTTCGATTGTAAGACTGTGGTTTTGGATTTGGATGTGGGGGATGAAATGATTGTTGTAACCGTCTTTGGCTCATTTGTGCCCATTAATGGATCGTCAAGTTATATTGCTGAGGTGATAAGCTCTGAGTATGGTTCGAGGGACGACGGTTGTCATGAGTTGTTTTGTCGGATTACCTACTATTTAAAAAAATATTCTCGATTGTAAGCCAACTGGCAAACGATTTACTTGATTAATGGAATTGTTGGGTTTGATGATAATAATATATATATGTGTGTATGTATGTGTGTGTGTGTCAACATTATAAAATATATCAACTCAACAACATAGATACATAACCATTTTAACAAGAGAAAAATAATAAAAATATGCCAAACTTTGAAGGGGTGTTAGGTAAACACCACAAATTTGCAAATGTAATTTAAATACCCCAAAGTTTATATAATTAAAAAGTTATTTTAGCACCATCGTCAAGTATTATTTCTTTAAAAAATGTAAGTTTATGGGGTTAATCGCATAATTTAGTATAATAAATTAAAAGTGGTGCAATTATATAAATCGGGGGTAACATTATTTATTTCGCAATAGAAGTTTAGAATGTTAATTCTGTCTTGATGATTTCTAAAATATTTTAAATTATGCAGTTAACACCATAAATTTATATTTTTGAAATAAATAATATTTGACGATGGTGCTAAAATAACTTTTTGTATAAAGTTTGGGGTCTTTAAATTACATATGCAAGTTTGGGATGTTCATCTCACACTCATTCAAAGTTTGGGGTACTATAATTACTTTTCCCTTTTAACAATATCATTAACATACACAATATCAATACCACACACACACATCATTTAGGATCTGTTTGCAACAGCTTCTGTTTTTTAAAAAGTGTTTTTTTAATGAAATGGGGAGAAGTGATTAAATAAAAGTTGATAGTGTTTGAGAAAAAAATGATTTTGAAAAGTAAAAGTGGGTAGTGTTTGGTAAAATAAGTGATTTTTGTGTAATAGAAAAAGTAAAAGCACTTTTGACGCGGAAGCCGAGAAAAATAAAAGTTGTAGTGTTTGAGAAAATAAGTGTTTTTTTAAAGCCAAAAGCTGAGAAGTGCTTTTTTAAAAGCAGTTGCAAACCAACCCTTAGTACATACACATTTTACATAAATTCACTACATTTATATTAAGGCAAATACGCAAAACTTGTATATATGTTGTTAAATACCTACACAATGTAAATTTTTAAAACTTATATATACCCCGAGTTTTAAAAAAAAGTTATCTTAGCAAGTTAGCATCATGATCATATATTTTTTCTTTCACAAATGTAAATTTATGTCGTTAAATACACAATTTAAAATATTTAGCATTCGTGAGGACACAATTAACATTTTAAACTTCCAATGTTAGATTTACAATACTACCCTGGTCTATATTGCAACACTTTTAATTTGCTATTTGTCATTACATGACTTTCATTATTGACATATTTAATTGACTTTTATATTACTCGCACACTTTATATTTTTTATTTTATTCAATGATGTATTAAAACAATATAAAATTTGTCCGAGATTAAAGTCTTGAAATATGACTTTTTAAACTTTATAGTTTTTACGAATATTGGCCAAGACAATATTAGTTATTTCACAAATAGAGGTTACGAATGTTAACTGCACTCTCACAAACGATAAATATACTTAAATTATTATTTACTTAAAACTAACATAACTTTTTATATAAAGTTCAAGATATTTATATTATATATACATGTTTGAGGTGTTGACCTCACACCGTCGTACCCATGAAAGTTCGGGTATTTGAAATATTATTCCTCGTATTAACTATGAAGTCAGGTGTATAGATACTATCTTATTAAAATTCAAACATAATCACCCAATGACGTACTCCATGTAGGTGAAATAAGGACCAGCTTGATTTTCGTTTTTCTTTTGGGAAAAGCTGGTGTGAAAGCTTCATTTCAATGAGATAAGGTTGCTTTGACACAAAAAAAACATCTTTGTTGGGAAGGACTATTGTAACTAAGGACGACTTGTGTTGAATATTTCCGAAGTGTTAAAATAAGTTGATTCATGTTTTTGTGAAATTACTAGCAATTAAAATCTTCATTTAAAATGCTCGCGACGTGCGTTGGAATGTGATCAAAGTATCACATTTATACGATGTGATCAAAGTTCATATATATGGCCAGCATATTAAATTGTTCTATTAAAAAAATCTCTAGCTCAACTTTTTTTTTTGGAAAAAATGAAATTTTATTGATAGGAATAAGAGTAAAGTGCGAGAAGGAAAAAGAGAATAGTACAAAAAGAAAAGGAAGAAAAAGAAAAAAAATAGTGCAGAAGAGAAATAAGTTAATTCCAGATATTTTTTTTGGACTGAGATCTAGTTCTTAAACTGTGGCGCCTTTTATCTTCTGAGGTTTCTTTAAATTTTTAGTTGTGTATTCAGGTTATCTGTTGGCAGACAGTTTCCGAGGTAATAAACTTCATTTTGTATGAAATTGTTCTGTTGAATTTGACATCTCTAGCTCAACCTTAATACACTAAGCTGTTATCAAAATTCATCTTACTTTTTGCATGAATCTAAAAAAAATTACCACTATTTATGACATATAACTTTCACCACCTCTACTCATGAGTTTTTATATCGTACAACCGGTTGTACGGTGCACACCAGGCCATACAACCAATGACATTTTTTATAAATACAGGTGAAAATCACGACTTCTGTTAATTGAGCATCAATACACTTTTATGGAGAATCAACCCTATTGTATTGAGTACTAAAAGTATAATATTGAACATGATGATCTCTATTTCATATCTTCTAATATACCTTCTTTATCTTATTTTTTGTGTAGTAATTTTTTAAAATTATATCTATAATCTACTCCAATAAATTCTAGTATGCGAATCTAATTTAATTTTATAATTTTGAAATATGAATTAATATGAAATCAAAATCGTTATAAGTTTTGCTAGTTGAGTATCAAAACATGTTCATTGAGCACCAAGTCTCTTCTATATTGAGCATTAGATACTTGCAATTGAGTATCATGATTTCTGCTCCCATGTCTTCTAACTCACTTTTTTATATTTAGTTTTTCTTTTGTAAACTTTTATAAATTATATCTATAATCAACTCATACGCATTTCAATATGCGAAACTAATGTAATATTATACTTTTAAAATATGCATCAATATGACATTTTAAAATGAGCATGTGACTCTAATATCAAATGAGCATACATAACATATCAAATGATTCCGACATATCCAGTCCTAGTCTCCTAGATATAATAATGTGCATAATGTTGTTATATTTTATATCACTACCTATGATTTAACATGTAGCCCACATTCCCTTAAAACTTTGTTATTTTTGAATTTTTTAGTCAATCATGTTCAACTTTGATCAATGATATATTTTAATTTTATAGGAAATTATTTATAATATAAAAATAATATGGAAAATTCTTTGTAGAAAGTACTTTAATGATATGGTAAAATATATAACTTTCCTAAAATTACATTTACAAAAATTGAGTAAGAATGTTTTTACTTGGACTTATTTCAATCTCAAACCAGATTGGACCACATCAGAATTAAGCAAACCAGAACAGACTTAAACTAACCAGATCAGACTAGAGTCTAATAGTTATAAAATACACATGGACCAGACATTTAAATGACACGACTAGTCAAGACCTGACTTAAACAGATTAGACCAGATCATCATACTTGGTAACATATATCCGAGGTTAGTCTAGTACACCTAGAATATGCATAGATATGTATTTAACGAAACTATCTTAAATAGAAGAAAAAATGATTGTAAATTACCAAATAGGATTACATTTTTTATTCTTTAAATATGATCATTTATTATAATGTTTTGCATTATCAGAGTTTTTTTGTTTTTTTTGCAAAACAATCAATCAACCATTATATTAATAAAAGATCATTAGCCATCGGGCTTACAATACAATCCGGAATACTATCATAATTGAAAACGTGATCTGAGATAGAGACATGTGTTCTCGCCAAAGCGTGAGCCACATGATTCGCAGACCTTCTACAATAAGAGATACCAAAAGAACTCTTTTCGTGTAATAAGAAACGAATATCATCCATCAATATATCCATGTAAGCTAATCCGCCTCCCTGTTTGAGACCCCGAACAACCACCTAAGCATCGGTTTCGAAATCAATAGTAACCCATCCTTCCATCATCGCTGCACGAACGGCCTCCCTCAGACCGTAGGCTTCGGCCTCCTCAGGGGACCAGCTTGCTACGCATGAACCTCCTCCTGCCTTAATGAAATCGCCCCGGTCATTCCTTGCCACCCAGCTCCAAGCTCTAATGTCTTTGGTCGAATCCAAAGCTGCGCCCACATTCACTTTAATCCTCCCTGCCTGCGATTTCACCCAACCCGTGTTGTCAGCCCTCGGTCTGCTGCTACCCGTCCCTGTAGCATGCTGAGCATCACGCCATGCACGCAGTATACTCGCACAACAGTTAAGCAGGCTAGCAGCATGCTGCCATTCATCATTCCAAACTAAATCATTTCGTCTCTTCCAAATACCCCATAACACCATTGCCACTTTGCACCTCGCCTCCTTATCTGGTCCAGAAAGAAGATGTTGTAGCCACATGTTCAATGAAACCTCCCCATCCCCGACTGCCACCCCAGCCGTAGCCCATACCTCCGCTGCTTTAAGACATAACCTCAGTGCATGATCAGTAGATTCATCTTCCTGCATACAAGATTTGCAAGTTTTTTGCAAAACAACTCCACGATTTTCCAGGTTAGTCAAAGAAGGTAGGGATCCATCAAGAACCTGCCAAATAAAATATTTAATTTTGGGGGGAATTTTCATCCCCCACAAATCAGTCCAGCCCCCCCAAAACCCCTCACCATCAGTCCGTATAAGATCTCTATAACAGCTACGGACAGTGAAATTTCCATGCTTCTCCTTACTCCACCAAAAACCATCCTCCTTGTCCTGTAAGCTGATAGGAATACTGCAAATAGCCTTCCGCTCTTCTGTTGAGAAAATTGCAGCTATTTTGCTCTCATTCCATCTTCTACCAGTATGATCCCGCAAAACTGCCACATTCATATCAACCACATTCTATTAGAGTTTAAACATTACACTATTTTACAAATTAATTTTACAATAATTACTCGTATGTAAGGATAAATACATATTGTATTTAATCTTACTTTATGTAAGGATAAATACATATTGTATTTAATCTTACTTTACATTGTTCGCACCTTTGATTTGCTATAATTAAAAAAGCTACACTATGAGGGATTGGGAATACTTCGTACTATCTTTGTCATTTTGTAGGTGCAACATTTGTTAACGTTACAACATTCATATACTCACTACACTTTATTTATTAATGTATCATAAATTAATGTTTTAAAAAATATTACTACTTCCGTCCCATTAACATTGAGGCATGAGGAGATGACATGATTATTAAGAAAAGTGAGTTTATGTGGTTGATATTGAATTGATAAAATAAGAATGATATAGAGTCACACAAATATTACCAAATTTGATATGGAATAATCTTAGCGTGTCTTCCCTAAAAGAAAAAATAGGACAATCTTTGCGGGGCGGAGGGAGTATTAACCTTCTCTCATTTAAAATTTTTAAAATAAGAATTTTTTAATTTTTACAAATATGGAATGCAATATACTCCCTCCGTCCCTTAATTAAGTTTACAGTCAACATTTAACGGTCTCCAATATTAACGTTTGACCATTGATATGTAGAATATATACTTATAAAACATATAACAAACTAACATTTCAATAATATATATTAAAATGAATCATTCAAAATTATATTGGTATTATAAAATAATACGATTTTTGTCAAATTAACGATCAAATTTAATAAAATTTGTCTCCAAAAGTCAAATATGGGATGGAGGGAGGAGAAAATTTATGGAATTATATAAGCAGGGGGCGGATCCAACGTGGGGGCAGGGGGGCAGCTGCCCCCACTCAACCCCACCCTACCCCTATATATACATATATATTTAATCTACAAATATATATTTTCTGTGCTGAATGTAAAGGTCTTATACCGAAAGTATAGTCTTTGTACACAAGATGATGTTTGTCTAGTGGTTATTGTACTCCGTACGTTTAATCCCTTGTTCCTAGGTCAAGGTATCGAATCCCTGCTCTACAATCTCCCCCATTTTTTCTCATTTTTGCTCTTTTTGAAGTTTTAGAATGGATTTTAAGTGGTTCTTACACATTATTGTTTTAATTTATTTCTAATTTGTACTCCCTCCGTCCCAGGGAGAAGTTCCCGGTTGACTTTCACACATATTAAGGAAATAAAGTTACTGAGGGGTAAATTTTACTGTTTGGCACTGTTTCGACACTGTTTGGCACTGTTTCCACACTGTTTGGCACTGTTTGACACTGTTTGACACTGTTTTGATGTAGGATAACTTTCCATTTAGGGAAATGGGAACTTTTTGTTGGGACTGCCAAAAAAGGAAAGTGAGAACTTCTCCCTGGGACGGAGGGAGTAAAATTTAAGATACTTTGATGCTGCTACAATTTTAGTTCCACATATATTTTATAATATTCAACCATGAAATTTTTGCAATTAATATAAATTCTATATATACTTATATATCCACAACTTGAATTAATTCTAAATACATCCCTCCTTATATGATTCATTATTTATCAACATGATTTCATAAAATAAAAATTTTGTGACTTGTTTCTTGTTGGTAGAGTGAAATTTATTAAGTATGATATCATAATATTTTTGTCAACCAAATATTTTGTTATTTATAGATAATTTACAATATTTTTTAATTTGTTCCACTGTTTGTGATATTTCCGAGATAATAAATTTTTAGTACGAGTTCCCCCACTCCCTCCACTCCCCCCTCAAGTAAATTTCTAGATACGCCATTGGATATAAGACTCCACTACGGAGTCCTATATCATATGTGGCATCTACATTATATATAGTGGGGTCTTCCATTATAAATCAACTTATGCATTGACCAACTTGAAAGTTGGACCATTGCGACTAAAAAGAATGGAGTAAGTTGATAAATAATACTTCCCTTGTTCTTAGTGGGAGGTCTTGAGTTCGAATCTCGTTAGACACACAAGGGTTGGAAACTTAATGAAGTGAGTTTCAGCCCTGATTACTTCAGACTCCCCCAGCCCCCTCCCCCAGACCCCCTGGAGTAAAAAAAAATACTTCCTCCATTCTTTTTAACGTTCTTTTTTAATTGAAACAGTCCACTTTTCACTTTTGTCAACGCACAATTTGACCGTTAATATCTTCCATTCCTTATTATTATAAAATTTTAAAAAATGGATTTTGAAAATTTAGAATGAGAAAAAATTATTAATATTTTTAAAAAAATTAATTTATAATTTAATAATAAATAAAATATATCAAAGTAAAATATATGAATAATGCAAAAAGTTGTTGCAATTAAAAGACAAGATGTAATTTACTCTGTATATTGATGTTTGTATTTCAAAAAGTATTTTATCTTAAGAAAAGCCGTAGCACAGAATTTAACCACAGTAATTATTGGCTCCAGTTCCCTAACCGACGTTATTGTGACATGGTGATGAAGTGCATGGAAGTTGAAAAGCTAATTTAGTTTGGGAAAAGGCCGTACATGAATTTGACCGCCTCACCACAGAGTTGTTTGGATGAAAACCGTACATGTAAGGTATCATCATCTTTATGATGTATCATAATCATCTTCTCAGGAAGAGAACTCAGCTTCTTTCTGCTTGTAAATTCTAACTCATTTTGGTTGCTTTTTGAGCAGTTTGGTTTATACTTTTTTCTGTTCTGATCGTGCCTTTTGTCTATAGATATTCTCGATCATGAATTCCATGTGTATGGGTTATGAATCCTGGTATATTATTTGATATATGTTCTTTATCCTATCATGATATGTTCGTTCATGTTTTAAACCTATGTTCTTACTTCTTACCCTTGCCACATTTTTTGTTTGTAAGAAAGAAGCTGCTGGTGTGGAGATTAGTACTAGTCACTAGTTGAAATTTGTCAGTATGGTCAGGACAAAAACAGTTCAGGTGTTTGGGTTCCCTCATCTTGTAACTGCAAGTGATGCTAAGGTATGCTTAGAGAGGTATACAGGTGTAGGTTCTGTGTATGCCATAGAGGTAAAGATGGCTAAAAAGGGAGGAAGAGCATATGCTAAAGTCCAATTTGATAAAGCCAGCAGTGCAGAAGGAATTATAGCTCTGGCCAGTCAAAATGGATTGCACTATGGCTCGTCTTATTTGAAGGCTTGGGAACTAGATGCCTATATTGTGCAACCTAGATCATACATCCATAAGATGGAGAACATAACTCTATGCTTTGGGTGCCAAATATCAGTAGAACGGTTTTACAAGTTATGTAGATTTGAAGATGTTTCAATAGAATTTGGATATGGATTGAAGAAGATACGCTTCTATCTATCACATCACTTTGTTCGATACAAGCTTCAACTTTTATATGATCACATTTGGCAGATTGTGCTGCATAGATCCCCCGCCCAAAACATTAAATATCTTGTCATACAGGTTTGCAGATGAACTTAATTTATTTCTCAAGTGCTACGTCGTATTTTTTATTGCATGTTCATGTCTTTGGGGACCTTCTGCTTGGTTTAATGGAGTTAGGATTGAATTATTGTTTCAAAAGAGTATATTATATTTTATCATCCAACCAAACAAGGGCTTCTGCGATTCAGATGCATACATTCAGTAAACTCACACACACGCACACATATATAATGATATTCCTATCTTTCATCCCACTGCCCCAACATGTTGGAATTAAGGTGTCTATGATAACCATTGAGGGGTTTCAGAAATACCATTTCCCGTTTTGGCGTTTCCAGGTTACATTTCTTGCTAGATGGACTCCATCGAGTGTATGTCATAAACTCATGTTTAAAGAAAGCTAATGTTTTCTAGCATGTGCATTAAAGATAATTATATTCTCATTTAATTCTTCATGGTCATTAAGTGAACTATCACATTAATTTTTAAAACTTTTCACAAAAGGTAAAAAGCCCAGCGATTCAAAAATATAAGATTCACAGCGGATAGATATGGCATTATTTTCCTTTCTTTTGATAACATTGTTTTCAATATCTCTTTTTCATTTTTCGTTAAAATACATTTCTATTATATGTGGAATCTAGTTTTGGCTACATGTAGGAGACTCATTCAGCTATTACTAATTTGTAAACATCGTCTGTCTGCTTCAGTTAGTTGCTGCTCCACGGATCTACAAGAAAATAGAAGAAGACACCATCTATAGCTTCTTTCAGGAAACTCCAGATGATCAGTGGGTGAGGACTACAGATTTCACACAAAGTTTGATTGGAGAATCTTCTGGCTTGTGTCTGGAGCTTCCTAGAGGCGTCAAATTACCAGATTTCCGTAATAATTTTGTCTTCTACAATGAAACTGAAAGTCAATTTATTCTAGAGCCCGGTTCACGGTTTTCTAGAAATTTGCATCTAGTCCCAATCATTCATCCTCCACGAGGAAGTGAATTGCCATTCGACTTAGTGTTTAAGATTAGCAGCTTGGTGCAACATGGATGCCTTCCCGGTCCCGTACTGAATGACAGATTCTTCCGCTTAGTTGATCCAAGATTGGTAAACATTGATTGCATTGAAAATGCCTTGGAGAAATTGCTCTATATGAAGGAATGCTGTTATGATCCTGTGATGTGGCTGACTGATGCATACCGTAATTTCAAGCATCCTCCAAAATCCGCTTCTATAAATCTCGATGATGGATTGGTTTATGTAAGGAGGGTCCTAGTGACTCCAACAAAGGTTTATTTTTATGGGCCCGAGGTAAACCAATCGAACCGTGTGTTGCGCCATTACATTAATGACATTGAAAATTTCCTCCGTGTATCTTTTGTTGACGAGGAGTGTGATAAAATCCAATCCATAGATTTATCTCAAAGGGGAATTGGGAAGACAGACATTTATAGCAGGATACTTTTGACACTAAAAAATGGCATTGTTATTGGTGATAAAAGGTTTGAATTTCTCGCGTTCTCATCAAGTCAGTTAAGAGAGAGTTCTGTTTGGATGTTTGCATCAAGAGTTGGACTTACAGCTACTGATATAAGAGAATGGATGGGCAACTTGAAAAAGATAAAAAATGTTGCAAAGTATGCTGCAAGACTTGGTCAATCCTTTGGTTCTTCTAGAGAAGCTGAAAGTGTTCACAGGAATGAAATTGAAATCGTTCCTGACATAATAAAGATTACTAAACAAGGGACTGAATATAACTTCTCTGACGGGATTGGAAAAATATCTTCAGATTTTGCCGAAAAAGTCGCCATAGAATGTGGCCTGGAAAAGTTAGCCCCGTCTGCTTATCAAATCCGCTATGGTGGATTTAAGGGAGTCGTTGCTGTTGATCCTTCTTCGTCAAAGAAGTTGTCTTTAAGAAAAAGCATGTTGAAATATGAATCAAATAATGTAAAACTTGATGTGTTGGCATGGAGCAAATATCAACCTTGTTATCTAAACCGCCAATTGGTGACACTCTTGTCAACTCTTGGTATCAAAGATGCGGTCTTTGAGTTGAAGCAAAAAGAAGCAGTTGCTCAACTGAATGAAATCCTCACCAATCCTGCAAAGGCAGCCGAGGCTCTTGAGTTAATGGCTCCTGGAGAAAACACTAACATCATTAAAGAGATGCTTATGTGTGGCTACAAGCCTGATGCCGAACCTTTCCTTTCGATGACTTTACAAACATTCAGGGCATTTAAGTTGCAAGATATAAGGACCAAGGCACGTATATTCATACCCAGTGCCAGATCGATGATGGGTTGTCTAGATGAGACCAGAACATTGGAATATGGTGAAGTATTTGTTCAGTATTCAGGTGCTGGATGGAGACAGTCTCTTGTTGATTCTCTACATTACAATGAAACCAGAGATTGTAAATACATTGTCACAGGAAAGGTAGTCGTTGCAAAGAACCCGTGCTTACATCCTGGTGATGTTCGTGTTTTGAGAGCTGTTAACGTGCCTGCTTTGCACCATATGGTGGACTGTGTCGTTTTCCCCCAAAAAGGGCAGAGGTAATCCAAACTCCCACCTTTAGCGTCATTTCACTCTTTGTTTCATAACATTTTCAAATTTTAAAATGCTTTAATTGTTACTGTTAAGACTTGACTAAACTCTGAGAATGGGTTGAATGCTTTAAAAAAAGGAACACCAAATAAACTTAGACAACGTATAGTTCATATACATGGTTTATTATGTGGCTTGATTGCTATCTAGTGTACATATATACTTCATTTGCATGGTATAAAAAAGTAAATATAGGCAAACAAACTAATGAAGTGTCACGCACCATATTCAATTATATACTGGTATATTTAATTCTCAAATTGGAATTTCCAAACAGCAATCAATTCTTAATGCGAGCAAAGATTGTTGTTACGGAGTCGAGGAGATGACTCTAAACTGGAATGAGTGGTGCTTCATGCTCCATATAACACACCTCAGTTAAAAAATTGTCAGCTTTCATTCATGGATTATCATTTCTCAAGCATTTTCACTCAAACGTACAGTATGTTCTGTGGTGCCAACCTGAGCTCTACTGGCATGTTCCATTTCAAAATTTCAAATTAATGTGTATATTTTATTTCACTACAAAAAAAACATATCTGCATCAATTATTTTTTATGAAACTGTAATAACTAAGGTATTGCCCTAAGTGGACATACATCAGATGATCAGAATGTATACTTATTATTCTCTCATAAAAAATAACTTGGCTTTGTTGATTCTTTCCAATTGTGTTACTTTACTCGTATACATTTTTTGGTCTGTACTGGTTAATTAAAAAAACGGTGATAGGCCGCATCCAAATGAATGTTCTGGAAGCGACTTGGATGGAGATATTTACTTTGTGTGTTGGGACCAAGATCTCATTCCGAAGGAAATGAAACCAGCGATGGATTACACCCCTGCTCCAAGCATGGCATTGGACCATGATGTTACAATTGAGGTACAACATACTATCGGTCACCCAAAACCATTGTTCCTTGTGCTAGACTTAGTTGCATTTTCAATGCATAGTTTACAATTTATAGTAATAATTTTCCGGTATACTAGTACTTCCATCCTAAAATCATCCCTTTGTCTTCCTCTTGCGTCTGTTATGCATCACATTTGATGCCACACATCCAGCATTTAAGTTTATCAGTATGTTTTCACTTGAAAGAAATCGTTCTGCAGGAAGTTCAGAAGTATTTTGCAGACTACATTGTGAATGACAGTTTAGGCATTATTTCAAATGCGCATGTTGTGTTTGCGGACAAAGAAGATAAGATGGCAATGAGTGAACCGTGTCTTGAACTTGCAAAGCTCTTCTCTATTGCAGTCGACTTCCCCAAGACGGGTGTTCCTGCTGAGATACCTTACCATCTGCGCGTCAAAGAATATCCCGACTTCATGGAAAAGCCCGCTGAAAAGACAACTTATGTTTCGTCAAGAGTGATAGGAAAGCTATTTAGGGCGGTCAAACATATCACTCCACAGCTGAGCTCTATCACATCCTTCACAGTAGAAGTTGCAAAAAAATCATATGATCCTGACATGGAAGTGGATGGGTTCGAAGACTTCATTGAAGAAGCTTTTAATTGTAAAACTCGTTATGACTTCAAGCTGGGCAATCTAATGGACTATTATGGAATAAAAACCGAGGCAGAAGTGCTGAGTGGCGGCGTCATAAAGACTTCAAAGTTCTTTGACCGCAGAAGGGATGCGGATGCGGTTAGTTTTGCTGTGAGGGCCTTGAAGAAGGAGGCAAGGTCGTGGTTCAAGAAAGGAAGTGAGTCGGCCGAGGACTTATTGGCAAAGGCATCAGCTTGGTACCATGTCACTTATCACCATACATATTGGGGTAACTACAATGAGGATATGAACCGCGCCCACTTCATCAGTTTCCCATGGTGTGTCTATGACAAACTTATTCAGATCAAGAGGGCCAAAACAGGAAATAGGGCTCTCCGTTTGACATCGACTGAACATCAAAGAAATAATGTGCATGATTCATCTCACGTATTAGAAAAACCACATGTGGAGATATGTGAGAATGTGAATTATGCGGTGCAACCGGTGAAGATACTAGATAGACAAGTAAAGAATTTGAGAAGTAAAGAAGTTCCAATGGTTAAAATCCTTTGGAAGACTGATCGGGTCGAAAAAGAGACTTGGGAAACTGAAGCTTTGATGAGGAAGCAGTACACATTTCTATTTGGGTAGTGTTGAAAATCCTGTTCAGTGGGTGAACTTTTGACACCGCCCCCGGATGTACTCGAATTTTCTATTCTTGGTTTAATTAATGTGTTTGAAATTTCTATTGTTGATCAATTGTAAGTCCATTAAAGATTTAAATAATAAATTATTAATTAAATTGCTTACTGGGCCCAGAATATTGGGATGAACTACCTCATATATATTTGGGCCATCTTATAAAATATAAGACCCCTATACAATGAAAAAGAAAACATATAACCCTTTTGAGCCAAATTAGAATGCTTTGGTAGCCCACGTATGGTTTTGGCCCAATTTGCTATAGATAGTAAGAATAAAACAGGGGCCTCCTACTCCCATGGGTTGGGGGGGGGGGGGGGGCAAATATTAAGGGTGCTGCACACATAATGGGGTTGTTTGGATAACATTTGTTTGCTTCAAAACGCTATTCTTTTTCAACAAGAAATGCTGTAATTTGCAGCGTTTTGCCTCCAACCCACTAGAATACAAACACCCCCAATAAGAAAACAAACCAATAGAACCCACCACTACTAGGAAAAAGCTTAATAGTCATACTTTTTTATGTCACAAAAAATTTCCTTGATACAACATTTGTCGCAGCCATTTGGAAATGCCAACACTAAATTTAGTGTTGTAGACGAAATGTCAGAGAGTGATGACATTTTTGTATCACCATATATTTTGATGTGCAAGTAACAACAATATTTGTGATGCTATAACATAATAAAAAATCATGATTTATCAGTATATAGATTAATGTCGACAACACATCACACAATACTACTCCCTATGATACTTTAGTGTCTTCATTATTTTATAACACATGCATGCTCATACTACCTCCGTCCCAAAATGATTTGCAAATTTGACTTTTCTTGGTCCCAAAGAGATTTTAATGTAGTTTATGAATATGTATATTTTAATTATTAAAAATTGAATTAATTATCAATAGGGAGGATTGACTTTTACTATTGGTTGACCGAAAATGTTGACTTTGCAAAACAAATAGGGACGGAGGGAGTATCATTTATATTTTTGACATGCTTGTATCATTAATCTCTAAACATTTCCAATGTTTCAATAATATATATTATACCAAATTGAACTTTTAAAAATAAGGGGGGGGGGGGGGGGGGGGCAAATATTAAGGGTGCTGAACATCATGGGGTTCTTTTTCAACAAGAAATGTTGTAATTATTTGCAGCGTTTTGCCTCCAACCCACTAGAATACAAACACCCCCAATAAGAAAACAAACCAATAGGACCCACCACTACTAGGAAAAAGCTTAATAGTCATACTATTTTATTGTCACAAAAATTTCCATGACACAATATTTGTCGCAGCCATTTGGAAATGCCGACACTAAATTAAGTGTCGCAGACAAAATGTCAGAGTGATGACATTTTTGTATCACCATATATTTTGACGTGCAAGTAACAACAATATTTGTGATGCTATAAGGTAATAAAAAATCATGATTTATGTCAACAACATAGCACACAATAGTACTCCCTATGATACTTTAGTGTCTTCATTATTTTATAACACATGCATGCTCATATCATTTATATTTTTTACATGCTTGTATCATCAATCTCTAAACACTTTCAAATGTTTCAATAATATATTTTAGGGAAAAGGAGCAAATAAGCCCACGTACTAACAAAAAAAGGTCAAATAGGCCCTTATATTGGAGGCTCTGTCCGGCCGTCGTCATCTGAGGAGGTTCCCGGTAGAATATTTTGATGAAATTTTTTGAGCATCTTATCCATTAAGTCTAGTTTACTCATACCAAATTTCAGCTAACAATTCAATCGGGAAGGCATTCAAATGAATTATTGAAGATAACTGCGCAGTTATCTTTAAGAATTCATTTGAATGCCTTCCAGATTGAAGTTTTAGCTGAAATTCGGTATGCGTAAACTAGACTTAATGAATAAGATGTTCAAAAACTTTCATAAAAAATTCCTCCGGGAACCGCCCCAAATGGCGACGACCGAACAGAGACTCCTATATGAGGGCTTATTTGACCTTTTTTTGTTAGTACATGAGTTTATTTGCCCCTTTTCTCTATATATTATATACCAAATTGAACTTTTAAAAATAAACTAATACAACCAAATCAACTTTTAAAGTCATTAACACCAATTCATAACCAATCAAAGTCATAGCACCACCAAACTTATGGTGTGTCTATGACAAACTTATTCAGATCAAGAGGGCCAAAACATGAAATATGGCTCTCCGCTTGACATAGATTGAACCGTTGTTCAGCACAGGCTTGGCCTTGGCCTGAATTGTGGTTCCCATATTGTAAATTGTTCATGCTGTGGTCATGACTCCTCTAGGTTAAACTGGTTCACTTTAATTTATCTGCAACAAAAAAGTAAAGTTTGTTATGCATTTAGGGTGTTTCGGTATAAACATAATTTTTTGTACTATGTAAATGCTCTCAATTTTTTACCTGCTTGTGTTGGACTGAGGTTTTTAATAGCAGCCGAATCGTTGACAACTTAATGGTTTGGCAAGCAGCCGTTTATTTATATTTAGTGTTGACATGTTTTTCTTTCATTATTCTTCTTATTATTATTAAAATATTCATTTATTATATGAAGTATATTATTGGAAAATTTAATTGCAATTAACCAACCTTCTTTATGATCTGTTCTCTAGTATAAGCCCTTTGTTTACACCACTCCATATGACCATATCTCGATGGCTCAGTGAAATGAGTACTAAAAACACCTTAAAAGGCTGAAATGTCATTGGTGAAGGAAGCCCCGTCCCTTGTACGGTTAATTAGGTTCTGGTCGTGTGAATTCTTAGCAAGAAATTAGTAAAGTAGGAAGGCAGAAAGAGTTTCTTTGATATTGGTGATGAACAGATTACAAACATGGAAGAAGAGAGTTACTCCTACTATTTGCTTATACAAAAGTATATATTTCATTCTTTTTTACTTGTAACATTTTTTATTTCAACCTTTGTCAAAGCATAATTTTGACCATAATTTATTAAGAGAGTTTTTTCCCGGAATAATGCTAAATAAATAAATAATTCCCTAAATGCTACCGGGTTAAAAATAATTCCCAAAATACTGCTGGATTAACCATGGTTAAGGAGAGTTGCCGTTTGAAGTGGCGGCTTTTAACTTGTAGAACAAGAGTCGCCACTTGAAGTGGCGGCTTTCCTATACATCACAAAACTATCGCAAGCAACGAACATTGAATGCCAAAGACAAGAATGAAAGGTTATGGGTCCCACCCAAATTTAAAATATCATGTTTTCTTTGAAGTGCTATAACTTTTTTATTTGTAATCTGATTGTTACAAAAAAGGGAAAATGGAAACTAATAATCCAACCTTTTAGCGGTCTTCTTTCAATAATCCCACCTTTTGATTATTCATGAATAATCCAACCTTTGCACCTCATCTTCATTCACTGGTCCGGGATCGGTTAATGACCTACTATTCCAAGTTATTTTCTTACCTTTGCAAAATATTATCTTTGTGAAAGATGAGATTTATGGTATAATGATTTGCAAAGATAAGAAAATAGCTTGGAATAGCAGGTCATCAACCAGTCAGGGACCAGTGAATGAAGATGAGGTGCAAAGGTTGGATTATTCATGAATAATCAAAAGGTTGGATTATTGTAAGAAGACCGCTAAAAGGTTGGATTATTAGTTTCCATTTTCCCTACAAAAAATATACCAAAATTCATAACTTTTTATTATTTTTCATATGACACCAATATTAAATATATAAAATCAAAAAATAATTTAACACTTTAGAAATTAATGCATATCTGTTTTTAAAGTGCTATATATTTTTTATTTGTATTCCGATCATTACAAAAATTATATCAAAACATGATTACATGATTTTTTTAAATTTTGATATAATTTTTGTAACGATCGGAATACAAATAAAAAATATATAGCACTTTAAAAACAATACGCATTAATTTTTAAAGTATTAAATTATTTTTTGATTTTATATATTTAATATTGGTGTCATATGAAAGATAATAAAAAGTTATGAATTTTGGTATATTTTTTGTAACAATCAGATTACAAATAAAAAAGTTATAACACTTCAAAGAAAACATGATATTTTAAATTTGGGTGGGACCCATAACCTTTCATTCTTGTCTTTGGCACTCAATGTTCCTTGCGTGCGATAGTTTTGTGATGTTTAGGAAAGTCGTCACTTCAAGTGACAGCTCTTGTTCTACGGGTTACAAGTCGCCACTTCAAGTGGCGGTTCTATTTAAACACGGTTCATCCAGCAGTATTTTTGGGAATTATTTTTAACCCAGCAGCACTTTGGGAATTATTTATTTATTTAACATTATTCCGGGAAAAAACTCTTATTAAGAAGTTCAAAATTAGGAAATTTAAAATGAGAGAAATTTAACAATATTTTCAAAAAATCAAATTTCTAATGCATCAATAAATAAAATGCAATCAAAGTAGGCCATGTGATACTGTAATTACTTTTACATATTCCATTTATTTAAGAATAGAGGTAGTATGTACTCTCTTTGTCCTGTTAAGATCGTCTCATATTTTAATTTTAGATCCACCTCACTAAGATTGTCGAATACCAAATTTCGAAACGTTGTGTGGCTCTAAATGATTCTTAGTTTATTCTAACTTTATAAATTCAATGTTAACCACATAAATCACTTTTCTTGATAATCGCACATTTGCACCACCTCTTCTTGTACGGATGTTAGACGGACAAAGTAGTAATATATAGGGCGATTCCAGTAAGAAAAGAGTCTCATGAGAGAAATGAGAGTACAATCCGACTCTTTAGAGCATCTTTTATGTCAAAACGTGCACGGTACACATGTAATATTAAAGTTTAGACACATAAATATTACGCAGTAGTAAGTAAAATACATATCTCCTTACTAATTGAACGGTCTTATATGTTTTAGATAAGTTTTTCTCCACAATGTCAATAAATGCGTCTAGATGTAGATATTGTGGTCGACATTGTTGAGAAAAAGTTGCCAAAATTATACGGAGTATAAAACTATGGAAAGAAAGAAATTAAAGTGAAATATCATTGATTTGTTTTTATATGTCTATCTCTTTCATGTCACATATGCACCTTACGCATTGTTGCATTGAAGATGCTCTTATGTAATCTAATGGTGAATTTATTTCACCATAATGATAACAGTCTTAAAAGAAAGTATAACAAATGATAATAGTTAAAGCTTGAATGTTGAACTCATATAGGGATACAAGAGTAGAAATGCATTCATTGATATTTATTTATATTATTAAATTACGAATTGTGTATTTATTGAAAGTCCGACATGAGATCAATTCTTGATATAATGTTTGTCCCAAGTCAGAATAAATGTGTACGGTGTTATGGTAAACGTGTGACATCCAACAATATCATTTAGTCTCATCACGTGACATAAATCGTATAAATATCACATTTTGGAGGCAACACAACATCTATAGCTCGGATCAACTAAGGATACATCAAAGGGGTAGAACAAAACATACAACTTTGAAACTCTTCTCCACACATGATATTGTTGAACCAAATAGTTGACAGTTTGATTCTACATTTATGAGAATCGAGCATGAAGTTAATGAACATAATGTTTGTCATTATAACTTTTTATGCATTAATATGGGCATTAATATTAATATGATTAATATGGTTAACTAAGAGTTGACCAATCTTTATGACGAAATCCTCAACCTGTCGGACAATGACGAAACGATCGAGATGTCACATTTATAAGAATTTATTGGTAAGGTCATAACATCAAGCAAATATGGAGCCGTTAGTGTATAAATTGACATTATTGCAGGTCATTAAAAGGCATAATCAAATCGGAAGAAGCGAAGGAAGCAAACTGACGAAACGGATCGGGATTTCTCGCCTAACACATAGTGACGTTGGAACCGACGAAACGGCTGGCCAGACCGTTATAGTCTAGTTGTTTTATATATTATGAAAGATTAATGTAAAGGGGCAGAAAAAATGTTGCATACTAATAAAAATTAAAAAACACAACTGAGTTCTTATTTCTATGGCTATTTCTTGTTATTTGAGCGATTTTTGCACGATACCCGATTGATTTGTTGTTTCCAAATATACAAGTCGTATTTTACATAGTGTAGCTTACGAAAAATAGCTTAAACAATTTGGCGCCGTCTGTGAAAACTCGTGCAAGAAAAACTATCATCCATGGAAGGTCATAGTTCAACATCAATGGCGGGATGCAAGATGCAATCGAAAGTTAGGAAGGAAGAAATGAAACCTATCATCTTGTCAACTGATCATACGCCAACTGTCACTGTTGGTTTTATCTCGTTGAAATCGATGACACCTTATGAACTTAAAAATGAAGGGAGGGGTGCGACTTTCAATGGCCAGTGACGATGGTGTTCAAAAATAAAATCGAGACAACCGTTGAAGTGTGCATAGACGATGTGATGATTTCGTGGAAATGCACTTTTGAAGCGTCCTTGTACAATTGGGTACTTGAGAGCATTTTCGAAATCATAGCAATTAGTAAGTTCTACTCAAATAAAAATCCTTCAAAAATCGGTACAAGGACATAATATTTCACAAACAATTCATTGCAATTTCAAAGCCCCAAATAGCAAAGTCGGACATGAAGAACTCATTATGAGTGTCACCATTGCCAAAGATTTTAGGGTGAAATTACTCTAGGTAAATAACATCTCCTTTTTATTGTGAATCAAACTAATCGTGTATATGCAGCAAGAATCCAAAAGCGAAGGGAAACCTTGACATCGTCAAAATTATGACAATTTGTTTCGATGAACATACCATCCAACAAGTCCCAAGGGAAGAGAACATGTAGGCTGACGATCTGACGGTTCTAGGGACGTGTCGGGTTTTGGAAGTCAATAGACATATCATGTTGGTGCATTTGACAAAACCGACGATAGACAGGATGACATTTTGTTCAAAACGTTAAAAGCATGATCGTGTCACGGTCGTCTTCCACCCGACAAAGAGAATGGATTTCTTCAAATTTTTTATGATGAGGGGTATGTGAAAGCCTATTCAATACCAAAGTGACGAGTAGTCAAAATAAGGCAGAATGATTCGATGAGATGCTTCAAATCGACGGACGGAGACATATTGTTTGGCAGTTCAAGATGACATACATGTTTTGACAAGTCGGAGTATAGTACATTTCAATTTGTTTCATTCTTAATTTACTACTTTATTATACATATAAATGGTCACTAACTTAAGCACCGGAGGGCCGTTGGTCAACAACGACGAAGACGATGTCTTGACACACGTAAAACAAAGCCTTACATAAACGTCAAAACATAAATGACGAGGTATACCTAATTAAAAGCCTTACAGAAACGTCAAAACATAAGTAACAGGGCTTAAGTAGGGCCTTACGGAAACGTCAAAACAGAAATGGCGGGGCCTAAAGGGGAAGAAGTGAGTTTTCACCTCTTATAAAGATGAGTGCAAACACCATGTATTCTCTACAAACGTTTTGATCAAACTATACAACAGAAACACTACTAAAAGGAATGCTTCAAAAGCATAATACAAACAATGAGAAACTCCAAAATAGAAGGAGACGACACTTATGTCATCTGCACAACCTTAAAGTTCATGTTTAGGATGACAATACAAACGTAATAGTGTTTAATGTTTTTGCAGGACATCAGGCACATTCATGGAGTTAGACTTGTCACCCGCTCAACAAGGGGCGAAGTCACCAAATTAAAGTCAAACCGAAGCGTCAATATCAACATGGACGAAATTAAATCTTCTAACACAACCATATTGTCTTAGTCACAGTGACGGGTTCAATCATAACCAAGGCGACAAAAGCATTCCGTCAGACAAATGACGGGTTGATATAAGTGTTCCGACAGACAAAGATGATGAATTGCAATTGATATGCATGTTTCATCAGACGAATGACGGATTGAAAGGTATCTTGTCACACTGATGAGAGATCGACAAACACAATAATCAAGGATGTGAGGTACAAGTTCATTCACATATTTTGAAAAGTTGTTGCTCAAGGGCTCAACATGTGCACCCGTACGCCTCAACTTCCTGAAAGGGGGTAATTGTTGGATCAAATAGTTGACAATTTGATTCTACATTTATGAGAATTGATCATGGAAGTTAATGAACATAATAATGTTGGACGTTATAACGTTTTTATGCATTAATATGGTCATTAGTATTATTAAGGAGGAGGTTAACTAAGAGTTGATCAATCTTTATGACAAAGTCCTCAACCCGTCGGACAATGATGGAACGGACAAGATGTCACATTTATGATCATTTATTGGTAAGGTCATATCTGCAAGAAAATATGGAGCCGTTGGTGTATAAATTGACATTATTGTAGGTGATTACAAGGCATAGCCAAATCGGAAGAGGCGAAAGAAGCAAACTGATGAAACTGACGGAACCGACGGAGCGGCTGGCCTGACCGTCATATTCTACTATTCATGATTAGGAAATCATAATAATGATTTCAAGATGATAATTATGTGGTTCAAAATCAACTCCTAATATAAAAGAGTTTATATTTTCCCGTCTCATCCCATTATAATTTACACTTTCAAAAACGCATTTACTTATTGTTCAGAATAAAGTGTCTCTCCCTAAATCTCGCTAGTTTTCCCTCCATTTGGTTACATTTAGTATTAATCAGTTTTATAAATAGCCTTTCCTAAACACAAATAAAACACAAAAAAGTTTTATAAATAGCCTTTTCTCAAATAAAACACAAAAAAGTTACTTATGCACGTCCGCTTACACACACGTTTGCACGCTAACTGTAATTTGTCTGTGCATGTACAATTGATTTTCATTTTAGTATAGAGAATTGTCTGTGATCCTGAAAAAAGCACACACAGTTCGGGGTCACGGACAGTTCCATTTACTAAAATGAAAATCAATTATGTGTATACAGAATAGGTGTGTAAATGGGTTAGTAAGCCCGCGTTTACAAGTAGCAATTTTGAATAAAATGCACCCCAAAGTCCAAACTATTGATCCCTTTCTATGATTATTATGATACCAATCGACCTTTTTTCACGCCTCTCCGAAGTCCGAACTTGGAAGTATTTGAGTAGGGAGTAACATATTCCCAATCCGACCAAACTACTTAGTCACCAAGTTCTCTCATCTATTAACTCATAAAACCAAACGAGAATCAAAATGATTGAGAAGAATGCGACAACATAATTTCAGTGGGGTCGAGTTTTCTACTAGCTAGGTAGTCCGTGATTCTGTGTGTTCTATTTTCATTGGTTGAATGAAATTAATTAATTAAAATTATCAGCACGGTTACTTCAATTCTCAGTAACGGTAATGTGAAAGTTTTATTCAATGTGTTGACTCCTTGTGCGCATCAAACCCTGAATCACCTCACTTTGTAACCGTTTGAGATCATACCATAACATACACAATCACCATTATATCGGGTCGAGGTGTGGGGCACCTGGGGTGGGTGATTCCCCCTTTTAGATTGAAATGAATTAATTAACAACTTAAAATCACGTGATTTAAGTAAGTAGTCGTTGTACAACTTGATAAATTCAAAGCACTTCTAATTATCAATTTTATATCACAAATCTTTATCATTTTGAAATTCGATTTTTGAGATTCAATGTAACATTTTGCATGATCTATATTTGTATATTATATTTATTAGTATGACCATATTTGAGTCGCAATCGGCCTAAACTTCCTTAATACGCCGTAGATGAGGCACATTCCCAAATCCCGTACACGAACTTTGGATCACTTTTTTATGTTGGAATGCGGAGTCACCTCCACTAGGCACTGGCCCTCCAAAATCCGAATCTGAATAGAGCGGTGCAATTTATGACTCTTTTCTATATTGACTGAATCGGAATACGTTTAAATTTATAATGTATTTTTGTTTTTTGGAATTCTTCTAAACATATTATAATATTGTTCTATTATTATGTATTTTTGTTAGAAGTGGTTAAATTGATTGAATCTATTAAATTATTAAAAAATTGCATTTGAAATATATCATTAGTAAATAAATTAAGAAAAATTACATGAAAATAGATGAAATTATCTTCTAATGCAATTTCAGCTAATCCAACAAAAAACAACTTTATCCTTACTTATTTTGATTATTAATAAATTTTGATTATAAAATAATTCAGCGCAAAGTCAAAGCTATTATTTGATAAGAAAAATTGGCTGATACAAGTGATACGCAAAAAAAAGGTGCTAGCAAACGAGTTCTAAATTTTTTAAGGGGTAAAAAGTTGAATTAAAATGTGTTTTCAAATAGCTAGCACGGTATAAAGCAATTCTTCCGTCCTTAACAATATTTTCAAACATTTTTGTCAGTTTTCATCACACGACCCAATCTTTCTTATCAATCTATTTTTTATATAATAATCAAAAGAAAAAAATCCATCAACATTACTCTTTAGAATGTGATGAAGACAAATATTACTTAGTAACTATTACTGATTATAATTGTTTTTAAATTTACATTATAGTAATACAAATAAGTTATTACCTAAACTTTGAACACATTTATTATATCTTTCTTCCAATTTTGTTGCATCATTTTTTTTCCAGTAAATACTACGGAGTATTTTATTTGCAACATTTCCGAGTCTACTATATTTTGTGACTCACATCCTTTACACTTTAGTTACCATACTCATTATTGTTCATACCGAGTATTTTTTCTATAATTAAAAAATATACACATGATGTTTTCTTTTGGGCTGTTTTCAGTCCCAGACCAGACCAGATCAGACCAGACTTCCGTAGTTATAAAATACACATAGACCATACGTTTATCAAATCAGACCAAACCAGATCAAACCAAGAAATTTCAGTCCAAAAAAAGCATCATAAGATGAATATATAAAGAGTAACTAAAAAACACAATAATATTATCCCTGAAAATGTGATTGACAAAAGGTGATTTAATAAACTGCAAACACAATTATAGAACTAATATCCCGTTTCTACTATCTTATTTTTTTCAAGTTTGGTAAAATTTGTATATTCTAAATAATTTTTACTTCATTTTTATTTAATCAATTCAATATAATCACATAAATTCACTTTTCTAATAATAGTACTACCTATTCGCATCCTGGAGCGAGGGTAAAGATAATTTAGGAAAAACCTCTTAATATTTTAGGGAAAACATCCTAATTAAATACTTCTCATATTGGCGCTAGTATTTCGAAGCGAAAAAAGCAGAATCACACTACTATTTAACCACGCTAATTGGCTACAGTTCCCTATCCGACATTAGTGTTGATGATGAAGACTATGGAAGTTGACAAGCTAATTTGGTCTGGCAAAAGACCGTACATGTATAATCATCTTCTTTAGCGAGAGTACTCAGCTCTTTCTGCTTGTACATTAGTTTCAAGTAGTACTCGACGGTGGCAGAATTGTTAGCAGCGACAGCCTCTGTTTAGCCTGTGAGCCTCCGTTTACCGGTCGTATAAACTCACTTTAGTTGTTTCTTGAGCAGTTTGGTTTATAGTTTTTTATCTTCTGGCCGTGCCTTTTGTTCATGGATATTCTCATGAATTCGATGTGTGTGGGTTGTGAAACCTGGTATATATATTGCGGGGACATCCTTTAAAACTTTTATTGCATCAATTTGGCTCAGGGTACCTTGATTGGGGGATTTATTTAGCTTTTTGTGATGATAGGCAGTTCATCTACTTGCCAAATTAAGAATAAAAATGAGGATGGGCCGTGTTGGAAGTGTATGTATGTTTTCCTTGATCAATGGGCTGCCTATCTAATTATGATCAAGTGTATGTGTAAACTGTGAAGTGAGGAAATTCTTTGGAAACTCTTTAGGAACTCCCCAAACACTCTTTTACTCTTTCTAGTTTCCCCATGCTTCTTACATCTTTGTGGAACATAATACATGAATGTGATGTAAACCTGAACTCTTGCGTATCCTTTTAATTTGAAACTATGAATTACGCCAAAAATAAACATGTGTTATTGTTTGACACGTTTTTTTATTTTATCATTATAAGTTTGTTCATGTTTAAATCTATGTTCTTACACTTGCCACATTTTGTTTGCAAGAGTTTGAAGCTGCTGGTGTGGAGATTAGTATTAGTTACTAGTTGAAATTTGTCAGTATGGTCAGGACAAAAACAGTTCAGGTGTTTGGGTTCCCTCATCTTGTAACTGCAAGTGATGCTAAGAGATGCTTTGAGAGGTATACTGGTGTAAGTTCTGTGTATGCCATAGAGGTAAAGATGGCTAAAAAGGGTGGAAGAGCATATGCTAAGGTCCAATTTGATAAAGCCACCAGTGCAGAACTAATTATAGCTCTTGCCAGTCAAAAGAGATTGTACTATGGCTCATCTTACTTGAAAGTTTGGGAGCTAGATGCCTATATTGTGCAACCTAGATCATACATCCATGACATGAAAAACACAACTCTATGCTTTGGGTGCCAAATATCAGATGAACGGTTTTACAGGTTATGTAGACTGGAAGATGTTTCAATAGAATTTGGGTATGGGTTGAAGAAGATACGCTTCTTTCTATCATATCGCTCTGTCCAATACAAGCTTCAACTTTCATATGAACACATTTGGCAGATCATGCTGTATAGATCCCCCGCCCAAAACGTTAAATATCTTGTCATACAGGTTTGTATATGAATCCCTTTATTTTCCTCTATTTTTATTTTATTTTAATGTCTCTGGGGACCTTGTTCTTGTATACTTGTCATATTAGTATTGGTTTAATGGAGGTACGATGGAATAATGTTATTAACTCTACTTATAAAGTCTACTACTCTATATAAATTAGAGTTAATTCCCTAAATGGGACTAAAACAGTGAGGAAGTGCGCAAATATGACCCCATGTTTCATAGGCCTAAAAATGATCTTCCTTGACAATTTCGGGACTCGTGTGTGTGTGTGTATGTGCATGTGCGGGTGTGCGCCAGCATGCCAATCTTTTATCCCTCTGCCCCCAACGTGTGTTGGGATTAAGATGGTCATGATAATCATTGTTATAAATATTTGTATATTTCCTCAGCCTTGTAAGTCCTAAGTTTTTTGCAGAAATACATTTTCCCATTTTCATGTCTCATTTCTTGCTTCATGGACTATTGGACTCCATTGAGTATGTGACCTAAACTCATGTTTGGAGAAAGCTAGTCTTCTCTACCATGTGCTTAAAAGCTGATTTTATTTTCATTCATTTCTGCATGATCATTAAATGAACTATCACATATTCACATTGATTGCTAAACCTATTCATAAAAGGTAAAAAGGCCTGGGTTTCAAAAAGAGAAGATTCACAGCTGCTGGATATGACATTAATCTCCTTTCTTTAATAACATTGTTTTCAACACCTCTTTTTAGTTTTTGTTAAAAAAACATTTCTGTTGTATACAATATTTAGTTTTGTTTAAAAAAGTAATGGTAACTTACATTGATAGCTGGTATACGTAGGAACTCATTCAGCTATTGTTTATTTGCATACATCGTCTGTCTGCTTCAGTTATTTGCCGCTCCACGGATCTACAAGAAAACAGAAGAAGACTCCATCTATAGCTACTTCCAGGAAACTCCAGATGATCAGTGGGTGAGGACTACAGATTTCACCCAAAATTTGATTGGGCAATCTTCTAGCTTGTGTTTGGAGCTTCCTAAAGGTGTCATATTACCAGATTTTCGTAATAATTTTGTCTTCTATACTGAAACTGAAAGTCAATTCGTTCTAGAGCCCGGTTTACGGTTTTCTAGCAATTTGGATCTAGTTCCAATCATCCATCCTCCACAAGGAGATGCATTGCCATTCAAGTTAGTGTTTAAGATTTGCAGTTTGGTGCAACATGGATGCCTTCCGGGTCCCGCACTGAATGCCAGATTTTTCCGCTTGGTTGATCCAAGGTTGGTAAACATTGATCACATTGAAAATGCCTTGGAGAAATTGTACTATATGAAGGACTGCTGTTATGATCCTGTGAAGTGGCTGACTGAGGCATACCGTAATTTCAAGCATCCTCCAAAATCCGCTTCTATAAATCTAGATGATGGATTGGTTTATGTAAGGAGGGTCCTAGTGACTCCAACAAGGGTTTATTTTTGTGGTCCCGAGGTGAATCAATCCAATCGTGTGCTGCGCCATTACATTAATGACATAGATAATTTCCTCCGTGTATCTTTTGTTGACGAGGAGTGGGATAAAATCCAATCCATGGATTTATCTCAACGTGCAACGGGCAAGACAGACCTTTATGACAGGATACTTTTGACACTAAAAAATGGTATTGTTATTGGTGATAAAAGGTTTGAATTTCTTGCATTCTCATCAAGCCAGTTAAGAGAGAGTTCAGTTTGGATGTTTGCATCAAGATTTGGACTTACAGCTACTGATATAAGAGAATGGATGGGCAACTTCAAAAAGATAAAAAATGTTGCGAAGTATGCTGCTAGACTTGGTCAATCGTTTGGTTCATCCAGAGAATCTGTTAGTGTTCACAAGAGTGAATTTGAAATTGTTCCCGACATAACGATTATAAAGCAAGGGATAGAATATAACTTCTCTGATGGGATTGGAAAAATATCTGCAGAATTTGCTGAAAAAGTCGCCAAAAAATGTGGCCTGGATAGGTTTGCCCCCTCTGCTTTTCAAATCCGCTATGGTGGATTTAAGGGAGTCGTTGCTGTCGATCCCTCTTCGTCAAAGAAATTGTCATTAAGAAAAAGCATGTTGAAATACGAATCAGACAATGTAACACTTGATGTTTTGGCATGGAGCAAATATCAACCTTGTTATCTAAACCGCCAATTGGTATCACTCTTGTCAACTCTTGGTATCAGAGATGAGGTCTTTGAGAGGAAGCAAAGAGAAGCCGTTGCTCAATTGAACGAAATCCTCACTAGTCCTGCAAAGGCAGCCGAGGCTCTTGAGTTAATGGCTCCCGGAGAAAACACTAACATCATTAAGGAGATGCTCATGTGTGGCTACAAGCCTGATGCTGAACCATTCCTTTCGATGACTTTACAAACATTCAGGGCATTTAAATTGCAAGATATAAGGACCAAGGCACGGATATTTGTACCTAGTGCCAGATCTATGATGGGTTGTCTAGATGAGACCAGAACATTGGAATATGGTGAAGTATTTGTTCAGTATTCAGGTGCCGGACGGAGGCTGTCTCTTGTTGGTGCTCCCCATTCCAATGAAACCAGAGATTGTAATTACATCGTCACAGGAAAGGTGGTCGTTGCAAAGAACCCATGCTTACATCCTGGTGATGTTCGTGTTTTGAGAGCTATTAATGTGCCCTCGTTGCACCATATGGTGGACTGTGTCGTTTTCCCCCAGAAAGGGCAGAGGTAATCCAAACTCCCACCTTCGACATCATTTCTCTCAATTTTAAATTTGTTTTAAACAATTCTGAATTTTTAAATGCTTTAATTGTTCCTGTTAAAACCTGACTGAACTTTGAGAATGGGTCGAGTGTTTTAATAAAAGAACACAAAGTAAATTTAGAAAAGGTTTTTCATTTAGATTTTGTTATCTAGCTTTGAATTGCTATCTAGTGTACATATACACTTCATTTACGATTTTACGTGGTATGAAATAGTAAATATGGAGGCACACAAACAACTAATGAAATGACACACATCATATTAAATTATGCACTGGTATAATCAATTAATCATTACTCAAATTGAACTTTCCAAACATAACGTAATTCTTAATGTGAGTAAAGATTGTTATTACAGAGGAGATGACTCTCAACAGGAATGAATGGTGCTTCATGTTCCATATAGCAGATCCCAGCTAGAAAATTGTCAATGGTATCATTTTCACATTCGTAAGTAGGGTGTGTTCTGTGGTGCCAGCCTGAGCTTTACTGGCATGTCACATTTCAAATTTTCAAATTAATGTATGTATTTTATTTGACTACAAGATATAAAACTGTCCTAACTAAGTATTGCTTTAAACGAACATATATCGTGATGTATAACTTTTATGTTCTCATAAAACAAAATAACTAGGCTTTATTGATTCTTTCTAATTATGTTATTTTACTCATATTCATTTTTGGCATGTACTGGTGAATTGTTTAAAATTTGGCGATAGACCCCATCCAAATGAATGTTCTGGAAGCGATTTGGATGGAGATATTTACTTTGTGTGTTGGGACCAAGATCTCATTCCGAAGGAAATGAAACCAGCGATGGATTATACCCCTGCCCCAAGCATGGAATTGGACCATGATGTAACAATTGAGGTACAAATTGTTGTGCTATACTTATTTTCCTTTTCAATGCATAGTTAACACTTTCCAGTAATAATTTTTCTAGGATACTATGACTTCCGTCCCAAATTGAAAGGTTCTAGTTTAACATTCCTGTTTCTCCTGTCTATTTTGACCATTATTATATACACTTATATTGTTATAAATTCTAATAAATATATATTTTCAAATTACAAATTAAAACAAATTGCTCGACAGTACTTTTTAATTGTAAAGTAATGCATAGTATATAAATTGGCATTTCCATTTTTGAATTAAGGAGAGTACTATGTTCGTGAACAAGTTAATGTACACTCATTTTAATTGGCTAGCTAGATTTTTTAAATAGAAGAATGTTTATGCATTAAGAAATTGTCTAACTAAGCAATCATCTAGTAGACCAGAATTGTGAACAATAGGATCCTAACAAATTACAATTTGTCTTGTTCTTGCTACTGCTTTGTATCATCTTTGATGCCACACATCCAGCATTAAAGTCTATTATTAAGTTTCTATTTGAAAAATAATCGCTCTGCAGGAAGTTCATAAGTATTTTGCAGACTACATTGTGAATGACAGTTTAGGCATTATTTCAAATGCCCATGTTGTGTTTGCGGACAAAGAAGATAAGATGGCAATGAGTGAACCGTGTCTAGAACTTGCAAGGCTCTTCTCGATTGCAGTTGACTTCCCCAAGACAGGTGTTCCTGCTGAGATACCTTCCCATCTGCGCGTCAAAGAATATCCCGATTTCATGGAAAAGCCCGCTGAAAAGACAAGCTATGATTCTTCAAGAGTGATAGGAAAGCTATTTAGGGAGGTCAAATATATCACTGCACAGCTAAGCTCCATCACATCCTTTACTATAGAAGTTGCGAGAAAATCATATGATCCTGACATGGAAGTGGACGGGTTTGAAGACTTCACCGAAGAAGCTTTTAATTGTAAAACTCGTTATGACTTCAAGCTGGGCAATCTAATGGACTATTATGGAATAAAAACCGAGGCTGAAGTGTTGAGTGGCGGTGTTATAAAGTCTTCAAAATTCTTTGACCGCAGAAGGGATGCGGATGCGGTTAGTTTTGCTGTGAGGGCCTTGAAGAAGGAGGCAAGGTCATGGTTCAAGAAAGGAAGTGAGTCCGGCGAGGACTCATTGGCAAAGGCATCAGCTTGGTACCATGTCACTTATCACCATACATATTGGGGTAGCTACAATGAGGATATGAACCGAGCCCACTTCATCAGTTTCCCATGGTGTGTCTATGACAAACTTAGTCAGATCAAGAGGGCCAAAACAGGAAATAGCGCTCTTCGTTTGGCATCGATTGAACAGCGGTTCAGCAAAGGCTTGGCATTGGCCTGATGTGGTGGGTTTTCCATCTTGTAAACTGTTCATGCTGTAGTCATGACTCCTCTAGGCTAATCTGCTTCACTTTAATTTATGTGCAACAAACTACTCCGTAAAGTTTATTATGCATTTTGGGTGTTTGGATTTAAATAGAACTTTTTGCATTGTTTTTGGTTTTTTGGTTTAAATGTAGTTTTAGTCCGTGCAAATATATGACATTCTGTTGACTTACCGATTGCAATAATATATTTAGAAATTACTTCAAATAGGACTAAAATTATGGCGAAAATTCAAAATAGAACTTGATATGTTTTTATTCCAAAATAAGAACATATTAGTCCTATTGGAAACATACCTGTATTAAATGTTTAAAAGTGTCAAAATATCATAGAAAAATACTAAAAAATTTAAAAAAATATTTATAATTTTTTTTAAATTAATAAAAAATAGTAAAACCCCATACAAAAATAAAACAAATATGGATGCCTTTTCCACCGTCTGTACTAACTCCCTGCACCACCACCTCCGACCGGTGTAAAAAATACAAAAAAAGCATATTACTCTTTGACAATGCCAACATTTTCATTATTTCTACCATAAATATGGCATTCCAAATGCAAGTGGCATTTTTTCCTCGGTGACTGGAGGTGGTGGTGCAGGGAGGCACCTCCGACCGGTGAAAAAATGCCATTTTTTCTAAAAACTGCCATTTATTTTGAAAATATCAAAAAATTACATACTATCTTCCGTCTCTTTTTAATCGCAACATGTTGAATTTTACACTATTCACATGTCCTACTTTGACTACATTTTATGTTATTATTTTATGAAAATTATTATTTTTAAAAAATATTGTTCAATTCATCACATTAAAAATTTCAAAATCTAATTTTTAAATATTTTTTACTAATAGAGATTAAGATATAATTACAGTCAAAGACGTGCGTTGACAAGTGTGAAATGTTAACCGTTGCAACTAAAAAAAGAACAGAGGAAGTATTACTCTTTGAGAGTGCCAACATTTTCATTTTTTCTTCCATAAATATGGCATTCATAATGAATGTGGCATTTTTTCCCCTGGTGACTGGAGGTGGTGGTGCTGGGGCGGCAAAGGCGGTGGTGATTTTTTTTGTGTTTTTAATTTTTTATTTTTCATATTTTTTTTAATTTTTTGAATTAATTATTATTTATATATTTTTATTATTTTTTTTAGTATTTTTTACGACTTTTTATTACTTTTTATTATTTTATTATGAATTAAAACATTTCAATAGCTATAAGGCTATATTTGTCCAAGACACACACAATTAGTCCTATGAAAACATAGTTTATATTTTTGGTCCTATTTGTGCAAAGTGACAGACTTTTAATCCTACTAGTATCGTACCCGTGCGATGCACGGGTCAATGATATTTATATATTTTATATAACTATTTAAAAGTCATGATAAAGATATGTTTATTTTGAATGCAAGTGACTATTAGGAAAAAAGGGCAAATGATTATGTGTCGGATACTCCGTATGTGTTACTCGGCATGTGATACTCCCTCCGTTCTTTATTAATTGTCTTATATTCCTTTTTGAAATGTTTTTTTATTATTTGTCCATCTTTTCATTTATAGTAAGTTTTTTCAATCAAAATACTTTTATACACTATACTTTCTACTATTTCTTTTTCATACTTTTTATTATTTTACTCTTCTTAATATGTTGTCTTTCTTACTTTTCATTTACCTTGCACCCTGTTTACTACTCTTACTATTTTATTCTAAAAATCACAAAAAACCGAGGAGACTATTAATTAAGAACTAAGGTAGTAGTTATAATTGTTGCACAGTTGCACGGGCGAAATTAAAAAAAAAACTTGCCCAATTCTTTTATACAAAAAGACCAAAGCTGATGATATATAGAAACATAAATAAAAAAAAAACTTTACAAAACAAATTTAAGTATACTGTTTGGGAAATTCTATGACTGTACACTGATCACTAATTTTATCCTTTTAGTGAGTCGTGAGCAGGCGAGCAGCAACATGTAACTATTGGTATGCTAGATCATTTTACATTGAATAAAATCCTAAATACACCATAGTACTCCTTTCTCATATTACCAGGACAGGCATGCTAATTTCAGCCCAATATTCTATCTCTCTGTGGTATGGCATGCGTACGTTTGTATATACATACGAAGTACTACGTATATAACTTGACAGGCCCATTTTCACATCAACCCTAAGTGTGTCTATATATCTTTCAATTCAAAACACTCTTTCTCTCTAGTTAAGTTCTTCAATTCTTATCTCTTGTTCCTATCTTAATATTCTTCACATATATCTTTGAATCCATCTATTTTTAGGGTATGATGATGTTTATTCATGAAACCAAACATTTACAATTTAAGATATTTCCTAGATTGTAAAGTCTACGTACTTGCCAAGTAGATTTAATTTATTACGGAGTATATATGAACATATAAAATCATCTTCATTTGGCCATGTATTGAGCCACATTTTTATTTAAAAGTTTTCTGATCATCAAATGATCGGAACATTACAATACCAAGGTTTTTAAGTCAATGTATCATAATCTATGAAAGTGCATTAGATTTGAATAGTAAGTGCATATGAATATACCTCTCAATATGCAGTATGCAGGGTACTTCTACTCTTACGCCCTGCTAACCAAAGGTCCGTCCAAAGCTTCAAGCCCCAATTGTACATACTCATGCCTGAATGCTTGATTCATCTCATGGATAATAGATGAAACAACTCATGCTTGATTATAAATGTACTCGAAAGAATTTAGTTGATATAATGAACTTACCAATAATATGCTAGTAAAGTGGAAAGCAAATGAATCTTTTCTGAGTGCTCGTAGGTAAATAACCGGTTTAGAAGCCATGTTACAAATTATATGGGCAGTTATCAAAGTCTCAGAAGAAGTGCCGTACGTTAGTCACTTATTGATCACAGGAGTTTCTTAGGCGGGAACAGTTAGGGGACACACGGTCCTCTTTTTATATATATAAAGATTTTGATAATTAACTCTAATATATTTTACTGAATTTAGATTGTATTTTAAGTTGAAGTTATGTAAACATAATTGACATTTCATAAAGAACATGTTTACAAAATTTATCAAAAAATTCTATAAAAAAAGAATTTCAAATGGAAGCGGACAGACGGTGTTTTCGGTCAGCCGTCCCAAAAAGGTTTGCCAAATTTTGACCAATGATATTTTGTGGTTAATAGTAATCAATTTTGACCAACGATTTTTTTTAATACGAAATTATTTTTTATTTCAAATTTAAAATTTACTTTTGGTGTTTTTTAAAATTTATTTTATCAATTTAAAGTCAACAAAGGTAAAATTGATCCTTGATAAGAACATGAGGGATATTTTTTCACTTTTTTAAAAATTCAGGGTTGTATATGCACTCCCACATATACTTCAAGGGTATATTTGTTACGAAAAATAGAACATGTGTATATTTGTTCTCACACCCATACTACAATGGTATATTTGTACCTTTTCCCTTATATTAAAATGTTCCTTATCACGAATATTTTCATAAAGTATAATGTTTATTAATTTTATACAAATATAATAATTAAAATTATTTTCCAAAGTTTGTCATCATTGATCAAGAAAAGTCCATATCAAAACCTATGGGTGGACTCGGTCCTGGTCTGGTCCCAATTCCGATCTCGGACTGACCAGTCCCGATTTTGGACCAATCGGTCCCAGTATCTGGTAGGAGATGCTCGGATCTGACTCAGTTAAATCCGAGTATTGATCGATCTCGAGTACCTGGGCGGTCCGATTTTTGTCCCACACCGGACCTAGTCCCATTCTATTTTCTTTTTCATTTTCAAGGCTAAAAAAGTTGGTCGGTCTGGGACTAGAACCTCCCCGATGTTGTTCCCAAATGGGTGAATCAGGACTGGGACTGCCGGGTACCTGGTCCAGCACCAGGACCGGTTTTTACGGACCCGGTCTGGTCCAGTCCAACATAGTACTGGACCCAATTCCGGGCTGGATTGTACGTGTCCACCCCTAAAAAGACCTTTTGGGACGGAGGTAGTATTATACTCCCTCCGTCGCATTTAAAGGTTTCCATCCACTATTCTTCAGTCAACGTGAATTGTTCTTAATCTTTTACTTTATATATTCAACTTTTATCAAATTTATTTTTTCTTGATCAAGCATTATGAAACTTTTAATGCAATTTCTTATTATACAAATTTAATTCACTAAAATAATCTTATAAAGGACATAGATCAGTTAATTTTATGATCAATCAAACATCGTAAAACGTGTGAGAACCTTTAAGTGAGACAGATGGAATATATTAGTTGTCCATTTAAACATCATTGTAATAAATAGTCATCCTGCATGTTGTGGTTCAGTTTGTGGGACAGATGGGAACCTTTAAGTGTCTTGTTTTGCCTACGGTGTTGTGGTTCGGTTTTTTAAATATACCCGCGAAGATTGAGATGACATGAGGGGGGTTAATGAAGTCTGGCATATATCTGACGTGGATACTAATAGTACAGTTCCTATACCGTGGGATCATCCCAGGGTGAGCACCGTACTCCACATCCCAAAACGATGTAGTTTTGCATATTTAAAAAAAATCGCGTGAACAGTAACACGTGAACAGTAACGCGTGAACAGTGACTATTTTTTGTCCCAAAAACATGAATGATGTAACTCGCGTGTAAAATAATGTAACTCATGTTATTGATCGATGTAACTCAAGTCCAGTCGAAATGTAATTTGGCAAATACACAGTATAAGAAATAAAACATTGATTTCAATATAAATAATGAAAAGAAGAAAACTATTTGCCCAATTATTTTACATAAATATTGTATATGTTCATTAGAATCTGAACTTTCATATTCAAAACATTATTCCTATTATACATATATACTAAACCAAACATTTAGCTTGAAGTCATTATATATTTATGTTTACCCACATATACGCAATACTCCAGATCCAAAATATGGCACCTGCAATTTCAGAATTAAAAAAGGGATATGTTGAATGGGGCGATTGAATGATAATCTTTTGTTTGGGTCTATTTGATGCGATGCACAATTCGTATTTGAGAAGCAGGTATGTAAACACAATTCTTTTCTATGCAAAGAACTCTTGGAATGACTTCTGGTCCAACATCTGGAGTGCGGCGGAGTTCTATGGTGAGCTGAAACAACGAAGGAGACGAAGGGGATCCGGCAATTGATGTTTTTTTAATAGGAAGCATAAAACTGTACCGTTTTGGGATCGGCACACCATGCTCATGGTGGGCCGATCCCACGGTATAATTTGCGCTAATAGTAGCTACTGCAACTATACATAACAAATTAGTTAGGACTGTTTTTTCGTTTAGTTACATATATGTATACTCTTTGTATGTATATTAGAATATAGCATGTGCAGTTTAACGTGTATAAAGACTCTACGTAAGAAGTGATTCGAAATATGAATGAAAAATTCTTTTCTTCCTCCTAATTCTAAAATGGTATCAGAGCGCTGAAAGTCTTCTGCCATGGTTCTGGAAACTGAAGATCCAAATAATCCGCTATATCTTCATCATGCTGAAACACCAAGACAAACTCTTATCTCTCTGAAGCTAATGATGATTGTGTTGTTCTTAAGGAAATGAATAAAAGGTATGAACGAAAATGCATTATGCAATTTCTCATGGGGACTGAAGGAATCATTTAATCAAGTTAGAAACCAAATTCTCCTCAAGGATCCTCTTCCTAGTCTTGATGCCATATTCAGATTGATTACAAGAAGAGGCAAATCAAGAACTCAGCTCATCAGCATATATTCCAGCAGATTCAATGGCTATGGGAGCCCAGTCATATAACAAGAATAATGGAGTTGGAAAGTCAGAATACAAGAAGTCAGGATATGGACAAAACTCTAACAATTCTGGTGTAAACAAACCAATGTGTTGTGTTTATTGTAAGAAGACCACACTGTTGAAAATTGTTATGAGTTAAATGGTTATCTCGCAGGACATAAACTTGCACGTTTCAAGCCTCAGGGTCGTACTCAGCAGCAAGGAGGATGGCAAAATAAGACTAGGGTTGTGGCTAATACTTCAGTACAAGAAGAGGGAAACAATGATCAACAGAATGGTCATGTTGGTTTAACTCATGAACAATATCAGCATTTATGTCTTCTTCTCAAAGAGAATCCTAATGTTGCTTCATCAAATGTGTTCCAATCATCTGAAAATCCAAACCCATCCATCCAAGGTAAATACCTATCTTATAATAACCATGTGTCAGTCTATTCAGCCATTCATCTTAATCATCATACTTGGATTCTGGATTCAAGAGCAACAGATCATATCTGTTGTGACATTAATATGTTCATTCACTATACCTCTTGTTCCCCATTACCTATTCATCTACCCAATGGGGGATCCACTCCTGCTACTCACATTGGATCAGTAGTATTAATTAATCTCATACCCATATTAACCTCATATCAGTAGCTAAAATAGTAGTTGATAACAATTGTCTTCTTGTCTTCTCAAAAGATAATTGCATTTTACAGGATCCAAATACCTTGAACATGATCGGGACAGCTGAGTTGGTGCAAGGATTGTTTCATATAGTCCAAGAGAACACTCCAAAGTCCATTGTTAACAGTCTTTCTTCTGTCAATTCTATAAAGTCTAAATTGTGGCATAAACATTTAGGCCATCCATCTTTTGATAGAATGTTGTTGTTTCATGATATTTTTAAAGATATTCCTATAATAAAGTCACAAGAACCTCGTAATGATTGTCATTTGGGGAAACAACATCGATTACCCTTTCCAAATAATCTGAAACATCCTTTGATCTAGTTCATTTAGACATTTGGGGACCCATAGAATATTCCTTTATTAAGTGGTGCTTTGTATTTCTTAACAATTGTTGATGACTTTAGTAGATATACTTGGGTCTATCTCATGATGAATAAGTCTGAAACTAGAAACCATGTACGTCATTTCATATCACTCATCCAAACCCAATTCAATTCCAAAATCAAAGTTTTCAGAACTGATCAAGGAAAAGAGTTCCAAATGCAAAATGAATTTGTTGAATTAGGGATCATCCATCAACAAAGTTGCATATACACTCCCCAACAAAATTCTGTAGTTGAAAGAAAACACAGACACCTACTCAATGTAGCTCATTCCTTACGTTTTGAAGCCCATTTACCTCTGAAATTCTGGGGTGAGTGTATAAGTACTGTTGCTTATCTCATCAACAGAACAACCACTCCTAACCTTGATAACCATTCACCTTTTGATTTATTATTTCAAAGCTACCTTCATATCATCATCTTAAAACCTTTGGGTGTCTGTGTTACTCATCCACCATTTCTCATCAAAGATCAAAATTTGATGAAAGAGCAAATCAATGCATATTTCTTGGATATCCTGCAAATATCAAAGGATACATTGTCTATGATCTTCAGAACAATACTAAACTTATCTCTCGAGATGTAGTATTTTATGAAGAATCATTTCCTTTTGCACCCCAATCTCGCAATGAGTCATCCGACTCTAAAACGCATTCACCCATTATAATTCCTGAAATCAGTCCACTTCCATCTAATAATGTAATAATTAGGGTTTATTCTGTAATTCTCCATAACTCTGTTTTATTATAAATACAAGGCTAGGTTTATTTTTGCTTTTCACGATCATCATGGCCGGCCTCCCTTTTACTGCCGCCATGACATCGGCGCCCTCTCAGCAGGAGCAGCCATCCTCCACAAGCATCGGACTCTCCCAGGGACTCCTATCGGCTTCATCAACGCCCGTTTTGACGGAGCAGCGTCTTCCCACCGGGTCCAATCGCGCACCAGGCAGCGATTCTTCAATTGACGATGGTTCCAACACCAATGTTCTCCCCCGTCCGTTTTCCTCGCCGTTGATTCCATCCATACGTCAAAGGATAACAGATATTCCTTCCCTGGATGCCTACAACCTCTTCAACATGCCGCCACCGTTCACTTGGACTCCGACCGCAAGCCTACCTCCACCACCAGTCTTGCACGCTCATCACGAAACTGGTCCATCCACTGTGAGGTATGCCGGACCGACTTTTACTACTCCATCTGCGGTGTCACTTGCTCAACCACAGGCCTCGGTTCTGGCCGCTCCAGGTTCAACCAATTTTACCGGTTCTTTATCCGAATTGTCCTCTCAATTAACATTCTCTACGCCAAATGTTACTAATATTGTTACTACCCGATTATCTGCTGTTGAGGATTACTTGCCGTGGCGTACCCAATTTGAGTCCTTCTTAGTGTCTCATAGTCTTCTTGGGATTCTAGATGGCTCAATTCGGGTACCGCTTGTTACTGATCCGACCTATTCTCACTGGTTAAAAATAGACCAGACGGTTAGATCATGGATTTTTGCTACTTTGGCTAGGGACATTTTGATGGAGGTATATGATTTAAAATATTCATCTCTTATCTGGGAGCGTCTTGAATCGCGTTTTATGTCTGCCTGCTTTGCTCGTTCTGTGGAACTTAAGAGATCTTTGTCACATATTAAAAAGAAAGAGACACAGAACATGGATCAATATTTGTTAGAAATTAAGTTGATTGCTGATGCTCTTGCTATGATTAATTCCCCTGTCAGTAATCGTGATTTGATGGAATACGCTATTTTGGGATTGGGGCGTGAATATGAATTCCTTATCACGACTATATCTTATTTTCCTGGGAATGCTATGCTTGACTCCCTACGGCCGATTCTTCAAGCACAAGAGCAACGAACCGCTACCACTCCATCTCCGGATCCGTCAACTGTGCATCAGGCCTTCGCGGCGGGCCATAATAAGACTTTTACACAGGCAAATAAGAGTTTTGTTTGGCGGGCTGCCATGGCGGATGAATTTAATGCTTTGATTAATAATAAGACTTGGGATTTGGTACCTTGGGACCCTACTAAAAATGTGGTTGGTTGTAAGTGGATTTATAAGACAAAATACTGTTCTGATGGGTCTGTTGAGCGACATAAAGCTCGACTTGTTGCTCAAGGTTTCAAACAACAGGCTGGTGTTGATTTTACTGAGACATTTAGTCCTGTTGTTAAGCCTACCACTGTTCGTCTTGTTTTATCTATTGCTATTTCTTTGGGTTGGTCTGTTCGTCAATTAGATGTGAAAAATGCATTTTTGCATGGTGTTTTGACTGAGGAGGTTTACATGCGCCAACCTCAGGGTTTTATTCATCCTTCCTATCCTACTCATGTATGTCGCCTTCGTAAGGCCCTTTATGGGCTGAAACAGGCTCCTCGGGCTTGGTTTCATCGATTCAGTGGTTTTTTGTTGAGTCGTGGTTTCTCACAGAGCAGGTCTGATTCATCCATGTTTGTTTATCGTACTACTTCTCAGGTGGTTTATATTCTTTTATATGTGGATGACATTATTATTACAGACTCTTCTGCTTCATTTGTATCCTCTGTCATTCATACCTTATCTAATCAGTTTGCCATGAAGGACTTAGGGGATGTCCATTATTTTTTGGGTGTCCAGGCCAAACGTACACCCACAGGTTTATTTTTGTCTCAGGCCAAATATATATCTGATCTGTTACATCGTTTTCATCTTCACACTGTCAAACCTGTCCGCACCCCTCTACCTTCACGTACTACACTCTCTCTCACAGATGGGGAACTGTTATCTGATGTTACTGAGTATCGTAGTATGGTAGGTGCTCTTCAGTATTTAACTATTACTAGACCTGATATTACTTATGCTGTACACCTTGTGTCTCAGTTTATGCATGCTCCACGTACTACTCACCTTTTGGCTGTTAAGAGGATTTACAGGTATCTGCAGGGTACCAGCACTCATGGCTTATGGTTACGAGCAGATAAAAATATTTCAGTTGTTACGGCCTATTCTGACGCGGATTGGGCAGGCTGTCCTGACAGTTCGCGTTCGACTACAGGTTATGCGGTTTTTCTGGGATCCAATTTAATCTCCTGGCGCTCCAAGAAACAACCGACGGTGTCCAAGTCTTCTACTGAGGCTGAATACAGGGCCATTGCATATACTGTTCAGGATACACTTTTCATTCGGTCTCTTTTGGCTGATATGGGTATTTTTATTTCGGCTCCAGTCCATCTTCTTTGTGACAATTTATCTAGTCAGCGTTTTGAATTTTTACGTTCCAATTTGCACGTGATTTCCCCTGCACAAATTGAGGGGTTGTAATAATGTAATAATTAGGGTTTATTCTGTAATTCTCCATAACTCTGTTTTATTATAAATACAAGGCTAAGGCACCCAATAGGGTAAGCCATTATTCCCAATCATATTTTCGTATACCATCATCCACCCTTTCAACAACACCTACTATTCCACTCATAACTCCGGTTGAACAAGAGTTCACAAATCCACCTGAGTACCCTCCTGATATAACATCCATTCGTAAAACCACAAGAACCCATAAGCCGCCCACCTATCTCAAGGACTATCAATGTAATCTTGCATACCACTCAGCTGCATCTCTAGGTACCAATTCTGATAATCATTCTTTATCAAAACACTTTACCTTTCATAAATTGTCTCCATCTAATCTCAAGTTTGCCTTAGCCATTACTCAAGAAACTGAACCCCACACATTTGAAGAAGCATCATTAGTTCCTCATTGGAAAGAAGCCATGAAAGCTGAAATTATTGCTCTTGAGCAAAACAAAACATGGACCTTGCAAACACTGTCACCAGGAAAGAAAGCAATTGGATGTAAGTGGGTATATAAAATCAAGTATCATTTAGATGGATCTATAGAAAGATACAAAGCAAGACTTGTGGCAAAAGGGTATACACAAAAGGCAGGTCAGGACTACTTTGATACCTTTTGCCCCGTTGCCAAAACTAGTACAGTTAGGTGTCTTCTTTCAATTGCAGCTGCAAAGAACTAGAATCTTTCTCAACTAGATGTAAATAATGCTTTCTTGTATGGAGAACCAGGGCCGGTCCCGAGAAAACACGGGCCCTGTGCAAAAATAAAATGTGGGCCTTTTCTAAAAGAGGTAAAAATATAATATAACTAAATTTTATATTTGTAACAATTTGCTACAATAATAATTTAGATCAAAATATAAGTTATTCACTAACATAATAGTTAAAATAAAAGTATTCCTTAACAAAGTACACTTCAATTATTTGTTAAAGCGAATTGTAAAATAATAGACTAATAACCTAATACTTGAACTTGGTGATTCGCCAAGTTCAATTATTACAAAACCATCCAAAAATAATTACCTACGTACTAGCATTCAAACTTGGAATCAAAACCGAAAAAAGAACAATATAAATTACAAAATATAAGAAATAATATTATTACTCCGCATTCTATAAAACCAAAGAGAATAATCAAATCTAAAATGAGACCGTTTATCATTCCATTAATTGGAGAAAAGGGCATATCACATGGGTGTGTGGGGCTGAATCTTGGGGAAGAGCTTCAAGCTTCGAATTGGAAACACGCAAATACACTATGTTGTTAAAACCAGATATTGAGACAATTCAACTCGGACAAGCAATCAATACCGGACTTGGAAGGATCAGTCCGATGTCAATCCAGTCAATGTGTATCGAAAAAAGAAGATATTAAAAAATAACTCTCATTCAAAAATTTATCAATGGTTATAATAATAAATTAAAAATTAATGTATCAGTTTATAAAATAGTCATAAATTTAAGATGTGTTTGTAATTAATGGATAATTTATAAATAAAATTGATAAACGTAATGAGCATTTCATAAATATCATTTAGTTACTATTAATGAGAATTTCATAGTTAATGAGCATTTTTATAAATTAATATATAGTTACTATTAAAATTACAAATTAATATCAATTAGTAAAGTTAATATTAATCATTGTATGATATAAAAACGAAAACTGAATGAATGTTAACAACCACCAATCGGTTGAGATGGCATACGGTCTGCATGTGTTAGAGAGTAGCCAGGGTTCGAATCCCCTGGCTTCATCATTTTTAATGTAGCATGGGAATAACTATTGGGCTTTGAGTAGGTTATAATAGTAGGAGGACTATTAAAAATTGGGCCTTCTGGATTTATGGGCCCTGTGCGGTCGCACCTGCGGCACTTGCCTTGGGCCGGCCCTGTGGAGAACTACATGAAGATGTCTATATGCAGCTACCACCAGGATTCTCTAACAAGGGGGAGAATGTAGTATGCAAATTAGAGAAATCCCTATATGGTTTAAAACAAGCATCACGCCAATGGAATCAAAAATTCTGTACAACCATTATGCAACATGGATATGTACAATCACAAAATGATCATTCATTGTTCACCAAAAGAGTTGGATCAGCCATAAAAATTCTATTGGCATATGTTGATGATATTATCTGGGAATGATGAAACAATGATAACTAATCTGAAAGATTACTTGAAGCAGCATTTCAAGCTAAAGGATCTTGGTTCCTTCACTAAGATATTTCCTAGGGATTGAAGTTGCAAGGAATAATAAAGGGATATGCATTAATCAAAGGCAGTATGCACTTGACATAGTGAATGAATGTGGACTGCTTGATGCAAAACCATCATCCTATCCCATTGATCAAAACAACAGCATCACCCAGAATGATGGAAAGCTCCTAGAAGACCCAATTGAATACAGAAAGATCATTGGAAAGTTGCTATATTTGAAAGTCACTCGTCTAGACATTTCATATGCTGTTAATACTCTTAGTCAATTTGTGGCTAAACCTACTGATGCACATCTTACTGCAGCTTTGAGAATTGTTAGATATGTTAAAGGGAAAGCAGGTCAAGGATTATTATATCTTAGAGAAAATGATCTACAAATCAAAATATACTGTGATGCTGACTGGGTTGCGTGCAAGGATACAAGGAGATCAATAACACGATATTGTGCATTCATTGGAGGTTCTCTAATATCCTGGAAGTCGAAAAAGCAACAAAATGTCTCAAGATCTTCTGCAGAAGCAGAATACAGAGCAATGGCCTCTAGTGTTTGTGAACTGAAGTGGCTGATCAGATTATTAGAAGACATGGACGGTGACATTAGACAAACAAAACGAATCATGCTTTTCTGTGACAAATTTGCAGCTATATATTGCTTTTAATCCAGTTTTTCACGAGAGAACAAAGCATATAGAGATCGATTGTCATATATTTCGAGAAGAGCACATAAAGGGGTTATTTGATATGTTCTTTGTCAAAATTGAAGATCAAATTGCAGACTTGTTCACAAAGGGTTTATCTGCCAAACGTCTGAGTTATCTACTAAACAAGATGAATGTGTATAATATGTTCGCTCATCTTGAGGGGGACTGTGTATAATATATCTGACGTGGATACTAATAGTAGCTACTGCAACTATACATAACAGATTAGTTAGGACTGTTTGTTCGTTTAGTTACATATATGTATACTCTCTGTATGTATAGTAGAATATAACATGTGCAGTTTAGCTTGTATAAAGACTACATAAGAAGTTATTCGAAATATGAATGAAAAATTCTTTTCTTCCTCCTAATTCTGAAAGGGGTTGCCATCATTTTCAGTTGAGTTATACGATAGTATATAGATCCTACAGTAGACTACGCACCTATATGGTCACCTCTATTGCTATTTGTTGAAGTTGATGAATATTATTGCGTCTTGATAATACCAATGATTGAGATGCCGGATGAATATTATTGCTATTATAACAATCAAATAAATCTGTGGCCTATTTTAATCCATGTTCCTGATTTCCGTTCCGTTTGCATAGATTGTGTACCACAATATATCAATTCAGTCTGCCATTTTGAAGGGAAAAAAATACTCATCCTGCATAAGTGCATAATGGGGACTTGGAAAGGGTATACGTTGAAAATCACTTTTGTTAATTGAGCATCAGTGTAATTATATTGAGCATCAGGACTATTCTGTTAAGTATTAGAAGTATAACATTGAACATCATGATCTCGGTTTCATATTATATATTTCACTTTGTTTTCTTGTTTTTTCTTTCAAAAAAAATTCTTAGATTACAATCAATGGATTCAAATATGCGAATCTAGTTAAATACTATGTATTATACTTTGAAATATGCATTGATATAAATTTCATAAACTCTGCTAGTTGAGCATGAAAACATTTTAATTGAACATCAAGCCTCCGCTATTGAGTGAGGCTATGTGATCAAACATCTTCATTGAGCATTGGAAATCTATATTGAACATCAAAATCTCTTTATTGAGTATCATGTTGTCAACTATTGAGCATTGACACTATGATCAAGCTCCAATCTAGTCATCACAAGCTCCAATCTTATATGCAATGGTAAACGTGAGTTTCGTCGGCTAGAGCCTAGAGGGAGTCAACGTGCCGTGAATAGGAGCTTCTTGTGGGGGACGAACATCTGGTCGACTGGCCGTCTAGGTGCGAACAAAGAACCATACGTATGGGTGCGAGCAACGAGCTGTAAGTAGGGGTGGACTGAACCGGGCCGGTTCGGGCCTCGGGCCTGGGCCCGGCCGGGCCTCGGTTCAGAATATGGAGGCCCGAGCCCGAACCGGGGGTGGCCGGTTCCGGGCCGGTTCTGGGCCAGACCGGGCCGGTTCCGGGCCGGGCCACCCGCCCTATTTTTTTTTTTTTTTTGGTTTCTTTATTTAATCCCCTACCCCTCTTTCTCAACCCCAAACCACCCCAAACCACCTCAAATGGACCAAAATATCTAATCTAACCCAAAACATAAAAAATTTTAAAAAAAAAATAAAAAAAAATTATTTCCGGCCCGGACCGGGCCCGAACCGGCCGGGCCGGTTCACCATATGGAAGGCCCGGGCCCGGAATCGGGAACCACCGGGCCGGTTCGACCCGAACCGCCGGTGGACCGGGCCACCGGGCCGGGCCGGTCCGGTTGCTACAGTGGCCGGGCCGGGCCGGTTCCGGGTCGGGCCGCCCGGCCCGAGTCCAGGCCTAGCTGTAAGTTCTAGTGCGAGCAGTGAGTCGCCCGTCTAGGTGCGAGTGGTGATTGGTGAATGAGTGAATCATCCACAGTCCATCTGTGTGAGCAGTGATGAGCAAGAATACTTTAGCGAGGAGGATGGTCTAAAAACCCGACTATACTGTGCACATGGTACAACTGGATGTACAATATAATTTGCGAGGGTATTATGGTTTCAAACTACTTGCAGGATATGACGGTAGGGTCATTTTCTTGCATTTTGTGTTAGGTCCTTTTTTTCATAATACAAAGTGGTCTCATACTCTCATATAGTGCTGGACTCGGGCCGGGCGGCCCGGCCCGGAACCGGCCCGGCCCGGTTACTGTTTGGCCCGGCCCGGCCCGGTTACTGTTTGGCCCGGCCCGGGGCCCGATGGGTCCCTCGGTTCGGTTCGGCCCGGCCCGGCTGCTGGGTGGTTCGGGCCCGGGCCCAGGTTTTGGTGAACCGGCCCGGCCGGTTCGGGCCCGGTCCGGGCCGGATTTTAATTTTTTTTTTTTTGAAATTTTTTTAAGTTTTAGGTTGGATTAGGTATTTTGGGCCATTTGAGGTGGTTTGGGGTGGTTTGGAGTTGAGGGGGAGGGGTAGGGGATTAAATAGGAGAACAAAAAAAAAAATTATTGGGCCGGTTCGGCCCGGCCCGGTTTGGCCCGGAACCGGGACCGGAACCGGCCACCGGCGGTTCGGGCTCGGGCCTCCCTTTCCTGGCCCGAGGCCCGGCCGGGCCCAGGCCCGAACCGGGCCCGAACCGGCCCGAGTCCAGGCATACTCTCATATGCCAATAAGAACTCTACTAGTAATATTTCAGTCATTTTTTATATATAATTGTATCGTATTATACACGAATGTACATATTATCATATTGTTCGCGAAACATATAATACTAACAAAGTATATACGAGCTAACTACATATTCAGGTTTACCATAAAAGAAACAAAATTCTTCAATCGGATATTTACAAGACCAAAGAGATTAAGCTAGAGGTATCTAAATGCAAATCACCAAATCAAATAAACATATTTTAACCCTACAGATCTGCAACCCATACGCATGTAATTATGCTGACATACAAACCAAACATGTTACTTAAAACAACAGAAATTGACATTTCTAGCTCACTGTTGCCTTTTACAAACTTTTACATGGCGGTGTAATATACAACTCATAGGGAAACCATACCACATAGCTTCTGTATGCATGGGTCACAGTGATGTGGGCATTTGTTGTTGTGCCCTTTGTTGTTGATCAGCAACTGAAGCCAAACCCTGCATTAATCTAACAATCTCAACTGTGTCATCAACATAGTATTTGGCCTTGCTTGGCTTTTTTCCGACAGTGCAAGCAAAGACTTCAGCACCAGGTGCCATGGATGGGATTGACACCGAGTTCATGATCACCTCAAACATATCTTCGTCTGACTGGTCATCTCCAATGCACAGAACAAAATCTGGGGCCATCGCTCTCTCTTGCATCAGCGAAAGTATGCGTTTCGCTACAAGCCCTTTGCTTACACCCTGCCAGATCTCAGTGATATGAGTAATAAAAACACCCTGAAAATCTCAAGTGTCATTACTTAAGGAAGCTTGCCCCCTTTTCGGTTAATTAGGCTATGGTCGCAGCAGAAAGCCGGAAACAGAGAAATCGTGAGACCGAGAGGTCCTAGAGTCCGAATAAATACTCCAGTAAATATTCTGTTGAAATTGACAGACTCTTTCCATGATGTTCTCATTCACAGTAAGTTATTAGTTAGGAATAGAGATCAACAAATAATTTAATTAAGAATTAGGGTTCCTTCACAGATGGTCAACCCACACCTTATATGTTGGTTTAGCATGCCCCACAACGGCCACAAGATAGTTACTTGTTGATCATACTATTCTTAAAACTTGTGTACTCTTTTTGAGTCTTTTGAACATTCTCATACCATTCTTAAGGTTGTCTGTCTATTTGATACTTGACCAATGTGGTCTCACTTAATACATGCTGTTCTAATGACATCATGAAAATGAGGTTTGAGGGTGGACACGATCCGACTACATTCTGATCCCCCAAAAGCAAGAACCGTAACCGGTAATACCAGGTTCCGCCGCTCTCATGAGATCATGAAAATGGGACTTTAGGGTGGACACAACCCGGCTACTTTTTGACCCCCCAAAAAAGCAAGAACCAGAACCGATAATGTCAGGATTGGTTCCAGGTCAGTTTGAACCAACAGTCTGGATCTGATTCCTGGTTTCTACTGGTTCAAACCAGAATTTTTGTGCCTATGAGTTCACTTCATTTAAATTTGTTGCATAATCAAATGCTTTTTCCATCACTTCCAATGGAGCAAAAAACTCACTATTTTTTGGCTTCGGAATATGATGGAAGGGAAAACCGCACTTTTAGTCCCTGAAATAGTCACGAAAATGAAATGTCGGACCTGTACTCCCAAGTTTGTAAATGTCGTCCCTCAATTGTCCTAAATGCTATAAATGTGGTCCTTTGAAGGGTGAAATATACAATGTGGGCGAGAGTACATTTCACCCCTTAAAGGACCACATTTACAATTATTTGGACAATTGAGGGGTGAAATTTAAAATATCAGAAATATGGGTCTGACATTTCATTTTCGTGACTATTTCAGGGACCAAAAATGGAATTTTCCTATGATGGAATAAGCAAAATGGCTCATCCGCACTTCATTGTTATGAAGCAACAGTCGGTCCTTGCAATTATCGATGCGATTTTCATCATGAGTCATCTGGGAAACAGTCTCTCCATGCTTTAATACACGGGAAACAGTCATCTGCCAAAGTTTAATTCATGCACTTTCAGCATTTCACTAGTATTTGGTTATATGGTGAACGGGGTGAATTAGATCTTTTGAATGTTTTCACATAGGAATATAGGATGACTGAATCTAATTTAAGTATTACTCCCCTTGTCCTATTGAAAAAAGATAGCTTCCTTGGGGATAGGGGTATTGAAATTCACCAAAACTATTCTAGGTTACATTTATTTTGTATTTAGAGTCCGGCACTCAATCCACATTCAATCTGACAAATCTACTCTTTGCATCAAGATTCTTATTCGTGGCATGTACGAGGGAGGGAAAAGACCAACACAAAATTTCACGATAACAATATCATGAACATGAATGCAGGCATGTTCAAAGAATATTTGAATCCACATTTCATTACAAATAGGAATGATTCGTGTTTGCGATGAACTTGAGAGTTGAGACTTATGAGCAAAAAAAATCCACAGTAACATTAACATATTTAGCAATGTTAATTGAATTGCTTGATAACACACAAGTATTGCAGCCATGTAGAAGTAACATTTTTGCTGAAGTTGAAATTTAACGATACTATGTATTATTTTCATTAGTTTATTAAGAAAATATTTTGCATTAACCTTTTTATAATTGTATGGTTTACAACTTTAGCAACATTCACTTTACCCAACAGGCTCGTACAATCTTACAGAAGTACGAGTTCTAAATAATACATTTATAACCATAAAAAATGGATTATAGCAAGACCTAGGTCGAGCATGTTCAGCACATTCAGTCTTTGAGGTATTTCGGGACCCACATGATGTCTATTAAACATTTAAACCGTCAAAACGCTCCTTCAGGAAGCCAAAAATGCACTATTTGGGACACATGATATTTAGTAATGGGGTCAAAGTCTATCGAGATAAGATTCGAGCAATATGGACTAAACCACACCCGGTTCTATAACAGCACAATGGGTGCCTCAGGTTTTGCGGGGTGCTACTGCAAGTTCATTGAAATTATTTATCAACTTTTGTGCCTTTGAAAACAAATCCATAGGCCTTGTTTTGTTAAGAGATTTAGAAGGTAAGGAGGGAGTTGTATATATGTTGTAAATAATATCATCCACAGCTCTAATTAATCATGAGAAATAGAGAATTAATCATATACATGCAAAACAGATGGTTTAATTAACCATATCACGCTCTTAACATTTTGATTGCCGGAAAAGATCCATTGGGGTGGTTGTTTAGCATGTGAGCCCTATTTAATCAACGCCTGAACAGATAAATATGAAAAGGTTGGCAAAACATCATATCACATGATAGAAACCGCCTAATTTTGGTTTATGAAAAGCATCCAAGATGACCGCAGTTTTTCATGATGGATGTTAAAGAAAGGGGTTCCTTTCATATTGGTTCTCCACAGAGCATAGGACCCATCTGATAACATTTTTTGACGTTACACGTGCCCTTCATTTGGAAATGTAAACAGGTTACTCTCACATAGGAATCAAACTCATAATTGACTCCCCTACTTTCAAACATCCCATCTACTTTTCATGCAATATGTAGGTATATGCAATGAGCTAGAGCCATGTCAGCCTTTACTTGCCATGTCACAGTAGATTAGCTTGCCATGTCACAGTGGAATAGTTTAGTTGTTAATATTAAACAGACAAGTTGTTAGTCTGTTAGATTTGTTGCTGGGTAAATCTCTGATGTATTCAACATCTTACTCAATGTTCATCGGTTCATCCAATTTTGGAGCTGAATTCTAATAAAACAACTTTTCTTTTTTGTTCGGCTCCTGTTCTTACTTTGAATTCCTCCACTTAGCTTGGTATACTTGGTTAGAATATATGTCCTAGCGACAATCACTTTCGTAGAGATATATGTACTTGATCACATTTAGTTATATATATTTGATATATACAGTATTATACATTAATGAATAAGTATTTCGATTGTCAATGTTTTATTCATACTTGTGTTCTCTTGGACTTGTGTTGTAATTGTGTTAGTGAGAGCATATGTGATATAACATAAAATCCTAAAATACCCCCAATCAATATCATCAAGAAAGGGATATTAATGATATGCGATAAAATTGGTATGTGGACTACACAATACTTTTAGAAAGTGTAGTTGATCTCACGACTATGAGTTCCTATAGTTCATGATGGTCACATAAGTTTTTAGAGAATATTGGCATACCTAACGAGATTATCGGCGTATAGAGTAGTTAATAGTCCTCCGACTTGAGGTCAATACGTATTTCATGTGCAGAGTGATGTGCTTAAACCATGACCAACGTTTGCACTCCAATTGGGGTAGACACGACATGTGTTAGGTGCATCACGAAGCACATGGGGTAGTATTTGAGCCGAGAAATGATTCATTCCTCTTTTTTTTACTCCAGGGGGGTCTGGGGGTTTGAAACCCACTACATTGGTTTTCAAACCTTTATATGCCTAGCGGGATTCGAACTTGAGACCTTCCACTAGGCACGGTAACCTCACAACCAGCTTGGCTGGAATGCTTGGTTAAATGATTCATTCATCATAATAGATTAAGAGAGAACGTTCTACTTCTCATATCTAGATGACTCATAAAGTCAATGGCTAATTCAAAGATATGTTTGTTTTGAATATTGTGATCGTTGTGGGTCATCTAGAAATATTGAGAGACAGATACTAAGTTATTGGAATAAACACAATATCAAGTTCTAGACTTAGTTAAATGTTTGTTGAATGAAAAGACCGTATCACTATGAGCTCTATATTACACGGAGTTCGAAAAGTCTTCGTAAATGTCCTTATATAATAAGGTTGTCTAGTAAATCGTTAGGGATTCTACTAAGACCGTATGGGTCACACAACAAGTGATTATACCTTCCAATTGAATTGTTTTTATGGTCTTTTGATTGAATTGTTAGAAGTAATTAAATATTAATTGGATTAAATAATATTTAATTTGTATATGGATTAAATTAGTATTACATTAAAATATATTTAATTCATGATGTTGTTGTTGTTGCATACTTAATTAAGATGTATTTATAATTAAATAAGATTGATATTTTCTTTTGGTATAATTTAGAATTAAAGGAAATATAAACAAAATAATACTCCCTCCGTATTTAAAAGTTCCCTACACTTTCCCTTTTTGGTAAGTTTTTCCTTTAAGAATATTTAATTATCCTTACTTTTTATACTTTTTATCCTCTCTTTCTTGCTTTTTCACCTTCTCTCCTACTTTTTCTATACTATTCAATACCCCTACTATTCTATCTTAAAATACAGTACCCAAAGTTAGTGTAGAAATCATTTAAATACGGAGGGAGAAATAAGAGATTAAGAAGGGTGGTGGCTGAAAAGCCCCTACTTTGCTTATCTCTTTGATTATTTTAATGTTATTATTTATTATGATTAAATAAAGAAACAAAATTAATAATTGATTAATTAAAGAGAGGTGGCGCGAGCCCCTCCTTTCATTATTAGTATTATACTCTTTTGTTTTATTTATTTAATTAATTAATAATAAGTATTGGTCATGTTAGGAATATATCTCATTAATGAGTATTGGTTTTCTTAGATTTGGACCTCATTAATGAGTAAGACTTATTGTGATTGGGAAATTAGTTTAGAACCAGTATAGATACATCACCATCCTTCATAATTCATACACCATTTTTTATGATTCACTATTACTGCTTATTTCCCTGCAAAAAGATTTGCTAGTCTTTCTCTCTACGGAGATCTAACCGTTCTTTCGAAAAAGGAGAAATTACATGAATATCTAAGGTCAAGGATTATCACTGCTAAGCCGGAAGATTTATAAGTTGTAGTTTTTTTTAGAAAGTTCTAGCTTTTTTGAAAAAGAAAAAGAGATATTTTATTATTGTTATATTCGTGATTTTATCATAATCGGGTCGAGAATGATCTGTTTGGGAAAGTTTTAAATTTTTGTTGTTGTACTTTCAAGATACATTACATAAATTTCCTAACATACTTCTCCGGTGTATTCCTTAGAATTATACAAATTGGTATCAATGCAATGATCTCACATTTTTTGCTTCCACCATTAAAGCTTGGATAAAGCTTCGACATTCGTCATCTGACCATGACCAATTGGATTGTTTTTGAAAATGTAATTCATCAAAATCTAAATAGGATGCCATATTCAATATTGAACATGTTATAATTGAATATACAAATGGAGTTTCCCGATTTTTATTACGAGTAAAGAAGATCCACTGATTTGGTTGTATAAAGTCAAAGCTCTATTTTATAAATGCCCTACAGAGCTAAGTATTAAGGGGCACAAAGGCATGCCAGATGAAGATCTGATAACTAGAAGCAATTGCATGAACCTCAGTTATACATAAAAAAAGGATTGGCTAATCTTATGTCCAATAAGCTTCACAACATGCAGAAACAGTTTCACAACCTCTGGCAGTAGAGCATTTAAAACCTGTTTGGATCTCAATGCCTAACTTACATTCATGCTAATCATTCAACTTACTTGAAACAGGTACTCACATGGTATTGGGAATCCGAAGAGAGATAATGTTAATGCTTAATTTTGACTAATTTTGACGGAGATAGAGGTAAAGAGTGCATACCTGTGGCTTTACCTCAACAGTATTCTGTCCACTTTTAACTGTGACAGGCTCATTGGCAAGAACACTCTCAAGGTGATCCAGAAGTTCTTTAGCTTGACAAGATCCAAAATCGGGATCTGCATCCTCATAACACCAAACCATTGAAGTTTCCCTATCTTCAATTGCTGATCCATCTGTGGTTTCAGTGTAGAGCTGCATTACAGGTTCCGCAATTTGTTTCCAGCCACATTCCATCAACGATACACAAGTTTCCCAATCTTCTTCTCTATTTACCCTGGGAAAAAGAGGAGATTTACATAGCTCCTGATCAAATTTATTAATACAAAACTCATCTTCCACATCTTCTTTACCAACAAGGACAACAATGTCATCATGACACTATTAGTAAGTGTATCAGTAGTGCCACCTCCGAAGATGGTTGCTACTGTTCAGTGCTACTGCCAATGATGGAAGCTACTATCTAGTGCCTCCCCCAGTTGGCACTGTTTGGCAAATGGCAACGTTTTCAACTGCTACAGTCCAGCAAAGCTGTTGACGGTGACTGCTACTGTATTACATGCTGTCAGTGGTGGCTCCTACTATTTGGTGCCTTATTCGATGCCTACTGGTAAAGTCTAGAGCTGCCACCGACAGTGGCTGCTCCTGACCGACAACGTTGCCTGTGACACCAGAGGTAGTAACAACACTGCTACTGCATGACTGGACTTTGTACTATGAGGTCTAGTTTAAAAATTAGTGGGGCAATTGTAAATTAAAAAAATTCAGATAGTTTTCATAACTTTTTCAAAGAAATATCCATAGTCACTCTTAAAGCACTAATTTATTCATATCATAAAACTGATAAGTGGGTCAGTGGGTGAAGCATACGTGCCTGAAGAAATAGCCATGCTCAGCAGCAATTCCGAGTTTGTCACACGATGAAAACCATTCATCCATTTTCTCTCGACCTCTAGCACTCACGATGAAAACCATATTGTTCTCATCTCTACTCAAAATGTTGAGAATCTCACGAGTTTTAGCACTCGGTTTCTTGTCAATTGTATTTGACGGCATTAAAGTGCCATCATAATCCAATAAGATTGCCCGGTTCGTCGTCTTCTTATATGCCGAAACTATGTAATCCATTGCAAGTTTCCTGAAATTCGGATCAAGTGCAACGACCCGAAACTTCAAGCCAAACCCAATGCCCCAAGATCTACGTCTCGCGTGATCTTTGCATGCTCTCTCTAAATCAGTCAAGAAACTACGAGCCCAATAGCCCACATCATGAGTGCTAACATACTTGTAGTGTTTATCATGCCTAAGCTGCTTTTCAGGCTCAGACATTACCAAGGCAGTGTCCATAGCATCTGCCACTGCATCAATATTCCAAGGGTTTACTCTGATGGCTCCACTTAACGATGGCGAACACCCAATGAACTCAGATAAGACTAGCATGCTCTTCTTTGCAGCAGGCGAATCCTCTTGTCTGAAAAACTTTTCCAGGTTCTCATTTCCCTGACGGCTTATTACGTACTCATAAGGCATGAGATTCATTCCATCCCTAACTGCAGTGACCAAACAACACTCTGCAACCACATAGTAAGCAACACGTTCATAAAACTTCAGCAGCTGATCAATCAGGATAACAGGCTCGTACCCAGGCATCCCAAACTTTTCATTAATCCGTTTCACAGTAGAGTAAGTCTCTTCCTGCACTTCCTTCACGTCTTTCCCTTTACCCCTAGCAGGATTGGCTATCTGCACCAAAACCACCTTCCCCTTCTTCTCTGGATGTTGAAGAAGTAACTGCTCCATAGCAAGTATCTTCAAACTTATGCCTTTAAAAATGTCCATGTCATCAACTCCCAAAAGCATAGTCCTTCCCTGGCCGTGGAATTGTTTTACGAGCTCTCCAACTTTGACCTCCGTCTCCGGAAGACTAAGGACTCGCTGGAGCTGCCCCATGTGTATGCCAACCGGAAGAATTTTAATACTCACAGTCCGACCGTAATACTCAATGCCTATGTAGCCTCGTTTAGACTCATATGATAGCCCTAACATCCGGCTGCAGCAGGAAAGGAAATGCCTGGCATAGTCGAATGTGTGAAAGCCAATCAAATCAGAGTTTAAGAGACCCCTTAAGATCTCTTCCCTAATTGGCAAAGTCTTATAAATCTCTGATGAGGGAAACGGGCTATGCAGAAAAAACCCAAGCTTTACTCTGTTGAACCTCTTCCTCAAGAAGGTGGGCAGTATCATGAGATGATAATCATGAATCCATACAAAGTCATCTTCCGGGTTAATAACCTCCATGATCCTATCAGCGAAAATCTTGTTCACAGAAACATAGGCCTGCCAAAGATGACGGTTGAACCTACCACCAAGATCAGGTGATAAGGGAAGCATATAGTGGAACAAAGGCCATAGATGCTGCTTACAAAACCCATGGTAGTGCATAGTGTACATATCAGGAGGCAAGAAGGTTGGGACACATTTGAATGTTTCAAGTAGTATCTGTGAAACCTCATCTTGTTCGGTTGGGTGAATCTCCTCTTTTAGACAACCAACGTATATCACCTCCATCTCATCGTCACCCAACCCATCTTTCAACTGGAGGAGAAGCGAGTTCTCATCCCAACTGAAAGTCCAACCCTTTTCGTTGTCAGACTTCTTCTGCCCCCTTATAGGCAGCTGGTTAGCAACAATGATGATCCTGTCCCTAGGTGAAGAAGACGAGGATCGATCAGAGCACCCACTCTCGGGTGCATCATCATCCAAATCAGACATGATCCCAGCCACTATACGTGGAATCCGCCGGCTCATCCGACCAAAGGACGGAGATAGAGTTTCCCCGGAGGCCAACTCTAATAGGTTCGAATACGATCTAGACACCATTTCACCTTATTACACCAAACCAAGATCTTTCCTTTTTCTCTCTTTGTCTCTCTCTAATCTACCATATGAAGAAAGAATCTACTTCCCACCACACTAACTAAGCCAGAACCAAATTCTCTTATGGGTGCTAACAAAATCAAATCAGGAAGGGTCTGCAAGGAATCAGCAGCTGTTGGTGGGAAACAAGATATGTACCCTACAGATAAACATAAACATAGAATAAAGTAACACAAAAAAGAGAATAGATTCACACACAAAGCACAACTCAAATAGAGTTTTTCCTCTGTAGCAAAGATTTCAGTACAATAAAAAATCACGCCTTCAAAAGCTCAGCTCAATAATTATCAAGTAAAGTTTTTAAAAGAAGAAAAAAAAGCGCAACGAGACTCAGAGAGCCGAGGGACAACCCATAAAAAGGGAACTATTATAGCTTTGAGAAATCAAGAATGAGTGGATGGATTATTACCGGTTCTTGACAGTTGGAGAAAAACCCTGGAGTGAAAACAGAAGATAGTGAGGGGGGAAAGCAGAAGATCTGAAGATAGGACGTAGATAAACTCCTAGGCACTTCTCCACTTCACTCATGCTTCATCAGCTAGCTGGTGTCCTCGTCTTCACTTTCTACTGTGGGTGGACTCAAAATATTACTCCGCGATTAACTATTAACAACGGGTACTACATGAATTAAGACAGGATTTGAAATAATATTGGACGTTATTTCTATGTTTGTTTTGACAAGTCTAATTATTATAGGATGATTCATTTCTTTAGTTATGCAAAAAAATACGAAGTATTGCTTTCTATTAAAGGGATTCGTTTTTGTGATTCCATTCCCTTTCTATCTTGCATTGCGTCATTTCTAATTTAGCACAGACAAGAAGGATTTCTCCTTTTAACAACGCAACTTATCTTTACTCCTTTTACTCTCTTATCACATTAGTTGTCTCATTTGTTTTTACACGTAATTTATACAGTAATAGTTATTGTACATTTTTATAAAAAGTAGGAGGTTGTTGCTATTATAACCGCATTGTAGCTGTTTTTAGGGTGCGTTTCTTTCCAAAAAGAGAAATGAGACTATTAATTTGATACGTCCCAAAATAGAAAATATGACAACTAAGGTGAGACGGAGTAAGTATTAGCTTACGAGTATTTATTTAGAAAAAAATGTTTATCTATCGTTGCTGAAATATTCTTCTCATACCGGCAAATATAAAGTACATAGTATTAGATTATTATGGAGTATTTATGTTCATGAATTATTATTTTTGACAAAATTAATAATTATTATGAAGTGTATGGCCGCGAGTTTAGGCGTGTCAATAGGTCGGGTTCGGGCCAGAACGTAGTGTTCTGGACCCAGAACTGTGGAATAAATAAAGGATCCAGCCCCGACGTGAGTGCCCGGCGGGTCTGAAATTTTGGACACGAACACAAACCCAACGGGTCTCGGAAATGGGTCGGGTAGACCCGACAAGTATGATATGAACAGCATTATAAATTTTGTGCAAATGACAACACATGTATATGAAATGTAAAGCAAAGTGAGCAAATTTAAAAGCAAAATATATATATTTCACTTATCAAAAAAATTCAAGTTTCTCATATAAAATTACTAGTCTTATCAAATAAAGTATTGGTTCTTATAGAGGCTCATAACTTCACACTTTGTGTCTCTTTCTCTCGCACAGAAAGCTGTAGATTATACTAGAAATTAGGTCATAAAAAGGTCTCTTTCTCGACTATTGAGAGTATAAAAAACATATTATATATGATAATGATATAATAATATTAATAATAATAAATATTGAGCTTTCCCTATCGAGCCTAATACACACTTTATCAGTATCAATGAATGGACAAAATGGGTATTAGTTTTAGGTTATCTCACTATATTGATCAGTATCACTTATACAGTAGGTATGTATTAGTGTGTATCTTTTTAATTAAAAATTACAACTAATACACTTTATGTATTAGTGTATGCGTGTGTGTATAATAATAAGAAATTTTAAATGGGTCGGAATCATATGTACCATACCCGATCCGATTATTAAAAATGTTAACGGGTCCGGGTTTGGATGTGTGTAAACTGAATAAAATATAGACTCATACCCGTCAAAAACTATCGGGTCCGAGTCAGGCTCGAGTGTAGACCGACCCATTAAATTGATAGGCTCACATGCCTAGTCGTGAGTACTTAAGATATTTGTTTCATGCTCATAAAATATGAAGTCTTAAATTAATACTACCTCCTAATAATCTATAGTATTGGGACATTGATGTAATTTTCACATTCTCTATTTATTATATATAGACCACCAGGACACCCTATTAGGGTGAGCCATTATTCCATCTTATTCTCTCATATGGTATCAGCAGCCTAGGTTAACCTAGTATACACATCGTCTCTATCATCGATCGATTTTCCTCTCAATCGATGGCTTCTGCATTGGCGAATCCCACCACGACAGTCCCTACCTCTGCAATTTCTTCGTCTGTCACCACCATAGCAGCTCCAGAGCAGGGTTCGACTGAGTCGCCCTCTTTCTCAACGGCACCGTTGATGTCCTCGACGCCGACTGCTTCCTCCCTTCTGTCTTCACCAAACGTCATTCAGCAACGCTGTAACACCGTCCCCAAATGTATTTACTTTCAAGTAAATGATGTAATAAACCTTATGGAATGATTTACGAATTTACGAAGTTGTAAATTTTTATTAATTCTTTCGCGTGAATAGTAAATTGCACGTGGGGCCCACACCGGGAGCGGGGGCCGCCCGATTTTCCCGAGACCATATATTTTATTCATCTTGGTCTAGATAATAAATATATAGTGGTGGATATTTCATTTGGGCCCTGGAAAAGCCCAGAGTTGACCGATTGGTCAAAAGAGGCCCAAATTACCGGTACTGGTAATTTAATAGATAATAGCCCGAACTGGATTTCGGAGGCTTATAAATTAAAGATGAGGAATGTATATTCATTATAAATGTCTTAATGAGTAAGAGCACATGATATATTTTATTTGACCCAATAAAATAAAATATATTTAAAACAGTCCGAAAAAAATACAACTTTCGGGGCCGATTGTACACATCGGGACATAATGGGATGACCTCCCACAAGGGTGGGGGCCACCCCACGTTTTTGTGTGCTCAAAATAAACAAGGAGGTGGCTGAGTTGACAAAAGAAGGAGTGGAGGAGGTGCTTTTGGCATCTAAAGTACATGGAGGACCCCCCTCCCTCACTCATTTGTCAATTAAGACAAAAGTGAGACATCCCCTCTCCCTCAAACCATTGAGCTCGACCAAACCATCCAAGGGGGAGAGAAAGAGCTTCAAACTCACCTCCATTGCTGCAAATTTGAGCTCAAGCTTTAGTGCTCAAAGGAAGAAGATTAAAGAGGGAAAAAGTTGGGAAAAGTGTGAACAATTAAGGCACTTGTAAGGGGTATTTCAAGTGATTTCACAAAGTTGGAAAAGTCGCCGGAGTTGTCGCCGGAGTTGACCAAAAGTCGCCGGAGTTTCACCGGAGTTCAACCAAGAAGGGTAGAACTTCATAACGCTAGTTTCAAGGTTGAAGCTATTATGGATTGGGAGAGACCCAAGAATGTGAAAGAGATACGTAGTTTCCTTGGCTTAGCGGGATACTATCGTAAATTTGTTGAAAAATTCTCCGTATTGGCGTCTCCATTAACGAAGCTCACAAAGAAAGGGGCCAAGTTCATATGGGATGACAAGTGTGAGAAAGGGTTCCTTGAACTAAAGAAACGACTTACCGAAGCACCGGTCCTCGCCCTACCCATACAGGGGATAGGGTACGATATATACAGCGATGCTAGCATCCAAGGGCTTGGATGTGTACTGATGCAAAACGGTAAAGTGATTGCCTATGCTTCTAGGCAATTGAGGAAACACGAGGTGAACTACCCTACCCATGATCTAGAGTTGGGGGCGGTAGTGTTTGCACTAAAAATTTGGAGACATTATCTCTACGGGGAGACATGTCACATTTATACAGATCATAAGAGCTTGAAGTATGTATTCACTCAGAAAGAGTTGAATATGAGGCAGATGAGATGGATGGAGTTGATCAAAGACTATGACTTGATCATCGACTACCATCCCGGAAAGGCCAATGTAGTGGCCGACGCACTGAGCAGGAAGAGTACGTCAGGGACGCTACTCACATGTCTACAGGCGTTGAGGGCACGCGTGGAGGTGTCCACGTGCGGGGCTCTCATTGCTCGATTCGAGGTCAGGCCTACCCTATTGGGTGAGATTAGTCGAAGTCAGGCCATTGATGAGGAATGTCAGAAGATCCGTGAAAGGATCCTTGAGGGGCCCGTTGAGAATTTTCGGGTACGTGATGACGGTCTTTTACTGTTTAAAGATCGTGTGTGCATACCAAAGGATGAGGAGCTCCAGAAGTCTATACTTGAGGAGGCTCATTCTTCAGCATATGTTATGCATCCAGGAGGTACTAAGATGTACCGAGATTTGAAGGAAAGTTACTGGTGGTCAGGCATGAAGAGAGACATCGCAGAGTATGTGAGTCGATGCCTTACTTGTCAGCAAGTTAAGGCAGAGCATCAGCACCCGGCAGGGCTTTTGCAGCCACTCACCATCCCAGAGTGGAAGTGGGAGCACGTGACCATGGACTTCGTGGTGGGACTACCACGAACAGTGAACAATTATGACGCAGTATGGGTAGTAGTTGATAGGCTCACCAAGAGTGCACACTTTCTGCCTATCAACATTACTTATCCTCTTGAAAGATTGGCCAAGCTATACACGGAGGAGATTGTGAGATTGCATGGAGTCCCGATATCCATTGTCTCGGATAGGGACCCGCGGTTCAAATCCCGATTCTGGCCAAAGTTTCAAGCGTCCTTGGGCACTAAACTGAAGTTTAGCACAGCCTTTCACCCACAGACGGATGGACAGTCCGAGCGAGTGATACAAATTTTGGAAGACATGCTTAGGGCATGTGCTCTGGAGTTCCAAGGAAGTTGGGACAAGCATTTGGCTCTAGTGGAGTTTGCCTATAACAACAGTTATCAGGCGAGTATTGGCATGCCTCCATACGAGGCATTGTATGGGAGGAAATGCAGAACACCGTTGTGTTGGGACGAGGTTGGCGAGGCCAAACTCGAAGGGATAGAGCTGGTTGAGATCACCAAGGCCAAGGTAAGGATCATTCGGGATAGATTGAAGGCTGCTCAGGACCGACAGAAGAGTTATGCTGATAAACGGCGGAGACCGTTGGAGTTCGAAGTCGGTGATGAGGTCTTCCTAAGAATTTCTCCTTGGAAGGGCATCATTCGATTTGTATCGAGGGGAAAGCTTAACCCCCGATACATTGGTCCATTTGAGATCCTTGAAAGGATTGGAGCCGTGGCTTATCGTCTCAAGTTAACGCCGGAACTTGAGAAGATACATGATGTGTTTCATGTATCAATGCTCAAGAAGTACATACGGGATCCCTCTCACATTCTTGAGAAACCGCCAGTAGAGATCCGTGAGGATTTGCAATATGCTGTAGAGCCGGTGAAGATATATAGTAGGTCAACAAGTGAAGAAACTTAGGAATAAGGAGATTCCTATGGTAAAGGTTCTTTGGAGGAGTGATCGAGTCGAAGAAGAAACATGGGAGACCGAGGTCTCAATGAGGGAGCAATACCCGTTTCTTTTCGATTAGACACACGGATTTCGGGGACGAAATCCCAAATAAGGGGGGGTGAACTTGTAACACCGTCCCCAAATGTATTTAATTTCAAGTAAATGATGTAATAAACCTTATGGAATGATTTACGAATTTACGAAGTTGTAAATTTTTATTAATTCTTTCGCGTGAATAGTAAATTGCACGTGGGGCCCACACCGGGAGCGGGGGCCGCCCGATTTTCCCGAGACCATATATTTTATTCATCTTGGTCTAGATAATAAATATATAGTGGTGGATATTTCATTTGGGCCCTGGAAAAGCCCAGAGTTGACCGATTGGTCAAAAGAGGCCCAAATTACCGGTACTGGTAATTTAATAGATAATAGCCCGAACTGGATTTCGGAGGCTTATAAATTAAAGATGAGGAATGTATATTCATTATAAATGTCTTAATGAGTAAGAGCACATAATATATTTTATTTGACCCAATAAAATAAAATATATTTAAAACAGTCCGAAAAAAATACAACTTTCGGGGCCGATTGTACACATCGGGACATAATGGGATGACCTCCCACAAGGGTGGGGGCCACCCCACGTTTTTGTGTGCTCAAAATAAACAAGGAGGTGTCTGAGTTGACAAAAGAAGGAGTGGAGGAGGTGCTTTTGGCATCTAAAGTACATGGAGGACCCCCCTCCCTCACTCATTTGTCAATTAAGACAAAAGTGAGACATCCCCTCTCCCTCCAACCATTGAGCTCGACCAAACCATCCAAGGGGGAGAGAAAGAGCTTCAAACTCACCTCCATTGCTGCAAATTTGAGCTCAAGCTTTAGTGCTCAAAGGAAGAAGATTAAAGAGGGAAAAAGTTGGGAAAAGTGTGAACAATTAAGGTAATGACCTTATATTAACTTTTCCTTTATTTTTCTTCTACCATATGAAGTATATATCATATGAAGAACCTTTAGTATGGTTCCATATGTTATAAGTATGGATTCATGGGTTGGAAGGTGGTTCTACGTCCAAAAACGGACTTAGAAGCCAAAACGACCGGTTCACCGGAAAATAACCTTTTAGCGGTTAATATGAGTTTTATGATTATAAAACCTTGTTAGGCACTTGTAAGGGGTATTTCAAGTGATTTCACAAAGTTGGAAAAGTCGCCGGAGTTGTCGCCGGAGTTGACCAAAAGTCGTCGGAGTTTCACCGGAGTTCAACCAAGAAGGGTAGAACTTCATAACGCTAGTTTCAAGGTTGAAGCTATTATGGATTGGGAGAGACCCAAGAATGTGAAAGAGATACGTAGTTTCCTTGGCTTAGCGGGATACTATCGTAAATTTGTTGAAAAATTCTCCGTATTGGCGTCTCCATTAACGAAGCTCACAAAGAAAGGGGCCAAGTTCATATGGGATGACAAGTGTGAGAAAGGGTTCCTTGAACTAAAGAAACGACTTACCGAAGCACCGGTCCTCGCCCTACCCATACAGGGGATAGGGTACGATATATACAGCGATGCTAGCATCCAAGGGCTTGGATGTGTACTGATGCAAAACGGTAAAGTGATTGCCTATGCTTCTAGGCAATTGAGGAAACACGAGGTGAACTACCCTACCCATGATCTAGAGTTGGGGGCGGTAGTGTTTGCACTAAAAATTTGGAGACATTATCTCTACGGGGAGACATGTCACATTTATACAGATCATAAGAGCTTGAAGTATGTATTCACTCAGAAAGAGTTGAATATGAGGCAGATGAGATGGATGGAGTTGATCAAAGACTATGAGCTTGTGTAAATATTATTTCTTTTACTAATTAAAATTTTTAAATCTTCTAGCTTATTATATTTATCCTTCCTTTTTCATATTGAAATAGGTCTTCATGTGTTCAATTTATATACTATGTATATCACTCCCGCCAATTATCTAAATGGTTATAATGTGATCGTCGTCGTTAAAATTAAATCATCATTGTTTATTTTTTGTAACTTTTAACACGGTTAATAGTGTGATTTTGAAAACAGTAAAAATATACTTTTTGTACAAAAAACAGTACCTTTATAAGTGCAAATTAAAAGGTTTTGAAAATGTATACAAAAAGTATATAATTTTTATATCCTATATAAAATATATTTATCGTCTTTGTTGGACATTTATCGTCTGTAAAAGGAATTTTTCTGACTTTTAATTTTCTGTGGCCTATTTATTTGCAAGAAAAATTGTAAGGAAAAAGATTTTGAAAATGCGCACTCAGAGTACAATTTTTTATGTGTCTCAACATTCGCGAATTATATCCTACATCCGGATGTACGTGTACATCCGGTTATTTTGTAATTGTTAACAACTTTAAGCCTTTGCTCTCTCATCTTCCTTTTCGTTGGATCTTCGTTTCATCCTCTTTCCTCTTCCGCCGTCTTCCTCTTTTCCCATTTCTCGCTAGATCTTCGTTCCATTCTCTTTTCTTTTCTCTTCAGCCGCCATCTCCAATTCGTTCCTCTTTTCGTTGTCATTCCTGATTGTTACTTTTTAATTTTGTCTTTTTTATTTTTTATTTTTTCTTTATTTTTATTGGTAGTTGGTTGGTTTGACTTCCTTTTGTTTTGTCTTTTTCTTTACTTCTTTTCTGATTTGTTGTTTACTTCCTTTTCTTTATATATTAATTAATACTGAACACATTGGAAATGAGTTTTACTTTATACTCAAATGAGTAAAACGCCTAAAAAATGAACATACACAAATGAGTTTTTGAATTTTTGGATACTCATTTTGTAAGTTATGTATGTTCATTTAGTATCTCTGTTATGCTCATTTTTAAAATGTTTTAGCAATGCATATTTTAAAAGTCTCATATTACATTAGATTTATATAGGAGTTCATTATAGACACGAGACCACAAATCATGATCGATACTTAATTGCATATTCTAATACTCAATAATGGAGGTTTGATGCTCATTGAAAATGTCTTAACGCTCAACAAACAAAACTTACAATTGTCATATCAATGCTCATCTTGTAAGTTACATATGCTCATTTGTATAGGCCTTATGCTCATTAACAATTGATTAATGCTCATTTAACAAATATCATAATTTTCATCGATCTCAATAGAGGAGGTTTGATGTTCAATTGAAATGTCGTGTTGTTCAACTAACAAAGCAACTAACAAATTCATTAATGCTCATTTTGTAAGTTATGTATGCTCATCTGATACTGATCATATGCTCATTTTATAAATGTCATGTAAAAAATTCATATTTCAAAAGTATCATGATACTCAATATTATACTTTTAATACTCAACATAGTAAGTGTGATGCTCAGTAAAAGTTCATGAATGCTCATTTGACAGAACCCGTGATTTTTCATTTCAAAAGAAGAGGTTTGATGCTCAATGAAAATGTCGTGATGTTTAAGTAACAAATCTTACGATTTTCATATTAATGCGCATTTTGTAAATTGTATATGCTCATTTGATACTAATGTTATGTTCATTTGTAAAATGTCATATCAACGCATATTTTAAAAGTATCATATCACATTAAAGTTGTATATTGAAATTCATAGAAATTGTTTATACATAACATTTAACAAGTTTCTATAAAAGAAAAAATAACAAAAAAAAGTGAATTAGAAGTTATGAAACAGAGACCATGATTCTCAATATTAGACTCCTGATACTCAACATAATAAGTCCGATGCTCATTAAGAGTTCGTTAATGCTCCCCATTTAACAGAAACTGTGATTTTCATCTCAAGGGAAGATGTTTGATGCTCAATGAAAGTGTCGTGATATTCAACTAACAAACCTGGCAATTTTCATATCAATGCGTGTTTGGTAAGTTTAATTTGCTTATGTGATACTTTTGAAATATGCATTAATATAACATTTTAAAAACGAACATATCATCAGTACCAAATAAGCATACATAACTTACAAAGTGCACATTGATATGAAAAGTGCAAGGTTTGTGAATCTAATGTAAAATAGTACTTTAAAGCAAATGCATTGATATGACATGTAGAAAATGAGCATAAGATCAGTACCGGACGAGCATTGAAACACTTTCGATGAGCATCATGCTTATTTGGTTGAGTATTAGGAACTTAACAATGTGAATCTAATGCCATATGCAACTTTTAAAAGTTGCATGAGTATGAGATTTTAAAAATGAGCATAATATGAGTGCAAATTGAACACATGTAACTTACAAAATAAGTATTGATATGAAAATCATAATCTATATTATATAGTAAAACAGAAAAGTGTGAGGGGAGTTTGGGAGGGAATTTGGGCGGGAAGTGTGAACAAAAACAATTAGAACGGGTTGGAGTTAGAGCACCGTAGCAATTTGAGAAATGTGAATAGTCACAAAAAATTAATTGAAATTTTTAAGGTGAATGTCTAGCTGCAGCCTGCGTACCATTCCATTAATGATGAAACAAGTTTTGAGGTGCCTTTTGGTATACTCCGTATACAAATGCGTACGTATCATTGGAGAAAATTAATAAAAACAATTAATAATCCATGATGTATTAAATGTTATTAGTTCCCCTCATTGATAAATTCCGCTCATTTGTTTGGCTGACCAAAAATGGGAATTTAAAATTCCAAATCAAACATTTTCATCGTAAAAGGGTGGACTGGTGGAGTATAATTATTTAAGCACCTCTGTCTTTTGAGTTCATCAAGAATACAATCAATAAGATCTAAAGATAAAGATTAATTAATGGGTATATTTTTTGTCCCGAACATGTAGTATATATAGGTCCTGCTCGCGAGGAAAGAAAGTAAACCAAGATTTTTACTGTTTGCAACATGAGAGCAGGTTCTCCAAAAAAATCCTTGGGAACAATAAAAGAGTACTTCCACATCAGTTTTACGGTAACGTAATACAATTGCTGTTTTAATATTTTTTTTTGTCTTGCTTACAAGTTTATTCTCAAGTCAAAGTACTAAGCTCATGTGTTTTGTTGTACACAACTATAGATGTCACCTACGTTTGGGATGATTAGAGATGTAACTCCTCAAGCAACACATTGGGCTTTAAGTGTACTACTCACAGTGTGATGAAGGCGAAATTAGAAGCATAGCTTGAATGCATATTTTCATGATAGAGAGGTACATATATACTATGTATACATGATACTCCGTGTTTGTTGTCAATTTTTTGTGTTAGGTAAGCAGCTTTCAATTTTCTCATTAGAAGGATGCACTTGAAGAAAATTGTTGGTATCCTTTTCAGAATATTATTGTTGCAACGGATGAAAATAGTGCAAGACAGCGACCAGCAAGTATATGATCATCTTCTTTAGTTTCCAAAGACATGAACATGTATTAGTAACGTGTATTAGTGTATACAATTGAACCATAAAGGAAATCAATAAAAAATTATTGATGATAAACTAAGAGCTGTTTCACAAGTTATTTCACTGTTCTGAGATAAAAACAACTTCCCCCAAACAACGATTCTATGCAAATAAAAAATATCTTTCAAAATTGTGACCAATATGGGATATTCAAAGTGTGAACCAAATAGACTGATGTTTGCAAAATAGATTTTGGGTTCCGGAAAATTTTACAGGGGAGGATGTTCTATATGACTTCTATTGGAAGGCCGAATCAAAGTTGACCTTCAATAATCTGGGAAGAGACTATCAGACTTAAGGAGTGTTTGGGTTTGCTTAAAAAAAGCGTTTTTAAGCTTTTGGCTTAAAAAAGTTGAAAAGAGTGTTTTCAAATGACAGCGTCTGCTTAAATTAATCACTTAAAAGCTAAAAGTTGGAAGCAGGTAGAGGGGTGCTTTAAACTGCTTTTCACTTTTTCTATTACACAAAAAGTACTTATTTTATCAAACACTACCACCTTTTACTTTTTCAGAATCACTTTTTTCTCAAACATTACCAACTTTTACTATTAATCACTTTTCTCAAATTCACTTTAAAAAATCACTTTTTTAAAGTTGAAGCAATTGCAAACACTCCCTTAAAAGTTTTGGAGCTCTAATCTGGTAGATATAATCCGGAGGATGAAGGCTTTTGTAAATGAGCTTCGGTGGATTGGCGGGGTCTGCTAAAGAGGCATGGAATGATTTGAGGGTAATTGAGAGCGTATTAAGTTGTGCTATCTCAAGTGCTATTTAGTCTAACGTTTTCAACTTAACAGGTGTTAGCATATCACATTTTTATCTTTAAAATTTTGTCTTAGGTTGGGCAGTAGAATTTCCAGCATTTCCAACCTCATTATTGTATACGTACGTAGTGGAGTATTAGATTGTTATGCATCTTATTTATTTTGATATTTGCTCTAAACTGTTTTTTTGCTCTGTGGGGACAGTATTGATTTTTTCTTAGATATACAGAGTAATACATATTGACCAGTCCGAGGGGATTATAGACTGAAAATAAAGTTTATGATTCAACTTTTTTGGTTCATTAAACATCTTCACTTTTTCACCTATAAAATTAATCTCACAATTAAAATTATTTTTTCATAAAATTCATATTGTAGCTTGGAAAATTCTGCTCCCTCCGTTACGCTCTACGGATTAGGGATGAGCAAATAACCGACGAAATCAATAAAATCGAAAACCGATACACGAACCGACTGAAAAAGTTGGTTATCGGTCGATCATCGGTTATTACATATAAAAAAAATCGATTATTCAGTTATTCGGTTATCGGTCGGTTAACAGAAAACCAAATTAGTATAGTCTACTTCATATTAATGTTTGTATGTACTTCATGTATGGTATGATGTTTCACTTAATAACATATCATAATTACTCTAAGAAATAATGTCAATATATGATCGGCATGAATATTGTGGATACAAATGTCTAATTTTCATACTAAAATGACTATAATTATAATTTAATGTGCATGATTGTGTTCAAATCTATATTATAGTAATCATAAATGGAATATATATACTCATGTTAACTTAAGTCATATTTTAGTTTACTTTAGTATTTAGTAATATTTAAGGCAAGCCCTCATATTTTAATAAATCTCATGTATTTAGTATTTAGTGGTAGATCCAAAAGAGATAAAATGAGCTCATGCACAAGAATAACAACCATTAGCGTAAGAAAACTAATTTTATTATGAGATAATTTAATTCATTTCTTCTTATTTACTCCATTTCATGAAAGGAGAAAAAGCATTTTATATATGATCAAACATTTCATTCATTTTGTTTTGTAGTCTAAAAAATCAATTATCTTCATCCATTTTAGTATCAAATATTTTTTCTGATATATTTATTTAAAGCATTCAAAATTTTGAAAAAGAATGCATAAAAAATTTATATGGCGGATATTATCGGTTATTCGGTCGACCAAAACCGAACTACGGTTTTTTGATCGGGTATATTGTGATGTTATCGGTCGGTTTCGGTCGGTTATTAGAACGAAAAAAATTGGCCATCCAGTTATTCGGTTATCCGTTAGTAATTTGACCAACCAAATGCTCACCCCTACAATGGACTTTGTTGACTATATTTGTGATTTTGCTCATTTCTCTCTTTTTTTTTTGAAAGAAATCGATTTTATTCATAAAATAAAAAGTACAATGCAAGAAAGTAAATAAAAGAAAAGGTACAACAAAGGAAAGCCAAGAAAAGTTAAGACAACAATTAGACCCAAGGAAAATCTCTGGACTGAGATCTAGTCCTCATACTGTGTCGCCTTTTATTCTTCTGAGATTTCCTGTAGATCTTGAGTTGTGTGTTGAGGTTGTCTGTTGGCAGGTAGTTCTCAGAGGTAACAAATTTTGATTTTCGACAAATCGATCTGTTGAATTTGGAGTTTCTAATTTCTTCCTGGTTTGATATAGGGGGGCGACGATCGCTTTCGGTCGCATGCCCCATAAAATCATCGGTAAAGAAAGAGTCATCAGAGTGATCAAAACTGTCTGAGGCATCAGAGTAAGCCTGGAGAAAATGAAATTGTGGTTGTTTCTCTAGGGATTGTGGGTTATCGCCATAGGCTCTTTGAACTTCATAGTTAAATATGAGTTTTGAAATGGTGATTTCGTTAGAGTCAGCCGAAGTCTCATGCTCCCAATGTCTGGGTTCCTCCTGCTCTAAATAAGATAAGTCAACAAAGTTTGAAAATATTTTCAAAAAGCTATTGATAGTGGAATTTCGTGGGCCCCTTGGGATTATGATAGAGGTCCCCTTTTCCTTAGCAATCTTCAGATAATAACCTGAATTGCTGAGTTCCAAAGAAACCGTGATAGGCCCGAATTTTCTGCGCTGTCTATGAGTAAAAAATGTTGAGCTTGTGAGATGTTGTATGAAACGGTAGATCTGGGCAGCATGTTCTGTTTTGAAATTAATCCTTCGTAACGAGGACTTTTCTATTTCAAAAATTTCAATTTCATTGTCTCTGACAGCAAATCTGAAGAGTTTAGAATCAATTCTGATGGAGTCAAAACCTTCCTCTCCAAAAAAATTGAATTTTTCGAAATCCTTGCAAGAGTCATATGACGTGGTAAGCAGAGGTACAGTCGGGTCTGTATGCTCAATTGTCTCATTGTCCTTGATAATAATTTGCTTTTCATTATTTTTTGAGGATGAGTAGACCCGTTCAGTTGATGTGCTGGCCTTGTCTTTGCCCGTGTCCGATACACATCTCACAATTTCAGCCCATGTGAGGGATCGTACAGTGCCAGTAGAGTGAGTCTCCACGCCTAAAACACTATCTACGTCTCTGGTGGTTGCTGGCCCCTGCGCTGATATGAATGGAATCTCCGATCTGAAAACTGTCGGCTTGCATTCTGGACCATCGTGAGCTGTTTTCTCTGCCACAAATTGACTATCAGCAGCTTCCCTATCACCCGAATTGGGCGGTGATGGAGATTCCGGGCGTCGCCTCCCTATTACCAGACTGGTTTGCGCCTTTCTACCGGTCCTGCGATGATTCTTAGTTTGGAAATGGAAGTCGCTACCTGCTGTAGCATGCGGTCTTCGAATTTCTGGCGCTGGAGAGACCATGAGTGTTAGGATTTTTCTTCTACCGTCTTCGTGATCAGGTAGGAATCCTGGAGGGGTGGTCATTTCAGCCATTCGCTGGTGAGGAGGATACACCCTTTCCGTTAAGCGCTGGCATGTTCTAGGGGCTCTGTTATTATGTGTTTTTGTCCTATTTTCTTGCGGGTAATGAAATTGGCTCTGGGGGTGTGTGTAATTATGACGAACTTGAGAAAACGCTGGTGTGTGTGTAAGAAATCTCGCAGGTTCTTCTTCCATATCAAGAACTGAAAAACGATTAAGATGGACATCTGAGCATTCGTTACCTGAGGGGTTGTGTAGAAGCTTCGAGATTAGCTGATTGGAGCGCCTTCGTTTATGGGGAACTGTGCGCCAATGGTCGTCCTTATTCCTAGCGATGGGAGTTTTTATCCTTTCCGGCGTGTGTCCTGGGAAGCAGGTGTGATTGCAGAAGCGACAAAACCAATTAGGGCTCTTTCTGGTCCCATTCCGGGTGCCTGTAGAAATTGCTAAGCGTCGTTCTTGTTTACATGTTTGGGGGTAATCGCTGGGGAAGTATTGGTTGTCATGGACTATTTGGAGATATGGCCGACGGTAATTCTGTGGATGCCGGAGCTTCTCAAACATGGTTGTTTAGAAAATGGAAGCCCGAAGTGTAGAGAGGGATGGGAGTTTCTTTCTCTCCATTGCCTTTGGCGTTTCGACCTGAGTAGTTCTATATCTATTTTGCTCATTTCTCTCTTTGTAAACAAACTTCAACTATACAACTTTTACTTTTCTTATTTTTCTCCTAATCTAAAGTTGGCAAAGTTGCTTAGGACGGAGGTAATATTTGTTTTTAATTATTTGGCGATTGAAACTGATTGTTTACCAATGAAAAAAAATTCAATCATAAACTTCATTTTCGGCTAAATATAAATTTGGTTTGATGGAGTTCCTGTCAGACCGACATGCTATAATCACTACTCTTTCTATATGCGTGTGTACTACATATAATCGCTATATTTTCCTTTTCTTAACAATATCAAATTTTATTACTAATCATTTTTTGGGATAATTTTTAAAATGAATAACGTCAATATAGTAGAAGTGAATTCAAACATTTTGTAAATTGTAAACTTGAAATGTAACTAATCGAGTGCACTTGATTCCCCTTAATATTTAGATTCGATAATAAATCTATTAATTGTAATCGTTAATTTATATTTCACTTTTATAGTGTAAATTACAACAATAAACATATGTTTATATCATTATTCTTCATCATCTGTTAATTCATGATTTATTTAAATGTAAATAATTCAAAATCCATTGTAGGAAAATTAATAAACCATCAGTAGTTGGAATATTATAAATTTATTATCCCGTGCATCGCACGGGTACTATACTAGTTTTTTAAGTTGGACTTCAAGACATTTTTATTGAGCATCAAAAATTCTCTATTGAGTATTGAAAACATGCAATTGAGTATTATTGTCTGTACTCCTATATCTATAACCAACTCCTACATGAATCTAATATTAAAGTAGAAGGTTTCTAAAAACAAAAAAAGAAAGGAGAACAAAAAAAAATAAACAAATTGAAAGAAAAAGAAAAAGGAACATACGAAGTGAAAAGAATAAAAAGGAACGTGCGAATTAAGGAACTAAAGATGTGCAGGAGTGGAGTCTTGACCGAAAATTAAAAGGGAGTAGCTCCAGTGCCTCAGTCTATCAAAAATATCGGGTGTACGTACACCCGGGTGTACGATATAGGCGCTCCTCAACATTCAACCTTAATTGTGTGAAAATTATAGAAAATGAACGGTGTAAATTTAATTTTAGAGGTGAGTACCATGTTAACAACAATTTAGATAACTAGGGTGACATTTACAAAATTGAACATACGAGCCTACATATAACATTTCTAAGAATCTTGTTCTCTTCGGTTAGAGAGAGGAGCGGAGAAGGGGAAACCCTAGCCGCCGCCTCTCCTTCTTCTCTCTTTGTTCAATTTTCTTTTGCTCCCAATAATGAAAAAAGTTTCGTTAGATCAATATTTTCAGTTCTATGTATACGTCAGTTTCCTATCGTTGTCTAGAGATACTACTTTCGGTGGCGAAGTGTCGCTTGCCAGATTTATATTCCCCGCCATCATTGGTCGGGCGTTCTTGGGTGTTAGTAAGAGATGTGTATTGGCTTCTCTATCGATCATGATCTTCTATATCAATATAGAGGCCGATCGCCCCCCTCCTGAACCACCGCCGATCAAGGAAGATGGGAGTGAATGGACTGCTTTCTTTCCAGTGGCTGGTGAACCCGGAATAATTTCTGCACTTGGCTCCTTACCGGTGGCTGGAAAAACCGGCAAGTTTAACAAATCCTTTTTGGTGGCTGGTCAAACCGGACCTATTTCGAGTAGCATGAGCAGTCAAATTGCGGGACGAGTCTACATAGTTGCAGAGTTAGCGAACACAATAGCTTTTATATGACTTTTTTGATTGTTATGTTTCTGGTTACCCTTATCAATAATAATTAAGTTATTTGTTTTAAAAAAAAAACATATGAGCCTACATTTCAGTGTGATTATTGATTTTTGTGATACAATATGGTTATTAATTAATTAAGGGATTAAAAAGTGTGATTTTCTCTTTTTAAGGCTAGATGGTCAAATAGGCAGTGTTCTAAAAATCGTGAAGTGTGATAAAGCAGTAAGGCCAAATCTTAAACCTTTGAAGTCTAGGTGAAAAGGCGCTTTAGATTTCAGTTTGTAATTACTACTCCTTATTTTATAGTTACATATGAAGAAAAAACAATGAGCAAGCGGCTTAGCTCAGTTGGTACTCACTCTCCCATACGGGAGGTCTCAGGTTCAAAACTCCATGGAGGGAGTTTCAACCCTGTTTACCCGTGACTCCGCCTAGCCCCCTAACCCCCCCCCCCCCCCCCCCCCCCCGAGGGTAAAAGGACGAAGAAAAAAGTAGGGGTGAGATTTTGGAACCGGAAACCGTAGAACCAGTTGGAACCGAACCGTTATTACCTTGTTAGTTTCAGTTCCTACAAATGTGGTATTAGTTGTTAACAGTTCGGTTCCTAGTGTTGGAAAAATGTGTTAAAAATTGCATTAAATGGTAATTTTGGGGCATTTTTTAGTGGGGTCCACTTCCGGTTTGGGTCAGGTCAAAGTGGTTTCGGATTGTCCTTTTTAAGGGCTACAATTCGTATGCTCAAAACGGATAACGGGTGAATGAGAAATTGATTCTTGAAGTTTACCCGTTAGAATGGAAAAACTGGGAAAAAGGATGAGTTTCTAGTGTGTTATTTCCCACACCGGAAAACCCAAGGGAATTTGAACCCCTTATAAAGGGAAGCCTATTCTAAGGAGTTAAGATTCCTAAGTGGAAAGGCTCTCTCTCTCGCGCAGGGGGGTGATAAATGTGTTTTCTTCCTGTAACGTTTTTTTTTCAGTTGACAGAAGTGCTCGGACAGAAGACCTGGGGTCCTCTGCTGCGGAGCTCGGACAGAAAGCTACGGAACAGAACACCTCATTGGTGTTCTGGTGGCTTCGGAACAGAACACCTCGTAAGGTGTTCTGGTGGGGGTCTTCTGTCGCGCAGCTGAACGGTTCTGAACAGTTACAACAATAAATGCCCAACGTTCTTATCTTTTAATGCAGCGTTAAATGGACAGTTCATGGACGATTCAATGCCCAACGGACTAGTCATTGATGTCCAATGTTCAGGTCCATTAATTCACCATTTACACACAATAAATCCTCATGTATAATGGCTGGTAGGTGGTTTGCAACAACACACGTTTTTACACATTCCTCACGTATTTCTGAGCTCTAAAACACCTCCAGCATTCCGAAAATATTCTCAGTGTTCATATTGTGTTTCTGTTCGCTGGAACTTTCGTTTGTGTGCTCAAACGGTCTTTGCAACGCTCCTAGCACCGTGGGAGGCGACGAATATGCTTTAAGAACATCGTGCGTAGCAGGAGCTTTTGCTAACTTCTGCTCCATCTAATTTCTGCTTTTCTTTCGTCTTTTTAATTAATTTATTTTAATTAATTTTCTTTATTTTCCGAAACACACCCAACACCTAGTTGTTACTAACGGTTCGGTTCCTAGTTCCTATAAAAAAATATGTGCACGAAACTGAGGATATCAGGGAAATCAGCTCGGGATTCAATAATATTTCTTTTTCTTTTGTTAGACGGTCAACGAATAGAGTTGCACATGTGTTAGCTAAAGTAGCATGTTCTATGTCTGATATTCAGATTTGGGTGAACTCACCCCCGAGTTGTATTATGGATGCTTTGTCATTTGATTTGATTAATGCTAATTAAGATGGTTATTTCCAAAATAAAAAATAAAAATAAAAATAGTAATAGTAGATTAGTGATTGTAATAACAATACTATCAACAATGACAATAATAGTACAATCAATGATATTTAGCCAAGAATTCTAATTTAACCAATGAAAACAAATGTAATCAATATTGCACATGAGATTGAATACGTGAAGCTCATTTTTGCAAAATCAAGTTTTGTTAAATCACATACGTAGTACGGAGTATATTTTATAAACATAAAATAACTCAAATAACTTGTAGTTGATTACATATATTTTACTTCACTATCTTCATCATATTTGTAACTATTAGATTTATTGTAAACTATATTGTTGGCAAATAGACTGTGATGATGCTTCTATAATTATACATGCATACTGAATGTATTTTTAAAGTTTTGAAAGCCTTGAAGTGGATGTCAATCTTACTACTGTGATTATGAACAACCTTCATTATTACCACATAACTATGACTTTTATGTTCTACTTATTAAATGAAAATTGAAACTTTTTTTTTTTAACAAAGAAAGTTTTATTAAATAGAAGAAGAAAAATACAAACACTAATGATCAAGTAAAAAAAGGAAAGGAAAGCAAAAGACCAAATACTAAAGAAAAACTAGTACCAAATCACCGCCCTTGAGATAAAAAAAAAAGAAAAAGAAAAAGAAAATCCCGAAGAGAAGATCCATCCACCGGGTAAGCGTGAAAATCCCGCCTCATCAAAAGCACCCAAACATAACTATCTCATAGACTCCGAAAGATTAGCAAGCCCAACATAATTCGAAATTAAGAGCAACCTTGTTTCTTCTGAGCCTCCTTTTTTCCATTAAGGCGAGCACTCGTGAAAATCCTGCCTCATCAAAAGCACCCAAACATAACTATCCCATAAACTCCGAAAGATTAGCAAGCCCAACATAATTCGAAAGAGCAACCTTATTTCTTTTGAGCCTCCTTTTTTCCTTTAAGGCGAGCACTCCTTCTAGGGATAATTATAGAGCTGGATGAACTCCATTTGGGATCCCCAATTGAATAAGTGGGATCTGAGTATCTGACATACGGTCCAACAATTCACGATCTGTAAGAAGCCTTCGTATAGGAGTTTCTTCTAATTCCTCTCCCAATACATCTGAACTTGAAGCATCACAAACATAAAGTGTACACTTATGTATGAAACTTTTTAATTCTTCTAATTGAAACTTTTTTTTATTCTATTAAGTGTTCACTTAGTTAAGTTTGAGCTTTGATGTTTGAAATTATTAGAACTTTAAATAAAATTTCAATACTTGTGTTTGATTTTTTTTTTTTACATTTTTATGTGGTAGAAAGCAAATAATGTGCTCTTTTATTAGATGAGGAAAAAATATAATTATTCGAGGAACTGATAAAAGTAAGAACCGAACCGTTTAATTAGTATTGGTTCGGTTTCATAACGGTTCTTGATTTTTTACATAAGAACTGAACCGATTTCATTAGTTAAAGATTTCATAAAGGTTCTACCAATTTTGAGTAAGAACCAAATCGGTCTCAGGCCTAGAAAAACAATAAATGTCCAAAAAAAAAAATACTACGTATTATAGGAGATCTAGCCTAAATTTTATTTTGTTCAATGCATACAATTTTAAAATGCATAAAAATTGCAAATACAAAAAAATTATTGTTGATTTGTACTACTCTAATTTAGATTTCATATATACGAAGTAATATGTTTATAAAAGTGTCTAATTAATTAAATCAACTTTTTCTTTGCAAAAAAAACTCTTGACTTTTCACGCCTCGGCCTCGCCTTTCGCGCCAACGCTTAGATCTTTGGTTGTCAATATTGTACTATTCTATTTGTATTTTACAATCGTAGAAGTTTGGTCAAATTTTATTAGTATGTTCTGGTATGATTTAATCTTTTTAAATCCGGTCTCGAACTTTTATAAGTTTATTATTAAACTTTTCAAATTTGAATAAAGATACAATAAAGAAGTGGGGGAAATTATTAAAATAATACTACGTATATTATTAGGATAAAATATTTTATTATCTGGTCTTATTTTTAATCACATTGTGTCCCTGTTAAGAATCTTAAAGATTAGTCTTGTTTTTGTCATCAATAGCATGTGTAGGAGTAATATTGGTGACATTATTTCAATTAATATGAAATTCTGTAACACTAACCGAAAATCAATTTCTTTCTGTTTTTAAGCTCTAAAAATGGCATTTCAAAAAAAAACTCTAAAAATGGCCTGGCAAACTACCCCTAATTCAACTCTTCACGGTTTCATCTCTCAGTATGTCGTCGTGGCTTGTGATAATGAGATATTAATTAAATCTTAATCAATAACACTATAGTATAGAAGTATAAAGTACAAGAAAATAGCGTCAAAAAAAAAGTACGAGTACATGAAAAAACTCAGTGCACGCAAAATAAAGATGATCGAAACGTACAATTTCAAGTAATATATAAGCAATAAAATCAAAGCCTCAGATTCAAATCGATCCCGGAATCGTCACCTTCTTCATCTGTTCCCTTGTGCTCATTATCACCCAAAAATGGACAACTACTTTTACCTTCATTATTTCTTGATAAGTTACTATTTGCTAGCATACGATTATTACGATCGTCAATATTAATTGAAGCCAGCAGACGACCCTTTTTTGCCTCGGCCATACGCATCCCAAAAACATCACCGTTGCTTGCTTGGACACCCTCGGGCGGTAACATTAACGACGAGGACGATCTCGGTATCCATTTCTCCCTATCGTATCGAGAACCCAAAAATGGCAGTGGTGGATGATAGGAGGAAGGCAGCCTATGAGTGGAGGTCGACGGGCAATCGGGCGTGGATCTATTGCTGAGAGAGCTACTAGTGTAGAATGGGATGGTCATTTGTGATGAAAAGGCACTTGAGTAGGGATGATAGTAATGGTGACCATAATGTGGGTGATGAACATAAGGAGGCACATTGTCTACTACTAACCCATGTCGCCTTTTTGCCAAGGCGCGCTCTTGTTTGTGCGCGTTTTGGTGGCCACCGAGGGCTTGTGAAGTCGAGAACTCTCGCTTGCAAAAATTACACGAAAAAACCCTAGACGTCGTTGTGTCTGAGCCTCTTCGCTCGGTAGACTCTCCATCATTTGATGATTTGCTTGGTGGAGATGAACTTGTCATGATCAGTTTTTGAACTATGGACATGTTAATGATCCTGGCTATAGCTTGGATGTCTTTAAATAGGGAGATATATAATACATTTCCAATCATGGAAAGATACTTATATTATTACAAGAATCGGAATGCTTTAAAACAGGTGTTACAATTATGGTGTAATAATTAAATTCACTCACTTATGAAAAGATCATGTTAAAATTATAATATTAAATAAATAAATAAATAAATAAATAAATAAATAAAGACAAATATGTATGAATAAAAAGCTAAAACCATCATGTTCAGCAGCTTCGTTAAACATGTTTCCTTATTTTTTCATTATTAACCAATTTAATTAACATGCAAAATAATAAGCTAAAACAATCCAACCAAATGATCACGTACAAAATTAACGTTACAAACTCTTTTCAAATTTGTATAGTAGATGATCAAGTTTGCAAGAAGTGTTAATCAATACCAGTGAGTCATAAGTATTATCCCGTAATTACAAATTTTAAATATGGTGACTAAATTAATAGTACAAGGATCTGCAACTTTAACTCCTGATTATGGCACGTTTAATAATTAGTTCAAATTTCCATGGTTGAAATCTCGAGTTTAATGTATGATATCAACAAATATGTCATTATTGATGTTGCTCGTTTCTCCTTACCTTCTTTATTAGTTCTCCATAAACTTCTTTTGTAACATCTTTATATTTCCGATGATTACCAAACTAGTTAAAATTTTAATTGAGATGCTTGTATAGCTGTACTTCCAAATTTGTCTGATTGTACGAACTACCCAGTTTTATTAGTCTTTGACATAAATTGTTACCATCCAAATCACTTCATGCGGGCGTTCACACTACAATCTGATCCCAAATAAAGTTAAAGGGAAATTTCTCAAATAGGAGTAAAAGTGTTTGGTAATTCCAAAATAAAAATGCTATGTTATTAGTATTTAAAGAGAAATAATCATTATCATATTTTGGTATTATCTTATTTTAAACATGACCTTATTTTTCCACTTACGCTTGTTTAGAGAATAAAAACAAAGTACTCATATTTTAGAATTATCAAACGTTATACTCATATTTAGGGTAATATCTAAAAGTTATATCATCTACCCTAATTAATTTAATTTAAGGGAGAATGAGGCAGTGTATTCTTAATTAGACATTGTTTGGCAATAAGTTGTTAGCTGATTATGATAGTGGTTTGAGATTAATTGGTTGTGTTAGGCTATTAGTTGTTTTGTTGGCTGATTATGCTAGCATATTGTCAGCAATTGTTTGGTAAATTAGTTGTTTAACTATATATTGATTTTTTATATTAAAAGGAGTTATAAATCAATAATGTGTCACGTACTCTCTTATTGGTTAAAAAAAGAATTAATTTCACTCTTGTCTGTATAAATTTTATGTCAATTTCATATTTAGTTTACGTCTTTCACTTTGTCCACTTTTGGTACTTGATTAATATTTCTTGATCATTTATGTTCTTTTTCCTAGAAATTTTAACCACTGGAAACATTGACAGAAGGATCATATATGGGCAAAAACATAATAGTTATGTCCCACAAGTGGTCAAAGTCAAATATACATGGTTCAATTGTGGAATTGGTACGATATTCGTAGAATCAAAAGTGAAATTTATTCATTAAACAATTTTTTTGAGGGAATAATTGTTATCACTATTATTATCACTATTATTAAAACATTTAATAATTGTTATCACGATTATTAAAACATTTAATTAAAACAATTAAACAACTGTTATCACTATTATTAAAACATTTAATTAATCCAAACTCACGCAGTGTTATTATCCATTTAACCACATAAACTCATTTGGAGAAAAAGGAGGAGAACAAAATCCCTTTTTGAGAGTATTTCAATTCTTATTTTTACTTCAATTTTTACAAAACATATATCGAAATTCATAACTTTTTATTAATTTGCATATGACACCAATTCAATATTGCATATACTAGTATAAAATAAAAAGTTAGAACGTCGTATATGATTGGTGAAGGTTTGCAGGCCCAAAACGTCTTTGACAATAAGCCCCAAAACTTTTCTGTAGATCCAAATTCTAAAATTAACATTTCATGATTAAGGTTTTTTTACTTCTTTCAGTTCATTTTTTAAAAAATAGATCAAAAATACCGGATTCCATGTCGATCGTTATTATTATTATACATGGATTAAGGTTTCATGATTAAGGTTCGTTGTTTACTTCTTTCAGTTCATTTTTAAAAAAATCGATCTAAAATACCGGATTCCATGTCGTTATTACTGTTATTAGTACATATGGAGCTTAAATTTTTTTGGAAGATGTAAGATATTCATGATATCTTAATCTTAGAATTTGGAGTTCAATTTTTGTTGTTGCATCTGACTTATTTTTGAAACAAATAAATGAAAGATGTTAAAAAATTAATCACGAGATCGATCTTAATTTTGAAATGTGAATCTACTTAAGAAAAGTTTTGAACCTAAAACCCTCTACAATCTCCAAATCTTCAGATTTTTTATATTTTTATATATGTAATATATATTTGTGTCATATGAAAAATCATGTACTTGTGAGGAAAACCTAATCATTTTGAAAGAATGCTTTTTATACAATATTTGTTGTTGTATTACACCCGTCTCATATACAAATTAAAGAAAAAACTACTCATTGTGCTCATGAAGAGAGAAAAAAATGAATAAAAATAGGGATAAGGACACCGATAGTAATAAAAATGAACTCATTTACAAAAAAAAAAAGCGACCTTTTTAAAAATTGTCAAAAAATGTGACCCGCTACAGCTACATTGCTACAGTGACAAATGTCATAGTGACTAGTATCACATTTATTTTCCTCAGTTACATGCCGAAAGTGACTAATATTATTATAGTGACCAATATTACAGTTGTATTAATTACAATTATATTAGTGACATTATTAGTTTACATCTAATTTGCATTGTATACTAGAGTTACATGATCTGCTACAGTGACATCCCAGTAGTGAACATCTGTGACCGCCTACGGCGGCCACGTTGACACATCTCCCGTATCTTCGGTCACAACTACTCCGATCAGTGAGCAACACTGTCCGACCAGTACTACCGTCGTATCCAACCGCCACATGTCGTCACAGTGACGCCTCCACTGTTATTCCGGCCACAGTGACACCTCCTTAGTAACTCTGGCTACAATTGCTTCGCCAAATGACCAACACTGGTCAGCTAACACTGCCCAGCCATAGCGGCTGACCACCAGCCCTCGACTCGACTCTCCAGCCACCTCTGCAACCCCTACCAGCCACCTCCTAACCCCCTTCCAGCCCCCTCCCAGCCACCAGCCATCTCCCTAACCCCCTTCCAGCCCCCTCCCAGCCCCCAACCACCTCCCAAGACCCAACCTCTGCCCACTGGCACTGTCGTAACCCTAGCCCCAGCCTCCAACTTCCCCTCACCGCAACCTAGCCGCCAAATAACCTCTCCACTGAAGAAGACAAAGGATGCCATCGAGATGCTTCAGATTGGGCGGCGATCCTCAAGATCTGGATCTTCCCCGTCGTTGGATACAAAGAAGAAGAGCGGTGATTGTAGAATCTCGGCGGCGGCGTTGCAGGAGCTCGCGACGGCGGTGGATTTGCACTTTTCACCTCAGATAGACAAAATATGTGAACCTTAGCCGCCAATCACCGGTCCACCAGCATCGGCTCGCCATCGCCGTCTGTCACCTAGCCAAACCTAGCCGCATCGGCTAGCCACCACCGCCATCGTTCACTCTGCCCAACAGAAATCGAACAGAATAGTTGTTCGATTAACGAGAAGAAGATATGAATTAGAAGAATACGGGTTATTCAGATGGCGACAGTGAGAGACATATTGCGGCGTGGTATGGTGGAGGAGGAAGCTGGAGAAGTCGTTGGGGGAGAATCGCAGGGAGAACTTCGCAGGGTAGCTGATGTGCTCATCGAGACTGAACAAGTGAACTGCAGGCAGTATGGGCTTTTCATTTAAAATGGATTACTTTTTGTCCATATCAATTGTTGGTCATATTTTTGTCAATTCAAAACTCAATAGTACTCCCTCCGTCCCGCTATGATTGTCCCGTTTTACCATTTCAGTCCGTCCCACTAAGATTGTCTCATACCTTATTTGGTAAAGTTTGTGTGATTCTAAATCATTCTTACTTTATTCTTACTTTATCAATTTAATATCAACCACATAAACCCACTTTTATTAATAATCGTGTCACCTTCTCTTGTCCCAAACTTAGGGGGACCGAGGTAGTAGTATTTTTGTCATTCTTCCATAAAAATAGACATAATAGGGAAATCTGCGCTTTTAGTCGCTCAAATAGTACTCAAATTGAATTGTAGTCATTGCATTTTTTGAATTTATAAATGTCACCTCTCAATTGTCTAAATTTTTATAAATGTCCTCACCGTCAAATCTAAACTAACACTGTTATTACAACATATAACTTTAAACACGGTTAGAGTTAGTTATAATTTCAGACACGGCAAAATATAATACGGAGTAATATTGTTCTAAAAAAACTGCATCGATAATTGTGTCTCTGAAGTTATACCACGAATGAAAAATATCGATCAAAAAATCTAATTTTACATGCAATAAATCTTTAATACTGAAAAATAATAATTCCACCAAAAAAATGTATCGTGTTTACACACATTGCCAAAATTCTTTCTATCATCAATTTTTCCAGTAAAAGTACAGCCCAGACAAAAAAGTGTTGGTTAGAATAATCAATTTTTCATACAATAAAAGTCTGACACAGATAAAAAATGTTTTTAAGTTAAAAAGCTTATACTTTTTGTACACATTTTTAAAAACTTTCGCACTAACAACTTTTGCCTATATAATGTGATAGACGTATATAAATAAATACGATTGAAAAGATATTTTAACAATATGTACAAAAACGATATATTTATTTTGTCATCTTAGAAATCATTTTTGTCTGTGTCGCACATTTATTGGCTATAATACTCCCTCCGGTTCTAAATAAACTTCACACTTTCCTTTTCGGGACGGTCCAAAATAAACTTCACACTTCCTTATTTCCTTATTTGGCAAAGAAATCTACATCAAAACAGTGTTAAACAGTGCCAAACAGTGTCTCAACAGTGCCAAACAGTGTCTCAACAGTGCCAAACAGTGTCTCAACAGTGTACTCTACAGTAAAGTCAACTTTATTTCCTTAATAATTGTGAAGTCAAACACTGAAGTTTAAAAAGAACCGGAGGGAGTATTAAATTTTTTCGATCGACATTTTTAATCTGTGGTGCAACTTTAGAGATAAAATAATCAATGCGAATTAAAAAAATAGTATTATTATTTTTACTGTATCTAAAGTTATAGCCGTAACCGTGCCAAAAAGTCAACGGCGTTATTTCGAAGTTGACGGAGAGCACTGCATTCACAACAACACAAGTAATTGAAGGGTACCATTTACGTACAAACTATATTTCAATATGATCGAGTACTATTTGAAAGATTAAATGTGCGATTTCCCCAACATAATACTAGGTCAAAGTAAAAGGTTCAAAGTATTAAAATGAAAACTAGTCATTGTGCACATAAATAAAAAATGTCTAAAAACAAAATAATAATAATAATAATAATAATAATAATAATAATAATAATGATAATGATAATGATAATGATAATGATAATGATAATGATAATGATAATGATAATGATAATGATAACGATAACGATAATGATAACAACAACAACAACAACAATAACAACAATAACAACAATAACAACAACAACAACAACAACAACAATAATAATAACAATAATAACCTTCCAGCGCCCACTTGCTCAGCCACCCCACCGTCCAACCACCGTGCCCGCTGTCCAACCGCCCCCAGCCGTCCAATGCCGCTGCTTTCCACATATCTAGTTGCCAAGGTGCCGCTCAACGGCACTGCCACACCACCGCTAATACTCCGCAAAATGCGTCCATCGATTGGACACTTGGGCGACCTGGTGTGACGACTCATCAATGGAGGGGCAAGGAACATCATCGGAGATCGGTTCGGTTCCTCTTAAAAATCAGAAGAACCGTTTAGAAAATTACAATTTATGATATCGGTTCGGTTCCAATCAAAAAAATCTAGAACCGTTATGTAACTGAATCAATTGTTAACAGTTCGGTTCTTACAATTTAAATAACCATCAAATTTAAACTAAAAATTCAGAACTGTAAGAAGTCAGGATTGATTCACACATAAAAGTTCAATTTCTCAAAAAGCACAAAACTATAGCTTAGAAAAGTACAATTAGTTCAATCCATGATTGCAAATATAACAATTTGTAATTACAATCTCCAATCCTGATCCTTGGTCTTGGCAAATCCTGATCCTTGGTCTTGGCAGTAGGGCTGTGTATCTCCAAGGCAAGAACAAGCATCAACTTCAATTACTTTAACCTTGAAACCTATACTACGTCTGTTCTCATTTAATTGAGACATTGGACTTTTTCATTATTTACATATTCTACTTTGACTATATTTTATTAATTAATATATTATAAATTTAAATTTTTAAAAATATTATTTAATTCTTCTCATTCTAAATTTTCAAAATATGAATTTTTTGATTTCTTTACTAATAAGAAAAGAACGATATTAATGGTCAAGCGTGTATGTTGACAAACATGAAATGTTAACTGCTATAACTAAAGGGAACGAATGAAGTATTAAATTCATGTACAGTGTAAACTTGATGACATTATACACTTTGTATATAGATCCATATATTCAAAAGTTACTCTTTGAACCCCTTTAATTAAATATTACCTTTGCACTCATATTAAGGAAATCGGATTGTTACAATTGAGATCATATTTTCAATTGTAGTATATTACTCGACATATTCAACATGCATGAACAATTATTCTGAGTCAAACCAGATTGGGTTAATTTCCAGACATTTTTAGTTTTTTTATGGCATTAAGGTTATCTATTTTCAAAACTAATCACAGTCAAACTGATTGTTATTTTGAACCAATGGATTAAAAATGATAACTACACAATTATCTTTGAAAATTCCCTTCCCATTTTAATTATTAATTGAAAATTCTCAATTGAATTATTAGTTAAAATTTGATGTGAATAAATAAGATATTCAAAAAAATTCATAAAAAATTCCACCGAAATACAACCCAAGAAACAACGGCCAGAAAGGCAGAAAGCGCCTCTAATTTTAGAGCTTATTTAACCTTTTTGACTAATACGTGGATTTATTTGCCCCTTTTTTCTAAAATATACTACCTCCGTTCCTAAAAATTCTTCTCGGTTTGACTTGACACACCTATTAAGAAAGTGGAATAAAGTAAAAATGTGTGATTGTGGTTGTGTGAGAAAAAAATAAAATGAATGTGAACCACACAAATTGTCCAAAAAGAAAAAGTTGGAAGAGTTTTTGGGAACGGCCCAAAAAACAAAGTGGAAAGTGTTTTTGGGAACGGCCCAAAAAACAAAGTGGAAAGTGTTTTTGGGAACGGCCCAAAAAACAAAGTGGAAAGTGTTTTTGGGAACGGAAGAAGTAAATATTTTTTAAATTTAAATCTTATTCTAACCAAATTTAAATTCTTAATTTTAAATTTTTTTCAAAAAATTGAAGGAAATGAAAAAATTATAATAACGCAATATTTTGATGTACTGACATGTGACAGCATTGTTGGGTGGGGTGATGTTTACCCTCTTTTGAGTGTGAACAAATTTGTTCTCCCCTTACGCGAGGAGAAGTATTCGCTTGTTATACTTTTATTGATGACATTCATAAATTTATGAACATCTTTCTAAAATTGTATTATTCTCCACTAATCTATGACAACACCTTGATCGGCCGTCATAAAGAGATTTTTACCAAGCTACTCCTTATTGATTACAACACCGAAAGAAATGGCATTAGTTTTCAAATAATCGAAACAAATCTGCAAAAGGTAATTCTTCTTGGTAGAAGACGAGATGAACCTAAATCGACTGAACCTACAAAAGGTATTTCCTTGCGTTGCTGTGTTATATTTGAACGATTGTTTTACTGAGTTGCAAAAAGAGTTGTCGATAAATAACATAAATACAAATTGATTAAAAAAACAAAATATTTTTTGCAAACTGAACAAATGGCAAGTTCATCATTTTAAATTTGTAGTTTTGTACAAGTAACGAAAAATGTATGTCTCTTCAGTTCAGGTCTCCAATTTTTTCCGCACGAATTATCTCGGAAGAACGAAAGTTATGATTTTGATCATCATAAGAGACAGATTGCAAATCTAATTTTTGTTTCCAAACTGCAAAACGTACCAATAATTTCATAAATCAGCCATTTAATCTGAAAACACAAAATCATCAAATCATCTAGGAAAGTAGAACGAGAAGAGAAGAAAGTTTTCCGGTATCTGTAAATAAAAAAACAGAACACAAAACCACAACGGAAGAGAGAACATATTTTTTTTTTGGATGAAAAGAGAGAACGTATATGCACAGAATTGTGATGAACTTAGATTGAAGATGGCCATTTATAGTGCTCCAGATGCTAGACAGGCGTTGAATCAAAGAGCCCTAACCAGTTTGGGCCATCTTACGATGTTAAAATGACTGAATGGGCCAGCGATTGGACTTTTCTGTTGAAAATGCAATTGGACTTTTATTGAAACTTTTTTCGGAAATTCTATTTACAGACAAATAATTACTACCGTGAAATTATAAAATTCCTATTATAATGGAATAACCATGTTTTATAATCTTTTTAAGCATATCCACCATTCCACCGTGTGACCGTGTGTATTTGGGACGTGACTTGGAATGTCTTCTTTTGGACCGTTTTCACTCCCAGACCAGACTAGATCAGACCTGATTTGAATTATACAGAGATCAGACATTTACTAGACCAGACCAGACCAAATCAGATCAGAACAAACTAGACCAGACCACCAAATTTCGTTCAAAAGAAAACATCGTTACCCATTCTCCGCACTGGCTCTGAAGAACCATCAACCCCTCTACTTACAATTTGTCAAATTAGTCATAATCTTTGCCGTTTAGCCTGATTTCGGTCATCTTCCATTTGGAGATTTAATCGATTTCTTCTTTTTGGAGTTCAAACAGAACACACCCATAAATTAATTAAAGGTAACTTTCACAAATATATACCATTATAAGTCGTTGAAGCTCAGAATAGACATAGTGATTTATACAAAGAAAGAGAGAGTTGATGGCGCCATGGCAGTATGGCGGAGAAGAAGAGACGAGCGAGCGGCGAACGAAGGAGGTTGCGAATCTCACCCAAAATCACACCAACAGAACCCCGTGGGTCGGCTAAGAGCATCTCCAATGTGGAGATGGATTGCTCTTGAAATGCATTCCTCATAAGCCAATGGACCCTCTATTTAGAAATCTAGTTTCCAATGCAATAAAATATGAGCCTAGTCTAGCTGACTTGGCAATCATAAAATGGACATGGGGTCTTGCAGGAGGTCCATTTGAAGTGTTTAGGCTTAAATTTCTTGCACTATATTCTGGTTGTTGAAAGGAAGAAGACATTAGTCACTCATGCAATGAAGTACCAATTTTCCCATTGACCTGAATAAGTTCCTTTAGGAGAAGCCATTTTGAGCGAGACCGTTCATTGTTTACCCAATTAATTGAGCTTCATAGCCAAATGGCCTTTTTCCTTAACCGTGAATATTTCTGACTTAGTCTTGATGTTTAGGGAACTAAGGGATTAATTTACTAAGTTTAGGGAATTTTTTGTAGGAGCCATTTTTGGCACTGTTACTATGCCCCAAATGGGGTAAGAGCAGTCACTTTTTAGGAATTTGATACTTTCAAGGATTGCATTGTAGGCATGGATTCATTTTGAAATTAATGAACTTTAATTGCTATTTTTCCTTGGTGAGGCCGAGATTAGAATGGGGCAAGGTCTAGTGAGAATCCGAAAGGTGAAAAATTAATATAGCTAGACCTCTTGCTTTGTGAAAAAGGGAATGGGAGCCCCGGTCAAAAAAACATAAGATGATACTTGGGTATCTTTCGAAAGAAACGGCGTTCTCGTGCCAACATGACAAGGAAAACTAAATATAATTGATGAACTTGGAGGCTATAGAAAAAAATTAGCTTTAGTTCTCCGCGTACTTCAAGTATACGTCAAAGCACAAATGTGCCGAGACGGTTTAGCTTAGTTGTACACCATGTCTGATCTTTGCATAGGTTTAAATGATTGTTCATAAATTGAGGCTTACTAAATTCCTTGTTCCTAAGTGATGGAGTATATGGCCCGGGAACCCCCGGCCCACAGACTCCTACTAATCTATCACAAGCCTAACAAGCCCAAGGAGCTCAGGAGGCCCAAGATTCGGCGGCCCAAGCGTCAAGAAGCCCACAGTACACACAGGGATGCCTTCGGCCTCCTTGGCCGAAGCCTCCAAAACTCACAGAACGGCCATATTCGACCATGCGAAGCTACTGGGAGAAAATGACAGAAAACAGGAGCCTTCGGCACTGTGAAGCCCTCGGCACCAGGGGGAGCCCTCGGCTGAACCACACAGGGAGCCTTCGGCCATACATGGAGCCTTCGGCCACACATGGAGCCTTCGGCCATACATAAAGCCTTCGGCCATACATGAAGCCCTCGACCATACATCAAGCCTTCGGCCATACATGAAGCCCTCGGCCATACATCAAGCCTTCGGCCATACATGAAGCCTTCGGCCATACATGAAGCCTTCGGCCATACATGAAGCCCTCGGCCATACATGAAGTCCTCGGCCATACATGAAGCCTTCGGCCACACAGTGCCTTCGTCCACACAAAGCCCTCGGCTACGCGAGGAGCCTTCGGCTAAACGGACTCAATCATCGAAGATTCCCTTTGGAGACAGCCAACCACCGCATTTAATGCGACGTCACATCCACCCACCGCATTTAATGTGGGGAACGTGCGATGGTCGGTGCCACCCCCGATTGATGTGACCCCTCGGCCGTTGGATTACTGACACGCGTACTCTCATCACATTTATTGCTGCTATAAATAGCAGCCCTTATTCTCCTTGTAAACCACGCTGAGTTCATTTAATAAAATCGACTCTCTCTCCTCCTATTTACTCTGACTTCTCTCTAGTTATTCCCGCAATAACCCCTCGGATAGGATACCCCCCGGGTAGACCATCCATCACTAAGAATAGCTCTGAAATTCCTGAATGCGTTGAGTCTATGTTAGAATGTTCCAATCTCTCAAAGAAAGGGACTGTTACTTGTTGTCCATTGACCATTCATCATCACCTTCACAAGTCCTTCTGATCAATAGCTAGTTTATTTGTGTTTGTTGTCATTACTTTAAGGATGTTGTGAATAATTTTGTCAAATAGTTTAGCTTTGATTACAAAGATGTAGTTTAGGGAATAATTTTCTTGGTTTAGATTGTCTGTTCTGTGAATATCCCTTTAGCTACGTGTGCATGCTAACTGTTTTAATTCCGTGTGGTGATTATCGTAAGTCTCATTGTTCGGTTTGCTTGAGGACAAGCAAAAGCTTAAGTGTTGGAGAATCTGATAAGTTCATATTTCAACACGCATTTGATGCGTGTTGGGATTGGATTTTGATGGTTTTCCTTGCTTTAAGGTGTTGCAAGTCTCAATTTTAGCTCAAGTTGTGTTTACCGGGCGTTGGGACGAGTTTTGTTGCATTTGGAGTCAAATTGAAGAAGTTAGAGTCCGGCAATCGGCGCTTGAGAGGCAATCGGGAGGAGCTAGAGAGCATTCAAGAGAGATTTGAGAGATTTGGAGGTCACTAGGTGATTCACGGCGAAATTTTGATGAAGAAAGAGCATTTGGATCGACCTTGTTTGCATCCGGGAGCGTTTGGGGCAAGAAAACAAGAGAAAGGAGCGAAAAAAACGGACACACGATCGTGCGTCTATTACGAAACCGCGGTGAACATTTTGCCTGCTACGCACGATCGTGCGTAGCCAGGGACGCACTATCGTGCGTAGCCCCATTTTACGCGTGAAACTTTCCCACATCGACCAGAATTGAGATTTCCCTCCTCTTTTTTATAAATAAGGCCTCCCTAACCCTTTTGAGGGGTTACAAACATTACGGAGAGGCCTAGGGACGAATTTAACATCGTTTTTACGCTATTTTCTTCCAAGACCCTGGGATTATTTGTAAGTTCATCTTTTTAATTAATGACAATTATTTCTATTCATCCCAATTCTGTTGATTCTTCAATTATGAATTGTGAGTAGTTTAATTAGGGGTTTGGGATTGATGAAGGGGTTAATCATGATTGATGGCTAAATTCTTGTCGGTTTGATTGCATGAATGCCGTTTAATTTGTGATTGAATAATTTAACTGATATCTTGTTAGGACCCAACTATGATGATTTTGATGATGCCACTATACTTTACACTAGTATTTTGTGTCTAAGTTAATTCGTGCATTAATGCTTAAAAGTGACAAGAATTCCAATATACAAACTATGTATCAGATTAAACATACTGGAACTATAAAATGCAATAAGGTAAAAATTATTTACCTTACATGGATATTTAGATCCAACCAGTATAGCTTTAATCTGATACATAGGTTTAATCATGTCACTTAAAGAAAGAAAGTGATTAGTAAAATAAGTGACAAATTTTACTGTGAAATTTGTACCAAATAAATTGTACTGGAAAGAACAAAATGCAATAAGGTAATCTTATTACCTTAATAGGATATTTAAAAGATCCTACCAGTACAAAACTTATTTGATACAAAATATTCTAAGTCACACATTTTACTACTTCACTACACAAATTGAGCAGGTTCACGCACTCAGCTTCACAAGTGTAGTTGCAAGACAAGGCCAATACACTCAGAATGCAAGAGCAGAGAAGACATAAGAATAGGTGAATAGTGAAGAGTTTCAGAATAGGCATGCAGCGATAAGAAGGCCTAAGGTATGGGTGTTATCTTCGTACAAAGCAAGTGGCCTTCAAAGACAAATCCTTATCCTGCTCCAACACAAGAAGACGCAAGTACAATACTTTGGACGTCTAGGATTAAATCCTCTTAACCAACAGAGGAAATTAATCTACTGGAAATGCCTATAAAAGTAGGCAGAAGCATGAGATCAAAAGCAAGTCATTGAGTTCAAAGCAAGTGGTTCAGTCATTACACTACGAATATCCAGCAAAAGAAAAAGTGCTTGAACACTCTGCTTTGACTCATGCTTCACTAAGCTCTTAGACTAGATCATTCATTGTAACATTTATAGAGCTTAGGTTTTAGTTGGCGGTTAGAAACTTCGTGAACCAATTCATGTTGTTGTAAACACTTAGGAGAATAGTTGTTCGGATCCTATAGTGTGGTTAGATAGATAGAGTACCTTTTGATCCCCACTGGATCAATTGAGAAAAGTCTTAAGGTTTGAGTAACTTGGAGTGGTGTTATACTCCTCGTGAAACGCCTTCAATCTAGGCCAGAGTTGTCAAGGCTAGATTGGCACTAATTGTATTGGGCTGAATACTTTAGTGGAAATCCATTTGAAATAGAATGGGACTGGATGTAGGAGGATTACACCACCTCTGAACCAGGATACATCGTGTGTTGATTTACTTTCATACATACAGCGCACACACCAAACACATCTCACTAAAGGTTTGTAGTTTGCCAGCAGCATCCTAAGCAGTAGTCTTCATAGACTCTACTGCTTAGCCTACTGCTTAATAACTCACTCTCCTTGAGAGTGTTTTCCACTAGAAGTTGTCTTAAACTCATAAGGTGGCTCAGCAGTACCCTGGTCTTCACCCTCCTTCTGAGCCCACTTCCCATCCATACGTGTCTTTCCAAACTCCATAACAAGCCAGAACAAAAAGTCATCCAAGAGTCATCCTGTTCTTAACAGCTGCCTCAGCAGTAACCTGCCTACCAGCCAACTGCCAACTCAGCAGTTGCCTGCCAGCCAGCAAACTGTCTGTGCAGCAGTAGCCTGAGCAGTTACCTGCTCACCAGTCAACTGCCAAGCCTACTTCCTCTCATAACCAGTCTAAACATCATCTAAACTAGAAAGTTATCTCACACTGATAATCAAGAGGTTAAAGACTTCCGCTGTGCATCTATTAATCTCCCAAAAGATTATAGATCAACTCATCTAGAGGGGAAGAGTTCTCAAAATTGAAAAAGCTTTAAAAGTCTATTCACCCCCCCCCCCCCCCCCCCCCCGTCTAGACTTTTACCTCTATCCGGGACCATCATATCTCTTGTAACCTAGAATCGTGACTAAAATTACAATTGCATGTAGAATAAATTAAGAGAGATCTAATTTGTTCTAGGACACATTCACACACACTTAATCCTTCGCTAAGAAATTAGTAGCGATTAAGGGGCCGTAAGCTCGTTCGTCTTGGCAATAATTTAGGATCCTGTCGCATGACAGATCAGCCTGGTCCCCTAAATTATTGTACTCTACGCCGCGAGAGCGGTAAGAACTTAGTAATGATTAGCTAGGCTCAATTAAATTAATTTCATGTAATTAGGCCTGTTCTGCCAGAAATCTGGTTACCCCGGAATCAATCCTTGTTCCCTTCGTCGTTAATTAGAAAGACACCAAGCTTTATTTTTATTCGTTCATTCGCATTAGTTTAATTTTAATTCACCAATCAATCTCGCACAATCGCATTTATTTTATTTATTTCTTTATAATCGCTGAATTTAGTTAATCTTTAATTCCCTTTTGTCCGTCCCTGTGGAGACGATACTCGTACTTTGAACCACTTCACTACATCATTTTTAAGTGCGAGAAAATTCACATCATTTTCCTATCTCTTTGTGCGGCTCCTCCTTTTCATTTGTAGACTAAAATCGTGGGGATGGCCCCCACTTAGATGGGTGGTCATCCCTTTATGTCCCCAAGTGTACACTTGGTCCCGAAAGTTGTATTTTCTGGACGGTTTTAACTAAGTTTCTTTTTATTGGGCCAAATAAAATACATATCATTCTCCCTACCATTATTGGGCCTTATATGCACAACTGGCCACTCACATGGTTTCTATAGCCCAACATGGACATCCACCATCATATAAATATTCTCTAGACCCAGATGCATATTACATGTGGTCTCGATAATATCGGGCGGCCCCCACTCCCGGTGTGAGCCCCACGTGAATTTTACTATTCACGTAAAAGAAATGATAAAATTTACAATCACGTAAAATGCGTTTATTCATTTCTCAAGGTTCGATAAATAATTTGATAAAGTACAAATACTTGGGGCCGGTGTTACAAGTTCTACCCCCCTTATTTGGGATTTCGTCCCCGAAATCCACGTGTCTAGTCAAACAGAAATGGATATTGTTCCCTCATCAGGGTCTCCACTTCCCAAGTTTGCTCCTCGACGCGATCACTCTTCCAAAGTACCTTTACCATCGGTACATGTTTGCTCTTTAGCTTCTTAACCTGTCGGTCTATGATCTTTACCGGTTGCACCGCATAGTGAAGGTCTTCTCGGATTTCTACCGGTGGTTTCTCAAGGATATGTGACGGGTCCCGTACATACTTCTTGAGCATAGAAACATGAAATACATTATGAATCTTTTCTAACTCTGGAGTTAACTGAAGTCAGTACGCTACGATCCAAATTCTTTCAATGATTTTGAATGGACCTATGTAACGTGGGTTAAGCTTAACCCGACTGAGGAATCTAATGATCCATTTCCAAGGTGACATCCTCAGAAATACCTCATCGCCGACTTCAAACTCCAACGTTCTCTGACGTTTATCTGCATAGCTCTTCTGCCGATCTTGGGCAGCCTTGAGTCTATCCTGAATAACCTTCACCTTCTCCTTGGTGAGCTCGACTAGCTCAGTACCCTCAAGCTTGGCCTCGCCAACCTCATCCCAACATAAGGGTGTTCGACATTTCCTCCCATACAATGCCTCGTATGGAGGCATGCCTATACTTGCCTGATAATTGTTGTTATAGGCGAATTCTACCAAAGCCAACTGATTGTCCCAGCTTCCTTGGAATTCCAAGGCACATGCCCTCAACATGTCTTCCAAAATCGGATTCACCCGTTCAGATTGCCCATCCGTTTGAGGATGAAATGTTGTGCTAAATCTCAATTAACTTCGTACCCATGGATTCCTAGAACTTAGGCCAAAACCGTGATGTGAACCGTGGGTCTCTATCTGATACTATAGTAACCGGAACCCCATGCAGTTTCACGATCTAGCTCGTCAGTGTACAACTTGGCCAGTCACTCAAGCGTATAAGTAGCGTTAATAGGTAGGAAATGAGCACTCTTGGTCAGCCTATCAACTACCACCCATACCGCGTCGTAGTTCCTAACCGTCCGTGGCAGACCCACCACGAAGTCCATAGTAATATGCTCCCACTTCCATTCTGGAAGGGTAAGTGGCTGTAATAACCCTGCTAGGTGCTGGTGCTATGCCTTAACCTGCTGACAGGTAAGGCAACGGCTCACGTATTCTACAATCTCTCTCTTCATCCCCGACCACCAGTAACTTTCTTTCAAGTCCCGATACATCTTTGTACCGATTGGGTGTATGGCATATGCAGATGAGTGAGCTTCCTCAAGGATAGATTTATGGAGCTCCTTATCTGATGGCACACACACCCGTTCCTTGAATAGTAAGAGTCCATCTTCTCTTTCTCGGAAACCCTCGACGGGCCCCACAAGCATCTGTTCCCGGATTTTCTGAAACTCCTCGTCATTGCCTTGGCACCTCCTGATTTCGTCTAATAAGGTGGGTCTCACCTCGAATCTGGCCAATAAAGCCCCATCCGTGGATACCTCCACATGCGCCCTCAATGCTCGTAAGCATGTGAGTAAAACCCCTGATGAACTCTTCCTACTAAGGGCATCGGCTACCACATTAGCCTGGATGATAATCAATAATTAAGTTGTAATCCTTGATCAGCTCCATCCATCTCCTTTGCCTCATGTTTAACTCTTTCTGAGTAAACACGCACTTCAAACTCTTGTGGTCGGTATAGATGTGACACAACTCTCCGTAGAGGTAATGCCTCCAAATCTTTAAAGCAAACACTACAGCTCCTAGCTCCAGGTCATGTGTGGGGTAACTCACTTCATGTTTCCTCAGCTGCGGAGAAGCATAAGCAATTACCTTACCCGATTACATCAGTACACAACCAAGCCCCTGGATGCTAGCATCACTGTAATTGTCGTACCCTAACTCTTGCACGGGTAGAGCAAGTACCGGTGCTTCAGTCAACCGTTTCTTTAGCTCAAGAAACTCCTTCTCGTACTTGTCATCCCACATGAACTTAGCCCCCTTTTTAGTGAGCTTCGTGAGTGGGGATGTTACTACTGAGAACTTCTCCACGAATTTGCAGTAATACCCCGCTAAACCAAGAAAACTCCTTATCTCCTTCACATTCTTGGGCCTCTCCCAATTATTGACTGCTTCAATCTTCGAGTTATCAACTAAAATGCCCGAGCCCGATACCACATGTCCGAGGAAACCGA